>JAOPSE010000002.1:183234246-184614287 GCA_029449295.1 Zea luxurians
AATAGTGACTATGAATGAACGATGAACGATGAATAGGAACTATGAACGAACGAACAATCGAATGATCAGACGAACGAACGATCGAAATTTCGGCAGCATAACGATAGGAAAAAGATTATCTGGAAGAACGATGAATAGGGACTATGAACGAACGATGAACGATGAATAGGAACTATGAACGAACGATGAACGATGAATAGGAACTATGAACGAACGGACGAATGATCGAATGATCGGACGAACGAACGATTGGAATTTTGGCAGCATAACGGTAGGATAAAGTTTATCTGGATGAACGATGAATAGGGACTATGAACGAATGATGAACGATGAATAGGAACTATGAACGAACGATGAACGATGAATAGGAACTATGAACGAATGGACGAACGATCGAATGATCGGACGAACGAACGATCGGAATTTCGGCAGCATAACGGCAGGATAAAGATTATCTGGATGAACAATGAATAGGGACTATGAACGAATGATGAACGATGAATAGGAACTATGAACGAACTATGAACGATGAATAGGAACTATGAACGAACGGACGAACGAACGATCGGAATTTTGGCAGCATAACGGCAGGATAAAGATTATCTGGATGAACGATGAATAGGGACTATGAACGAACGATGAACGATCGAATGATCGAATGAACGAATGATAGGAATTTAGGCAGCATAACGGCAGGAAAAAGATTATTTGGACGAACGAACGGACGAACGATCGGACGAACGGACGAACGAACCATGAATGATCGGAAGAACGATCAAACAATCGAACAAACGAACGAACAAACTAAGAACAGGGGACGAACGATCGAAGAACGACCGAACAATCCTTGTGCTAGTGTGTGCTTGTGTGGGAAGTGGAGTGGGCGTGTGTGGGGGGGAAGAGTTGCCATGAAATGGCTTGGGGTGGGATGAGAGGAGGCCCTTGCCCCTCTATTTATAGCCATGGTGGGGGGATTAGGGGGAGGGATGAGAGGATTAGTGAGAGGATGAGAGGATTAGTGGGAGATTAGCGTGGATTTGTCTTATATGAGTGAGATTAGCTTGTAGAGCTCACCGTATGACACTGGAGGCATACGTATACATATGAGCATGAGGAAAGTTATGAAGAAAATATTTGTAGGGACTTGAAAAATGATTATAAAGGTATTTCTCAAGAGGAAAATACTTGGAGATATATCGGTGGAATATTTGGACAGTATTTCTGGAAAGAACTTGAGGGGGTTTACTGGGGAAATATCTGGGCAGTATTTTGAGGAGGATTTTGGAGAGAATATAGACCACTATATTTTATTTGTTGATATCAACTCGCAAACAACATTTTGAAATGAAATTTGAAATTCATTTTGAATTTAGAGCATGTTTGAGAAATTTTCAAAATTTGAATTTTTGGGATGCTACAGAAGATGACTTAGTACAAAGCTATATGGATCAAGCTAAAAGGTATGCTCTAGACACTGAGTCAATTGATTTGAGTGCTAATCATGTTTGTCTAAGTGCTAGGGACTCAGCTAAGTGAAGTCCAAAAGAAACAAATAAGACAAAAGAAGAAAAAGAAAAAGTTGTTGGACTGCGTAGCACCGGACAGTCTTATGCACGATCCAAGCAAATTCGCTGCTCTCAAGTTTTTAGCCTACATCGGTGAAAGTTGCCTAGATGGGGGTGAATAGGTGAAACCAGAAATTTATAAACTTAAACACACACTAAGGCCGGGGGTTAGCGTTAGAATTAAATTCGAGGTGAAAGATTATTTCTCTTGCCACGAGTTGCTCAAATGATGCGGATGACGTTTGGGAGCAAACTCAAATCAATATTGGCAAGGAAACTTTAGAGAGAGGAAAGAGGGCAAACAAATCAAATGGAAATGAACACAAGTGGACACGGTGATTTGTTTTGCCAAGGTTCGGTTCCAAAGAACCTAATCCCCGTTGAGGAGGCCACTAAGGCCGGGTCTATTTCAACCCTTTCCCTCTCTCTCAAACGGTCACTTAGACCGAGTGAGCCTTCTCTTAATCACACAGGTCACTAAGACCCTGCAAGGACCACCACACACTTGATGTCTCTTGCTTAGCTTTACAAAGCACTTAAGAATTGGAATGAGAAAGGAAGAAGGCAATCCAAGCAATAAGAGCACAAATGAACACAAAAACTCTCTCTCTCTCTCAAGTCACTAAGGATGCGTTTGGTTGAATGTACAAGGAAGGATGGAATGAGGCGGCCACGTTTTCTATAGTGTTTGGTTGACAGTCAAGCGGGAGCGAGGTGAACACCGGAGTGATTTTTGGGGGCGGCGTGATCCCAAAAAATCGAGGGGACGGTGTCGCCCCTGACTCATCCAACTTTAACCTCAAACCAAACACACCATAAGTGGTGGAGTTGATTTTGGGACTTGGAGAGAATTTTGATCTATTGAATGTGTCTTGGAGTGGAGTCTTTTGCTCTTGTATTGAATGTTGAATTCAGAACACTTGGATAGCTTTGAATGAGGTGGTTGGGGGTATTTATAGCCCCAACCACTTACTAGCCGTTGTTAAAGTCTGCTGGTGATGGGCACACCGGACAGTCCGGTGGCGCACCGGACAATCACTATTCACTGTCTGGGGCGCGCCATGTCAGCGCGTCGGTTAGGGTTTGGAGCTGTTGACCATTGGAGCTTTTTGTCTTTTGCTGCACCGGACAGTCCGGTGCCACACCGGATAGTCCGGTGACCTCTGACTCCGGCACTGTTCATCTGAGCAATCGACCATTGGCGCGCAGGGAGCCGTTGCTCCGTTGGCTCACCGGACTGTCCGGTGAATTATATTGGAACGCGACCAGAAGAAACCCGAGAGTGGTTGATTCGCTGGCTGCCTAGCTTGGTGCACCGGACAGTGTTCGGTGCGCCACTTGGCAGCACACTCTTGGTCTTGCTCCAATTTTTTATTATGTCCCTAACTGAATTTCTTCCTTGGTTTGTGTTGAACCTTATGCACCTGAGATAAATGATATCTAGACAAACTAGTTAGTCCACATGGTTTGTGTTGGACGTCAACCACCAAAATCGATTATATGAAATGATTAGGTCTATTTCCCTTTCAGTCGGCTATAATTCACTGGATGGTCCACGTGAGCCGCCAGACAGTCCAGTGTACCAGCTGCGCAACGACTAGTGGCCATGTCAGCGCTGGCCAACGGTTGACAGGCGCACTGGACAGTCCGGTGCCCCAGAAGCGGAAACCAGCCAATCAGGGGATTCTGTGCCGCATCCCAGGCACGTACTGTTCACTATCCGGTTTGCACTAGACATTCCAGTGTAGACACGGACAGAAGGCAACAATGGCCTTCAAAATGGAGCTCCAACGGCTCCTAGCTGCCTTGGGGCTACAAAAGGGACCCCTAGGCGCATGGAGCAGTACACCAAGCCTCTATTGAACATAGCATATGGCACGACTGAGATTGATGTTGGACTCATAAATCATCAAGTCAGCTTGACTTGATCTAGATTGTCATTTCTGAGCTCCAACATCCTGCAAAGGTCACATAGAATATCTCCAAACATAGGAACAACCCAAACTAAAGGTCAAGGTGCACTTAGCTCTTTTGGGCTGCTTCCAGTTCTAGTTTTCGACATTGGTTCTCCTTCCAGTGACCTTGTTCCCTTTTGAGCTTGGTCTTGAGCCTTATGACTTACACCACATAATTGTAGATGTTACCTCATTGGTTGTAAGTCATGTCCTTATGTAGTGTTCCTTGATGCACCATAACTCTTCTTAACTCGATCAACCCCGATTCCGCAAGTCTCCTTCTTCACCCCTGGCTTTTGGTTCCTGGTCTCCTTGACTTTCTCCCGTGCACTCGGTACCTCGAAGCTCTTCTTGCTTCCATCCTTGGTCTGATCAGTTGTCTCCAAGTTATGCACATCAAGTCTCACTTAAGCATTGTCCACCTTTCCTATGATGTCCATTATCTATAGATAATTCCGTCTTTGGACCATCACACCTGTTTACTTGTGTTGAACCCTGTTAGCTTTGCATTCAGCACCTGTTCAACACTTAACACACTTGTTAGTCTTTTAATTGGGTTGTCATCCCAAACACCAAAACCCACAAGAGAGCTTTCAAGTATTTGGCATGATTGAGATTGATGTTGGACTCATAAACCATCAAGTCAACTTGACTTGATCTAGATTGACATTTCTGAGCTCCAACATCCTGCAAAGGTCACATAGAATATCTCCAAACATAGGAACAACCCAAACTAAAGGTCAAAGTGCACTTAGCTCTTTTGGGCTGCTTCCAGTTCTGATTTTGACATTGGTTCTCCTTCCAGTGACCTTGTTTACTTCTTGAGCTAGATCTTGAGCCTTATGACTTACACCACATAATTGTGGATGTTACCTCATTAGTTGTAAGTCATGTCCTTATGTAGTGTTCCTTGATGCACCATAACTCTCAACAAGATCAACCTTGACTTTGCAAGTCTTCTTCTTCACCCCTGGCTTTGGGTTCCTGGTCTCCTTGACTTTCTCCCGTGCACTCGGTACCTCGAAGCTCTTCTTGCTTCCATCCTTGGTTTGATCGGTTGTCTCCAAGTTATGCACATCAAGTCTCACTTACGCAATGTCCATATTTCTTGTGATGTCCATTATCTATAGATAATTCCGTCTTTGGACCATCACACCTGTTTACTTGTGTTGAACCCTGCTAGCTTTGCATTCAGCACCTGTTCAACGCTTAACACACTTGTTAGTCCTTTAATTGGGCTGTCATCCAAACACCAAAACCCACAAGAGAGCTTTCAATAAGCACGACAAGCTCACTGGATCCCTTTGATGCATAAATTACCTATGATTTTTCAACCACAACCCTCAGCCTATTATTTCATGCATGATATGATTTTGAGACGAGTTATTATGGCCACCCAGCTGGTTGCCGCAATCAATCCTTGATATATTTGTTACAAATGATTTGAGAAAAGGTGTGAGTTTTCAAAAGAAAATGCTTTTCAAAATGTGTATGATGAAGGGTTTTCACCCTTATCACCTTTGAGTAGGGATGATCAGGGACTCCCTGGTTTATGGGAGGGCCTAAGGTGATGGCTCTGCTGGTTTAGGCGTGAGCAGAAGGATTGTCCCCTCATATAAGGACCGGTTTGTCATCCTTCACTACTTATACTCATGATAAGTACAACCACTCGAGACTGTGTGGGCAGTCACTCAATCTAAACTCGTACGGTTTAAACCCCAGGGCTATGAAGGCTGGGGAGCACCGGGAGGATAAGGAGGGGGAATGTTTTGTCCGGTTTGGGCATGGTGGTGGCATGACTCCTTCCGGTATAACCATTAAGGTAGGGACGTGCGAGGAAAGAAAGAGATTCGGATTCGGGTCTCACTAGCTATGAGATCACAGAGCCAGACTAGTGGGTAAAGTACACCTCTGCGCAGAGTTTCAAGCCTATTCGAATAGTCTGTGTCCATAGGAATGGACGAGTCTGGTGTGGTATGACAATTAGTGTTTTGTTTTCCAAAAAAAGGGTGCTTTTGAGAAAAGTGGTTTTTAAAAGGTCCGATGGTTGAGCCGTGAGCTATGGTGGACGGGAAGTCCAGTAGCTGTTTTTGAAAATGAAAACCAGTGGGAAACTGCTGAGATACCTGGATGGTTTAGTCCAGGGGATTTTGTTCTAATATTGAAAAACTTCCTGCTCCTTTGGGAGAGGATGCGCTTTGAAAAATACAAAATGTTTTACAAAACAACCCTGCATCAAATATTGTTGTTTCTGCAAAATATTCTGAGCTCCACATATTCCATGCATTATATCTGATTTCCCCATTTCGCGGGTGAAGGTGGGCTGCTGAGTATGTTTGTACTCACCCTTGCTTATTTGTTGTTTTTCAGAAAAAGGAGATCGGGTAAGAGTTATGACTGTTCCCAACCTTGCATGTGGCTGTTGGACCGTTGAATTGCTTCGCTGCGTATATCGAGCTGCTTCAGCCCCACTCTGATTATATGTCTCGAGTTGTGGACCAACTCTTAAAGTTGATCGCCACCTTTATAGGTTTGTCTCGTTTAAACAGATCTGGAATCTTCTGATGTATAAATGTGTTTACTAGCCTCCTGGGACTAGTAATTGTACCACATTTGAGTCCCAGAGGATCTGGGCGCTTCATCTTCCGAGCTCATTTTGCTTCAAACACTTTTGCTTAACGTCATGTTAGTTCAAACATCATGTGTTGCGCATCTAATCGCCAAAACAATATAGAAATGGCCCAAGGGCATAGTTCCCTTTTAATCTCCCCCTTTTTGGTGATTTATGCCAACACATCAAAAAGTGAAAGTCACCTAGAGGGGGGGTGAATAGGCGTAATCTAAAATTTACAACTTAAAATATAAACTACAAGCCGGGGTTAGCGTTAGAATTAAAACCGAGTCTAGGAGAGAGGGGGAAAACAAATCAACCAAGAAATAAAGCGAATGACACGGTGATTTGTTTTACCGAGGTTCGGTTCTAAAGAACCTAGTCCCCGTTGAGGTGGTCACAAAGACCGGGTCTCTTTAAACCCTTTCCCTCTCTCAAACGGTCACCTAGACCGAGTGAGGCTTCTTCCTTAATCTCACGTGTCACTTAGACCCCGCAAGAACCACCACACAATTGGTGTCTCTTGCCTTGCTTACAAAGCACTTGAGAGTAAGAAGTGAGAAAGAAAAGAAAGCCAAGCCAAGCAAACAAGAGCAACAAGAAACACAAGTGATCCTCTCACAAGTCCTAATGCGATAGAGTTGAAATTGGGACTTTGAGTGGATCGATCGCTTTGATTTGTGTCTTGGAGTGAAGTCTATTGCTCTTGTATTGAATGCAATGTGTGGAATGCTTGGATGGTTGGAGTGGAGGTGGTTGGGGGGTATTTATAGCCCTCAACCACCAAACAATCGTTGGGGGTGGCTACTGTCGATGGGCGCACCGGACACTGTCCGGTGCGCCAGCCATGTCACCCAACCGTTTGGGTTCTGGAGCTTGTGACCGTTGGAGGCTTTGTCTTCCAATGGCACTAGACAGTCCAGTGCCACACTAGATAGGCACTGTTCAGTGTCCGGTGCGCCTCTAACGGGCGGCTCTAACTCTGCGCGCACTGTTCATCACTATTCATCTGATTCTTCAGCTTTTGCAGTCGACCGTTACACGAAGGAGTCGTTGCTCCGCTGGTGCACCGGATAGTCCGGTGGCACACCGGACAGTCCGGTGAATTATAGTGGAGCGAGCCTGGAGAAACCCGAGAGTGGCTAGTTTGATCTTGTATGGTCCTGGTGCACCGGACACTGTCCGGTGGCACACCGAACAGTCCGGTGCGCCAGACCAGGGCACACTCGGTTTCTATTTGCTCCTTTGAATTGAACCCTATCTTGTATATTTATTGGTTTGAGTTGAACCTTTATGCACCTGTAGAACATATAATCTAGAGCAAACTAGTTAGTCCATTATTTGTGTTGGGCATTCAACCACCAAAATTAATTGTGGGAAAAGGTTAACCCTATTTCCCTTTCAATCTCCCCCTTTTTGGTGATTGATGCCAACACAAACCAAAGCAAATATATAAAGTGCAGAAATGAACTAGTTTGCATAAGGTAAGTGCATATGTTACTTAGAATTAAACCAATATGAAAGTCTTGTTGCATATGAATACGAGTGAATGGATTGCTTTCTTTTATTTGATATTTTGGACCACATTTGCACACATGTTTTGTTTTTGCAAATATTTTTCAAATTCTTTTCAAAACTCTTTTGCAAATAGTCAAAGGTATATGAATAAGATTGTAAGAAGCATTTTCAAGATTTGAAATTTCTCCCCCTGTTTCAAATGCTTTTCCTTTGACTAAACAAAAGCTCCCCCTGAATGAAATTCTCCTCTTAGCTTTCAAGAGGGTTTTGAAATGGGTACCAATTTTGAAATCTTAATTTCATAAGCATAGATACCAATTTTAAAATTCTACCAATTGAAGAAATTGTCTTGAGCACTTATTGAAAAACAAACATTTGTGAATAGTGAATACCAATTAAATCTTTCATTTCGAAAATTTTGAAATGGTGGTGGTGCGGTCCTTTTGCTTTGGGCTTAATATTTTCTCCCCCTTTGGCATTAAGCACCAAAAACGGAGAACGTTGGAGCCCTTTTGATATTTTCTCCCCCATTGATAATAAAATATGAGTGAAAGAATATACCAATGTGGAGAGGTGGCGGAATAACGGCAAAGGATAAGTAATACCGATGGAGTAGAGTGGAAGCGTTGCCTTTGCCAAATACTCCATTTCCCTTTCAATCTAAGACTAACACAAGAAATACTCATGGTCACACATTAGTCTTAGCTTTGGTACAAGAAGAATAAGAAATATGTATATGTACCAAAATGAAAAAGATATGATCAAAGGTATATAAATGAGCTATGTGTGCAATGTTTCAATCAAAATTCTGAGAATCAAGTATATTTAGTTCATTCCTAAGTTTGCTAAAGGTTTTCTCATCTAGTGGCTTGGTGAAGATATTGGCTAATTGATCTTTGGTATTGACATAAGCTATTTCGATATCCCCCCTTTGTTGGTGATCCCTCAGAAAGTGATACCGAATGTCTATGTGCTTAGTGTGGTTGTGTTCAACGAGATTCTTGAGAGCACCTAGAGGGGGGGGGTGAATAGGTGATCCTGTGAAACTTTAAAACTTAAGCCACAAAAACTTGTTAAGTGTTAGTACAATAATCACCAAGTGGCTAGAGAGGAGTCTCAACAAAACACAATACCACAAGAGATCAAACACAGAGATGACACAGTGGTTTATCCCGTGGTTCGGCCAAGACCAACGCTTGCCTACTCCACGTTGTGGCGTCCCAACGGACGAGGGTTGCAATCAACCCCTCTCAAGCGGTCCAAAGACCCACTTGAATACCACGGTGTTTTGCTTTCTTTTCTTTATCCCGTTTGCAAGGAATCTCCACAAATTGGAGTCTCTTGCCCTTACAAGTATATGATCACAAAGAAGCACAGAGTAAGGGAGGGAAGCAACACACACAAATCCACAGCGAAATGCGCACACACACGGCCAAGAATCGAGCTCAAAAGACTATCTCAAAGTTCTCACTAGAACGGAGCTCGAATCACTTAGAATGACAAACGAATGCGCAAAGACTGAGTGTGGATGATCAAGAATGCTCTAAGGTTGCTTGGATGTCTCCTCCATGCGCCTAGGGGCCCCTTTTATAGCCCCAAGGCAGCTAGGAGCCGTTGAGAGCAAATCTGGAAGGCCAATCTTGCCTTCTGTCGTCGGGGGCACCGGACAGTCCGGTGCACACCGGACACTGTCCGGTGCCCGATTTCCTTCCTTAAATAGCGAAGCCGACCGTTGCAGACCATTGCAGATCTGGGAGCCGTTGGCGCACCGGACATGTCCGGTGCACACCGGACAGTCCGGTGCCGTCTTCTAGCCGTTGGCTCGGCCACGTGTCCCGCGCAGATTGCGCGGCCGACCGTTGGCCCGGCCGACCGTTGGCTCACCGGACAGTCCGGTGCACACCGGACAGTCCGGTGAATTTTAGCCGTACGCCGTCGGCGAATTCCCGAGAGCGACCTCTTCACGCCGAGTCAGCCTGGCGCACCGGACACTGTCCGGTGCACCACCGGACAGTCCGGTGTGCCAGACCGAGCTGAGTCTTGGCTGTACACAGCCAAGTCTTTTGCACCTTTCTTCTTTTCTTCTTCTTTCTGTTTCTAACACTTAGACAAGTATATTAGTACACAAAACCAATGTACTAAGGCTTTAGAAACATACCTTTACTTCATGATTTGCACTTTGTTCATCCATGGACACAAATTCACATTTAAGCACTTGTGTTGGCATTCAATCACCAAAACACTTAGAAATGGCCCAAGGGCACATTTCCCTTTCAATCTCCCCCTTTTTGGTGATTTATGCCAACACAACATAAAGCAAGTAGAGCAAGTACAAAATCAAATCAAATAAGAACTCAAAATTGTTTTGATTCAATTTTGGCATATATGGATCATCCTTTGCCACCACTTGGTTTGTTTTTGCAAATCAAACTCAAATCTCTATCTCTAAGTCAAACACACACGTTGAAGCATAAAGAGAGTCATTCCAAAATAGATTGATCAAAGATTTCAAAAACTCCCCCTTTTTCCCATAATCAATACTTCTCCCTGCAAGAAGCCAACTTTTGACAAGAGAGACAACAAAAGAGTTTTGACAAACCAAAAGCTCTATTCTACTATTTTCAAAATCTCTCAAGTGGTAGCTGATCCATTTATTGCTTTGGCCTTTATTTTCTCCCCCTTTGGCATCAAACACCAAAACGGGATCAATCTTGGCCCTTTAACCCCATTGCCTCACCAAAATCTTCAATTTAGAGCAAATGGCAATAAGAGTTCATGAGATGGACTTGGAATAAGTTACCCTCTCATCGGAGTGCAGTGGAAGTCTTTTATGGTCCAAGTCCACCTTTTCCCTTTCAATTCTCCGTCGAGACTAAATCACGCAAACTCAAGCATATGGTTAGTCTCAAAGGGTCAAGTTGTAACACATCTCCCCCTAAACATGTGCATCACTTTGCAACGGACTTGTGAGGTCCAGGGAGTGTTTGTACAACTTGAGCACCATAATAAGCAACAAAATGCAGAATGAACATGATCAAAGGCATAAACACATATATGCTACAATTCAATCCAAGTTCCGCGAATCTAAGATATTGAGCTCACTACGCAGCCTGCAAAAGGTCTTCTCATCTAGAGGCTTGGTAAAGATATCGGCTAGCTGGTTCTCGGTGCTAACATGAAACACTTCGATATCTCCCTTTTGCTGGTGGTCTCTCAAAAAGTGATGCCGGATGTCAATGTGCTTTGTGCGGCTGTGCTCAACAGGATTTTCCGCTATTCGGATTATCACATAGGAGTGGGACTTTGCTCAGATTGTAGCCAAAGTCCCTGAGGGTTTGCCTCATCCAAAGTAGTTGCGCACAACACTGTCCTGCGGCAACGTACTCGGCCTCAGCGGTGGATAGGGCAACGGAGGTTTGTTTCTTAGAGTTCCATGACACCAGGGACCTTCCTAAGAATTGGCACGTCCCCGATGTACTCTTCCTATCGACCTTACACCCAGCATAGTCGGAATCTGAGTACCCAATCAAGTCAAAGTTAGACCCCTTTGGATACCAGATCCCGAAGCAAGGCGTAGCAACTAAATATCGAAGAATTCGCTTCACAGCCACTAAGTGACACTCCTTCGGATCGGATTGAAATCTAGCACACATGCATACGCTAAGCATAATATCCGGTCTACTAGCACATAAATAAAGCAAAGAACCTATCATGGACCGGTATGCTTTTTGATCAACGGACTTACCTCCTTTGTTGAGGTCGGTGTGTCCGTCGGTTCCCATCGGCGTCTTTGCGGGCTTGGCGTCCTTCATCCCAAACCGCTTCAGCAAGTCTTGCGTGTACTTTGTTTGGGAGATGAAAGTGCCATCCTTGAGTTGCTTCACTTGGAACCCAAGGAAGTAGTTCAACTCGCCCATCATCGACATCTCGAATTTCTGCGTCATCACCCTGCTAAACTCTTCACAAGACTTTTGGTTAGTAGAACCAAATATTATGTCGTCGACATAAATTTGGCACACAAAAAGATCACCATCGCAAGTCTTAGTAAAAAGAGTTGGATCAGCTTTCCCAACCTTGAAAGCATTAGCAATTAAAAAGTCTCTAAGGCATTCATACCATGCTCTTGGGGCTTGCTTAAGTCCATAGAGCGCCTTAGAGAGCTTACACACGTGGTCGGGGTACCGTTCATCCTCGAAGCCAGGTGGTTGCTCCACGTACACCTCCTCCTTGATCGGCCCGTTGAGGAAAGCGCTCTTCACATCCATTTGGAACAACCTGAAAGAATGGTGAGCGGCATATGCTAGCAAGATACGAATTGATTCTAGCCTAGCCACAGGAGCAAAAGTCTCCTCAAAGTCCAAACCTGCGACTTGGGCATAACCTTTTGCCACAAGTCGAGCCTTGTTCCTCGTCACCACCCCGTGCTCGTCCTGTTTGTTGCGGAACACCCACTTGGTTCCCACAACATTTTGCTTGGGACGAGGCACCAGTGTCCAAACTTCATTGCGCTTGAAGTTGTTGAGTTCCTCCTGCATGGCCAAAACCCAATCCGGATCTAGCAAGGCCTCCTCTACCCTGAAAGGCTCAATAGAAGAGACAAAGGAGTAATGCTCACAAAAATTAACTAATCGAGATCGAGTAGTTACTCCCTTGCTAATGTCACCCAAAATTTGGTCGACGGGATGATCCCTCTGAATCACCGCTCGAACTTGGGTTGGAGGTGCCGGTTGCGCTTCTTCCTCCATTACGTGATCATCTTGTGCTCCCCCTTGATCACACGCCTCCTTTTGATGAACCTGTTCATCGTCTTGAGTTGGGGGATGCACCGTTGTTGAGGAAGAAGGTTGATCTCGTTCATCTTGTTCCTGTGGCCGCACTTCTCCAATCGCCATGGTTCGTATAGCGGCCGTCGGAACATCTTCTTCATCTACATCATCACAATCAACAACTTGCTCTCTTGGAGAGCCATTAGTCTCATCAAATACAACGTCGCTAGAGACTTCAACCAAACCCGATGATTTGTTGAAGACTCTATACGCCTTTGTATTTGAGTCATAACCTAACAAAAACCCTTCTACAGCTTTGGGAGCAAACTTAGAATTTCTACCCTTCTTCACTAGAATGTAGCATTTGCTCCCAAATACACGAAAGTACGATACATTGGGTTTGTTACCGGTTAGCAGCTCATACGACGTCTTCTTGAGGAGGCGATGAAGGTAGACCCTATTGATGGCGTGGCAAGCCGTGTTCACAGCTTCCGACCAAAAGCACTCGGGGGTCTTGAACTCTCCAAGCATCGTCCTTGCCATATCGATCAGCGTCCTGTTCTTCCTCTCTACCACACCATTTTGCTGTGGTGTGTAGGGAGCGGAGAACTCGTGCTTGATCCCTTCCTCCTCAAGGAACTCCTCCACTTGAAGGTTCTTGAACTCGGACCCGTTGTCGCTCCTTATCTTCTTCACCTTGAGCTCAAACTCATTTTGAGCTCTCCTGAGGAAGCGCTTGAGGGTCCCTTGGGTTTCAAACTTATCCTGCAAAAAGAACACCCAAGTGAAGCGGGAAAAGTCATCAACAATAACTAGACCATACTTACTTCCTCCTATGCTTAGATAGGCGATGGGTCCGAAGAGGTCCATATGCAGCAGCTCCAGAGGTCTTGACGTGGTCATCACATTCTTGCTGTGATGTGCTCCTCCCACTTGTTTACCTGCTTGATAAGCTGCACAAGGTCTATCTTTTTCGAAATAAACATTGGTTAGACCTATCACGTGTTCTCCCTTTAGAAGCTTGTGGAGGTTCTTCATCCCCACATGAGCTAAGCGGCGATGCCACATCCAGCCCATGCAAGTCTTAGCCATTAAGCATGCATCTAGACCGGCCTCTTCTTTTGCAAAATCAACTAAGTAAAGTTTGCCGTCTAGTACACCCTTAAAGGCTAGTGAACCATCACTTCTTCTAATGACAGACACATCTACATTTGTAAAAAGACAATTATATCCCATATTGCATAATTGACTAACAGATAGCAAATTGTAACCAAGAGACTCAACTAAAAACACATTGGAAATTGAGTGCTCATTGGAAATTGCAATTTTACCTAACCCTTTTACCTTGCCTTGATTCCCATCACCGAATATAATTGAATCTTGGGAATCCTTATTTTTGACGTAGGAGGTGAACATCTTCTTCTCCCCCGTCATATGGTTTGTGCATCCGCTGTCGATAATCCAACTTGAACCCCCGGATGCATAAACCTGCAAGGCAAATTTAGGCTTGGGTCTTAGGTACCCAACTCATGTTGGGTCCTACAAGGTTAGTGCAAATATCCTTAGGGACCCAAATGCAAGTTTTGTCTCCCTTGCATTTTGCCCCTAACTTCCTAGCAACTATTTTCCTATCCTTTCTACAAATAGCAAAGGAAGCATTTAAAGCACAATAAATTGTAGAAGGTTCATTCACTACTTTCCTAGGAGCATGAATAATATTCTTTCTAGGCACATGATGAATAGCATTTCTCCTAGACATATTTCTACCATGCATATAGGAAGAACTAGAAGCAAACATGGCATGAGAGTCAAAATCATCATAAGCATTATAACTCCTATAAGCATTTCTAGTTTGTCTCCTATCATGGTACAAGAAGGCATGGTTTCTTTTAGCACTACTAGCCATAGGAGCCTTCCCTTTCTCCTTGACGAAGATGGGAGCCTTATGGCTTGTTAAGTTATTGGCTTCTCTCTTGAAGCCAAGCCCATCCTTAATTGAGGGATGTCTTCCAATTGTGTAGGCATCCCTTGCAAATTTTAACTTATCAAATTCACTTTTGCTAGTCTTAAGTTGGGCATTAAGACTAGCCAATTCATCATTTAGTTTGGAAATTGAAACTAAGTGTTCACAACAAGCATTAATATCAACATCCTTACACCTAGTGCAAATTTCAACATGATCAACACAAGAGTTAGATTTACTTGCTACTTCTAGTTTCGCATTTAAATCATTAATTTCACCTTTTAGAGAAGAAATGGTTTCATTACAAGTAGAAAGTTCACAAGAAAGCATTCCATTTCTTTTAACTTCTAGAGCAAGTGAATTTTGTGCACTAACAAATTTATCATGCTCTTCATATAAAAGATCTTCTTGTTTTTCTAAGATTCTATCCTTTTCATTCAAGGCATCAATCAGTTCATTAATCTTAGCTATCTTAGTTCTATCCAATCCCTTGAATAAACTAGAATAATCTATTTCATCCTCACTAGACTCATCATCACTAGAAGAATCATAAGTATTAGCATTACTAGTGATTACCTTCTTCTCCCTTGCCATGAGGCAAGTGTGATGCTCGTTTGGGAAGAGAGCCGATTTGTTGAAGGCTGTGGCGGCGAGTCCTTCGTCGTCGGAGTCGGACGAAGAGCAATCCGAATCCCACTCCTTTCCAAGGTGTGCTTCGCCTTTGGCCTTCTTGTAAACCTTCTTGTTCTCTCTCTTCCCATTCTTCCCTTGCTCCTGGTCACTATCATTTTCGGGACAGTTAGCAATAAAATGACCAACCTTACCACATTTGAAGCATGAGCGCTTCCCCTTTGTCTTGGTCTTCCTTGGTTGCCCCTTGCGACCATTTAGCGCCGTCTTGAATCTCTTGATGATGAGAGCCATCTCTTCATCATTGAGCCCGGCCGCCTCAACTTGCGCCACCTTGCTGGGTAGCGACTCCTTGCTCCTTGTTGCCTTGAGAGCAATGGGTTGAGGCTCGTGAATTGGACCGTTCAACGCCTCGTCGACGTATCTCGCCTCCTTGATCATCATCCGCCCGCTTACGAATTTTCCGAGTACCTCCTCGGGCGTCATCATCGTCTACCTGGGATTCTCACGAATATTGTTCACGAGATGAGGATCAAGAACAGTAAAGGACCTTAGCATTAGGCGGACGACGTCGTGGTCCGTCCATCGCGTGCTTCCGTAGCTCCTTATTTTGTTGATGAGGGTCTTGAGCCGGTTGTACGTTTGGGTTGGCTCCTCTCCCCTTATCATGGCGAATCGTCCAAGCTCGCCCTCCACCAACTCCATTTTGGTGAGCATGGTGATGTCATTCCCCTCGTGAGAGATCTTGAGGGTGTCCCATATTTGCTTGGCATTGTCCAAGCCGCTCACCTTGTTGTACTCTTCCCTGCACAAGGACGCTAAGAGAACAGTAGTAGCTTGTGCATTTCTATGGATTTGTTCATTTATGAGCATAGAGTTATCCGAGCTATCAAACTTCATTCCATTCTCTACAATCTTCCAAATGCTTGGATGGAGAGAGAATAAGTGACTACGCATTTTGTGACTCCAAAATCCGTAGTCCTCCCCATCGAAGTGTGGAGGTTTGCCAAGAGGAATGGAAAGCAAATGCGAATTCGAACTATGTTGAATACGAGAATAATCAAATGAAAAGTTCGAATTGACCGTCTTTTTGTAGTCGTTGTCGTCGTCCTTTTGGGAAGTAGATTCATCACTATCGTCGTAGTAGATGATCTCCTTGATGCGCCTCGTCTTCTTCTTCTTCCCTTCCTTCCGTCTATGGCCCGAGCCGGAGTCGGTAGGCTTGTCGTCCTTCGACTCGTTGACGAAGGATTCCTTCTCTTTGTCGTTGATCACAATTCCCTTCCCCTTAGGATCCATCTCTTCGGGCGGTTAGTCCCTTTTGTGAAGAGAACGGCTCCGATACCAATTGAGAGCACCTAGAGGGGGGGGTGAATAGGTGATCCTGTGAAACTTTAAAACTTAAGCCACAAAAACTTGTTAAGTGTTAGTACAATAATCACCAAGTGGCTAGAGAGGAGTCTCAACAAAACACAATACCACAAGAGATCAAACACAGAGATGACACAGTGGTTTATCCCGTGGTTCGGCCAAGACCAACGCTTGCCTACTCCACGTTGTGGCGTCCCAACGGACGAGGGTTGCAATCAACCCCTCTCAAGCGGTCCAAAGACCTACTTGAATACCACGGTGTTTTGCTTTCTTTTCTTTATCCCGTTTGCAAGGAATCTCCACAAATTGGAGTCTCTTGCCCTTACAAGTATATGATCACAAAGAAGCACAGAGTAAGGGAGGGAAGCAACACACACAAATCCACAGCGAAATGCGCACACACACGGCCAAGAATCGAGCTCAAAAGACTATCTCAAAGTTCTCACTAGAACGGAGCTCGAATCACTTAGAATGACAAACGAATGTGCAAAGACTGAGTGTGGATGATCAAGAATGCTCTAAGGTTGCTTGGATGTCTCCTCCATGCACCTAGGGGCCCCTTTTATAGCCCCAAGGCAGCTAGGAGCCGTTGAGAGCAAATCTGGAAGGCCAATCTTGCCTTCTGTCGTCGGGGGCACCGGACAGTCCGGTGCACACCGGACACTGTCCGGTGCCCGATTTCCTTCCTTAAATAGCGAAGCCGACCATTGCAGACCGTTGCAGATCTGGGAGCCGTTGGCGCACCGGACATGTCCGGTGCACACCGGACAGTCCGGTGCCGTCTTCTAGCCGTTGGCTCGGCCACGTGTCCCGCGCAGATTGCGCGGCCGACCGTTGGCCCGGCCGACCGTTGGCTCACCGGACAGTCCGGTGCACACCGGACAGTCCGGTGAATTTTAGCCGTACGTCGTCGGCGAATTCCCGAGAGCGGCCTCTTCACGCCGAGTCAGCCTGGCGCACCGGACACTGTCCGGTGCACCACCGGACAGTCCGGTGTGCCAGACCGAGCTGAGTCTTGGCTGTACACAGCCAAGTCTTTTGCACCTTTCTTCTTTTCTTCTTCTTTCTGTTTCTAACACTTAGACAAGTATATTAGTACACAAAACCAATGTACTAAGGCTTTAGAAACATACCTTTACTTCATGATTTGCACTTTGTTCATCCATGGACACAAATTCACATTTAAGCACTTGTGTTGGCATTCAATCACCAAAACACTTAGAAATGGCCCAAGGGCACATTTCCCTTTCAATTCTCCGCCATGCGGATAGCACTCTCATTGTCACATAGGAGAGGGACTTTGCTCAACTTGTAGCCATAGTCCCTGAGGGTTTGCCTCATCCAAAGTAATTGTGCACAACAATGGCCTGCGACAATATACTCGGCTTCGGCGGTAGAAAGAGTTACTGAGTGTTGTTTCTTTGAAGCCCAAGACACCAGGGATCTCCCAGAAACTGACAAGTCCCTAATGTGCTCTTCCTATCAATTTTACACCCTGCCTAATCGGCATCTGAATAACCTATTAAATCAAAGGTGGATCCCTTGGGCTACCAAAGCCCAAACTTAGGAGTGTAAACTAGATATCTCATGATTCTCTTCACGGCCCTAAGGTGAACTTCCTTAGGATCGGCTTGAAACCTTGCACACATGCATACGGAAAGCATAATATCCGGTCGAGATGCACATAAATAGAGTAAAGATCCTATCATCAACCGGTATACCTTTTCATCTACGGATTTACCTCCCATGTCGAGGTCGAGATGCCCATTGGTACCCATGGGTGTCTTGATGGGTTTGGCATCCTTCATTCCAAACTTCTTGAGAATGTCTTGAATGTACTTGGTTTGGCTGATGAAGGTGCCGTCTTGGTGTTGCTTGATTTGAAATCCTAAGAAATATCTCAACTCCCCCATCATTGACATCTCGAATTTTTGAACCATGATCCTACTAAACTCTTCACAAGTAGATTTGTTAGTAGACCCAAATATAATATCATCAACATAAATTTGGCATACAAACAAATCATTTGCAACATTTTTAGTAAAGAGAGTAGGATCGGCCTTGCTGACTTTGAAGCCATTAGTGATAAGAAAATCTCGCAGGCATTCATACCATGGTCTTGGGGCTTGCTTTAGCCTATAAAGCGCCTTTGAGAGTTTGTAAACATGGTTAGGGTACTCACTATCTTCAAAGCCGGGAGGTTGCTCAACATAGACCTCTTCCTTGATGGGTCCATTGAGGAAGACACTTTTCACGTCCATTTGGTACAGCTTAAAGCCATGGTAAGTAGCATAGGCAAGTAATATGTAAATTGACTCAAGCCTAGCTACGGGTGCATAAGTTTCATCGAAATCCAAACCTTTGACTTGTGAATAACTTTTGGCCACAAGTCGGGCTTTGTTCCTTATCACCACACCATGCTCATCTTGCTTGTTGCGGAATACCCACTTGATACCTACAACATTTTGATTAGGATGTGGAACAAATGCCATACCTCATTCCTCGTGAAGTTATTGAGCTCCTCTTGCATTTCCACCACCCAATCCGAATCTCTTAATGCATCCTCTACCCTGTATGGCTCAATAGAGGAGACAAAAGAGTAATGTTCACAGAAATGAGCAACTCGAGATCTAGTGGTTACCCCCTTATTAATGTCACTGAGAATGGAGTTGATGGGGTGATCTCGTTGGATTGCTTGGTGGACTCTTGGGTGTGGCGGTCTTTGACCCTGAACTTTTTGCTCATCTTCCTTGTCTTGATTGTCTTCATCTCCCCCTTGATCATTGACCTCTTCTTGAGGTGGCTCGTCTTCTTGATCTTCTTCTTCATTACCTTGAGTCTGTTCCTCATCTTGGGTTGGTGGAGATGCTTGATTGGAAGATGATGGTTGATCTTGTGCTTGTGGAGGCTCTTCGGATTCCTTAGGACACACATCCCCAATGGACATGTTCCTTAGCGCGATGCATGGAGCCTCTTCATCATCTAGCTTATCAACATCAACTTGCTCCACTTAGGAGCCATTAGTCTCATCAAACACAATGTCACAAGAAACTTCAACTAGTCTAGTGGATTTGTTGAAGACTCTATATGCCCTTGTGTTTGAGTTATAACCAAGTAAAAAGCCTTCTACAGCCTTAGGAGCAAATTTAGATTTTCTACCTCTTTTAACAAGAATAAAACATTTGCTTCCAAAGACTCTAAAATATGAAACATTGGGATTTTTACCAGTAAGGAGTTCATATGATATCTTCTTGAGGATCCGGTGAAGATATAACCGGTTGATGGAGTAGTAGGCGGTGTTAATCGCCTCGGCCCAAAACCGGTCCGGTGTCTTGTACTCATCAAGCATGGTTCTTGCCATGTCCAGTAGAGTTCTATTTTTCCTCTCCACTACACCATTTTGTTGAGGTGTGTAGGGAGAAGAGAACTCATGCTTGATTCCCTCCTCCTCAAGAAAGCCTTCGATTTGAGAGTTCTTGAACTCCATCCCATTGTCGCTTCTTATCTTTTTGATCCTTAAGCCGAACTCATTTTGAGCATGTCTCAAGAATCCCTTTAAGGTCTCTTGGGTTTGAGATTTTTCCTACAAAAAGAATACCCAAGTGAAGCGAGAATAATCATCCACAATTACTAGACAGTACTTACTACCGCCGATGCTTATGTAAGCGATCGGGCCGAATAGATCCATGTGGAGTAGCTCGAGCGGCCTGTCAGTCGTCATGATGTTCTTGTGTGGATGGTGAGTGCCAACTTGCTTTCCTGCTTGACAAGCGCTACAAATCTTGTCTTTCTCAAAATGAACATTTGTTAGTCCCAAAATGTGTTCTCCCTTTAGAAGTTTGTGAAGATTCTTCATCCCAACATGGGCTAGTCAGCAATGCCAGAGCCAACCCATATTAGTCTTAGCAATTAAGCAAGTGTCGAGTTCAGCTTCATTAAAATTAACCAAATATAGTTGACCCTCTAACACTCCCTTAAATGCTACTGAATTATCACTCCTTCTAAAGACAGTAACACCTATATCTGTAAAAAGACAGTTGTAACCCATTTTGCATAATTGAGATATAGAAAGCAAATTGTAATCTAATGAATCTACAATAAAAACATTGGAAATAGAATGGTTAGAAGATATAGAAATTTTACCAAGTCGTTTGACCAAACCTTGATTTCCATCCCCGAATGTGATAGCTCGTTGGGGATCTTCATTTTTCTCGTAGGAGGAGAACATCCTTTTCTCCCCTGGCATGTGGTTTGTGCATCCGCTATCAATTATCCAACTTGAGCCCCCAGATGCATAAACCTGCAAAACAATTTAGGCCTTGTTCTTAGGTACCCAAACAGTCTTGGGTCCTTTCACGTTAGAAACAAGCACCTTGGATACCCAAACACAAGTCTTCGAACCCTTGTGTTTGCCCCCAACATATTTGGCAACTATTTTGCCTGATTTGTTAGTGAGCACATAAGAAGCATCAAAAGTTTTAAATGAAATGTGATGATCATTTGATGCAGCAGGAGTTTTCTTTTTAGGCATTTTAACATGGGTAGAATGCCTAGAACTAGAAGCCTCATTTTTATACATAAATGCATGGTGACAAACAGTGTGAGGTTTTCTAGCATGAATCCTCTTAATTTTATGCTCAGGATAATTAGCAGGATATAAAATGTAACCCTCATTATCCTGAACCATGGGAGCCTTGCCCTTAACAAAGTTGGACAATCTCTTAGGGGCATTAAGCTTGACATTGCTTCCATGTTAGAAACCAATGCCATCCTTAATGTCAGGGCGTCTCCCACTATAGAGCATGCTTCTAGCAAATTTAAACTTTTCATTTTCAATTTCATGCTCATTAATTTTAGCAGTTAATTGAGCTATATGATCATTTTGTTGTTTAATTAAAGCAAGGTGATCATTTATAGCATCAATATTAACATCTCTATATCTAGTGCAAATGGAAACATGATCAACAGTAGATGTAGAAGGTTTGCAAATATTTAATTTTTCTATCTTAGCATGTAATATGACATTCTCATTTCTAAGACAGGAAATAGAATCATTGCAAACATTTAAATATTTAGCCTTAGAAATTAATTTATCATTCTCAGTTCTAAGGCTAGAAATTGACTCATTCAATTTATGAATCTTAGCAATTGAACTAGCATTTTCATTTCTAAGACTGCAATTGAATCATTACAAACATTTAACTTCTCAACCTTAGCAATCAAATTTGCATTCTCAGTTCTAAGGTTAGAAATAGTGTCATGGCAAATGTTAAGCTCCTTAGTTAAATTTTCATTTTTCTCTACTTCCTGAGCATAAGCATTTTTTTACTTTAACATGCTTCTTGTTTTTTTAATAAGGAATTCCTCTTGGCTATCCAAAAGTTCATCCTTCTCATGAATGGCTCCTATCAATTCATTTATTTTTTCCTTTTGTTGCATGTTAAGGTTGGCAAAAAGAGTAAGCAAATCATCTTCATCATCACTAGAGCTACCATCATCACTAGATGTTGTATATTTGGTGGCTCTAGATTGTACCTTCTTCTTTTTGTCGTCCTTTGCCATGAAGCACTTGTGGCCGATGTTGGGGAAGAGGAGACACTTGTTGATGGCGATGTTGGCGGCATCCTCGTCAGAGGAGGAGTCGGTGGAGCTCTCATTGGAGTCCCATTCCCAACACACGTGGGCATCACCGCCCTTCTTCTTGTAGTACCACTTCTTTTCCTTCTTCTTCCCTTTCTTGTCGTCGCCCTGTCACTATCACTAGACATAGGACATTTAGCTATAAAATGACTAGGCTTACCACATTTGTAGCACACCCTCTTGGAACGGGGTTTGTAGTCCTTCCCCCTCCTTTGCTTGAGGATTTGGCGGAAGCTCTTGATGATGAGCGCCATTTCCTCATTGTCGAGCTTGGAGGCGTCGATGGGAAGCCTACTTGGTGTAGACTCCTTCTTTTCTTCTTCTGTCGCCTTGAATGCGATGGGTTGCACCTCGGGTGTGGAGGTGGCGCCTTGCTCCAAGTTGACGATGTGTTTGGAGCCTTTTACCATTAGTTCAAAGCTCACAAACTTGTCTATCACTTCCTCGGGAGACATTAATTTGTATCTAGGATCCCCACGAATTAATTGTACTTGAGTAGGATTGCGAAAAACAAGGGATCTTAGAATAAGCTTGATCATTTCATGGTCATCCCACTTGATGCTCCCAAGGTTGCGCACTTGGTTCACCAAGGTTTTAAGCCGGTTGTACATTGCTTTGTGGCTCCTCTCCTTGGTTGAGGACGAATCGACCGAGCTCCCCCTCGATCTTCTCTCGCTTGGTGATCTTGGTCACCTCATCTCCTTCGTGCGTCGTTTTGAGGACGTCCCAAATTTCTTTGGCCGTCTTTAACCCTTGCACCTTATTATACTCCTCTCGACACAAGGAGGCGAGGAGTATAGTTGTGGCTTGAGAGTTAAAGTGCCGAATTTGGTCAGCCTCGTCCGAGTCGTAGTCCTTGTCCCCTACCTTCAGTACCTGCGCTCCATACTCAACAATATCCCATATGCTTTTGTGGAGTGAGGTTAGATGATGCCTCATTTTATCACTCCACATAGAATAATCCACACCATCAAAATATGGTGGTTTGCCTAAGGGAACAAAAAGTAATAGAGTGTGTTTAGAAATACGAGGATAGCGGAGGGGCATCTTACTATACTTCTTGCGCTCATGGCGCTTAGAAGCGATGGACGACGAGTCGGAGTCGGATGTGGAGGGCGACGAAGAGTCGGTCTCGTAGTAGACCACTTTCTTCATCTTCTTCTTCTTGTCGCCTCTCCGATGTGTCTTGTTGGAGGAAGAGGATTCCTCCTTATGCTTGTGGCCGGACTCCCTTGAGTGGGTACACCCCGAGCTTGCAGGCTTGTCGCCGGTCATGATCTCCCTCTTGGCGTGATCTCCCGACATCACTTCGAGTTGTTAAACTATAATGAAGTACTAGGCTTTGATACCAATTGAAAGTCGCCTAGAGGGGGTGAATAGGCGTAATCTGAAATTTACAACTTAAAACACAAACTACAAGTCGGGGTTAGCGTTAGAATTAAAACTGAGTCCGGGAGAGAGGGGGAAAACAAATCAACCAAGAAATAAAGAGAATGACACTGTGATTTGTTTTACCGAGGTTCGGTTCTAAAGAACCTAGTCCCCGTTGAGGTGGTCACAATGACTGGGTCTCTTTCAACCCTTTCCCTCTCTCAAACGGTCACCTAGACCGAGTGAGGCTTCTTCCTTAATCTCACGGGTCACTTAGACCCCACAAGGACCACCACACAATTGATGTCTCTTGCCTTGCTTACAAAGCACTTGAGAGTAAGAAGTGAGAAAGAAAATAAAGCCAAGCCAAGCAAACAAGAGCAACAAGAAACACAAGTGATCATCTCACAAGTCCTAATGCGATAGAGTTGAAGTTGGGACTTTGAGTGGATCGATCACTTTGATTCGTGTCTTGGAGTGAAGTCTATTGCTCTTGTATTGAATGTAATGTGTGGAATGATTGGATGGTTGGAGTGGAGGTGGTTGGGGGGTATTTATAGCCCTCAACCACCAAACAACCCTGGTGTGCCACCGGACACTGTCTGGTGCGCCAGCCATGTCACCCAACCGTTAGGGTTCTAAAGCTTGTGACCGTTGGAGGTTTTGTCTTCTAGTGGCACCGGATAGTCCGGTGCCGCACCAGACAGGCACTGTTCAGTGCCCGGTGCGCCTCTGATGGGTGGCTCTGACTCTGCGCGCACTGATCATCACTGTTCATCTGATTCTTCAACTTTTGTAGTCGACCTTTGTGCGAAGGAGTCGTTGCTCCACTGGTGCACCGGACAGTCCAGTGGCATACCGGACAGTCTGATAAATTATAGCGGAGCGCGCTTGGAGAAACCCGAGAGTGGCTAGTTTGATCTTGTACGGTCCTGGTGCACCGGACACTGTCCGGTGGCACACCGGACAGTCCGGTGCGCCAGACCAGGGCACACTCGGTTTCTATTTGCTCCTTTGAATTGAACCCTATCTTGTATATTTATTAGTTTGAGTTGAACCTTTATGCACCTGTAGAACATATAATCTAGAGCAAACTAGTTAGTCCATTATTTGTGTTGGGCATTCAACCACCAAAATTAATTGCGGGAAAAGGTTAACCCTATTTCCCTTGAAAAAAAGCAACTCACAATGTTTAAGTGCTTGTTGTGCTTCTTCCTCCTTATCCTTTTCTCCATGTGCTCTCCCTTGATCCATGCCTTCATCTTGAGGTACTTGTTCCTCATATTGAGTCGAGGGATGCATCAATGTTGAGGAAGATGGTTGTTGGTTGATCTTGATCATGTTGTTCCTGCGGTCGCACATCACCTATTGCCATTATACGCATTGCGACCGTTGGAACCTCATCCTCATCTACATCATCAAGATCAACTTGCTCTCTTGGAGAGCCATTAGTCTCATCAAATACAGCATCGCTAGAGAATTCAACTAATTTTGATGATTTGTTGAAGACCCTATACACCTTTGTATTTGAATCATAACCTAGTAAAAACCCTTTTACAGCTTTAGGAGCAAATTTCGAATGTCTACCTTTCTTTACCAAGATGTAGCATTTACTCCCAAATACACAAAAGTACGAAACATTAGGTTTGTTACCAGTTAGGAGCTCGTAAGATGTCTTCTTGAGGAGGCGATAAAGATAGAGCCGGTTTATGGCATGGCAAGATGTATTTACAGCTTCCGACCAAAACCGCTCAGGCGTCTTGTATTCCCAAAGCATTGTTCTTATCATGTCAATGAGCGTCCTATTCTTCCTCTCTACTATACCGTTTTGTTGTGGTGTGTAGGGAGCGGAGAACTCATGCTTGATGCCTTCCTCCTCAAGATACTCTTCCACTTGAAGATTCTTGAACTTAGATCCATTGTCGCTCCTCATCTTCTTCACCTTGAGCTCAAACTCATTTTGAGCTATCCTTAGTAAGCACTTTAAACTATCTTGGGTTTCTGATTTATCCTGCAAAAAGAACACCCAAGTGAAGTGAGAAAAATCATCAACAATTACCAAACCATACTTCCCCTGATGCTAAGATAAGCAACGGGCCCAAAGAGATCCATGTGGAGTAGTTCCAGTGGTTTTGATGTCGACATCACGTTCTTGCTTTGATGAGTAGTTCCCACCTGCTTTCCTGCCTAGCACGCTGCACAAGATCTATCTTTCTCAAAACAGACATCGGTTAGTCCTAACACATGTTCTCCCTTTAGAAGCTTATGAAGATTCTTTATTCCAACATGTGTCAGATGGCGATGCTAGAGCCAGCCCATATCAGACTTAGCTATTAAACATGCATCTAGATCGGCATTCTCTTTAGAAAAATCAACTAAATAGAGCTTGCAGTCTAACACACTTTTAAAAGCTAATGAACCATCACTTCTTCTAAAGACATATACATCAATATATGTAAATAGACAATTGTATCCCATATGACACAATTGACTTACAGAAAGCAGATTGCAACCGAGTGATTCTACTAAGAACACATTAGAAATTGAATGCTCGTTAGTGATGGCTATTTTACCCAAACCTTTAACCTTGCCATGATTCCCATCTCCAAAGATGATCGTGTCTTGGAAATCCTTGTTCTTGACGTAGGAGGTGAACATTTTCTTCTCCCCCGTCATGTGGTTTGTGCATCCGCTATCAATGATCCAGCTTGTGCTCCTAGATGCATAAACCTGCATGGTAATTTAAGCTTAGGTTTTAGGTACCCAACTCTTGTTGGGTCCTACAAGGTTAGTCACAAAAGACTTTGGAACCTAGATGCAAGTTTTGTCTCTCTTACACTTAGGCCCCAAATTTCGAGCAACTACTTTATCATTTTTTTGCACATAAGAACAAATGAAGCATCATAAGTTTGATAAAGCATGGTTGGTCCATTTGATGCTTTCCTAGGCGCATGAGAGCACCTAGAGGGGTGGGGTGAATAGGTGATCCTGTAAAATCAAACACTAAATAGCCACAAACTTGATTATAGAAATGTTAGTGTGAGTTAATCAAGTTGCTATGAAGTGATCTTCTTGTGAAACAAAACAATAATAGAGAAAAGCAATCACAAGAGACACGCGATTTTTATCCCGTGGTTCGGCCAAGTAACACTTTCCTACTTCCATGTTGTGGCGTCCCAATGGACGAGGGTTGCACTCAACCCCTTTCAAGTGATCCAATGATCAACTTGAATACCACGGTCTTTTCCTTTACGGGGCGTTTGGATCCCTTCATTTTAGAGGAATTGAAATTCACTCAATAAAGTAACTTATTTAGTTTAGAATTTGACATTCCACCACTTTCCAAAGTTCAGATATAAGCCTATCTTAAATTCATAGGGTGGAGGGTGGGAAATGATTTTATGCATTAGTAGAATTTGTTTCTACTCTGTAACTTACATGGCACTCTTCTTCTCACTCCTCTATAGTAAAAATATAGCACATAAATATCCCCAACATCTTGCTAATAATAATATATAAATATATTTTGCATAAAACCGAATTAGCTTAATTGATATATGCCTAAGTTACTATTATTAGAATGGAATTCAATTCCAATGATCCAAACGGGGCATTAGAGTATTCTTCCCGTTTGCAAGGAATCTCCACAATTTGGAGCCTCTCGCCCTTACAATAGATATCACAAAGAAGCACAAGAGTAAGGGAGGGAAAGTGAAAGGGAAATGTGCCCTTGGGCCATTTCTAAGTATTTTGGTGATTGAGTGCCAACACAAGTGCTTTTGTGGTAATCTATGCAAAGTGGTGGACAAAGTGCAAATCAAAAGTAAAGGTATGTTTCTAGACTTAGTACATTGTTTTATGGACTAATGTATTGTGTCTAAGTGCTGGAAACAGGAGAAAACAAGTTGGAGAAGAGATGGCTTTGTTCAGCCAAAGTCTGCTCAGTCTGGGTGCACCGGACTGTGTCCGGTGGTGCACCGGACAGTGTCCGGTGCGCCAGGCTGGCTCTGGAGAACTTGCTGCTCTCGGGAGTTCGACGGTGGTGCACGGCTATAAATCACCGGACTATCTGGTGGTGCACCGGACTGTCCGGTGAGCCGTTCACAGGCGAAGTCGTCGCTCTCGGGAGATGATCAACGGCATACAGCTATAATTCACCGGACTGTCCGGTGAGGCACCGGACTGTCCGGTGAGCCAACGGTCAGCCGGGCCAACGGTCGGCCGAGGATTCCGCGCGTGACGCGTGGCCGAGCCAACGGTCACATTGGGGCACCGGACTGTCCGGTGTGCACCGGACAGTGTCCGGTGCGCCAACGGCTCTCAATCAGCAATGGTCGGCTTCGCCAAATAAGGAAACAAATCCGCACCGGACAGTGTCCGGTGGTGCACCGGACTGTCCGGTGCGCCAGATGACAGAAGGCAAGATCTGCCTTCCTGGAATGCTCTCAACGGCTCCTAGCTGCCTTGGGGCTATAAAAGGGACCCCTAGGCACATGGAGGAGGACATTAAGCATACTCAAAGCATTCCTAAGCACCAAGACTTCGATTCCACGCATTTGTTTCTTCGTGATAGCATCTAGAGCTCTATTTGAGTTGTGAACTTGTCGGGTTGTGTTGCGAGCTCTTGTTGCGACTTGTGTGCGTGTTGTCACTGTGATTTTGTGTCTTGTGTGCGTTGCTCATCCCTCCCTTACTCTGTGCTTCTTTGTGAACATCAAAGTGTAAGGGCGAGAGGCTCCAAGTTGTGGAGATTCCTCGCGAACGGGATATAGTCAAGCTAAGCAAAACACCGTGGTATTCAAGTGGGTCTTTGGACCACTTGAGAAGGGTTGATTGCAACCCTCGTCCGTTGGGACGCCACAACTTGGAAGTAGGCAAGTTTTGTACTTGCCCGAACCACGGGATAAACCACTGTGTCTACCTGTGTTGATCTTCTTGTGGTTATTGTGTTTTGCTAAGACTCCTCTCTAGCCACTTGGCATTATTGCGCTAACTCCTAATCAAGTTTTGTGGCATTAAGTTTCAAGTTTTACAGGATCACCTATTCACCCCCCCCCTCTAGGTGCTCTCAATTGGTATCAGAGCCGTTCTCTTCACAAAGGGACTAATCGCCCGAAGAGATGGATCCTAAGGGGAAGGGAATTGTGATCAACGATAAGGAGAAGGAGTCCTTCGTCAATGAGCCGAAGGATGACAAGCCTACCGACTCGGGCTCGGGCCACAAACGTAAAGATGGGAAGAAGAAGAAGACAAGGCGCATCAAGGAGATCGTCTACTACGACGACAGCGACGAGTCCTCTTCTTTACAAAAGGACGACTATGAATACAAGAAAAAGAAAACGGTCAATTCGAACTTTTCTTTCGATTACTCTCGTATTCCGCAAAGTACAAATGCTCATTTGCTCTCCATTCCACTTGGTAAACCTCCTCACTTTGATGGAGAGGACTACGGATTTTGGAGCCACAAAATGCGTAGTCACTTGTTCTCTCTCCATCCTAGCATATGGGAGATAGTAGAGAGTGGAATGAAATTTGATAGCTCGGATAGTCCTATGTTTATTAATGAACAGATTCATAAAAATGCACAAGCTACTACTGTGTTGTTAGCCTCTTTGTGCAGGGACGAGTACCATAAGGTGAGCGGCTTGGACAATGCCAAGCAGATCTGGGACACCCTCAAGATCTCTCATGAGGGGAACGACGTCACCTTGCTCACCAAGATGGAGTTGGTGGAGGGGGAGCTTGGGAGATTTGCAATGATAAGGGGAGAGGAGCCAACCCAAACATACAACCGGCTCAAGACCCTCATCAACAAGATAAGGAGCTACAGAAGCACGCGATGGACGGACCACAACGTCGTTCGTCTAATGCTAAGGTCCTTTACTGTGCTTGATCCACATCTGGTGAACAATATTCGTGAAAATCCTAGGTACACCAAGATGTCGCCCGAAGAAGTTCTTGGGAAGTTCGTAAGCGGGCGAATGATGATCAAGGAGGCGAGATACATGGACGACGCGTTGAATGGTCCAATCAATGAGCCTCAACCCGTTGCTCTCAAGGCAACGAGGAGCAAGGAGGCGCTACCTAGCAAGGTGGCGCAAGTTGAGGCGGCAGGGCTCAATGATGAAAAATGGCCCTCATCATCAAGCGCTTCAAGACGGCGCTAAAGGGTCGCAAGGGGCAGCCAAGCAAGACCAAGACAAAGGGGAAGCGCTCATGCTTCAAATGTGGTAAGATTGGTCATTTTATCGCTAACTGTCCCGATAATGTAAGTGACCAGGAACAAGGAAACAAGAGGGAGAAGAAGAAGACATACAAGAAGGCTAAGGGCGAGGCACACCTTGGCAAGGAGTGGGACTCGGATTGTTCGTCATCCGACTCCGACAATGAAGGACTCGCCGCCACCGCCTTCAACAAGTCATCCCTCTTCCCCAACGAGCGTCACACATGCCTCATGGCGAAAGAGAAGAAGGTATGTACTCGAGACAATACCACTTATGCTTCTTCAAGTGAGGATGAGTCTAGTGATGATGAAATAGATTACTCTTGTTTATTCAAGGGTCTAGATAGAACCAAGGTTGATAAGATTAACGAATTAATTGATGCCTTGAATGATAAAAATAGGTTATTAGAGAAGCAAGAGGATCTTTTATATGAAGAACATGATAAGTTTGTAGAGGCTCAAAAATCCCTTGTTTTAGAAATCAAAAGGAATGAAATGCTTTCTTGTGAACTATCTACTTGTCATGAAACCATTTCTACTTTAAAAGGTGTTAATGATAATTTAAATGCTACATTAGAAGTAGCAAGTAAATCTAACTCTTGTGTAGAACATGTTATGATTTGCAGTAGGTGCAAAGATTTTAATGTTGATGCTTGTAGTGAACACCTAGTTTGCATTTCTAAATTAAATGATGAAGTGGCTAGTCTTAATGCGCAACTTAAGACTAGCAAGAGTGAATTTGACAAGCTAAAATTTGCAAGGGATGCCTACACAATTGGTAGACACCCCTCAATTAAGGATGGACTTGGCTTCAAGAGGGAAGCCAAGAACTTAACAAGCCATAAGGCTCCCATCTCCGCCAAGGAGAAAGGGAAGGCCCCTATGGCTAGTAGTGCTAAAAAGAACCATGCTTTCATGTATCATGATAGGAGACATTCTAGGAATGTCTATTGAAGTTATGATGCTTTTGATTCTCATGCCATGTTTGCTTCTAGTTCTTCCTATATGCATGGTAGAGATATGTCTAGGAGAAATGTTGTTCATCATATGCCTAGGAGAAATGTTGTTAATGTTCCTAGAAAAATTAATGAACCTTCGACAATATATCATGCTTGCAATGCTTCATTTGTCATTTGTAGAAAGGATAAGAAGGTAATTGCTAGGAAATTAGGGGCAAGATGCAAGGGAGATAAAACTTGCATTTGGGTCCCTAAGACCATTGTGACTAACCTTGTAGGACCCAACAAGAGTTGGGTACCTAAGACCCAAGCCTAAATTTGCCTTGCAGGTTTATGCATCCGGGGGTTCAAGCTGGATTATCGACAGCGGATGCACAAACCACATGACGGGGGAGAAGAGGATGTTCTCTTCCTACGTCAAGAACAAGGATTCCCAAGATTCAATCATATTCGGTGATGGGAACCAAGGCAAGGTAAAAGGGTTAGGGAAGATTGCTATTTCGTCCGAGCACTCTATTTCTAATGTGTTTTTAGTTGAGTTGCTTGGATATAATCTGTTATCCGTTAGTCAACTTTGTAAAATGGGATATAATTGTTTATTCACAAATGTAGATGTGTCTGTCTTTAGAAGGTGTGATGGTTCACTAGCTTTTAAGGGTGTACTAGACGGCAAACTTTATTTAGTTGATTTTGCAAAAGAGGAGGCCGGTCTAGATGCATGCTTAATTGCTAAGACTTGCATGGGCTGGCTGTGGCATCACCGTTTAGCACATGTGGGGATGAAGAACCATGACAAGCTTCTAAAGGGAGAACACGTGATAGGTCTAACTAATGTGCATTTCGAAAAAGATAGACCTTGTGCAGCTTGTCAAGCAGGAAAACAGGTGGGAAGCTCTCATCACACCAAAAATGTGATGACCACATCAAGACCTTTGGAGATGCTTCATATGGACCTCTTCGGACCCGTCGCCTATCTAAGTATAGGAGGAAGTAAGTATGGTCTTGTTATAGTTGATGATTTTTCCCGCTTCACTTGGGTATTCTTTTTGCAGGATAAATCTGAAACCCAAGGGACCCTCAAGCGCTTCCTCAAGAGAGCTCAAAATGAGTTTGAGCTCAAGGTGAAGAAGATAAGGAGCGACAACGGGTCCGAGTTCAAGAACCTTCAAGTGGAGGAGTATCTTGAGGAGGAAGGGATCAAGCACGAGTTCTCCGCTCCCTACACACCACAACAAAATGGTGTGGTAGAGAGGAAGAACAGGACACTCATCGATATGGCGAGGACGATGCTTGGAGAATTCAAGACCCCCGAGCGCTTCTGGTCGGAAGCCGTGAACACGGCTTGCCACACCATCAACCGGGTCTACCTTCACCGCCTTCTCAAGAAGACTTCGTATGAGCTTCTAACCAGTAACAAACCCAATGTGTCTTACTTTCATGTATTTGGGAGCAAGTGTTATATTCTTGTGAAGAAAGGTAGAACTTCTAAATTTGCTCCCAAAGCTGTAGAAGGGTTTTTATTAGGTTATGACTCAAATACAAAGGCGTATAGGGTCTTCAACAAATCATCGGGTTTGGTTGAAGTCTCTAGCGACGTTGTATTTGATGAGACTAATGGCTCTCCAAGAGAGCAAGTTGTTGATCTTGATGATGTAGATGAAGAAGACGTTCCAACGGCCGCAATGCGCACCATGGCGTTTGGCGATGTGCGACCACAGGAACAATTGGAGCAAGATCAACCTTCTTCCTCAACAATGGTGCACCCCCCAACTCAAGACGATGAACAGGTTCATCAGGAGGAGGCGTGTGATCAAGGGGGAGCACAAGATGATCATGTGAGGGAGGAAGAAGCACCTCAGGCACCTCCAACCCAAGTTCGAGCGACGATTCAAAGGAATCATCCTGTCGACCAAATTTTGGGTGATATTAGCAAGGGAGTAACTACTCGCTCTAGATTGGTGAATTTTTATGAGAATTACTCTTTTGTCTCTTCTATTGAGCCTTTCAGGGTAGAAGAGGCCTTGCTAGATCTGGACTGGGTGTTGGCCATGCAGGAAGAGCTCAATAATTTCAAGAGGAATGAAGTTTGGACACTGGTGCCTCGTCCCAAGCAAAACGTTGTGGGAACCAAGTGGGTGTTCCGCAACAAGCAGGACGAGCACGGGGTGGTGACGAGGAACAAGGCTCGACTTGTGGCAAAAGGTTATGCCCAAGTCGCAGGTTTGGACTTTGAGGAGACTTTTGCTCCTGTGGCTAGGCTAGAATCAATTCGTATTTTGCTAGCATATGCCGCTCACCATTCTTTCAGGTTGTTTCAAATGGATGTTAAGAGCGCTTTCCTCAACGGGCCGATCAAGGAGGAGGTGTACGTGGAGCAACCCCCTGGCTTCGAGGATGAACGGTACCCCGACCACGTGTGTAAGCTCTCTAAGGCGCTCTATGGACTTAAGCAAGCCCCAAGAGCATGGTATGAATGCCTTAGAGACTTTTTAATTGCTAATGCTTTCAAGGTTGGGAAAGCCGATCCAACTCTTTTCACTAAGACTTGCGATAATGATCTTTTTGTGTGCCAAATTTATGTCGATGACATAATATTTGGTTCTACTAATCAAAAGTCTTGTGAAGAGTTTAGCAGGGTGATGACGCAGAAATTCGAGATGTCGATGATGGGCGAGTTGAACTACTTCCTTGGGTTCCAAGTGAAGCAACTCAAGGATGGTACCTTCATCTCCCAAACAAAGTACACGCAAGACTTGCTGAAGCGGTTTGGGATGAAGGACGCCAAGCCCGCAAAGACGCTGATGGGAACTGATGGACACACCGACCTCAACAAAGGAGGTAAGTCTGTTGATCAAAAAGCATACCGGTACATGATAGGGTCCTTACTTTATTTATGTGCTAGTAGACCAGATATTATGCTTAGCGTATGCATGTGTGCTAGATTTCAATCTGATCCAAGGGAATGTCACCTTGTGGTCGTGAAGCGAATTCTTAGATACTTAGTCGCTACGCCTTGCTTCGAGATCTGGTATCCAAAGGGGTCTAACTTTGACTTAATTGGATATTCGGATTCCGACTATGCTGGATGTAAAGTCGATAGGAAGAGTACATCAGGGACGTGACAATTCTTAGGAAGGTCCCTGGTGTCATGGAACTCTAAGAAACAAACTTCCGTTGCCCTATCCATTGCTGAGGTCGAGTATGTTGCTGTAGGACAGTGTTGCGCGCAACTACTTTGGATGAGGCAAACCCTCCGGGACTTTGGCTACAATCTGAGCAAAGTCCCACTCCTATGTGACAATGAGAGTGCTATCCGCATAGCGGAAAATCCTGTTGAGCACAGCCGCACAAAGCACATTGACATCCGGCATCACTTTTTGAGAGACCACCAGCAAAAGGGAGATATCGAAGTGTTTTATGTTAGCACCGAGAACCAGCTAGCCGATATCTTTACCAAGCCTTTAGATGAGAAGACCTTTTGCAGGCTGCGTAGTGAGCTAAATATCTTAGATTCGCGGAACTTGGATTGATTTATAGCATACATGTGTTTATGCCTTGATCATGTTCCTTATGCATTTTGTTGCTTACTGTGGTGCTCAAGTTGTACAATCACTCCCCGGACCTCACAAGTCCATTTGCAAGTGATGCACATATTTAGGGGGAGATATGCTACAACTTGACCCTTTGAGACTAACCATGTGCTTGAGTTTTCTTAATTTAGTCTCAAAGGAGGTTTGAAAGGGAAAAGGTGGACTTGGACCATGAAAGACTTCCACTGCACTCCGATGAGAGGGTAACTTATTCCAAGTTCATCTCATGTACTCTTATTTGCCTTTGTATTCTTATTTGAAGACTTTGGTGAGGCAATGGGGTTCAAGGGCCAAGATTGATCCCGTTTTGGTGCTTGATGCCAAAGGGGGAGAAAATAAGGCCAAAGCAATAAATGGATCAGCTACCACTTGAGAAATTTTGAAAATAGTATAATAGAGCTTTTGGTTTGTCAAAACTCTCTTGTTGGCTCTTTTTGTCAAAAGTTGGTCTCTTGTGGGGAGAATGGTTGATTATGGGAAATAGGGGGAGTTCTTTGATATTGTGATCAATTTCTATTGGAACAACTCTCTTTATGTCTCTGCAAGTGTGTTTGACTTAGAGATAGGAAATTGAGGTTGATTTGCAAAAACAAACCAAATGGTGGCAAAGAGTGATCCATATATGCCAAATTTGAATCAAAACAATACTGAGTTTTCATTTGCATCGATATTGCACTTGTTCTAGTTGCTTTATGTTGTGTTGGCATAAATCACCAAAAAGGGGGAGATTGAAAGGGAAATGTGCCCTTGGGCCATTTCTAAGTATTTTGGTGATTGAGTGCCAACACAAGTGCTTTTGTGGTAATCTATGCAAAGTGGTGAACAAAGTGCAAATCAAAAGTAAAGGTATGTTTCTAGACTTAGTACATTGTTTTATGGACTAATGTATTATGTCTAAGTGCTGGAAACAGGAGAAAACAAGTTGGAGAAGAGATGGCTTTGTTCAGCCAAAGTATGCTCAGTCTGGGTGCACCGGACTGTCCGGTGGTGCACCGGACAGTGTCCGGTGCGCCAGGCTGGCTCTGGCGAACTTGCTGCTCTCGGGAGTTCGACGGCGGTGTACGGCTATAAATCACCGGACTGTCCGGTGGTGCACCGGACTGTCCGGTGAGCCGTTCACAGGCGAAGTCGTCGCTCTCGGGAGATGATCAACGGCGTACGGCTATAATTCACCGGACTGTCCGGTGAGGCACCAGACTGTCCGGTGAGCCAACGGTCAGCCGGGCCAACGGTCGGCCGAGGATTCCGCGCGTGACGCGTGGCCGAGCCAACGGTCACATTGGGGCACTAGACTGTCCGGTGTGCACCGGACAGTGTCCGGTGCGCCAACGGCTCTCAATCAGCAACGGTCGGCTTCGCCAAATAAGGAAACAAATCCGCACCGGACAGTGTCCGGTGGTGCACCGGACTGTCCGGTGCGCTAGGCGACAGAAGGCAAGATCTGCCTTCCTGGAATGCTCTCAATGGCTCCTAGTTGCCTTGGGGCTATAAAAGGGACCCCTATGCGCATGGAGGAGGACATTAAGCATACTCAAAGCATTCCTAAGCACCAAGACTTCGATTCCACGCATTTGTTTCTTCGTGATAGCATCTAGAGCTCTATTTGAGTTGTGAACTCGTCGGGTTGTGTTGCGAGCTCTTGTTGCGACTTGTGTGCGTGTTGTCACTGTGATTTTGTGTCTTGTGTGTGTTGCTCATCCCTCCCTTACTCCATGCTTCTTTGTGAACATCAAAGTGTAAGGGCGAGAGGCTCCAAATTGTGGAGATTCCTCGCGAACGAGATATAGTCAAGCTAAGCAAAACACCATGGTATTCAAGTGGGTCTTTGGACCGCTTGAGAAGGGTTGATTGCAACCCTCGTCCGTTGGGACGCCACAACGTGGAAGTAGGCAAGTTTTGTACTTGGCCGAACCACGGGATAAACCACTGTGTCTACCTATGTTGATCTTCTTGTGGTTATTGTGTTTTGCTAAGACTCCTCTCTAGCCACTTGGCATTATTGTGCTAACTCCTAATCAAGTTTTGTGGCATTAAGTTTCAAGTTTTACAGGATCACCTATTCACCCCCCCTCTAGGTGCTCTTAGAAAGCAACACACACAAGACTCGAATCCGCAACACACACGCACACAAGCCAAGACTTGAGCTCGAAACACAGCACAGAGAGTTCGCAACTCAACGGAGCTCAAATCACTAAGACAATCGATCAAATGCGCTGAGGCGGAGTCTCGGAGTCTTAGGATGTTTCTTGAAAGCTTGGTTTTTCGTTGCTCCATGCGCCTAGGGGTCCCTTTTATAGCCCCAAGGCAGCTAGGAGTCGTTGAAGATCAACATGGAAGGCTATTCTTGCCTTTTGTCAAGTGGTGCACCGGACAGTCCAGTGCACCACCGGACAGCTACTGTTCATGTCTGGTGCACGATTTCCTTCCATATCGGGCGTAGCCGACCGCTGGTCCTCGGGGCCAGTTGGCGCACCGGACACTGTCTAGTGCACACCGGACAGTTTGGTGTGCCCAACCGACTGTTGGCACGGGCCACGCATCGCCCGTAGATTGCGCAGCCGACCGTTGGCCGCGAGCGCCGTTGGCTCACCAGACAGTCCGGTGCACCACCAGACAGCCTTGTGAATTTTAGCCATGACACATTATTCTTTTCCCGAGAGCGACGAGTTCGTCGCCGAAGAGTTGGGCGCGGGCGCTGATGACTCACCGGACAGTCCGGTGCACCACCGGACAGTCCGGTGATTTTTAGCGAAGACACCCGACCGATTCCCGAGAGCAGCCAGTTCACCGTTGGGCCAGCCTGCACCACCGGATACTGTCCGGTGCACCACTGACAGTCCGGTGTGCCAGGCTGGAGCTGGTTTTGGCTGACTTAGCCAATTATTCTTCAATTGTTTTCTTCTTTTCTTGTCACTGTTTCTAGCACTTAGATAAACACGTTAGTATTCAAAACAATTTACTAAGTTTAGAAACATACCTTGTTCTTCGATTTCCACTTCTCACTCATTTAGCACATAAGGACTCAATTAATATGTGTTGGACAACTAATCACCAAAACACTTATAGAAATGGCCCAAGGGCACATTTCCCTTTCAGCGCATGAGAAGCAACATGATGAACATGGCACATAGGTCTATTCCTACCATGAGCATACGAAGAGCTAGATGATGCAAACATGACATGAGAATTAAAAACATCATCATGACGAGTAGGTAAAACAACATGATTATAACACCTATCATGATGAGAAACACTAGAAACATTCTTAACATGAGCATAAAGATAATCATGGTTTTTTTGTCATGTGAAGAATGAGAGCTACTAGCCATAGGAGCCTTCCCTTTCTTCTTATTGAGATTGGAGGTCCTTTGGCTTGTTAAGTTCTTGGTTCCCTTTTGGAAACCAAGTCCATCCTTAATGGAGAGTTGTCTACCAATGGTATAGGCATCCCTGGCAAATTTTAACTTTTCATAATCATTCTTGCAAGTTTTAAGTTGAGCATTAAGGTTTGTAACATCATTGTTCAACTTAAGAATGGTGGAAATATGAATATTGCAAGCATCAATATTAAAATCTTTACATCTATTACAAATAGACACATGTTCCACAATTGAACTAGCCACATTTACTTTTTCTAGCTTAGCATTTAAATCAACATTTAAACTCTTAAGACTAGAAATAGAATCGTGACAAGAAGATAACTCAAAAGACAATAATTCATTTTCTTAGTTTCTAGAGCAAGAGATTTTTTAACATTAATAAATTTATCATGTTCCCCATAAAGAATATATTTTTTGTTTTCTAACAACCTATCTTTCTTATTAAGGGCATCAATTAAGTCATTGATTTTATCTACTTAGATCTATCTAAACCCTTAAAGAGATCACTATAATCTACATCATCATCATATTCCTCATCACTAGAAGAAGTATACTTGTGGGTATCTCGTGTGCGTACCTTCTTCTCCTTAGCCATAAGGCACATGTGATGTTCGTCGGGGAAGAGGGAGGATTTGTTGAAGGCGGAGGCAGCTAGTCCTTCATCGTCGGAGTCGGATGAAGGGCAGTCCGAGTCCCATTCCTTGCCGATGTGTGCCTCACCCTTCGCCTTCATGTAGTTCTTCTTCTCCTCCTTCTTCCATTTCTTTTCTTGTCCCTGATCATTTTCATTATCGAGACATTGTGCAATAAAATGATCGGACTTACCGCATTTGAAGCAGGAGCACTTTCCCCTTGACTTGTTCTTGTTTGAGTATTCCTTATGTCCCTTTAATGTAGTCTTGAAATGCTTGATTACGATCCCCTTTCCCTTAGGATCCATCTTTTCAGGCAGTTAGTCCCTTGATGAAAAGAACAGTTCTGATACCAATTAAGAGCGCCTAGAGGGGGATGAATAGGTGATCCTGTAAAAATCAAGACTAAACAACACAAACTTGGTTTATAAATGTTAGTGAAGTCAAAACCAAGGTGCTATGAATAGAGAGGGAGAGAACTCTTCAATCGATTGTTCCTTTAGAAGGCATATTGAACTTAGGAACAATAGTGCAAGTGATTAAGTGAAAACTCTAAGGAAGAAAGCAATCACAATAGAAAGATGTGCAAGTGACTGGTGATTTTTCCCATTGTTCGACTAATGCCTACTCCACGTTGTGGTGACCTCCTTCGGTCAAGGATTACACTCAATCCCTCTTAAGTTGAAAGTTGCCTAGAGGGGGGTGAATAGGCAAGTTAAAACTTTTTCAACAAAAACTAGAAGCAAACTGGGTAAAACTGAATTGATCTCGAAATTCACCCAGTTAACTTTGGAAATGAGATGTTCTAAATGATCCAGAGGGTTCAAAGTAGTAGATCTGAGAAGGGCACTTCTCAAAATCCACACACCAAAAAGATATAAACAAATCTTTCACGGAATGGTGAGAGAACGAAGAACACAAATAAGCACAATAAACAAGAACACAAGAGACACAAGATTTATCCCGAGGTTCGGTCACACCACCAAGGTGCCCTACTTCCTCGTTGAGGCGCCCACAAAGAGCCGAGTCTCTTTCAACCCTAATCCTCCCTTTGCCGACCACAAAGGTCAAGCTCACACACTAATCTTTGCTCAAACGAGCGGGTAATACAAACTTTCTTGTGGTCTTCCACAAGATTTGGAGACTCACAAGAGACACCTAGTCGTCTAGGAGCTAAAAGCTCCAAGAGTAATGAATCCACAAAGAACTCGATGTAGTACCAAAGCTCGAATGAAGAAGAGCAAGAGAGATTTGGAGATGAAGCACAAAAACCGCAGCTCTCAAACTCACTCAAAGATTTCTCTCCAAAGATTTGAAATGGGAGAGGCAAGAGATGTGTGAGAGAGAGTGGGAGGTGTTTCTCAAGTTGAAAATGGAGTTTGGGTCGTGCTCTTGTGTGGGGAGAGAGGTAGGAGTGAGTATATATAGGTGGGGCTTCAAAACTAGCCGTTGGGCTAATTTTGGCTGTGGAGGACCAGTTGAACCGCCCCAAGGACCGGTTCAACCGCCTGGGGCAGGCTGACAGTCAGTCTGCTAATCAGACTGGCAAACTGCGGGTCAGACTGCAAAAACAGGTCCTGACACTGGTTGAACCGCCCCTAGGGCCGGTTCAACCGCCTGGGGGTCAGACTGGCAGTCAGTCTGCCAGTCAGGAGGTCAGACCGGTCAGGTGACCCTAACACCGGTTGAACCTCCCCTAGGACCGGTTCAACCGGTTTTGACCAGTGAGGTCCGGGGAAAATACACCGGCTGAACTTTCCCTGGACACCGGTTGAACCTCTCTGGACCCCGGTTGAACTTGCCCTGGACCCCGGTTGAACCCCTCTGGACCCCGGTTGAACTTGCCCTGGACCCCGGTTGAAGTTGAAGTTCAGCTGGAGTTGAGAAAGCTCAACTCAGCTGAAGTTCAGCTCAGCTGAAAAGCTTAGCTGCAGCTGAAGAAGCTTAGCTCAGCTGAAGTTCAGCTCAGCTGTTTTTCAACAAGAACACTCTAGGTTTCTTAAACCTAACCACGGTCAACCATAGAATTTTAAAGAGATTTTTTGTTTTCAAAAAATAGCTTTTGAATATAGAGGCTTGAGCTTTGTCAAACACCTACCTTCTTTTTGGATCCCTCTTTATAGTACGACGATTCCTATACTCAAGTTAAATAAAATATAATTAAGTAAACTCCTTGAGTCATTGGTGTCTCATGTGTGATTTCTCCATGGCGTTGCTTCATAAGGATCACAAACATCTTTGTCTCACCTTTTGAAGCAAACATAAATCAAACCATGTGACTTGTACCATATCACCATATGTGAGTTCAAATTATGGCTTCAAGTCACTGTACTGATGCATCAACATGTTATAACTCTTCATAGCTGATTAGTTCATCGACTTAGTGCAAGTACTCTCTTCTTCACCTTAGCCATGGTACCTCGGTCCACAAGCCATCGCTTGGCCTTCACCTTCGCTTAGTTCCTCGAAGCCCTTTCCTTGCTATCTTCACCCTATCAAGCCATTCTTGAGTCACATCATATTGAGCATCCATTGAGAGAATCATTTCTTCAATATTGTGAACCTTGCTTGAATGTCTTCTAGATATAACTGTTAAGATCAATCAAGCTCTAGTTTGATTCTCATAGAAGCATATATGAACTGATAGTAATATGGTCAAGCCAATTCACGATTCCTCATATCTTATTCACTTTGGCTTGACCTATCCTCTTAATCACTTCATCCTCTATTTTGATCATATGTATGTAGTGATTTCTCGGGTCTTGTCCATATATTCAAACCAATATAGAGATCATATAATATCCATTTGCATTGTCTCACTGGTTATTTAACCTCGTGTTGAACCTTCGTTCACTGATCATTATACACTATTCAAGTATGTTCATCATACTGAATTTCCTGTTCAACACTTAGCAAACTCGTTAGACCTTTAAATGTGTTGTTATCCAAATCACCAAAACTCACAAAAGGGATGAATTCACTTTCAATCTCCCCCTTTTTGGTGATTGATGACAACACATTTAAAGCTTACATAAGATTTGATAAATAAGATTTTGAATCCTATGATATAGTTTCCTCCCCCTAAATATGTGCATTTTAGAAAATAACACTTTTGTACTCAAATGTCAAAAGCACATATTTGGCTCAAAGTATGGAGACAACTTATATCATACTATTCACAGGGTGCAGTGTGTCATAAAATAAACGTGATGCTCATGACATAGTATGCACTCATCAACTTTCTACATCTTATGTTTTTCTTATGATTCCCCCTTTTTGTTAATTATTTCTCCCCTTTTCAAAAATAAAGATAAGCTTTAATGCAAAATTTCTCCCCCTTTGTCATAAATCTCCAAAAACGATACAAAGAATATAAAGGGTAGAAATTATGATTTAAGCAAGATGTGAACACACTATCATGAAAAGGATCCTTAGATGACTATGGCAACTAGTCGTTGCGCGGCTGGTACAACGGACTGTCCGGCGCATTGCGCGGACCGTCCAGTGAATTATAGCCGACGTAGGCTGAAAAACCTGAGAGCAGCGAGTTCGGCTGGACCGTGCACCGGACTGTCCGGTGGATGACACTGGACCGTCCGGTGCTACGCAGTCTAGTAGCTTTTCCCTGTTTCTTCTTTTGTCTTCTTTGTTTCTTTTGGACTTCACTTCTCTGAGTCCCTAGCATTTAGACAAACATGATTAGCACTCAAATCAATTGACTCAGTGTCCAGAGCATACCTTTTAGCTTGATCCATATAGCTTTGTACTAAGTCCTCTTCCGAGCTCATTTTGCCTCAAACACTTTTGCTTAACATCATGTTAGTTCAAACATCATGTATTGTGCATCTAATCACCAAAACAATACAGAAATGTCTAAGGGCACATTTCCCTTTCAGTCGGGGGAGGGGGGTTGGTGGTCGACGCCTCGGTACGAAGTGGGTGGGGGCAGGCGAGAGGGGTGCAGGGGCGGATCTACACCATGGGCCACCCGATCCGTAGTACAGGTTTTGATCCATGTAACTCTATATAAATCTCTATTTAATTCGGTATAAAATAGTTAAGATGAAAGAGAGAAGAAAATTTAGTAGATTTGGCATGTGACATATAAAATTTCTAGATCGACCCTGTGGTGGGTGCCTCGAAATTTCTAGGTCTGCCCCTAGGCCGGGGATGACACATGAAACCGTGTATGCACAAAGCTGCTGCATTATAATTGTAGAGATTAATAAATAGATTATGTTATATAGGGAATAAAAGTTTAGGAATAGTATATAAAACAAGGATTGAGCTCCAGTATATATAATAGGCCGAGTCCTATAATTTTGTGATATTTTTTTTGAAACCAGGATTGAGCTGCAGTTTTTAGTGTTAGAGTCCAGCGTCTCACAGGAGTAGTCCAATTCAAAATTCGAAAATGTATCACCGCTGAAGCGAAAAATATCATAAATTCATAACAAACCAACCGACTTGCACGGACGAGAACTCGACGAGACCGAACCGTGAAAACAACCGAAAGCACAGGGGCTCAAACGAAACAATCCCGCCCACACTTCCTTCGCCGGCTCATGGTGGCCAGTGGCCACTGGCCAGGCTGTCATCCTGTTCTATAAAACGAGCCGAGGGGAAGAGCCGGAACCCTAGCCCAGCACCGCAGAGGCGCAGAGACAGGCGTCTTCGTACTCGCCTATCTCCGCGACTCAAAGCTTCTTCCATTTCTTACCGCCGCCGCTGCAGCTCCACCTCATTCCGTCGACACCATGAGGGAGTGCATCTCGATCCACATCGGCCAGGCCGGTATCCAGGTCGGAAACGCGTGCTGGGAGCTCTACTGCCTCGAGCATGGCATTCAGGTAACGAGCTGTCCAATTCCTCTTCCATTCTCGCACTGTTGGGTTAGATGTGTAATCGGTATGGGACTTGCGTCGCTGATGCGTGCTGGATTCGGTGGGACTAAATCGGGGGAGGAAATGGCATTTCAAATCGGTAGATTTGTAGGGATCTGGCTGTATGTGATGGTGGCTGCCCAGATCCGCGTTTGTCAGGTCTGATCCGTATATATGGTGAGATGGTGTCTGATCGAGGTTCGATTGTTTTTATCTGGATTTTTGGATAGAAACTCGAATGGGAATTAGCCGAAATTGCGCATTATTTTCCATGATCCAATGAATTTAGTAGTTATGTAGCATAATTGTTGTTATGCCTATACGTGTGTTAGATCTGAGTGCCCTGAAATCGTTTAAATGCAGAGGCATTCACGATCTGTAAATTTTCATAGGCCAAGTTCCTATTGCATGTCTATACCTTCGATTCGATGTACGGTTACAGAGTTAGTATACTTAATGTTAATTGATGTACAGTACATCTATTCGTACTGTTAGAGCATCTCCAACAAGGAGCTCTAAAATAGAGCCCTGAAAGTTAAAATAGGACCGTATTTAAAGTGTGTTTAGGACCTCGAAAGAAATTTTTTACTCAGTTAGGCCTTAAATAATTCTATTTAGGAAATAAATAGTTGTAGATTAAGAGGAAAGGAGGATAGGGCTCCAATATACTGTGTACTATATTTAGGACCCAAGAGACTGAGCCCTATAATCTTTTGATGAATTTTTATAATATAGGGTTACTGTTGGAGAGCCTTTTATGATCCCACGCCCTATATTTCAAAATACAACCTTGTTTAGATTATCTCCAGCGTGCAATGCAAAATAGGGGACATGGAACTGTAGACTATTTGACACTGTTTGCATAGTGAAATTTGAATTTTGAAATAGGGGATGTGATAGGAGATGGAATAGGGGATCTGCTGGAGGTAGCCTAGTGCCCCTTTTGGAGATGCTCTTAGATCTGCAAAAAAAATATGAATACGCATCAGCATTAGACGCCTTGGCCCAATTGCCTTTTGCTGTTTAGATCTGTTAGAAAGAGTATATAGACAGGAAAGCTGTTATGCTAAATTGCCTTTGTCCTAGTTGTTATTAGCTTTATGTTGGACTAAATGCTGTTCACATATCCGAAGTGTTTGCAATTGTGGATTTAATCATGGCTCCTTAGGACAATTGAAATTTTGAATTGTGTGTAGAGGTGGTAATGGGCTCTAGATTTTACACTAAAATTTAAGGATCAAATAGGATTAGGATCTGGCTCTATTCCTATTCATTTTTGAATTAAAATCATTTAAGGCTCTAGATTTTACACTAAAATTTAAGGATCGAATTGGATTAGGATCTGGCTCTATTTCTTTTCATTTTTTGAATTAAAATTATTTAAGGGCCCTAACTTTTTGTGAAGAAGCATGTGGATCATGATCCATTGCCACCCCTAATTGTGTGTTACTATTTGAAATATGTTTATTCAGGCATGTGTTATCTTAAGATTATGCGTCTGTCTGGTGTACTAGTTTAGGTGGCATGCATTTTTTTTACACAGACTGCTTATGTTCTCCTTTTGTAAGGACCTGTTTGGAAGCACCCAGTTTTTAAGAAACTGGTTTATAGAATTTGAGGTGGTTCCAAACATACCAGTTTATGTCTTAGTTTATAGAAATTGATTGTCAGTTTCTTAAAAACCAAGAAGCTAGTTTTTCCTAGCTAAAAGATAAAAACCAGTTTCTTAAAAACTGGATTGCTTCCAAACAGGACCTAAGTGGCATAAATAACACTGCTACATTTGTATTTTGTTCAGGCTGACGGTCAGATGCCCGGTGACAAGACCATTGGGGGTGGTGATGATGCTTTCAACACCTTCTTCAGTGAGACTGGTGCTGGGAAGCACGTCCCTCGTGCTGTTTTTGTTGACCTTGAACCCACTGTCATCGATGAGGTGAGGACTGGCACCTACCGCCAGCTCTTCCACCCTGAGCAGCTCATCAGTGGCAAGGAGGATGCAGCCAACAACTTCGCCCGTGGTCACTACACCAGTAAGTAATCTGATCTGATCGTCAGTTTTCACTGCTCCTTGATATTTGCTCTGTAATGAACATCTCATTTAAACCTGATTCTTTGTTTTGCAGTTGGCAAAGAGATTGTTGACCTGTGCCTTGATCGCATCAGGAAGCTTGCCGACAACTGCACTGGTCTCCAGGGCTTCCTCGTCTTCAACGCTGTTGGTGGAGGAACAGGCTCTGGCCTTGGTTCCCTCCTCCTAGAGCGCCTGTCTGTTGACTACGGCAAGAAGTCCAAGCTTGGGTTCACTGTGTACCCATCCCCCCAAGTTTCGACCTCAGTGGTTGAGCCATACAACAGTGTCCTGTCCACCCACTCCCTCCTCGAGCACACTGATGTGGCTATCCTGCTGGACAACGAGGCCATCTATGACATCTGCCGCCGTTCCCTTGACATTGAGCGCCCAACCTACACCAACCTCAACAGGCTTGTGTCCCAGGTACTGTCTTGGTTTACAGCCTAAGCATTAAGTAAATGGTCTGTAATCTGGGCTTTTCTCTCTAACCAGCAGTTGTTCCTGTTGTTGTACAGGTCATCTCATCCCTGACTGCCTCCCTGAGGTTCGATGGTGCTCTTAACGTGGATGTGAATGAGTTCCAGACCAACTTGGTGCCCTACCCGAGGATCCACTTCATGCTTTCCTCCTATGCTCCAGTCATCTCTGCTGAGAAGGCCTACCACGAGCAGCTGTCTGTGGCCGAGATCACCAACAGCGCCTTCGAGCCATCCTCCATGATGGCCAAGTGCGATCCCCGCCATGGTAAGTACATGGCCTGCTGCCTCATGTACCGTGGTGATGTGGTCCCCAAGGATGTGAATGCTGCTGTGGCCACCATCAAGACCAAGCGCACCATCCAGTTTGTGGACTGGTGCCCAACTGGCTTTAAGTGCGGCATTAACTACCAGCCTCCAAGTGTGGTGCCTGGTGGCGACCTGGCCAAGGTGCAGCGCGCTGTGTGCATGATCTCCAACTCCACCAGTGTTGTGGAGGTGTTCTCCCGCATCGACCACAAGTTCGACCTCATGTACGCCAAGCGTGCCTTCGTGCACTGGTATGTCGGTGAGGGTATGGAGGAGGGCGAGTTCTCTGAGGCCCGTGAGGATCTGGCAGCGCTCGAGAAGGACTACGAGGAGGTCGGTGCTGAGTTTGATGAGGGTGAGGAAGGTGATGATGGTGATGAGTACTAGAAGTATCCTGATGCGGTCATCGTCAGTCTTGTGTGCTGCTCTTGTCCCCGGTGTGGTTTGCAACACCTGATGTTGTAAGACTTTCTGGTTATGTCCGCCCCGCTTTGCCACTGGGTTATTAAGAACGTCGTTATGGATGGTTGTCTACATTATTGCTTCTCGATATTGGAAAACTGTTATGCATCTCGGTGGATTGTCTTGTTGTCGTAATGTCATCATTCATCAGTACGCCGCTGGGAATTTTCAGGCCTGTCAAGCATCAGGATTGCGTTATGAGTTAAATGCTTCAGCCACGTTTGAACTTGTCTAAGGTGCCATCTAGATCATGAACTTGTCGAGGGTGCCACTTAGACCATGAACATCGTAAATATGTTTTTGGATCAAGGGTGTGTTTGGTTAGATGTATAAGACTATCTCCAAGTGCAGGACCCAAATTAGAAGATGCAAACAGCCGTTTGAGTCTAAAGCCCAAAAATCCATATACAATGCCTCCAACCGTAAAACCAATCCGCTGAGGATAGTTTGCTTCGCGCGTTTGTAGGGAGGGCTGTTGTCGTCGCCACCCTGCGCTGGCACCTGCAGTCGCAACATACACGCTGCACCACCGAGTCCCCGCACCCTACACCGTCGTGCTGTGCGTCACTGCGCCACCAAGCCTTTGTGTTGCCGACAGTTGCTTCCAAAAGCAGTTCAGCAGAGGTAATAATCCATGTGTCACATTCCTAATCAACCTAATGTGATCTTCAATTTGATGGGTATCATCATCTCTTTCACATGGGTCTTTCTTCGATCTATTCTATTTTGATGCTTTGACTCCCTAGTGTGTCGTCAATGGATTTGGAATTGAATGATTGATTTAGGTTGGTCGAGAATAGGTTGAAGATGATGAGCTAGTGAACTGATCTGGTCTCTCTCTGTTTAAGAAGTTGCAAAGCTGGATGGATGGGCGGTGCATGACGATTGTTTGAAGCGCCAAGTTCAGTTTTCATCCGTTGAGACTATGGCAAATTATATGGTGCACGATTTCCTTGGACTCTCTGATCATGGGAGTTCTAGCGAGGAAGAAGAAGTTGCTGTCATAGTGAGTAGAAGATTGGGCACGAAGAAAGAGTAGGTTCTGTGTTCGGGCACCGCGTGATCTATCGTGATCGACAAATGGGTCACATTAGATTGTACAATGACTACTTTGTTGATCAGTCTGTGTACCCTGATGAGCTTTTTCGCAGACGGTACGTGTTGGTAAAAACTAGATTGCTAATATTTAGTTATTTTGGTGTTCCATCTTTTGAAATGATGATCTAATTAATTATAGTTTCCGAATGACAAAACGGCTATTTCTTCACATTCTCGAGAAGATTAAGATATATGATGAGTATTTTGAGCATAAGATTAATGCTGCTGGAGTCGTAGGGTGCTCGCCGTTGCAAAAGATGACTGAAGCACTATGTATGCTTGCTTATGGAGGATCAGCTGATGGATTAGATGAGTACTTGAGAATGGGAGAAAGCACAATCATTGAAAGCCTCAAGCGATTTACAGAGTCTGCTGTGGTTGTATTTGGCCCTTCGTACCTTAGGGCTCCAAACAATCTGGAGGTTGCACAATTACTAGCTAAAGCCGAAGAACGAGGTTTTCCTGGGATGCTTGGAAGTATCGATTGCATGCACTGGAGATGGGAGAAATGCCTCACAGCTTGGCAAGGGATGTACACCGGTCACTATCAGAAACCAATTCTAATCCTTGAAGCCGTCGCATCACACAACCTTCGAATATGGCATGCATATTTTGGCTTGCCAGGGTCCCACAATGATGTCAATGTGTTGCATCGCTCACCCGTATTTGATGACCTACCATCTGGTAATGCCGTCGAGGTTAACTTCACAATTAATGGCAACCAATATAATATGGGTTATTATTTGGCAGATGGCATCTACCCAGACTGGGCAACCTTAGTGAAATCAGTATCCCTTCCCTAAGGGCGGAAGAAACGTTTTTGTAAGTGCAATCAACCCCAAGTGAGGGTTTTGGTGATTTAATGACAAAACAAATAAGGGTACTAACAATTTTTGTTCTCAATGTATGATTAGAAAGAAACAGGAACTTAAGGAAGCACCAAGGACTTCATGCAACAGACGTATAAAATTTTATGTAAAATCTTGTGTTGCATGATGTAATTCTTCCTTATTCTTTTCCGCACAGGTATATGTGTTTGCTATAGCTCAAGTCTCCAAATTCAAAAGCTATTTTTGAAAACCAAAAATCACTTTAACATTATCTGGTTGACCATGGTTAGGGTTGAGAAACCTAGAGTGTTCTTGCTGAAAAGCAACTGAACTTCTTCAACTACAGCTGAGCTTTCCAGCTGAACTTAACTTCAGCTGTGTTGAGCTTCTTTAGCTGCAGCTGAGCTGGACTTCAGCTGAGTTGAGCTTTCAACTCCAGCTGAACTTCAACTTCAGCTGTGGACCTCTTTGATCATACACCAGCTGAACTTGCCCTCGGGCAGCTGAGCTGGGGTTTTCTCTCCAAAACTCTCTGGTCTAGACCAGCTGAACTGGTCCTGGGGGGCAGCTCAACTGGTCTCTGTCCCCTCTGACTTCTGATCTACAGTCTGCAGTCAGACTGGCAGTCAGGTCACAAGGGTTGTCAGGGGGCGGTTCAACCGCCCTAGGGGGTGGTTCAACTGGTCTTGTCCTGTCTGACCCGCCTGCAGGTCAGTCTGCCAGTCAGTCTGGCAGTCAGACTGGCAGACAGTCTGCTGACCTGTCAGGGGCGGTTCAACCGCCCTAGGGAGCGGCTCAACCGGTTTTCTGCGAGGTTTCTGGTCAAACGGCTAGTTTTTGAGCCGTGACTATAAATAGAACCCTCTCTCTCCCTTCTTCAATGCGGCTGGACACTCACACATTTATTGCTCACCTAACTTGAGACAAAGCACTCATTTCTCCCATCTCTCTCACACTTAAATCTTCCTCAAGATTCAACCTTGTTGGAGGAGCTCTTGGGTGTGAGGTTTGTGCTTGTGCTCACGATTTGGCTTTCCTCTCCCATCTCTTTTTACAAAGACTTGAGCTTGTGCAAACCCCTCTTGTGCTTTCTTGGTGTTCTTGAAACCCTAGGTTTCAAGATCCTTTGAGGTTGCTTGGGAGTCTCCAAATTTGTGGACGACCCCAAGAAGTTTGTATCACCCGCTCTTTGAGCTGAGATAAGAAGAGATTGCCTTGACCTTTGTGGTCGGCTTTTGGAGGATTATGGTTGAAAAAGACCTGGCCCTTTGTGGGCTCCTCAACGGGGAGTAGGACACCTTTGTGGTGTGGCCGAACCTCGGATTAAATCTTGTGTCTTGTGTTCTTGTTTGTCTTTAACTTAAGATATTTTTACTTGCAAGATTGACATAAAGATTTTTCCCGTAGAGTTTATCTAGAAGTGAAATAGCCTTTACATATTCATCTTTTCATTCTAACTTAGCTATACCTTACTTCTCACAAGAACTCGCGAAATACTTTTTCGAGTAGATTTTAGTCTAAAGTTTATAAAACAGTTGGATTGGTTCAGAGTGGTTCAACTTGTGCACGTAGCTGTTGAACCGGCCTGCACCAGTCGAACTGTGTATTTAACAATCTTTCGAAGTTTGTTGTGAAAATTTTCAGGTTAGCCTATTCACCCCCCTCTAGGCTACTTTCAATTGGTATCAAATCTTCGTACCTCGTTTTACGCTTAACCGCGTGAGGAAACGATCATGTCTACTCAACGGGACCATGTGGATCCTCTCCTCGAGGAAATCCCCATCACATCTTCTGGTGAGGAAGTGGACCCCAAGGTCCTCGACCTCGCCATGAAGATTGCCGAGAAAGATGTTCCTCAAAATGAAACAGGAAGATGCTAAGAAAAAGGCCGAAGAAGAAGAATCAAGAAGAAAGGCCGAAGAAGATAAAGATAAAGGAAAATTTGATTACAATGACGATCTAGTGGATCTTTTGGTGTCGAAGGTGTTGAGCAAGGTAAGTCTCAACACCGAAGGATCATCTACCAAAAGCAAAGGTAACGAATTTAGTAAAGTTCAATTCGATTACTCTAGAAATTTTATTCCCAACTTCTCTTCCGCCCCACTTGGAAAGTTACCAACTCTTAGTGAGTTGAACTATGACGAGTGGGCCGACAAGATGAAGTCGCATTTAATCGGTGTGCATCCTAGTCTTTGGGAGATTGTTAATGTAGGTATGTATAAGCCCGCCCAAGGAGAAGAGATGACTCCGGAAATGATGCAAGAGGTTCATCGCAATGCTCAAGCAGTGAGCATAATTAAAGGAAGTCTTTGTTCGGAAGAATACCGAAAAGTTCAAGGAAGAGAAGATGCCCGTGACATTTGGAATATTCTTAAAATGTCACATGAAGGAGATCCCAAAGCTAAGAGACATAGAGTTGAAGCTTTGGAGAGTGAGCTTGCAAGATATGATTGGACAAAGGGTGAGTCGCTTCAATCACTCTTTGATCGGTTGATGGTGTTAGTAAACAAAATAAGAGTGCTTGGAAGTGAAGATTGGAGTGACTCCAAGGTCACAAGATTATTCATGAGAGCATATAAAGAAAAGGATAAGAGTCTAGCAAGGATGATAAGGGATCGTGATGACTATGAGGATATGACGCCTCATCAATTATTTGCAAAGATTCAACAACACGAGTCCGAAGAAGCCCCTATCAAGACAAGAGACTCTCATGCCTTGATCACTAATGAACAAGACACCCCCAAGAAGAACAAAGACCACAAAGCAAAGAAAGTGGTCGAGACATCAAGTGATGAAGATAGCTCAAGTGATGAAGACACAGCTATGTTCATCAAAACATTCAAGAAATTTGTAAGGAAAAATGACAAGTTCCAAAGGAAAGGAAAGAAGAGGGCATGCTATGAATGTGGCCAAACCGGTCATTTCATAGCGGATTGTCCTAACAAGAAGGAACAAGAAGCCAAGAAGGAATACAAGAAGGACAAGTTCAAAAAGGGAGGCAAGACCAAGGGATACTTCAAGAAGAAGAAATATGGTCAAGCCCATATTGGTGAAGAATGGAACTCCGATGAAGAGAGTTCTAGCTCCGAGGAAGAGGAAGTGGTGGCAAACGTGGCCATCCAATCTACGTCAAGCTCGCAACTCTTCATCAACCTACAAGACGACTCCTACACCCCAACTTGCCTCATGGCAAAAGGAGATAAGGTAACCTTATTTAGTAATGATTTTCCAAATGATGATGATGATGAACAAATTGCCATGAAAAATAAAATGATTAAAGAATTTGGCTTGAATGGATACAATGTTATCACCAAATTAATGGAGAAGCTAGATAAAAGAAAAGCAACTCTTGATGCTCAAGAAGAATTGCTTATCCTTGAAAAGGAAAGAAACCTAGAGCTTCAAGAATTGCTACACAATAAAGATGAAATGCTAGATATCTTGACTAAGGAAGTATCTTTAGTCAAGATAACTATAGATAATAAAGAAAAAGAAGTAATTAATATGAAAACCTCTATAGCTAATCTTGCAAATGAAAAGAATGCACTTGAATCAAGCATGTTAAGCTTGAATGTTCAAAATCAAGAACTTCAAGTGCAACTTGAAAATTGCAAGAACATCAATGCCTCATCTTTAGTGATTGAATCTAAGTCTAGCTCCTTAGATGATAATTTTTGCAAACATTGTGCCAAATATCATGCTTCGTGTTGTCTAACTAACCATGCAAGGAAGAATAGTCCACAGATGAAGGTCAAATGAATATTGAAAAGATGCTCTAGCAATGATGGGTTAAAGAAAGTTGAACCCAAGTACAAGTCCCTAAAGCCAAACAAATTGGAAGAAGGGGGCTTGGGTTCAACTCATCCAAGGAAAACCCTAGCACAGTGCATAAGGGGTGGAGATCCCCCAAGTTCATAGAGGAAACCACCCTATATGATGCCTTGGGGAGGATTCACTCCTCAAATGACAAGTCACCTCAAGTAAAGGTAAACTTGAGTTCCACAAAGAGTAAGATGAAGGAAGTGGGATCCTCAAGTGGATAACAATTTAATGCTCCCATTTCTCACTCTTATCTTTGTGATTATATGTTGACTTGGGATTTAGGGAAATTGATTGTCAAATATGTGGGTGCCTACACTAAAAGAAAAGTCATGAAAAGAAGTGTGTGGGTACCCAAGGCTATAACTAACACTGTAGGACCCAATTCAATTTGGGTACCTAAAAGCATAGCCTAAACTTGTTTTGCAGGTCTACTCCTCTGGTGGGTCAAGTTGGGTGCTTGACAGTGGATGTACAAATCACATGACCGGGGAGGAAGACATGTTTCATTCATTGCAACTAACTCAAGAAGCACAAGAAATTGTGTTTGGAGATAGTGGCAAGAGTAAGGTGATTGGTATTGGTAAAATTCCTATCTCTGACCAACAATCACTTTCAAATGTTTTATTGGTAGATTCTTTAAGCTACAATTTGTTGTCCATTTCACAACTTTGTGGAATGGGTTATAATTGTTTATTTTCTGATGTGGATGTGGAGATCCTTAGAAGGGAGGACTCCTCAGTTGCCTTTACGGGTCGCTTGAAGGGCAAGCTTTATCTTGTTGATTTCACAACAAGTAAAGTGACGCCTGAGACTTGTTTAGTGGCAAAGTCCGACAAGGGTTGGCTATGGCATCGCCGGCTAGCCCATGTCGGTATGAGGAATTTGGCCAAACTTCAAAAGGATAATCACATCATTGGACTAACAAATGTTGTATTTGAGAAAGATAGGGTTTGTGGCGCATGCCAAGCAGGAAAGCAACATGGAGTCCCACATCAATCAAAGAATGTGGTCACAACAAAGAGGCCATTGGAGCTTCTTCACATGGACCTCTTCGGACCTGTGGCTTACATTAGCATTGGTGGTAGTAAGTATGGTTTAGTCATTGTTGATGATTTTTCTCGATTCACTTGGGTTTTCTTTTTGAGTGATAAAGGTGAAACTCAAGAAATATTGAAGAAATTCATGAGAAGAGCTCAAAATGAGTTTGAGCTCAAAATCAAGAAAGTGAGAAGTGATAATGGGACGGAATTCAAGAACACAGGTGTCGAAGAATTTTTAGGCGAAGAAGGAATCAAACATGAGTTCTCAGTTCCTTACACTCCACAACAAAATGGTGTTGTGGAAAGAAAGAACCGAACTTTAATTGAAGCAGCTAGAACCATGTTGGATGAGTACAAGACACCTGACAATTTTTGGGCAGAGGCGGTCAACACCGCCTGTCATGCAATCAACCGTCTCTATCTTCACAAGATCTACAAAAAGACTGCTTATGAGCTTCTCACTGGTAACAAACCTAAAGTTGATTATTTTAGAGTATTTGGTTGTAAGTGTTTTATTCTTAACAAGAAAGTCAAGAGCTCAAAGTTTGCTCCTAGAGTGGACGAGGGTTTCTTGCTTGGTTATGCATCAAATGCGCATGGATATCGCGTTTTCAACAATACCACCGGTCTTGTTGAAATAGCGATAGACGTGACATTTGATGAGTCTAATGGCTCGCAAGGGCATGTTTCTAATGGCACTGCAGGAAATGAAGAACTACCTTGTGAGGCCATAAAGAAACTTGCAATAGGTGAAGTGAGACCTCAAGAAAAGGATGATGAGGAAGGAACTTTGTGGATGACCAATGAGGTTGTTGATGTGGGTGCAAAGGTGGTGGGTGACAAATCCTCCACCCAAGCAAACCCATCAACCTCAAGTCATCCAAGTCTTGAAGAAAATCATCAATTCCAAAGGATGCCAACTGTGGTAGAAGATGAACACGAAAGTGTTAGTGGTGAAGTGCCTCTTGATCAAGTGAATGATGAGGAGGAGCAAATACAAAGACAACCATCAGTGCCTCATCCTAGAGTCCATCATACCATTCAAAGGGACCATCCGGTGGACAACATCCTGGGTAGCATCAGGAGAGGGGTAACAACTCGATCTCGTTTAGCTAATTTTTGTGAATTTTACTTGTTTGTTTCCTCTCTTGAGCCACTTAAGATTGAAGAAGCATTGGGTGATCCGGATTGGATAATTGCCATGCAAGAGGAGTTGAACAACTTCTCCCGGAATGAAGTTTGGTCCTTAGTCCAAAGACCCAAACAAAATGTGATTGGGACAAAATGGGTCTTTAGGAACAAACAAGATTAACATGGCGTGGTTACAAGAAACGAAGCACGGTTGGTTGCCCAAGGCTACACTCAAGTGGAAGGACTTGATTTTGGTGAAACATATGCGCCGGTAGCAAGGTTAGAGTCAATTAGAATATTAATTGCCTATGCTACTAACCATGATTTCAAGCTATATCAAATGGATGTCAAGAGCGCATTTCTAAATGGACCACTACAAGAGAGGGTCTATGTGGAGCAACCACCGGGCTTTGAAGATCCAAAGAAGCCAAATCATGTTTACCTACTTCACAAGGCACTCTACGGGCTTAAACAAGCCCCTAGAGCTTGGTATGATTGTCTTAAGGATTTCTTGCTTAACAATGATTTTGAAATAGGAAAAGTAGACTCTACTTTATTCACTCGCAAAGTTGACAATCAATTATTTGTTTGTCAAATATATGTCGACGACATTATATTTGGCAGTACTGATGAAACTTTTTGTGAGGAATTTAGTAGGGTTATGACAAATAGGTTTGAGATGTCCATGATGGGTGAGCTCAAGTACTTCCTGGGTTTTCAAGTTAAACAACTCAAGGAAGGAACCTTTCTGTGCCAAACCAAGTACACACAAGACATGCTCAAAAAGTTTGGCATGGAAAAGGCAAAGCACGCCAAGACACCAATGGCTTCAAGTGGTCATCTCGACTTAAATGAAGAAGGTAAAACTGTAGATCAAAAGCTTTATAGATCAATGGTAGGATCTCTACTATATTTGTGTGCATCTAGGCCAGATATCATGCTTAGTTTGTGCATGTGTGCCCGTTTTCAAGCTAACCCAAAAGAGTGTCACTTAGTGGCCGTTAAGAGAATTTTGAGATATCTAGTTCACACCCAAAATCTAGGTCTCTGGTATCCTAAGGGCTCCTTTTTCGATTTATTTGGCTACTCTGATTCAGACTATGTCGGTTGTAAAGTAGATCAAAAAAGCACCTCGGGGACTTGCCAATTCCTTGGGCGGTTCCTGGTGTCTTGGAGCTCTAAGAAGCAAAACTGTGTTGCACTTTCCACTGCCGAGGCCGAATACATAGCTGCTGGTGCTTGTTGTGCTCAGTTGCTGTGGATGAAGCAAACCTTGAGAGATTTTGGCTGTGATTTTAAAAGAATCCCACTACTATATGACAATGAGAGCGCCATTAAACTAGCCAACAATCCCGTGCAACACTCTAGAACCAAACACATAGATATAAGACACCATTTTCTGAGGGACCATGAAGCAAAAGGAGATATCGAATTATGTCATGTAAACACAGAAAATCAACTAGCCGATATCTTCACAAAACCCCTTGATGAGACTAGATTTTGCTTTCTTAGGAGTGAATTAAATATCTTGGATTCTCGTAACTTAACTTGAAAACGGACACACAGATTGCTTGATTCACTATTTTTGTTTGATAGTTTTAAAGATTTGTGATGATCTTTCAAAACTTGGTGGAAATGTTAAAATTCAAATGAATTTTAGTGCTAAGATTTTTGAATTTTTTCACTCGAAGCTCAACTGGCTTGGCCAGCTGAACTTCGGAGCTGAACTTCAGCTCAGCTGCTTTTAACCAGAATTAACCAGGACTATCCTGGCCAAAACCGGTTGAACCGGTATTGAGGACCGGTTGAACCGGTCTAGCTCTGACCGGTCAGCTGCAGTTCTGTCCACACAGTTTTTTTGCAGCTGTGTCAGCAGTGTCAGCCGTGTCAGCACCTGTGTAAGCCGCGCAGCAGCTTTTGCAGTCGTCTGGTCACATCTGCGCAACACTTTTTTGACTTTTGTGGCTTGTGGAATCTGCTGCTTTAATTAATGCCATGTCAGGTCGCGTCAGTCACTTTTTGAAACACCTTTTCAGAAACCTGTGCAGTACTTTTTCAGCTTTTACTGTTTGAAGAATCTATTTTTTACTGCACAGATGCGTCAGAAATTTAAATTTTTTTGGCGTTTTCCCTCTGACTGTTTCTGGCCTTTTGACCGCGCTGCTCAGATGCGGTTGAACCGGCCCTGGGGGCGGTTGAACCGGTCCTGGGGACCAGCTCAACTGCCTATTTATATGTCGCCCCCCTTCTCTTCCCACACTCCAACCATTCTCGACTTAGTCTCTCCGCATTGTTTAGAGCCTCCTCACTCACTCACCTCAACCGGTTCATAGTTCCAAAACCTCTCCAAACATGGTGCGCCATCGCAACCCATCCGTGATTGAGTTCAGCAGCGACTCGGATGAGATTCAGGAGGAATCTCCCATCCCCTCTCCTCCGCCTCGTCGCTCCCTCTCTAAGAGAGGACGTGGCTCTGGTAGGATGGATGGAGAGGGTTCTTCCATGCCCTCGCAGCCGGCTCGCGGGAGGCGCCAAAAGGTTGGCGCCACTCGACCTCGTTGCAGCACTTCTTCCTCTGGATATGCTCCTTGCCAGGAGGAGGATGGGGCTTTCGACGACTTCATCGACCTTCCGGCGCCAGATGCACTCTACATCACCGGTCTGCACATGCATCCGGCGACCGTTACCCGCGGACCACATGAACCTCCTGTCGACTTCTCTCTGAAGGGAGTGGACACCCTTCAGCGCCTGAGGTTCACCAATCCTTCTCTCACTCCTCGTCATCCTGGTGTCCAGGACCCTCGATTCTGGAATCTTTTCCAGGCTGATTTCTACAGTTCTGTCATTTTATCCAAGAAACACCCAGTTGTCAGGCATAGGTTTATAGACTGGGAGGGATGTGAGAACATGGGAGATGCTGACATGATGTCAGCTCTCCGTAACTTAGAGAGAAAGGGGTTAAAAAATATTATGACCATGGAATACCCCTAGAACGACGAGGTGGTAGCTCAATTTTATGCCACCCTCTGGATCAAGAAAGTAGATGAGGAAGCCGATGGGTATGATTACCCTGTCATGTATTTCTTCATCCAGGGGAACTGGCACAAAGTCAGTTACCGTCGTTTTGCCCATATTCTGGGCTTCTCTGATGCTGATATCCAGGGCAGCAACATGCGAGTCCATGACATTAAGCTGCCCAGGCGGGAAGAGACTGAATTTATTCATGTCTCTATGGATCGGGAGTTCTGGACGACCGCTAACATGCATAGGTACTACAGGTACCTTAACTCTTTGTCGAGGATGACAGTTCTCCCGAAGGGCGGGAATCAAATGAACGTCCTTGGGAAGAGTCAGGTCTTCCTTCTCCTCCTTGCTCCCAACAGTCTCGCCCGCATCAATGTGTTTGACATGATCTGGAAAGAGTGAAAGCTCTCTTGTGAGTTTTGGTGTTTGGATGACAACTCAATTAAAGGACTAACAAGTGTACTAAGTGTTGAACAGGTGCTTAAGGTAAAGCCTACAGGATTCAACACAAGTGAACAATTGTGATGGTCCAAGAACTGGATTATGGATACATGATGGACATCACAAGTAGGATGGACATTGCATAAAGTGAGACTCGGGTGCGTAGCTAGGAGACAACTGATCAAGCCAAGGACGGAGGCAAGAAGAGCTTCGAGGTACCAAGTGCACGGGAGAAGGTCAAGGAGGCTGAGGAACCCAAAGCCAAGGGTGAAGAAGAAGGCTTGCAAAGTCAAGGGTGATCGAGTTGAGAACAGCTACGGCACATCAAGGATCACTACATAAGAACGTGACTTACAGCCAATGAGGTAACAGCTACAGTTATGTGGTGTAAGTCATAAGGCTCAAGATCAAGCTCTAAGAAGGAGATCAAGGTCACTAGAAGGAGAACAAGTGTCAAAACCAGAACTGGAAGCAGCCCAAAAGAGCTAAGTTCACCTCGATCTTTAGTTTGGGTTGTTCCTATGTTTGGAGATGTTCTATGTGACCTTTACAGGATGTTGGAGCCAAGTAATGTCAATCTAGATCAAGTCAAGCCGACTTGATGATTTATGAGTCCAACATCAAAGCTCAAGCATGTGGAATGCTATAGATTTAATGATTAAGAAAAGGTATGTTTCTATACTTAGTACATTGGTTTTGTGGACTAATATACTTGTCTAAGTGTTAGAAACAGAAAGAAGAAGAAAAGAAGAGAGGTGCAAAGGGCTTGGCTATGTACAGCAAGGCAGCTCAGTCTGGCACACCGGACTGTCCGGTGGTGCACCGGACAGTGTCCGGTGCGCCAGGCTGGCTCGGCGTGGAGTAGCCGCTCTCGGGAATTCGCCGACGGCGTTCGGCTAAAATTCACCGGACTGTCCGGTGTGCACCGGACTGTCCGGTGAGCCAACGGTCGGCCAGGCCAACGGTCGGCCGCGCAATCTGTGCGGGACACGTGGCCGAGCCAACGGCTAGATGGAGGCACCGGACTGTCCGGTGTGCACCGGCCATGTCCGGTGCGCCAACGGCTCCAAGACTGCCAACGGTCGGCTTCGCCATAAAAGGAAAGAAATCGGGCACCGGACAGTGTCCGGTGTGCACCGGACTGTCCGGTGCACCACCCGACAGAAAGAAAGTATTGCCTTCCAAATGGGATTCCAACGGCTCCTAGGCCCCTTGTGCCTATAAAAGGGACCCCTAGTCGCCTCAAGCAATGTATAAGTGAAAGCTCTCTTGTGAGTTTTGGTGTTTGGATGACAACTCAATTAAAGGACTAACAAGTGTACTAAGTGTTGAACAGGTGCTTAAGGTAAAGCCTACAGGGTTCAGCACAAGTGAACAAATGTGATGGTCCAAGAACTGGATTATGGATACATAATGGACATCACAAGTAAGATGGACATTGCATAAGTGAGACTCGGGTGCGTAGCTCGGAGACAACTGATCAAGCCAAGGACGGAGGCAAGAAAAGCTTCGAGGTACCAAGTGCACGGGAGAAGGTCAAGGAGGCTGAGGAACCCAAAGCCAAGGGTGAAGAAGAAGGCTTGCAAAGTCAAGGGTGATCGAGTTGAGAACAGCTACGGCACATCAAGGATCACTACATAAGAACGTGACTTACAGCCAATGAGGAAACAGCTGCAGTTATGTGGTGTAAGTCATAAGGCTCAAGATCAAGCTCTAAGGAGGAGATCAAGGTCACTAGAAGGTGAACAAGTGTCAAAACCAGAACTGGAAGCAGCCCAAAAGAGCTAAGTTCACCTTGATCTTTAGTTTGGTTTGTTCCTATGTTTGGAAATGTTCTATGTGACCTTTACAGGATGTTGGAGCCAAGTAATGTCAATCTAGATCAAGTCAAGCCGACCTGATGACTTATGAGTCCAACATCAAAGCTCAAGCATGTGAAATGCTATAGATTTAATGATTAAGAGAAGGTATGTTTCTAGGCCTTAGTACATTGGTTTTGTGTACTAATATACTTGTCTAAGTGTTAGAAACAGAAAGAAGAAGAAAAGAAAAGAGGAGAAAAAGACTTGGCTGAGTGCAGCCAAGACTCAGCTCAGTCTGGCACACCGGACTGTCCGGTGGTGCACCGGACAGTGTCCGGTGCGCCAGGCTGAACTCTGGCGAACTGGCCGCTCTCGGGATTTCACCGGCGACGTACGGCTATAATTCACCGGACTGTCCGGTGTGCACCGGACTGTCCGGTGAGCCAACGGTCGGCCGGGCCAACGGTCGGCCGCGCAATCTGCGCGGGACACGTGGCCGAGCCAACGGCTAGAAGACGGCACCGGACTGTCCGGTGTGCACCGGACATGTCCGGTGCGCCAACGGCTACAAGACTGCCAACGGTCGGCTTCGCCATAAAAGGAAAGAAATCGGGCACCGGACAGTGTCCGGTGTGCACCGGACTGTCCGGTGCGCCACCCGACAGAAAGAAAGTATTGCCTTCCAAATGGGATTCCAACGGCTCCTAGGCCCCTTGTGCCTATAAAAAGGACCCCTAGGCGCCTCAAGCAATATACAAGTGCAGCCAACAAGTGTAGACTTCATTGAAATCAATTCTCACTCTCCCTCTTGTGTGTAACTCTATAGTTTGTGTAGAAGGCACAGCTATAGGCCTTTAGAGAGAGGAGTAGTGCTGCGAAGAGCTAGAGCAAGGTCTTGAGCGTATCGTCACTCTGCCGGGGTGCTGCCAAGAAGTTTGTAAGCAGCCGCGGTTCTGTTGTAACCCCACTCAATAGTGAAAGGCTCTATCTGTCATACTGACAGATCTGAGCAAACGGAGGAAGGAGTTGAAATAGACTCCAAGCCCAGGTGTGGCTAACTCCAACGAGGACTAGGCAAGCATTTCAGGCTTGGCCGAACCTCGGGATAAATCCTTGCGTCTGTGTGCTCTATTCTGTATTGTATCCTGACTCTCTGTCTTACTCGTCTTTATATCTGCACTTCAATACTTATCTGTGGTATAAGCTTGATTTGAAGTGCAGGACATTTTGAGACAGGATCTTCCATTCCGCTGCGACCTACTCGAAGAGTCTTCTCATTCCACTGCGTACTAAGTCTTCGAGTAGAGTAAGAATTTAAGTTTTAAAGTAATAAGTTTTATTTGCCTATTCACCCCCCCCCCCTCTAGGCGACATCCAGATCCTGTTCCCGGGTCAAAGGGAACTTTCAATAAGTGCAGCCAACAAGTGTAGACTTCACTCGAATCAATTCTCACTCTCCCTCTTGTGTGTAACTCTATAGTTTGTGTAGAAGGCACAGCTATAAGCCTTAAGAGAGAGGAGAAGTGCTGCTTAGAGCTAGAGCAAGGTCTTGAGCGTATCGTTACTCTGCCGGGGTGCTGCCAAGAAGTTTGTAAGCAGCCGCGGTTCTGTTGTAACCCCACTCAATAGTGAAAGGCTCTATCTGTCATACTGACAGATCTGAGCAAACGGAGGAAGGAGTTGAAATAGACTCCAAGCCCAGGTGTGGCTAACTCCAACGAGGACTAGGCAAGCATTTCAGGCTTGGCCGAACCTCGGGATAAATCCTTGCGTCTGTGTGCTCTGTTCTGTATTGTACTCTGACTCTCTGTCTTACTCGCTTATATATCTGCACTTCACTACTTACTTGTGGTACTAGCTTTCCTTGAAGTGCAGGATATTCGTAAGACAGGAACTTCAATTCCACTGCAACCTACTCGAAGGGTTCTTCACTCCACTGCGATCCTGTCTTCGAGTAGAGTAAGATTTAAGTTTTAAAGCGATAATTTTTATTCGCCTATTCACCCCCCCCCCCTCTAGGCGACATCTAGATCCTGTTCCCGGGCCAAAGGGAACTTTCAATTGGTATCAGAGCTAGGCCTCTCCAGTGTGGGCTTAGCCGTCCGGAGATAACGATGTCGTCACAAGAGGTAACTGTAGAACTTCTTTTAGGCGATGGTTCTAATTACAAATCTTGGTCTGTCTCTATTTACAAAGCTTTCATGAATGTTGATTTTGATTTGAGACAGATCTTTAGTAGAAGTATTTTTCCATCTGATATTAGCAAAAATCCCTCTAATGATGAACTAAGATGTTTATCTCTCAATCACCGTGCTTGTAACATCTTAGTTGATTCTCTTTCTAGAAGTGCCTATTTTGCCATCATGAGTAGTGATAGTGATCTATTTGTTGATGCTCATGATTTATGGAATAGGATCAAAGAAAAATATTTTGTGGCAAACTGTGATGCTCCTACTCCCTATATTACTTGTGATACTAACCATTCAAAGGGAGAAGAACAAGAACGATGGGCACCCAACGATGAATCCACCTCATTGACAGGTTTTGTCTCCACTAATAATAAGTGTTTTATTGCTAACAATGACGGTGGAGACAAAAGCCATGATGAGGAGGAATATGAGGATGATAGCGAGGATGTATCTTCATCACCTCAAGGTACATTTTCCTATTTGGCTTCCACTGACATTAATGACAGGGAAAATGAGACCAATGATGTGGAAGAAGAGGAGATTCGCCGTTTCTACATCCATCTCAACAAAGAGGACAAGGCACTCTTGGTTAAGCTGTTGAGAAGGAACAAGGAACAAGGCGAGACGCTTCTCAGGCTAGAGGAGACTCTCATCAAAACCAACGACAGCCTGGAGAAGATGACCAAAGAACATGAGGAGCTAAAGTGCTCTCATGATAATTTGGTCCAACGGTATGAATCTATTTTAGTTGAGCAAAGAAATAATCATGATGTATTATCTGATGTTGCTCAACTTAAAACTGAGAATTCTATGCTTAAGAGTCAAGTAGAAATGATAAATTTAGAAAAACTTGCTCTAAGTGAAAAATATGATATGCTATCTTATTCTCATAATGAATTAGCTGATGACCATATCATGCTTAATATTGCTCATAAGGTTGTAATTTCAAACTTAAATTCATGTGAACCCCATTCTCGCACGTGTGCGCATTTGAATTGTATATCATCATGTGCTAACCCCTGTTGCTCAAAAGAAAGCCAATCATTGATTGAGCAACAAGTTTTAGGGTCACAAAAGAAATTCTGTGGGAATAAGAAGCAACGACAACTGAGGAGAAGACGCTTAGCTCAACTCTCTCAAGATATCCACGGGCGCGTGGTGAAGAAGCTTGAGAAAGGAAAAACTGCAGCAAGTGTTAAGCTCAATAAGAAGAATGTTCCCAAAGCTATAAATGAAGAAATCAACATGAACGAGGAAAAAGGTAAAAATTCAATTAGTCATGTTGTTTGTACTAATCATCTCTCCATGTCCTTCAAGCACAAAAAGGGAAGAGGAAAAAGGAGGTGTTTCAAATGCAAGGAGATAGGCCACCTCATCGCATCCTGTCCGTACAAAGACAAGGATGAAGGGACAAGAAGTTGCTTTGGATGCAACAATAAGGACCACATTATCACTTCATGTCCGGTCATGAAGAATCAAGGATGTGCATCCTCCAAGATGACCCTCACCAAAGAAAATGACGAACAGCAAGCGTCATGTCAGGTTGAGCGACGCTTCTGCTACAAATGTGGTGAGCAGGGTCATATATCAAAGGTATGTTATAAAGGTAAGATTCCTAAAGAAGTGAATGTGTGTCAATCTCATTCGCTTAGGGGACCCAAATCATACACTTGTGCTAGATCTATAATGAGATCACCTAGAACTAGCACAAAGGCCATTTGGGTACCAAAGGCACATTTAAATGATCATTATGGACCCATCCCGAGATGGGTACCAAACTGTGCTAACTAGACCATGCAGGTGCCTTGAGATGGACTGGAGACCATGGGAGAGATTAAGACGGTTATCTAAAACTCTATGCCTAAGCTGTTAATTGTTTTGGTGTTTATTGACCCAAGGTTGAATTATTGTGAAACACTAATCCCATGTTCATCTCAAGTAAAATAAGATGTATAGGTCCTGAATCATTATTGGTGAATCAAGTAAAGGACCTTGATGAGAATCTACAACATGCTCTCCAAAGGACGGTACCTCGTGTATTTTAAGTACAATTCAGTATTGCTCTTAAGATGGCTTGATGTGCTACCTGTCCTTAGAGTAGTTATGCTTTATGATTGCCTGTGTTAAATGGATCATAATGTTGGTTGCTTAATCATGGCTGGTGCTCTATAGGATATATCTTTTGAATCATTCATTGGTAGCTCTTTCATTTGTTATATCCACAACGATTAACACTCTTGGTGTATATGGATAAACCTGTAACTTTTTGTAAGTAATGCTATGTGCAAATATGACATTTTGTTTAGTCCATGTTCACATGATTACCCTGGTTTGGTACTGTGTGAATTTCAAATCCATGTCGTGCCCTTTTGAGCTATGAGGTGCGTAAGCAAAAGGAGCCCTGAATTGGTGATAACAAGGGCTCTCATAAAGGCAAAGGTATGGAAAATGGAGCTATGCAATTTCATTAAATATTCTTGAAATTCCATTCATTGTGATCATAGCTATGTTCTTGTCTTTCAATTGGTAAAATCTTGGCTTAGGTAATTTATGCCTTTAAAATGTTGTTTCTTTTGTGCACCTAAGAAACCTTCTTAATTATGACATGCTTAGATATTTCGCTTTATATACATGATTGTGTTGATCTTAAATTGGTATATGCAATGATAGTTAAGTATGAAGCATGTACAAGTTGCGTAAATGTTAGACTTCCTGTGAGTATTCAATTGGCTTAGGTGCCACTGAGGCGTGCATTGTTGTATTTAGTCAACCTTTCATTTAGCCTTCAATTGGTGTTAAGTGGTTTTTCATTTGATATGCAAATTGGCATCTTTGGGTGATGAAAGTGGTAGAGTATGCCTTGACCAAGGTATGTTGTGATCCCCTCTAGTTCTAAGGAAGCTAGAATGTGCAAAGTGCAAGTCATTAAAATACTTGATGCACAACTTGAGGGGGAGCACACATAACTTGTGTCTTTTGAGACTAACTGTTTCTTGAGCAATCTTGTATAGTCTCTAGGTGGAAAAGAGAAGATAAGCAAGAAATGGAGCAATCAGGACTTGGGTACCTCTGTAAGTCAAGAAATTGGTATCTCAAGTCGTGAGTAAGTGCATATTTTTAGATTGCTCATGCTCTATAATATCTGGTGATAATAGATGCTTATTCTTAAATATCATGGAGCTATGATAATAAATGAACTTTTGCAATTGGTATCTTTCAATTAGTAGCCGTGATAGTCTACTTCAATTGACATCTTTTGATAATCATAAGAATGGAAGTTTCTTTTTTTGCCAAATACTATAACTTGTTCTAAGTTTGGTGTCTTAGCAACAAGAAAAAGTAAGGATAAAGAATCAGGCACAAGTGTGAAGAAGCTCTTGAGAGATCAGATACTTTCAAGATGGGAAGTACACTACAACATGGTAAAGGTACAAAGGGAGTATTAATCTTTTTGCATATATGTATCTTACCTAAATGTTGATAGTGCATATGTTCAATAAGTAAGGGGGAGTTTCTGATAGTCGTTTTCCCCCTTGTCACCCTGTTGTCCCTTGACATCATCTTTTGTTCTTGCTCGAGTATGGTTTTTGGTGTTTGATGTCAAAGGGGGAGAATTTGTGCATTAAAGCTTATCTCAACCTGAGAGGAAAGCTTATCCTAAGGGGTGATGTGTTAGTTTAAGCTTTGCTAGTGTGTTGTTCATATGCTTCCTGCAGTATTATATGTGTTGCATCATATGGACTAGTGCTTCCGTTGCTATGAATTAATTGGCATCTATTGTGTTCATTGTAGATAGTCATGTGGATAATGATGCATGTGGTTAATGGTGCTTTAAGATTGCTTTAAATTGGTATCTTAGTTTAAATTAGTATCTTAATGGTGAATAGTGGTAGGTTGATATTCCTGTGATATGTTAAATTGGTATCTTAGTTTAAATTAGTATCTTAATGGTGAATAGTGGTAGGTTGATATTCCTGTGATATATCCACTAATTTGAATGGTGTTTAACTCTGATTATGTGCATTTGTGTGTTTGATTATGTGCATTTGTGTGTTATAGTATCATGGTTTGATTCTTGACACAATGCATCCTAAAAAGTGCTAAGGTGTAGAAATGTTTCGAATTGCCTAAGTATGTGCAAATTGGCGTCTGAGGTCAAGATTATGTTTTTGAAGTAAGCACATATTTAGGGGGAGCATTCTATAAACTTAGAATTCAAAATTTGTGCTTCAAATCTTAATCTTATGTAAGCTTTAATTGTGTTGCCATCAATCACCAAAAAGGGGGAGATTGAAAGCTCTCTTGTGAGTTTTGGTGTTTGGATGACAACTCAATTAAAGGACTAACAAGTGTACTAAGTGTTGAACAGGTGCTTAAGGTAAAGCCTACAGGATTCAACACAAGTGAACAATTGTGATGGTCCAAGAACTGGATTATGGATACATGATGGACATCACAAGTAGGATGGACATTGCATAAAGTGAGACTCGGGTGCGTAGCTAGGAGACAACTGATCAAGCCAAGGACGGAGGCAAGAAGAGCTTCGAGGTACCAAGTGCACGGGAGAAGGTCAAGGAGGCTGAGGAACCCAAAGCCAAGGGTGAAGAAGAAGGCTTGCAAAGTCAAGGGTGATCGAGTTGAGAACAGCTACGGCACATCAAGGATCACTACATAAGAACGTGACTTACAACCAATGAGGTAACAGCTACAGTTATGTGGTGTAAGTCATAAGGCTCAAGATCAAGCTCTAAGAAGGAGATCAAGGTCACTAGAAGGAGAACAAGTGTCAAAACCAGAACTGGAAGCAGCCCAAAAGAGCTAAGTTCACCTTGATCTTTAGTTTGGGTTGTTCCTATGTTTGGAGATGTTCTATGTGACCTTTACAGGATGTTGGAGCCAAGTAATGTCAATCTAGATCAAGTCAAGCCGACTTGATGATTTATGAGTCCAACATCAAAGCTCAAGCATGTGGAATGCTATAGATTTAATGATTAAGAAAAGGTATGTTTCTATACTTAGTACATTGGTTTTGTGGACTAATATACTTGTCTAAGTGTTAGAAACAGAAAGAAGAAGAAAAGAAGAGAGGTGCAAAGGGCTTGGCTATGTACAGCAAGGCAGCTCAGTCTGGCACACCGGACTGTCCGGTGGTGCACCGGACAGTGTCCGGTGCGCCAGGCTGGCTCGGCGTGGAGTAGCCGCTCTCGGGAATTCGCCGACGGCATTCGGCTAAAATTCACCGGACTGTCCGGTGTGCACCGGACTGTCCGGTGAGCCAACGGTCGGCTAGGCCAACGGTCGGCCGCGCAATCTGCGCGGGACACGTGGCCGAGCCAACGGCTAGATGGAGGCACCGGACTGTCCGGTGTGCACCGGACATGTTCGGTGCGCCAACGGCTCCAAGACTGCCAACGGTCGGCTTCGCCATAAAAGGAAAGAAATCGGGCACCGGACAGTGTCCGGTGTGCACCGGACTGTCCGGTGCGCCACCCGACAGAAAGAAAGTATTGCCTTCCAAATGGGATTCCAACGGCTCCTAGGCCCCTTGTGCCTATAAAAGGGACCCCTAGGCGCCTCAAGCAATGTATAAGTGCAGCCAACAAGTGTAGACTTCACTCGAATCAATTCTCACTCTCCCTCTTGTGTGTAACTCTATAGTTTGTGTAGAAGGCACAACTATAAGCCTTAAGAGAGAGGAGAAGTGCTGCTTAGAGCTAGAGCAAGGTCTTGAGCGTATCGTTACTCTGCCGGGGTGCTGCCAAGAAGTTTGTAAGCAGCCGCGGTTCTGTTGTAACCCCACTCAATAGTGAAAGGCTCTATCTGTCATACTGACAGATCTGAGCAAACGGAGGAAGGAGTTGAAATAGACTCCAAGCCCAGGTGTGGCTAACTCCAACGAGGACTAGGCAAGCATTTCAGGCTTGGCCGAACCTCGGGATAAATCCTTGCGTCTGTGTGCTCTGTTCTGTATTGTACTCTGACTCTCTGTCTTACTCGCTTATATATCTGCACTTCACTACTTACTTGTGGTACTAGCTTTCCTTGAAGTGCAGGATATTCGTAAGACAGGAACTTCAATTCCACTGCAACCTACTCGAAGGGTTCTTCACTCCACTGCGATCCTGTCTTCGAGTAGAGTAAGATTTAAGTTTTAAAGCGATAATTTTTATTCGCCTATTCACCCCCCCTCTAGGCGACATCTAGATCCTGTTCCCGGGCCAAAGGGAACTTTCAAAGAGATCATCCGTGCTTCCTGGTCTCCTCTCAAAGGGTGTCTTCATGCACCCTTTATCATGAAGATGATCGAAGTAGTCACTCAGACTCACTTCAAAAAACCTGTCAAACACTCCCGCTACGTACCCTACTGGGTTGATTCCTCCAACCCAGCTGCTCGTACGAAGCGGGCTCCCTCAGGGTCTGGAGGCCCTGCCTCCTCTGATGAGCCACCTCCCCAGCCTCCTCTTCACCCATCCTCCTCTTGCGCCGCCGCTGCCTCGCGTCCCTCTCCTGGCCGCGGATCTCCCATGCCACGTGGTCGTGGTCGTGGTCGAGGTCGTGGCCGGGGGATTGGTGCCCGCTAGGCCCATGGGATTGCGGCGTTTTTCTCTATGTGCCGGAACATTTCTGCTGATGTACATGAGCTGGCAAGGCGTCAGCGGGAGACTGACGATAATCTTCGTCGTTAAGCTTCCACTATGGGTATGCCCTTTGCCCCTCGCTCGCCTGACGTGCCTCTCCATCCTCCTCCCCCGGAGATCAATGAGTGGCACCAGCAGGCCTACGGGGTGCCATTTATGTTAGCAGACGACGACGACGAAGAAGAAGCCTACGTTGATGATCGCGAGCAGTTTGCCCCGCCTCCCTACCATGGGGATCCGAGTCAATCATCCTCTCACCCTCCGCCTCCCTACTCGGGTCAGGGACCCACTCCCGGTGACCCTAGGCCATCCGGCTCTGGTCACTATCCTCCTCCTCCCTACCTGGGTACGGGACCCATTCCTGGTGACCCGCGGCCATCTGGCTCTGGTTACCATCACCACCCTCCACCTCCTCCTCATCATCGTACATCTTCGGCATCTGGTTTTTCTGCGGGTGATGAGCCCCCTAGGGACTCCTCACTCGAGGAAGACGTGATGAGGACCTTCTTCCCTGACTACACATCATACCCTCCATCATATCCTCCGTCCTATCCTCCTCCTGGAGGATATTGATTCATGTATCCTTGTCTCTCTCTCTCTCTCTCTTCGTTTTTGGTACTTGTTGCCAAAAAGGGGGAGAAAATCCAAAATTTTTAGTCATTCTGTTTGTGGTTCTTTCGGTTATGTATTTCTTTTGGATTATTTTTTGTTTTGGCCACTGTTGTGGCTTGTATCCTCTTATCATTGTATGAAATAAAACTGTTGGGTTATTATTCAAAGTGATATGATGGTCTTCTGGCCATCATCTTTTGTCCCATTAGTTTGTAATGATTGCTTTGCTATGAAGTAAAAATGATGTGTATTTAGAGATAGTCATATGCATCACAACTCCTGTTATGACACTCTTGCACCCCTCGGATGGTTGTATTCAGTATGGTTTTTGTCACTATCTCTAAATGTGTTGCTCACATGACATATTATGTCAAAACATTGGATTCACAATCGTGCACACATTTAGGGGGAGCCATCTACATACAATCATTCAAAAGAAATTTTCTATTGCAAATGTTTATCTTTTTGACCTTAATTGTTTTGGCATCAATCACCAAAAAGGGGGAGATTGTAAGTGCAATCAACCCCAAGTGAGGGTTTTGGTGATTTAATGACAAAACAAATAAGGGTACTAACAGTTTTTGTTCTCAATGTATGATTAGAAAGAAACAGGAACTTAAGGAAGCACCAAGGACTTAATGCAACAGACGTATAAAATTTTATGTAAAATCTTGTGTTGCATGATGTAATTCTTCCTTATTCTTTTCCGCACAGGTATAAGTGTTTGCTATAGCTCAAGTCTCCAAATTCAAAAGCTATTTTTGAAAACCAAAAATCACTTTAACATTATCTGGTTGACCATGGTTAGGGTTGAGAAACCTAGAGTGTTCTTGCTGAAAAGCAGCTGAACTTCTTCAACTGCAGCTGAGCTTTCTAGCTGAACTTAACTTCAGCTGTGTTGAGCTTCTTCAGCTGCAGCTGAGCTTTTCAGCTGAGCTGGACTTCAGCTGAGTTGAGCTTTCAACTCCAGCTGAACTTCAACTTCAGCTGTGGACCTCTTTGACCATACACCAGCTGAACTTGCCCCCGGGCAGCTGAGCTGGGGTTTTCTCTCCAAAACTCTCTGGTCTAGACCAGCTAAACTGGTCCTGGGGGGCAGCTCAACTGGTCTCTGTCCCCTCTGACCTCTGATCTGCAGTCTGCCAGTCAGACTGGCAGTCAGGTCACTAGGGTTGTCAGGGGGCGGTTCAACCGGTCCTATCCTATCTGACCCGCCTGTAGGTCAGTCTGGCAGTCAGACTAGCAGACAGTCTGCTGACCTGTCAGGGGGCGGTTCAACCGCCCTAGGGAGCGGCTCAACCGGTTTTCTGCGAGGTTTCTGGTCAAATGGCTAGTTTTTGAGCCGTGACTATAAATAGAACCCTCTCTCTCCCTTCTTCAATGCGGCTAGACACTCACACATTTATTGCTCACCTAACTTGAGACAAAGCACTCATTTCTCCCATCTCTCTCACACTTAAATCTTCCTCAAGATTCAACTTTGTTGGAGGAGCTCTTGGGTGTGAGGTTTGTGCTTGTGCTCACGATTTGGCTTTCCTCTTCCATCTCTTTTTACAAAGACTTGAGCTTGTGCAAACCCCTCTTGTGCTTTCTTGGTGTTCTTGAAACCCTAGGTTTCAAGATCTTTTGAGGTTGCTTGGGAGTCTCCAAATTTGTGGACGACCCCAAGAAGTTTGTATCACCCACTCTTTGAGCTGAGATAAGAGGAGATTGCCTTGACCTTTGTGGTCGGCTTTTGGAGGATTAGGGTTGAAAAAGACCCGGCCCTTTGTGGGCTCCTCAACAGGGAGTAGGACACCTTTGTGGTGTGGCCGAACCTCGAATTAAATCTTGTGTCTTGTGTTCTTGCTTGTCTTTAACTTAAGATATTTTTACTTGCAAGATTGACATAAAGATTTTCCCGTAGAGTTTATCTAGAAGTGAAATAGCCTTTACATATTCATCTTTTCATTCTAACTTAGCTATACCTTACTTCTCACAAGAACTCACGAAATACTTTTTCGAGTAGATTTTAGTCTAAAGTTTATAAAACAGTTGGATTGGTTCAGAGTGGTTCAACTTGCGCACGTAGCTGTTGAACCGACCTGCACCAGTCGAACTGTGTATTTAACAATCTTTCGAAGTTTGTTGTGAAAATTTTCAGATTAGCCTATTCACCCCCCCCTCTAGGCTACTTTCAGTTTTTTTTTGCTAAGAAGCAAGCAGAATTCAGGAAAGATGTGGAGCGAGCCTTCGGGGTGTTGCAATCACGTTGGTCTATAATGCATGGTCCAGCAAGGTTTTGGACACCTAGGGACCTTAATTATATTGTGTACTGCATCATAATATTACACAATATGATTATTGAAGATGAGAGAGAGATGACCCGACTAGCGAATGAAGATTACATCGGATCATCAAATCCTTCATATGGCTAGAACCGTAATGTTCCTGCTATCGAAGAGCTAATTAAGAAGCATGAGGCCATACAAAGTGTTGAGACCAATAACCAGCTTCAACTTGATTTGATAGAACACATTTGGTCCAAGTTTGGAGATGAGGACATTGACGATTGATCACATTAGCAAGACATAAGATTTATATTAAAGATGGTGTCATGTACACTTTTATGCAGCCAGACTTTCTATGTCTTATACACGCCAGCAGTATGTTGTCCATTGATACATCTGCCTCTGTAGTCTGTACCCACAATTCGACAATGCAACAGCTAGTGCACAATGAACATTTGTTTTGTTGTCCATAGCAACTGTTTGATTCTTCAATAACAAACATCTACAAGCGTTTTAGTACAATGAAAATTCCAGCTGCATGCATTTTAACTTGTCAGTTTCATCACAACAATATATACAGTAACACACACTTTCGCACGACAAGTTCAACATGCACAAAGGATAGAGGAGTGACTGATGCTTATTCAATCCAACATAAATAAGGTCCGGAATTTGTATAACATAGACATAGCTAGCAACATGTAGTTCATGGACACAAATAACATTCTAATCTAAGTTGAACTATTGTTGTCTTTGTTACTCTTCTCCATGATCCGGCGCTGCATGTTTCGGTAGTAAGCTCGCTTCTCCTCCGCCACCTCGTCAATGTTCACAGCCATGATCTTGAACTCCATCTCTTGTTCCTTCAAATCAAGCTCACGGTCCCTACGTGCAAGTAGCTCCTTATACTGTCCATCACGTTTAACCTCAACAAGCTCACGGTTCTTGGTCATACGCTCAAGCACTTCAACACAAGCAGTGGAATCAGCGGATGTAGTATTTTTATTTGCACGCTTTCTCTTGCATGAGTCACGGCCCTCTGGACGTATTGACACCTCAGGTTCACTAGAAGGAAACATGTTCGTTGGTTGATCTTCATTTACGACCCTCCCTGGTCTTCCCTTTCACACCACTTTCTCTCATTTCTCAATAATATCCAGCAATGTGTGAATTGGAAAGGATGATTTTGTAATCCCTCAAACATCTTCATGGCATCCTTTAGCTGTAAAAAATTTAGAACATCATTACCATTGAACCCAATATGTTGTTAAGGTAAAAGACTAACTAGAATATTAGTTACCCTATCTTCTGCCACTTTCCCACTCTCATTTCGACGCTCTATTTCAAACAAGTATGCACAAAACTTGTTTACTTCCTTCTGAATTGTCTTCCATCTGTGTTGTATAGCTATTTGTGTCCTTTGTGATCCTTCAGGCTTGTATTTGTCAAAGTAATCGGCAAAATGCTTCTAATAGCCACCACTGGTTTGATTCATCCCGATTATCGCATCTTGGCTCACATTTATCCAAGCAGAACATATAACCTCATCCTCCTGATGGCTGAAGTTCTTTGCTCTCCTAGCTACTTTCTTTTTTGCACTACTGTTGTCAACTTCAACATCCTGGGTGGGCAGCCCTTGTACCTCATGGACATGTTCATTATGGTGCGAATGCTATACGATGGACATGGTGATACAATCATATAAATGAAATCGATAAATCGATAGTACTTAGCACATGAAGAATCAGCTCACCTCACCCTCCGTGATGTTGTAATAGCATCCATCAAAGTTCCATGTATCAATATTAGGAAATTGTGATGTATTTGAGCCACCAGCCATAGTAGACCTGCGTCCATCCATTTGCACAAATCCCAACCTGTTTGAAAAATAATTTTTGAGCAATCCTCTTCTTGGATTTTAACTATTTACATCAATTTGAAATTTGTGATTTTGTTTACTGTATGAATCACACAAACATGTTATATATCCTGGTAATATAAGAAGAGGTAAAATAAAAAATAACGATTGATGAAAACACTGTAAATATATTTCAGATGATTAGAAGCACAAGGTTTCCTTTGTCGATGATATTGTATTCCACTTTCTGAAAACAACGCTGGCTAATTGCACTCAGGAAACAAAAGAAGTGCATTCATGTGCATTATTCACGCTGCCTTGTAGCCATTGCTTGAACTATAAATAATTCTAGTATAATAGTATGGTGGGGTATGTATTGCTTGCCCTTCAGCCGCGTGTATGAATTGTAGGCAACTTTATGAATTACAAGACAAAAAATAAACATAGACCAAATGTACGAGAGCAGAGAAAGAGAAGCCTCGACGATGGCCCTGTACAGACCCGCGGGAGCGAAGATTGGAGAAAACGAAGCCTCGCGTCGCCTCGTAGCCGCGCCTCGTGTCACTCTGCCCCACGCCGCTGATTCACCACGCTGCACCTGGTGTCGCTGTGCTCTTCGCCGCCGTCGCGCCTCGCTTCGCCCTGGGTCACCGAGTCGCCGCGGTCTACACCGCTGTCACACGTTCCCAGAGCGCGCAGAAGTAGGATGGTAGTTGGTTGTGAACGAGATGCATCGAGAAGGCAGGGGCGGTGTTTTCGTCGGAGGAACACTTGGATGCGTTGGGTCTACCAATAATGGCCTAGCTGTTGGAGTGTGATATTTTAATACATATGAGGTATTTTAAAAATAGGTCCTAGTATGCCTCTGCTCTTGGAGATGGTCTAAGAAAGGACGAAAGAGGGAGACCAAAATTTCTATAATGTTTGGATGAGAGACAAGTGAGGGCGAGATAAATACCGCAAGAGACAAGTGAGGGTGAGATAAATATCGCAATAATTTTTTGGTGGCACCATCATCGATATTTTGTGAAGTAAGTTGTATAAATTTTGGACACCAGTAGAAAATAGAATTAAAAAATATAAAATTGGTGTAATTTAAATCAGTGTCACGTCATTAAAATTCAAAACTATCAACTAAAATTGTCTAATGGATTATTTATGTGGTTTTGTAAAGTTGTGGGGTACTGATGAGTGAGTGAAATAGTCAAATAGACCGTACTAAAGGTTAAGAAGTTAGGTACACTTAGGACTAGTTTAGATGCCGTAAAATGGGTTAAATTTTTATTCTTATTCAAAAATTAATAATAAGGTGAATTTAGCTACTCTAATTTTCTCTGTTTTTAACTCCCAAACTATCCCTTATTCGTAATAATAGGAAGCGGTGACAGTTTGGTGGTGAGAACTCAGGTATCAACAAAAAGAAATGTATTTTTGAAATATTTTGCTCGTAATGCCCTGCGAGGTTTCGATTTCCGTAGCCAGTACATGTCCGCTCTTGAGGTCAAGTACTGTGACACGAACCAACCGACCGTTGAACGTACGTGGAGCACAAACCATTAAAACAATCAAAATCTCAGGGGCTCAAACGAAAAAACACCGCCCCCTTCCCTCGCTTGCGCTGGCACTCCATCGTGGGCTCGTGGCCCAGGCTGCCGTTCCGTTCTATAAAGCGAGACGAGTGGGAGCCAGCGTAACCCTAATCGAGCATCGCAGAGATAGGCGTCTTCGTACTCGCCTACCTCCGCGGCTCAAACCTTTCCCCCTTCTCCCAATTCCCGCCGCCGCTCCACCCGTACGACGACACCATGAGGGAGTGCATTTCGATCCACATCGGCCAGGCCGGTATCCAGGTCGGAAACGCGTGCTGGGAGCTGTACTGCCTTGAGCATGGCATTCAGGTAACGATCCGTCATTCCCTCTCCCGTTCTCGCGCTGTTGAGGTAGATTTATAATCGGTATGGTGGGGGGGGGGGGGGTTCGTCGCTAATATTTGCTGGATTTTTGGTGGGGCTAAATCCGCCGGAGGAAATGACGTTTCAAATCGGTAGATCTGTACGGATCTGGATGCATGTGATGGTGGCTACCCGGATTCGGGTTTGCTAGGTCTGATCCGGAGAACTGGTGTCTGAGCGAGATTGCAATTGTTTTTTAACTGGAATTTTGATACGTAGAATTTGAATAGGGATCACCCGAAATCGTACAATGTTTCCATGCCCACGTGCGTGGTAGATCTGAGTGCCCTGAATTCGTTTAAATGTACTGTCACTTTGGATCTTTGAATTTCCATAGGCTAAGTTCCGTATTGCCTGTTTATATGTGAGCCTTGATGTACAAATACAGAGTATAGTATGTTTAGTGTTAATTTGATATGTGAGCCTTGATGAATTTTCATAGGCTAAGTTTCATGCCCACAATGCATCCATTCATACTGTTATTAATTCTGCAAAAAAAAAAAACGAATACACGTCACTATTAGGCACCTTAACCCAATTTGCATTTTGCTGTTTAAATCTGTTAGAAATGGGATAGAGACTGGCATGTTGTTATGTAGTCCTAGCTGTTATTAGCTTTATCTAGGACTAAATGGTGTTCACATATTATAAGTGTCTGCAATCTGGAGATTCAATCATGGCTCCCTAGGACATTTGAATCGTGTGTCATAGTTTGAAATATATCCATTCAGGCCTGTGTTACCTTAAGATTATGCATCTGTCTGGTCTACTACTGTAGATGTCATGTATTTTTTACATAGACTCCTTAAGTCGCATATTAACACTACTACATTTGTGTTTTGTTCAGGCTGACGGTCAGATGCCCGGTGACAAAACCATTGGGGGAGGTGATGATGCTTTCAACACCTTCTTCAGTGAGACTGGTGCTGGGAAGCACGTGCCCCGTGCTGTTTTTGTTGACCTTGAACCCACTGTCATCGATGAGGTGAGGACTGGCACCTACCGCCAGCTCTTCCACCCTGAGCAGCTCATCAGTGGGAAGGAGGATGCAGCCAACAACTTTGCCCGTGGTCACTACACCAGTAAGTAATCTGATCTGGTCGTCAATTTTCACTGCTCCTTGATATTTGCTCTGTAATGAACATCTCATTTGAACCATATCCTTGTTTTGCAGTTGGCAAGGAGATTGTTGACCTGTGCCTTGATCGCATCAGGAAGCTTGCCGACAACTGCACTGGTCTCCAGGGTTTCCTCGTCTTCAACGCTGTTGGTGGAGGAACGGGCTCTGGCCTAGGTTCCCTCCTCCTAGAGCGCCTGTCTGTTGACTACGGCAAAAAGTCCAAGCTTGGGTTCACTGTGTACCCTTCCCCCCAAGTTTCTACTTCGGTAGTTGAGCCATACAACAGTGTACTGTCCACCCACTCCCTCCTCGAGCACACCGATGTGGCTATCCTGCTTGACAATGAGGCCATCTACGACATCTGCCGCCGATCCCTTGACATTGAGCGCCCAACCTACACCAACCTCAACAGGCTTGTGTCCCAGGTACTGACGTACTGTCTTGGTTTACTGCTTTCCCATTTTTTTTCCTTGTAAACTGGTTCAAACACTAGTTGTTGTCTGTAACAACTACCTGTTACTGATGTTGTACAGGTCATCTCATCCCTTACTGCCTCCCTGAGGTTCGATGGTGCTCTGAACGTGGATGTTAACGAGTTCCAGACCAACCTGGTACCCTACCCGAGGATCCACTTCATGCTTTCTTCGTACGCTCCAGTCATCTCTGCTGAGAAGGCCTACCACGAGCAGCTCTCTGTGGCTGAGATCACCAACAGCGCCTTTGAGCCATCTTCCATGATGGCCAAGTGCGACCCACGCCATGGCAAGTACATGGCCTGCTGCCTCATGTACCGTGGTGATGTGGTCCCCAAGGATGTTAATGCTGCTGTGGCCACCATTAAGACCAAACGCACCATCCAGTTCGTGGATTGGTGCCCGACTGGCTTCAAATGCGGCATCAACTACCAGCCTCCTAGCGTTGTGCCTGGTGGTGACCTGGCCAAGGTGCAGCGTGCCGTGTGCATGATCTCCAACTCCACCAGTGTTGTGGAGGTGTTCTCCCGCATCGACCACAAGTTCGACCTCATGTACGCCAAGCGTGCCTTCGTGCACTGGTACGTCGGTGAGGGTATGGAGGAAGGTGAGTTCTCTGAGGCCCGTGAGGACCTGGCGGCGCTCGAGAAGGACTACGAGGAGGTTGGCGCTGAGTTCGATGAGGGCGAGGATGGCGACGAGGGTGACGAGTACTAGAGAAGTTTGCTGATGATGCAGCATCAGGCCAGTGTGCTGCCCTTATCCCGTGATCTGCCGTGAGTTGCTCCTGCTATCGTGTTATGCGTGTCTGTTCTGAAGTATTGTGTGGTTTACAACACCTGATGTTGTAAGAGTTGTTAATTCCCTTGCATTGCTACCGGGTTATTGAGAATAATTATGGCTGTTTACGTTGTTGCATCATCTCGGATATGCTTTACATTTACCAACTTGTTCATCTTTTGTCACCAGTAAAATCGACTCGGCCGATTATTTTCTTGCGTCTTGTCATGAGTATTGAGTAGTATGGATTGTATGATGCTTTATATCACTTTGCCGAAGATAGTACGATCTCTAGCTATATATATGTTCACACAAGAAAGAAAACACTGCAGAAAATAAATTATTTAGGGCTAGTCTGTGAACTCCATTTTCTCAAGGATTTTAATTTTTTAAGAAAAAATGAACTAGTTTTTATTAAGAAAATAAAAATCGCTCTAGAAAATAGGGTTCCCAAAGTAAACAAAAAAAATCCAAATCTTTTACGGAGGAAGTAATTATGTGTGCGGCGAAAATGATACAACCGCTGCACAGTGAAGCGCGAGAGAAATAGCCGAAGTCTAGGGAACATGTGGATAAGTAATTGAACCGCAAGAGGAAAGAGAGATACTACCGGACTGCTCTTAATGAATTTGTTTTTTAACAACGGAATAAGAGGAGCTCATCGATGTCGTGTAACTTTGACATCTTTCTATCCTCTTAAAACAGACAACGTCACAACGGCCTGCTTGTTCATTTGCTTATGTAACTGTTTGTTTTAGTTTTTTTTTTCCGGTTTCTGACCACCATAGTTGTTGTGAACTATCAAACGTCTAGTTTTTCAGACTGCTTTTGCGAAAATCATTTTACTAAAAATAATTTAAAATCAACGTGGACATAATAAATGATTGAGTCGTCACGATAGTAAGAATCTATCATTTTCTAAATCCTAAACCATATTGACCCTTTTAATTTCTCCGCACATAATCCTCGTGGTAGCTAGATTCTCAAGGGAGGTTGTCTACAAACCTAAAAGTAGACTAATCTTTTGGAGTTTATAGATAACTCAACAAAGATATATGAGGTGTTTGAATACACTAGAGCTAATAGGTAGTTGGCTAAAAATTGCTATTGGGATTAGCTAGCTAACAAGCAGCTAGCTAAGAGCATCTCCAAGAGGCTAGCCAAATGGCTCGGCAAACCAAATTTTAGTTATTTAACAACAAAAAAGTTATCTAACAGATTAGTCATTTAACTCGCTAAGTCATCCGACTTTCCAAATTAACCCCCACTCTAGCCAAATTTGGCTAGCCACTGCCACTCTGCCTACCCAAGCTGACTTGACTATTAGAGCATCTCCAAAAGTCTTTCTAAAATTCACTCTCTAAATAATAATTTAGAGAGTCATTTACATTAAAACCACTTTCTATATCTTTTCGATCTCCATCAGTCTTCATACATCTTGTTTGCACTCTAGAGAGACATTCACGTTTTCTATATTTGTCCAGCGAAAATTCATAAATAGAAGATGACTTATTTGAATAGTCATTTAGATAAACTATTGGAAAGTATTTTTGTATAAAAATCTCTTTTCATATAGATTAGAAAGGATATAAAGAGCTTATTGGAGTTGCTCTTAAAGAGAATTGAAATGAGATGTTGTTTAATTTTTATAAAGAGGTAAATAAAGAGTTAAATAGAGAGTAGAAAATGTAGTCTCTTGTAGATGCTCAGCTAACTTGTTAAAAGTAGCTAATTGCTGAATTATTAGTTAAAATGTGTCGGCGTTTCGAGACCGTGGGGTCCCTGGGCCGACGAGTGAAATGTCGCCACGTGCCCCAGCCCAGATGGGTCGGCGCGAGGCCGAGCGCGAAGGGGGGAGAAAGGTGGCCGGAGATGGGCAAAAGAGAGAGGTGGAAATCCCACGGCCTTCGTGTTCGTCCCGCGACCAGGTCGGGTGCGCTTGCAGTAGGGGGTTACAAGCGTCCACGCGGGTGAGGGAGCGAGCGGCCTTACGCGAGCGCCTGTCTCGTCCTCGTCCCCGCGCGGCCAACCCTCTCTAAGAGGGCCCTGGTCCTTCCTTTTATAGGCGTAAGGAGAGGATCCAGATGTACAATGGGGGGTGTAGCAGAGTGCTACGTGTCTAGCGGAGGAGAGCTAGCGCCCTAAGTACACGCCATCGTGGCGGCCGGAGAGATTTTGGCGCCCGGTTTGTGTGATGTCGTGGCCGTCGGAGGAGCGCTGGAGCCTGGCGGAGGGACAGCTGTCGGGGCTGTCGAGTCCTTGCTGACGTCCTCTTGCTTCCGTAAGGGGGCCGAGAGCCGCCATCGTCAGGGAGCGTGCGGGGCGCCATCATTGCCTACCTGGCGGAGCGAGCCAGATGGGACGCCGGTCTTGTTCCTCATAGCCTGAGTCAGCTTGGAGTAGGGTAATGATGGCGCCTCCCGTTGACGTGGCCGGCCCGCGCCTTAGGTTGGGCGATGTGGAGGCTCCTCCGAGGTCGAGGTCGAGTCCGTCTTCTGTGGCCGAGGTCGAGTCCGAGCCCCTAGGTCGGGCGAGGCGGAGTTCGTCGTCTTCTGGGGCTGATCCCAAGTCCGAGCCCTGAGTCGGGCGGAGCGGAATTCGTCGTCTTCTGGGGCTGAGCCCAAGTCCGAGCCCTGGGTCGGGCGGAACGGAGTTCGTCGTCTTCCGGGGCTTAGCCCGAGTCCGAGCTCTGGATCGGGCGGAGCGGAGTTCGCCGTCTTCCGGGGCTTAGCCCGAGTCCGAGCCCTGGGTCGGGCGGAGCGGAGTTCGCCGTCTTTCGGGGCTTAGCCCGAGTCCGAGCCCTGGGTCGGGCGGAGCGGAGTTCGCCGTCTTCCGGGGCTTAGCCCGAGTCCGAGCCCTAGGTCGGGCGGAGCAGAGTTCGCCGTCTTCCGGGGATTAGCCCGAGTCCGAGCCCTGGGTCGGGCGAAGCGGAGCTTCCTATGGTGCCTGCGGCCGGGCCTGACTGCCTGTCAGCCTCACTCTGTCAAGTGGCACCACAGTCGGAGCGGCGCAGGCGGCGCTGTCTTTCTGTCAGACCAGTCAGTGGAGCGGCGAAGTGACGGCGGTCACTTCGGCTCTGTTGGCTGAGGGGCGCGCGTCAGGATAAAGGTGTCAGGCCACCTTTGCATTAAATGCTCCTGCGATTTGGTCGGTCGGCGCGGCGATTTGGTCAAGGTTGCTTCTTGGCGAAGACAGGGCCTCGGGCGAGCCGGAAATATGTTCGCCGCTGGAGGGGGGCCTCGGGCGAGGCAGAGATCCTCCGGGGTCGGCTGCCCTTGTCCGAGGCTAGGCTCGGGCGAGGCGTGATCGAGTCCCTCGAATGAACTGATCCCTGACTTAATCGCACCCATCAGGCCTTTGCAGCTTTATGCTGATGGGGGTTACCAGCTGAGAATTAGGAGCCTTGAGGGTACCCCTAATTATGGTCCCCGACAGTAGCCCCCGAGCCTCGAAGGGAGTGTTAGCACTCGCTTGGAGGCTTTCGTCGCACTTTTTTGCAAGGGGACCAGCCTTTCTCGGTTGCGTTTTGTTCCAGTGGGTGCGCGCGAGCGCACCCGCCGGGTGTAGCCCCCGAGGCCTCGGAGGAGTGGTTTGACTCCTCCGAGGTCTTAATGCCTCGCACAATGCTTCGGCTGGTCTGGTCGTTCCCTCATGCGAGCTGGCCGTAGCCCGGGTGTACGGTCGGGTCCCAAGTTCTCGGGCTGGTATGTTGACGCTGTCAACGGTTTTGGCCGGAGCCGGGTTTGCGAGAGCAGCCCCCGAGCCTCTGCACAGGGCGAGAGGGCGATCAGGGACAGACTCGACTTTTTTACATACGCCCCTGCGTCGCCTTTCCGCAAGGAGGAGGGGGGAGAGCGCCATGTTGCCCTCGGTGGGCGCCGAACATGGTGTCTCCGGTGAGCTGCAGGCGGGTGATCCGAGCGGACGTCCATGCCCCATTCGTTAGGGGTCGGCTAGAGGCCCAGAGGCGCGCCCAGAAGTACCTGCGGGTGATCTACCGGACCCGGTCCCCTAGCGACGGGGTCCGAGGGCTCGATGCCTCCCTCTGATGGGATTCCGTTACAAGATCGTTCCCGCTGGTCTCAGAAATGTCCTAGGGTACCTCGGGAGCGCAGCCCAAGCCTTGGTTATGTATCGAACGTACCCATGGTCATCCCTCGCTCTGTGTCTGAGGCAGCTGTGAACCCTTCGGGGGCCAGCCTTCGAACCCCTGATCAGTAGTGGGCGCGGAGCCCGAGTAGCCTGAGGTGGCCGTTGAACCCTTCCGAGGGGCCGGCCTTCGAACCTCTGACCAGTAGTGGGTGTGGAGCCCACGTGCTCTGAGGCGGCTGTTGAACCCTTCCGAGGGGCCAGCCTTCGAACCTCTGATCAGTAGGGAGGCTCGGAGCCTGGTTCCTTCACGGGGAAGGATCCTTTTCGGGGTATCCCCCTTTCCCGGTCCCTGTTGCAAGAGAGAGAAAGAGGAAAAAAGGAAAAGGATACGAGATCGAACGACGCGGCGTACCTTTTTTGACGCGGTCATTATGGCGAAGGCGAAGTGTCGCTCGCTTCTCCTGCCGGAGGCGCCGCCTGTCCCGCCGCGGAGTTAATGCGACAGGGCGAGTGGTTCGCGGGGCGGCCGTTGCGCGTGCGCGAGCCGTTCGAGGAACGGCTGTTTTGCTTCGTGTTTTTGAATCCCACGGCCGGTCCGGGCGGAACGTTGAACCGGTCTCGCCTTGGTCTTTATATACTCGGGGGAGGGTCTGGCGATGGTTCTTTGCTCCGCTTCCTGCCTCCCTCTTAGGGTTTTGCAACCCGAGAGACTTAGCCAGAGAAAAGGAAACCGCCCACCCTGTCCTTTGCGTCGCCACCCCTTCTGCTCGGTGATGGCCGACCGGGTGACCATCATCTCGCCGCGCGACCCATGGCCTTTCTCCACAGTGACGGCGAGTGATTTGGAGGATCTTGTTGCTGAGGGTTTACTTCGCCCTCTCTCTGATGAGAGGCGGCCGGAATGGATTCCCCCCGTGAGCGGAGCCGCTCCGTCCCCACCGCCGGGGTACATCGTGAGCTTCGTCTCCTTCCACGAGCGGGGATTTGGTGTGCCAGCGAGCCGCTTTATGCGGGCGATCCTGCACCACTACGGGGTGGAGTTGCACAACCTCAGCCCCAACTCCATCTCGCAGGCTGCCATCTTCGTAGCGGTGTGTGAGGGGTACTTGGGGATCGCCCCCCACTGGGACTTGTGGACTCATCTCTTTTTCGCGGAGCTTTTCGCTTCGCCGACGGGGGAGAGAAAGGTCCGCGCGGCAGTGCGGGCCGGCGGCTGCATCCTTCAGCTGAGGCAGTCGCGGGCGTCGCTGTATATTCATGCCATCCTTGCGTCCTCGAACAAAGGGTGGCAGCGCCGGTGGTTCTACCTCCGGAATGACGGCGAGTTGCTCCCGCCGTTTTCCCAGCGAGTAGTCACCGTCGCCGCCGAGGCTTGGCGCCACGGGACCCCGCACGAAAGACAGAAGAACCTCGAACCCCTTCTCAAGGCCTTGGAGGCGTTGCGGAAAGGGGGACTCACCGCCGCGGGAGTGATTGCCGCCATCCACCGCCGGAGGGTGCTTCCCTTGGCGGAGCGACGGTTGCCGCTCTGGGAGATGACACCGGAGGCTGACTTGGAGGGCTCGCGGATGTCCTCGGATCCTCTTCCCTTCGACGTTCTCCACGGGCGGGTGGCCGTCGCGTTGGGGAAACCGGACCCCAGCGCCTTCTCCCAGCCTTTGATGCGCCCTGACCAAGGGTGCGTGACTCTGGTGAGTGTCCGCTCCTTCCTTCCTCTTGCATCGGGTTGCCCCTGGTTCTTACGGTCGGGATTTCCATCCGTCTTCAGGAGGTAGGGTGGCACAAGCCTTCCCTGCCACGGGTCCAGCAGGATGCGGTGGACCGAGCAGCGCGGCGGGTTGCCGCGGAGGAGAAGAAGAAAAAGAAGGACGCGGAGAAGGCCCGGGCCCAGGAGCGGATGCGGGCTCGAGACGCCTTGGAAAAGCTCCGTCGTCGGCAGGAGAGGGAGGGGCTCCCGAGGGAGCCGTCACCGGAAACGCCTGATGACGACGACGATGATGACGAGGAAGACGACATGGCTGCCCGCCTCGGCTTCAGCCCTGGCTTGAGGTTAGGCCAGGAGCCGTCAAGCTAGCCCCCGAGTGGGCTGATGCCGTCAGTCCCCGGAGTCGGGACGCCGAGGTCCCGGCCCGAAGAGCGGGGGCAGACCGAGAGGGTACTTGACCCCTCGGCTGGGGGAGTTGAGGCGACCCCGGGGAGCTAGGCCGAGACGTCTGTTCCCCGAGAGCCGTCGCCCACGCCGGCAGCGCAGGAGAGCGACCCTCAGGTCGCCGTGGCGGGGCCTGGGCAGTCCGCCTCCCGGGCGTCCAAAGCGCCCAAAGCAAGGGTGGTGCCGAAGCTACCGGCGAAGCGGACCTCGGCGGCGGCTTCGGGGGTCGAGATCCGAGAGACCTCCCCTCAGGCACGGTTGATCATGGCCCGGAGCGGGTAAGTATCTTGGAACGTCTTTGTCCTGGCTTTTCATTCGTATGTCCCGACCATGGTTTTTCTTTCCTCCTCAGCAAGCGAAGCCATGGCCTGACCGATCTGGCTCCCCGAAAGGCCCTTAAGACGGCGTCGGCTTCCGCAGCCTGCGCCGCTCCGGGCCTTGCCGTTCAGCTGACCTTCTCGCAAGGCGCTCCACAGCAGGGGGCTCAGGCGGCACCAGTCGTCGTGGAGCGAGTTCCCGAGGCCGGCTCTTCTGCCGAGGCGGCCATCGTGCTAGGGGAGGCGGCTGACGCGGACGTGGCCCCGGACCCACCGGACGTGCTGGCGGTGCTAGCACCCGTTGCTGCTGAAGCCGCTGCCGTCCCAGTCGGGCAGCGACCTGTCGCTGCCGACGCTGAGACGCCCGAGGCGTCGGTGCTTGGTGCCTCGGAGGAGGGGGGGCGTAGAGACGCGATCCGTCCCGCCGAGCGGCAGCCTTGTCGCTGTGCGGCGGAGCTCCGAGGGTCGGCGCCAGTTGCTCCGGTTCCGGACCTGCGAGGCCTCAGATCCCTTCTTTGTTCTCGACGATGAGCGAGAGGAGCAGTCCTGGGACGAGCTCCGGGAGTGTGCCGAAGCAACGGTGGGGTCGCTCCGGTCGTCGCTGGAGGTTTTCTGCAGGGACGTCCCCAAAATCCTCCAGGTAACGGTTTCAGGCATACCTTTTCTTTTTTGTGACCAAGGCGTCTTTCGTGACGCCCCGCTTCCTTCCCTCAGGATCTGACGGATCTGAGCACCGCCAAGTCGTCGTTCATCCGCCACGAGGTCGACGTCTGGGGCTCGCTGCGATCCCTGAGGACCTCGCTCGCCGGGGCTACTGCGCGCCTCTCTCAGCAAGGCGCCGAGGCAGTGGACCTTCGGTTGCTCTGCACCGATCTGAGAGCCGAGGCGGCAGCGGCACGCGCGGAGGCGACAGCGGCGCGCAGAAGTGCAACGACAGTAGTCGGAGTTCGACCGGATCGTTGATGAGCGGGACCAATCTCGGGGCCGGGCTGCCGAGGCCGAAAGCCGGGCTGGAGCCTTTGCAGCCGACCTAGCCGTAGCCCAGGTCGCAGCCTCGGAGCAGCGTGCCCGAGCCAGAGGTACGCCTTGGCCATTTTCGGTTTTCGTTTCAGCTTGTTTCCTCCGCTTGTGTTTGAGATCTTTCGTTCTGGCTGTTCGCAGAGCTCGAGTCCGCCCTTGATGAGTCCGCCAAGGCGCTTGCCGAGGCGCTTGCCGAGGCGGCCGAGCAGAGGGAGGCCAACCACGCGGCCATGTCCGAGGCCGTCTCGGACTTTTGCCGGGTCCTTGGCTCCGGCGACGTCCCCTCAGGAAGCTCCCCTCAAAGTCGCCTGCAGGCCTTGGGCGATCATGTGCGCGGCAGACTCCGCGAGGCGCTACACCACGGCGTCAGGCGGGCCTTCGCCGTGCTCGCTTCCCACTACGTCGTGGACCTGGAGCGGGTCAGCGAGGGGTATTGCCTTCCTGACGAAGATGAAGCCGCCCTGGCAGAAGTCCAGAGGCTCGATGCGGCCGCCGCGGGTCTGAGCGCAGTGCTGGCGACCACCTTCGAGGCAGAGATCCTCCCGCCTGCGCTGTCGTCCGAAGCCGGGATGGACTTTGCCGAGGGCGGGGATGAAGCCGAAGGCGAGGCTCCTTCCCGTGGCGACGCCTAACTCTGTCGGAGCAGTTTCTGTTGGATGCACGTGTGTCTTTCTGCGGCCGTTGAGGCCTGAACACTTTATTACCGTTGCATAAAGTCGTGCTCCTTTCCCTTTCATTTTGCGTGTCCGGCCCCGCCTGTCAGTAGCAGGGTGGCTTCCCCAAGTAGGGGTCACTTTTCGTGGCGGGTGATGAGTGAGGTGTCCGTAACCCAGAGGCGTAGGAGTCCCTCGGCTCAGTCAGCCTTGCCACTTACATGCACCCGCGTTCGCTCCTTGGGGTCCTGCTTCCGACATAGCCGGTGGAACGCAAAAGCCTTTTCGATTGAAAATTTTGACGCAGAGGGGTTCCCCCTTTTTAGCCCCCGAGGGAGGGTCGGGCTCTACCGAGGCAAGGCTGACCCTTCCTTGATGACTAAAACTTGCGTGGGGGCAAGGTAAGCGAACAACTTGAAAGCATCTTAAGGGTAGAGGCGACGTAGCTGTTAGACGTTCGAAGTGTTGGTGCAGACCTCGCCTTGACTGTCGGCCAGTTCGTTTGTTCCGGGCTTCAGAACTTTGGCGATGACAAGCGGCCCTTCCCAGGGGTGCGTGTAGCCCCCGGGTGTCTCCAACAAGGGCTCGAGGTGCGGTGGTGGAGCTCCTTCCCATCCCCCAGCAAGACGAACGACTTGGCGCGCCGCCCCAACCGCCGAGCTTCGGCTCGGTCGAGGGGTAGCTCTCCTCGATGGAGATATTGCAGGTACGGGGCCTGCCAGTTTTGATCAGGCGTGACCCCGCTTCGCTCCCCCTCGACGTGTAGCGTCTCACCCTCGGGTGCCGAGGGTACCTCGGGCCGAGCCGAGGGTGCCTCAGACCGTGCCGAGGGTACCTCGGGCTGGGCCGAGGGTGCCTCAGGCTCGGGCGTGTCGTCGATCTTGACGGAGGGTTGATGCAGGTCTCAGGAGAAGACGTCCGGGGGAACCGTTGTTCGCCCTGAGGCTATTTTAGCCAGCTCGTCCGCAGTCTCGTTGTAGCGTCGGGCGATGTGGTTGAGCTCGAGCCCGTAGAACTTGTCTTCCAGGCGCCGAACCTCATCGCAGTAGGCCTCCATCTTCTGGTCGCGGCAGTGAGAGTTCTTCATGACTTGGTCGATGACGAGTTGCGAGTCACCGCGAGCGTCGAGGCGTCGGACCCCTAGCTCGATGGCGATCTGCAACCCGTTGACCAGAGCCTCGTACTCAGCCACATTGTCGGACGCCGGGAAATGGAGGCGTAGCACATAGCGTAGGTGCTTCCCGAGGGGCGAGATGAAGAGTAGGCCTGCGCCGGCTCCTGTCTTCATTAGCGACCCGTCGAAGAACATGGTCCAGAGCTCCGGCTGGATCGGAGCTGTTGGGAGCTGGGTGTCGACCCATTCAGCCACGAAGTCCGCCAAGACCTGGGACTTGATGGCCTTCCGAGGGGCGAACGAGATTGTTTCGCCCATAATTTCCACCGCCCACTTTGCAATTCTACCCGAGGCCTCTCAGCACTGGATGATCTCCCCCAGGGGGAAGGATGACACCACAGTTACCGGATGAGACTCGAAGTAGTGTCGCAGCTTCCGCCGCGTCAGGATCACTGCGTACAGCAGCTTCTGAACTTGTGGGTAGCGGATCTTGGTTTCAGACAGTACCTCGCTGACGAAGTAGACTGGCCTCTGAACGGGCAATGCATGCCCCTCTTCTTGCCTCTCGACCACAATCGCGGCGCTAACCACCTGAGTGGTCGCGGCGACGTAGACCAAGAGGGCTTCTCCGGCAGCTGGGGGCACCAAGATAGGCGCATTCGTGATGAGCGCCTTCAGGTTCCCGAGGGCTTCCTCGGCCTCAGAGGTCCAAGTGAAGCACTTGGCCTTCCTTAAGAGGCGGTACAGAGGCAGACCTCTTTCACCGAGGCGTGAGATGAAGCGGCTCAGAGCCGCGAGACATCCCATGACCCTCTACATGCCTTTCAAGTCCTTGATGGGCCCCATGCTGACGATGGCTGCGATCTTCTCCGGGTTGGCTTCGATGCCCCGCTCGGAGACGATGAACCCCAAGAGCATCCCTCGGGGTACCCCGAAGACACACTTTTCGGGATTGAGCTTCACGCCTTTCGCCTTGAGACATCGGAATGTCACTTCAAGGTCAGAAAGGAGGTCGGAGGCTTTCATCGTCTTGACTACGATGTCATCGACGTAGGCCTCGACCGTGCGGCCAATGTGTTCGCCGAACACATGGTTCATGCACCGCTGGTACGTCACGCCCGCATTCCTCAAGCCGAACGACATGGTGACATAGCAGTACATGCCGAAGCGTGTGATGAAAGAAGTCGCGAGCTGGTCGGACTCTTTCATCCTGATTTGGTGATACCCTGAGTAGGCATCGAGGAAAGACAGGGTTTCGCACCCAGCAGTGGAATCCACGATTTGATCGATGCGAGGCAGAGGGTAGGGAACCTTCAGACATGTGTTTAGACCAGTGTAGTCTACACACATCCGCCATTTATCTCCTTTCTTTCTCACAAGCACAGGGTTGGTAAGCCATTCGGGATGGAATACCTCTTTGATGAACCCTGCCGCCATTAGCTTGTGGATCTCCTTGCCTATAGCTCTGCGCTTTTCTTCGTTGAATCGGCGCAGAGGCTGCTTGACGGGTCGTGCTCCGGCTCAGATGTCCAGCGAGTGCTCGGCGACATCCCTCGGTATGCCGGGCATGTCCGAGGGACTCCACGCGAAGACGTCGGCGTTCGCGCGGAGAAAGTCGACGAGCACTGCTTCCTATTTGGGATCGAGCTCGGAACCGATCCGGATCTGCTTGGAGGCGTCGCTGCCAGGGTCGAGGGGGACAGACTTAACCGTCTCCGCTGGCTCGAAGTTGCCGGCATGACGCTTCACGTCTGGCACCTCCTTAGAGAGGCTCTCCAGGTCGGCGATGAGGGCCTCGGACTCGGCGAGGGCCTCGGCGTACTCCACGCACTCCACATCGCATTCAAACGCGTGTTTGTACGTGGGGCCGAAGGTGATGACCCCGTTGGGGCCCGGCATCTTGAGCTTGAGGTAGGTGTAGTTGGGGACGGCCATGAACTTCGCGTAGCATGGCCTTCTGAAAGGGAATTAGGCTTACACCTAGTCCCTAAATAATTTTGGTGGTTGAATTGCCCAACACAAATATTGGACTAACTAGTTTGCTCTAGTGTATAAGTTATACAGGTGCAAAAGGTTCACACTTAGCCAATAAAATGACCATGTGTTGGGTTCAACAAAAGGGCAAAGGAGCAACCAAAGGCTCCTCTGGTCTGGCGCACCGGACTGTCCGGTGTGCCATCGGACAGTGTCCGGTGCACCAGAGGACTTCAGCTCAAACTCGTCGCCCTCGGGAAATTTCCAGAGCGAGCGCTCTAAAATTCACCGGACTGTCCGGTGTACACCGGACAGTGTCCGGTGCTCATTTGAGACGCGGCTCAGGAACTCGCCAGTCTCGGGAATTCGCAAAGGCTGCTCCGCTATAATTCACCGGACATGTCCGGTGTACACCGGACTGTCCGGTGCAACCTCGGGGCAACGGCTACTTCGCGCCAACGGTCACCTGCAGGCGCATTTAATGCGCGCCAGAAGCGCGCAGTCGTCAGGCACGCGGGAGCAGGCGCACCGGACACTCTACAGTGCATGTCCGGTGCGCCACCAGACATCAAGGCGGGCCCAGAGACAGAGCTCCAACGGTTGACCCAACGGCTATTTGGTGACGTGGCTGTCGCACCGGACTGTCCGGTGTGCACCGGACTGTCTGGTGCGCCATCGAACAGACAGCCTCACCAAACGGCTAGTTTGGTGGTTGGGGCTATAAATACCCCCAACCACCCCACATTCAAGGCATCCAAGTTTTCCAGCTTCCAACCACTATACAAGAGCTAGCATTCATTACAAAGCACACCAAAAGAGATCAAATCCTCTCCCAACTCCACACAAAGCCTTAATGACTAGAGAGAGTGATTTGTAGTGTTCATTTGAGCTCTTGCGCTTGGATCGCTTCTTTTTCTTTGGCATTCTTTCTTGTGATCAAACACTCACTTGTAATTGAGGCAAGAGACACCAATTGTGTGGTGGTCCTTGCGGGAAGTTTGATTCCCAAGTGATTTGAGAAAGAGAAGCTCACTCGGTCCGAGGGACCGTTTGAGAGAGGGAAGGGTTGAAAGAGACCCGGCCTTTGTGGCCTCCTCAACGGGGAGTAGGTTTGAGAGAACCGAACCTCGGTAAAACAAATCCGCGTGTCTCACTTTATTATTTGCTTGCGATTTGTTTTGCGCCCTCTCTCGCGGACTCTATTATATTTCTAACGCTAACCCGGCTTGTAGTTGTGATTATTTTTGAGATTTTCAGTTTCTCCCTATTCACCCCCCTCTAGGCGACTTTCAATTGGTATCAGAGCCCGGTGCTTCATTAGAGCCTAACCGCTCGAAGTGATGTCGGGAGATCACACCAAGAGGGAGATGGAGACCGGCGACAAGCCCACTACAAGCCAAGGGAGCACTTCATCGGAAGAGTCCCGCACCAAGAGGAGGGAGAAGAAGAAGGACTCCTCCAAACGGAAGGAGAAAAGATCTTCCTCTTCTCACCACAAAGAGAAGAAGGAAAAATCTTCTTCTCACAAGTCGCATCGGAAAGGCGACAAGCACAAGAGGATGAGGAAGGTGGTCTACTACGAGACCGACACTTCATCAACATCCACCTCCGACTCCAATGCACCGTCCGTAACTTCTAAGCGCCAAGAGCGCAAGAAGTTTAGTAAGATCCCCTTACACTATCCCCGTACATCTAGACATACTCCATTACTTTCCGTTCCATTAGGCAAACCGCCAACTTTTGATGGCGAAGATTATGCTAGGTGGAGTGATTTAATGAAATTTCATCTAACCTCACTCCACAAAAGTATATGGAATGTTGTTGAGTTTGGAGCACAGGTACCTTCTGTAGGGGATGAGGATTATGATACGGACGAAGTGGCCCAAATCGAGCACTTCAACTCCCAAGCCACAACCATTCTCCTCGCCTCTCTAAGCAAGGAGGAATACAACAAAGTGCAAGGGTTGAAGAATGCAAAGGAGATTTGGGACCTACTCAAGACCGCGCACGAGGGTGATGAACTCACCAAGATCACCAAGCGGGAAACGATCGAGGGGGAGCTCGGTCGCTTCCGTCTTCGCCAAGGGGAGGAGCCACAAGATATGTACAATCGGCTCAAGACCTTAGTGAACCAAGTGCGCAACCTCGGGAGCAAAAAGTGGGATGACCACGAGGTGGTTAAGGTTATTTTAAGAGCTCTTATTTTCCTTAACCCCACTCAAGTTCAATTAATTCGTGGTAATCCTAGATATCCACTAATGACCCCCGAGGAAGTTATCGGGAATTTTGTGAGCTTTGAATGCATGATTAAGGGCTCAAAGAAGATCAACGAGCTTGACGAACCTTCCACATCCGAGGCGCAACCGGTGGCCTTTAAGGCAACGGAGGAGAAGAAGGAGGAGTCTACACCAAGTAGACAACCAATTGACGCCTCCAAGCTCGACAATGAGGAGATGGCCTTAATCATCAAAAGCTTTCGGCAAATCCTCAAGCAACGGAAGGGGAAGGATTACAAATCCCGTTCCAAGAAGGTTTGCTACAAGTGTGGTAAGCCCGGTCACTTTATTGCTAAATGTCCATTATCAAGTGATAGTGACAGGGACAACGACAAGAAGGGCAAGAGAAGAGAAAAGAAGAGGTATCACAAGAAGAAGGGCGGCGATGCCCACGTGTGCCACGAGTGGAACTCCGACGAAAGCTCCACCGACTCCTCCTCCGACGACGAGGACGCCGCCAACATCGCCGTCACCAAGGGACTCCTCTTCCCCAACGTCGGCCACAAGTGCCTCATGGCAAAGGACGGCAAAAGGAAGAAGGTTAAATCTAACTCCTCCACTAAATATGAATCTTCTAGTGATGATAATGCTAGTGGTGAGGAAGATAATTTGCGTATCCTTTTTGCCAACCTTAACATGGAACAAAAAGAAAAATTAAATGAGCTAATTAGTGCCATCCATGAAAAGGACGATCTCTTGGACTCCCAAGAGGACTTCCTAATCAAGGAAAATAAGAAACATGTTAAGGTTAAAAATGCTTATACTCTAGAAGTAGAAAAATGTCAAAAACTATCTAGCGAGCTAAGCACATGCCATGACACTATTGCCAACCTTAGAAATGAAAATACTAAATTAATTGCTAAGGTTGATTCTCATGTTTGTATTGATTCAACTTCCTATCCTAGAAATGATAATGTTGATTTGCTTGCTAGGATTAATGAGTTGAATGTTTCTATTGCTAGCCTTAGAAATGAGAATGAGAAATTAATTGCTAAGGCTAAAGAATTAGATGTTTGCAATATTACAATTTCCGACCTTAGAACTAAGAATGATATGTTGCATGCTAAGGTTGTAGAATTAAAATCTTGCAAACCATCTACATCTACCGTTGAGCACACTTCTATTTGCACTAGATGTAGAGATGTTGATATCAATGCTATTCATGATCACATGGCTTTAATTAAACAACAAAATGATCATATAGCATTATTAGACGCTAAAATTGCCGAGCATAACTTAGAAAATGAAAAGTTTAAATTTGCTAGAAGTATGCTCTATAATGGGAGACGCCCTGGCATCAAGGATGGCATTGGCTTCCAAAGGGGACACAATGTCAAACTTAATGCCCCTCCTAAGAACTTGTCTAACTTTGTTAAGGGCAAGGCTCCCATGCCTCAGGATAACGAGGGTTACATTTTGTACCCTGCCAGTTATTCCGAGAGCAAAATCAAGAAAATTCATTCTAGGAAGTCTCACTCTGGCCCTAACCATGCTTTTATGTATAAGGGTGAGACATCTAGTTCTAGGCAACCAACCCGTGCTAAGTTGCCTAGAAAGAAAACTCCTAATGCATCAAATGATCATGCTATTTCATTCAAAACTTTTGATGCATCATATGTTTTAACTAACAAATCCGGCAAGGTAGTTGCCAAAATTGTTGGGGGCAAACACAAGGGCTCCAAGACTTGTGTTTGGGTACCCAAAGTTCTTGTTTCTAATGCCAAAGGACCCAAAACCGTTTGGGTACCTAAAGTCAAGAACTAAAATTGTTTTGTAGGTTTATGCATCCGGGGGCTCAAGTTGGATACTCGACAGCGGGTGCACAAACCACATGACAAGGGAGAAAAAGATGTTCTCCTCATATGAGAAAAACCAAGATCCCCAACGAGCTATCACATTCGGGGATGGAAATCAAGGTTTGGTCAAAGGATTGGGTAAAATTGCTATATCACCTGACCATACAATTTCCAATGTTTTTCTTGTAGATTCTTTAGATTACAATTTGCTTTCCGTATCCCAATTATGTCAAATGGGCTACAACTGTCTATTTACTGATGTAGGTGTCACTGTCTTTAGAAGAAGTGATGATTCAATAGCATTTAAGGGAGTGTTAGAGGGTCAGCTATACTTGGTAGATTTTGATAGAGCTGAACTCGACACTTGCTTAATTGCTAAGACTAACTTGGGTTGGCTCTGGCACCGCCGACTAGCTCATGTTGGAATGAAGAATCTTCATAAGCTTCTAAAGGGAGAACACATTTTAGGACTAACAAATGTTTATTTTGAGAAAGACAGGATTTGTAGCGCATGCCAAGCTGGGAAGCAAGTTGGCACTCATCATCCACACAAGAACATCATGACGAGTGATAGGCCACTGGAGCTCCTACACATTGATTTATTCGGCCCGATTGCTTACATAAGCATCGGCGGGAGTAAGTACTGTCTAGTTATTGTGGATGATTATTCTCGCTTCACTTGGGTGTTCTTTTTGCAGAAAAAATCTCATACCCAAGAGACCTTAAAGGGATTCTTGAGACGGGCTCAAAATGAGTTCGGCTTAAGGATCAAGAAAATTAGAAGCGACAATGGAACGGAGTTCAAGAACTCTCAAATTGAAAGCTTCCTTGAGGAGGGGGGCATCAAGCATGAGTTCTCTTCTCCCTACACTCCACAACAAAATGGTGTAGTGGAGAGGAAGAATCGAACTCTATTGGACATGGCAAGAACCATGCTTGATGAGTACAAGACACCGGATCGGTTTTGGGCTGAGGCGGTCAACACCGCCTGCTACGCCAACAACCGGTTATATCTACACCGAATCCTCAAGAAGACATCCTATGAAGTCCTAACCGGTAAAAAGCCAAATATTTCATATTTTAGAGTTTTTGGTAGCAAATGTTTTATTCTTGTCAAAAGAGGTAGAAAATCTAAATTTGCTCCTAAAACTGTAGAAGGCTTTTTACTAGGATATGACTCAAACACAAGGGCATATAGAGTCTTTAACAAGTCCTCAGGACTTGTTGAAGTTTCTTGTGACGTTGTGTTTGATGAGACTAACGGCTCTCAAGTAGTGCAAGTTGATCTTGATGAGATAGGTGAAGAACAGGCTCCATGCATAGCGCTAAGGAACATGTCCATTGGGGATGTGTGTCCTAAGGAATCCGAAGAGCCTCCACATGCACAAGATCAACCATCCTCCTCCACGCAAGCATCTCCACCAACTCAAATTGAGGATGAGGCTCAAGATGTTGATCAAGAAGATGAGCCACCTCAAAATGACGGCAACGATCAAGGGGGAGATGCAAATGATGAAGATAAGGAGGATGAAGAACCAAGGCCGCCACACCCAAGAGTCCACCAAGCAATCCAACGAGATCACCCCGTCGACACCATCCTCGGCGACATTAATAAGGGGGTAACTACTCGATCTCGGGTTGCACATTTTTGTGAGCATTACTCTTTTGTTTCCTCTATTGAGCCACACAGGGTAGAGGAAGCGCTCCAAGATGCGGATTGGGTGATGGCGATGCAAGAGGAGCTCAACAATTTCACAAGGAACGAGGTATGGCACTTAGTTCCACGTCCTAACCAAAATGTTGTAGGAACCAAGTGGGTCTTCCGCAACAAACAAGACGAGCATGGTGTGGTGACAAGGAACAAAGCTCGACTCGTGGCCAAGGGATATTCACAAGTCGAAGGTTTGGATTTTGGTGAAACCTTTGCACCAGTAGCTAGGCTTGAGTCAATTCGCATATTATTAGCCTATGCTACTTACCATGGCTTCAAGCTTTATCAAATGGACGTGAAGAGTGCCTTCCTCAATGGACCGATCAAGGAGGAGGTCTATGTTGAGCAACCTCCCGGCTTTGAAGACAGTGAGTACCCTAACCATGTTTATAGGCTCTCTAAGGCGCTTTATGGGCTCAAGCAAGCCCCAAGAGCATGGTATGAATGCCTTAGAGATTTCCTTATTGTAAATGGCTTCAAAGTCGGCAAAGCCGATCCTACTTTATTCACTAAAACACTTGATAATGATTTGTTTGTATGCCAAATTTATGTTGATGATATTATATTTGGGTCTACTAACAAATCTACATGTGAAGAATTTAGTAGGATCATGACACAGAAATTCGAGATGTCTATGATGGGGTAGTTGAAGTATTTTCTAGGATTTCAAGTCAAACAACTCCAAGAGGGCACATTCATTTGCCAAACAAAGTATACTCAAGACATTCTAAGGAAGTTTGGAATGAAGGATGCCAAGCCCATCAAGACTCCCATGGGAACAAATGGGCATCTCGACCTCGACACGGGAGGTAAGACCGTGGATCAAAAGGTATACCGGTCGATGATTGGTTCATTGCTTTATTTATGTGCATCTCGACCGGACATTATGCTTTCCGTTTGCATGTGTGCAAGATTCCAAGCCGACCCTAAGGAATCACACCTTACGGCCGTAAAACGAATCTTGAGATATTTGGCTTATACTCCTAAGTTTGGGCTTTGGTACCCTCGAGGATCCACTTTTGATTTGATTGGTTATTCGGATGCCGATTGGGCGGGGTGTAAGATTAATAGAAAGAGCACATCGGGGACTTGCCAGTTCTTGGGAAGATCCTTGGTGTCTTGGGCTTCAAAGAAGCAAAATTCGGTCGCTCTTTCTACCGCCGAAGCCGAGTATATTGCCGCAGGCCACTGTTGCGCGCAATTGCTTTGGATGAGGCAAACCCTGCGGGACTACGGTTACAAATTAACCAAAGTTCCTCTTCTATGTGATAATGAGAGTGCAATCCGCATGGCGGATAATCCCGTTGAGCATAGCCGCACTAAACACATAGCCATTCGGTATCATTTTCTTCGGGATCACCAACAAAAGGGGGATATCGAGATTTCATACATTAACACTAAAGATCAATTAGCCGATATCTTTACCAAGCCACTTGATGAACAATATTTTACCAGACTTAGGCATGAGCTTAATATTCTTGATTCTAGGAATTTCTTTTGCTAAACTTGCACACATAGCTCATAAGAATACCTTTGATCATGTCTCTTTTATATGCTATGACTAATGTGTTTTCAAGTGTATTCCAAACCAAGTCATAGGTATATTGAAAGGGAATTGGAGTCTTCGGCGAAGACAAAGGCTTCCACTCTGCTCTACTACTCATCCTTCGCCGTCGCTCCGCATCACTCTCCAACGTTGGTATAATCTTCACTCATTTATTTTATGACCAAAGGAGGAGAAAGTACTTCTAAGGGCTCTAATAATTCCGTTTTTGGCGATTCATGCCAAAGGGGGAGAAAATATGAGTCCAAAGCAAAAGGACCGCACCACCACCCTAATTCTAAAACTAATGTTTGTCAATCGGATGAAAAATTTCAAAATTGGTATCTCTTTGTGCTCTAAAGGGGGAGCAAGTAGTATTTTCAAAATTGATGTCTTAAAACCCTCTTGAACACTAAGAGGAGACTTTATTTGAGGGGGAATTTTGTTTAGTCAAAGGAAAAGCATTTGGAACAAAGGAAGAAAATTTCAAAACTTGAAAATGCTTTGCAAAATCTTATTCATTTACCTTTGACTATCTTGCAAAAGGACTTTGAAAAGAATTTACAAAAGAGTTTGCAAAAACAAAACTTGTGGTGCAAATATGGTCCAATATGTCAAAAACAAAGAAAACAATCCATGCGCATCATGTAAGTATTTATATTGGCTCAATTCCAAGCAACCTTTGCACTTACATTATGCAAACTAGTTCAATTAAGCACTTCTATATTTGCTTTGGTTTGTGTTGGCATCAATCACCAAAAAGGGGGAGATTGAAAGGGAATTAGGCTTACACCTAGTCCCTAAATAATTTTGGTGGTTGAATTGCCCAACACAAATATTGGACTAACTAGTTTGCTCTAGTGTATAAGTTATACAGGTGCAAAAGGTTCACACTTAGCCAATAAAATGACCATGTGTTGGGTTCAACAAAAGGGCAAAGGAGCAACCAAAGGCTCCTCTGGTCTGGCGCACCGGACTGTCCGGTGTGCCATCGGACAGTGTCCGGTGCACCAGAGGACTTCAGCTCAAACTCGTCGCCCTCGGGAAATTTCCAGAGCGAGCGCTCTAAAATTCACCGGACTGTCCGGTGTACACCGGACAGTGTCCGGTGCTCATTTGAGACGCGGCTCAGGAACTCGCCAGTCTCGGGAATTCGCAAAGGCTGCTCCGCTATAATTCACCGGACATGTCCGGTGTACACCGGACTGTCCGGTGCAACCTCGGGGCAACGGCTACTTCGCGCCAACGGTCACCTGCAGGCGCATTTAATGCGCGCCAGAAGCGCGCAGTCGTCAGGCACGCGGGAGCAGGCGCACCGGACACTCTACAGTGCATGTCCGGTGCGCCACCAGACATCAAGGCGGGCCCAGAGACAGAGCTCCAACGGTTGACCCAACGGCTATTTGGTGACGTGGCTGTCGCACCGGACTGTCCGGTGTGCACCGGACTGTCCGGTGCGCCATCGAACAGACAGCCTCACCAAACGGCTAGTTTGGTGGTTGGGGCTATAAATACCCCCAACCACCCCACATTCAAGGCATCCAAGTTTTCCAGCTTCCAACCACTATACAAGAGCTAGCATTCATTACAAAGCACACCAAAAGAGATCAAATCCTCTCCCAACTCCACACAAAGCCTTAATGACTAGAGAGAGTGATTTGTAGTGTTCATTTGAGCTCTTGCGCTTGGATCGCTTCTTTTTCTTTGGCATTCTTTCTTGTGATCAAACACTCACTTGTAATTGAGGCAAGAGACACCAATTGTGTGGTGGTCCTTGCGGGAAGTTTGATTCCCAAGTGATTTGAGAAAGAGAAGCTCACTCGGTCCGAGGGACCGTTTGAGAGAGGGAAGGGTTGAAAGAGACCCGGCCTTTGTGGCCTCCTCAACGGGGAGTAGGTTTGAGAGAACCGAACCTCGGTAAAACAAATCCGCGTGTCTCACTTTATTATTTGCTTGCGATTTGTTTTGCGCCCTCTCTCGCGGACTCTATTATATTTCTAACGCTAACCCGGCTTGTAGTTGTGATTATTTTTGAGATTTTCAGTTTCTCCCTATTCACCCCCCTCTAGGCGACTTTCACCTTCCCAGTACCGCGTGGTAGGTTCCTCGGAACCCGACCACCTCGAACGTTAGGGTCTCCCTTCGGAAGTTGGAGGGTGTTCCGAAGCAGACGGGAAGATCGAGTTGTCCGAGGGGCTGGACGCGCTTCCCGGGGATGATCCCATGGAAAGGCGCAGCGCCCGCCCGGACCGAGGACAGATCGATACGCAGAAGCCCGAGGGTCTCGGCGTAGATGATGTTGAGGCTGCTGCCTCCGTCCATGAGGACCTTGGTGAGCCTGGCGTCACCGATGACGGGGTCGACGACGAGCGGGTATTTTCCTAGGCTCGGCACATGGTCGGGGTGGTCGGCTTGGTCGAAGGTGATGGGCTTGTCGGACCAGTCTAGGTAGACTGGCGCCGCCACCTTCACCGAACAGACCTCCCGATGCTTTTGCTTGCGGTGCCGAGCCGAGGCGTTCGCCGCTTGCCCACCGTAGATCATGAAGCAGTTGCGGACCTCGGGGAACTCTCCTGCCTGGTGATCTTCCTTCTTGTCGTCGTCGCGGGCCCTGCCACCCTCTGCGGGTGGCCCGACCCTGTGGAAGTGGCGCCGAAGCATGACACACTCCTCAAGGGTGTGCTTGACGGGCCCCTGGTGGTAGGGGCACGACTCCTTGAGCATCTTGTCGAAGAGGTTGGCACCTCCGGGGGGTTTCCGAGGGTTCTTGTACTCGGCGGCGGCGACAAGGTCCGCGTCGGCGGCGTCGCGTTTCGCTTGCGACTTCTTCTTGCCCTTCTTCTTGGCGCCGCGCTGAGTTGACGCCTCGGGGGCATCTTCCGATGGGCGGCCATGGGGCTGCTTGTCCTTCCGGAAGATAGCCTCGACCGCCTCCTGGCCGGAGGCGAACTTGGTGGCGATGTCCATCAGCTCGCTCGCCCTGGTGGGGGTCTTGCGGCCCAGCTTGCTCACCAGGTCGTGGCAGGTGGTGCCGGCGAGGAACGCGCCGATGACATCCGAGTCGGTGATGTTGGGCAGCTCGGTGCGCTGCTTCGAGAATGTAACACCACAAAAGCCATCGACTAAAAATAATGAATTTAGTTATTATGTTAATTAGGGTAATATTTTTTTTAGTGTTTAATTATTTATTTGCATTTTGATCATTTTTTCTTCTTTCCATAGCATGATTTTTTTTGTTTGCTAAATGAAGTGAATGGTAGGGATTTTATTTATTCCTTTATTGCGAAACCTAATTTATTCACGTAATAGATTTTCACCTAAAATTTATATTTGGTATTTTATTTATGAAAATATTATTACAATATTTAATATAACTTTTGGAAGATTTAGAAATATATTTATTTATAATAAATAACATGTTCGATTTATTAAAAAAATGAATTTCAAAAAAAAAACAAAGCTACGTGGCACTCACCTAGAGTCACGGACGCGCGGACATCAAATCAATGTCCAGCAGCCAGCCAATCAGGTTGTTCATCCATTTTTCCCAAGCGTCCAGCTTCCCTGTCACGTGGACCACTCAATTCATTTTCTTCTCCCTCGTATATCTCTCGCTCGCGTACAGGCATTCAGACACACAGCCGCCATCGCTCGGCACAGCCGCCCAACAATGCTTGACTCCGCGCCTCCTTGGATCCCGCATGTGTCGCCCCGCCTCCTCTCACCACCTCGCCCCTCGGATGCAAGTAACAGTCGACCGTTTCCCCGTTCCTCTCCTCTCCCCGTTCACTCCGTGAAGGAACGGCCGCCACACCATTATCGGCGTTAAATACACCGACCGTTCTCCCTCTCTCTACGACGTCCCTGCCTCCTTCTCCTCTCTATAAATCACGAGCTCAGGCCTCGTGGAGCTAGTGCCTGACCGCCCCCAACCTCTCCACACGCTCTCTACTCTCTCTCTCGGTGAAACTAGCCGTTGCAGCCTCTGTTCGCCATCGTCGGAGCTACCCGCCGTCAAGGATAGCTGGTGTCCTCGACGCCGTGCCCGCGTCGACTCCCCTGCTCGCCGAACGCCGCAAGCCCCTCTACTCGCCTCGACGTCGCTGTGCCCCCATCCGCCCTCTGCGCAAGTACAGCAAGGTAGAAGATGGACACGATTCGTTCTAGCTAGCCCTTGATACTATGTAAAAAAAAATTATTTAGACAAATCTTTCCCGCTCAAAAGAAAGTGAAAATAAGCCCATGTGATTTTATGTGCTATCACGATCCAATTTCTATATCGTTACGAAATTTTAGTTGTCTATTTTCTTTTAGTGTCAAAATCAGGTGTATACCGAACGATTAATTTCATATGTATGTGATGGTTTATTTTAATTAGTGTATGCTGTCTTTCGCCTTTGTGTATTTTAATTTGATTATGATTGTTGACATAAATTTAAATATAGTTTGTTAGAGTAAAAGATTAAGGGATAGGTAAACTATATATTTGTAACAATAATACTAGATGAATAATTCTACGGTTGTCTTTGCTCAGGATGAACTATAGATTTTTAGTCACACCGTATGTGTTCATATGTGCGATTATACACAAATTGCTAGTCATGCTAGAGTCTCGATTAATAAAATAATATAGCGACTATGTCCACTGTAAACTAAATAGTAGAATTAAAATGGTAGGTTAATTTAGTTCTCTTAAATATCAAGGTTATGTGACTTTTTAAATAATATTGAAACGTCTACTATAATTTTCTTTTAGAAAGAAATAATAAAATATACCCCACATACTATCCGGTAGAAATAATTGATTAGCTAATTAAACTAACTCCATAGAGTTTAGTTTAGCGCTATATCTATATTAATGAATTTATATAGTACACACTTCCATAATCAAATTTGTCACATAGGTCTCTCTAGTGAATTATGCAAATAAAACAATAGTATGTCGTAGCAAATGAGTTGATCGTTGATGTGTTTTATTTTATATTATAGTTACAAATTAAGTTTTCTTTTTGGAATGTTTTTCTTTTACAAGTATAATTTGTAAAGTGTATGTTTCATTGTTTGTTGATTGGTGTATGTTTATGTAATGGTGTGTGTTTATTTATTGATGTATGTTTTCTTTTTGTATGGCGACGTGCGACGTTATTAGAAGCTGATTGTGTGGTAGAGGATCCGAACTCGTTCGAGGACGATCCGCAGGACTCGCTTGAGCAAGGCAAGTGGATTCTCCCTCTGCATATTCTATTTGTACCTATTCATTGCATATAATAATGTTTACTTTTTGATATTTTGCATAATTTGATGGGATAACCTAATTAAGGATTTCCTAGATTTACTACCTGTATTCCTTGTTTAACCTGGGAAAATAATTAAGCTGTGCAAGAATTTGTGCTACCGCTCAACTTAATGATTTCTTAATGTCACTCATTAATTGGTTTTAATGTTCCAAAGATTTAAATTGGCAATTATGGCATTAACCCGATGGTTAAGATAACATTATTACAAATTTAATTGGAACATGGAGTGACCACCCAGGATAACAGTGCAACCACGAGTGCTATCATGGCTCTGGCTTTGGTAATTAGCTCTATATGCTTAGTGCCTAGCAACCTTACCTGAAAGATGGGCAAGAGGGGGAGCGGTAGGTGCTGGCAGCCCACGTTAACATGGGGTCGTATTCTTGGCTAAGGTACTTCACCCAGGGGGCCACCACCATCGTCTTAGAAACCTTAGCGGGTTGCTTCGTATTAAGTGTATTTTGTGAAAACCTCATAATGGATCCTTAGCCATTCACCTCGGCAGTGTCTAAGGGTCCGATCAACCCGGGCTGAATGGGATACATGGCTTGTGGGTAAAGTTGTACCACCTCTGCAGAGTGTAAAACTGATATATCAGCCGTGCTCCCGGTTATGAGCGACCTGGACTCCTCACATGATAATTGAACTTAAAGATGGACATAAATTGAGATCCGATGATCTGCCAATAATTTGCTTAAGTGGTTTCACTTAAGTGTTTTTGTTATATTCATATTCCTTTGTTTAATTGGGATATTTGGGATTCACTCTTATTAGTAAGACAGGTGTTGATAATAAAATGTTGACCAACTAAAATGCTTACTGCTCAACCTTAGCCTCACCTTGTTATACCTGCATAAATTTTTCCCCCACTTGCTGAGCCCCGACCATAAGTGAGCTCACCCTTGCTAATATTTTGATCAGAGGGTGATGCTGGAGACTTTGATGGAGAATTTATCGACGAGGAATTCTAAGTCTAACGATGCGCCGGTCAACTTCCTGTGGAAGATTGCCCAGTTGTTTATTTCCGCTTAACTTTGATGTGATACTTGTTTAAGACACAATGTTTCAGATGATGTAATAAAGTTTTATACTCTCTTTACGCCTTTATTGCATTGTCTTTTGATATATTACACTTGTGACGTCAACATATGTGTGGAAATGGATCCTGGCACACATATGGTATGCGCTCGGTTCTACCCCCTGGAACTGGGTGTGACAGAAGTGGTATCAAAGCTATGCTGACCCTAGGTCGTTAGATTAGTTAGAAATGGAAAGCCTAGTTGTTCAAAACTTGCTAATTTCATTCCTATAAATTCCTTTATCAGTCTTACCTCTTTGAAATTCAACTAAGTTGACTCTTCTCTTGTAGATGGTTCACACTCTTCAAACCACTCGCGTCAACACCAGCTACGCCCCTCAGCCCCGGCAGATCCCGGCCTACCCAGTGGTAGTCGAGGATGCTCCAGCGAACCTCCCTCCCGTCCGAGTGGAGAACGTGATCAACCTGGAGGACAGCTCGGAGGAGCAGCTGCCGACCCCCACCCCGTTGGCCGAGTCCCTGGCCTTCGCAGCTGCGTCATCGACGTCAGCATCGCCGGCACCAGCCTTCCAAGCACCTGCACCTGGAGGCGACGACCCCGATGACTCCGGAGACGGCGACGACGAGGATGACGACGACGACGACGACGATGGAGAGGACGAACACGTCCACGAGGAAGCTGACTACGCCCAGGAGGACCACTTCATGGGGATTGGTCCAGTTGTCGAACATTATACATCAATGTTCGAAACAGGGCACTTCCCCAACCTGCTGCAGGCAGTGCTGCACGAGCTAGGAGCCTACGTCCGCCCCCTGTATGAGACGAGGCGAGTGAGCGAGCCTCCCCGGGCTTGCTATTACATCACTCGCATCCATGTCAGGGTGATGGATGCAGGTGACAGGGGATTCAGGACTCTGTCTGCTCACGAGTCCCTGATACCGCTGTCTACCTACGCTGCCTCTGTCAGCGACGCTGCCCGTCGGACCCTGTGGTCGCTTAGCCACACCTACCGGCAGCAGCTGCAGAACACAAGGTTCAGGCATCTCCCTCAGCGCCTGCGTGGAGAGAGCCAGACCAACATTGTCCCAGGTGAACCTGGTGAGGATCGCCTCAACACCCTAGCTGGTGTAGTGGCCGGTCTCAACACCGACCTGGACAGTGCCACTCTGGACCTCTACAGTGTGCACTTGGAGCTGGAGAACGCCCACGCCAGGATTGCAGCCCTGGAAGCCCAACTGCAGGGACTGAATCCGCCGGAAGCTCAGGTTCCCGCCGTGGCGTTGTCTCCTCCCCGCAAGAGGCTGCGCTACGGAGAGGCCGGATCAGTCACTAGGCTGCTTTAGGAGTTTTGAGTCATGATGTAATAAGTTATACTTCGCGTTAGACGATGATACTCTCTTTATGTTATCATATTAATAAATATCAACCATGTGATGGTGATTGATTGAAATGTTTGATTTGGATCTTTGGTTGAGTGCTATGGTCTTATGGAATGATGGCCATAAGAACATATAAAATTTGTAAAACTTAAGCTATTTTCCCTCTTGAATCTTTTCTACTCCTCACTTTTCTAAGGACTTCACTTCCTAACAAATCAGATGGTGAACCAACGTCAAGGACCTAACAACCGGAACCAGCGTGGACAACAAGCACCACCACCACCGCCACCACCTAATCCCAACATGGAGCAGTTCATCGCCGCGCAAATGCAGATTCTGCAAGGACTCACTGCTGCGGTTCAACAATTGCAACAGAACCAACAGAATCAGCAACCCCAGCAGCAGCAATATGCACCCCCGGCTAGAGATAAACACCGGGATTTCATGAGTCATCACCCGCCAACTTTCTCTCATGCGGTTGATCCTTTGGATGCCGATGACTGGCTTAAGGTTATCGGAAAGAAGTTGGACATCACTCAGTGCAACGACCGGGAGACGGTCTTGTACGCCTCGGGAAGACTCGAGGGAGCTGCGTCCGATTGGTGGGATGCCTTCACAGCGGCACATCCCAACGCAGATACCATAACCTGGCAGGAGTTCCAAGCGAACTTCCGCGCTCACCATATTCCCTCGGGAATCATGAAGTTGAAGAAAAAGGAATTCCTTTCCCTTACTCAAGGGAATATGTCTGTAAGTGAGTATCGTGATCGCTTCACTCAGCTTTCACGTTATGCCCCTGAAGAAGTAGACACTGATGAGAAGCGCCAAGAGCGTTTTCTGGAAGGGTTGATTGGACCTCTGAACTATCAACTTCAGAGTCACACATTCCCCAACTTCCAGACACTCCTGAACAAGGCAATTGGCCTTGAGAGCAAAAGGAAGGAATTATCTGACCATAAAAGGAAGTTCCAGGGTCAGTCAAGCAGGAACACTCGTCCGAATAATGCTCAAGGTTCGCAGTTCCGCTCTGGAAATCAGGGTGGAAATAATTATCAAGTGCAACGCTCTGGACAGCAAAGCCAGAGAAGTAACCAAAACCAGAACCAGCAAAGAAGCAACCCCCAGACCAACCAGAGGTCTGGTGGAAATTCACAGAACCGTCAGGGTGGCACCAACAACACTCAGGCCAGAAACAACGCACCTGTCCAACCCAACGGCTGTTTCAAGTGCGGTGAACTAGGCCATTATGCCAACAATTGCCCAAGGCGCAACCAGCAAACACCTCAAAGGAGCAACACTCAGAGAAATGACCAGAGCACCCCCGCTCGTGGATCTGCTCAGAACAAGACTCCGCAGAACCAGAGCCGAGGAAGGGTCAATCACGTCACTGCGGAATCAGTGCCTGAAGATGCCGACATTGTGTATGGTATGTTCCTTGTTAACTCCATACCTGCATCAGTTTTATTTGACTCTGGAGCATCACATTCATTTATAACTGAGTCATATGTGGAAAAACATAACATACCTAAGTACCCTCTGAAGAGGATATTACACATTAGTTCACCGGGAGGTGACATGAAGGCTACACACTCATGCCCTCATGTTAATATCAAGATTCAAGGAATAGATTTTACAGTCGACCCAGTGGTCCTAGGATCCAATGGTATTGATGTGATTCTTGGATGCAACTGGTTGAAAAGTTGTGATGGAGTGATACGGTGTGCCAAAGGAACAATTACGTTGACAAGTCCTCAAGGTGAAAGAATCCAAGTCAACATAGACAAGTCAACAGATGAAAAAGGGAAGACAGTGATCAACCACTTGGAAGAAAAGCCCTTGGAAAATATCAAAGTAGTGTGCGAATACCCAGACGTATTTCCGGAAGAATTACCAGGTATGCCACCTGACCGTGATATAGAGTTTTCTATTGAATTAGTACCCGGAACCGCACCTATCTCGAAAAGACCTTATAGAATGGATGGCAAAGATTTAGTAGAACTGAAGAAACAAATAGAAGAATTATTAGAAAAAGGTTTTATTCGCCCAAGTTCATCCCCTTGGGGAGCCCCAGTGCTATTTGTGAACAAGAAGGATGGTTCGAGAAGAATGTGTGTGGATTATAGAAGTTTGAATGAAGTAACCATCAAGAATAAATACCCACTACCTCGAATTGAAGATTTATTCGATCAAATGAAGGGAGCTAAGATATTCTCGAAGATAGATCTGAGATCGGGATATCATCAGTTAAAGATCCGAGCAGAAGATGTACCGAAGACAGCCTTCACGACGAGATATGGATTATATGAGTTTCTGGTCATGTCATTTGGACTGACTAATGCACCAGCATACTTTATGAACTTGATGAATAAAGTATTCATGGAATATCTGGATCAGTTTGTGGTCGTATTCATTGACGACATACTGATATATTCTCCGAATGAAGAAACACACGAAGATCATCTAAGGCTAGTCCTACAAAAGCTTCGTGACAACCATCTGTACGCAAAATTCTCGAAGTGTGATTTTTGGTTGAAAGAAGTTGCTTTCTTAGGGCATATTGTTACCGATGGTGGAATTAAAGTGGACCCAGGAAAGATAAGTGAAATACTAAATTGGAAGCAACCCACAGATGCGTCCAAGATCAGGAGTTTTCTTGGATTAGCAGGCTACTATAGAAGATTTATTGAAGGTTTTTCCAAGTTAGTGAAGCCTCTTACTTCTCTACTGGAGAAAGGCAAAGAGTTCAAATGGGATGAAGCTTGTCAGAATTGTTTTGAGGAACTCAAGAAGAGGTTAACCACTGCACCAATACTGGTGATGCCAGACATCCACAAGGGATTTGATGTGTATTGCGATGCATCACACCTTGGACTTGGATGTGTGCTAATGCAAGAAGGAAAGGTGATTGCTTATGCTTCAAGACAGTTGAGAAAGCATGAGAAAAATTATCCTACACATGATTTGGAATTAGCTGCCGTGGTGCATGCTTTGAAGATTTGGAGGCACTATATGATTGGAAACAAGTGCAAAATCTTCACGGATCATAAAAGCCTGAAATATATATTCACGCAGAAGGAACTCAACCTCAGACAGAGAAGATGGCTAGAGTTGATTAAAGATTATGATTTGGAGATACAATATCACCCCGGAAAGGCAAATGTAGTAGCTGATGCTTTGAGCCGTAAGGGTCAAGTGAACAACATCACTACTCATTTGATGTCACAGGAATTGTGCTGGGAAATGGAACGACTCAACCTTGGATTTCTCAATAATGTAGAAGCAACAGTGATGGAAGTCGAATCTACTTTGGAAGAAGAGATTCGTAAAGGACAAGAGTCTGATGAGAAAATTAAGGAAATTAAAGCTTTGATTGGTTTGGGTAAAGCCCCGGATTTCACGGAAGATGAACAAGGCACAGTATGGTTTAAGAAGAGAATCTGCGTACCAGAAATCGAGCACTTGCGCCAACTTATTTTGAGAGAAGCTCATGATTCAGCTTACTCTATTCACCCTGGAAGTACCAAGATGTACCAGGATCTTAAGGAAAAGTATTGGTGGTACGGTTTGAAAAGAGATGTTGCTACTCATGTTGCATTATGTGACGTGTGTCAGCGAGTTAAAGCCGAACACCAAAGACCAGCAGGACTGCTACAACCTCTCAAGGTACCGGAATGGAAATGGGAAGAAATCAGTATGGATTTCATAGTTGGACTACCCCGTACTCGGGATGGCTATGATTCAATATGGGTCATAGTAGACAGGTTGACTAAAGTAGCACACTTTATACCTGTGAAGACAACCTACTCAGGAGCCCAGTTAGCAGAGTTGTACATGTCGAGGATTGTTTGTCTGCACGGAGTACCGAAGAAGATCGTATCAGATCGAGGAACCCAGTTTACCTCGCGCTTTTGGAAAAGACTTCATGAGTCCATGGATACCAAGCTAAACTTTAGTTCAGCTTATCATCCGCAAACGGATGGGCAAACGGAAAGAACGAACCAAGTCTTGGAAGATATGCTAAGAGCTTGCGCTCTAAAGCATGGTAGAAGCTGGGATAAAAGTTTGCCTTATGCAGAATTTTCATATAACAACAGTTATCAAGCAAGTCTCAAAATGGCACCGTTTGAAGCACTATATGGACGAAAGTGTAGAACACCACTTTATTGGAATCAGACTGGAGAAAGTCAAGTATTTGGTCCAGAAATTCTCCAAGAGGCGGAAAAGCAAGTACAAATTATCAGAGAAAATTTGAAGACAGCACAGTCAAGACAGAAGAGCTATGCTGATAATAGAAGAAGAGAATTGATGTTTGAAATAGGAGACTTTGTCTACCTTAAAGTTTCACCGATGAGAGGAATGAAAAGGTTTAAGGTTAAAGGAAAATTATCACTCCGCTATATTGGCCCATTCAAGATTTTGGAAAGAAAAGGCGAAGTAGCCTACCAGTTAGAGCTACCCGATAGATTATCCGATGTGCATGACGTATTTCACGTATCACAACTCAAGAAGTGCTTAAGAGTACCAGAAGAACAGTTACCCATGGAAGAACTGAATGTTAATGAGGATTTGACCTATTCGGAGTACCCGATCAGAATTTTGGAAACATCTCGCAGAATTACACGGAGTAAAGTTATTAACATGTGCAAGGTTCAGTGGAGTCATCATTCGGAAGATGAGGCCACTTGGGAAAGAGAAGATGAACTCAGTGCAGAATTTCCCCAGTTATTCTCGGATGTTTCTTAATCTCGAGGACGAGATTCTTTTTAAGAGGGGTAGGTTTGTAACACCACAAAAGCCATCGACTAAAAATAATGAATTTAGTTATTATGTTAATTAGGGTAATATTTTTTTTAGTGTTTAATTATTTATTTGCATTTTGATCATTTTTTCTTCTTTCCATAGCATGATTTTTTTTTGTTTGCTAAATGAAGTGAATGGTAGGGATTTTATTTATTCCTTTATTGCGAAACCTAATTTATTCACGTAATAGATTTTCACCTAAAATTTATATTTGGTATTTTATTTATGAAAATATTATTACAATATTTAATATAACTTTTGGAAGATTTAGAAATATATTTATTTATAATAAATAACATGTTCGATTTATTAAAAAAATGAATTTCAAAAAAAAAAACAAAGCTACGTGGCACTCACCTAGAGTCACGGACGCGCGGACATCAAATCAATGTCCAGCAGCCAGCCAATCAGGTTGTTCATCCATTTTTCCCAAGCGTCCAGCTTCCCTGTCACGTGGACCACTCAATTCATTTTCTTCTCCCTCGTATATCTCTCGCTCGCGTACAGGCATTCAGACACACAGCCGCCATCGCTCGGCACAGCCGCCCAACAATGCTTGACTCCGCGCCTCCTTGGATCCCGCATGTGTCGCCCCGCCTCCTCTCACCACCTCGCCCCTCGGATGCAAGTAACAGTCGACCGTTTCCCCGTTCCTCTCCTCTCCCCGTTCACTCCGTGAAGGAACGGCCGCCACACCATTATCGGCGTTAAATACACCGACCGTTCTCCCTCTCTCTACGACGTCCCTGCCTCCTTCTCCTCTCTATAAATCACGAGCTCAGGCCTCGTGGAGCTAGTGCCTGACCGCCCCCAACCTCTCCACACGCTCTCTACTCTCTCTCTCGGTGAAACTAGCCGTTGCAGCCTCTGTTCGCCATCGTCGGAGCTACCCGCCGTCAAGGATAGCTGGTGTCCTCGACGCCGTGCCCGCGTCGACTCCCCTGCTCGCCGAACGCCGCAAGCCCCTCTACTCGCCTCGACGTCGCTGTGCCCCCATCCGCCCTCTGCGCAAGTACAGCAAGGTAGAAGATGGACACGATTCGTTCTAGCTAGCCCTTGATACTATGTAAAAAAAAAATTATTTAGACAAATCTTTCCCGCTCAAAAGAAAGTGAAAATAAGCCCATGTGATTTTATGTGCTATCACGATCCAATTTCTATATCGTTACGAAATTTTAGTTGTCTATTTTCTTTTAGTGTCAAAATCAGGTGTATACCGAACGATTAATTTCATATGTATGTGATGGTTTATTTTAATTAGTGTATGCTGTCTTTCGCCTTTGTGTATTTTAATTTGATTATGATTGTTGACATAAATTTAAATATAGTTTGTTAGAGTAAAAGATTAAGGGATAGGTAAACTATATATTTGTAACAATAATACTAGATGAATAATTCTACGGTTGTCTTTGCTCAGGATGAACTATAGATTTTTAGTCACACCGTATGTGTTCATATGTGCGATTATACACAAATTGCTAGTCATGCTAGAGTCTCGATTAATAAAATAATATAGCGACTATGTCCACTGTAAACTAAATAGTAGAATTAAAATGGTAGGTTAATTTAGTTCTCTTAAATATCAAGGTTATGTGACTTTTTAAATAATATTGAAACGTCTACTATAATTTTCTTTTAGAAAGAAATAATAAAATATACCCCACATACTATCCGGTAGAAATAATTGATTAGCTAATTAAACTAACTCCATAGAGTTTAGTTTAGCGCTATATCTATATTAATGAATTTATATAGTACACACTTCCATAATCAAATTTGTCACATAGGTCTCTCTAGTGAATTATGCAAATAAAACAATAGTATGTCGTAGCAAATGAGTTGATCGTTGATGTGTTTTATTTTATATTATAGTTACAAATTAAGTTTTCTTTTTGGAATGTTTTTCTTTTACAAGTATAATTTGTAAAGTGTATGTTTCATTGTTTGTTGATTGGTGTATGTTTATGTAATGGTGTGTGTTTATTTATTGATGTATGTTTTCTTTTTGTATGGCGACGTGCGACGTTATTAGAAGCTGATTGTGTGGTAGAGGATCCGAACTCGTTCGAGGACGATCCGCAGGACTCGCTTGAGCAAGGCAAGTGGATTCTCCCTCTGCATATTCTATTTGTACCTATTCATTGCATATAATAATGTTTACTTTTTGATATTTTGCATAATTTGATGGGATAACCTAATTAAGGATTTCCTAGATTTACTACCTGTATTCCTTGTTTAACCTGGGAAAATAATTAAGCTGTGCAAGAATTTGTGCTACCGCTCAACTTAATGATTTCTTAATGTCACTCATTAATTGGTTTTAATGTTCCAAAGATTTAAATTGGCAATTATGGCATTAACCCGATGGTTAAGATAACATTATTACAAATTTAATTGGAACATGGAGTGACCACCCAGGATAACAGTGCAACCACGAGTGCTATCATGGCTCTGGCTTTGGTAATTAGCTCTATATGCTTAGTGCCTAGCAACCTTACCTGAAAGATGGGCAAGAGGGGGAGCGGTAGGTGCTGGCAGCCCACGTTAACATGGGGTCGTATTCTTGGCTAAGGTACTTCACCCAGGGGGCCACCACCATCGTCTTAGAAACCTTAGCGGGTTGCTTCGTATTAAGTGTATTTTGTGAAAACCTCATAATGGATCCTTAGCCATTCACCTCGGCAGTGTCTAAGGGTCCGATCAACCCGGGCTGAATGGGATACATGGCTTGTGGGTAAAGTTGTACCACCTCTGCAGAGTGTAAAACTGATATATCAGCCGTGCTCCCGGTTATGAGCGACCTGGACTCCTCACATGATAATTGAACTTAAAGATGGACATAAATTGAGATCCGATGATCTGCCAATAATTTGCTTAAGTGGTTTCACTTAAGTGTTTTTGTTATATTCATATTCCTTTGTTTAATTGGGATATTTGGGATTCACTCTTATTAGTAAGACAGGTGTTGATAATAAAATGTTGACCAACTAAAATGCTTACTGCTCAACCTTAGCCTCACCTTGTTATACCTGCATAAATTTTTCCCCCACTTGCTGAGCCCCGACCATAAGTGAGCTCACCCTTGCTAATATTTTGATCAGAGGGTGATGCTGGAGACTTTGATGGAGAATTTATCGACGAGGAATTCTAAGTCTAACGATGCGCCGGTCAACTTCCTGTGGAAGATTGCCCAGTTGTTTATTTCCGCTTAACTTTGATGTGATACTTGTTTAAGACACAATGTTTCAGATGATGTAATAAAGTTTTATACTCTCTTTACGCCTTTATTGCATTGTCTTTTGATATATTACACTTGTGACGTCAACATATGTGTGGAAATGGATCCTGGCACACATATGGTATGCGCTCGGTTCTACCCCCTGGAACTGGGTGTGACAGAGAATCACCAGATGTAGTCCCGGAGAGACTCTCCCGGCTGCTGTCGGCAGCTTCGGAGGTCCCAGGAATTCCCGGGGCGCACGTACGTGCCCTGGAAATTGCCGGCGAAAGCTTGGACCAGGTCGTCCCAGTTGGAGATCTGCCCCGGAGGCAGGTGCTCCAACAAGGCGCGAGCGGTGTCGGAGAGGAACAAGGGGAGGTTGCGGATGATGAGGTTGTCATCGTCCGTTCCACCCGGTTGGCAGGCCAGACGGTAGTCCGCGAGCCACAGTTCCAGTCTCGTCTCCCCTGAGTACTTTGTGATAGTAGTCGGGGTCGGAATCGGGTCGGGAACGGCGCTCGTCGTATGGCCCGGCTGAAGGCCTGCGGACCGGGCGGTTCGGGCGAGGGACTCCGATCCTCCCCGCTGTCGTAGCGTCCCCCACGCCTGGGGTGGTAGCCTCGGCGCATCCTCTCGTCGAGGTGGGCCCGACGGTCGCGGTGATGGTGCTCGTTGCCGAGGCGACCCGGGGCCGCAGGCGCTGTGTTGCGCGTGCGCCCGGTGTAGACCGAGGCTTCCCGCATGAATCGGGAAGTCGCGACATGATGTTTCGACGGGTACCCCTGCCTTCGAGAGGCGGAGCTCTCGGCCCGCCAGACCGCGGTGCCTTCCAGGAGATTCTTGAGCTCTCCCTGGATTCGTCGCCCCTCGGTGGTTGATGGCTCTGGCATCGCACAAAGAAGCATTGCTGCTGCAGCCAGGTTCTGGTCGACCCCACTGGAAGCGGGTGGCGGCCTCATCCTGACATCGTCGGCGATGCGGTGCTGGAAGCCCTGGGGTAGATGACGTATTTCTCCGGCCGGAGGCTGGCCCGCCCATTCCTGCCCAACGTCCCGGCGGATTGGCTCAAGTGCTCCTGCCCCCTCGTCGAGCCTGGCCTGCACCCCGCGGATTTGCTCGAGCTGTGGGTCGTGACCCCCCGCCAGAACGAGGACCACAGCTAGCTCCCGTGGGATGTCAACGCGAGGCACCGGCCTAGGGAGATCACCGTCCTCCAGCATGCCGAGATGGTTGCCTTCGGAGGGACCCCCTAGATCGACATGGAAACATTCGCGGCTTGGGCCGCAGTCCTCGTCGTCGAGGCTACGACTACCGTCGGAACAGTCGGAAAGGCAGTAGTCGCATGCGGTCATAAAGTCCCGCATGGCACTTGGGTTGCCAAGTCCAGAGAAATCCCAACAGAAGTCGGGCACGTCGTCTTCCTCGGACCCAGAGGGCCCATAGGTCGAGACGCCCGTCGGCCGGTCCCAAGGTGACCGCATACGGAACCCCAGAGGGTTTGGACTCGCCTCTGCGAGAGTGTCCGCCAAAGCGAAGCCGCTAGGCGGGTCGAGGCTGAATCCGAAAGGCGTGGGATGGTGAAAGTCGCCTAGAGGGGGGGTGAATAGGCGGAACCTGAAAATTAAAACTTTATCCCCCAACTAGATCCCTTGATTAGTGGTTAGAACAAGATATACAAATATCGAAGAATAGAAACTAAGTTCTTGCTTGAAAAGAGTATTGCTAAATAATGCGGAAGTGATAAATCAATACAACTAGTAAGTTATAGAATAACAAAGCAAGAAGCCTTAGATGAGAAGAGCACTAAGCCAGGTTCTTTCTTGCGAAATGTTGCTTCACTAAATGGAATTAAACTTGAAGCAACACCAAATGATATTAGCAAATAATGGAGCAAGAAAACTTAGAGCAAGGGAAAACAAACAAATCACAAGCAATAAACACAATGGACACGGGTGATTTGTTTTACCGAGGTTCGGCCCTCGAAGGCCTAGTCCCCGTTGAGGAGTCCACTTAAGGACGGGTCTTTTTCAACCCTTTCCCTCTCTCCCCCGATCACTCAAGGATCGGTGAGCTCTTCTTCTTCTCAAGGATCACTCTCGATCCCACAAGGACCACCACAATCTTTGGTGTCTCTTGCTAGCTTTTACAAGCCTCCAAAACTTTGGAGGAAGTTCAATGGGAGTCAAAACTCCACGCGCAAATGAACACAAAGATGAAGCACACACTATCTCTCGATGAATCTCACAAGGCACTAGTGCTAAACTCAAATGAGTAGCTCTCTTTTGCTTGTTCTCTCTTTTGTGGCACTTGTGTTGGTTGTAGTGGTCTAAATCTTGTGTATAGGATGGATCAATGAATATATGTGGTTGGGAGGGCTTAAGTATGTCAACTAGATGACTTGGAATGTTGCTTGGGCTCCCACGCCTTGAAGTGGCCGGTTGGGGTGGTATTTATAGCCACCAAACAAAAACTAGCCGTTGGTGAAGGCTGTCTGTCGTATGGTGCACCGGACAGTCCGGTGCACACCGGACATGTCCGGTGTGACAGCCACGTCACCAAATAGCTGTTGGGGTTGGAGCTGGTCGACCGTTGGAGGCTTTGTCCTCATGCGGCACCGGACAGTCCGGTGCACACCGGACAGTCCGGTGCCTCTCTGATCCTCTGCTCTGACTCTGCCGCGTGTACTGTTTACTGTCAGAGTCGACCGTTGGCGCCGAAGTAGCCGTTGCTCCGCTGGCACACCGGACAGTCCGGTGCACACCGGACAGTCCGGTGAATTTTAGCGGAGCGGCTGCCGCGCGAACCCGAGGCTGACGAGTTCCGGAGACCGCGCTTCCTTGGAGCACCGGATATGTCCGGTGCACACCGGACAGTCCGGTGAATTATAGCGCGCCGGCTTCCGAGAATTCCCGAGGGCGAAGAGTTTGAGTTGGAGTCCTCTGGGCGCACCGGACACTGTCCGGTGCACACCGGACAGTCCGGTGCCTCCAGCCAGAGGTGCCCTCGGTTGCCCCCTTGCTCCTTTGTTGAATCCAACACTTGGTCTTTTTATTGACTGAATGTGAACCTTTTGCACCTGTATAACTTATGCACTAGAGCAAACTAGTTAGTCCAATATTTGTGTTGGGCAATTCAACCACCAAAATTATTTAGGAACTAGGTGTAAGCCTAATTCCCTTTCAATCTCCCCCTTTTTGGTGATTGATGCCAACACAAACCAAAGCAAATATAGAAGTGCATAATTGAACTAGTTTGCATAAGGTAAGTGCAAAGGTTGCTTGGAATTGAGCCAATAAATACTTATATGATGCGCATGGATTGTTTTCTTTGTTTTTGACATATTGGACCATATTTGCACCAAAAGTTTTGTTTTTGCAAACTCTTTTGTAAATTCTTTTCAAAGTTATTTTGCAAGATAGTCAAAGGTAAATGAATAAGATTTTGCAAAGCATTTTCAAGATTTGAAATTTTCTTCCTTTGTTCAAATGCTTTCCCTTTGACTAAACAAAACTCCCCCTCAAATAAATTCTCCTCTTAGTGTTCAAGAGGGTTTTAAGATATTAAGTTTTGAAAATACTACTTGCTCCCCCTTTAGAACACAAAGAGATACCAATTTAAAATTTTCCAATTGAAAACCATTAATTTTAAAATTAGGGTGGTGGTGCGGTCCTTTTGCTTTGGGCCAATACTTTCTCCCCCTTTTGCTTTGATTCCAATTGAAAACCATTAATTTTAAAATTAGGGTGGTGGTGCGGTCCTTTTGCTTTGGGCCAATACTTTCTCCCCCTTTGGCATGAATCGCCAAAAACGGATACTTAGAATGAAATATAGGCCCTTTTCCTAACTATTTTCTCCCCTTTGGCAAATAAAACATATGAGTGAAGATTATACCAAAGATGGAGAGACATTGTGGAGTGATGGCGAAGGGTAGATAATATCGATAGAGTAGAGTAGAAGCTTTGTCTTCGCCGAAGACTCCAATTCCCTTTCAATGTACCTATGACTTGGTTTGAAATTCACTTGAAAACACATTAGTCATAGCATATAAAAGAGATATGATCAAGAGGATATATTAAATTAAGCATGATCATAGTTTTATATAACATAGATTGCTCCCCCTAAATATGTGCGAGAGGAAAACATATTTTTGGCCTCAAATGCCAATTGCACATAATTAGGTAAATGAGAACATATCTATATCATACAGAATGTGAAGTGCATTGTGTCATAGTACAAGTGTGATGCTCATGATAATTTATGCACTTATGAAAGCATGTTGTAAACAATTTAAGCGTTTTCCCTTAAGGATTTCAAAGAGACTTAAGGACCATCCACCTTTGAAACAAAGGCAGCTTATCCTCGTTACAAGGTTAAGCTTTAAGCTCTTTGACAATAAAAGTACTTCATCTAGTTTTACCAAAGATGCACTAAATCAGGAATGAGTTTTGGGAAATTAAACCAGGTATGAGGCAGGGATAATACATGGACATGCTTTCTCTTCCTTTCATACCAGATATGCAAAGAATGTATAGAAAAGGAAGATTTAGGTACAAGTTTAAATGAAAGGAGATAGTTTTACCTTTTTGTACCTTTACATAGAGACGCTCGCTTCATTGTGCTTTGTCCTTAGTCTTAGATGCTTAAGATCTATTCTTAATGACAATATATGGAAATATTTTGCACAAGAGAGAGTTCTACAACTAGTGATCTTTTCAAGTTATTGTTAGCAAATATCAAATGGATCACAAGTTGCATAAATGTATCATGAATTCTCCTTTTAACTTAGTGCATATCAAGAGAGATATCGATTGACAGAATATACGGCACTAAGAAATGTGATTGTTGATTGAAGTTATTCAATGATCAAACAAATAACAGATGTGATCAAAAGAACAACATACACATTAGATTATCAATTAAGCTTAGAGTAGGAGAATCCAGCAAATATGCTACTTTAGAGTGAAAGACAAGAATTTAAAGATAGTAGCATACTTCATGAGAAACTTATTCTCATGCAAGAGACTATATGAAATTACTGAGATAAAGCAATAGTCTCAACATAATCAAGATAAAAGGCTCCCCCTAAAGATATGCATCAAGTATTTGAATGAATTGAATGGATGCATTTACTTTAAAGACAAATAGAGAGAAGCATTATACATCTTGATCAAGGCTCATTAAATTTTGCTATAAACAACTTAAGCCTAGCATTCTTATTATGAAAGAATTTAGACTACTCACAACCACACCATTGATTGTTTTGTAGATCTCACTATCCAAGTAGGTGGTGTTGTTCTTGATGTCCTCCTCTTTCATTTGAGAATCCTCCCTTTGCAGTGGCTTCTTTTCCTTTCAAACTTATTGAAAATACTCAAGAAGGATGTTAGTAATACAAGGGAGTATATAAAGAAAGGATGATTTCTTTTAGATAGGAAATAAGCATAATTCATCATCCATAAGTCACACAGACATGAAGTAAAATCCTTAACATTAGTGCACATTAACAGAAAAGAGGAATGAGCACCTTTTAATCATTTTTGATCAATCAAAGGAATTTTACTTTTTCATATTGAATTTATTATCATGACTTAGAAGCGCATCAATATGAGAATGGATATAGCAAAGGCATGAATTAGATTCTAATGGACAAGCGCATTTATGAAAATGATATTGAATGTATACTTAGTTAATTTCGGTCCAATAAAGAATCTATTTCTCATGAGGGTACAATATGATAATTTAGATTAAATACCCATTGAGATGGGAACCAAACTCAAGAAGATGAGTTCACATACCTTTGCTTTTACCTTTCTTCCTTTGGGTGAAGATCAACCCATGAGGCTTGTGCACTTTCTTTCTTGTAGATTTTCATAATTGAACTCAAGAGAAATGTTAGTAGCAACACAAGCACTAGTTTCCATTTTTGTAATCATTTTGATAAGGAATGGGAAGCTAGATTACTAAAACATGGAAACTTCATAGCATGAACTAGATTATCCATAGATGATGTTATACTCAATTTTAACTCATAAAACAATCATAAATAATCCTTTAAGATTATGGGAATAAATCTAATTCATGATATGGAAAGCGATAAATGTGAGAGAATCAAATCCAATTTGAGCAAGTAGAAATACATCATAAAACATTGGATTGATTTTTCTTTTCATGTTAGATTACACGCTTCCAAAGAGAAACTTATTCTTTACAAGTGAGACTACTTTGGGTTACTTAAATAAAATCAATAGTCTCACTAATCTAGTTATAGAGAGAGTTTTCCTTTTATAAGTGTCCTAAGGATTTGAATTCCTTACATAACACCTTGTTCTTTTAGGAACTTGAAATATCTCTCTATATCTAGAAACATGGCAATAATAGTATAACTTAGCGAAAAACATGCCATGTGGTACTTTCAACAATTTAAAGCATGTAGATTGCTATGATGAGTATGCAATCTACCATATGAGAGGAAATTCTTCAAAGAATGATGATATGAATTTTAAAGACATTTGAAGCGCTACACATTTCTTATGTGACTACACAAGACACATAATAAAATATTTGCACTTTAAAAGCATAGAGGTTACCATCCTTTGACTTTCCTCCATGTTGTAGGCCTTGATTTTTCCGCATAAGATAATTCTTTATTTCCTACAACATCAATAACTTCCTCGAGATGATATGAGTTTAAGATGTAGTAGTTTGAAGAATAACCTTGGGTCAATCACGGATAAAGATCATTGAAGATTTGATAGCTTGAGTTAAATTGAATTAACTTTCTCAAGCACCCCAAGGCCTCATACCATCTCCTTTTCCTACAAAGCTTGTCAAGCATATTTTGGTACCCATCGCTTGATGGGTCCATCACGGTTAGTCAACAAAGATCTAGGAACCCAAAAGTCCTTTGTGTTAGCACTAGGTAAACTTATTACCTTTCTAGCACAAGTTGCAATTTTGGGTTGCCTAGTTACATGAGAATTAATTGACAAGCTAGGAGTGGAATTGTTACCAATGGGACAATCCTTGCATTGATGTCCCTTCTTTCGGCATGTGTAGCATAGGCGTTTTTCAAGTTTTGAAGTTTTCTTCTTTCCTTGCTTGTTGCTTGCTACATGGTTAGTAAAAACTTTCTTTTCTAACCCTATGCCTTTTTGTTTTAAATGGGGACAAGATCTAAGCAAGTGTCCCTTCTTGGAGCATTTAAAACAAAGTCTATCATCCTTGTTAATAATCAAGCCATTTTTAATGTAGGGACATGACCTAATCAAGTGCCCCTCTTCAAAGCATTCATTACACCTCTTAATGTGAAGTGTGGCTTGATCATTACCTTGGATGTTACCTTTTGTGGAGGCGTGGTTGAGGCTTTTGGAGGAGATGTTGAATTTCATCTTTTGTTTCTTCCTCTTGGCAATCCTCAAATCCTTGACATTTTCTTCAAGGGATGTAGTGCATGCCGCGGTGGTTCCCGTCTCAAGCTTCTTCACCATGTGGTCACGGTTATCTTGAGAAGGTTGAGCAATGCACTTCCCTTTTAGTTGTGTCAAGCTCATTTTTAGCCTCTCATTTTCTTCTTTGAGCTCTTGATATGAATCATCATTTGTTCCTGCAAATTCTAGCTCAAAGGAAGATTTGCTTGTCGACGGACAACAAGCATTAGCACATGGTAATATAGTATCATTTTGAATACATGTGCATGAGTGAGGTTGTTGGGATTTTAAGTTTTCTATCACAACCTCATGAGCAATGTTTAATATGATATGATCATCCATAAGATTTTCATGAGAACATAGGAGCATATCATATTTTTCTTGAAAAGCTAGATTTTCAACTTTTAGCTTTTCTACTTGGTCCTTAAGCAAGGTATTCCTATTTACTAATTGAGCAATACAATGTAAAGCGTTATCATGCTCAATTGAAACAGTTTCATACCTTTGGACCAAATCAACATGAGAGCACTTTAGCTCCTCATGTTCCTTAGTCAACTCGTCAAAGTGTAGCATTTTCATGGAGAGAATATCTTCTAGCCTTTGACGAGCTTCGCTTTGCTCTCTTGCTCTTTCTAGAAGTTTGAGCATGACCGCCTTATCTTCTTGGCTTAGGCGAGCGTAGAGATGCAAGAAGCTTCTTTCTTCCTCCTCATCCTCATTTGTCCTTCCGCTATCATTTTCATTAGCCACACAACATATGTGGGAATCGAAATGGGAAGACAAACCTTTTGGAGAGGTGGATTCATCGTTTGGTCTCCACCGTTCATTTTCTTCTTCTTCCTTGCAAGGGTTAGTATCACAAAGACTAAAGGAAGTAGAAGCATCAAATGAACTATCATGTTTGGACTCATCAAATTTATTTTTAATTCTAGTCCAAATATCATGCGCATCATGGATAGATTCGTCATAGTTTGATATGAAGGCATGATAATCTTCTCTACTAAGAGAATTAGTTAAGATGTCAAAAGCTAGATAGTTTAAGCGATAACATCTTTGATCCTCCTCGGAATTAATTTTTCCATTGAAACTAGAGGAAAAAATACTCTTGTCTATAATTTGTTCTAATCGTGGATCTATGGTTCTAAAAGCATTTATCACACTAGTAGACCATGAGTCATAATTAGAACAATCATCAAATAATATTTCAAGAGTTACGTTCGATGGAGGAGTCTTCTTGTTCCTTTGGGATCTTTTACGAGCCATCACTTCGAGTTGTTAGACTCAAGATGAAGTGCCTAGCTTTGATACCAATTGAAAGTCGCCTAGAGGGGGGGTGAATAGGCGGAACCTGAAAATTAAAACTTTATCCCCCAACTAGATCCCTTGATTAGTGGTTAGAACAAGATATACAAATATCGAAGAATAGAAACTAAGTTCTTGCTTGAAAAGAGTATTGCTAAATAATGCGGAAGTGATAAATCAATACAACTAGTAAGTTATAGAATAACAAAGCAAGAAGCCTTAGATGAGAAGAGCACTAAGCCAGGTTCTTTCTTGCGAAATGTTGCTTCACTAAATGGAATTAAACTTGAAGCAACACCAAATGATATTAGCAAATAATGGAGCAAGAAAACTTAGAGCAAGGGAAAACAAACAAATCACAAGCAATAAACACAATGGACACGGGTGATTTGTTTTACCGAGGTTCGGCCCTCGAAGGCCTAGTCCCCGTTGAGGAGTCCACTTAAGGACGGGTCTTTTTCAACCCTTTCCCTCTCTCCCCCGATCACTCAAGGATCGGTGAGCTCTTCTTCTTCTCAAGGATCACTCTCGATCCCACAAGGACCACCACAATCTTTGGTGTCTCTTGCTAGCTTTTACAAGCCTCCAAAACTTTGGAGGAAGTTTAATGGGAGTCAAAACTCCACGCGCAAATGAACACAAAGATGAAGCACACACTATCTCTCGATGAATCTCACAAGGCACTAGTGCTAAACTCAAATGAGTAGCTCTCTTTTGCTTGTTCTCTCTTTTGTGGCACTTGTGTTGGTTGTAGTGGTCTAAATCTTGTGTATAGGATGGATCAATGAATATATGTGGTTGGGAGGGCTTAAGTATGTCAACTAGATGACTTGGAATGTTGCTTGGGCTCCCACGCCTTGAAGTGGCCGGTTGGGGTGGTATTTATAGCCACCAAACAAAAACTAGCCGTTGGTGAAGGCTGTCTGTCGTATGGTGCACCGGACAGTCCGGTGCACACCGGACATGTCCGGTGTGACAGCCACGTCACCAAATAGCCGTTGGGGTTGGAGCTGGTCTACCGTTGGAGGCTTTGTCCTCATGCGGCACCGGACAGTCCGGTGCACACCGGACAGTCCGGTGCCTCTCTGATCCTCTGCTCTGACTCTGCCGCGTGTACTGTTTACTGTCAGAGTCGACCGTTGGCGCCGAAGTAGCCGTTGCTCCGCTGGCACACCGGACAGTCCGGTGCACACCGGACAGTCCGGTGCACACCGGACAGTCCAGTGAATTTTAGCGGAGCGGCTGCCGCGCGAACCCGAGGCTGGCGAGTTCCGGAGACCGCGCTTCCTTGGAGCACCGGATATGTCCGGTGCACACCGGACAGTCCGGTGAATTATAGCGCGCCGGCTTCCGAGAATTCCCGAGGGCGAAGAGTTTGAGTTGGAGTCCTCTGGGCGCACCGGACACTGTCCGGTGCACACCGGACAGTCCGGTGCCTCCAGCCAGAGGTGCCCTCGGTTGCCCCCTTGCTCCTTTGTTGAATCCAACACTTGGTCTTTTTATTGACTGAATGTGAACCTTTTGCACCTGTATAACTTATGCACTAGAGCAAACTAGTTAGTCCAATATTTGTGTTGGGCAATTCAACCACCAAAATTATTTAGGAACTAGGTGTAAGCCTAATTCCCTTTCAGATGGGAATCAGTCGGTACCTCTTGGTCGACGGGCGGTGATGAAGTCACGTCGGGGACTGACTGCACCGTCGTCTTAGGTACGAGGGTGACACCCAACAAGCCTTTCGCGAGCGTGCTAGCGTCGTCCGTTTGCTCGGAATCGGCGCGTTGCGGGGAGACGACGCTCGTCCTCGTCTCAAACGCGAGGTCGATGCCCGACGCGCCCCCCGTTGGGGCGCTGGCGCCGTCGACTCGCTCGACAGCCGACGAGGCGCTGCCTCCTGCTTGGCCTTGGTTGCCCTGCCTCCTCCTCCGTCGGCGGGGGAGAGGACGGGGTGAGCTCGAATGTTGTTCTTCCACCACGCGGGGAAGACGTCGTCGATTCCGTCGCCGGCGGGCAGGCTGTCGGCCGCCATTGTCGCTGTCGCACGGCGGTGGAAGGAGTATCATGTCGTAGCTGCCGTCGAGGGACATGAACTCAAGACTCCCGAAATGGAGCACCGTCCCGGGTTGGAGAGGTTGCTGGAGACTGCCCATCTGGAGCTTGACGGGAAGCTGTTCGTCAACACGCAGCAGGCCCCTACCTGGCGCGCCAACTGTCGGCGTTTCGAGACCGGGGGGTCCCTGGGCCGACGAGTGAAATGTCGCCGCGTGCCCCAGCCCAGATGGGTCGGCGTGAGGCCGAGCGCGAAGGGGGGAGAAAGGTGGCCGGAGATGGGCAAGAGAGAGAGGTGGAAATCCCACGGCCTTCGTGTTCGTCCCGCGACCAGGTCGGGTGCGCTTGCAGTAGGGGGTTACAAGCGTCCACGCATGTGAGGGAGTGAGCGGCCTTACGCGAGCGCCTGTCTCGTCCTCGTCCCCACGTGGCCAACCCTCTCTAAGAGGGCCCTGGTCCTTCCTTTTATAGGCGTAAGGAGAGGATCCAGGTGTACAATGGGGGGTGTAGCAGAGTGCTACGTGTCTAGCGGAGGAGAGCTAGCGCCCTAAGTACACGCCATCGTGGCGGGCGGAGAGATTTTGGCGCCCGGTTTGTGTGATGTCGTGGCCGTCGGAGGAGCGCTGGAGCCTAGCGGAGGGACAGCTGTCGGGGCTGTCGAGTCCTTGCTGACGTCCTCTTGCTTCCGTAAGGGGGCCGAGAGCCGCCATCGTCAGGGAGCGTGCGGGGCGCCATCATTGCCTACCTGGCGGAGCGAGCCAGATGGGACGCCGGTCTTGTTCCCCATAGCCTGAGTCAGCTTGGAGTAGGGTAATGATGGCGCCTCCCGTTGACGTGGCCGGCCCGCGCCTTAGGTTGGGCGATGTGGAGGCTCCTCCGAGGTCGAGGTCGAGTCCGTCTTCTATGGCCGAGGTCGAGTCCGAGCCCCTAGGTCGGGCGAGGCGGAGTTCGTCGTCTTCTGGGGCTGATCCCAAGTCCGAGCCCTGGGTCGGGCGGAGCGGAATTCGTCGTCTTCTGGGGCTGAGCCCAAGTCCGAGCCCTGGGTCGGGCGGAACGGAGTTCGCCGTCTTCCGGGGCTTAGCCCGAGTCCGAGCTCTGGATCGGGCGGAGCGGAGTTCGCCGTCTTCCGGGGCTTAGCCCGAGTCCGAGCCCTGGGTCGGGCGGAGCGGAGTTCGCCGTCTTTTGGGGCTTAGCCCGAGTCCGAGCCCTGGGTCGGGCGGAGCGGAGTTCGCCGTCTTCCGGGGCTTAGCCCGAGTCCGAGCCCTGGGTCGGGCGGAGCAGAGTTCGCCGTCTTCCGGGGCTTAGCCCGAGTCCGAGCCCTGGGTCGGGCGAAGCGGAGCTTCCTATGGTGCCTGCGGCCGGGCCTGACTGCCTGTCAGCCTCACTCTGTCAAGTGGCACCACAGTCGGAGCGGCGCAGGCGGCGCTGTCTTTCTGTCAGACCGGTCAGTGGAGCGGCGAAGTGACGGCGGTCACTTCGGCTCTGTTGGCTGAGGGGCGCGCGTCAGGATAAAGGTGTCAGGCCACCTTTGTATTAAATGCTCCTGCGATTTGGTCGGTCGGCGCGGCGATTTGGTCAGGGTTGCTTCTTGGCGAAGACAGGGCCTCGGGCGAGCCGGAAATATGTTCGCCGCTGGAGGGGGGTCTCGGGCGAGGCGAAGATCCTCCGGGGTCGGCTGCCCTTGTCCGAGGCTAGGCTTGGGCGAGGCGTGATCGAGTCCCTCGAATGAACTGATCCCTGACTTAATCGCACCCATCAGACCTTTGCAGCTTTATACTGATGGGGGTTACCAGCTGAGAATTAGGAGCCTTGAGGGTACCCCTAATTATGGTCCCCGACAAAATGTTTGAATGTCTTATCCAATTTTTAGCAGCTAAGTATTAGTAGGGGTGATAATATGTTCTAAATTTTATACTATAAGATTTAAAGATTGGATCGAATTAGGATCATGTTTTATTTCTATTCATTTTTAACTAAAATTTATTTAGTACCCTACCATTTTGTGAAGAAGTATTTGGATCACGGTTTATTACCACCTCTAAGTATTAGCTATATTACATTGAAACACCTCTATAGTCTATTTATAGATAACCCGTCTTATACCATTCGATTTAATCAAAATGATTTCGATCTACATCAGTATGAACACTAAACTCGAGTCCAGTCTGTCATGAGACTTGAATAATCAAAACTGCAGCCTTGTTGAAGGAGCGAAGCATACACGACGGCATTTGGCTATGACGACATTCTTTCGCCTGATTGGATTTTACTACCTCCCCGGTAATGCGCACTGGTCTGGATAAGGACCCGTGATTTGTTGGGCTGTTCAGTACATCGTGCAAGGACGACATGGGTCTTCATCATAGTATGATGCTGAGGTAGAGCTAGGCCAATCAACACAGGAAGTATTAGTTGAGTGTCACTTGCGGTTTTTAATGCAGCTGCCTACGGCGACCAGAAATCCAGCGTCAGCAAAGAAAGCGGCCGGCGCCGACCGCCGGCGCCGGGCAAAGCGGAAGACTAGCACATAACCATCACACATAGAAGCAAATAGTTTCGTTTTTTAATAATACAAAATTGTTCGAGAGTACACCCTATGACCCTACTAGACATCTGTCAAGCATGGTACAAAAGCCACCGTATATTGATTGTTTCCTCGTAATTTTAAGGGGTGTCTGTTTTCTACGCTAAAGTTTAGTCCGTGTCACAATTAAACGTTTGAATATCAATTACAAGTATTAAATATATAATCAATTAAACTTAGCAAATTTGTTTCGCGATTTAATATTCATTTATATAATTAGTTTTATAATTATACTATATTTAATACTTATAATTGTTATTTAAACTTTAGCCGATAACACATATGCGGGCATGCTCCATATCCATGTTTTGCAGATGCATGCCTGCAGCAACATAGTGTCTGTGTCTTTCTCTGATGCCTTGATAAAAACACTATAGAGTCAGTAGCTTGCGTAGATAAAAGTGGTATCTGAATTATTAAGACAAATTTAATATTTTAAAAATATATATGTATGAAAACTGATGCTGATCTTTTTTATGTTACCAGATATGTATAAAAATATCTTTACATAAATTATTTTATGTATTATTTGTTTACTGCAACAAAAATATGAAAAAAATATCAAATCCGTATCAAATCTTATATCTATAATTTGAGAAGATACATAATAAATTAGATATTTTTTATAAATCTTTACAAGTTTGATAGTAAACAGAAGAATAAAAATTGTATAGTAGATTTTATATCCTATATATCCATAAAAAATAAAATAAAAATGATATATATGTTTTCTTCCCTGCTTCCGGGCCAGCGCTGCGTACTCGTTCTCGTAGTAGTCATTCTTCGTATACTGCCGTTGCCCATTTGGCCAGTTTTTGCACCTACTGCATGCGTGTACGCGATGCAAATGCAAGGCGTCCAGCTCCGAGCGGCCCACTGCAATTGCAACGGCGCATATTTTTATGCGGATGCACCACTGGTTTTAAAAACTTGAGTTGGCTGGCTCGCACTGGTTGGGCAGCTAAGCATCATTTTAGTACTTGCCTTGCTTGCAGCCTGGAAATGCTCGTAAAGTGTGAAAACACGTAGTTTTTTTTTCCTATCTGGCAATGTGTTCCACACCTACAGCACACCGTTTGTTCACAACTCATGAATCCTGATCATGGTTTAATTCACTCGAATGGGAGTTCATTGTTGTAATTGTTAATTATTCGCCGTTCATACACACTTAATTAGAGCGTAAAAATCGTTATATGATCAAGATTTGTATACAATTTGTCGTGCAATCGAGCTTTTCGAATAATCACCACGTAATTTATTAGTAGTTTGTTGTGAGTTTAGATTTGTTTTGGTAAAAACGGTTATACATTCAAGCTTTCTATACAATCGTGCCTCTCGTATAATTGCTGTGTAATTCAATATCTATACTAACAACATAACAGATTCCAAGTTCTAATTGTATTAGAAGATATAAAAAAATAGAATTATATTATTTTTAATCCTTCAAATCGGGTAGTGTTATTTTTATATCTATTAATATAGAACGAATCGAGACTTTAAATTTTATATACTGATATATAGAATGAGTTAGAGTTTGAAATTAAGTACATGTATACGATAAGTGTACGAAAATTCTAATTGCACAATAGTTTTTCTCTAATTAGATAAGCTACATTCTTTTCAAAGTGTACTACGCTTTGCATCCGCACTTACGATCGGGGAGAGTATTTCTGTAATAGAAGCCATACGGATTTCAGGATAATATTTGTTCAGCAGCGCAAAAAGGAAACGAAAACTGAAGACAAGGGGGGTACAAGGACAAGACCGTAATCTGGCAGAAACTTTTTTTCCAAGGGACCCAGAGGCAAAGTTGCTCCCATCCTCCGCCTACAAATACGCAGGCGCCCCCACCTCTCTTCCACTCTCCTCTCCGCCTCACCTTGCCCTGCCCGCACACACCACCTGTCCCCGCACGGCCGCACCGCTCCGCTCCCGAGGCTTAGGGCTCCGGCCGCGCTCCCTTCCCTTCCCGGCATTCCCGATCTCTCGCCGCCGCCCGCCTGGCCTTGATCTCGATCGCCCTCTCCGCTCTCGCTCCGGCCGGCCGGCCCGGGTTTGTCTCGCCGCTATTGGGCCTCGGCACGCTGCGATGGTGTCGGGCGTGTGCGTGGGGACGGAGGGGCAGGTGGACCCTGAGGCGGTGGCGCCGGCTGCCGCGGAGGAGGCGGTGGTGCCGGCGCCCGCGAGGGAGGTCGTGGTGGGGTACGCGCTCACGAGTAAGAAGGCCAAGAGCTTCCTCCAACCCAAGCTCCGGGGGCTCGCCAGGTACTGCAGGGGATCACGTGCTCCGTCTTGGTTTGGTTTAGGGTAGAGACGGGTCCATGCGGAAAAGGTGCGCCGCGTCTGGGATATTTCTGTGCGCTTGGGATGGGATGGCGACGGCGTGCATTGAGAGCGAGCGTTTGGTGGCGGTCCTTGATGCTGGTTTGATAAAATTAGGCCGAATAGAACAGTGTTCTCTTCCTCCACCAGTTGTTGTCTAGTGATTTTTTGAGTACCATGAAGAACTTGCTGAGTAGCAGCAGCAGGCCAGCACCTTGTGTTTTATTCTCACCGTTTCTACTTCGTTAATTCACTGACCCCCTGTCTCTGTCTTGGTATATTCTGGAGACGGACATCCCCGCCCCCTGTTTTCGCAGGCTTGGGGGGTTGGAGATGGCTTTATCTTATCATTGTCTCCCTTAGTTAGACTCTTCTTGCAAACTGCTCAACTGAAGAAGTTTCCAACTCGAACAGTATTTATTGAGAATAAAACGTGAGATAAGGCTACCACTTTATGTGGAGTTTTTGTGCAGAAGGTGGTGAAAAGCGTCCTTTGAAATTGAAAAGTCTGACCGAATCTCTGCTTTCTGATATGGTTTGGTTTTTACTGGACGTTCATGCCTTTTTGTTTTCCTGCCAAAGTGGAAGCACCTTTGCTGTCCCTTTCCCTCCAAGTAGAATTATTGTACAATTCTACTGTATACTAATGTTTATCGATTTCCACTGGAGCAGGTCCGTTTTCTAGATTCTAGAATCATCAGCTACAGTGACATATAATAACATGCACTGTTGTGCTTAGACACATCTCCATGTTGCTGCTATTTTTTTCGATAAGAAAGCGACATTGCTGCATTCCTCATCGTGTGGTAGTTTTACAATGCCTTCTTATTTCCACACAGTGATAGCAATTTGTTCAAAATTTAGTGGAGAATGTGGAAGCAAATGTAGGGTCCTGGATGGCAATACATTATAGATATAAAGGATAGTTTCTTTTACTTGATCACTTGTGATCTTATATTCCTAAGTGCTACTTCTTTCTGCTTGGACCCATGAGTAGCAGCATACCCCTGCACTTACATCACTTGGATCAGGACTGGACTGGAGTGTGGAAATAATGTAGGTTCCACATAGTGTTATAGGAATATTTTAGTAACCTGTGATAAGCATGTGCCTTTTACCTTTCATGCTTTAACTGATCCACATGCTCTTTTAAGAAATTGGTACGTTGGACGTCCAGCCTGTTGGATGAACCATGTCCTATCTTTTTAAAATGTTTCTGGATATACACCAATCAGGGATCATATTCTAATGCTCTTTGACTAGCTAGCAGCAAACATGCATATTAGTATAGCACGTGCTGTGCCGTTACTGAAATAGTGGCCTTTCTTTTGCACCATAGTCTAATGGACTCTTGTCATGTCACATAGATTCATGACTCATACTCCTGAAACAGTTTAGGAGGCCTTTTCTTTGAATGGAAATTTGAAATTCTCTTTGGATTGTGGTTATTCTTGAAAACAATGGGAAAACATATAGCTGTGCTCATATATGGAGTTGGCTCTTTAATGATAACAGAACTAGAAAAGTTTATATGCTTGCAATGCTTAAGGTGCTGCTGATAGTGCTTACAAACTTACAATTTGGCAGTTGTTTTGTATTTTCCCAGATTGTCATCTCCTTATCCTTCTAAAACATACTGCAGGAAAAAGGGAATCTTGTTTGTCGCTATTGATCAGAAACGCCCATTGTCTGATCAAGGTCCATTTGACATCGTTCTTCATAAGGTTAGGCAATCTGGAACATTCTATTAAGCCTGGAGAATTTTGAAATTTGCTGCACTGTTGCTAAGGTTCTCCATATTTGACTGAGCGCTACATTGCCATTGTGTTTTCTGCAGTTGACTGGAAGGGGGTGGCAGCAATTGCTGGAGGTGAATAATTCAAAATGTTTTAAACTACTTTTTCATTTTTATTTTAGAGTAGAAGTGTCTAATATTGTTTTATAAAAAAAGCTTCATTATATGTTTGATTTAAACTATAAATTATTTTGTCTCATTCTGTTAGGAATATAGGGAGACGCACCCAGAAGTTACTGTTCTTGATCCACCTGGCGCAATAGCAAACTTGCTTGATCGCCAGTCTATGCTTCAAGAAGTATCTGAATTGGACCTCACAGACTGTCATGGTAATTTCTTTGAAAAATGTCTCCTTATTGTTGGAACAAACCAATTAGTTTCACCATGGTATACATAATTTCCTTTATTATTATTTGTTTGAGGAAAAAAATGGCGCTTCAATGATAGCACAGAAACATTTCTGTTTCATTTGAAAGAAGGGATATATGTCCATTCAAAAAGAAGGTGCAAGTGACCAAATAACCACCATGAGATTGCCTTGTGATTTTCACACTCAATTTTCAGTACCATTTAGTTTATATCCCGTAAGCATCAAAACCAGAGTGCTTACCTCAACCATGTTGCTTGTATAATATAATTTGCCTTTTTTCAAGGATGCGCTTTTTCATCCATTGATATTGAGGGAAAAAGACAACAACAATACAAACATTCTGCCTGCTTAGCGAAGGTTAAGAGGCACAAAGTGTAGAAGGGGGCCAAATGGCTATTTTAAAAATAAAAATGAAACATTCTGCCTGCTTAGCAAAGGTTAAGAGGCACAAAGTTAAAAATAAAAAATTGTGGAGCTATTTAAAAAGGATATTAAAAAATAAAAATGAGAAAAAAAATCTGTGTCAAAGCTGCAGGGCTGTAGCCATGGTGAGACTAGACACATCATGCACAAAGAGGTGGGTGGGTTCTGATGTCGAACTTTGCCACATACGTAGACATGACCGATGCATGACATTTGCGAGGGATGCATGCAGTGGGTCTAGTGACAAGGATGATTGTTGGCTTGAGTCCATTCATTTTAACTAGGGGCATTTCTGTTTTTTTACTTGAAAGAGGTCCTCTCTCCTATGTTGAAAAAGTTTTTTCTGATTGGTGTAGTGTGTTGAACGATAGGCCTGGCGCAGTGGTGAGAAGCCTCTCCATTGAGCCAACGGTCTGGGATTCAATGCGACCTCTCTGCAAAATGCGGGGATAAGGCTTAACTCAGTTATTCCTTCCCAGACCCCACTCATGTGGGAGCTGTCAGGACTGGTCTGTTGTCTAGTGTGTTGCTCACAAAACCAAGAATTTGCAATGTCTACTAGACTAAATCAACTAGTGGAATATGATGCACACAAAACCATCATTTGATGATGTCCTAGAGACAATTTTTTCTAGAAAATTTAACTGACACGGTAGGTAGTTCCATTACTACCATATCAAAAATTGAACCATGTCAGCATGCAGCGCGGCAAAATCTCTGTTGTAAATTAAATTGTGTTGCAGCTGAGGTGAAAAATAAACCGGCAATGGTTTAGGGGGTACTTGGGACATTTTCTTAAACTTAAATTGCCATTTTTGGCTGCTTCCATTTCTATATTTGAGCTATTCAATTCTAAAATGCTTCAGAAACCATTTTTGTATAGATATGCACTGAAGGAGTTTTGCTAGAAAATTCAACTAAATATCTTGTGACATGCAAGCAAAACATAGTCACAAGAAACGAGTACAATGGTAGCAATCCTCAACCTGGAAACATCGTCCCCGACCCGGGTACGTAGGGTCATTTTGTTCCCACCATGTTAACATCTCTCACATGTAGTGTACCACGTTCCTCGACCCGATCAATCCGGGAACTTTGTGACTACAAAAGATTGTGTTTTTTCCTGAAACAAAATTGAATTAAAAATCAAATATCCTCATTTTGTCACTTGTCAGTCTATATTTCAAGAAGTTGGTGTAACTTGGTTTACAAAAGCGAAAGACACACCTTGTTTCAGTTAATATGGCCCTGTTTGTTTCAGCTTATTTGCTGATTCTGGCCACCAGAAGTTGCTGCGGACTGCCAAACATCTAACTTTTCAGCCAGTTTCCATGAGAATCGATTTCATGAAAACCGTCCAAAATCAACGTGAACACATAATCGGCCAAGTCGTCGCGATAGTAGGAATCTGTCATTTTCTAGATCATAAACCATGTCCCTTCATCTTCCTTCGTATGTAATCCCCATGCTATTTAGATTCTCCCCACAGCTAGATTATTCCCACAACCAGATTCTCAGAAAAGCTCGTCAGAAAAAAAGCTATAACAAACAAACCCTATGACTGCTAGTGCCCACTTCTGATTTTTTACTTGTCTTGTCAATAGGAGGAAATACAAGTATTAGTTTTATACAAACAGTTTTTATTATTCATGATACTCCATGGCCATGAATAAAAACTATTCCTTGCACAAAAAATCCTTAAACTTGATACGCTGAAGCCAAAGTGTATTATGTAAACAACGGTTATGGCTTTACTATACCAACCTTGGTAGATGAATATTCTCTGGGTGGAACTAGGTATTACAATATTTTTTTCACTTTTACATTAGTGGTAAAGGCATTTGGACTGTTGTTTTAGTTGTTTACCCATTTATGTTGGCAACAAACTGTGGTCATCTTTCACCCCAGGATGGTTCTTAGAACCTTTCTAAAGGCTGATTTCATCATTATGGTGCAGTTCTCTTCTGCAGGTAAAGTACGTGTGCCTAAGCAGCTATTCGTTAATACTGATCCCTCATCAATACCAGCTGCAGTTAGGAGAGCGGGTCTCTCTCTCCCATTGGGTAAGTCTGCTCGTTAGCTGTTTGTGATGCTTTATTTTACTTGTGTTCAGCGTCAACATTGTTTTATGCTTAAGGCCCCGTTTGGGAGGGCTTCGCCTGTGGAGGAGCCGGTGTGGGAACTTATGTTTTCCAACAATCAAAATTTAAGAAATGGGTAAAAGATGTTGCTCCCTGCATTCACAAATAAAAGCTACAAATTGGTGTGGGACCCGAAACAGAACATTGCAATTTATGTAACAGCAAAGGAAATTGTAATACTGTGAGTTCTTTGGGGGGATAATCTGTTCATGTTCTTTTGACATATATTCATAATTTTTTCTAGCCAAATGTAACATGATTTAACATATATTAGAAACTGATTCTTATTTGCTTACTTGAGAAGTGAACACTATAACCATACATACAGAAAAGTTAGTGCTAAATGCCTAAATCTCCTGAGAATTTATATAGCCTAGGGATCTATCTTTCCGCAAAGTAGTGGCATGACCCCTTCCCTCTTTGACTGTTATAAGTGACTACTAAATAACCATAGAAAGCCTGAGTTGTACTCATGATTATAAGATTATTATGGCTCCCCGGCGAGGCGAGTCGCCTGGAGCCCTGGACGCCTCGCCGCCCGCCTAACCTCACATTCTCAAAATAGGGCAGATCATCTCGCATTCTCAAAACAGGGCATGCAGCAGCAAAGCAGAGCATAGCTGCCTAGGCGCGCAGGGGGGAGGGGCGGCGGAGCAGAGCTGCGTAGACGTGTGGGTGGAGTGCAGCGCGCACGAAAGGGAGGAGGATTACCGGTGTTTGGCGTCCGGCGTACGTGGAGCGAGCAGTCGAGGTTTTCGGTGGCTGGCAGCCTCGCAGCGATGGGTTTCCCTCTTCAACTTGAATACTAGCGCTTATTGACCTCCCTAGACCTAGGCACTTGCCTGGACATCCCTAGACGACGCCTAGGCATGCACACCTCAAAGCCTTGAGTTTCAAGTGATCGCCTAGATGTATTCAGGTGAGGCGCAGCTCCATGGCGAGCTAGGCTGGGCACCTGGACGCGTAGTAGGCGCCTAGTTTTTGCCTAGGCGATGCCATGACAACAATGGTTGTGCTGTACCTGTTAGAGCAATTGTGCAACTGTTATCTCCTGATATCACTCCCTTTGTGTCTTTATTTCATATATTAGATTGAATAATTTCACTAAACACTGTATGGAAGTATTAGCTTTTCCATTTGGCTGTCAATGGTTGAATATGGCTCTTAGTTTGTAGAGGTTTGCGATATGTTCATCACATGGGTAGGGGTGCAAGTTACAGCTGACATGGTATATTGGAAGTCAATCTCTGAGGTAACTAGGTTACAGATGGCATGATACATTGGAAGTCAATCGCTGAGGCACCTAAATATATATAGTTGACTTACTATATCAATGCCTATGCAAACTGAAAGAGAACACTAAAATTTGTACCCATTGTTATCCATTGTACCACTCTGCATGATCCTGGCTTGCTCGTTCCATGGCCTATCGTGTCTTTTGTATATCAAGTGCTTCTGGCTCATGTGTAGAAGCTTGCAGCAAATTTATTGAATAAATGAGAATATTAACCGTTTTGGCTAATATTTTGGAAGTGAGATCTAAAATATCACGAGCATCCTTGAAGTGGCTGCAGTGGTTGATTATTTGCACTGAATTCTATTTCAAGAGTTATGTCTCCAGTTTTTTTTAACTTTCAAAACGTTGCAGTGGCGAAACCCTTGGTGGCGAAGTCCCATGAACTATCCCTTGCTTATGATCCAACTTCACTGACCAAACTTGAGCCCCCCTTGGTTCTTCAGGAATTTGTTAACCATGGTATATTCATTGAGTCTTGTAATCTCTTTCTTTTGAGTACTCTGCAGATCCATGTTAACCTTTTTTTTTTTGGCTCTTGTCATTTGTAGGTGGCGTCATGTTTAAGGTGTACATTGTTGGGGATGCAATAAGGGTTGTACGTCGATTTTCACTTCCAAATGTTGATGAAGGCGATCTATCGAATAATGCTGGGGTATTTCGGTTTCCAAGGGTCTCTTGTGCTGCAGCCAGTGCAGATGATGCAGATCTTGACCCTCGTGTTGCTGGTGCGCATTGCTCCCAATTTTTGGTCCTTGCAGATTTTTTTTGGTATTAGGAAACACCATTCACAACTGATTTTCTAACATGACCTATCAGAACTTCCTCCGAGACCATTGCTTGAGATCTTGGCACGAGAGCTGCGCCGACGACTGGTAATGTAGTTCTTGCCCCTTCATTTTTTACTGTTTGGAGTGCATCAGTCTCATTTTCATTTTCCTTTCACCTGATTGGCAGGGTCTTAGACTATTCAACATCGATATGATCAGGGAGCATGGGACGCGAGATCGGTTTTATGTCATAGACATGAACTACTTTCCTGGTATGCAATCTGACATTCTTGAGCTTGCACAAGCTATCTTTTGTTTCGGTAAAGCTGACCCCTACATGTACATTTTAGAATTATTGATCAAAGAATCTCCTGTTTAATCCTGTTCTACTATAGCTAAGTCTTTAAATTAATTCGCAGTGCATTGCTGACACTAATATGAAATACCAAATTGGAGACACTGCGAATAGAGGTAGTTTATCTCCCGTGTCATCATGACTAATGATGATATCAGGTATTCTGCTTGATGGATGTACTGAACGAACGAGATGCCTGTGCTGTGACACTTGTTCCACTCTGTCGGTTTTATTGTTTTTAAAAACAGTTTGGAGTCCAAAGAGTGGCTAGAACCTGGCACGCCGAAGTTATCCCAGCTCAGCCTGTTTTCTTGTGGGTAGATTCTTCGATTTGACAATGCTATTAGCCATAAACCCATAACTTCTCGGCCCCCTTTTCTACTTATGCTGCCTTTTTTTCTGACCAAACTTTTGTTGGTCGCAGGGTACGGCAAAATGCCTGGATACGAGCACGTGTTCACCGACTTCCTGCTGAGCCTTGCCAAGAAAGAGTACAAGAGACGACAAAGCTATAGCTCGCTAAGCTCAGGCGAATGGTGATAAGCGAGGAGACTACTCGGCGGGGCATGTATATGTCTATCATCCACGATGCGTGCGTACAGATGTACTTGTGCATGACGAGAGATAATGGGTCGTAGAGTTGGGCATCACTGCATCACATCAGTAGAAGCGAGAGCTGTTGTCAGGCTATAACTAACTGTTGCTTTACATGTGCTAACTGTTCACGCTTCAGAATAAATTTTGTTTGGGTGGATGATGGCTCTGCTGAAATCGAGTTACTTGTAGAAATTATGACTGGAACCTCGAAATAAACGGAGAATTTGGATTACGTACAGTACTACTACTTGCAAACGTAGGGACTGTATGATTGCCTGGACCAGCTGGCCTGGGCAGCCTAGCCTGCACAACAGGGCATGGTCGGTGTCCTGGATCAGCCAGTTTAAGCCTGGTTGAGGGGGTGTTTGGATCAATGCTATACTAATTTTTTGTCACATCGGATTAATTAGCCTTAATAAAATTTCTTGCCGTTTGGTTCATATATTAGTAACGGAATGGGTAACCGATAACGTTAAATCATGTTTGTTTAAGTCTAACCGTAATCGATAACACACTATAAATAGATACATCCTTATTCAAAATTGTTACCGCCGATATTCGAATGTGAATCGTTACCATTACCATTTACGTTACATTTCGCAAACCAAACGCCACCTTAGTATCTCTATAATTAGTTTTATAATTTGACCATCTTTAACACTCACTCGTATTTGACATTTAAATATCTGATCTGCCTTGGACCAGTTAGGTATAGGCCAGGATCTGGCCTAGGTCGGGATCTTGTTTGTTTCTTTAGCGAAGTATCAGATTTTACTTCAATTACCACAAAGAAAACAAGTTTGTTTACTTTCATTGTTGGGGGTGTGCACAACTAGAGACATTGGTAACAAAAGATACATAGTTTAACAGTTGCTATCGAAGCAGTTCTAATCTCTACTACTTATTAAGGCTATAAGGGTAGACTGCCATTTTCTGTTCTACCTTTTTTCATTTCCTGTTTTGCCCTCATCCCTGTCCGGCAGTAAAAAATAAAATATGTAAGAATTATGAATTAAACTCAAGACCTGTTGCTAGATTAGAGACAACATATCCACCACACCACGTCTTATTTTGTTGTTATAGTAAAAGATATGAGAGTTATTAAAAGTAAGGTATGACTGATGCCACACTAAGCCATAATGACTCATCCGCCGCTGCTGTCCGGCAAACCATCACATTCTGTGACGTGGGACGTCGAGCAACTCCTGACTTGGGGTACTCCGGTCCCATGTGACAAAATCCCCCATTCCTATTCAACCATTCCTATCGTGCAAGCCATCACACACCCCGGACGTTGGGCCCACATTGCAGACTACGGGCGCCCACGTGACAGCCACCCTTAGTTTTGCACACACCGAACCCACATCTGCTCGCGCAAAAAGTTGCCTCAATTTGACACTGGCAGAAGCATTTGACCACGATTGCTTTCTCTGAAGAAGGAAGGCTTATAAGCCGGTAGAAGCTATGTTGGCTGGCTGGTATGGTCATAAAAATGTGCAAGCCGTGACGACGACATAGGTCGCGTGGGCTGTGTTTCTTTGGTGCGGCCCAAGTAGCTGCCAGGAGGCCGCCGCTTCTTACCCTAACCCAGCTTGGCTTTAGGGTCAGTCTCCCTTGCTTTCTCTGCCCAGCGAGCCCTCACCCTCTAGCTCTTCCTGCTACCGCCGTCTCCGTCCCGTGCTCTCCTGTTCATCGTCGATCTCAGCCATCTCAGGAGCACCCGCTCACTCCCAGACGCCCGCGCAAAGGAATCCCCCACGATCTCCCTCCAAGCTGCCCACTCCCTCTACGATCTCCCCCTCTAGCTCATGATCCCTCCGCCCGCCCCCACCCCCCGCCTGCCACGCCCACGGGCGCAACAAGCCAACAACCCACACTCGGCCCCGCTACCCCGATCCGTCGCCATAAATCCGCTACCTCCTCCTCGAGTCCTGCTTGATCGCCCCATGCTCAACCGGTCGACCGGACGGAAGGGCAGCCCCGACCGTGACCACAGCGCGATGTGCGACGAGTGAGGGCGGTGGCGGGGGTTGCGACCAACGACGGAGAGCCACACAAAGAAGTCTGTCGGCGATGTTTTCCTCAAGGTTCGCTCGCTCATTCCTTCCTTCCTTGTGCTATTGGCGTGTGATCCTAGCTAGCGCTCTCTTGATTTCATCCTTATCCACGTGAATCCTAGATCACACTGCATGTAGATCAGATTACTGGAAGGCTAGACCAGCTGCTCGCATTCACTGGTGCACGGTGTGGGAGCTGAGAGCTCCGTTCCTATGGTCGGGCCCCACCTATCTTGGGCCCTTGTGCAGATACGCAGAGGTAGTGTCCCCTAATTTGTTTGTCATGTCCCCTAATTTGTTTGTCAGAGCTACTTGAGGATGTCAATGAGGTATGGCTCCGCTGGTTCATTAGTATTCAGTAATTACAAGGCATTATGAGTTAGCATGCTCCCTCCTGCTAAGCTAGCTAAATGTGGTTATCAGGTCTCAATAAGTATCAATTTTTTAAAAGTATAAATTGTTATAGCCATACATGCAAGTCTTTATTTTGGAAATAACCAAAGGTTATGAATCTGCATTGTGCTAACTCGTCAATCATTCCTAAAATGCGATTCCTTTTTTTCATTCAGAGTTCGGTTGGAAAAATTAAGATGGATTGAGATCTTAGTTGTTAAGGTAGAAGCAAAAGCACCACCACTGAATCCTGTACTTTAAACGGTGATAGCAGCAGTTGCAGTCTTCGATATCTTAGTGTGTTACTTGGTGATAGCAGTTGCTGCGATCTCAAATATTCTAGGGCATGTTTGCCTCCCTCTTCTAAACTTAGAGATCTAAAAGGTTTATAATGTTTTAGCTTTCTTTTGATGTCCAAATCTCTAATGTAAGGTGGACTAAAGGTTAAAGCCAACTTTAGACCACCTGATGCATATAAGGAAGAATGGTCCACATGCACCATTCTCTATGGCATAGCAAAATCGAGCTCGATGTCCTTGAAGATTGATCGAGATAATATTAGTCAGTACTGAATTTAATTTTAATGACAAGTTTGTAATGGGTAGGATAATAAGGGATATGTTACAGGTTGTTGGTTTCTTGGATGAATATGCTATTGCATAGGGTTAGGCCTGAAAGGAGAAACAAAATAGGATTGGTTTTTGTAGCTCTCCTCCCCTCATCTCTCCATGGGATTGGAATATATATAACTTTGTGAGTTTATATGGAAAGCAATAGATATTGTTTATTTCCTCTCTTCTCTTCTCTCCTCTCCTCTCTATGCCATATTAATGCTTTTAAACTAAGGCGACACTGCTAGAGGCACTATTATATGTCAAGTTCATATATTAAGAATTTGAACTCTAGCCTATTGATGATGATAATTGTTCATTGTCTGAAATTCCTCTATTTGACCTCTATATATGTCTGAAATTCCTAAACAACATTATGTCCATGTTTGTGTGTTAATATTTTTTGGTCATTATGTCATGAGTTTGTGTTAATAATCTGAATACTAAAGCATGTGATAGGCACCATTATGTCTAAAATTCCTATACACATTGCTTATGATTGTTTGAGGATTACACCTATCTTGAGTTTTTATATTAATAATCTGAATAGTAAGGTTCGTTGTACCTTGTAACACTTGAGTTTAGTTGTTGGCTCTGAACTCTGAAAAAATATTTTTTTACCAAATACAACATCAGATGTAATTTTACTACTGTGATTAAGTTGTATTACATATTCACAGTAGTATTATTGTGTTCTTCAAGCAAGTCAATTACAGTGAGCTTTTAGTCATGAATTTACAGTAGTCTATGAAAGATCATTCTTGAATTTTTTCCTTTAAATTGTCTTGTTAAATCTTGTATACTACACTACTAGGTGAGTGCTCGTGCGTCACAAGCCCGAGTTTCTCTTCAACGTCATCCCGGACGGCTCGTGGATGTCGTCCTCCATCTCATAACAGTATAACACACATTTGTATATATAAGTTATCGAGATATTATATGATCCCGTTTCAACGCACGGGCACTGAGCTAGTTCAACCTTTATTAGTGCAGTTACTTATGCTCTAACCATCACACTTAAAACAAGTACATATGCTCAGCTTCTTTCACAGGAGACAGATATAGATTAAGAGAACAATAACTATAGTTTTAAAGGGGAAAGGATGCGAATGTGAGTTGGTTCTTAAGATGAAGACACCACACTTGCATCATCATAGGAGCTATACTTACAATAAAAAGCATTAGAAAACCTATGAACTTGGTCCTGCCAGTATAGCCAACTAGAGTAAACTCTAGGCCGACGACTCTTTAACACAACATAGCAGGAACTTATCACTAATCTGCAAAGCCCAAACAGATTGCCTTAGGTTTAAGTAGCAGTATAGTGAACAAATAAAAGTAAACACTACTGGAAGCAATAGAAGATGAGTTGTCTCAGTTTTGTGAATGATGGACACAAGCTTTATATGCTTATAGTGGGTTTAATCTGTTTAATCTGACCAACTTATGAGGGTTTAATCTGTTCTATCTGACCAACTCACTATAGGCATATAAAGCTTGTGTCCATCATTCATAAATACTATCTAGCGGTTTAATCTGTTCTATCTGACCAACTAGTAGGCCTGAGAGCACCTAGAGGGGGTGAATAGGTGATACTGTAAAAACAACTCAACAAAACAAACTTGGACTAATATTGGATTAGTGAAAGCAAGAGCCAAGTTCGAATGAGGAGTATGAGGGGAGTAAACTTCTTCACTTAATTGCTCTTCACTAAGTGAGTATTAAACTAAGAGCAATTATGTAAGTGAAGATAAAAAATCGCAGTAAGATAAAGACAAGTGACACGATGATTTTTATCCTGTGGTTCAGTCAAGTAGAATACTTGCTTACTTCACGTTGTGGCGTCCCAATAGACGAGAGTTACACTCAACCCCTTTCAAGTGATCCAAAGATCAACTTGAATACCACAGTTCTCTTTATCTCAACAATATCCCGTCGTGAGGAATCTTCACAATTTGGAGTCTCTCACGCCTTACACAAATGATCTCAAATGGACACAAGAGTAAGGGGGAGTAGAAACACACACAAGAACTAGAGTTGCAGCAACAACACACACACACAAGTCAAGAAAAGAGCACACGAAACAACACAGCGGAGTCATAGCTCAAAGAAGTGCTCAAATCTCTATTACAATGAAACAATTGAGTGCTTGCGAAGTTTCGATGTTGTAGAATGTTCAATGGATGCTTGTTGTGAAGCTCCATGCGCCTAGGGGTCCCTTTTATAGCCTCAAGGGTCCTAGGAGCCGTTGGAACTCCATTTGAAAGGCCTTGGTTGCCTTTTGTCTGCAGGTGCACCGAACTGTCCGGTGTACAGTGAACAATGCAATGGCTGCGAATCGTGTGATTGGCTGCTTTCCTATTCTAAGGGGCATTGAACCGTCTGGTGCTCCTATTGACTGTTGGACCCCGACCGACGTGGCATCTAGCCGTTGGCTACTTGCACACTACACTGTGTAGCGCTACGCGCGGACAGTCCGATGAATTATAACCGACACAGGCTAGAATTCTCGAGAGCAGCAAGTTGGCCGGACAGCGCACCGGACCGTCCGGTGCCTTCAGTCCAGCAACCTTTTTCTTTTTCTTTATTTGTTTTCTTTTGCTCCTTTTGGACTTGACTTCATAAAGTCCCTCACACTTAAGCAAATATAATTAGTACACAAAACAATTGACTAAGTGTTCAGAGCTTATCTTTTTACTTGATGCATATAGTTTGCACTAAATCCTCTTTTGAGCTCAATTTGCTTTATATACCTTTGCTCAACATCATGTCAATATAAACATAATGTGTTGTGCATGTAATCACTAAAACAATATAGAATGGCCTAAGGGCACATTTCCTTTTTAAGGCCAGTATGTGCACTTTTGCAAGATAAAATAGAAAAATATTTAGAACAACTGAAATAAAATACTGAATCATAGAACTTGCATGAATTAAATACTTACTTGACTTGAAACATAGTGTCATAACAAGTACAAATTTGTTTTATTGATGAATTTATAGTTAGTAAAAAATCATGTTACAAGTAAATTATATGCATAATACACCTTATGAACATATTAATTAATATACATATATATTCTTTAACAAAAAATATGTCATGCTTATAAATATACTTTGATACAAAAAGTTGTAAAATATTCTAAATCTTTTATGCCATGTTTTTATCATCAAGATATAAGTCCATATTAAATTTTGGAACATTTTTACCACATTTACATATTATTTTACAATTTCTGTAGATATGTATCTCGTAATACATTTAATTGATATAAAATAGTAAATGTACCAAGAAAATTAAATTTGTAATTCAAAAAAATGGATACAATATATGAATGTGTGCACCAAAATTTAAATGAAAATAGCGAAGAAATTGATCTAGATAGTGTAAAGTAAATGGTTTTAGTTGGATGTTTATGAACATTAGTTGAGACGTACTGCATTTGTGAACACTTTGACACAAAAAAGTTGTAAAATTTTCTAAAACTTCTATGCTATGCTTTTATCATCAATATATATATCCATGTCAAATTTACATATTCTTTTGTACTTTCTAAAAGTAGGTATCTAGTAATACATTTAATCTAAATAAACTAGTAAATGTGCCAAGAAAATTACATTTGCCAATATAAAATGATATGAATACCCTATATGAATGTGTGCACCGAAATGTAAATAAAAATAACGATAAAATTAATCTAAACAATGTAAAGTGGAGAGTTGTAGTTGAATGTTTATAAAACTTATTTGAGATGTGTTACATTTATTAAAACTTCAACATAAAAGTTTCAAAATCTTCTAAAAGTTTGATGTCATACTTTTATCATCAAGATATATGTTCACACCAACTTCTAGAATTTTCTGACCACATTTACATGTTGTTTTATAATTTCTATAAATAGGTACACAATAATTCATCTAATTGATATAAAATAGTAAATGAGCCAAGGAAAATATATTTATCATCAAAAAAGAATTAGTATCATATATGAATGTATGTACTAAAATTTAAACGAAACAATGATAATTTATTCTATATATTTGTAAAGTGAAGAGTTGTAGCTGAATGTTAATGAAACTTAATTCATATGTGCTCTATTTATGAACACTTTGACGCAAAAAGTTGAAAAATCTTTTTAAAACTTTTATATAATACTTTTATCATAAAAATAGATATATATGCGAAATTTTGGCTTTTTAGTCACATTTACATATAATTTTATAATTTGTATAAATAACTATGTAGTAATTCACTTAATTCATATAGAGTAGTAAATGTGGTAATAAAAATAAATTTGTCATTCCAAAATGAATAAATGCAGTATATGAATGTGTGTACCAAAATGTAAATGAAAACAACAAAGAAATTAATTTATATAGTGTAAAGTGGAGAGTTGTAGTTGAATGTTTATAAAACTTAGTTGAGATGTGTTTTATTTGCGAACATTTTGACATAAAAAATTACAAAATATTATAAAACTTTAATGTCATGCTTTTATCATCAAAATTTGTGTCCATATCGAATTTAAATTTTTTTGGCTACATATCATTTTACAATTTTCTATAAATAGGTAGACAATCAATAATTTATTTAATTGATATAAAATAGTAAATATGCCAAGAAAAAGCAATGTACCATTCCAAAATGAATGAATAGAGTATATGAATGTTTGTACCAAAATTTAAATGAAAATAATGATAAAAGAAATCTACGTAATATAAAGTAGATAGTCATAGTCGTATGTTTATAAAACTTAGTTGAAATATGTTGTATTTGTGAACAATTTGACATAAATAAGTGCAAAATCTTCTAAAACTTTTATGTCATCCTTTTATCATCAAAATATATGTCCATAGAAAATTTCAGATTTTGTTTACCACATTTATATATTATTTTATATTTTTTATAAGTAGGTATGCAATAGTACATTTAATTGATATGAAATAGTAAATGTGTAAATAAAAATAAATTTGACATTCCAAAATAAATGAATACCCTTTATTAATGTGTGTACCAAAATTTTAAATAAAAATAATAAATAAATTAATCTATATAGTGTAAAGTGGAGAGTTGTATTTGAATGTTTATGAAACTTAGTTGAATATTATTGTTGGGGGCCTTCGTCCTCCGAAGGTCCTCAAAAACATGATTTGACAATGTTTTCCAAGTGGATTATGTGAACAGGTATTCTCGGATTCAGAATCATGAATACGAAGCACGGCCAGGACGAAGCCTGAACCAGACGAAGCACGAGCGCAGCCGAAGCTGTGTGCGGGGAAGCTTCGTCACGATAAGCAGAAGAGGGAACCGACTTAAAGATGAAAAGACTACGTGGGCCTCGACAGATTTCCATAAGTCATTAACAAATGTAGTGGACATGGATGTAATTTTACGTGGGCTGCGTCCCACGTCTATAAATAGATGAACAGTACTCCCGTACTGTTCACGCTGACTGTGCATTGGCATTTGCGTCACGCTTGTACTTTTTACCTTCTCTCAGGACCGAAGGTACATTTGTAATTTGTAATCATTTCTATTTCTTTGTGTTAATAAAATAGAAATGATTCTATGATCTGCATTTCATGTTTTATATGAGTCCTTCGTTATTACTTGTTGAATTTACGAAGGTATGTCTCTTGTGACCTTCGTCCGGAACTCATTATTCCCGAAGGGGAATAATGTTCAATAGGACGAAGGGCCTTAACGTTTAACACTTTTTATGTTGCCTTGTTCTTAATCCGAAGCATTTGAGAACAAGTCCCCAACATTGGCGCCCACCTCCGGTGAACTCACTTCCACTTCGAGCTTTTTTGAACACCTTCGGAAGCTATGGCGCCGAAGAAAGCTTCAGCGACTGGGGCTTCAGCACTGCAACCGCTGGACCACAACCAGGAGACCGTCTCTCTTCGGGAGGCCCGAAGCCAGAAGAGAAAGGCTGTCAGCCCGACACTTCAGGAAGAAGAGCTAGACCAAGAAATCAGGGATATGGAGATGCTACACCAACAAGTACAAAGGAAGAAGGAGAAGATGGCCTGCCTAGCTGAATTGCAAAGGCAGATAGACGAAGCCTCTGAGGAAGTCCGCCATCTTACTCACGATGAGCAGAACAGAAGGCCTCATCAGAAAGACCTTCATCAGGAGGGCTTCGTCAACGAAGATGACTGGTATGATAATTTCCATCAGGGAAATTTTGTTTTTGATGATGCTTCTCCTTTGTCTGCTGAGCTGCAGGCTACACCTTGGCCTCCATCCTATAAGCCACCCCAGCTCCCCATGTTTGATGGTCACTCCGACCCGAAGCAATTCTTGATGAGCTACGAAGCAACGGTGTCTTCGTACGGGGGCAATGCTGCAGTCATGGCGAAGTCTTTCGTCATGGCCGTCAGGAATGTTGCTCAGACCTGGTATTCCTCCCTTCGGCCAGGAACAATAACTTCATGGCAGAAGCTGAAGGATATGTTACTGACCAGCTTTCAAGGATTTTAGACGAAGCCGGTCACAGCTCAAGCCCTGTTCCAGTGTATTCAGGATCACGAAGAGTACCTTCAGGCGTATGTCCGAAGGTTTTTACGATTGAGGGCGCAGGCACCAACGGTGCCCAATGAAATTGTTATCGAAGCCATGATCAAGGGGCTTCGTCCTGGGCCTGCAGCTCAATACTTTGCTAGAAAGCCTCCTCAGACCTTGGAGAAATTGCTCCAAAAGATGGATGAGTACATTCGTGCTGACAATGACTTTCGTCAAAGAAGGGAGGAGGCCTTCAGATTTTCTGAAATGACCAGGGGCTTCGGAGGAAGATACTACCCGAGACATGTCCGTTCCATCCACAACACTCAGAATGATGATAAGGGGAGTCAAAACAGACCGCAATGCTCCTCACAGGCTTCGGGGCAACAACAAACTTCCTTCCGGCCACCAGCTCCAAGAGGCAGAGGCGCCAGGGGCTTCGGCGGAAGATTCGGAGATCAGCCAAGGAGACTGTTTTGCTTGTTCTGTGGAGAAGGCAAGGGCCATACCACTAGGTCGTGCCATATTACAATCCAGAAGCAAAAGGAAATTGCCGAAGCTGCATCTCAACAAGCTCAGCCGAAGCAGGTCATGCATACTGCTTCGTATCATCCGCCTTATATCCCACAATACATAGACAACCACCCTGCAGCTTCTGTAGCTTCGACAAGTCAACCTCAAGCTTCCTGGCAACAGCTTCCGCCCCCACCTCCATTGCAGCAAGGTCAACAGCCAGAAGGGAGTCAATACGCTCCACATCAGAGGGACTTCAGAGAGCAGTCCGAAGCTCGCACAGTCAACAGCACTGTGCCAGAGTCGAAGCACATTTATTGACACATATCCTACCTTTGATAGCAGTCTTTCCTATTCAGTTTTATTTTCTGTGAAGCAAAAAACATTGATAGTTTTCATGTAATAATTTCGTTGTTTTCCACGAGGAAGATCTATTTGCTCCGCAAGCTTAAGTTGCTGAAGCTTAAAATTTTTTCCGTTACCAAGGAGGACCTTCGAATTAAAAATCCTTCGGAGTAACAGAAAGTCGTTCTAAGGAACGCAGAGTAAGTTTGTGAAGTCACAAAAAGCCGTTCCAAAGGGAGCGCAGTGTAAGTTTTCTGCTCAGAAGTCGTTCCTAAAGGAATGCAGAGCCTACAGCGAAAAGTCAACGCTGATACCGCCTAAGTAAAGGGCGAAGAAGCTCCTAAGGGAGGCTTACAGCGAAAAGTCAACGCTGATACCGCCTAAGTAAAGGGCGAAGAAGCTCCTAAGGGAGGCTTACAGCGAAAAGTCAACGCTGAGATCGTCTAAGTAAAAGACGAAGAAGCTCCAAAGACGTTCCTAAGGGAATGCAGAGCTTACGAATGTGTTTTGTGTGTATCTTCGGAACAGACGTCATTTGCATAACATAACATCATCACATCATTTCGCATAGCATAAGCATCATACATCATGTTGCATACGGCAAAAGAAGGGCACACAGTATTAACCTTCGAAAGAATGATTTGAGAAAGTGCAAATCGTGCAAAGTCACGAGAGAATATGATGATGATCTTCGGAAAATAGCTTCGGAGGCTGTTTTTACGAAGCATGGATGAGCTTCATCAGAGCAATATCAAAATTGTTTAGCTTCGGAGAGTGCTTTCACGAAGCATGGATGTGTCTTATCAGAACAGTTTTAACGAAGAATGTTTTCTTCACGAAGCATGAAAAGAAGGGAAGGTGTTTTTTCGCCGAAGGCTCAAAAATGGTATGTATGTACAGTTTCATGCATCGTAAAGAATTGAATAATGGAAAGAAACTTGTATATTACATTCAAATGTACAAATGTTACATAGATCACAATTTAACTGTTTTTCTAAATAGCATCTAGTCTTCTCTTAATACTGCTTCGGCGACTTCATTTAAAAGTTGATCAACAACTTTGTCCATGATAGCTTCGGCCATTTGTTTAATTTCATCATCCCCTTTTGTGTGGGGATCGACAGTCGATTCAGCAGCTTCTGAGGCAAAAAGAACATTTTTTCATTACTATTACAAACTGTGAGCAGAGTTTGAAACAAAAATTACAACACAATAAGAACGACTAATTAATACCTAATTGTCTTTCGGGCTCCGTACTTTTTTCGGCAGTTTCTGCCACTTTCCTAGCTTCGTGGATGCCTTTTTCGCTCCTTTGGATAATTTCTTGTGCCATTCCTCGGCCGCCGTCGTTCCAGATGTCAGTAAAAAATTTGCCACCAACCACGCTTGCTTCGGCCGAGGGGTCTTTGATGTCTTCACAGGAAAAGGTAGCTTCGGACTGAGCTAGAAATTTTACATGATCGCAACCTTTTTTCTCTAAGACAGAAGCAATTCCTCTGGCGCCCGAAAAAGCGCAGATATCACCGCGACTGCTCAGAATCTCCTCGAAGGCCTCTGCTTCGTGTCTAATCCATTCCAATGGACCTTCGGGATTGCCTCGAGAGAAATTCTCTTCGCTGGAAAAGGCGCCTACGCTGGCGAAGCTGGTTTTAATTTTATTCACACACTCTATAGATTTAACATAACATTTTCCCTGAGATGCACGAAGCTCTTTAACTCTTAACTCCAATTTATTGACCATATGATCGCTGAGTTCTCGTTTTGTTTCCTCAAGGACGCGCTCCTCTCTAGCTCTAGTCAGCTGTTTCTGAAGATCTTTAATTTCACGCTTTTGGGCTTCGGCCTGGGTTTTTGAGGCAGCTTCATCCTTCTTTACTTTGTCTATCAGCGTAAGAAGAATTTTATCCTTTTCTAGAGCTTCGTTTCTCAGTTTGATAACTTCGGAGCGCAAATTGTTGAACGCAATCTCATAACTCTCATCTTCGGCACTTTTTTGCGCTCTCAATGCATTGCTCAGGATTAAACCCTATAAAAAAAAGAGAGTCTATATAAGAATAAAGGAATGAATTAAGTATTATAGAAATTTTTTCAAAAAGTCTAATCCTTAAACCTTTAGGCTATTGTATGCAAGACTGTCTGCGAGATCCTCTTTCGACATGGCGCTTAATCCAGCTTCCAGCTTCGGGAATCCTATACTCCTGGCCATCTCTCGGCAGACGGATAATTCTTTATTGTCTGGGAGGCAGTACAGGAAATCATCTTCGTTTGTCCCATTGAATATCACTGCCCCCTTCGGATATTTTAGCTCCCTCGCATAATGGTTAGCTTCATGAGTTTCTTCTTCAGATAATTTTTTCCCCGAAGCATGTCGAATGATGTAATCACATATGCTGGCAGGCGCTTCGGGGATGGCAGTGTTAGTTTCTTCAACTAAAATTGGTTCTGGTATTTTTATTGCTTCGGCTTCCAAAGTTTGCTCCTTCAAGGGCTCCGAAGGCCCAGCTTCAGCTTCAGCCTGTTGCGTCGAAACTTCAGCAGAAGCTTCAGCAACTTCAACACTATTTTTTGGAGTTGTGCTTGAAGACTTAATTGTCTCCAAGACATCTAGTACGTTTACCATTCTTTTCCTTTTTGGGGTCACCGTTGGACCCTTTTGGATTTTTGCTGTTTCGACATTTGCTACAGGACTCAAAACTTCTGATGCTTTTTCCTTAGTCGGATTTTTTGCTTCTTCCATTTTTTCTGTGGATGGCGCTGCGGCCATCTCTGCAATTTCTGGCAGCAAGGTTGGCTGTTCAGCTTCGGCGGCCGAAGAAGTTTCTCCGGTGAACTCAGGCACCGAAGCTGGTTCAATATGGCGTGGCCGGTGTGTGAGGACCTTCAACCTTTTTCCTTTCGGTTCTGGCTCGCTAGGAGCAGTTGCAGCTTCTTCTTTTGCAGAGGTTGTGTTTTTCCTCTTCTGCCCTCGAATGGGATAACGATAATCGGGGTAGAAGTACCCGATTGCGTCAAACACCCGGTTGAGTCTCTTCTTTTTTCGGCCTCCGAAGGCTGCTGATAGCGCAGTATTTTCGGCCTTCGAATATGCTCCAAGTAGTTCGTCACTTAAAGTTTCAATGCTTTTCAGCCAGTCATCATCAGGTTCAACAAATTTATCTGCATATTTGAATGTGTATTTCAGTCTAACTAGTCCGCCTTCGTCGGACTCTTTAATAGTTTCCTTCGGCATTTCCCACTTTTCTGCAAGTGGCCATACCCTGAAGGCAATGTGCTCTTGGACTAAGTCCCTTGTCCCAATAAAGGAGCAAACTACGCCGAAGGCTCTTTGGCACTCTTCGGCTGCCTCATCCATTTCAACCTTCGGCCTTCGAAGTCCGAAGCGTTGCCAGATTGGGTGCATAATGATACTTTTGACATTATCTTGCGCTGTTAGATCATTTTTCACATAAAACCATTCAGTCATCCAGGCTCCGGGCCACCTCTTCCGATAGGTCGGCACAGGGCAGCTTGACCCGGAGCGGGCGCCAAAGCTGTAGCACCCAAAATTGTTGTGATATTGCTCTTTTCCCCAGGGCTTCGTCTCGTACAATAACTCGTGTATGTTGCAGAAGCTTTTAGCGTTTGGTTCCAAACCTTGGCTTCTCACAGCCCAGACAAAAATCCCCATTCTTATAATAGCTTCGGGAGTGAGTTGATGAAGGTAGACTTGGAATGTTTTCAGTACCTCAACAACAAAGTTGCTCAGGGGGAATCGAAGCCCAGCCTTGAGAAAGCTTCGGAAAATCACAACTTCATCTTCTTCGGGGGTGGGGGAAGTCTTTTCTCCAGCGTCAGCCCTCACAATAGATAAATCTCGAAAGTACCGCCCCCTCATATTATCAATATGATTCTGCTTGATGGTAGTCTTCCCGAAAACCGTGTGACTTGGCCGCCATGGACGATCTTCGGCCCCTTCCCCACCACTCTCTACATCATAGCTGTCGCTGTCACCAGTATCTTCGGACAAACCTTCGAGAATTTCCTTGGTGATTTTCTCTGTATTGGTCTCTGCCATCGCTATCAGGAACCCCAAATTCTTCTCCTCCTCGAGACTCAGCTTCGTCTCAGCAGGGATCTTCTTGCCTTCAGACATCTTCGGAAACGCTAAAAAAAATTTTTGTTCCCGATGCCGAAGCTTCAAAATCAAAAAGACCAGCAAATCTTAGTGCAAGAGCTAAAAATTTTAGTGGGCCGAAGCAGATGGCAAGTGTGCGTACCAAATGAGTTTGCGGTGCGATATTATTTATACGCCCAGGGCGTTGACAATTGAAAGGTCCCGCTTGTCAGTGAAGGTTGCTATTCTAGCAAAGGGAAGGTGTTTTTTCGGACCTTCGGCTCAAGGCCTTCGTCCATATCGCAATCTGAATTTATTATTAACAAATTAATGTTGCGAGGGGCTACTGTTGGGGGCCTTCGTCCTCCGAAGGTCCTCAAAAACATGATTTGACAATGTTTTCCAAGTGGATTATGTGAACAGGTATTCTCGGATTCAGAATCATGAATACGAAGCACGGCCAGGACGAAGCCTGAACCAGACGAAGCACGAGCGCAGCCGAAGCTGTGTGCGGGGAAGCTTCGTCACGATAAGCAGAAGAGGGAACCGACTTAAAGATGAAAAGACTACGTGGGCCTCGACAGATTTCCATAAGTCATTAACAAATGTAGTGGACATGGATGTAATTTTACGTGGGCTGCGTCCCACGTCTATAAATAGATGAACAGTACTCCCGTACTGTTCACGCTGACTGTGCATTGGCATTTGCGTCACGCTTGTACTTTTTACCTTCTCTCAGGACCGAAGGTACATTTGTAATTTGTAATCATTTCTATTTCTTTGTGTTAATAAAATAGAAATGATTCTATGATCTGCATTTCATGTTTTATATGAGTCCTTCGTTATTACTTGTTGAATTTACGAAGGTATGTCTCTTGTGACCTTCGTCCGGAACTTATTATTCCCGAAGGGGAATAATGTTCAATAGGACGAAGGGCCTTAACGTTTAACACTTTTTATGTTGCCTTGTTCTTAATCCGAAGCATTTGAGAACAAGTCCCCAACAATTATATTTCTTTAAACAAATTATGTATACCATATATATTTGTACTTTGAACTCTAAATATATTTTTGTATCATGTATATCTATATATTTTTGTTTTGGACTCTAAAAATCCCAATAATCTAATGTATTTGCAATTATTCTTTTTAATATTAATTAAAATTTATCATTGTATATTGCTAGTATTATAAGATTAAGTTAATCACTTATTTATCATATAATCATTTTTAATGACGTACATCATTTTCCTACTACATTATTGAAATCAAAACATTTATAATTAGTAACTAGTAATTAAAAGTTTTAAATGGTTTCAACGAATGGATAATATTGGATTATTCACGGTTTTGTCGAATACGAATCTAAAACCGGATAGAGAAAAACTAAATTTGAATATGTCCATTTAACTTCCATATTAAAATCGAATAAAAATATGGATACCATATAAGCATTTTATTCGAATAAGAATACAGTTAGTTCAGATTTCCACTTAGCAGGATGATTACGTATTTCTATAACCTCTTATGAGGGTAACCAAACATTCTTCTATACGAGATTATAGGTATCCATCAATGACCTTCATGTAAAAAAATATGCACTCTAGTTACATGATACATTACAGCCAAATGACCGGTGAAGAAAGGATATTTTGGTCCCTATGTACGAAACCACTTGCCTCTGCAGCTAGGTCCAAGGTAGCTGTAGATGTGTCATGTGTGTGAGCAGAATGCATGTTTTAGAATGTGAATTGTATGGTACCAATCTAAATAAACCCTCAATATTTATTGTACAGATCTAATTAACCCTCAATCTGTATTACGTATGATAAGGATACCTAAACTTGCAAGATCGAAGAGAGAGAGACATATTAGAATTCCAATTAACCCTCGTATGTACCAAAGAACGAAGACATACAGAGATTGGTTATTAGCAAAAACACACTTACATTTCTACGGTTTCAATTTATGTTTGAGTGTAGAGAATAAACATAAAGACATATAGATTATGTTGTCTAGGTAGGTATGAATGTGGGTTTAAAGCCAAAACTATGGTTCAAATTCATATTTATACATAATTTTAGCTTTTACCATTTAAATGTGACGGCTGTACATACGTCACGTGATACAAAAAATATTACATACAAGATGTTTATATATACCTATATAATACTCCTACTGTTGGGACTATGCTTCGTCGCGCCGAAGGTCTTGTAGGAAGAAGCAGCTTCGGCTGAAGCTGTCCGCAGAAGATGACCGAAGGTCCCTCTTCATGAAGCTTCGGTATTACAAACCGACTTAAAGATAGAATGACCTTTTAGTCCATAAAGGTCCAAGTCAATGTTGTAAATTTTTATGAGGGGCATAATTGTAATTCTTCACAGGCTGTGTCCTGTGTCTATAAATAGATGAACAGTACCCCCGTACTGTTCACGGGGACTTGGCATTTGCTTTCCGTCATCCTTGTACTTTGGCCTTCCAAATTGAAGGTACAAATGTAATTCAATATTGTTCTTATTCTTTCATAATTATATAATAGGGACACTTAATAATGTTATATGGTTAATCATGTATTCTTTCATGTTTCACATACTTTTCCTTTTATCGATATAAACTGTGATGAAGAAGGTATGTCCTTCTTAACCTTCGTCCAAAATCGTTATATCCTAAGGGAAATAACGTTTCGGAGGACGAAGGACATTAACTATTAACTTCTTTCTGTGTTGCCTTGTTCTTAATTCATAGCCTTTGAGAACAAGTCCCCAACATTGGCGCCCACCTTCGGTGAACTCACTTCCACTTTTTTGAGCTGATGGCTTCGTTCAACGATCAAGTTGGAGCTGCTTCGGCTCCGAAGCTGCTGTTCCCGATAACAGGCGGTTCATGTTCAGAGCCAGCTAACAAGAAGCAGAAGAAGGAAGCGCAGAGAAGGGTACAGCATGTTGGGGTGCAAGGACCCTTCATCAAGTCGAGATGGTCTCACATTCCTATTACCTTCTCCCAAGACGACCTTCAACTCAAGGATTATCCACACAACGATGCTATGGTTATCTCTTGTGTGATCAAAGGATTTCTGGTCCACAATGTCTTAGTTGATACAGGCAGTGCAGCTGATATCATATTTGCTAAGGCCTTCAGACAAATGCAAGAGCCCGAAGACAAGATCCATGATGCTACGCACCCTCTTTGTGGCTTCGGAGGACGGCAGATTGTAGCACTTGGGAAGATTACCATGCCAGTAACCTTCGGATTTGTTAACAACACTAGAACTGAGCAAGTTGTGTTTGACATTGTTGACATGGAATACCCTTACAATGCAATTATCGGTCGTGGCACCCTCAATGCTTTCGAAGCAATTCTTCATCCTGCCTATCTTTGCATGAAGATACCTTCGGATCAAGGACCCATCGCTATTCATGGAAGTCAGGAAGCTGCCAGAAGGGCCGAAGGAAGCTGGACTGACTCCAAAGCAATCCATAACATAGATGGAGCTGAAGCTTGTGAGCAGTACAAATTCAGAAGGGAGAAAGCAGCTTCAGCAGATCAGCCGAAGCTCATGCTCTTATGTGAAGACATAGCAGAGCAGAAGGTGCTGTTGGGCTCTCAATTATCCGAAGACCAGGAGAAAACCTTGATAAGGTTTTTGTTCAACAACAAAGATGTTTTTGCATGGTCAGCTAATGACCTCTGCGGAGTAAATCGAGATGTTATTGAACACTCGCTTAATGTTGACCCATCCTTCAGACCCCGAAAGCAGAGGCTTCGGAAAATGTCTGATGATAAGGCCGAAGGTGCTCGCAATGAAGTAAAAAGACTCCTCAGTGCAGGAGTTATCGGAGAAGTAAAGTATCCAGAATGGCTAGCTAACACTGTTATGGTAAAGAAGGCCAATGGCAAGTGGAGAATGTGTATCGATTTCACAGATCTCAACAAGGCTTGTCCGAAGGACGAATTCCCATTGCCAAGGATAGACTCTTTAGTTGATGCAGCAGCTTCTTCAGAGCTCATGAGTCTGCTAGATTGTTACTCAGGCTATCACCAAATCTGGATGAAGAAGGAAGACGAGCCGAAGACTAGCTTCATAACCCCAAGTGGCACATATTGCTACCTTCAGATGCCTGAGGGGCTCAAAAACGCTGGAGGAAGTTTCAGCAGAATGACTGCGAAGGTCCTCCAGTCTCAGATAGGCAGAAATGTGCTAACTTATGTTGATGACATCATTGTAAAAAGCACAAAACAGGAAAATCATATTGCTGATTTGCAGGAGACCTTCGCCAGTTTCAGACAAGCTGGCTTAAAGCTGAATCCAGAAAAATGTGTCTTCAGAGTAAAGAAGGGGAAATTTCTTGGATGCTTGGTTTCAACAAAGGGAATTGAAGCTAATCCAAGTAAAATTGAAGCTATACTTCGAATGGAGCCACCAACTACAAGAAAGGGGGCTCAAAGGTTGACAGGGAGGTTGGCATCTCTCAATAGATTCATATCCAGATCAGCAGAAAGAAATTTACCATTCTTCGAAGTGCTGAAGTCAGCTGAAGTCTTCCAATGGGGACCAAATCAACAAAAAGCCTTTGAAGAGCTGAAGCAATATTTGATAGATTTAACAACATTAACTCCACCAACGCCAGGGGTTCCTTTGTTGTTATATGTGGCAGCTTCGCACTCAGCAGTAAGTGCAGCACTTGTCCAGGAGAAGCTTGATGGCCAAGTCAAAAGGCAGGTTCCAGTGTATTTTGTATCTGAAGTCCTTAGTGTATCAAAGAAAAACTATACAGAACTGGAGAAGGTATTATATGCCGTTTTGATGGCATCCAGGAAGCTTCAGCATTATTTTCAAGCATACAATATTGTTGTTCCTTCTTCGCAGCCGTTGAAGGATATTATGAGAAATAGAGAAGCTACTGGACGGATTGGAAAGTGGGCTGCAGAGCTCAATGAATTTTGCATTGATTATGTGCATAGATCCTTGATCCAGTCTCAAGCATTGGCAGATTTCATTGCCGATTGGACGCCAGGGGCTCAGGATGAAGAAACAAATGAGGATGCTGAAGTGTGGACAGTGTTTTGTGATGGCTCTTGGGGAACCTTCGGAGCAGGAGCAGCCGCTGTGTTGGTCTCACCATCCAAGGTTAAAACTTGTTATGCGGCAAGACTTGATTTCAGCTGTACAAACAATATTACTGAGTACGAAGCCCTGCTCCTGGGCCTTCGGAAATTAAAGGCAATGGGAATCAGAAGGGCGATTCTTAAAACTGATTCCCAGGTTGTTTCGGGTCATATCGACAAAAGTTGCAAGGTTAAGGATCCGAAGCTTGAAAAATATCTAGACACGGTCCGAAGAATCGAAGCTTCCTTCGAAGGATTTTCTGTCAAAAATATCCCTCGAGGACAAAATGAGCATGCTGATTTGCTAGCTAAGTCAGCAGCACAGGGGCTGCCGTTACCTTCGGATGTGTTCTTCGAAACAATAAAGGCACCTTCAGTGGAGCTCCTTGAAAGAGCAGTCCTTAACATATCTCCTGTTTATAGCGAAGATTGGAGAACTGAGATCATCTCTTACCTTCAGGGTAAGTTCCTTTCAGATGACAAAGCTTATAACAGAAGGATAGAGGCAAGAGCTCGTCCATATGTCATGATAGAAGGGGAGTTATACAAGCATGGAGTTTGCGCTCCGCTGCTCAAGTGTTTATCTAGAACCGAAGGTATGGAGTTGATGAAAGAAATACATGCAGGCCTGTGTGGATCTCACATTGGATCTAGGCCGTTACTTGGAAAAGTTTTCCGTCAAGGGTTTTATTGGCCAAAGGCAGCTTCGGATGCAGCGGAATTGGTTCAAAAGTGCGAAGGTTGTCAGAAATGTGCAAGAGATCAAAAACAACCTTCGTCTTTAACACAGCTGATACAACCCATCTGGCCATTGCAAAGGTGGGGCCTTGACTTGTTAGGTCCATTACCACCGGCTCAAGGGAATTTAAGATATGTTATAGTGGCTGTGGAGTATTTTTCTAAATGGATTGAGGCAAAGCCATTAGCCACAATAACTTCGGCCACTGTCCAAAAGTTTTTCTGGCAGAATATTGTTTGTCGTTTCGGGGTACCGAAGGCCATCACTGTAGATAATGGAACACAGTTCGACTCCGAAGCTTTCAGAACTTTCTGTGATCAAATTGGTACGAAGATCCATTTTGCATCAGTCAGGCATCCGGAGTCAAATGGGCTCGTTGAAAGAGCCAACGACATTATAATGACAGGAATAATGAAGTTAATCTTCAATCAACCCAGGGGAAAGTGGCCAGATCAGTTAACCAAAGTGGTGTGGAGCCACAATACAACAACATCAAGGTCTACAGGCTTTACTCCATTCAAGTTATTATTCGGTGACGAAGCAATAACTCCAGAAGAAGCTAAAACTGGATCAATAAGAGTAGTAGCTTCGACAGAATCAGGCCCTAAAGATGCTTGTTTTGTGGAAAAAGATGCTTTAGAAGGGATCAGGCTTCAAGCTGTGGAGAATATCAATAAATACCAGGCCGAAACAGTCAAATGGCGAGATAGAAAAGTTCGGCTAAAGAATATTGAACCGGGACACTTGGTGCTTCGGAGAGTGGCCAACCCAGACATAGTGGGCAAGTTACAGTTGAAATGGGAGGGACCTTTCTTAGTAGTATCTTCGTCAAGACCTGGTTCATACAGATTGAAGGACATGGACGGCAACGACATTCCAAGATCTTGGAACGCGGATGAGCTTCGGCGATATTATGTATAACTTGATGTAACTTTTTATGTTTTTTCTTTTCTTTTTTATGGCACCCTTTTCCTTTCTAAAGGGGGAGAAAGGTTTTTGATGGGGCCATCATATGTAATTTCCTTTTTAGTTCTATAAGAGTAAAATCCCCCAAGGAATGTAAATGTAAAAGCTGAGAACGCACCATCGAGTGCCGAAAACTGAAAAGGCGAAGAAGCTCCAAAGTCGTTCCTAAGGGAATGCAGAGCTTACAGCGAAAAGTCAACGCTGATTCCGCCGAAAGTAAAAGGCGAAGAAGCTCCAAAGTCGTTCCTAAGGGAATGCAGAGCTTACAGCGAAAAGTCAACGCTGATTCTGCCGAAAGTAAAAGGCGAAGAAGCTCCAAAGTCGTTCCTAAGGGAATGCAGAGCTTACAGCGAAAAGTCAACGCTGATTCCGCCGAAAGTAAAAGATGAAGAAGCTCCAAAGTCGTTCCTAAGGGAATGCAGAGCTGATGTGTGATTGTTTCTAAGGAAATAATGGCTAAGGGTATGGCTTCGGATATGTGTTTGACATTCATTCGCACATCACATTACATCATAGCATTTGCATTCATAAACATTCAGGCATATATAGGATAATCATCATCATGGCATAAGTGGTTGTTTCGGCATAAGAGAAGCGGTCTTTTATGCTTCGTTGTGTACGAAAAACAAAGGTTTCGGCAAAAAGAAGAAACAGTCTTTTATGCTTTGTTGTGTACAAAAAAGAAAGGTTTCGGCAAAAAGAAGAAGCGGTCTTTTATGCTTCGTTGTGTACAAAAAAGAAAGGTTTCGGCAAAAAGAAGAAGCGGTCTTTTATGCTTCGTTGTGTACGAAAAGAAGGGAAGGTGTTTTTTCGCCTTTGGCTCAAAATACTAATTTCGTCCACATCAAAGCGCCTCAATGGAAGGGTAAGAATATATTACAAGGTATGAACAAAGTTCATTAAGAACAGTTTAGCTGTATTTACAAAAGTTATTACAAAAGTCTCTTGAGTTTTTTCTACAGTGTACTCCTACTGATCTCCACCGGGCTTCAGCTTCGGCGGCATATTTTTTAAGCATCACTTTCAGCTTCGTCATCCTACATGAATCAAGGTATTGTGAGTAAAAATCAAGTGTGAAGGAGAAGGTAAGCACAAGGTATGATTTCTTACTGGTTCAAGATGACTTCGAGCTTCATCTCCAGCCTTTTCTCGCCCGCCCTTTGTCCATATCATTTTTATAAATCTGTTTGAAATGCTTCGGGCGAGGTCAGGAATATCGTCTAGAATTGATGGAGATAGTGTGAAATTGGGCCTGTTGATGATTTTTCCATGATCACAGCCGGCCTTCAGAAACGCTGCAGCAGTGCCCCGAGAAGCTACCCAGGCACAGAAGTCACCGTGCCCGGCTATAACTTCGTCAAGCTCATCAATTTCAGCTTCAATATGTTCGAAGGTTCTTGGCAAATTTTCAGCTGAAGGGGTGAACTTTCCACTGCTGGCTCCAACTGAATAAAAGATCTTTTTTAATTGTTGAATACAGTTGTTACTAAATTTCAAACATTTGTCTTGAAGGCTTGTCAACGATTTTTTCAAGTCTGAGTTTTCTTGGACTTCGGCCTCAAATTTTGAATTAAGCTCTTGCTTCTCTTGTTCAAATTGTTTTGATTGGCAGAGAAGCTTCGAATTCAATTCTGCTACTTTAGCTTCAGTTTCTGCCAATAAGCCTTCAGTTGTTTGGAGTTCGAAGTCCTTCTTTTCAATAATAGCTGATTGCTCTTTTATTTTGCTCTCTAAATTTTCAATTATAGCTTCGTGTTTCTTATCCTCTAGATCTTGCTGCATCTTCAAAGCTTTGCTCAGTAGCATGCTCTGCACATAAACAACCTTCGTTAGGAACATTTTCATTATTAAAAACAATAAAAGTCAGAGAAAAGTTGTTTACCTTGAAATTGGAATAAAATAAGCTACCAACGATATGTTGTCGTCGGTAGCGGCTGATATCCGTTTCCAGCTTCGGAAAACCGATACTCTTGGATAGAGTACCGATGACCTTAGCTCCAGCTTGATCCCAGATGCAGCCTAATTTTTCATCGTCAATACCTCCGAAAAGAAGAGCTCCTGGCTTATATCCGCAAGATTTGGCATATTCTTTAAGCTCTTCTATTTCGGCCTTCGACAGTTCTTGCCCAACTAAATTTTGAAATATGAAGGCTTCGTCCTCTGAAGTATCTTCGGTTATTTCCTTTCCCTTCACAGGCACTGTGGCCATGGTTTCTTCGGCAGCAGTGGTAGCTTCTTCTGCGGCCATGTCTAGCAGTATTTTGTCGATGTCTTCAATTGTAGTTTCCAAGTTCACATCTTCGGCCGAAGCGGCTTCGGTAGCCGCGACCTCCGAAGGTGCGATTTCGACATTTGTTGTGCCCTCAACCGCTGGCGCTTTCCGAGTTGAAGCCCTCGGTGGCGTCTTGTCAATGACTTCGGTCACTGCAATAATTCTTTGTCTCTTTGTTTTGGTTATCTTCTTCGTTTTTTCGGGCTCCTCCACCTTTCGAAAAAGCTTCGTCAGTTGAGGCCCTAATGGACTTAGCTTCGCGGGCAGGGGTTCAGTCATTACCTTTAAGATTTCCTCCACGTCGGTGGTAGAGGGCGATGCAGGAGTCCTCTCTTCATCGGATAATTTTCGCTTCGGAGATGATATTCTTCTCTTCTTTGGAATATTCTTCTTTTTTGGTGGTTCTTCCTCGTCTTTGTTCAAAGTTTCGGCCACCCTTTTCCTTTTTTGGCCCTCAGCACCCTTATTTAGCTGTTCATAGTCAGGGTACTCAAAACCCAGGGCATCAAACACTCGGTTTAGTCTTCGCTTCGGACGGGTGCCGAAGGCCGCAGTCATTAGCTGATCTTCTTTTTTGGAGTAATTACCAAGTATTTCATTGCACATTACTTCAACTGTGTCCAGCCACTCTTGGCAAGGTTTTTTAAAGTTTTTCTTGAACTTGAAATGGTAAGGAAGCCGGACAAGTTCCCCTTCTTTCTTCTCCCCTTCCAGCTTCGGCATTTTCCATTCTTTTAAAGTAGGGAAAACCCTGAAGGCCAAGAACTCTTGAACCAGGTCCCTGGTACTGATATGCTCTAAAATAATTTTAAACTCACCCAGTGCAGCCCAGGTGGGACCTTCTAGTGTCATGTGGCATCGCGGTCTTGTTTCTCCGAAGATCAATTCAAGTGGGCTTTGTACCAACTTCTCTTTGTCTTCATCAACTTTCACATAAAACCACTCTGACTTCCAGCCTGCCGGCCATTTGCTTCGGTAGCTAATAACAGGAAACTTTGTGGTTTTCCGATAGGCAAAATTGTAGCAACCAAAGTTATCATGTAACCCATCTTTTCTAGCCTTCGTCTGGTAATGCAGTTCATGGACTCGACAAAAGCTGTCGGCAAACGGCTCCACCGCCTGGCTTCGGAGGGCCCAGATATAAACACTAAGCCTAACGATAGCGTTAGGAGTCAACTGATGAAAGTAGATACCAAACTTCTTCAATACATCCGCAATAATCCCATGAAGGGGGAATCTCAACCCAGCCTTTAAAAAGCTCTTGAAAATGACTATCTCATCCTTCTCTGGCTTCGGGGTAGTTTCTTCTCCCCCGAAGCGAAGTAGCTTCTTCTGACTTTCACTGAAATAACCTGACTTAACCATCTTGGAGAGATCAGCCTTCGAAATGGTCGACTTTCTGAAGTCCAAGTGGCTGGGCTTACTTGGCATGGCAATGCGATAATCATCTTCGGGATCAGTTTCTTCAATGTTCTCATCTTCTGCTTCTGCAGTTGCTTGTTCTGCTTCAACAGTGGGGTTTCCCTCCGAAGTTACCAGTCCGGATCGTTGCATTGCTTCGGAGATGGGAACAGTCTCCGAACCTTCAGCTTCGTCTCCTTCACGCTCAACCCTGGCAGTAGATCGCACTCTGGCCATTTAATTCTGAGTTTGTGGAAATTGAATACTTTTTTCTCCCGAAGCCTTTCCTTCTCACGAAGCAGACTTTGAGTTGGACCTTCGTTCGATTCCGAGAGTCAAGCTTCGGCTGTGGTTAAAAATTTTGGCAGCAAAACAGTGCAAATAGCAATGAATGCTGTGGTAACTTCACACCTACCCGTCTGTTTATATAGTGTTGCAGGTAAGAAGGCGAAACGCCAGGATTTTTACACCAGGCGGACAGTCACTTGCACTCGCTGCGCGGTGGACCGCAGAAACCAAACAGTAACTCTGCAAGGTGGGACTGCCACGCGCTCGGAAACTGGATCGTTTCTCGACAACGAGCTCAGGGAAGGTGTTTTTTGGACCTTCGGCTTCCCGAAGCTTAAGAGACTTTTTTCACGGATCAAGCTCGTTACGAAAAACGATCTAGCGCCGCGAAAGGGGCTACTGTTGGGACTATGCTTCGTCGCGCCGAAGGTCTTGTAGGAAGAAGCAGCTTCGGCTGAAGCTGTCCGCAGAAGATGACCGAAGGTCCCTCTTCATGAAGCTTCGGTATTACAAACCGACTTAAAGATAGAATGACCTTTTAGTCCATAAAGGTCCGAGTCAATGTTGTAAATTTTTATGAGGGGCATAATTGTAATTCTTCACAGGCTGTGTCCTGTGTCTATAAATAGATGAACAGTACCCCCGTACTGTTCACGGGGACTTGGCATTTGCTTTCCGTCATCCTTGTACTTTGGCCTTCCAAATTGAAGGTACAAATGTAATTCAATATTGTTCTTATTCTTTCATAATTATATAATAGGGACACTTAATAATGTTATATGGTTAATCATGTATTCTTTCATGTTTCACATACTTTTCCTTTTATCGATATAAACTGTGATGAAGAAGGTATGTCCTTCTTAACCTTCGTCCAAAATCGTTATATCCTAAGGGAAATAACGTTTCGGAGGACGAAGGACATTAACTATTAACTTCTTTCTGTGTTGCCTTGTTCTTAATTCATAGCCTTTGAGAACAAGTCCCCAACACCTACCATTCTAAATTATAATTCATTTAACTTTTTGTATTACGGTTTGACCGGTTCATCTTATTCAAAACACATATCAATGGACATAAAGGTTGCATCTTTGTAACTATACCCCTTCACACTTTCTATATTTTTTCGATAAAGGAAGCTTTATTAATTTTAGACAATTACATCAAAATAATACAAGAGAACTAAAATTACTTCTGGCTTCTATACACTAAGGTATATACACAACCTAAAAAAAAGAAAGAGAGAAAAAGAAACAACATCATTTCAAAAGGAGCTAGCCCTCGTAGCAAAGTCTTCAAGACATCCACTCTTCTGCTGCAAACTATGGGCTAATGGGACCCAATGGCACCTGCTGGATGCTGCTGCACATCCCTTTCGTTTTGAAAGATGAGATTTCAGTGACCTGGTACAGTTTCGCCGATGACACACTTCCAGCCTCCAACTTATATGCAGCTGACGGCGATGATTTCCTGCTTCCACACCTCTGAGGACCCCTTCCCGGTGATCTTCTTCGCCGCTGAGGAGGCTTCCCAGAATTCAGCTCTACCGATGATGAGATGGAGGTCCCAGGTCCAAACTCCTAAGCACCTGTAGGTTTAGTTACAAAACTGCACTTTTGTCCAACAGAGCAGTGAACTATGGCTCTCTCTCTTGAATTCTTCTTGGTTGCCTCGGACCAGGAAGTCATCAGGAGCAAAAAAAAAACTTATGATCTAAATAGGTGAACAAAAATATGAATCCTCATGATTAATTTCAAGGAAACAAAATCATCCCAGACATTAGATTAGACTGTAAGTAGATGGACTCTAACTCTCATCCAGAGAATGACACTACGAGCTGGGGAAATTTTCGTTTATTTCTCGCACACTACTCAAATGCCATACCCATCTAAGGGTTGGAGACAGATATTTATAGCACTAGAGGCTGCACTACCACACCTTCTCACACACACTACAACAGGATTGTCCTCTAGATTCTAAAGAGACTACAGAGGACAGTCAAAAAGCGACTGCTATCCTCTAGATGCTAAAGAGACTACAGAGGACAGCCAAAAAACGACTGTTGTCCTCTAGATGCTCAAGACTTATTCCATCATTCTCCCCCTAAGTCTTGGGCGTCGTCTTGTGGGAAAGTTGGCCATCCCGGATCTGGAGCAAAGCTCAAGAAACTTGATCTTCCCAAGGGGCTTGGTGAGTAGGTCTGCAAGCTGATCCTTGGTGCTGATGTAGCGCGCCTTGATGCTCCCTTCTACCAAGCAGTCTCGGATGAAGTGGTATCTCATCCGGATGTGCTTGCTCCGTTCATGGAACATGGGGTTCTTGGCCAATGCCAGAGCAGACTGACTGCCCACCCTGAGTTCTACCGCTCCAGTGTCTCTCCCGAGGAGATCACCGAGCAGTCGAGCTAGACATAGCGCCTGAGTCGAAGCAGTGGAGGCCGCTATATACTCGGCCTCGCAGCTAGACATGGCCACCACCTGCTGCTTGACCGACTGCCAGCTAATGAGGCACTTGCCGAGGAAGAAGAGGATCTCGCTTGTGCTCTTGCTAGTGTCGATGTCACCGACGTGGTCGCTATCGCTGTACCCGACAAGGTGTGCCTCCCTAGGGCACCTTGGGTAGTAGAGACCGTGGTCGAGAGTCCCCGCAACATAGCGGATGATCCTCTTCACAGCCTGCTCATGCTCCATCGTCGGTCACTGCAGAAACCGACTAACGTAGCCGACAGAGTATGCCAAGTCAGGCCGTGTGTGGACAAGTAGCAAAGGCTCCCCACAAGACGTTGGTACTGTGTAGCGTCCACCTCCTCCGTCGTGCTATCGCGACTCAGCTTCAGCCTCTCCTCCATCGGAGTGAGAGCTGGGTTGCAGTCGGTGAGCCCAGCCAGCTCAACAATGCGCTTGGCGTAGGCGGTTTGGCGAAGTGTGATTTTGGAGTCTCCCTGGTGCACCTCAATCCCCAGATAGAATGAGAGATGCCCCAGGTCACTCATTTGGAAGGTGTCCTTCATCTCTTCCTTGAATGCTACCACCTCTGCATCCTTGGCGCCGGTGATCACCAAGTCGTCGATGTAGACACCCACCAGCAGGACACTTCTTCCATTGCCTCATCGATAGATGGCCGCCTCATGCGGGCTTGGCATGAAGCCTATTCCTTTGAGCGTGGAATCCAGCTTGGCATTCCACACCCTTGGTGCCTGTCGTAGGCCATAGAGAGCCTTGCGCAGGCACAACACCTTGCCCTCCTTGCCAGGGATCGCAAAACCTGGCGGCTGGTGTACGTAGACCTCCTCCTTTAAGTCACCGTTAAGAAACACCGACTTAACGTCCATGTGATGAACGTGCCAGTCCTCCTGGGCTGACAGCGCAAGGAGGAGTCGCACGGATTCCATCTGTGCCACGAGGGCAAAAGCATTGTCGAAGTCAATCCCCTCCTGTTGTAAGAAACTGCGGGCCACCAAGCGAGCCTTGTGCTTGACGATGGTGCTAGCTTCATCCCTCTTTAGTTTGAACACCCATTTAAGAGTGATCGCGCGATGACCATGAGGGAGATCAGCGAGCTCCCAAGTGCGATTCGTCTCAACCGCGTCCATCTCCGACTGCATCGCGACACGCCAAGCCGCGTGTTTCTTGGCCTCCGTGAAAGACCGAGGCTCACCATCGTCGCATGCAAGATGCAATTCTCCTGCCAAAATGCGAGACACCGGGCCCGGCACCGACGGGTCGATGAGAAGGCCCTCCACCTTTCGATACCGCAATGGCTCACCGTCGTAGCAAGCGTCGACGTGCTCCTCGTCGTGGGAGAGCGGGGTCACGAGCTCCACTAGGTCATGTTCGACACGAGCTGGCACCGGAGAGGATGTTCCCGAGGAGGGTACCGTCGGTGCTGGAGTATGTGGTGACGGAGAGCTCGCTGGATCCGCAGTCGTGGTTGGATGGCATGGTGGCGAAGAGCTTGTTGTAGCCGGAGCTGGAGAGCGTGGCGTTGTAATTGGTGGAGACTTGGGGGCTGGAGTAGGCCTACTAGGAGAAGGATCACCTACTCCCCCGACTCCCTCAAAGTGGACGTACTCGATGGTGAAGTCATCGTACGTCAGAGTCGTGCCGTTGTCCACCGCCTTGTCCCAGGCCCATCCTCGCCCTTCGTCGAACACTACGTCGCGCGCCATGCGCACACACAGTGTTCCTGGGTCAAGGATGTGGTAGGCCTTCGAGCCCTCCACGTAGCCAATGAACACCCCTGGGGTGCTCCTGTCGTCGAGCTTACCGATGTGGCCAAGCTCTTGGTGAACACGAGGCAGCCGAAGACCCGTAGGTGAGAGACCGTTGGCTTGCGCCCATGCCAAGCCTCATACAGTGTCATCCCGTTGAGTGCCTTGGTGGGTGAGCGGTTGAGGATGTAGACCGCTGTCACCACCGCCTCTGCCCAGAAGACAGCCGACATTCCCCTCTGTTTGAGGAGAGCCCGAGCCATCCCCACAACCATCTGGTTGCGTCGCTCGACGACGCCATTCTGCTGCAGGCTATACGGCGTGGAGTAGTGGCTTTGAACGCCCTCATCCGTGCAGTACGACGCGAACTCAGCCGTCGTGAATTCGCCGCCGTTGTCAGTGCGCAGCACGCACAGCTTGCGGCCGCACTCCACCTCCGCAGCGACCTGCACATGCCTGATGGCGTTCGCAGCCTCTCCCTTACTACTAAGGATCATCACCCACATGTAGCGGGAGAGATCGTCGATGAGCAGCAAGAAGTAGCATCGTCCTCCTGGTGTGGCTGGTGTTGAAAGTCGCCTAGAGCGGGGGTGAATAGGCAAATCTGAAATTTATAAACTTTAAGCACAACTACAAGACGGGGTTAGCGTTAGAAATATAATCGAGTCCGGAAGAGAGGGTGAAAACAAATCACAAGCAAATAAGAGCGGATGACACGGTGATTTTTTTTACCCAGGTTCGGTTCTTGCAAACCTACTCCCCGTTGAGGTGGTCACAAAGACCGGGTCTCTTTCAACCCTTTCCCTCTCTTAAACGGTCACCTAGACCGAGTGAGCTTCTCTTCTCAATCAATCGGGACACTTAGTCCCCACAAGTACCACCACACAATTGGTGTCTCTTGCCTTGATTACAAATGATTTGGGAACAAGAAAGAAGGAAGAAGAAAAGCGATCCAAGCGCAAGAACTCAAATGAACACGAATATCTCTCTCTCACTAGTCACTAATTGATTGGAGTGATTCCGGACTTGGGAGAGGATTTGTTCTTTGCTTTTGTGTCTTGGAGTGAAGTCTATAGCTCTTGTATTGAATGCAATGGCTGAAAACTTAGATTCCTTGAAGTGTGGTGGTTGGGGGGTATTTATAGCCCCAACCACCAATGTGGCCGTTGGGGATGGCTGCTGTCGACGGGCGCACCGGACAGTCCGGTGCGCCACCGGACACTGTCCGGTGCGCAAGCCACGTCACCCAACCATTAGGGTTCGACCGTTGGAGCTTCTGACAGCTGGGCCACCAGACAGTCTGGTAATGCACCGGACAGGTCCTGTTCACTGTCCGGTGCGCCTTCTGCGCCTGCTCTGACTTTTGCGCACGCTATCCGTGTACTGTAGCTCACTGTTCACCTTTTGCAGACGACCGTTGGCGTGCTAACTGTTGCTCCCGCTGGCACACCGGACAGTCCGGTGCTACACCGAACGGTCCGGTGAATTATAGCGGAGAGCATTTTCCAGAAACCCGAAGCTGAGGAGTTTGGAGCGATTCTCCCTGGTGCACCGGACACTGTCCGGTGGTGCACCGGACAGTCCGGTGCGCCAGACTAGGGCAGCCTTCGGTTGGTTTTGCTCCTTTGTATTTGAATCCTTTCTTGGACTTTTTATTGGTTTGTGTTGAACCTTTGGCACCTGTAGAACTTATAAACTAGAGCAAACTAGTTAGTCCAATTGTTTGTGTTGGGCAATTCAACCACCAAAATCATTTAGGAAAAGGTTTGACTCTATTTCCCTTTCAATCTCCTTCTTTTTGGTGATTGATGCCAACACAAACCAAAGCAAATATATAAGTACAGAATTGAACTAGTTTGCATAAGGTAAGTGCAAAGGTTGCTTGGAATTAAACCAATATGATTATTTCAATGGATATGCATGGATTGTTTTCTTCTTATTTAATATTTTGGACCACATTTGCACCACGAGTTTTATTTTTGCAAATTCTTTGGTAAATTTTTTTCAAAATTCTTTTTGCAAATAGTTAAAGGTATATGAATAAGATTGAAAGAAGCATTATTAAAATTTGAAATTTTCTCCCCCTGTTTCAAATGCTCTTCCTTTGACTCAAACAAAACTCCCCCTCAATGAAATTCTCCTCTTAGTGTTCAAGAGGGTTTCCAAATTTTGAAGATACTAGACTTTCTCCCTCTTTTGAAAACACATTAAGATACCAATTTGAAAACTTCATTTTTAAAATTCGTTGGTGGTGGTGTGGTGGTGCGGTCCTTTTGCTTTGGGCTAATATTTTCTCCCCTTTGGCATGAATCACCAAAAAATGGATACTTGTGAGTGAAATATAAGCCCTTATGACATTTTCTCCCACTTTGGAAAACAAATAAATATGAGTGAAGATTATACCAAAGGAGAGATGGCGGAATACCGACAAAGAGTAGATAATACCAATGGAGTTGAGTGGAAGCGTCGTCTTTGCCGAATACTCCATTTCCCTTTCAATTCTATGACTAAGCATAATAATACACTTGAAAACACATTAGTCATATAAAAGAGATATGATCAAAGGTATATAAATGAGTTATGTGTTGAAAGTATCAATCAAAGTTCCGAGAATCAAGAATATTTAGCTCATTCGTAAGCTTGGTAAAGGTTTTCTCATCTAGTGGCTTGGTAAAGATATCGGCTAATTGATCTTTGGTGTTAATATAGGCTATCTCGATATCCCCCCTTTGTTGGTGATCTCTCAAAAAGTGATACCGAATGGCTATGTGCTTAGTGCGGCTGTGTTCAACGGGATTATCCGCCATGCGGATTGCACTCTCATTATCACATAGGAGAGGGACTTTGCTAAATTTGTAGCCATAGTCCTTGAGGGTTTGCCTCATCCAAAGCAATTGCGCGCAACAATGGCCTGCGGCAATATACTCGGCTTCGGCGGTGGAAAGAGCTACTGAGTTTTGTTTCTTTGAAGCCCAAGACACCAGGGATCTCCCCAGAAACTGACAAGTCCCAGAAACTGACAAGTCCCTGATGTGCTCTTCCTATCAATTTTACACCCTGCCCAATCAGCATCTAAATAACCTAATAAATCAAACAAGGATGCCTTGGGGTACCAAAGGCCAAACTTAGGTGTATGAACTAAATATCTCAAGATTCTCTTCACGGCCCTAAGGTGAACTTCCTTAGGATCGGCTTGGAACCTTGCACACGTGCATATGGAAAGCATAATATCCGGTCGAGATGCACATAAGTAAAGTAAAGATCCTATCATCGACCGGTATACCTTTTGATCTATAGATTTACCTCCCGTGTAGAGGTCGAGATGCCCATTGGTTCCTATGGGTGTCTTGATGGGCTTGGCATCCTTCATTCCAAACTTGGTGAGTATGTCTTGAATGTACTTCGTTTGGCTGATGACGGTGCCCTCTTGAATTTGCTTGACTTGAAATCCTAGAAAATACTTCAACTCCCCCATCATAGACATCTCAAATTTTTGAACCATTATCCTACTAAACTCTTCACAAGTAGATTTGTTAGTAGACCCAAATATAATATCATCAATATAAATTTGGCATATGAACAAATCATTTGCAATTGTTTTAGTAAAGAGAGTAGGATTGGCTTTTCTAACTTTGAAGCCATTAGCGATAAGAAAATCTCTTAGGCATTCATACCATGCTCTTGGGGCTTGCTTGAGCCCATAAAGCGCCTTAGAGAGTTTATAGACATGATTAGGGTACTCACTATCTTCAAAGCCTGGAGGTTGCTCAACATAGACCTCTTCCTTGATTGGTCTATTGAGGAAGGCACTCTTCACGTCTATTTGATATAGCTTAAAGCCATGGTAAGTAGCATAGGCAAGTAATATACAAATTGACTCAAGCCTAGCTACGGGTGCATAGGTTTCACCAAAATCCAAACCTTCGACTTGTGAATATCCCTTGGCCACAAGTCGAGCTTTGTTCCTTATCACAACACCATGCTCATCTTGCTTGTTGCGGAAGACCCACTTGGTTCCTACAACATTTTAATTAGGACGTGGAACCAAATGCCATACCTCATTCCTCATGAAGTTGTTGAGCTCCTCTTGCATCGCCAGCACCCAATCCGAATCTTTAAGTGCATCCTCTACCCTGTGTGGCTCAATAGAGGAAACAAAAGAGTAATGTTCACAAAAATGAGCGACTCGAGATCGAGTGGTTACCCCCTTATGAATATCGCCGAGGATGGTGTTCACGGGGTGATCTCTTTGAATCGCTTGGTGGACTCTTGGGTGTGGCGGTCTTTGATCTTGTTCATCTTCCTTGTCTTGATCATTGGCATATCCCCCTTGATCATTGTCCTCCTCTTGAGGTGGCTCATCTTCTTGATCTTCATTTTCATCATCTTGAGCCTGTTCCTCATCTTGAGTTGGTGGAGATGCTTGTATGGAAGATGATGGTTGATCTTGTGCTTGTGGAGGCTCTTCGGATTCCTTAGGACACACATCCCCAATGGACATGTTCCTTAGTGCGACGCATGGAGCCTCTTCATCATCTAGCTCATCAAGATCAACTTGCTCTACTTGAGAGCCGTTAGTCTCATCAAACACAATGTCACAAGAAACTTCAACTAGTCCAGTGGACTTGTTGAAGACTCTATATGCCCTTGTGTTTGAGTCATAACCAAGTAAAAAGCCTTCTACAGCCTTAGGAGCAAATTTAGATTTTCTACCTCTTTTAACAAGAATAAAACATTTGCTACCAAAGACTCTAAAATATGAAACATTGGGCTTTTTACCGGTGAGGAGTTCATATGATGTCTTCTTGAGGATTCGATGTAGATATAACCTGTTGATGGAGTAGCAGGTGGTGTTAATCGCCTCAGCCCAAAACCGATCTGAAGTCTTGTACTCATCAAGCATGGTCCTCGCCATGTCAAGTAGAGTTCTATTCTTCCTCTCCACTACACCATTTTGTTGTGGCATGTAGGGAGAAGAGAACTCATGCTTGATGCCCTCCTCCTCAAGGAAGCCTTCAATTTGAGAGTTCTTGAACTCCGTCCCATTGTCGCTTCTTATCTTTTTGATCCTTAAGCCGAACTCATTTTGAGCCCGTCTCAAGAATCCCTTTAAGGTCTCTTTGGTTTGAGATTTTTCCTGCAAAAAGAATACCCAAGTGAAGCGAGAATAATCATCCACAATAACTAGAAAGTACTTACTCCCACCGATGCTTATGTAAGCTATCGGACCGAATAGGTCCATGTGGAGTAGCTCAAGTGGCTTGTCAGTCGTCATGATGTTCTTGTGTGGATGATGAACACCAACTTGCTTCCCTGCTTGACATGCGCTACAAACCCTATCTTTCTCAAAATGAACATTTGTTAGTCCCAAAATGTGCTCTCCCTTTAGAAGCTTATGAAGATTCTTCATCCCAACGTGAGCTAGTCGGTGATGCCAGAGCCAACCCATATTAGTCTTAGCAATTAAGCAAGTGTCGAGTTCAGCTCTATTAAAATCAACTAAGTATAGCTGACCCTCTAACACTCCCTTAAATGCTATTGAATCATCACTTCTTCTAAAGACAGTAACACCTATATCCGTAAAAAGACAATTGTAGCCCATTTTACATAATTGAGAAACTAAAAGCAAGTTGTAATCTAAAGAATCTACAAGAAAAAAATTGGAAATAGAATGGTCATGTGATATAGCAATTTTACTAAGTTCTTTGACCAAACCTTGATTTCCATCCCCGAATATGATAGCTCTTTGGGGATCTTGGTTTTTCTCATAGGAGGAGAACATTCTTTTCTCCCCAGTCATGTGGTTTGTGCACCCGTTATCAATGATCCAACTTGTGCCCCCGGATGCATAAACCTACAAAACAAATTTAGGCCTTGTTCTTAGGTACCCAAACGGTCTTGGGTCCTTTGACATTAGAAACAAGCACCTTGGGTACCCAAACACAAGTCTTGGAGCCCTTGTGTTTGCCCCCAACATATTTGGCAACTATTTTGCCTGGTTTGTTAGTTAAAACATATGATGCATCAAAAGTCTTAAATGAAATGTTAGGTTCATTTGATGCAATAGGAGATTTTTCTTAGGCATTTTGACATGGGTAGAACGCCTAGAGCTAGAAGCCTCATTCTTATAAATAAAAGCATGGTGAGAAACAGAATGAGTCTTCTTAGCATGAATTCTCCTAATCTTATCCTCAGGATAACCAGCAGGATATAAAATATAGCCCTCGTTATCCTGAGGCATGGGAGCCTTGCCCTTAACAAAATTAGACAATCTTTTAGGGGCATTAAGCTTGACATTGTCTCCCTGTTGGAAGCCAATGCCATCCTTGATGCCAGGGCGTCTCCCACTATAAAGCATGCTACGAGCAAATTTAAATTTCTCATTTTCTAGTTCATGCTTGACAATTTTAGCACCTAGTTTAGCTATATGATCATTTTGTTGTTTAATCATAGCAAGGTGATCATGAATAGCATCAACATTAACATCTCTACATCTAGTGCAAATAGAGACATGACTAACAGTAGATGTAGAGGGTTTGCAAACATTTAGTTCATCAATCTTAGCATGTAACATGGCATTTTCATTTCTAAGATTGGAAATATCATCATTGCAAACATTTAAATCCTTAGCCTTAGAAATTAATTTTTCATTCTCAATTTTAAGGCTAGAGAGAGATTCATTCAACTTGTCAATCTTAGCAATCAAATTGGCATTATCATTTCTAAGACTAACAATTGAATCATCACAAGCATCAAACTTCTCAACCTTAGCAATTAATTTGGCATTTTCATTTCTAAGGTTGGATATAATATCATGGCAAGTGCTAAGCTCAGTAGTCAATTTTTTTTTCTCTACCTCCTGAGCATAAGCATTTTTAACCTTAACATGCTTTTTGTTTTCCTTAATAAGGAAGTCCTCTTGGCTATCCAAGAGTTCATCCTTCTCATGAATAGCACTAATCAATTCATTCAATTTTTATTTTTGTTGCATGTTTAGGTTGGCAAAAAGAGTGAGCAAGTTATCCTCATCATCACTAGAATTATCCTCATCACTAGAAGTTGCATACTTAGTGGAGGATCTAGATTTTACCTTCTTCTTCTTCCCGTCCTTTGCCATGAGGCACTTGTGGCCGACGTTGGGGAAGAGAAGACCCTTGTTGAAGGCGATGTTTGCGGCGTCCTCGTCAGAGGAGGAGTCGGTGGAGCTCTCGTCGAAGTCCCACTCCCAGCAAATATGGGCATCACCGCCCTTCTTCTTGTAGTATCTCTTCTTCTCCTTCTTCCCCCTCTTGTCGTCGCCCCTGTCACTGTCACTAGGAATAGGACATTTTGCTATAAAGTGACCGGGCTTTCCCCCTCCTTTGCTTGAGGATTTGGTGGAAGCTCTTGATGATGAGCGCCATTTTCTCGTTGTCGAGCTTGGAGGCGTCGATGGGGAGTCTACTTGATGTAGACTCTTCTTTCTTCTCCTCCGTTGCCTTGAATGCGACGGGTTGTACCTCGGGTACGGAGGAGGCGCCTTGCTCGATGATCTTCTTGGAGCCTTTGATCATCAATTCAAAGCTCACAAATTTTCCTATCACTTCCTCGGGAGACATTAGTTTATATCTAGGATCACCACAAATTAATTAAACTTGAGTGGGATTAAGAAAAACGAGTGATCTTAGAATAACCTTGACCATCTCATGGTCATCCCATTTTGTGCTCCCGAGGTTGCACACTTGGTTCACCAAGGTTTTAAGCCGGTTGTACATGGCTTGTGGCTCCTCCCCTTGGTTGAGCATGAATCGACCGAGCTCCCCCTCGATCGTCTCCCGCTTGGTGATCTTTGTCACCTCATCTCCTTCGTGCGCGGTCTTGAGCACGTCCCAAATCTCTTTGGCGCTCTTCAACCCTTGCACCTTGTTATACTCCTCTCGACTTAGAGAGGCGAGGAGTATAGTAGTGGCTTGGGAGTTGAAGTGCCGGATTTGAGCAACCTCGTCCGAATCATAATCTTCATCCCCCAGTGATGGTACCTACACTCCAAACTCAACAACGTCCTAAATACTAGCATGGAGTGAGGTTAGGTGATGCCTCATTTTATCACTCCACATGTTATAATCTTCACCCTCAAAAATGGGTGGTTTGCCTAGTGGGACGGAAAGTAAAGGAGTACGTTTTGAAATGCGAGGATAGCATACGGGGATCTTACTAAACTTCTTGCGCTCATGGCGCTTAGAAGTAATGGATGGCGCGTCGGAGCCAGATGTAGATGGCGACGAAGAGTCGGTCTCGTAGTAGACCACCTTCTTCATCTTCTTTTTCTTATCGCCGCTCCGATGCGACTTGGTGTGTGAAGGGGATCCCTTCCCCTTGTTACCGGACTCTCCCGATGGAGTCTTCCCGTGGCTTGTGGCGGGCTTCTCACCGGTCATCACCTCCTTCTTGGCGTGATCTCCAGACATCACTTCGAGCGGTTAGGCTCTAATGAAGTATCGGGCTCTGATACCAATTGAAAGTCGCCTAGAGGGGGGGTGAATAGGCAAATCTGAAATTTATAAACTTTAAGCACAACTACAAGTCGGGGTTAGCGTTAGAAATATAATCGAGTCCGAAAGAGAGGGTGAAAACAAATCACAAGCAAATAAGAGCGGATGACACGGTGATTTGTTTTACCGAGGTTCGATTCTTGCAAACCTACTCCCCGTTGAGGTGGTCACAAAGACCGGGTCTCTTTCAACCCTTTCCCTCTCTCAAACGGTTACCTAGACCGAGTGAGCTTCTCTTCTCAATCAATCGGGACACTTAGTTCCCACAAGGACCACCACACAATTGGTGTCTCTTGCCTTGATTACAAATGACTTGGGAACAAGAAAGAAGGAAGAAGAAAAGTGATCCAAGCGCAAGAACTCAAATGAACACGAATATCTCTCTCTTACTAGTCACTAATTGATTGGAGTGATTCCGGACATGGGAGAGGATTTGATCTTTGCTTTTGTGTCTTGGAGTGAAGTCTAGAGCTCTTGTATTGAATGCAATGGCTGAAAACTTGGATTCCTTGAAGTGTGGTGGTTGGGGGGTATTTATAGCCCCAACCACCAATGTGGCAGTTGGGGATGGCTGCTGTCGACGGGCGCACCGGACAGTCCAGTGCGCCACCGGACACTGTTTGGTGTGCCAGCCACGTCACCCAACCGTTAGGGTTCGACCGTTGGAGCTTCTGACAGCTAGGCCACCGGACAGTCCGGTGGTGCACCGGACAGGTCATGTTCACTGTCCGGTGCACCTTCTGCGCCTGCTCTGACTTCTGCGCGCGCTGTCCGCGCGCTGTAGCTCACTGTTCACCTTTTGCAGACGACCGTTGGCGTGCTAGCCGTTGCTCCCGCTGGCACACCGGACAGTCCGGTGAATTATAGCGGAGAGCATTTTCTAGAAACCCAAAGCTGAGGAGTTTGGAGTGATTCTCCTTGGTGCACCAGACACTGTCCGGTGGCACACCGGACAGTCCGGTGCGCCAGACCAGGGCAGCCTTCGGTTGGTTTTGCTCCTTTGTATTTGAACCCTTTCTTGGACTTTTTATTGGTTTGTGTTGAACCTTTGGCACCTGTAGAAATTATAATCTAGAGTAAACTAGTTAGTCCAATTGTTTGTGTTGGGCAATTCAACCACCAAAATCATTTAGGAAAAGGTTTAACCCTATTTCCCTTTCAGGTGTCACCGGGCCACACAAGTCCCCATGCATGAGCTTGAGCGTCTCCTTGGCTCGGAAGCTCGACTGCTGGCACTACACCAAAATCATACACTTCCTACGGTTTTTTAACTTTCTACAGCTTTTATAACAAATCGTAGGAAATAAATAACTTCCGAGAGGCAACTGGTAGCTCTAGGAAATAAACATAACTTCCTACGGTATTTTATAAAAACTGTCGGAAGTTAAAAAACCATAGGAAGTTAGATAACTTCCTACGGCCTCCTCTAGGAAGTTAGGTTTCATCTATTGACCAGTCAAACGAATAGCTAACTTCCTACGGCTGGCTCTAGGAAGTTAGCTGCCCAGCTAACTTCCTACGACCTCTTCTAGGAAGTTAGGTTTCAGCTGTTGACCAGTCAAACGAAAAGCTAACTTCCTACGGTTGGCTCTAAGAAGTAAGCTGGGTAGCTAATTTCCTATGGCCTCCTCTAGGAAGTTAGGTTTCAGCTGTTGACCAGTCAAAGCAAAAGGTAACTTCCTAGGACTGGCTCTAGGAAGTTAGCTGCCCAGCTAACTTCCTATGGCCTCCTCTAGGAAGTTAGGTTTCAGCTGTTGACCAGTCAAACGAAAATCTAACTTCCTACGGCCGGCTCTAGGAAGTTACTTAACTTCCTAGAGTAAGTGTACAAACTCTAGGAAGTTACGTAACTTCCTACGGCTCTACTCTAGGAAGTTATGTTTTTTATTTTAAACCTCCCTCAACCTTATCTCTTCTTCTCTCACCTTTCTCAACGTCTCTCTCTATCTCTGCCTCGCCGAACTCCACGCGCCTACTGCCTCTCCCGCACCGCCGCGCCCTCAGCCCCGGCCGCCCCTCCCACGCCTGGCCGCCCCACCCCCAGCCGCGCCCGGCCCCTGACACGCCCGGCCACCCCCGCTTGCCCCCACCGAGGTCGCCCCGGCCGCCGCCGTGGACGCCCACGCCGCGACCGCCCCCGACGTGACCGGCTGTCCCCGCCCCCGTTGAGGTCACCCCTGCCGCGCCCGGCCGCCGCCGCGGACGCCCTCGCCATCATCAATCATTTTTCCTTTTTCTCATCAATTGTCTTATTTCTTTTACTCCTGTAATGTATGTACCGTAGCTCGAGCTACCTGTCGATTATACTGGTACGTTTTACTAGTTGTTTACTAATGTTTGGTTTCGCATATTTGGTTGCTTACTATAGGAGAATGCCACTATGAAGATGAAGCGAGAAAAGTGGTCGAGAAGATGGTCAATCAGGTCCATGTCGTCGGAGAAGGGTACGACAAAATGATCTTTTTCATGTTTGATTCGATTGATGTTTTGCGAGTCTTCTTGGTTGATATATCTTGGTGCCTGCAAGTTTATATGCTTTTAAGCATATAATTTGAAAAGTACAAGCTCAGGTTTGTTTGGATATATTTTCCCCTGTCGCACCAGTTTATGCAATTATTGTGTAGATTTTTTTATTGATATTAGAATGTTCTCTCTCCATTGAGGATGTACTTCCAACAACATATTGACAATGTCACGTCTTTTATTATAGCCTTATAGCAAGGACTCTAATAAGTGGGGAGCACCAATGGATTTTTGATGACATCCCCTTCAGTTTCTCTCAGATAAGCGATGAAGATAACCTAGGTTAATGTCAGGTGCATATTTCCTTTCATGCTCTCCCTTGATTAGGTTCTCTCCAGGCTGCAGTTTTTACTAGTTTATATTAACAACACCCTCACATGTGGGAACTTCAAAAATCAAGTGGAAAAAAGAACTATGGATAAGTAGAAAGGCTTACAATTGTCGTTAGATTTTGCATGTTGAAAACGCCTCGAGGCCACATGCATGGTTGTTGAGCAAATGAACACTTGTGTTACTAAAATAAATCACTACACATCCAATTTGTGTACATTTTCTTTGTTTAATTTGTTGCATAATGTAAGAAGTTCCCTTGTTTTAACAAAGGACGATTACCTTCTTGTAGGGTTATACTTGGTGGCAACATCAGTTCCTAAGTGGAATAAAGGTATGCATATTCATCATCATTTACTTGTTGTTAGTTATATTATGATGTAACTCAGCAAATGTCATTTGTACATGTATATTTGACCCCTCCAGCTACCTTGCCGGCGCATGAACAATACAATGGGTTAGACTTTGTCGAAACCCTCTTCAATAGTGGAGGTATCGACCATCACTCTTCACTGTAACCCGATGGTGATCGGCGACCGTGAGCTTCCATGTTATTGCGTTCTGATACTTAAGACTTTTATTATGACTATGTATGAGATATTTTCTCTTATTAGTACTGGATGATGAGATGTGTCTTATTATGACTATGGATGAGACTTTTGTGATGTAATCGATGAGACTATGGATGAGACTTTTGTGATGTAATTGATGAGACTATGGATTTAAATATTGTTATGTGATTGTGTGTGAGATGTTTTATGTGAAAATATGTTGTGCTATATAGCTGTTGATATATCTGTTATGTTGTGGAATGTGGTGTAAAATATAAATAGCATTTGTAATGCTGGTCAAATTAACTTCCTAGAGGCTTATTAAGTCATAGGAAGTTAGCCAGCTAACTTCCTAGGGGCTACAGTCAGCCGTAGGAAGTTAGTCGTAGGAAGTTAGTCAGCTAACGGCGCTGACGGCGTAAAGCTACTAAATTCCGAGAACCTACTAACTTCCGAGAGGCTTTGTTGGCTGTAGGAAGTTAGCTAACTGAGAGCACCTAGAGGGGGGGTGAATAGGTGATCCTGTAAAATCAAGAGCTAAATATACACAAAACTTAGATATTAAAGTGTTAGCATGACTAAGTAGCTTTGAAGCGAGTTCTTGTGAACACAACAATCATAGAGAATCCAACACAAGAGACATGCGATTTTTATCCTGTGGTTCGGCCAAGTAACACTTGTCTACTTCCACGTTGTGGCGTCCCAATGGACGAGGGTTGCACTCAACCCCTTTCAAGCGATCCAATGATCAACTTGAATACCATGATCTTTTAATTTAGAGTATCTTCCCGTTTGCGAGGAATCTCCACAATTTGGAGTATCTCGCCCTTACAACAAAGATCACAAAGAAAGCATGGAGTAAGGTTGGGAGAAGCAACACACACAAGATTCAATCCGCAGCACACACACGCACACAAGTCAAGACTTGAGCTCAAAGGACAACACAGGGAGTTCACAACTCGAAATGAAGCTCAAATCACTATCACAATGAATCAAATGCGTGGGAGCGGAGTCTGGATGTCTTAGTATACTTGGAGAATGCTTGGGTGTACGGCTCCATGCGCCTAGGGGTCCCTTTTATAGCCCAAGGCAGCTAGGAGCCGTTGGAGATCAACATGGAAGGCTATCCTTGCCTTCTGTCGAGTGGCGCACCGGACAGTCCGGTGCGCCACCGGACAGCCACTGTAGCATGTCCGGTGCGCGATTTCCTTCAAAATCGGGCACAGTTGACCGTTGCTTCTCGGAGCCGGTTGGCGCACTAGACACTGTCCAGTGCACATCGGACAGTTCGGTGCACCCAGCCGACCGTTGGAGCAGCCACGTGTCGCGCGTTGATCGCGCGGACGACCGTTGACGCAGGCGCCGTTGGCTCACCGGACACTGTCCGGTGCGCCACCGGACAGTCCAGTGCGCTAGGCCGAGCTGGAGTTGGTTGTACACAACCAACTCTTCTTCAATTCAACTTTTCTCTTCTTGGCTCTGTTTCTAGCACTTAGATAAACACATTAGTATTCAAAAACAATGTACTAAGTCTAGAAACATACCTCGTGCCTTGATTTCACTTTTCCCACATTTAACACACAAGGATTCAATTAATATGTGTTGGGCATCTGATCACCAAAAAACTTATAGAAATTGCCCAAGGGCATATTTCCCTTTCAATCTCCCCCTTTTTGGTGATTTATGCCAACACATCAAAAAGCAACTAAAAAAGTGCAACATCAAAACAATTTAAGACCAAATTGTTTTAGCTTATGATTTGGCATATTTGGATCGCTCTTTGCCACCACTTGGTTTGTTTTTGCAAATCAAATTCATTTGCCTATCTCTAAGTCAAACACGCTTGTTTGGGCACATAGAGAGATATTTCAAGAGTAAAATTGATTCAAGTGCCCGAAAACTCCCCCTTTTTCCCACAATCAAAATTCCCCCCCACAAGAGACCAAATTTTGCAATAAGAGCATTTTGGACAAGTCAAAAATTCTAACTCTATTATTTTCAAAATTCACAAGTGGTTGGCTGATCCATTTGCTTTGGCCTTAATTTCTCCCCCTTTGGCATTAAGCACCAAAACGGGGTCATTTTGGCCCTTTAACCCCATTGCCTCACCAAAAATGTCAATTCAGAGCAAAAGGCAAATAGGTCATAAGAATGAACTTGGAATTAAATACACTAATACCGGAGTGCAGTGGATGTCTTTGCATCGTCCAAGTCCATTTTTCCCTTTCAATGCACCTTTGAGACTGCATCAAGGGTACTCAACCAAACAGGTAAGTCTCAAAGGGTCAAGTTGTAGCACATCTCGCCCTTAATATGCGCACCATTTGCATATGGACTTGTGAGGTCCGGGAATGACGTGTACAACTTGAGCACCACAAATAAACAATAATGGATTTAAATGCATAAAGTGACATGATCAAAGGCACAGAACACATGTATGCTATAGATCAATCCAAGTTACGCGAATCTAAGACATTTAGCTTACTACGCAACCTGCAAAACCTTTTCACATCTAAAGGTTTAGTGAAGATATTAGCTAGCTGGTTCTCGGTGCTAATATGGTAAACCTTGATATCTCCCTTTTGCCAGTGGTCTCTCAGGAAGTGATGCCGGATGTCTATGTGCTTAGTGTGGCTGTGTTCAATAGGATTATCCGCCAAGCGGATTGCACTCTCATTATCACATAGGAGTGGGACTTTGCTCAGATTGTAGCCAAAGTCCCAAAAAGTTTGCCTCATCCAAAGTAGTTGCGCGCAACACTGTCCTGCGGCAACATACTCAGCCTCAGCGATGGATAGGGCAACGGATGTTTGTTTCTTTGAACTCTAGGACACCAGGGACCTTCCTAGAAATTGGCACATCCCCGATGTGCTCTTTGTATCAACCTTGCACCCGGCATAATCGAAGTCTGAGTATCCAATTAAGTCAAAGGTAGACCCCTTTGGATACCAGATCCCAAAGCAAGGCGTAGAAACTAAATACCTAAGAATTCGCTTAACGGCCACAAGGTGACATTCCTTGGGGCCGGATTGATATCTAGCACACATGCATACACTAAGCATAATGTCCGGTCTACTAGCACATAAATAAAGCAATGAACCTATCATGGATTGGTATGCCTTTTGATCAACAGACTTACCTCCTTTGTTGAGGTCAATATGCCCGTTAGTTCCCCGGTGTCTTTGCGGGCTTGGTGTCCTTCATCCCAAACCTCTTGAGAAGATCTTGAGTATACTTCATTTGGGAGATGAAGGTGCCGTCCTTGAGTTGCTTCACTTGGAACCCAAGGAAGTAGGTCAACTCGCCCATCATCGACATCTCGAACTTTTGTGTCATCACCCTGCTAAACTCCTCACAAGACTTTTGATTAGTGGAACCAAATATTATGTCGTCAACATAAATTTGGCACATGAAGAGATCACCATCACAAGTCTTTGTAAAAAGAGTGGGATCAGCTTTCCCAACCTTGAAAGCATTAGCAATTAAGAAATCTCTAAGGCATTCATACCATGCTCTTGGGGCTTGCTTAAGTCCATAGAGCGCCTTAGAGAGCTTATACACGTGGTCGGGATACCTATCATCCTCAAAGCCAGGGAGTTGTTCTACGTATACCTCCTCCTTGATTGGCCCATTGAGGAAAGCGCTCTTTACGTCCATTTGAAACAACCTAAAAGAGTGGTGAGCGGCATAGGCTAATAATATTCGAATAGACTCTAGCCTAGCCATAGGAGCAAAAGTCTCCTCGAAATCCAAACCTGTGACTTGGGCATAACCTTTTGCCACAAGTCGAGCCTTGTTTCTTGTCACCACCCCGTGCTCGTCTTGCTTGTTGCGGAACACCCACTTGGTTCCCACAACATTTTGCTTTGGACGTGGCACCAGGCTCCAAACTTCATTTCTCTTGAAGTTGTTGAGTTCTTCCTGCATGGCCAACACCCAGTCCGGATCCTGCAAGGCCTCTTCTACCATGAAAGGCTCAATAGAAGAGACAAACGAGTAATGCTCACAAAATTAGCTAAGCGTGAGCGAGTAGTTACTCTCTTGCTGATATCACCCAGAATCTGATCGACGGGGTGATGTCTTTGGATCGTTGCTCGGACTTGAGTTGGAGGGACCCGTGGTGCTTCTTCCTCCATTGTTTGATCTTCTTGTGCTCTCCCTTGATCATGCCCTTCTTCTTGTGGTACCTGTTCATCGTCTTGAGTTGGGGGATGCACCATCATGGAGGAATATGGCTGATCTTGCTCCTGTTGTTCCTGTGGTCGCACATCACCTATCGCCATCGTGCGCATTATGGCCGTCAGAACTTCATCTTCATCTATGTCATCAAGATCAACTTGCTCTCTTGGAGAGCCGTTAGTCTCATCAAATACAACGTCGCTAGAGACTTCAACCAATCCTGATGATTTGTTGAAGACCCTATACACCTTTGTATTTGAGTCATACCCTAGTAAAAACCCTTCTACTGCCTTGGGAGCAAATTTGGAATGTCTACCTTTCTTCACCAGAATGTAGCATTTGCTCCCAAATACACGAAAGTAAGAAACATTGTGTTTGTTACCAGTAAGGAGTTCGTAGGAGGTCTTCTTTAGGAGGCGATGCAGGTAGAGCCGGTTTATGGCGTGGCAGGCTGTGTTCACAGCTTCCGACAAAAATCACTCGAGTGTCTTGAACTCTCTAAGCATCATTCTCGCCATGTCGATTAGTGTCCTGTTCTTCCTCTCTACTACATCGTTTTGCTGTGGTGTATAGGGAGCAGAGAACTCGTGTTTGATGCCTTCCTCCTTAAGATACTCCTCAACTTGCAGATTCTTGAACTCGGACCCGTTGTCGCTCCTTATCTTTTTCACCTTTAGCTCAAATTTGTTTTGAGCCCTCCTTAGAAAGCGCTTTAGGGTCCCTTGGGTTTCTGATTTGTCCTGCAAAAAGAACACCCAAGTGAAGCGGGAAAAGTCATCAACAATTACAAGACCATACTTACTTCCCCCGATGCTGAGGTAGGCAACGGGTCCAAAGAGGTCCATGTGAAGAAGCTCCAGTGGTCTTGTTGTCATCGAGTTCTTGCTGTGATGAGTGCTTCCCACCTGTTTCCCTGTCTGACATGCTGCACAGGGTCTGTCTTTCTCAAAACAGACATTGGTTAGTCCTAACACATATTCTCCCTTTAGAAGTTTATGAAGGTTCTTCATCCCGACATGTGCTAGACGGCGATGCCAAAGCCAGCCCATACTAGTCTTAGCCATTAGGCATGCATCTAGATCGACATTCTCTTTCGAAAAATCAACTAAATAGAGCTTGCCGTCTAATACACCCTTAAAAGCTAATGAACCGTCACTCATTCTAAAGACAGATACATCTACATTTGTAAACAAACAATTGTAACCCATGTGGCACAATTGACTTATAGACAGAAGGTTGTATCCTAGCGACTCTACTAAGAATACATTTGAAATGGAGTGCTCGCTTTTAATGGCTATCTTTCCCAAACCTTTGACCTTGCCTTGATTCCCATCTCCAAATACGATTGTATCCTGGGAATCCTTGTTCTTGATGTAGGAGGTGAACATCTTCTTCTCCCCCGTCATGTGGTTGGTGCATCCGCTGTCGATAATCCAGCTTGAGCCCCCGGATGCATAAACCTGCAAGGTAATTTAAGCTTGGGTTTTAGGTACCTAACTCTTGTTGGGTCCTAGTCCTACAAGGTTAGTCACAATAACTTTTGGAACCCAAATACAAGTCTTGTCTCCCTTGCGTTTGGATCCCAATTTTCTAGCCACTACTTTTGTATTTTTGCATGTAAGTACAAAAGAAGTATTGTAAGCATGATAAATAGTAGAGGGTTTATTGCACATTTTTCTAGAAGCATGAGACACAACATGATTTCTCCTAGGCCTACTTCTACCATAATCATGAGTGGAGCTAGAAGCAAACATAGCATTTGAATCATAATAAGCAGCATGATCATAACTCCTATGAGAATGACTAGCAATTTTCCTATCATAAATAAAGGCATGATTCCTTTGAGGACCACTAGCCATAGGGGCCTTCCCTTTCTCCTTGTTGAGAATAGGAGTCCTTTGGCTTGTTAACTTCTTGGTTTTCTTTTGAAAACCAAGTCCATCCTTAATTTAGGGGTGTCTACCAACGGTGTAGGCATCCCTAGCAAATTTCAATTTATCAAAATCAACTTTGCAAGTCTTAAGTTGAGCATTAAGACTTGCCACCTCATTGTTCAATTTAGTAATAGAAGCAAGATGTTCATTACAAGTATCAACATCAAAATCCTTACATCTATTACAAATAACAACATGCTCTCCACATGAACTAGTTTTGTTGACTTCCTCTAGCTTAGCATTTAATTCACCATTTAAACTCCTTAAACTAGAGACAGATTCATGGCAAGCAGATAACTCAGAGGATAGCATTTAATTTTCTCTTAATTTCTAAAGCAAGAGATTTTTGCACACTAACAAATTTGTCATGTTCCTCATATAAAATATCCTCTTGCTTTTCTAGTAGTCTATCTTTTTCATTGAGAGCATCGATTAATTCATTAATTTTCTCTACTTTTGCTCGATCTAACCCCTTAAATAAATCTGAGTAATCTATCTCATCGTCAGAAGATTCCTCATCGCTCGAAGAAGTGTATTTGGGGGTATCTCGAATGTGTACCTTCTTTTCCTTGGCCATAAGGCATGTATGGCGTTCATTGGGGAAGAGTGAGGACTTGTCGAAGGCCGAGGCAGCAAGTCCTTCGTCATCGGAGTCTGATGAAGAGCAGTCAGAATCCCATTCCTTTCCTAGATGCGCCTCGCCCTTCGCCTTCCTGTAATTCTTCTTCTTCTCCTTCTTCCCATGTCTTTCTTGTGCCTGGTCATTTTCATTATCGGGACATTGAGCAATAAAGTGACCAGTCTTACCACATTTGAAGCAGGAGCGCTTTCCCCTTGTTTTGTTCTTGTTGGGGTACTCCTTACATCCTTTAAGCGTGGTTTTGAAGCGCTTGATGATAAGCGCCATTTCGTCCTCGTTGAGCCCGGCAGCCTCTACTTATGCTACCTTGCTTGGTAGCGCCTCCTTGCTACTTGTTGCCTTGAGAGCAATGGGTTGCGGCTCGTAGACAGGCAGTGGACCATTCAAGGCATCATCTACATATCTTGCCTCCTTGACCATCATGCACCCGCTTACGAATTTTCCGAGGATCTCTTCGGGCGTCATTTTGGTGTACCTGGGGTTTTCATGAATAAGATTCATAAGATGGGGATCAATTACAGTAAATGACCTTAGCATGAGTCGGACGACATCATGATCTGTCCATCTTGTGCTTCCATAGCTTTGAATCTTGTTGACCAGGGTCTTGAGCCTATTGTAGGTCTGAGTTGGCTCCTCTCCCCTGATCATCGCAAACCTCCCTAGCTCGCCTTCCACTAGTTCCATCTTTGTGATCATAGTGGCATCGTTTCCTTCATGAGATATCTTGAGGGTGTCCCAGATTTGCTTAGCGTTGTCCAAGCCACTCACCTTATTATATTCATCCCTGCAAAGTGAAGCTAGCAAGACAGTAGTAGCTTGGGCATTTTTATGGATTTGCTCATTTATAAAAACAGGATTATCAGTGCTATCAAAATGCATTCCATTTTCTACAATTTCCCATATGCTAGGATGGAGAGAGAATAAATGACTACACATTTTATGGCTCCAGAACGAATAGTCCTCTCCATAAAAGTGTGGAGGTTTTCCAAGGGGAATTGAAAGAAGATGCACATTTGAATTATAGGGAATGCGAGAGTAATCAAACGAATAATTTTGATTGACCGTTTTCTTCTTTGACGAGGAGTCGTCGTCATCGTCCCTTGGTGAAGAAGAAGATGCATCACTGTCGTAGTAGATGATCTTCTTGATGTGTCTCTTCTTCTTCCCGTCCCTCTTCTTGTGACTCGAGCCTGAATCGGTAGGCTTGTCATCTCTTGGCTCGTTGAAGACAGACTCATTTTCCTTGTCATTGATGACCATCCCCTTTCCCTTAGGATCCATCGCTTCGGGCGGTTAGTCCCTTGAATGAAGAGTACGGTTCTGATACCAATTGAGAGCACCTAGAGGGGGGTGAATAGGTGATCCTGTAAAATCAAGAGCTAAATAGCCACAAAACTTAGATATTAAAGTGTTAGCGTGACTAAGTAGCTTTGAAGCGAGTTCTTGTGAACACAACAATCACAGAGAATCCAACACAAGAGACACGCGATTTTTATCCCGTGGTTCGGCCAAGTAACACTTGCCTACTTCCACGTTGTGGCGTCCCAATGGACGAGGGTTGCACTCAACTCCTTTCAAGTGATCATATGATCAACTTGAATACCGCGGTCTTTTCGTTTAGAGTATCTTCCTGTTTGCGAGGAATCTCCACAATTTGGAGTCTCTCTCCCTTACAACAGAGATCACAAAGAAAGCACAGAGTAAGGTTAGGAGAAGCAACACTGAGAGCACCTAGAGAGGGGGGTGAATAGGTGATCCTGTGAAACTTAAGATTATAGCCACAAAAACTTGTTAAGTGTTAGCACAATAATCGCCAAGTGGCTAGAGAGGAGTCTCAACAAAACACAATACCACAAGAGATCAAACACAGAGATGACACAGTGGTTTATCCCGTGGTTCGGCCAAGACCAACGCTTGCCTACTCCACGTTGTGGCGTCCCAACGGACGAGGGTTGCAATCAACCCCTCTCAAGCGGTCCAAAGACCAACTTGAATACCACGGTGTTTTGTTTTGCCTTTCAATATCCTGTTTGCGAGGATTCTCCACAACTTGGAGCCTCTCGCCCTTACACTTGAGATTCACAAGAAATACAGAGTAAGGGAGGAAAGCAACACACACAAATCCACAGCAAAATGCGCACACACACGGCCAAGAATCGAGCTCAAAAGACTATCTCAAAGTTCTCACTAGAACGGAGCTCGAATCACTGAGAATGACAAACGAATGCGCAAAGACTGAGTGTGGATGATCAAGAATGCTCTAAGGTTGCTTGGTGTCCTCCTTCATGCGCCTAGGGGTCCCTTTTATAGCCCCAAGGCAGCTAGGAGCTGTTGAGCACAAATCTGGAAGGCCATTCTTGCCTTCTGTCGTCGGGGGCACCGGACAGTCCGGTGCACACCGGACACTGTCCGGTGCCCGATTTCCTTCCTTAAATAGCGAAGCCGACCGTTGGCAGACTTGGAGCCGTTGGAGCACCGGACATGTCCGGTGCACACCGGACAGTCCGGTGCCGTCTTCTAGCCGTTGGCCCGGCCACGTGTCGCGTGCAGATTCTGTGGCCGACCGTTGGCCTGGCCGACCGTTGGCTCACCGGACAGTCCGGTGAATTTTAGCCGTACGTCGCCGGTGAATTCCCGAGAGCAGCCACTTCGCTCGAGCCAGCCTGGCGCACCGGACACTATCCGGTGCACCACCGGACACTGTCCGGTGCACCACCGGACAGTCCGGTGCACCCAGACTGGGCAGACTGTGGCTGCTCGAGCCATCTCTTCTCCAACTCGATTTTTTCTGTTTCCAGCACTTAGACACAATACATTAGTCCATAAAACAATGTACTAAGTCTGAGAAACATACCTTAATTCTTGATTTGTACTTTGTCCACCTTTTTACACTTAGGTACTTGTGTTGGACACTAAATCACCAAAATACTTAGAAATGGCCCAAGGGCACATTTCCCTTTCAATCTCCCCCTTTTTGGTGATTTATGCCAACACAACATAAAGCAAGTAGAACAAGTACAAAATCAAATCAAATAAGAACTCAAAATTGTTTTGATTCATTTTTGACATATATGGATCACTCTATGCCACCACTTGGTTTGTTTTTGCAAATCAAACTCAAATTCCTATCTCTAAGTCAAAACCACTTGTAGAGACATAAAGAGAGGTTTTCCAAAGAAATTTGATCAAAGATTTCAAAAACTCCCCCTTTTTCCCATAATCAACACTTCTCCCCACAAGAAGCCAACTTTTGATAAGAGAGACAACAAAAGAGTTTTGACAAACCAAAAGCTCTATTCTACTATTTTCAAAATCTCTCAAGTGGTAGCTGATCCATGTATCGCTTTGGCCTTTATTTTCTCCCCCTTTGGCATCAAACACCAAAACGGGATTAATCTTGGCTCTATAACCCCATTGCCTCACCAAAATCTTCAATTAAGAGCAAATGGCAATAAGAGTTCATGAGATGAACTTGGAATACGTTACCCTTTCATCGGAGTGCAGTGGAAGTCTTGCATGGTCCAAGTCCACCTTTTCCCTTTCAATTTTCCTTGGAGACTAAAACAACGAAACTCAAGTACATGGTTAGTCTCAAAGGGTCAAGTTGTAGCACAGCTCCCCCTGAATTTGTGCACTACTTGCAAACAGGACTTGTGAGGTCCAGGGAGTGTTTGTACAACTTGAGCACCACAATAAGCAACAAAATGCAGAATGAACATGATCAAAGGCATAAACACATGTATGCTACATTTCAATCCAAGTTCCGCGAATCTAAGATATTGAGCTCACTACGCAACCTGCAAAAGGTCTTCTCATCTAGAGGCTTGGTAAAGATATCGGCTAGCTGGTTCTCGGTGCTAACATGAAACACTTCGATATCTCCCTTTTGCTGGTGGTCTCTCAAAAAGTGATGCCGGATGTCAATGTGCTTTGTGCGGCTGTGCTCAACAGGATTTTCCGCTATTCGGATAGCACTCTCATTGTCACATAGGAGTGGGACTTTGCTCAGATTGTAGCCAAAGTCTCTGAGGGTTTGCCTCATCCAAAGTAGTTGCGCGCAACACTGTCCTGCGGCAACGTACTCGGCCTCAGCGGTGGATAGGGCAACGGAGGTTTGTTTCTTAGAGTTCCATGACACCAGGGACCTTCCTAAGAATTGGCACGTCCCCGATGTACTCTTCCTATCGACCTTACATCCAGCATAGTCAGAATCTGAGTTCCCAATCAAGTCAAAGTTAGACCCCTTTGGATACCAGATCCCGAAGCAAGGCATAGCGACTAAATATCGAAGAATTCGCTTCACAGCCACTAAGTGACACTCCTTTGGATCGGATTGAAATCTAGCACACATGCATACGCTAAGCATAATATCCGGTCTACTAGCACATAAATAAAGCAAAGAACCTATCATGGACCGGTATGCTTTTTGATCAACAGACTTACCTCCTTTGTTGAGGTCGGTGTGTCCGTCGGTTCCCATCGGCGTCTTTGCAGGCTTGGCGTCCTTCATCCCAAACCTCTTTAGCAAATCTTGTGTGTACTTCGTTTGGGAGATGAAGGTGCCGTCCTTGAGTTGCTTCACTTGGAACCCAAGGAAGTAGGTCAACTCGCCCATCATCGACATCTCGAATTTCTGCGTCATCACCCTGCTAAACTCTTCACAAGACTTTTGGTTAGTGGAACCAAATATTATGTCGTCGACATAAATTTGGCAAACAAAAAGATCACCATCGCAAGTCTTAGTAAAAAGAGTTGGATCGGCTTTCCCAACCTTGAAAGCATTAGCAATTAAAAAGTCTCTAAGGCATTCATACCATGCTCTTGGAGCTTGCTTAAGTCCATAGAGCGCCTTAGAGAGCTTACACACATGGTCGGGGTACCGTTCATCCTCGAAGCCAGGGGCTGCTCCACGTACACCTCCTCCTTGATCGGCCCGTTGAGGAAAGCGCTCTTCACATCCATTTGGTACAACCTGAAAGAATGGTGAGCGGCATATGCTAGCAAGATACGAATTGATTCTAGCCTAGCCACAGGAGCAAAAGTCTCCTCAAAGTCCAAACCTGCGACTTGGGCATAACCTTTTGCCACAAGTCGAGCCTTGTTCCTCGTCACCACCCCGTGCTCGTCCTGTTTGTTGCGGAACACCCACTTGGTCCCCACAACATTTTGCTTGGGACGAGGCACCAGTGTCCAAACTTCGTTGCGCTTGAAGTTGTTGAGTTCCTCCTGCATGGCCAACACCCAGTCCGGATCTAGCAAGGCCTCTTCTACCCTGAAAGGCTCAATAGAAGAGACAAAAGAGTAATGCTCACAAAAGTTAACTAATCTTGAGCGAGTAGTTACTCCCTTGCTAATATCACCCAATATCTGATCGACGGGATGATCCCTTTGAATTGTCGCTCGAACTTGGGTTGGAGGTGCCTGAGGTGCTTCTTCCTCTTCAACTTGATTATCCTGTGCTCCCCCTTGATCATGCGCCTCCACTTGAGGTATCTGTTCGTCATCTTGAGTTGGGGGATGCACCATAGTTGAGGAAGAAGGTTGATCTCGTTCATCTTGTTCCTGTGGCCGCACTTCTCCAATCGCCATGGTTCGTATAGCGGCCGTCGGAACATCTTCTTCATCTACATCATCACAATCAACAACTTGCTCTCTTGGAGAGCCATTAGTCTCATCAAATACAACGTCGCTAGAGACTTCAACTAAACCCGATGATTTGTTGAAGACCCTATATGCCTTTGTATTTGAATCATAACCTAGTAAAAATCCTTCTACGGCTTTGGGAGCAAATTTGGAATTCCTACCCTTCTTCACTAGAATGTAGCATTTACTCCCAAAAACACGAAAATACGATACATTAGGTTTGTTACCGGTTAGTAGCTCATACGACGTCTTCTTGAGGAGGCGGTGAAGGTAGACCCTGTTGATGGCGTGGCAAGCCGTGTTCACGGCTTCCGACCAAAAGCACTCGGGGGTCTTGAATTCTCCAAGCATAGTCCTCGCCATATCTATGAGCGTCCTGTTCTTCCTCTCTACCACACCATTTTGCTAAGGTGTGTAGGGAGCGGAGAACTCGTGCTTGATCCCTTCCTCCTCAAGAAACTCCTCCACTTGAAGGTTCTTGAATTCAGACCCGTTGTCGCTCCTTATCTTCTTCACCTTGAGCTCAAACTCATTTTGAGCTCTCCTTAGAAAGCGCTCGAGGGTCCCTTGGGTTTCAGACTTATCCTGCAAAAAGAATACCCAAGTGAAGCGGGAAAAGTCATCAACGATAACTAGACCATACTTACTTCCTCCTATGCTCAGATAGGCGACGGGTCCGAAGAGGTCCATATGTAGCAGCTTTAGGGGTCTTGATGTTGTCATCACATTTTTGGTGTGATGAGAGCCTCCCACCTGTTTCCCTGCTTGACAAGCTGCACAAGGTCTATCTTTTTCGAAATGAACATTGGTTAGACCTATCACGTGTTCTCCCTTTAGAAGCTTGTGGAGGTTCTTCATCCCCACATGTGCTAAGCGGCGATGCCACAGCCAGCCCATGCAAGTCTTAGCCATTAAGCATGCATCTAGACCGGCCTCTTCTTTTGCAAAATCAACTAAGTAAAGCTTGCCGTCTAGTACACCCTTAAAAGCTAGTGAACCATCACATCTTCTAAAGACAGACACATCTACATTTGTAAACAAACAGTTATATCCCATATTGCATAATTGACTAACAGATAGCAAATTATATCCAAGAGACTCTACTAAAAACACATTAGAGATAGAGTGCTCATTTGAGATTGCAATTTTACCTAACCCTTTTACCTTGCCTTGATTCCCATCACCGAATATTATTGAATCTTGGGAATCTTTATTCTTGACGTAGGAGGTGAACATCTTCTTCTCCCCCGTCATATGGTTTGTGCATCCGCTGTCAATAATCCAGCTTGAACCCCCGGATGCATAAACCTGCAAGGCAAATTTAGGCTTGGGTCTTAGGTACCCAACTCATGTTGGGTCCTATAAGGTTAGTGCAAATATCCTTAGGGACCCAAATGCAAGTTTTGTCTCCCTTGCATTTTGCCCCTAACTTCCTAGCAACTATTTTCCTATCCTTTCTACAAATAGCAAAGGAAGCATTTAAAGCACAATAAATTGTAAAAGGTTCATTCACTACTGTTGGGGGCCTTCGTCCTCCGAAGGTCCTCAAAAACATGATTTGACAATGTTTTCCAAGTGGATTATATGAACAGGTATTTTCGGATTCAGAATTATGGATATGGAGCACGACCAGGACGAAGCCTGAACCAGACGAAGGTCGAGGGCAGCCGAAGCTGTGCGCAGGGAAGCTTCGGCGCGATGGCATAAGGGGGAACCGACTTAAAGATGAAAAGACTTCGGGGGCCTCGACAGATTTCCATAAACCGTTAACAAATGTAATGGACATGGATGTAATTTTACGTGGGCTGCGTCCCGCGTCTATAAATAGATGAACAGTACTCCCGTACTGTTCACGCTGACTTGGCATTGGCTTTTGCGTCACGCTTGTACTTTTACCTTCTCTCAGGACCGAAGGTACATTTGTAATTTGAAATCATTTCTATTTCTCCATGTTAATAAAATAGAAATGATCTTATGTTGATATTTATATTTCACGCTTTATATGAATCCTTCGGCATTATTTATTATATTTACGAAGGTATGTCTCTTGTGACCTTCGTCCTAAAGCATTATTTCCCGAAGGGGCGTAATGTTTCGAAGGACGAAGGACCTTAATGTTTAACATCTTCTATGTTGCCTTGTTCTCAACTCTTAGCATTTGAGAACAAGTCCCCAACATTGGCGCCCACCTCCGGTGAACTCACTTCCACTTCGAGTTTTTGTGAACACCTTCGGAAGCTATAGACCTTCGCTATGGCGCCGAAGAAAGCTTCAGCGACTGGGGCAGGAGCACTACAACCGCTGGACCACAACCAGGAGACCGTCTCTCTTCGGGAGGCCCGAAGCCAGAAGAGAAAAGCCGTCAGCCCGACGCTTGAGGAAGAAGAGCTAGACCAAGAAATCAGAGAGATGGAGATGCTACATCAACAAGTGCAGAGGAAGAAGGAGAAGATGGCCCGCCTAGCTGAGTTGCAAAGGCAAATAGACGAAGCCTCTGAGGAAGTTCGCCATCTCACTCACGATGAGCAGAACAGAAGGCCTCATCAGAAAGACCTTCATCAGGAGGGCTTCGTCAACGAAGATGACTGGTATGATAATTTCCATCAGGGAAATTTTGTTTTCGATGATGCTTCTCCTCTGTCTGCTGAGCTACAGGCTACACCTTGGCCTCCATCCTATAAGCCACCCCAGCTTCCCATGTTTGACGGCCACTCCGACCCGAAGCAGTTCTTGATGAGCTACGAAGCAACAGTGTCTTCGTATGGGGGCAATGCTGCAGTCATGGCGAAGTCTTTCGTTATGGCCGTCAGGAATGTTGCTCAGACTTGGTATTCCTCAATTCGGCCAGGAACAATCACTTCATGGCAGAAGCTGAAGGATATGTTACTGACCAGCTTTCAAGGATTTCAAACGAAGCCGGTCACAGCTCAAGCCCTCTTCCAGTGTATTCAGGATCACGAAGAATACCTTCAGGCGTATGTCCGAAGGTTCTTACGATTGAGGGCGCAGGCACCAACGGTGCCCAATGAAATCGTTATCGAAGCCATGATCAAGGGGCTTCGTCCTGGACCTGCAGCTCAATACTTTGCTCGGAAGCCTCCTCAGACCCTGGAGAAATTGCTCCAAAAGATGGACGAGTACATTCGTGCTGACAATGATTTTCGCCAAAGAAGGGAGGAGGCCTTCAGATTTTCTGAAATGACCAGGGGCTTCGGAGGAAGATACTACCCGAGGCATGTCCGTTCCATCCACAACACTCAGAATGATGATAAGGGGAGTCAGCAAAACAGGCCGCAGTGCTCCTCACAGGCTTCGGGGCAACAACAAACCTCCTTCCGGCCACCAGCTCCAAGAGGCAGAGGCGCCAGGGGCTTCGGCGGAAGATTCGGAGATCAGCCAAGGAGACTGTTTTGCTTGTTCTGTGGAGAAGGCAAGGGCCATACCACTAGGACGTGCCATGTTACAATCCAGAAGCAAAAGGAAATAGCCGAAGCTGCATCTCAACAAGCTCAGCCGAAGCAGGTCATGCATACTGCTTCGTATCATCCGCCTTATATCCCACAATACATAGACAACCACCCTGCAGCTTCTGTAGCTTCGGCAAGTCAACCTCAAGCTTCCTGGCAGCAGCTTCCGCCTCCACCTCCATTGCAGCAAGGTCAACAGCCAGAAGGGAGTCAATACGCTCCACATCAGAGGGACTTCAGAGAACAGTCCGAAGCTCGCACAGTCAACAGCACTGTGCCAGAGTCGAAGCACATTTATTGACATATCCTACCTTTGATAGCAGTCTTTTCTATTCAGTTTTATTTTCTGTGAAGCAAAAAACATTGATAGTTTTCATGTAATAATTTTGTTGTTTCCTACGAGGAAAATCTATTTGCTCCACAAGCCTAAGTTGCTGAAGCCTAAAACTTTTTCCGTTACCAAGGAGGACCCTCGGATTAAAAATCCTTCGGAGTAACAGAAAGTCGTTCTAAGGAACGCAGAGTAAGTTTATGAAGTCACAAAAAGCCGTTCCAAAGGGAGCGCAGTGTAAGTTTTCTGCTCAGAAGTCGTTCCTAAAGGAATGCAGAGCCTACAGCGAAAAGTCAACGCTGATACCGCCTAAGTAAAAGGCGAAGAAGCTCCTAAGGGAGGCTTACAGCGAAAAGTCAACGCTGATACCGCCTAAGTAAAAGGCGAAGAAGCTCCTAAGGGAGGCTTACAGCGAAAAGTCAACGCTGAAACCGTCTAAGTAAAAGACGAAGAAGCTCCAAAGACGTTCCTAAGGGAATGCAGAGCTTACGAATATATTTTATGTGTATCTTCGGAACAAATGACACATGCATAACATAACATCATCACATCATTTTGCATAGCATAAGCATCATACATCATATTGCATTTGGCAAGAGAAGGGGATACTCTCAACCTTCGAAAGGATGCTTTGAGAAAGTGACATCGAAATTGTATAGCTTCGGAATACAGTTTCGAAGAATATTTTTACGAAACGTGGGCGAATTTTATCAGATCAATATCAAAGTTGTATAGCTTCGGAATATAGCTTCGGAGAATGTTTTCACGAAGCATGGATATCATTCATCAGAGTAATTTTAACGAAGAATGTCTTCTTCACGAAGCATGAAAAGAAGGGAAGGTGTTTTTTCGCCGAAGGCTCAAAAATGGTATGTATTTAAAGTTTCATGCATCGTAAAGAATTCAATAATGAAAAGAGACTTGTATATTACATTCAAATGTACAAAGTGTTGCATAGATTACACTTTAAATGTTTTTTCCAAATAGCATCTAATCTTCTCTCAATACTGCTTCGGCGGCTTCATTCAGAAGTTGGTCAACAACCTTGTCCATGATAGTTTCGGCCATTTGTTTAATTTCTTCATCCCCTTTTGTGTGGGGGTCGGCAGTTGGTTCAACAGTTTCTGAGCGAAGAGAACACTTCTTCATTACTTTTACAAATCGCGAGTAAAGTTTAAAATGAAAATTACAACGCAACAAGAACGACTAATTGGTACCTAATTGTCTTTCGGGCTCCGTACTCCTTTCGGCAGCTTCTGCTACTTTTCTAGCATCATGAATGCCTTTTTCGCTTCTTTGGATGATCTCTTGCGCCATTCCTCGGCCGCCGTCGTTCCAGATATCAGTAAAAAATTTGCCACCAACCACGCTTGCTTCGGCCGAGGGGTCCTTGATATCTTCGGAAGATAAGGTAGCTTCGGACTGAGCTAAAAATTTTACATGCCCGCAACCTTTCTTCTCTAAGACAGAAGCAATTCCTCTGGCGCCCGAAAAAGCGCATATGTCGCCACGACTGTTCAGAATCTCTTCGAAGGCCTCTGCTTCGTGGCTAATCCATTCCAGCGGATCTTCGGGATTGCCTCGAGAAAAATTCTCTTCGCTGGAAAAGGCGCCGACGCTAGCAAAGCTGGTTTTAATTTTATTCACGCATTCTATAGATTTAACATAGCATTTCCCCTGAGATGTGCGAAGCTCCTTAACTCTTGATTCCAATTTGCTGACCATAAAATCACTAAGTTCTCGTTTCGTTTCCTCAAGCGCGCGCTCCTCTTTAGCTCTAGCCAGCTGTTTCTGAAGATCTTTAATCTCGCGTTTTTGAGCTTCGGTTTGGGCCCTTGAAGCAGCTTCGTCTTTTTTCACTTTATCTACCAGTGTAAGCAGAATTTTATCTTTTTCCAAAGCTTCGTTTCTCAGTTTGATAACTTCGGAGCGTAAATTATTAAACGCAATTTCATAACTTTCATCTTCGGCGCTCTTTTGCGCTCTTAGCGCGTTGCTTAGGATCAGGCCCTATACGAAAAAGAATTCATATAAGAAAAAAGGAATGAGTTGTGTAAAAAAATAATAAGGGGGTTTTTTCAAGCGTTTAATTCCCGTACCTTCAGGCTGTTGTACGCAAGACTGTCTGCGAGATCTTCTTTCGACATGGCGCTTAATCCAGATTCAAGCTTCGGGAAACCAATACTCCTGGCCATCTCTCGGCAGACAGATAGCTCTTTGTTGTCAGGCAGGCAGTATAAGAAATCATCTTCATTTGTCCCATTGAATATTACTGCCCCCTTTGGATATTTTAGCTCCTTTGCATAATGGTTAGCTTCATGAGTTTCTTCTTCAGATAGTTTTTTCCCCGAAGCATGTCGTATGATGTAATCACACATGCTGGCAGGCGCTTCGGGGATGGCAGTGTCAGTTTCTTCAACTAAAATTGGTTCTGGTATTTTTATTGCTTCGGCTTCCAAAGTTTGCTCCTTGAAGGGCTCTGAAGGCCCAGCTTCAGCTTCAGCTTGTTGCGTCGGAGCTTCAGAAGAAGCTTCAGCAATTTCAACACTCTTTCTTGGAGTTGTGCTTGAAGACTTAATTGTCTCCAAGACATCTAGTACATTTACCATTCTCTTCCTTTTTGGGGTCACCATTGGACCCTTTTGGATTTTTGCTGCTTCGACATTTGCTACAGGACTCAAAATTTCTGATGCTTTTTCCTTAGTCGGATTTTTCGCTTCTTCCATTTTTTCTGTGGACGGCGCTTCGGCCATCTCTGCAATTTCTGGCAGCAAGGTTGGCTGTTCAGCTTCGGCGGCCGAAGAAGTTTCTCCGGTGAACTCAGGCACCGAAGCTGGTTCAATATGGCGTGGTCGGTGTGTGAGGACCTTCAACCTTTTTCCTTTCGGTTCTGGCTCAGTTGCAGCTTCTTCTCTTTCAGAGGTTATGTTTTTCCTTTTTTGCCTTCGGATGGGATAACGATAATCAGGGTAGAAGAACCCGACTGCATCAAACACTCGGTTGAGTCTCTTCTTTTTTCGGCCTCCGAAGGCTGCTGATAGTGCAGTATTTTCAGCCTTCGAATATGCCCCAAGTAATTCATCACTTAATGTTTCAATGCTTTTCAGCCAGTCATCATCAGGTTCAACAAATTTATCTGCATATTTGAATGTGTACTTTAATCTGACTAGTCCGCCTTCGTCGGACTCTTTGATGGTTTCCTTCGGCATTTCCCACTTTTCTGCAAGTGGCCATACCCTGAAGGCAATGTGTTCTTGGACCAAGTCCCTTGTCCCAATAAACGAGCAGACTACCCCGAAGGCTCTTTGGCATTCTTCGGCGGCTTCGTCCATTTCGACCTTCGGCCTTCGAAGACCGAAGCGTTGCCAGATTGGGTGCATAATGATACTCTTCACATTCTCTTGAGCTGTTAGATCATTCTTTACATAAAACCATTCAGTCATCCAGGCTCCGGGCCACCTCTTCCGAAAGGTCGGCACAGGGCAGCTTGACCCGGAGCGGGCGCCGAAGCTGTAGCACCCAAAGTTGTTGTGGTATTGCTCCTTTCCCCAGGGCTTCGTCTCGTATAATAACTCATGAATGTTGCAGAAGCTTTTAGCGTTCGGTTCCAACCCTTGGCTCCTCGCAGCCCAGGCAAACACTCCCATTCTTATGATGGCTTCGGGAGTGATTTGATGCAGATAGACTTGAAATGTCTTTAGTACCTCAACAACAAAGTTGCTCAGGGGGAATCGAAGCCCAGCCTTGAGGAAGCTTCGGAAAATCACAACTTCATCTTCTTCGGGGGTGGGAGAAGTTTTTTCCCCGGCATCAGCTCTCACAATAGATATGTCTCGGAAATATCGCCCCCTCAAATTATCAATGTGACTCTGCTTGATGGTCGTTTTCCCAAAAACTGTGTGGCTTGGTCGCCACGGTCGATCTTCGGCCTCTTCCCCACCACTTTCCACATCATAGCTGTCGCTGTCATCAGTATCTTCGGACAAACCTTCGAGAATCTCCTTCGTGATTTTCTCCGTATTGGTCTCTGCCATCGCTATCAGGAACCCCAGATTCTTCTCCTCCTCGAGACTCAGCTTCGTCTCAGCAGGGATCTTCAGCTTCGTCTCAGCAGGGATCTTCTTGCCTTCAGACATCTTCGGAAACGCTAAAAAATTGTTCCCGAGGCCGAAGCTTCGAAATCAAAAAGACCAGCAAATCTTAATGAACAAGAGCTAAAAATTTTTAGTGGGCCGAAGCAAAAGGCAAGTGTGCGTACCAAATGAGTTCGCGATGTGATCTTATTTATACGCCTAGGGCGTTGAAAATTGAAAGGCCCCGCTTGTCAGTGAATGTTGCTATTCTAGCAAAGGGAAGGTGTTTTTTCGGACCTTCGGCTCAAGGCCTTCGTCCATATCGCAATCTGAATTTATTATTTACAAATTAATATTGCGAGGGGCTACTGTTGGGGGCCTTCGTCCTCCGAAGGTCCTCAAAAACATGATTTGACAATGTTTTCCAAGTGGATTATATGAACAGGTATTTTCGGATTCAGAATTATGGATATGGAGCACGACCAGGACGAAGCCTGAACTAGACGAAGGTCGAGGGCAGCCGAAGCTGTGCGCAGGGAAGCTTCGGCGCGATGGCATAAGGGGGAACCGACTTAAAGATGAAAAGACTTCGGGGGCCTCGACAGATTTCCATAAACCGTTAACAAATGTAATGGACATGGATGTAATTTTACGTGGGCTGCGTCCCGCGTCTATAAATAGATGAACAGTACTCCCGTACTGTTCACGCTGACTTGGCATTGGCTTTTGCGTCACGCTTGTACTTTTACCTTCTCTCAGGACCGAAGGTACATTTGTAATTTGAAATCATTTCTATTTCTCCATGTTAATAAAATAGAAATGATCTTATGTTGATATTTATATTTCACGCTTTATATGAATCCTTCGGCATTATTTATTATATTTACGAAGGTATGTCTCTTGTGACCTTCGTCCTAAAGCATTATTTCCCGAAGGGGCGTAATGTTTCGAAGGACGAAGGACCTTAATGTTTAACATCTTCTATGTTGCCTTGTTCTCAACTCTTAGCATTTGAGAACAAGTCCCCAACAACTACTTTCCTAGGAGCATGAATAATATTCTTTCTAGGCACATGATGAATAGCATTTCTCCTAGACATATTTCTACCATGCATATAGGAAGAACTAGAAGCAAACATGGCATGAGAATCAAAAACATCATAAGCATTATAGCTCCTATAAGCCTTTCTAGTTTGTCTCCTACCATGGTACATAAAGGCATGGTTCTTTTTAGCACTAGTTGCCATAGGGGCCTTCCCTTTCTCCTTGGCAGAGATGGGAGCCTTATGGCTTGTCAAGTTCTTGGCTTCCTTCTTGTAGCCAAGTCCATCCTTAATTGAGGGGTGTCTACCAATGGTGTAGGCATCCCTTGCAAATTTTAGCTTATCAAAATTACTCTTGCTAGTCTTAAGTTGAGCATTAAGACTAGCCAATTCATCATTAAGTTTGGAAATTGAAACTTGGTGTTCACTACAAGCATCAATGTCAAAATCTTTACACCTATTGCAAGTTTCAACAATTTCTACACAGGAGTTGGATTTATTTGCTTCTACTAGTTTAGCATTTAAATCATTGTTAACACTTCTTAAAGTAGCAATGGTTTCATGACAAGAAGATAATTCACTAGAGATCATTTCATTCCTTTTAATTTCAAGAGCAAGAGATTTTTGTGCACTAACAAATTTATCATGCTCCTCATATAGAAGATCCTCTTGTTTTTCTAGTAATTTATTCTTGTCATTTAAAGCATCAATCAACTCATTAATCTTATCAATTTTGGATCTATCTAATCCCTTGAATAAGCATGAGTAATCTATCTCATCATCATCACTAGACTCATCCTCACTTGAAGAAGCATAAGTACTAGTATCATGAGTGCTTACTTTCTTCTCCCTTGCCATGAGGCAAGTGTGACGCTCGTTGGGGAAGAGGGATGACTTGTTGAAGGCGGTGGCGGCGAGTCCTTCATTGTCGGAGTCGGAGGAGGAGCAATCCGAATCCCACTCCTTTCCGATATGCGCCTCGCCCTTGGCCTTCTTGTAATGCTTCTTCTTCTCCCTTTTGTTCCCCTTTTCCTGGTCACTTTCATTATCGGGACAGTTAGCAATGAAATGACCAATCTTACCACATTTGAAGCACGAGCGCTTCTCCTTTGTCTTGGTCTTGCTTGGCTGTCCCTTGCGACCCTTAAGCGCCATCTTGAAGCGCTTAATGATGAGGGCCATCTCCTCATTATTTAGCCCGGCCGCCTCAACTTGCGCCACCTTGCTCGGTAGCGCCTCCTTGCTCCTCGTTGCCTTGAGAGCAACGGGTTGAGGTTCATTGATTGGACCGTTTAGAGCGTCGTCCACATATCTCGCCTCCTTGATCATCATCCGCCCGCTTACGAATTTTCCGAGTACCTCCTCGGGCGTCATCATCGTGTACCTGGGATTCTCACGAATATTGTTTACGAGATGAGGATCAAGAACGGTAAAAGACCGTAGCATTAGGCGGACGACGTCGTGGTCCGTCCATCGTGTGCTTCCGTAGCTCCTTATCTTGTTGATAAGGGTCTTGAGCCGGTTGTATGTTTGTGTCGGCTCCTCGCCCCTTATCATCGCGAACCGTCCAAGCTCGCCCTCCACCAACTCCATCTTGGTGAGCAAGGTGACGTCGTTCCCCTCATGAGAAATCTTGAGGGTGTCCCAGATCTGCTTGGCGTTATCTAAGCCGCTCACTTTATGGTATTCATCCCTGCACAAGGAAGCTAGAAGGACAGTAGTAGCTTGTGCATTCTTATGAATTTGTTCATTAATGAACATGGGACTATCCGAACTATCAAAGTGCATTCCACTCTCTACAATCTCCCATATACTAGGATGGAGAGAGAATAGGTGACTACGCATTTTGTGGCTCCAAAATCCGTAGTCCTCCCCATCAAAGTGTGGGGGCTTGCCGAGTGGAATGGAGAGCAAATGTGAATTTGAACTTTGCGGAATACGAGAGTAGTCAAAGGAAAAGTTCGAATTAACCGGTTTCCTTCTCTCGTAGTCGTTGTGGTCGTCGTCCTTTTGGGAAGAAGTAGACTCATCGCTGTCGTCGTAGTAGACGATCTCCTTGATGCGCCTTGTCTTCTTCTTCTTCCCTTCCTTCCGTCTGTGGCCTGAGCCGGAGTCGGTAGGCTTATCGTCCTTCGGCTCATTGACGAACGATTCCTTCTCTTTGTCGTTGATCACGATACCCTTCCCCTTAGGATCCATCTCTTCGGGCGGTTAGTCCCTTTGTGAAGAGAACGGCTCCGATACCAATTGAGAGCACCTAGAGGGGGGGTGAATAGGTGATCCTGTGAAACTTAAGATTATAGCCACAAAAACTTGTTAAGTGTTAGCACAATAATCGCCAAGTGGCTAGAGAGGAGTCTCAACAAAACACAATACCACAAGAGATCAAACACAGAGATGACACAGTGGTTTATCCCGTGGTTCGGCCAAGACCAACGCTTGCCTACTCCACGTTGTGGCGTCCCAACGGACGAGGGTTGCAATCAACCCCTCTCAAGCGGTCCAAAGACCAACTTGAATACCACAGTGTTTTGTTTTGCCTTTCAATATCCTGTTTGCGAGGATTCTCCACAACTTGGAGCCTCTCGCCCTTACACTTGAGATTCACAAGAAATACGGAGTAAGGGAGGAAAGCAACACACACAAATCCACAGCAAAATGCGCACACACACGGCCAAGAATCGAGCTCAAAAGACTATCTCAAAGTTCTCACTAGAACGGAGCTCGAATCACTGAGAATGACAAACGAATGCGCAAAGACTGAGTGTGGATGATCAAGAATGCTCTAAGGTTGCTTGGTGTCCTCCTTCATGCGCCTAGGGGTCCCTTTTATAGCCCCAAGGCAGCTAGGAGCCGTTGAGCACAAATCTGGAAGGCCATTCTTGCCTTCTGTCGTCGGGGGCACCGGACAGTCCGGTGCACACCGGACACTGTCCGGTGCCCAATTTCCTTCCTTAAATAGCGAAGCCGACCGTTGGCAGACTTGGAGCCGTTGGAGCACCGGACATGTCCGGTGCACACCGGACAGTCCGGTGCCGTCTTCTAGCCGTTGGCCCGGCCATGTGTCGCGCGCAGATTCCGCGACCGACCGTTGGCCCGGCCGACCGTTGGCTCACCGGACAGTCCGGTGCACACCGGACAGTCCGGTGAATTTTAGCCGTACGTCGCCGGTGAATTCCCGAGAGCAGCCACTTCGCTCGAGCCAGCCTGGCGCACCGGACACTGTCCGGTGCACCCAGACTGGGCAGACTGTGGCTGCTCGAGCCATCTCTTCTCCAACTCGATTTTTTCTGTTTCCAGCACTTAGACACAATACATTAGTCCATAAAACAATGTACTAAGTCTGAGAAACATACCTTAATTCTTGATTTGTACTTTGTCCACCTTTTTACACTTAGGTACTTGTGTTGGACACTAAATCACCAAAATACTTAGAAATGGCCCAAGGGCACATTTCCCTTTCAAACACACACAAGATTCAATCCGCAGCACACACACGCACACAAGTCAAGACTTGAGCTCAAAGGACAACACAAAGAGTTCACAACTCGAAATGAAGCTCAAATCACTATCACAATGAATCAAATGTGTGGGAGCGGAGTCTGGATGTCTTAGTATACTTGGAGAATGCTTGGGTGTACTGCTCCATGCGCCTAGGGGTCCCTTTTATAGCCCCAAGGCAGCTAGGAGCCGCTGGAGATCAACATGGAAGGCTATCCTTGCCTTTTGTCGAGTGGCGCACCAGATAGTCCGGTACGCCACCGGACAACCACTGTAGCATGTCCGGTGCACGATTTCCTTCCAAATCGGGCACAGTCGACCGTTGCTTCTCGGAGCCGGTTGGCGCACCGGACACTGTCCGGTGCACACCGAACAGTCCGGTGCACCCAGCCGACTGTTGGAGCAGCCATGTGTCGCGCGTTGATCGCGCGGACGATCGTTGGCGCAGGCGCCGTTGGCTCACCGGACAGTCCGGTGCACTACCGGACAGTCTGATGCACCACCGGACAGTCTGATGCACCACCGGACAGTCCGATGAATTATAGCCACGTCGCCTTGTTACTTTTCCCGAGAGCGATGAGTTCGCCGCAGGTGACTCACCGGACAGTCCGGTGCACCACCGGACAGTCCGATGAATTATAGTCGTATGACTCCATCGATTCCCGAGAGCGATCACTTCATCGTTGACCAGCCTGGTCCGCCACCGGACAGTCCAGTGTGCCAGGCCGAGCTGGAGTTGGTTGTACACGGCCAACTCTTCTTAAATTCAACTTTTCTCTTCTTGGCTTTGTTTCTAGCACTTAGATAAACACATTAGTATTCAAAAATAATGTATAATGTCTAGAAACATACCTCGTGCCTTGATTTCACTTTTCCCACATTTAGCACAAAAGGATTCAATTAATATGTGTTGGGCATCTAATCACCAAAAAACTTATAGAAATTGCCCAAGGGCATATTTCCCTTTCACTAACTTCCTAGAGGGCTCTAGGAAGTTAAGCTAACTTCCAACAAAAAAATTCTGAGAGCCAAACTTTCGATGGGATGGCTTAACTTCCGAGAGTTTAGCTAACTTCCTAGAGTTTAGGGCTAACTTCCTAGGGTTTAGGCTCTAGAAAGTTCACTATTTTGGTGTAGTGTGGGGAAAGGGGAGTTGTCTCTGCTTTGTCAACACGCAGACATCGTAGAATTGCTCCACATGGTCAAGGCACGGCAGGCCTCGTACCATCTCCTTGGCACTGAGCCGCTTCAGGGCCTCGAAGTTAAGGTGCCCGAAGCGCTCGTGCCACTGCCATGCCCCGTCGTCTCGACGAGCAGCAAGGCAGCAAGGTTGTGCCACCTTAACATTGAGGATGTATAGCTGATTTGGACTCCTGCGTACCTTGGCAAGAAGGCGACGAGAGGGATCCCAGATCCTCATGACTCCATGCTCGACCTCCACGCGTGAACCGTTCTGATCCAGCTATCCCAAGCTGATGATAGAGTTCCTCAATGCGGGGATGTAGTAGACTCCGGTGAGCAGCCTATGCTCACAAGACGCGGCGGTGAAGACGACTGAGCCAGCGCCCTTGATCTCTACATCGGAGGCGTCCCCAAACTTGATGGAGCCTGGAACGCTAGAGTCAAGCTCAGTGAAGAACTCCCATTGGCCGGTCATATGATGAGTGGCGCCGATGTCGAGGCACCATCCTTTGATCATGTCTTTGCTGGAGCTGTCGCCGAGGAAAGCGCGTGCTTTCAACTCATTAAGGTGGAGGAGTGCCGCTACGACCGGTGCCGCTGGAGATAGCTCGATGCTTGCATGTGATAGGAGTAGAGCCTCCTCCGCCTCCGCCTGTGCGACGTTGGCATGGCCACGTGAAAGGGAAATGTGCCCTTGGCCATTTCTAAGTATTTTGGTGATTGAGTGCCAACACAAGTGCTTTTGTGTTAATCTATGCAAAGTGGTGGACAAAGTGCAAATCAAGTCAAAAGGTATGTTTCTAGACTTAGTATATTGTTTTATGGACTAATGTATTGTGTCTAAGTGCTGGAAACAGGAAAAATCGAGTTGGAAAATAGATGGCTTAGTTCAGCCAAAGTCTGCTGAGACTGGGTGCACCGGACTGTCCGGTGGTGCACCGGACAGTGTCCGGTGCGCCAGGCTGGCTCTGGCGAACTCGCTGCTCTCGGGACTTCGACGGCGGTGTACGGCTATAAATCACCGGACTATCTGGTGGTGCACCGGACTGTCCGGTGAGCCGTTCACAGGCGAAGCCGTCGCTCTCGGGAGATGATCAACGACGTACGACTATAATTCACCGGACTGTCCGGTGGTGCACCGGACTGTCCGGTGAGCCAACGGTCAGTCAGGCCAACGGTCAGTCGAGGATTCCACGCGTGACGCGTGGCCGAGCCAACGGTCACATTGGGGCACCGGACAGTGTCCGGTGCGCCAACGGCTCTCAACCAGCAACGGTCGGCTTCGCCAAATAAGGAAACAAATCCGCACTGGACAGTGTCCGGTGGTGCACCGGACTGTCCGGTGCGCCAGGCGACAGAAGGCAAAATCTGCCTTCCTGGAATGCTCTCAACGGCTCCTAGCTGCCTTGGGGCTATAAAAGGGACCCCTAGGCGCATGGAGGAGAACACTAAGTATACTCAAAGCATTCCTAAGCACCAAGACTTCGATTCCATGCATTTGTTTCTTCGTGATAGCATCTAGAGCTCTAATTGAGTTGTGAACTCGTCGGGTTGTGTTGCGAGCTCTTGTTGCGACTTGTGTGCGTGTTGTCTCTGTGATTTTGTGTCTTGTGTGCGTTGCTCATCCCTCCCTTACTCCGTGCTTCTTTGTGAACTTCAAGTGTAAGGGCGAGAGACTCCAAGTTGTGGAGATTCCTCGCGAACGGGATATAGAAAAGCAAAGCAAAACATCATGATATTCAAGTGGGTCTTTGGACCGCTTAAGAGGGGTTGATTGCAACCCTCGTCCGTTGGGACGCCACAACGTGGAAGTAGGCAAGTTTTGTACTTGGCCGAACCACGGGATAAACCACTGTGTCTATCTGTGTTGATTCTCTTGTGGTTATCGTGTCTTGCAAGAACTTCTCTCTAGCCACTTGGCGATTATTGTGCTAATGCTTAATCAAGTTTCTGTGGCTTAAGTTTAAATTTTACAGGATCACCTATTCACCCCCCCCCCTCTAGGTGCTCTCAATTGGTATCGGAGCCGTTCTCTTCACGAAGGGACTAATCGCCCGAAGAGATGGATCCTAAGGGGAAGGGAATTGTGATCAACGATAAGGAGGAGTCCTTCGTCAACGAGCCGAAGGATGACAAGCCTACCGACTCGGGCTCGGGCTACAAACGCAAAGATGGGAAGAAGAAGAAGACGAGACGCATCAAGGAGATCGTCTACTACGACGATAGCGACGAATCCACTTCTTCCCACAAGGACGACGACAACGACTACGAGAAAAGAAAGACGGTTAATTTGAATTTTTCTTTCGATTACTCTCGTATTCCTCAGAGTTCAAATGCTCATTTGCTTTCCATCCCTCTTGGCAAACCTCCACACTTTGATGGGGAGGACTACGAATTTTGGAGTCACAAAATGTGTAGTCACTTGTTCTCTCTCCATCCAAGCATATGGGAGATTGTTGAGAATGGAATGAAATTTGATAGCTCGGATAGTCCTATATTTATTAATGAACAGATTCATAAAAATGCACAAGCTACTACTGTGTTGTTAGCCACTTTGTGCAGGGACGAGTACCATAAGGTGAGCGGCTTGGACAATGCCAAGCAGATTTGGGACACCCTCAAGATCTCTCATGAGGGGAACGACGTCACCTTGCTCACCAAAATGGAGTTGGTGGAGGGCGAGCTTGGAAGATTCGCGATGATAAGGGGCGAGGAGCCAACCCAAACATACAACCGGCTCAAGACCCTCATCAATAAAATAAGGAGATACGGAAGCACGCGATGGACGGACCACGACGTCGTTCGTCTAATGCTAAGGTCCTTTACTGTACTTGATCCACATCTGGTGAACAATATTCGTGAAAATCCTAGGTACACCAAGATGTCGCCCGAAGAAGTTCTTGGGAAGTTCGTAAGCGGGCGAATGATGATTAAGGAGGCGAGATACGTCGATGATGCACTAAATGGACCAATCCAAGAGCCTCAAACTATTGCTCTCAAGGCAACGAGGAGCAAGGAGGCGCTATCTAGCAAGGTGGTGCAAGTAGAGGCGGCCGGGCTTAATGATGAAGAGATGGCCCTCATCATCAAGCGCTTCAAGACGGCGCTAAAGGGTCGCAAGGGACAGCCAAGCAAGACCAAGACAAAGGGGAAGCGCTCATGCTTCAAATGTGGTAAGATTGGTCATTTTATTGCTAACTGTCCCGATAATGATAGTGACCAGGAAAAAGGGAACAAAAGAGAAAAGAAGAAGAGTTACAAGAAGGCCAAGGGCGAGGCACACCTTGGAAAGGAGTGGGACTCGGATTGTTCGTCATCCGACTCCGACAATGAAGGACTCGCCGCCACCGCCTTCAACAAGTCATCCCTCTTCCCCAACGAGCGTCACACATGCCTCATGGCGAAGGAGAAGAAGGTATGTACTCGAAACAATGCCACTTATGATTCTTCTAGTGATGATGAGTCTAGTAATGAAGAAATAGATTACTCTAGTTTGTTCAAGGGATTGGATAGAACTAAAATAGATAAGATTAATGAATTGATTGATGCCTTGAATGAAAAGGATAGACTTTTAGAGAAACAAGAGGACCTTTTATATGAAGAGCATGATAAATCTGTTAGTGCACAAAATTCACTTGCTCTAGAAGTTAAAAGGAATGAAATGCTTTCTTGTGAACTATCTACTTGTCATGAAACCATTTCTACTTTAAAAGGTGTTAATGATGATTTAAATGCTAAACTAGAAGTAGCATGTAAATCTAACTCTTGTGTAGAACATGTTATGATTTGCAATAGGTGTAAAGATTTTGACATTGATGCTTGTAGTGAACACCTAGTTTCAATTTCCAAATTGAATGATGAATTGGCTAGTCTTAATGCCCAACTTAAGACTAGCAAAAGTGAATTTGACAAACTAAAATTTGCAAGGGATGCCTACACGATTGGTAGACACCCCTCAATTAAGGATGGTCTTGGCTTCAAGAGGGAAGCCAAGAACTTAACAAGCCATAAGGCTCCCATCTCCGCCAAGGAGAAAGGGAAGGCCCCTATGGCTAGTAGTGCTAAAAAGAACCATGCTTACATGTATCATGATAGGAGACGTTCTAGGAATGCCTATAGAAGTTATAATGCTTTTGATTCTCATGCCATGTTTGCTTCTAGTTCTTCCTATATGCATAATAGAGATATGTCTAGGAGAAATGTTGTTCATCATATGCCTAGGAGAAATGTTGTTAATGTTCCTAGGAAAGTTAATGAACCCTCGATAATGTATCATGCTTGCAATGCTTCATTTGCCATTTGTAGAAAGAACAAGAAGGTGATTGCTAGGAAGTTAGGGGCAAGATGCAAGGGAGATAAAACTTGCATTTGGGTCCCTAAGACCATTGTGACTAACCTTGTAGGACCCAACAAGAGTTGGGTACCTAAGACCCAAGCCTAAATTTGCCTTGCAGGTTTATGCATCCGGGGGCTCAAGCTGGATTATCGACAGCGGATGCACAAACCACATGACGGGAGAGAAGAGGATGTTCTCTTCCTACGTCAAGAACAAGGATCCCCAAGATTCAATAATATTCGGTGATGGGAACCAAGGCAAGGTGAAAGGGTTAGGTAAAATTGCTATTTCGTCCGAGCACTCTATTTCTAATGTGTTTTTAGTTGAGTCACTCGGATATAATTTGTTATCTGTAAGTCAACTTTGTAATATGGGATATAATTGTCTATTCACAAATGTAGATGTGTCTGTCTTTAGAAGGTGTGATGGTTCACTAGCTTTTAAGGGTGTACTAGACGACAAACTTTATTTGGTTGATTTTGCAAAAGAAGAGGCCGGTCTAGATGCATGCTTAATCGCTAAGACTTGCATGGGCTGGCTGTGGCATCGCCGCTTAGCACATGTGGGGATGAAGAACCTTCACAAGCTTCTAAAGGGAGAACACGTGATAGGTCTAACTAATGTGCATTTCGAAAAAGATAGACCTTGTGCAGCTTGTCAAGCAGGCAAACAGGTGGGAAACTCTCATCACACCAAAAATGTGATGACCATATCAAGACCTTTGGAGATGCTTCACATGGACCTCTTCGGACCCGTCGCCTATCTAAGTATAGGAGGAAGTAAGTATGGTCTTGTTATAGTTGATGATTTTTCCCGCTTCACTTGGGTATTCTTTTTGCAGGATAAATCTGAAATCCAAGGGACCCTCAAGCGCTTCCTAAGGAGAGCTCAAAATGAGTTTGAGCTCAAGGTGAAGAAGATAAGGAGCGACAACGGGTCCGAGTTCAAGAACCTTCAAGTGGAGGAGTTCATTGAGGAGGAGGGGATCAAGCATGAGTTCTTCGCTCCCTACACACCATAGCAAAATGGTGTGGTAGAGAGGAAGAATAGGACGCTCATAGACATGGCGAGGACGATGCTTGGAGAGTTCAAGACCCCCGAGCGCTTTTGGTCGGAAGCCGTGAACACGGCTTGCCACGCCATCAACCGGGTCTACCTTCACCGCCTCCTCAAGAAGACTTCGTATGAGCTTCTAACCGGTAACAAACCCAATGTGTCTTACTTTCGTGTATTTGGGAGCAAGTGTTATATTCTTGTGAAGAAAGGTAGAACTTCTAAATTTGCTCCCAAAGCTGTAGAAGGGTTTTTATTAGGTTATGGCTCAAATACAAAGGCGTATAGGGTCTTCAACAAATCATCGGGTTTGGTTGAAGTCTCTAGCGACGTTGTATTTGATGAGACTAATGGCTCTCCAAGAGAGCAAGTTGTTGATCTTGATGATGTAGATGAAGAAGACGTTCCAACGGCCGCGATACGCACCATGGCGATTGGAGATGTGCGGCCTCAGGAACAAAAAGAGCAAGATCAACCTTCTTCCTCAACAATGGTGCATCCCCCAACCCAAGATGACGAACAGGTACCTCAAGTGGAGGCGCGTGATCAAGTGGGAGCACAGGATGTTCAAGTTGAAGAGGAAGAAGCACCTCAGGCACCTCCAACCCAAGTTCGAGCGACGATTCAAAGGAATCATCCCGTCAACCAAATTTTGGGTGATATTAGCAAGGGAGTAACTACTCGTTCTAGATTAGTTAATTTTTGTGAGCATTACTCCTTTGTCTCTTCTATTGAGCCTTTCAGGGTAGAAGAGGCCTTGCTAGATCCAGACTGGGTGTTGGCCATGCAGGAAGAGCTCAACAACTTCAAGCGTAATGAAGTTTGGACACTGGTGCCTCGTCCCAAGCAAAACGTTGTGGGAACCAAGTGGGTGTTCCGCAACAAACAGGATGAGCACGGGGTAGTGACGAGGAACAAGGCTCGACTTGTGGCAAAAGGTTATGCCCAAGTCGTAGGTTTGGACTTTGAGGAGACTTTTGCTCCTGTGGCTAGGCTAGAGTCCATTCGTATCTTGCTATCATATGCCGCTCACCATTCTTTCAGGTTGTACCAAATGGATGTGAAGAGCGCTTTCCTCAACGGGCCAATCAAGGAGGAGGTGTACGTGGAGCAACCCCCTGGCTTCGAGGATGAACGGTACCCCGACCACGTGTGTAAGCTCTCTAAGGCGCTCTATGGACTTAAGCAAGCCCCAAGAGCATGGTATGAATGCCTTAGAGACTTTTTAATTGCTAATGCTTTCAAGGTTGGGAAAGCCGATCCAACTCTTTTCACTAAGACTTGCGATGGCGATCTTTTTGTGTGCCAAATTTATGTCGATGACATAATATTTGGTTCTACTAATCAAAAGTCTTGTGAAGAGTTTAGCAGGGTGATGACGCAAAAATTCGAGATGTCGATGATGGGCGAGTTGAACTACTTCCTTGGGTTCCAAGTGAAGCAACTCAAGGACGACACCTTCATCTCCCAAACGAAGTACACGCAAGACTTGCTAAAGCGGTTTGGGATGAAGGACGCCAAGCCCGCAAAGACGCCGATGGGAACTGACGGACACACCGACCTCAACAAAGGAGGTAAGTCCGTTGATCAAAAGGCATACCGGTCTATGATAGGGTCTTTACTTTATTTGTGTGCTAGTAGACCGGATATTATGCTTAGCGTATGCATGTGTGCTAGATTTCAATCTGATCCAAGGGAGTGTCACTTAGTGGCTGTGAAGCGAATTCTTAGATATTTGGTCGCTACGCCTTGCTTCGGGATCTGGTATCCAAAGGGGTCTAACTTTGACTTGATTGGATACTCAGATTTTGACTATGCTGGATGTAAGGTCGATAGGAAGAGTACATCAGGGACGTGCCAATTCTTAGGAAGGTCCCTGGTGTCATGGAACTCTAAGAAACAAACTTCCGTTGCCCTATCCACCGCTGAGGCCGAGTATGTTGCCGCAGGACAGTGTTGCGCGCAACTACTTTGGATGAGGCAAACCCTCCGGGACTTTGGCTACAATCTGAGCAAAGTCCCACTCCTATGTGATAATGAGAGTGCTATCCGAATAGCGGAAAATCCCACAGCCGCACAAAGCACATTGACATCTGGCATCACTTTTTGAGAGACCACCAGCAAAAGGGAGATATCGAAGTGTTTTATGTTAGCACCGAGAACCAGCTAGCCGATATCTTTACCAAGCCTCTAGATGAGAAGACCTTTTGCAGGCTGCGTAGTGAGCTAAATGTCTTAGATTCGTGGAACTTGGATTGATTTATAGCATACATGTGTTTATGCCTTTGATCATGTTCCTTATGCATTTTGTTGTGGTGCTCAAGTTGTACAAACACTCCCCGGACCTCACAAGTCCTTTTGCAAGTGATGCACATATTTAGGGAGAGTTGTGCTACAACTTGACCCTTTGAGACTAACCGTGTGCTTGAGTTTGCTTGATTTAGTCTCAAAGGTAGATTGAAAGGGAAAAGGTGGACTTGGACCATGAAAGACTTCCACTGCACTCTGATGAGAGGGTAACTTATTCCAAGTTCATCTCATGTACTCCTATTGCCTTTGTATTCTTATTTGAAGATTTTGTTGAGGCAATGGGGTTAAAGGGCCAAGATTGATCCCGTTTTGGTGCTTGATGCCAAAGGGGGAGAAAATAAAGGCCAAAGCAATAAATGGATCAGCTACCACTTGAGAATTTTGAAAATAATAGAATAGAGCTTAGAATAGAGCTTTTTGTTTTGTCAAAATACTCTTATTGGCTCTTTTTGTCAAAAGTTGATCTCTTGTGGGGAGAATGGTTGATTATGGGAAATAGGGAGAGTTTTTGATACTGTGATCAATTTCTATTGGAACAACTCTCTTTATGTCTCTACAAGTATGTTTGACTTAGAGATAGGAATTTGAGTTTGATTTGCAAAAACAAATCAAGTGGTGGCAAAGTATGATCCATATATGCCAAATTTGAATCAAAACAACTTTGAGTTTTCATTTGCATTGATATTGCACTTGTTCTAGTTGCTTTATGTTGTGTTGGCATAAATCACCAAAAAGGGGGAGATTGAAAGGGAAATGTGCCCTTGGGCCATTTCTAAGTATTTTGGTGATTGAGTGCCAGCACAAGTGCTTTTGTGTTAATCTATGCAAAGTGGTGGACAAAGTGCAAATCAAGTCAAAAGGTATGTTTCTAGACTTAGTACATTCTTTTATGGACTAATGTATTGTGTCTAAGTGCTGGAAACAGGAAAAATCGAGTTGGAAAACAGATGGCTTAGTTCAGCCAAAGTCTGCTGAGACTGGGTGCACCGGACTGTCCGGTGGTGCACCGGACAGTGTCCGGTGCGCCAGGCTGGCTCTGGTGAACTCGCTCCTCTCGGGACTTCGACGGCGGTGTACCGGACTGTCCGGTGAGCCAACGGTCAGTACGGCTATAATTCACCGGACTGTCCGGTGGTGCACCGGACTGTCCGGTGAGCCAACGGTCAGTCAGGCCAACGGTCGACCGAGGATTCCGCGCGTGACGCGAGGCCGAGCCAACGGTCACATTGGGGCACCGGACTGTCCGGTGTGCACCGGACAGTGTCCGATGCGCCAACGGCTCTCAACCAGCAACGGTCGGCTTCGCCAAATAAGGAAACAAATCCGCACCGGACAGTGTCCGGTGGTGCACCGGACTGTCCGGTGCGCCAGGCGACAGAAGGCAAGATCTGCCTTCCTGGAATGCTCTCAACGGCTCCTAGCTGCCTTAGGGCTATAAAAGGGACCCCTAGGCGCATGGAGGAGAACACTAAGTATACTCAAAGCATTCCTAAGCACCAAGACTTCGATTCCATGCATTTGTTTCTTCGTGATAGCATCTAGAGCTCTAATTGAGTTGTGAACTCGTCGGGTTGTGTTGCGAGCTCTTGTTGTGACTTGTGTGCGTGTTGTCTCTGTGATTTTGTGTCTTGTGTGCGTTGCTCATCCCTCCCTTACTCCGTGCTTCTTTGTGAACTTCAAGTGTAAGGGCGAGAGACTCCAAGTTGTGGAGATTCCTCGCGAACGGGATATAGAAAAGCAAAGCAAAACACCGTGGTATTCAAGTGGGTCTTTGGACCGCTTGAGAGGGGTTGATTGCAACCCTCGTCCGTTGGGACGCCACAACGTGGAAGTAGGCAAGTTTTGTACTTGGCCGAACCACGGGATAAACCACTGTGTCTATCTGTGTTGATTCTCTTGTGGTTATCGTGTCTTACAAGAACTTCTCTCTAGCCACTTGGCGATTATTGTGCTAACACTTAATCAAGTTTCTGTGGCTTAAGTTTAAATTTTACAGGATCACCTATTTACCCCCCCTCTAGGTGCTCTCACCACGTCGTGGCTATCGATAGTCCTTGGCCCAGTGGCCAAGCTTGCCGCAGTTGTGACAGCCGTCGTCTCGTGTTGGCTTCTTGTTGCCGACGGCACCGCCTTGGGCACCTCCACAGGCACCACCGTCAACATGTCCTCACGCCCTAACCTGGGCGCCTCCACGCGCCTTGCGCGGCTTGCCGCGCTTGCGGTCTCGTGTCGAGGAGGACTCCCCCTTCTTCTTGTCACCCTGGTAGGCCTCCCACTGCTCTCGAGTGAGATGTAGCTTCCCGTCGATAGTGATAGGCCAAGAGGGAGCCTGTGGTTCGTCGTCGTTGACCACCTTGAGACGACCTATCACCTCTTCGATTGTCATCATGGAGAGGTCTAGCAGAGACTCGATCGAGCGAGCAATCTGCTTGTACTTCTCGGGGATGCAACAAAAGCTTCTCAACACCTCTCTCCTCATCGTAGGTGTCGTCGTCAAACTGCACCATCTTCTGCAACAGAGTGTTGAGGCGGAGAGCAAAGTCATCAACATCCTCACCTGGCTTGAAGGCCAGGTTCTCCCACTCCTTGCGAAGTGCCTGCAGTGTGGTTTGCGGGCACGGTCGCTGCCGATGCGGGTCGCAGCGATGGCGTCCTAGGCCTCCTTGGCAGTCCGCTTCTGGGAAAGCGAAAAATGCATCTCGGGCAGGACTGCAGCAATGAGGGCATCCAGCGCCCGTCGATCCTCGTGGTAGTCGACGTCGTCGTACCAAATTGCTTCCCACATGTGGCGAACCTGGAGCCGTACCCTCATCACCGCGGCCCACTCGACGTAGTTGGTCTTGGTGAGAGTAGGCCACCCATCGCCGGGACCGAAGTCCCTAACAATGGCCTGGGCCATGCGGCGACCATGGTACCGATCTGGGGAGGGAGAGCCGCGCCGCCTGTAGAGGCCGCGATCTCCGTCGACTTGGTCGCCGCCGCCGGGAGCACCGTCGGCGTGTCTACGCCCGTCTAGGCTGCCACCGCGTGCGCCCTCGCTTGGAGGGCCATCGGCGCGTTGGCGCCTATCTGGGCTACCACCACGCGCGCCCCATGGGGATGCGCGGCTGCCCATTGTGCCGCCTGCTTTCGCGCTGCTTCCATCGCCAGCCTGAGCTCTTCGTCGGTGTTGTCATCGACAGAAGCAGAGCTGCCGGCTCTACTGCCACGTAGAGCCTTGAGCTCTGCTGCCGCCGCACGTGCAGCATCCGCGCCTTCGCTGCTTCTACTTTCGCTCTCGCTGCTGTCAGTTCCGCCGCCGCCAACCGTGCTGCCCTCGCCGCTGCTGTTGCTCGCTCGTGTTCTTGTGCCGCGGCGACCTCGGCCTCCTGCTGGCGCTATACACTCTAAGTGACGGAGCATAGGGACATGGTGGGCTAGTGAGGGGTCGCTGCGTGTGGAAGAGGCTGTTTCAGACGAAAGGCTGCTCGTCTGAGCAGGAGAGGAAGGAACAGTTGGAGCTCTTACTGCCGACTGAGTGTGGGGAGAGACGCGGGAAGGAGATGAATAAGAGATGTTTAGGCTGCAGGATAGTTTGGCTCTGATACCAATTGTAAGTAGAGAGAATCTAACTCTCATTCAGAGGATGACACTACGAGCTGGGGCAATTTTCGTTTATTTCTCACACACTACTCAAATGTCATACACATCTAAGGGTTGGAGACATATATTTATAGCCTTAGAGGCTGCACTACCACACCTCACATACACTACACAACATGATTGTCCTCTAGATGCTAAAGAGACTACAGAGGACAGTCAAAAAGTGACTGCTGTCCTCTAGATGTTAAAGAGACTACGAGGACAGTTAAAAAACGAGTGTTGTTCTCTAGATGCTAAAGAGACTACAGAGGACAGTTAAAAGACGACTGCTGTCCTCTAAATGCTCAAGACTTATTTCATCCCGGCTATTAGATTAGACAGATCCATATGGCTACGGGCGAATGACTGGTGTGGAGGATATTTTGGTCCCTATGGCTATGGGCCGTCCGATCTGCCCATCCAATGGACACAGAGTCAGCCAAAACACCCGATTGCCATTAGATTAGACAGATCCATATATTTATAAATGTAAATATTTGCTTTCGAGTCTGCTACGCGTGCTGCTAACGCTACATATGTACGGCAGGGAGCAAAGCTGTACAGCATCTACATATTGCCTGCCGAAGACATTCCAGATGCGAGCAGTTTAGTGGCAAACAAAATCATCACCTGCTTTGGCACTAGCTCAGCTAGCATAGACGTATCCTATGGTCTGGAGAAGACGTTGATACCAGCTAGAGGTTTGACCAATACACATCGCGTGGTCTCAGGAGCCAAATCCTTTACCCATGCATAACATAGGGTTTGATGACTGGATCACCCGGGAAGCAACGATTGGTGCATAGCGAGTCTCGAAGAACACTAAGGCCTCGTTTGGGAACAAACAAACCGGCCGGTTTTCAGGGGATAGGCAGCCCACGGTCACAAATAACACGAGATCTTCGTATGCGTATTTGGGATACCTGTTCGTAGGATTGCTGGGCCTGTGTATCGGCAGTTTTGACGGGGGTAGGGTTCCACTCCTCCGGCGGCCGGTTTTGTGTGGCACGCGACATCCTCTGCGTTGCATCCGTCGCCTCCCTCACACATCGCCGCCGCCGCCCTCAGCCACCGTCCAGCCGTCGCCACATCTCTCATTCACGGCCTCAGGTTGTTGTTTCTCTCGTCCTCGCCCTCAGATCTGCTTTGTCACCCGCTATCCGTGTCGTCGCCATCTCTCTCATCCTCTGCCGCCAGGTTGCAGACGCTGAAGAACTTCCAGGACGTGGAGCTTCCAGGACGTCAAGAAGACGTGGAGCTTCCAGGACATCTTCGATCTGGTGAGCACTTCACTTATTTTCTCCCTTTCGATTTTTGTTTAGTTGCAGTTCATGGTCAGTGGACGATGGCAAGTTTTCTCCCTTCCGATTCATGGTCAGTGGACATTGAGCCTTCAGCCTCCTCCACCAGATTTATCCATCTATAATTCTATAGGCTGAAAATCTGAGTGGGTTGCATTTCTTTTTTAAGACATTTCCTTACTGGCCTCGCACTTGTTTGCTCTATCATGTATGTTAAATTTATGTTACATTTTTCAGTATACAATTTACTAGTATATCAATCTTTGTTAGCTTATGGTATGCTTGCCTACTGTTGAGGATTAGTAATCTTAAAGAATTTTGTTAATTCTTAGTAGATGCGGTTCTAGGTGCACACAACTCAGTTATTGTTTTTTATTTATGTGTAGTCTGTATTTATTGATTCAGAGGCTGAAGGAACAGGGTATAACAGCTAAGACATCTTCTCAAAGTCTGAAGGTATTCAACTGATTAACTATCTCCTAAAGTTAGATTTTCATTTCTTCTATTGTATATACTAAACTGGTGTTAGTTAGCATTGCTTATCCAACTATATGTTGTACATACTATGTTCAGGTCATCAGTTAGCGTTTTTTGTGTTTGAATTATATAACTGAATGCCAAGCTAGTCATGATAATTGTATCTCTCTCTATATAATAGATAATGAGTTCTTGGGAGGAGGATGCTAGACAATTTCTTTTAGACCAGGAAGAAGATGATGATGAACTCTTCTTAGTAATTGTCCCTGCTGTTCTCGCGGCTATGCAAGAAGAGAAAAGGGCTGTCCATACTTCTTCTCTTACTGATGCTATGAAGATTAAGGAAGTTCTAGAAGGGCATGAAATTTGGAGCAAAGTTGAGTTTAGGATGGAGCCAGATATTTTCAGAGCGATAGTAACTTTCCTTAGAGCCGAGGATCTTCTACATGACACACGAGGTGTTACTGTTGAAGAACAGTTTGGCATGTTCATGTACATGATCTCGCATAATGCTACTAATCAAGATATGCAAAAATGGTTTCAACACAGTGGTGAAACCATTCACAGGAAGATAAATGAAGTCTTTGATATAATTCCAGCCTTGACAAGTAGGTTTGTAAAGCTTCCAAGTTCCGTACAAACTCACATCAAAATTGTAACCGACTCTCGTTTCATGCCTTTTTTCCAGGTAGACATAAAACCCAAGAATTTCTAATTCCTTCTAAAGTTTTATGCCTCTAATTGTCTCTTTCCTAACATGCAGAATTGCATTGGTGCCATAGACGGTACTCATATTCCTATCACTATTTCAGAAGACAAGGCTGCTCCATACAGAAATAGGAAAGGGTCTTTATCCCATAATGTTATGGTAGCTTGCGATTTTAATCTAAACTTTACCTTCATTTCGTGTGGATGGGAAGGATCCGCATCAGATGCCGGGGTTCTTCGTTCAGCACTTGGCAGAGGATTCCATGTGCCAGAAGGAAAGTTTTATCTTGTCGATGGTGGATATGCAAATACACCGTCATTCATTGCCCCTTATCGAGGAGTTCGGTACCACTTAAGCGAGTTTAGGAGTCGACGTTCCTATGCCAACTACAAAGAGCTCTTTAACCATCGCCACGCAATCCTTCGGAACCATATAGAGAGGGCTATAGGTGTCTTGAAGAAGAGGTTTCCTATTCTAAAAGTCGGAACTTTCTATCCTATTCAGTCTCAGGTTAAGATTCCAGCGGCAGCAGCTGTCTTTCATAATGTAATTAAACAACATAATGGCCAGGAAGGGTGGCTAGATCACCTCCCAAGCAACATTGAACCGTCTCAATATGTCGATGTCCCAGAGGGAGAAGTCAACTACCCTACCGGCTCGGAGTCTGTTGATGGAAACATTTTAAGGGATGACATTGCGATGCAGATGTGGGTTGCACACAATGTTTAGTTGATGTGATAGCACTTGTATCGTATTTATGTACTTGATGCACCTAATATTTTTATCTTATTTATGTACTTCTTGCACACAATTTAATTTTTATGTGTAATTTAAAATAGTAATGGCAGATGAAGCATCTAGGGCGAATTGGAACTTCTTATATGAGAAGGGTTTAATTGAAGTATTAACTGAGCACAAGGTTGATGCCAGATTTAAGGGACAAAATGGTTGGAACTCAGATGGTTGGAGAAGCATCACTTGTAAGTTCAATGAGAAATTCCCCTCAGCACATTTCACAAAGCAACAACTTCAAGACAAGGAGAAAGATTTGAAAGCAAGCTACAAGGCCATAAGCAATGCAAAGAATGAGAGTGGTATAGGATGGAATGAGACTATGGGGATGATATTAGCTGAACCAGATTTGTGGGAGAAGTGTGCACGTGTAAGTTATTCTCTCTCTTTTGATAAAGTAGTATCATTCCAAAACATGCCTTCATACTAAATATATGTTGTATTCAACAGAAATTCCCCAAATTAAAGAAGCATCGCAAGAATGGGTTTCCTCTGTTTAGGAGCTGTGAGGCCTTGTATGAAGGTAGTCATATATCTTTCTGACTTCTACTAAACAGATCTGAGTTTTTATGAAGAAACACTTCGTCTTTTTTATAGGGAGCATTGCTAGAGGTGACATGAGTTTCACTTCTACTGAACCGGTGCTACATGTAGCATCTGTTGATGAACCAGTGCTACATGTACCACGAGCGGGCAGCGAGATCAATGTTGCTGGACCAAGTGTGGGCAGTGAGACTAATGTTGCTGGACTAACTTTGGATCGAGAGGCTTGTGAAGTTCAGTCACCACCTTCTGGTACGTCAGTACATGGAAGCGGAAAAAAGAGGAAGAAAAGTCAAGTTGCAAGTGTTTTGGATGACTATTTGGAGCACAAAAAGAACCAAACAGATAAGACTATGGAGGCGTTCCTTGAGAAGAAGACTCGTGGAGAGGAGTCTATGGATAGGTGTATCCACATATTTGAAGCTATGGAGGACTTGACAGATGAGGAGAAGGCCATTGCAGCAGAGGTGTTCGAAAATGAATTGTATCGGGAGATGTTTCTGAAGCTAACAATTCACAACGTGCGGCTGATTTGGCTTCGGAGGAAGATAAGGTATGTGTATATATATGCCCTTCCTTCCTCTCTGAAAACAATTGTAAATTCTAAAGAAACTTGTGTATTTACTTCCTTTCTAATTTCAGTAGGATTACATCTACCTGATAGATGGAGAAGGTGTGACGGATGGCTTCTGCAATATGGTCTCTGCAATGTTTTTTCTAACAAGATCTCTTCAGTTATTTTTTGATTCATGGAAATACTGTACTAAACTTGAAAAATGATACATTTAATCTATTTTGATCAGTGAAGTTCTTGTTCTAACACTGATAGTATGAGTTAACTTGTCTCCAGAATTGTGGTTGTTAAAACTAGTAGTGGTAAATAAGCCAGACTTTATGTTGTTGCTCTAAACATATTTGTATCACAAATAGAACAATTTTATTCCTTGCACAAATAGAACATTTTTGTATCACAATTAGCTCAATTGTGCTTCATGCTAAGGAAAGTTCTAAGTTTGTTGGTTTTATTCCTTGCAGAAAATCGAGGTTTGCCACAGGAGCATCAGTCAGAGGCGCTTCATGTTAAGCATATAGGAATATTGGCTTTATTTGCTCTCTCACCATGTGCTAGCTGGTTAAGTAGTATTAGCATTGCTATTGGGTGCTATCTGCTGTCTTTTGGATGAAATCAAGCTATTATTTTGTTCTGCTAGTAGGCGCTATTCTGAATTTTCAAGTTCTCTAGAATTTTTACTGGAACCATAATTTGTATGGAGTTAAGAACTGTTCTGCTTGTTCCATCAATATGTATGCAGGTTCTAATACATATTGTGGATCAGATACATATGTACACACTCTCATAATTCACTGGTTCATAAAAATTTAGAATACATATGTGTTCAAACATCCAGCTCTACTTTCTTTTTATTACTGAGTCTGTTATTCTATTTATATGTTCATTTATACATTTGAAGACATATGTGTTAAAAGAGTCACTGGACAGCCTGATAACCAAACGATCACAGGGCGCTCAAACCCCACCGGGCAGCACCAGACGGGGAAGAAGTATAGCAGGTTTTGCCCCCATCGGTGGTATCCAACCGGGGTGGCTGTTACCTCTGTTGCCAAACGAAGCCTAAGGCACCGGGGCAGTTCTGTTCAGTAGCAAAACAGGATTCATGCCGACGCACGAAAAATCTCATGTGGAAAGAATCATTATATGGAATTACAAGGTACAAGGAAACCTTTTAGGGCTTGTTCGGTTATTTTCAATCCATATGGATTGAAGGGGATTGATACGGATTGGGAGGGATTTTGGTTTGCTAGGGATTGAAACCTACACAATCCTTCTCAATCCATATGGATTAGGGTAGAACCGAACAGCCCTTTACATTGAAAGACATTGTTTTCTTCTTGGTTCCATGACACTCTTGATGATGATGTGGCAGTGTTGGAAAGAGTGTTATAGAATGACCATTGTGATAAGCCTAACCGTCATGCTCTAGATCCTCCACACATCTCCTGCCAAGGCTGGGAAGCTGTGCAAAACAGACCCTTGGTCAGGCTGAGCAGGATACAGTACAGACAAGTGCGCTGGGCAAATTTCCTAAGCTCATGGGCCACGCAGCCAGCCAGTAAATCAAATGGGGCTCAACAAGGAAACGGGAACTCCGCGGGCCTGAAACCATTACTGGGCTGTCGTGCTATAATAACTGGAACTGGAAGTTGACCGTGTTTTTGAGTTCAGTTTGCTTTGGTTGAGTTGGTCGTGTTCGTGTCATCTTTATCTGGAATGTCATGTCACCTTCTCCGTTCCGTCATCTTAATCTCACTAATAATTTTGGTCATCCGCGCGTGCCACGACCACCACCACGATCGACTCCGTGACGCGGCTTTCGCGTGTGCATCCATCCTATCCCTGCCGTAGAACAACACAAGTTTGACCAACAAGACCAGCCATGTGACGGATGTTTAAAAAAATAGGAAAGCAACTTTTTTTTTACTTTCTCATGGTTTAGGAACGACTCTAATCAATCTCTCGAATTTCCCTCCTTCCATTTTTTCTCAACCAGGAGTCTCTCAGTCTCATCAATGTTTCAACCCCAATACGAAATACACCCGCATGTTTTGTGTTCTTGATTACACGTGTTTGTTGACAAACAGATGTAGTTGTCCTATAGCTTCAAATACATGTGCTACTTCCAGTACATTTTTAAATATTTGACGCATGATAGTTCATTTTTGAACTAGAAAACGTCAAGTAAAAAAAAGGCAGGCCGTGTGCTCATGTGCTATTTGAGTGCATGTTTTACCGTACTGTTTTCTATAATACCACATGTTGGAGACTTGTTCGCAAATGCTATGAATTAAGAACAAGGCAGCATAAAATGTTAAATGTTAACGTCCTTCGTCCACGAAGCATTATTTCCTTGAGGATAATGAACCTTGGACGAAGGTTAATGAGAATATGATTACGAAGGTTAAGTCTTCGTAATCAAATTTTAATAGATTGTACAAGATAATATAAAATAAAGGGTATCAAAGATAAATGAATCATAAACGAATCATATTATAATATATTAAATCATTGAATATAGCTATACCTCTGCCTTGACAAAGATTGGTTCCCGAATGATGCGATTACAATTACCGGAATCCGTGAACAGTAAAGGAATACTGTTCACTATTTATAGACACAGGACACAGCCTGTGAAGAATTACAATTATGCCCCTCATAAAAGTTTACAACATTGACTCAGACCTTTATGGACTAAAAGGTCATTCTATCTTTAAGTCGGTTTGTAATACCAAAGCTTCATGAAGAGGAACCTTCGGCCAACTCATACAAACAGCTTCAGCTGAAAACCGCTTATTCCTACAAGACCTTCGGCGACGAAGCATAGTCCCAACAGTAGCCCCTTTCGCGGTGCTAGATCGTTTTTCGTAACGAGCTTGATCCGTGAAAACGAGCTTCGTAACGACTAAAGTTTTTTTAGAAGGAAAAGGAGCCCGAAAAAACGAAGAAAACGACTAAAGCAAAGAGACAAAGAATTATCACTGTGACAGAGGTCATTGACAAGACACCACCAAGAGCTTCGGCTCAGAAGACACCAGCGGCTGAGGAAAGAACAGATATTGAGATCACACCTTCGGAGGTCGCGGCTGCCGAAGCTGCCTCAATTGAAGATGTGAACCTGGAAAGCACAATCGAACACATCGACAAAATACTGCTAGACATGGCCACAGAAGAAGCTACCACTGCCGCCGAAGAGGCCGCGGCCGCAGCGTCGGGGAAAGGAAAGGAAATTGCTGACGAAGCTTCAGAGAACGAAGCCTTCATGTTTCAAAATTTAGTTGGAGAAAAATTGTCAAAACCCGAAATAGAAGAGCTTAAAGAGTATGCCAAATCTTGCGGGTACAAACGAGGAGCACTCCTCTTCGGAGGTATTGATGATGAAAAATTAGATTGTATCCGAAACCAAACTGGAGCCAAAGTTATCAGTACTCTGTCAAAGAGTATCGGTTTTCCGAAGCTAGAAACGGACATTAGCCGCTACCGACGACAACATATCGTTGGTAGTTTATTTTATTCCAATTTCAAGGTGAACTACTTTTCCCTTAACTTATATTGTTTTTAATAATGAAAACATGTCTAACGAAGGTTGTTTTCGTGCAGAGTATGCTGTTGAGCAAAGCCTTGAAAATGCAGCAAGATTTTGAAGACAAGAAACACGAAGTTATAATTGAAAATTTAGAAAACAAAATAAAGGAGCAATCAGCTGCTATTGAGAAGAAAAACTTTGAGCTCCAGGCAACTGAAGGTTTATTGGCGGAAGCCGAAGCAAAAATAACAGAACTGAACACGAAGCTTCTCTGCCAATCTGAGCAGTTTGAACAAGAAAAGCAAGAACTTAATGCAAAACTTGAAGCCGAAGCTCAACAAAATTCAGATTTGAAAAAACTATTGGCGGACCTTCAAGAAAAATGTTTGGAATTTAGCAACAAATGCATTCAACGACTAAGAAAAACTTTTCACTCAGTTGGAGCCAGCAGTGAGAAATTCACCCCCTCAGCTGAAGATTTACCGAAGACCTTCGAACATATTGAGGGTGAAATTGACGAGCTCGACGAAGTTATAGCTGGGCACGGTGACTTCTGTGCCTGGGTAGCTTCTCGGGGCACTGCTGCAGCTTTCCTAAAAGCTGGCTGCAACCATGGAAAGATTGTCAATAGGCCCAATTTCACTTTATCACCATCAATCCTAGATAACATCCCTGATCTCGCCCGAAGTATTTCCAATAGATTTATAAAAATGATATGGACAAAAGGCGGGCGAGAAAAGGCTGGAGATGAAGCTCGGAGTCATCTTGAACCAGTAAGAGATCATACCTTGTGCTTACCTCTTCCTTCAAGCTCGATTTTGACTTACAACAACTTAATTCATGTAGGATGACGAAGCCGAAGTCGATGATTAAAAAGAGTGACGCCGAAGCTAAAATCCCTCGAAGATTAAGTAGGAGTAGACTGTAGACAGACTCAGGAAACTTTTGAGATAACTTGTGTAAATGTAACTAAACTTGTCTTTAATGAGTTCTGTTCATACCTTGTATTATGCTCTTACCCTTCTATTAATGTATGTGAAGTGCTTTGTTGTGGACGAAATTATCTTTTTTGAGCCGAAGGCGAAAAAACACCTTCCCTTCTTTTCGTACACAGCGAAGCATAGAAAACAACATTTCCTTTTCTTCCGAAGCTCTCCTTTTTGTACGCGAAGAAGCTCTTCTCTTATGCCGAAGCAACCACTTATGCCATGATGATGATTATCCTACATATGCCTGGATGAATGTTTATGAATGCAAATGCTATGATGTAATGTGATGTGCGAATGAATGTCCAAACACATATCCGAAGCCATACCCTCAGCCATTATTTCCTTAGAAACAATCACACATCAGCTCTGCATTCCCTTAGGAACGACTTTGGAGCTTCTTCGCCTTTTACTTTCGGCGTAATCAGCGTTGACTTTTCGCTGTAAGCTCTGCATTCCCTTAGGAACGACTTTGGAGCTTCTTCGCCTTTTACTTTTGGCGGAATCAGCGTTGACTTTTCGCTGTAAGCTCTGCATTCCCTTAGGAACGACTTTGGAGCTTCTTCGCCTTTTACTTTTGGTGGAATCAGCGTTGACTTTTCGCTGTAAGCTCTGCATTCCCTTAGGAACGACTTTGGAGCTTCTTCGCCTTTTACTTTTGGCGGAATCAGCGTTGACTTTTCGCTGTAAGCTCTGCATTCCCTTAGGAACGACTTTGGAGCTTCTTCGCTTTTTACTTTTCGGCACTCAATGGTGCGTTCTCAGCTTTTACATTTACATTCCTTGAGGGATTTTGCTCTTATAGAACTAAAAAAAGGAAATTACATATGATGGCCCCATTAAAAACCTTTCTCCCCCTTTAGAAAGGAAAAGGGTGCCATGAAAAAGAAAAGACATAAAAAGTTACATCAAGTTACACATAATATCGCCGAAGCTCATCCGCATTCCAAGATCTAGGAATGTCGTTGCCGTCCATATCCTTCAATCTGTATGAACCGGGTCTTGATGAAGATGCTACTAAAAAGGTCCCTCCCATTTCAACTGTAACTTGCCCACTGTGTCTGGGTTGGCCACTCTCCGAAGCACCAAATGTCCTGACTCAATATTCTTTAGCCGAACTTTTCTATCTCGCCATTTGACTGTTTCGGCTTGGTATTTATTGATATTCTCCACAGCTTGAAGCCTGATCCCTTCTAAAGCATCTTTTTCCATAGAATAAGCATCTTCAGAACCTGATTCTGCCGAAGCTACTACTCTTATTGATCCAGTTTTAGCTTCTTCCGGAGTTATTGCTTCGTCACCGAATAATAACTTGAATGGAGTAAAGCCTGTAGACCTTGATGTTGTTGTATTGTGGCTCCACACCACTTTGGTTAACTGATCTGGCCACTTTCCCCTGGGTTGATTGAAGATTAACTTCATTATTCCTGTCATTATAATGCCATTGGCTCTTTCAACGAGCCCATTTGACTCCGGATGCCTGACTGATGCAAAATGGATCTTCGTACCAATTTGATCACAGAAATCTCTGAAAGCTTCGGAGTCGAATTGTGTTCCATTATCTACAGTGATGGCCTTTTGTACCCCGAAACGACAAACAATATTCTGCCAGAAAAACTTTTGGACAGTGGCCGAAGTTATTGTGGCTAAAGGCTTTGCCTCAATCCATTTAGAAAAATATTCCACAGCCACTACAACATATCTTAAGTTCCCTTGGGCCGGTGGTAATGGACCTAACAAGTCAAGGCCCCACCTTTGCAATGGCCAGATGGGTTGTATGAGCTGTGTTAAGGACGAAGGTTGTTTTTGATCTCTTGCATATTTCTGACAGCCTTCGCACTTTTGAACTAATTCCGCTGCATCCGAAGCTGCCTTCGGCCAATAAAACCCTTGGCGGAAAACTTTTCCAAGTAACGGCCTAGATCCAATGTGAGATCCACACAGGCCTGCATGTATTTCTTTCATCAACTCTATACCTTCGGTTCTAGATAAACACTTGAGTAGCGGAGCGCAAACTCCATGCTTGTACAACTCCCCTTCTATCATGACATATGGACGAGCTCTTGCCTCTATCCTTCTGTTATAAGCTTCGTCATCTGAAAGGAATTTACCCTGAAGGTAAGAGATGATCTCAGTTCTCCAATCTTCGCTATAAACAGGAGATATATTGAGGACTGCTCTTTCAAGGAGTTCCACTGAAGGTGCCTTTATTGTTTCGAAGAACACATCCGAAGGTAAAGGCAGCCCCTGTGCTGCTGACTTAGCTAGCAAATCAGCATGCTCATTTTGTCCTCGAGGGATATTTTTGACAGAAAATCCTTCGAAAGAAGCTTCGACTCTTCGAACCATGTCTAGATATCTTTCAAGCTTCGGATCTTTAGCCTTGCAACTCTTGTCGATATGACCCGAAACAACTTGGGAATCAGTTTAAGAATGGCCCTTCTGATTCCCATTGCTTTTAGCTTCCGAAGACCCAAAAGCAAGGCTTCGTACTCAGTAATATTGTTTGTACAACTGAAATCGAGTCTTACCGCATAACAAGTTTTAACTTTGGATGGCGAGACCAACACAGCAGCTGCTCCTGCCCCGAAGGTTCCCCAAGACCCATCGCAAAACACTGTCCAAACTTCGGCATCTTTATTTGTTTCTTCATCCTGAGCCCCTGGCGTCCAGTCAGCAATGAAGTCTGCTAACGTCTGGGACTGGATCGAGGATCTATGCACATAATCAATGCAAAATTCATTGAGCTCTGCAGCCCATTTTCCAATTCGCCCAGTAGCTTCTCTATTTCTCATAATATCCTTCAACGGCTGCGAAGAAGGAACAACAATATTGTATGCTTGAAAGTAGTGCCGAAGCTTCCTGGATGCCATCAAAACAGCATATAACACCTTCTCTAATTCTGTATAGTTTTTTCTTTGATATACTAAGAACTTCAGATACAAAATACACTGGGACCTGCTTCTTGACTTGGCCATCAAGCTTCTCTTGGACAAGTGCTGCACTTACCGCTGAGTGCGAAGCTGCCACATATAATAACAAAGGAGCCCCTGGCGTTGGTGGAGTTAATGTTGTTAAATCTATCAGATATTGCTTCAGTTCCTCAAAGGCTTTTTGTTGGCTTGGTCCCCATTGAAAGACTTCGACTGATTTCAGCACTTCGAAGAATGGTAAATTTCTTTCTGCTGATCTGGATATAAATCTATTAAGAGATGCCAACCTCTCTGTTAATCTTTGGGCCCCCTTTTTTGTAGTTGGTGGCTCCATTCGAAGTATAGCTTCAATTTTACTTGGATTAGCTTCAATTCCCTTTGTTGAAACCAAGCATCCAAGAAATTTCCCCTTCTTTACTCCGAAGACACATTTTTCTGGATTCAACTTTAAGCCAGCTTGTCTGAAACTGGCGAAGGTCTCCTGCAAATCAGCAATATGATTTTCCTGTTTCGTGCTTTTTACAATGATGTCATCAACATAAGTTAGCACATTTCTGCCTATCTGAGACTGGAGAACCTTCGCAGTCATTCTGCTGAAACTTCCTCCAGCGTTTTTGAGCCCCTCAGGCATCCGAAGATAGCAATATGTGCCACTTGGGGTTATGAAGCTAGTCTTCGGCTCATCTTCCTTCTTCATCCAGATTTGGTGATAGCCTGAGTAACAGTCTAGCAGACTCATGAGCTCTGAAGAAGCTGCTGCATCAACTAAAGAGTCTATCCTTGGCAATGGGAATTCGTCCTTCGGACAAGCCTTGTTGAGATCTGTAAAATCGATACACATTCGCCACTTGCCATTGGCCTTTTTACCATAACAGTGTTAGCTAGCCATTCTGGGTACTTTACTTCTCTGATAACTCCTGCACTGAGGAGTCTTTTGACTTCATTACGAGCACCTTCGGCCTTATCATCAGACATTTTCCGAAGCCTCTGCTTTCTGGGTCTGAAGGATCGGTCAACATTGAGCGAGTGTTCAATAACATCCCTATTTACTCCGCAGAGGTCATTGGCTGACCATGCAAAAACATCTTTGTTGTTGAACAAAAACCTTATCAAGGTTTTCTCCTGCTCTTCGGATAATTGAGAGCCCAACAGCACCTTCTGCTCTGCTATGTCCTCACATAAGAGCATGGGCTTCGGCTGATCTGCTGAAGCTGCTTTCTCCCTTCTGAATTTGTACTGTTCACAAGCTTCAGCTCCATCTATGTTATGGATTGCTTTTGAGTCAGTCCAGTTTCCTTCGGCCCTTCTGGCAGCTTCCTGACTTCCATTAATAGCGATGGGTCCTTGATCCGAAGGTATCTTCATGCAAAGATAGGCAGGATGAAGAATTGCTTCGAAAGCATTGAGGGTGCCACGACCAATAATTGCATTGTAAGGGTATTCCATGTCAACAATGTCAAACACAACTTGCTCAGTTCTAGTGTTGTTGATGAACCCGAAGGTCACTGACATGGTGATCTTGCCCAGTGCTGCAATCTGTCTTCCTCTGAAGCCACAGAGAGGGTGCGTAGCATCATGAATCTTATCTTCTGGCTCTTGCATTTGCCTGAAGGCCTTAGCAAATATGATATCAGCTGCACTGCCTGTATCAACCAAGACATTGTGGACCAGAAATCCTTTGATAACACAAGAGATAACCATGGCATCGTTGTGTGGGTAATCCTTGAGTTGAAGGTCCTCTTGGGAGAAGGTAATAGGAATGTGAGACCATCTCGACTTGATGAAGGGTCCTTGCACCCCAACATGCTGTACCCTTCTCTGTGCTTCCTTCTTCTGCTTCTTGTTGGCTGGCTCTGAACATGAACCGCCTGTTATCGGGAGTAGCAGCTTCGGAGCCAAAGCAGCTCCAGCTTGATCGTTGAACGAAGCCATCAGCTCAAAAAAAAGTGGAAGTGAGTTCACCGGAGGTGGGCGCCAATGTTGGAGACTTGTTCTCAAATGCTATGAATTAAGAACAAGGCAGCATAAAATGTTAAATGTTAACGTCCTTCGTCCACGAAGCATTATTTCCTTGAGGATAATGAACCTTGGACGAAGGTTAATGAGAATATGATTACGAAGGTTAAGTCTTCGTAATCAAATTTTAATAGATTGTACAAGATAATATAAAATAAAGGGTATCAAAGATAAATGAATCATAAACGAATCATATTATAATATATTAAATCATTGAATACAGCTATACCTCTGCCTTGACAAAGATTGGTTCCCGAATGATGCGATTACAATTACCGGAATCCGTGAACAGTATACTGTTCACTATTTATAGACACAGGACACAGCCTGTGAAGAATTACAATTATGCCCCTCATAAAAGTTTACAACATTGACTCAGACCTTTATGGACTAAAAGGTCATTCTATCTTTAAGTCGGTTTGTAATACCGAAGCTTCATGAAGAGGAACCTTCGGCCAACTCATACAAACAGCTTCAGCTGAAAACCGCTTATTCCTACAAGACCTTCGGCGACGAAGCATAGTCCCAACACCACATCAGATTTACTACTTAGTTATCCGTATATTGCTATGTTTCTATCTATCATGTAGGTATATTTTGTATAAATGAGATATTTATTCAAACATTATTATATTTTATCTTTTTAATTATTATTATATATTTAAAGTATCAATCATTTGTATGACACAAACAAAGGCTTTACACGTGCTCAGGATGGGGAGGGGAGCAGAGTAGGGAGGACGCACGAAGAAACTTCCGCATTAATTAAATTATTAAAGGTGTAGTGATAGTGATCTATGAAATCATGTATTTTCATCTAGATAAAACCCTCTCACCTCCCACAAAACTCTCTCTATCTATTTTCTTATTAAATTATTGCCATGTCATCAATCTTTCTTATGTGGCGATATATTTAATAAAGATAAAACTCAAATGAAATCTCCACCGGGAATATCGACATGTTTAGCACTTCTCGTGGCTCTAACTCCTTCAATAGCAACTTTAGCATACCATTCAAAAGAGTCAATTTTTTTTTGTACTCGTGAAATAAACTAGAAGTCCAAAAAGTTCAGCAGAATGTGCTTCAGTTGTTGGGTTTTGTAAGTGTTTACTATATATTTCAAAGATATATAGTCAATGCTACCTGGGCTTTTCCTTACATCTACTTTGTTTTTTTAAGGATGGAGATTCAAAGATATTGTAAAGAAGAGATTTGCAATATTAGCTTCATTGACCTAGTGGTTATTAACGAGAAAACAATAAAGGACTACCATACAAAAGTCTTAAAAATATTGTTCAATTTTTTTGCAGAAGCAACATTATATGCAATACACACATATTCCTTATAATTTAAGTTAGTGTCCACTAGCTTTTCGTAGCTATACATTTTTGTAATTAAACGTGTAGTCTATAACTCTATATTGCTCTCTATGAAGGTGGCTATGCAAAAAAGCAGTCCGACCTCAAGGAAACTCTTAAGCTTAGGCCCAACTTTCTTGTACGCATAAAGCTTGCACATCTTGCGAGTTATTTGCTAATAATAATCTATATTTTTTCTCGATTTCAGTGTTTGACACAGAAAAAAGGAACAACCTCTCTCGATACTACGTTTGTTAATTTATTCACACATTAGTAGGTAACATGTTAGTAACCAAAGATATCGAGTTATGTCAATAATGTCTATAGTATTGATGTTGATTTCATGGTAATAAAGTGTCTCAACTTTGAATTTAATATAATAACATTTTTATTAAAGCTTTTGATAAACCACAATTGATAAATATGGAGGGACTACTCCCTTTAGAAAAGATCCAAGCAATTCAAGAATAACTTATAGGGTTCATATATAATGAGATTGTATCTAAAGATGAAGAGTTCTATTATGATGGACGAAATCTCTCCACCCATCAGAAGATTTAGATGTTGAATATTGAGAATATATATATATATAATAGTTCAGAGACTTCATAGCCATTTGTATATATTACTATTAATATTCACTTTAATGTGTATACTCATTTGAATATTTTAATGGACACATGTACATACATGTCGAGGACCATAATTAGGGGTACCCTCAAGACTCCTAAATCTCAGCTGGTAACCCCCATCAGCACAAAGCTGCAAAGGCATGATGGGTGCGATTAAGTCAAGGATCGGTCCATTCAAAGGACGCGATCACGCCTCGCCCGAGCCCAGCCTCGGGCAAGGGCAGCCGACCCCGGAGGATCTACGTCTCGCCCGAGGACCCCCTCTAGCAACGAGCACACCTTCGGCTCGCCCGAGGCCCAGTCTTCACCAAGAAGCAACCTTGGCCAAATCGCCACGCCAACCGACCAAATCGCAGGGGCATTTAATGCAAAGGTGGCCTGACACCTTTATCCTGACGCACGCCCTCCAGTCGATAGAGCCGAAGTGACCGCAGTCACTTCGCCGCTCCACTGACCGGTCTGACAAGAGGACAGCGCCGCCTGCGCCGCTCCGACTGCTAAGCCACTCGACAGAGTGAGGCTGACAGCAGCCAAGTCCGGCCTCAGGCGTCATAGGAAACTCCGCTTCGCCCGACCTCAGGGCTCGGACTCGGGCTCAGCCCCGGAAGACGACGAACTCCGCTTCGCCCGACCCCAGGGCTCGGACTCGGGCTCAGCCCCGAAAGATGACGAACTCCGCTTCGCCCAACCCCAGGGCTCGGACTCGGGCTCAGCCCCGGAAGACGACGAACTCCGCTTCACCCGACCCCAGGGCTCGGACTCGGGCTCAGCCCCGGAAGACGACGAACTCCGCTTCGCCCGACCCCAGGGCTCAGACTCGGGCTCAGCCCCGGAAGACGACGAACTCCGCTTCGCCCGACCCCAGGGCTCAGACTTGGGCTCAGCCCCGAAGGACGACGAACTCCGCTTCGCCCGACCCCAGGGCTCGGACTCAGCCCTGGCCTCAGCCGACGGTCTCCGCCTTGTCCGACCCGGGGGCTCGGACTCGACCTCGACCTTGGAAGACAGACTCGACCTCGACCTCGGAGGAGCCTCCACCTCACCCAACCTAAGGCACGGACCGACCACGTCGACAGGAGGCGCCATCATTACCATACCCCGAGCTGACTCAGGCTACGGGGAACAAGACCCGCGTCCCATCTGGCTCGCTCCACTATACAAGTAATGATGGCGCCCCGTATGCCCTATGACGACGGCGGCTCTCAGCCCCCTTACGGAAGCAAGAGGACGTCAGCAAGGACTCGACAGCCCCAACAGCTGTCCTTCCACCAGGCTCCAGCGCTCCTCCGACGGCCATGACATCACACGAACTGGGTGCCAAAACCTCTCCGGTTGCCACGATGGCATGTACTTAGGGCGCTAGCTCTCCTCCGCTAGACACGTTAGCACACTGCTACACCCCCCATTGTACACCTGGATCCTCTCCTTACGCCTATAAAAGGGAGGTCCAGGGCCCTCTTACAGAGGGTTGGCCGAGCGGGGAAGGACGGGACGGCGCTCGCGCAAGGCCGCTCGCTCCCTCCCGCGTGGACGCTTGTAACCCCCTACTGCAAGCGCACCCGACCTAGGCGCGGGGCTAACACGAAGGCCGCGGGTTCCACCTCCCACGCCTGTCTCCCTCCGGCTGCTCTCCCCTCTTCGCGTTCTGCCTCGCGCCAACCCATCTGGGCTGGGGCACGCGGCGACAATTTACTCGTCGGTCCAGGGACCCCCCGGGGTTGAAACGCCGACAGTTGGCGCGCCAGGTAGGGGCCTGCTGCGTGTTGACGAACAGCTTCCCGTCAAGCTCTAGATGGGCAGTCTCCAGCAACCTCTCCAATCCGGGACGGTTCTCCGTTTTGGGAGTCTTGAGTTGATGTCCCTCGACGGCAGCTACGACGTGATACTCCTTCCCCCGCCGCGCGACAGCGACAATGGCGGACAACAACCCGCCCGCCGGCGGGGAAATCGACGACGCCTTCCCCACGTGGTGGAAGGACGACATTCGGGCTTGTCCCGTCCCCTCCCCCGCCGACGGAGGAGGAGGTGGGGCAACCAAGGCCAAGTAGGAGGAGGCACCTCGTTGGCTGTCGAGCGAGTCGACAGCGCCGGCGCCCCAACGGAGAGCGCGTCGGGCATTGGCCTCTCGTCTGAGACGAAGACGAGCGTCGTCTCCCCGCAACACACCAACCTCAAGCAAACGGACGACGCCAGCACGCTCGCGAAGGACTTGCTAGGCGTCACCCTCGTACCTGAGACGACGGTGCAGTCAGTCCCTGATGCGACTTCGTCACCGCCCGTCGACCAAAAGGTACCGACCGATTCCCATCTCGCGCCTTTTGGATTCGGCCTCGACCTGCCAAGCAACTCCGCTTCGGTGGACATTCTCGTAGAGGCGAGTCCAAACCCTCTGGGGTATCGTGTGCGGTCACCCTGGGACCGGCTGACGGCCGTCTCGACCTACGGGCCCTCGGGGTCCGAGGAAGATGGCGAGCCCGACCTCTGTTGGGATTTCTTCAGACTTGGTAACCCCAATGCCATGCGGGACTTCATGACCGCATGCGACTACTGCCTTTCCGACTGTTCCGACGGTAGCCGCAGCCTCGACGACGAGGACTGTGGCCCAAGTCACGAATGTTTCCACGTCGATCTAGGGGGTCCCGGCGAAGGCAACCATCTTGGCATACCGGAGAACGGTGATCCCCCTAGGCCCGTGCCTCGCGTCGACATCCTTCGGGAGCTAGCTGTGGTCCCCGTCCCGGCGGGGGGTCATGACCCACAGCTCGAGCAAATCCGCGAGATGCAGGCCAGGCTCGACGAGGGAGCAGGAACGCTTGAGCCAATCCGCTGGGACATCGGGCAGGAATGGGCGGGCCAACCTCCGGCCGGAGAAGCGCGTCATCTCCCCCAGGGCATCCAGCACCGCATCGCCGACGACGTTAGGGTAAGGCCGCCACCGGTTTCCAGTGGAGTCGGCCAAAACCTGGCCGCAGCGGCAATACTTCTCCGCGCGATGCCAGAGCCATCAACCACTGAGGGGCGGCGTATCCAGGGAGAGCTCAAGAATCTCCTGGAGGACGCCGCGGTCCGACGGGCCGAATGCTCCGCCTCCCGAAGGCAGGGGTACCCCTCGGAACATCGCGCCGCGACTTCCTGATTCATGCGGGAAGCCTCGGTCCACACCGGGCGCACGCACAACACAGCGCCTGCGGCCCCGGGTCGCCTCGGCAACGAGCACCATCACTGCAGCCGTCGGGCCCACCTCGACGAGAGGGTGCGCCGAGGCTACCACCCCAGGCGTGGGGGACGCTACGACAGCGGGGAGGATCGGAGTCCTTCGCCCGAACCACCCGGTCCACAGGCTTTCAGCCGCGCCATACGACGGGCGTCGTTCCCGACCCGGTTCCGAACCCCGACTACTATCACAAAGTACTCGGGGGAGACGAGACCGGAACTGTGGCTCGCGGACTATCGGCTGGCCTGCCAACTGGGTGGAACGGACGATGATAATCTCATCATCTGCAACCTCCCCCTGTTCCTCTCCGACACCGCTCGAGCCTGGCTGGAGCACCTGCCCCCGGGGCAGATCTCCAACTGGGACGACCTGGTCCAAGCCTTCGCCGGCAATTTCCAAGGCACGTATGTGCGCCCTGGAAACTCCTGGGATCTCCGAAGCTGCCGCTAGCAGCCGGGAGAGTCTCTCCGGGACTACATCCGGCGATTCTCGAAGCAGCGCACCGAGCTGCCCAATGTCACCGATTCGGATGTCATTGGCACGTTCCTCGCCGGCACCACCTGCCGCGACCTGGTGAGCAAGCTAGGTCGCAAGACCCCACCAGGGCGAGCGAGCTGATGGACATCGCCACCAAGTTCGCCTCTGGCTAGGAGGCGGTTGAGGCCATCTTCCGGAAGGACAAGCAGCCCCAGGGCCACCCACCGGAAGATGTCCCCGAGGCGTCAACTCAGCGCGGCACCAAGAAGAAAGGCAAGAAGAAGTCGCAAGCGAAACGCGACGCCGCCGACGCGGACCTTGTCGCCGCCGCCGAGTACAAGAACCCTCAGAAACCTCCCGGAGGTGCCAACCTCTTCGACAAGATGCTCAAGGAGCCGTGCCCCTATCATCAGGGGCCCGTCAAGCACACCCTTGAGGAGTGTGCCATGCTTCGATGCCACTTTCACAAGGCCGGGCCACCCGCGGAGGGAGGCAAGGCTCTCGACGATGCTAAGAATGAAGATCACAAGGCAGGAGAGTTCCCCGAGGTCCGCGACTGCTTCATGATCTATGGTGGGCAAGTGGCAAACGCCTCGGCTCGGCACCGCAAGCAAGAGCGTCGGGAGGTCTACTCGGTAAAGGTGGCGGCGCCAGTCTACCTAGACTGGTCCGACAAGCCCATCACCTTTGACCAGGCCGACCATCCCGACCATGTGCCGAGCCCGGGGAAATACCCGCTCGTTGTCGACCCCATCATCGGCAACGTCAGGCTCGCCAAGGTCCTCATGGACGGAGGCAGCAGCCTCAACATCATCTACGCCGAGACCCTCGGGCTCCTGTGGATCGATCTGTCCTCGGTCCGGACGGGCGCTGCGCCTTTCCACGGGATCATCCCCGGGAAGCGCGTCCAACCCCTCGGACAACTCGATCTACCCGTCTGCTTTGGGACGCCCTCCAACTTTCAAAGGGAGACCCTCACGTTCGAAGTGGTCGAGTTTCGAGGAACCTACCACGCAGTGTTGGGGAGGCCATGCTACGCCAAGTTCATGGCCATCCCCAACTACACCTACCTCAAGCTCAAGATGCCGGGCCCCAACGGGATCATCACCGTCGGGCCCACGTACCGACACGCGTACGAATGCGACGTGGAGTGCGTGGAGTACGCCGAGGCCCTCGCCGAGTCCGAGGCCCTCATCGCCGACCTGGAGAGCCTCTCTAGGGAGGCGCCAGACGTGAAGCGCCACGCTGGCAACTTCGAGCCAGCGGAGACGGTTAAGTCCGTCCCTCTCGACCCCTGCAACGACGCCTCCAAGCAGATCCGGATCGGCTCCGAGCTCGACCCCAAATAGGAAGCAGTGCTCGTCGACTTTCTCCGCGCAAACGCCGACGTCTTCGCGTGGAGTCCCTCGGACATGCCCGGCATACCGAGGGGAGTCGCTGAGCACTCGCTGGATATCCGAGCTGGAGCTCGACCCGTGAAGCAGCCTCTGCGCCGATTCGACGAAGAAAAGCGCAGAGCCATAGGCGAGGAGATCCACAAGCTAATGGCGGCAGGGTTCATCAAAGAGGTATTCCATCCCGAATGGCTTGCCAACCCTGTGCTTGTGATAAAGAAAGGGGGGAAATGGCGGATGTGTGTAGACTACACTGGTCTAAACAAAGCATGTCCGAAAGTTCCCTACCCTCTGCCTCGCATCGATCAAATCGTGGATTCCACTGCTAGGTGCGAAACCCTGTCTTTCCTCGATGCCTACTCAGGGTACCACCAGATCAGGATGAAAGAGTCCGACCAGCTCGCGACATCTTTCATCACACCCTTCGACATGTACTGCTATGTTACCATGCCGTTCGGCTTGAGGAATGCGGCTGCAACGTACCAACGGTGCATGAACCATGTTTTCGGCGAACACATTGGCCGAACGGTCGAGGCCTACGTCGATGACATCGTAGTCAAGACGAGGAAAGCCTCCGACCTCCTTTCCGACCTTGAAGTGACATTCCGATGTCTCAAGGCAAAAGGCGTGAAGCTCAATCCCAAAAAGTGTGTCTTCGGGGTCCCCCGAGGCATGCTCTTGGGGTTCATCGTCTCCGAGCGGGGCATCGAGGCCAACCCGGAGAAGATTGCGGCCATCACCATCATGGGGCCCATCAAGGACTTGAAAGGCGTACAGAGGGTCATGGGATGCCTCGCGGCTCTGAGCCGTTTCATCTCGCGCCTCGGCGAAAGAGGCCTGCCTCTGTACCGCCTCTTAAGAAAGGTCGAGTGCTTCGCTTGGACCCCCGAGGCCGAGGAAGCCCTCGGGAACCTGAAGGCGCTCCTCACGAACGCGCCCATCTTGGTGCCCCCCGCTGCCGGAGAAGCCCTCTTGATCTACATCGCCGCGACCACTCAGGTGGTTAGCGCCGCGATTGTGGTTGAGAGACAAGAAGAGGGGCATGCATTGCCCGTCCAGAGGCCAGTCTACTTCATCAGTGAGGTACTGTCCGAGACCAAGATCCGCTACCCACAAATTCAGAAGCTGCTGTATGCGGTGATCCTGACGCGGCGGAAGCTGCGACACTACTTCGAGTCTCATCTGGTAACTGTGGTGTCATCCTTCCCCCTGGGGGAGATCATCCAGTCCCGAGAGGCCTCGGGTAGAATTGCAAAGTGGGCGATGGAGATCATGGGCGAGACGATCTCGTTCGCCCCTCGGAAGGCCATCAAGTCCCAGGTCTTGGCGGACTTTGTGGCTGAATGGGTCGACACCCAGCTCCCAACAGCTCTGATCCAACCGAAGCTCTAGACCATGTTTTTCGACGGGTCGCTGATGAAGACGGGGGCCGGCGCGGGCCTGCTCTTCATCTTGCCCCTCGGGGAGCACCTACGCTACGTGCTATGCCTCCACTTCCCGGCGTCCAACAATGTGGCTGAGTACGAGGCTCTGGTAAACGGGTTGCGAATCGTCATCGAGCTAGGGGTCCGACGCCTCGACGCTCGCGGTGACTCGCAGCTCGTCATCGACCAAGTCATGAAGAACTCCCACTGCCGCGACCCGAAGATGGAAGCCTACTGCGATGAGGTTCGGCGCCTGGAAGACAAGTTCTACGGGCTCGAGCTCAACCACATCGCCCGACGCTATAACGAGACTGCGGACGAGCTGGCTAAAATAGCCTCGGGGCGAACAATGGTTCCCCTGGACGTATTCTCCCGAGACCTGCATCAACCCTCCGTCAAGACCGACGACACGCCCGAGCCCGAGAAGGCCTCGGCTCAGCCCCGAGGCACCCTCGGCTCGGTCCGAGGTACCCTCGGCCCCCGAGGGTGAGGCACTGCGCATCGAGGAGGAGCGGAGCGGGGTCATGCCTAATCAAAACTGGCAGACCCCGTACCTGCAATATCTCCACCGAGGAGAGCTACCCCTCAACCAAGCCGAGGCTCGGCGGTTGGCGCGGCACGCCAAGTCGTTCGTCTTGCTGGGAGACGAGAAGGAGCTCTACCACCGCAGCCCCTCGGGCATCCTCCAGCGATGCATTTCCATCACCGAAGGCCAGGAGCTCTTACAAGAGATACACTCGGGGGCTTGCGGCCATCACGCAGCACCTCGAACCCTTGTTGGAAACGCCTTCCGACAAGGTTTCTACTGGCCGACGGCGGTGGCCGACGCCACTAGAATTGTCCGCACCTACGAAGGGTGTCAGTTCTACGCAAGGCAGACCCACCTGCCCGCTCAGGCTCTGCAGACCATACCCATCACCTGGCCGTTTGCTGTGTGGGGTCTGGACCTCGTCGGCCCCTTGCAGAAGGCACCTGGGGGCTACACGCACCTGTTGGTTGCCATCGACAAATTCTCCAAGTGGATCGAGGTCCGACCCCTAAACAGCATCAGGTCTGAACAGGCGGTGGCGTTCTTCACCAACATCATCCATCGCTTTGGGGTCCCGAACTCCATCATCACCGACAACGACACCCAGTTCACCGGCAGAAAGTTCCTGGACTTCTGCGAGGATCACCACATCCGGGTGGACTGGGCCGCCGTGGCTCACCCCATGACGAATGGGCAAGTAGAGCGGGCTAACGGCATGATCCTGCAAGGGCTCAAGCCGCGGATCTACAACGACCTCAACAAGTTCGGCAAGCGACGGATGAAGGAGCTCCCCTTGGTGGTCTGGAGTCTGAGGACAACGCCGAGCCGAGCCACGGGCTTCACACCGTTCTTTCTAGTCTATGGGGCCGAGGCCATCTTGCCCACAGACTTAGAATACGGTTCCCCGAGGACGAGGGCCTACGCCGACCAAAGCAATCAAGCTAATCGAGAAGACTCACTGGACCAGCTGGAAGAGGCTCGGGACATGGCCTTACTACACTCAGCGCGGTACCAGCAGTCCCTGCGATGCTACCACGCCCGAGGGGTTCGGTCCCGAGACCTCCAGGTGGGCGACCTGGTGCTTCGGCTGCGACAAGACGCCCGAGGGCGGCACAAACTCACGCCTCCCTGGGAAGGGCCGTTCGTCGTCGCCAAAATTCTGAAGCCCGGAACATACAAGCTGGCCAACAGTCAAGGCGAGGTCTACAGCAACACTTGGAACATCCAACAGCTACATCGCTTCTACCCTTAAGATGCTTCGAAGTTATTCGTACACCCCGTTCACACACAAAGTCTGGTCGTCAAGGAAGGGTCAGCCTTGCCTCGGCAAAGCCTGACCCTCCCTCGGGGGCTAGAAGGGGGGAACCCCCTCGGCGTCAAAATTTTCCTCGAAAAAAGAGAAAAATCTTTTCTGCGAGAATGCCTTTCGTGCTTTTCGACTACTTCGAAAGTGGATCCTGAAAACGACGGAGTACACGTAAGCAACCAAGGCCGACCGAGCCGAGGGACTCCTACGCCTCCAGGATACGGATACCTCACTCATCACCTTCTGCGATAAGTAACTCGCGCTCGGATAAGTGATTCCACGGACCGAACAAGTCTTCACGCTTGAAAGCTCCTCTGCCGGAACGATTTTTCGGGCCTTCTCGACTGCGTCGGTGACAGAACCCTATGGACGAGTAAGAGTGCGCATAAGCGGCAAGGCCGACCGAGCCGAGGGATTCCTACGCCTCCGGGATACGGATACCTCACTCATCACCTTCCGTGAAAAGCAACTCTCGCCCGCACAAACAATTCTGTTACCGACAAATAAGTCTGGATACTCGAAACAAGAGGAAAAGGGACGTAGCTTTACAACACGACGATAGTGTGTTTGGGCCTCGGCGGCCGCAAAAAACATACACACACTACAAGACGACCCGATCCTGCAGGCTCGGACGTCGACAGTTGAAGGGGGCAGCAGCACCCTCGGCGTCAACTACACCTTCGACGGGGTCTGACCTAGCCTCGGACGGCGACGCGGTTGGAGGATCTCCACCCCGAAGGACGACATCAGCACCACACCCGGCCATCGCCGCCAGGGTCTTCTCCAAGAATCTGGCTCGAGCAGATGGCTCGGCCGGCCACCCCGAGGCCTCGGCCAGCTGTCCCCCGAAGACATCAGCCCGGCTTGTGGCCTCGGTAGCTCAACTCCGGCGTCGGTCCCGCCAGTGGACGACCCGGCCAGGCTCTGGCCGACCAAATCTTCTTTTCGAGCCAACTCTGCCTCTGTCCGTGCTGACACCGCTACCTCTGGCTTCGGCTCATCGAAGGGCGACCGAGGGGTTCCTTTAACTAAGCAAGAGAAGCCTCGGACAGCAAGGCCGACCGAGCCGAGGGACTCCTACGCCTCTGGGATACGGATACCTCACTCGTCACCTTCGCACGAGGCGACTCACGCTTGGTGAAGCGGTTCAAATAACCAACAGGCGAGTCTTAGTGCTCGAAAATGAGGAAAAAACACGGCCCCGTGCCGAAAATACATACATGTTCAGGCCCCGACAGCCGTAATGAACAAAGACACCGGCATTCAAGGTGCCAATGCAAACGGAACTCCGGTTCCGTCCCCACAGCAGCAGCTATGGTCCCAGGACGGACGCGGCCACCGGAAGGCTCTCGTTCGTGTCCCCACTCGAGGGACGTGAACCAGACATTAAAGCCAAAGAGCCAGGGGCCGGTCCGTAGGCGGCGCCGACGGCCTCGACGGGGGGGAAGCTTCCTCCAGCTGCCACCACGTCAGCACAGACGGCAGCGTCCGCCTCTCCACCAACGCCGACAGTTGGCAAGGCGCACCGGCAGGTCCTCACTCCCATCCTCGCCACGAAAGCGAGGAGAAGGACGGAATGTTGCATCCTAGCTGGACAGCAACAGTTCGCCTTCCCCGGCATGGCTGGAGGACGCCTCCTCTGCAGGGCCGGAGGATGGTTTCCACCACCAGAAGCTGGAAGAGGAGGTGACCGGCCGGCCCACACGGGGGGAAGAGCTCCGGCTCAGCCCGGCCTCCGCCCCAGCAAGGATGATGAACATCCTTGAAGCTGAGGGCGGGACCAAGATCGTAGCCCGGCTTGCTTCTCCCCACCCAGGGGCTGGTGGTCACCGTCTTGGGTGACCACCGGCGAGGGGATGCAGCCGGGCTGCATGATGAAAATCCTTGAAGCCGAACGATGGCTGAAAGGTACCAACTTCCATGAAGTTGCGTTCCTCCGACGACAAGACGGAAGGAATGCGGGCGTCCCCCATCCGGGGGCTCGGAAGGTGGAAAGACACGATGCATAAGGGAACGCGAAGACATGGTCGTCTTTCAAGGGGGTCACCCTCCTTTTAAAGGCAACTCTCCCCACTTGCGTCCTCAGCCGTCGTGGGCTGAGTCTTCTCCAACACGCTCCAAGGTCCTCCCCCTACGGTGCGGGGGCTGGGCCCCACGCGTCATGCAAGCTGGTCCAGGGCAGAAGAAGCCAAGCCGCCGCGCGCAGGGCATGCAACTGCCCATCGGTTATAAGCATTCCTCCACTTTCGCCCAGACCAGCGGGTGAAAGGGTGGACGGCCATGCAGTCAGCATGCAACCACGCCAAGTGGGCGCGCCCCTTCGACTCCAACGCGCCTAGCATGGAGGCCCAGGCCCACACGTCATGGAACCGGCGCGCCGGTTGCTACGTGCGAGCAACTGCACCGCCACTCGCACCACTACCGCACCTCCTCGACTGCGGAACCAGTATCGCGACTCGAGGCAACCCTGCGTGTGACCCAGCAGTGCCAGTCAGGCGTGACGGTCAATGCGGCCACAAATGGGCCGGCAGTAATGGCGGTGGCAGGCGGGCAGGAGCAGCGGTCACGTCGTCAGCCAAGCTTACGTCCCATCCAGGGGCAGCGAGAGAACCCTCTCTCACGGCGTGAAGACGACACGCCCGTGTTCCGTTCCTTGAACGGCTCGCACACGCGCAACGGCCGCCTCGCGAACCACTCGCCCCGTCGCATTAACTCTGCGGCAGGACAGGCGGCCCTCAGGCAGGAGAAGCAAGCGACGCTTCGCCTTCGCCATAATGACCGCGTCGAAAAAGGTACGCCACGTCATTCGATTTCGTATCCTTTTCCTTTTCCTCTTTCTCTCTCTTACAACAGGGACCGGGAAAGGGGGATACCCCGAAAAGGATCCTTCTCCGCAAAGGAAACAGGCCCCGAGCCTCCCTACTGATCAGAGGTTCAAAGGCTGGCCCCTCGGAGGGGTTCAACGGTCGCCTCAGAGCGCTTGGGTTCTGCGCCCACTACTGGTCAGAGGTTCGATGGCCGGCCCCTCGGAAGGGTTCAACGGCTGCCTCAGGCCACTCGGGCTCCGCGCCCACTACTGATCAGGGGTTCGTAGCCTGGCCCTCGAAGGGTTCACAGTCGCCTCAGACACAGAGCGAGGGATGACCCTGGGTACGTTCGATACATAACCAAGGCTCGAGCTACGCTCCCGAGGTACCCTAGGACATTTCCGAGACCAGCGGGAACGATCTTGTAATGGAATCCCATCAGAGGGAGGCATTGAGCCCTCGGACCCCGTCAAAAGGGGACCGGGTCCGGTAGATCACCCGCAGGTACTTTTGGAGCGTGCCTCCGGGCCTCTAGCCGACCCCTAACAAATGGGGCATGGGCGTCCACTCAGATTACCCGCCAGCAGCTCACCGGAGACACCATGTTCGGCGCCCTCCGAGGGCAACATGGCGCTTTCCCCCCCTCCTCCTTGCGGAAAGGCGACGCAGGGGCGTATGCAAAAAAGTCGAGTCTGTCCTTGACCGTCCTCTCGCCATGTGCTGAGGCTCGGGGGCTGCTCTTGCAAACCTGGCTCCGGCCAAACCGTTGACAGCGTCAACATACCAGCCCGAGAACTTGGGACCCGACCGTGCACCCGGGCTACGGCCAGCTCGCATGAGGGAACAACCAGACCAGCCGAAGTGTTGCGAAACGCACTAAGACCTCGAAGGAGTCAAACTACTCCTCCGAGGCCTCGGGGGCTACACCCGGCAGGTGCGCTCGCGCGCACCCACCAGAACAAAATGCAACCAAAAAAGGCTGGTCCCCTTGCAAAAAAGTGCGGCAAAAGCCTCCAAGCGAGTATTAACACTCCCTTCGAGGCTCGGGGGCTACTGTCGGGGACCATAATTAGGGGTACCCTCAAGACTCCTAAATCTCAGCTGGTAACCCCCGTCGGCACAAAGCTGCAAAGGCCTGATGGGTGCGATTAAGTCAAGGATCGGTCCATTCGAAGGACACGATCACGCCTCGCCCGAGCCCAGCCTCGGGCAAGGGCAGCCGACCCCGGAGGATCTATGTCTCGCCCGAGGACCCCCTCCAGCAACGGGCACACCTTCGGCTCGCCCGAGGCCCATTCTTCACCAAGAAGCAACCTTGGCCAAATCGCCACGCCAACCGACCAAATCGCAGGGGCATTTAATGCAAAGGTGGCCTGACACCTTTATCCTGACGCACGCCCTCCAGTCGACAGAGTCGAAGTGACCGCAGTCACTTCGCCGCTCCACTGACCGGTCTGACAAGAGGACAGCGCCGCCTGCACCGCTCCGACTGCTGAGCCACTCGACAGAGTGAGGCTGACAGCAGCCAAGTCCGGCCTCAGGCGTCATAGGAAACTCCGCTTGCCCGACCCCAGGGCTCGGACTCGGGCTCAGCCCCGGAAGACGATGAACTCCGCTTCGCCCGACCCCAGGGCTCGGACTCGGGCTCAGCCCTGGAAGACGACGAACTCCGCTTCGCCCGACCCCAGGGCTCGGACTCGGGCTCAGCCCCGGAAGACGACGAACTCCGCTTCGCCCGACCCCAGGGCTCGGACTCGGGCTCAGCCCCGAAGGACGACGAACTCCGCTTCGCTCGACCCAGGGCTCGAACTCAGCCCTGGCCTCAGCCGACAGTCTTCGCCTTGTCCGACCCGGGGGCTCGGACTCGACCTCGACCTTGGAAGACAGACTCGACCTCGACCTCGGAGGAGCGTCCACCTCGCCCAACCTAGGGCACGGACCGACCACGTCGACAGGAGGCGCCATCATTACCCTACCCCGAGCTGACTCAGGCTACGGGGAACAAGACCGGCGTCCCATCTGGCTCGCTCCACTATACGAGTAATGATGGCGCCCTGCATGCCCTGTGACGACGGCGGCTCTCAGCCCCCTTACGGAAGCAAGAGAACGTCAGCAAGGACTCGACAGCCCCGATAGCTGTCCTTCCGCCAGACTCCAGCGCTCCTCCGACGGCCACGACATCACACGAACTGGGTGCCAAAACCTCTCCGGCTGCCACGATGGCATGTACTTAGGGCGCTAGCTCTCCTCCGCTAGACACGTTAGCACATTGCTACACCCCCCATTGTACACCTGGATCCTCTCCTTACGCCTATAAAAGGGAGATCCAGGGCCCTCTTACAGAGGGTTGGCTGCGCGGGGAAGGACGGGACGACGCTCGCGCAAGGCCGCTCGCTCCCTCTTGCGTGGATGCTTGTAACCCCCTACTGCAAGCGCACCCGACCTGGGCGCGGGGCTAACACGAAGGCCGCGGGTTCCACCTCCCACGCCTGTCTCCCTCCGGCTGCTCTCCCCCCTTCGCGTTCCGCCTCGCGCCGACCCATCTAGGCTGGGACACGCGGCGACAATTTACTCGTCAGTCCAGGGACCCCCCGGGTTCGAAACGCCGACAATACATACACATATATCTCTACTACTCTATATGTTGTTAGTGTAGGCGTGCACAGGCAGTGTTCTGCCAGCCGCGATTTCTCCACGCGCAATCCGCCGCCTGCCATCGCCAGCGCGCAATCCTCGCCCGCAATCCGTCGCGCTCTCCATGGAAGGCGAATCATCCGCCGGATCGCCGCAATCCTTGCTCTCTCCCCAGATTCCCATCCGCGTTCGCGCCGCGCTCTCCATGGAAGACGAATCAGATGCCCCGGATCGACGCACCGGCTCTCGATCCGCGCTCTCCACGGAAGGGGAGTCCCCTGCCACCGACCGGCATCACCCCACCATCGGCGACACACGTCCCCCTTCAATCTCGACTGCAGCTGGCGATCACCGCAGATGCCGTCCCAAGGCCATCGCCGCAAGGTCCCCAAGCTCGACCGCAGCTCCACGTTCTTCCTCCCGAGGTGACAAGTCCCCTTCCCCCGCGGGGACACTCCTCTTCCTCGGTTGTCCTTCTCCCTCCCAAGGTGCCTCCTCGCCGGTGAGACCTTTATCCGCTCTCCAGGGTGTCGCCCACATCTTGCGCTGGTAGATCGCGTCCATTCCCACGGTCACCAAGCCGTAGCTTCCAACGACTTGTGACCTCCCATCTCGAGTCCCCCTCCTCCATCGGTTTTGTAGCTTGCGCCGTGAGTTGGGTGCCTTGCTGTATGGTGGTATGAACTAAACTGCGATGGGCGAACGGTACTGGATGCCAATCTAGACCACGCACACAGGTGGCGTGAGGATGGCTGGGCGGGGTGATCGACACGTTCGTGCAGAATTCCCTCCACGTGGCTTCAAATTTTGCGGGAGATGGTGCTTGTGAGAATTCTCCGCGGATTGGAAGGTAGGCTGGCATGAATTGGGTATCCAGTTCCGCGAGTGCTCCAACCCTCTAGCTGGCGCTATTGTATGTATATTTTCAATGTGTTCTAATTAACATGTACTTTGGATAATACCATTTATCGAAAGCTTTTCTTTTTCTGTATGCTTCTTTTTGGATGATGAATAGTCCGGAACGAGCTTTAATATTGTTTCGCATATGATAGCTGTTGACCCATGTTTTAACTATATTTTATCCCTCACTTTTGTATAAGTATCGTGTTCGGGTAGTTTTGAACTCTATCTGTTCCTACCAGTTATATGGATGTGTTTTGTTAACTTGGCGTTTATCTCAGGATCTATACGTAGTCAAAGCAGCATGATGGATGTCAAATTAAGAAACACACACAATATGTCCTAATCCACATGTATTTGTGTAGCTCTAATTTTCCACATGTAAACTAAGTGTAGCTCATACTAATGGCAAAACTTTAGTAATCTTTTATATTTATAAAATACAGACTCAAGGTTGATTCGGTCGCTGCTCCCCACCCGGCGCCGCCTCCGCCTCGACCCGCCCGCTAAGCTTTATTTCCCATGTAAGCAATCTGTGCGTGGCGCTCTGTTAATTTTCTTGCCGCCTCTCGACTGCTCCTGCTCTGGTGGTTTACTGTTTCCTTTCTACTAGCACGGATGGCCCGTGGAGAAGAAGGCGCCTTTCAACCGTTTGCTCCTCTTATCATTCTTTCACCGCGGCTGCATCCCGTCTCCCGCTGGTATACGAGTTCTTAGATTCGATCGCGCTGTCTCGTCAACGCGTCGCCTTTCGTTTGATTTCCTCAATTTTTCTGCTTCCGCAACTGTCTCTTTGCTTGCTCGGTGAAAGCTGCTGTTCCTTTTCAACTTTCGTCGGACAGAACTTCTATTCGTCGAGAAAAGGGGATTTTTTTATTATACGAACTTTGGGCGACTGTTCTTATATAGAGATTAAATCGACGGATAGTTAAAGGGCATGGCAGATATGCAGTTTACTGCATTTTTCCCCCATCCAGCTGTTTTCAACTAATTTTGGTCTCTAATTGTGACTGTCTACAGATGAACCCGGTAAGCAAGTCCAGAGCGCTGTCAGGATCAAGAACATCAGCAAGTCTCATGTGGCTTTCAAGGTAACAACCAATTGTCTCTTAGTTAACTACATGTTATAGCTACATGCTTTGCTGAAATGTTCTTTTGCAAATTTTCCAACCAGTCTGTTCCTAGGCAGCTTTACCACTAACTACCGCAACTGGTCCAATTGTTAAACCCTCAGTTCCCATCAGCAGAGCACTGATTCTAAGCATGTTTGATGTTCCAGTTCCAAACGACTGCACCAAAGAGTTGCTTCATGAGGCCTCTCGGCGGCGTACTTGCTCCAGGGGAAAGTATCATAGCAACAGGTAACTGAATTTGACACCAATGAATTAATATTAATCGCTAGCTGTGGTGCTCGCAAGTTATAATGACCTATCCGTGCATTCCCTTACATCAAGTGCAGTCTTCTCTGAAGCTTTGATGCTACTACTTTTGATCTCACATTGCTGGTTTTGGGTGTGTGTGTGTGTGTGTGGCCAGAATCGGGAGCCGCTGCGGCAGCAGCAGATTCACTTCAATGGGAAGGAGGTAGAACACAGAGAAGCTCAGTGCCGCTGGGGTCCCACCAGTGAAAGGTGCTCTTGCTGTTCTTCCTAGCGTATGTAAAGGAGATAAATTCACATGTACTAAATATAGTTGTGCCTTTTATATGATATGTTCTTGAGAAACTGAACACAATTCCTGTCATGTTGCTCATCAATGATGTAACGCTTTCTGGAAGTACCAGGTGTTGCATTAGGTAAAATTGTCTATTAGTTTTCTTGCACAATAAAAGGGTTTAGCTTGTTACAACTAAATCTCTACTAATCCTTAAGGGTTGACGGAGGGTGTCCACAAGCCTCACCACGCCCCCGCCCGCGATGCTCCCCCTCTACTGGGTATGCTTGCCATCCCCCTCCTGTTTTTTTTCCTTTCGGAACCATTGGTTACCGAGTAGCATTGCAACTTTTGCTGGCTGAAGCCTGTGACGATGAATTCGCCCTCACCAATTGGTCTTGACGTAACACACTATCTTGGTTGCAGACGGATTTACCAGTTCGAGAAAAAATATTTCTTCTGTTAGATGCAACACAAACATCCCTTGGTGGAGCTAAAGCAAGGTTCCCTCAGTACTATGAAGCATACTATGAGTTGGTGGTAGGTATCATATTTGCAGCTGAGAATTTTCCTTGATTCCCTTTGTTTATTCCCATGTATTTGTGTTGAGAATTTTGGTAGCGCTATGTTTAACTGTTGGTGCGTTTATTCCTTTTACTAGAAGTTTTTTTCCTGCTCAATTGAAACACATGTGCAAATTGTTTGTCAATTTATTTATAAATATGTGAAGACTCATAAAAATGTTCTACATACTTCTGTGGTGCTTTTGTTTACTTGGTGGTTGCAAGATTTATTCCTTAACCACTTCTATGGCTCCAATATCTGCAGCACATTCCTTCTCTTGAACATATTATTTTGTTGTTAGCTTACAATAGAAAGTAGTTGTTTTTGGTTCTTACAGTGTTTATTATGATATATAGCTGAAGCTATCATTTATCTTGCCTCCATAGTCTGCTGGTGTGCAATTTTCAAATCGGCCAAATGTTCTTGTCACACGAGCAGAAGTGACAGTCCCAGAAACGAGAACAGAACCAAATAATGAAAGTTTATCGATAAATTATCTTGCCTTCACAGATTATAGTTCATGTACTAAATTTTTTTCTTGCCTTCACAGATTATAGTTCATGTACTAAATTTTTTTGTTCTACACTCTGCAGAAAACTTTAGGGCTCTTTGTACAGGTATTTTCTCTCTGGTCTCCAGGGCTTATTTTCTCGCCAGCAACCCCATCTGAGCTGATCGTTCATGTCCATTTGTTCACCATTTCAGGTGAAAAAGGTGTCGGGTCCAATGGCAAACCTCTTCACTATAAGGGAATACCATTCCATCGTATTATCCCTGGCTTCATGATTCAGGGCGGTGACATAGTTAGAGGCGACGGCAAAGGGAGTGAGTCTATATATGGAGGCATCTTCCCAGATGAGAATTTCACTGTAAAACATACACATCCAGGTGTGATTATTCAGCCAGTGAACTTTATCATCCAGTTTGCACTTTGCCTTTGTTGAAGTTCATGTGTACTCAGTTACACATTTATTTTCAAGGAAACCACCACTATTTTATTTGACACTAATGATGCTATCTATTAAAGAATATACAACTTTTAGTTGATGGCATCTTTTTTAGATTACAACGGGGTCTGGTTTCTGATTTGATTCACTATGTAGCTACACCTGATTTCAAGAAAGCTTTGTACCGAGACCTACTAAGTTGTTTGTCAGCAACAAGTCCAAATATTCTGGTGTTTTTTTCCTTTTGTTTTACTTTGTTTATATTTATTTCATCCTGACTTGGTTAGCAACCGGTCAATGTGGCCAAATCATGAATGGGTGTTTGATCTTTTGACAGGTATCTATCTGAAAATTTTTAAATTAGGATGGTCATTTCCAACTCTACCCCTGCTTTGATGTCTTGCAGGGGTTGTTGCTATGGCGAATTCTGGACTTGATTCTAATGGATCTCAGTTTACATAACTACTATCAAGACAAGCTGGTGAGTTGTGTTGTACACCACGTCTCACTAATGATTGACTTGGAAGCTGCAGCTCCTGAAATGGTAGCTTTGTAGGTTGGATGGGGAGCATGTTGTCTTCGGCAGGGTGATCCAAGGAATGGATACCGTGTACGCCATAGAAGGGGGCGCTGGGACTTACAATATTTGGTGTTGGGGGATTGTATAGTTGCACTGCTTATAGTATCTGTTCGAAAGTATCAAGTGAACCAGAACTAAATATTCACAATTATATGTCCATCCAATCATATATAAAAGTCAGATTTCGTGTCCTTTGTTTGGAAATCTATAAATGTATTTTTATATTGGGTTTTTACACTTCGACTAAACAATGTCTCCTACTATTTTTAGAGAATATCGTTGAAAGGAATCTGAAGCTCTGCAAGGGATCTCTACAAACAACTAGCTGAATTTTTTATGCCCTTGCAACTGTCTCAGAGTTTAGTGAAACATGACACTATCGTCCCTATACTGAATACACTTCTCACACCTCCTACGATAGTGTCATGTTTCACTATACGAGAGGTCCCTCTCAGAGTTTCACCATACTGAATACACTTCTCACACCTCCTACGATAGTGTCATGTTTCACTATACTCCGCTGTGAAGGCTTGAGGTCCCGGGCCGAGGAGGATACTATTGTGCACCCTTCATTGTCACCATGTAAAGTATTATTAAGCTATTTATTACATTGTCCTAAGGATTTTATTTTGATTAAAATCATTTTACTCCGAGAGGTGTGAGAAGTGTATTCAGTATGATGAAACTTCTGTGCCATAATGCCATGAAACTGGCTCATTGATCACATCTTAATCTCTCACTCTAAAAAAGTGTCTCTCAATGATTATTCCAATGTTCCATGAGCCATAATGCCATGAAACTTATGTGCGCTTGTACATTTCCTTTTTCTTCTAGAAATCATACTAGAATGCTATTTCTAGAGGGTTTTAAATATGTCGAGTTATCTTGATAGCAATTACACCATTTAAACAAGGTCTGTCTATGTGATATATAGAAACCGTAGTAATGCACGGACACGTAACCATCGATTAATTCTCATGACAACGTGGTAGTTGAAGTTTAGGCTGCCCTAGGGCCTTTGTCAAACCGTGCCCTAGGGCATGGCGAACAAACTGGGGCATGTTTTGGCAGAGATGTGCTGCAATATATGTACATCAACCAATCATGCCCACAGCTATATTCTACTTTAAACTGAAAACTAACTAACGCAGAAGCAATCATGCCCACAGCTATATTCTACTTCAAGCTCGAGAGATACATATACATAGAACAGAGTACAAGTATAACACATAATGACTCAATTTAACTGGTTTCAAAGTTGGTCTTTACATCGAGAACCTTTTGTTTTGTGGCATTGTCATGGAAGATTCATCCGTATCAATGTTTGATACAAACTTTTTTACTTCCGTCGTAACACACGGGCACATACCTATAACAATACAACACATATGTAAATAAGTTATCGTGTTATTATACGGTTCCGTTGCAACGCACGGGCACTCACCTAGTATAAATTAATTTGTCAATATACACATACATATGTATAAATATTTTAATTATTCTACACATGCACATATTAATTTGTAAATATATAGAAGGAAAAAGTATAAATTACTCCCCTCTACTATGGGCAATGTTCACATAACCCTTTAAAGTATTTTTTACTTCATTTTACCCATTTCCTCCTTTGAGTTGGTTTAATTTACATCCTAACAAAATTTGTCTTTTTTATTTTCTTATGTACAAACTAAGTTTTCAGTTCAGATTTTGTGGGTAGTAGCTAATATCATAATTTAGACTAGAAAATATATTATGATTTTATAATTCTTTTGATAAGTTAGAGGTCAGATAAGATAATAGCTTTAATGGTATAAAACTAAATATGAAACAATGACGAAATTTTTTATCATGTTTTTCTAACATAACCTATGGTGCCCTCAATCATCTCAAAAAAATAAAATTGAAATTCAACTTGTACATGGAGAAACAAAAAAGACAAATCTCCCCCTAATAAAAAATTATCTTTTTCGTTTCTCCACATACAAGTTGAATTTCGAGTTCAGGTTTTCTAAGGTGATTGAGAACGTCATAACTTATGTTAGAAAAATATTTTTATTTTTTTATAATTATTTTATATTTAGTCACGTACCATTAAAGTTATTATCTTATCTGATCCTTAACTTATCAAACCTATCATAAAAAATTATAATATATTTTTCTAGGTTGAATTGAGGTTGATGGTGGATGTGGAGGTGGTCGAGGTGCTAATAATGTTGAGGTCATATTCCCTATGTCCAATGTGGTCAGTAGTGCAAGTACTTCTGTTCCTCCTGTGACCTCAAATGCTGATAGCAATGACCCTCCTTTGTCATTATCAGCTACGGGAGACTCTAAAACTCTTGCTAAAAAGGCAATTGCAGCGCTCCCTTCTGAACTTAATGCACAAGCAAATGACCCAAAGTGAAAGGCAAGGTCACAAGACCTAGGATCGAAATTTAGGTGGTGGCCAAACACAAGTAATAAGGATTCTGTTCCGTGTGTTTTATGTTTGAAGATTGTTCCTTCTAGAATCAAAAGGTTCAAGCGGCATCTTTCTATTGGGTTTGGTGACACCATGAAGTGTGTTAGAATACTAGAATTGGTTTAAAAGGAAATGCACACCTATCTGAAAAGGAACATGAGGTTTGTGATTACTGCTGATGGTGAAGAATATGAAGAGGGAGGAGAGCAAAATGTTGAAGGTCCTGAACCTAGTTTTAGGATAAAAAACAAGGAAGCAAAAAAGAAAATTACCCAAACTGTCATGTCCTCATTTGTTGCATCTACTCCAAAACCAAGTACACATAAGGCAAGCAAATTAATGAGTGCAATGCTTTGCAAGACTCTAGAAGTTGTTGTAGAGAGGCATAAAAACTAAAGTTCCTAGGCCACTCTTGAGCACTACACAAAGAAAGGAACAAAAGCAAAGCAAATTGTTGATGACCATGTAGCTGATTTTCTGTATGAGAACAAGATTCCATTGAATGTCGTTAACTCAAGAAGTTGGGAGATTATGTTGGAGTCCATTGGGCAGTACGATCTTGTACATCATGGCCCATCATACCATGAGTGTAAGTGCAATCAACCCCGACTGAGGGTTTTGGTGATTAAATGACAAAACAAATAGAGTTTCTAACAAGTTTGCTCCTAGCATGTATTCAATTATCTTAAAGACAGGAGGAGCACAGATTCCATATTTATACAAAGAGTAAAGCGATGAGGATTAAATATATACATCATATGGCGTGATTCAAGTGTTTATGAACGACGACTGTTTAAATTTTTAGAATTCTTGAGTCGTAGGATTCACTGTTCAATTAAGAGGGATCCACAAAAATGATTAAGTTGTTGTGATGAGCTCAGTATAATTCTCTTCAAAATCCTCTAAGAAAACCTTGAATTTTGATCATGGATGCTCTTGAAAAAGCTGGTCGAATTCTCCACTCAGCCTTCCCCATGGTTGTGTACAACTTTTCTAAAAACTAGCTCAGCCAGTTTTTGAAAACCCGCTCAGCCGGTTTTGGACCAGCTCAGCCGGTTTTGCCTTCGGTCCACCCACCTACTTAGCTGGCCACTGAACCAAAAAATATACTGATGGAAACCGGTTCAGCCCGTTTTAAAATCGGCTCAGCCGTTTTTTGATCAGAAAAGTCCAACAGCCACCAGCTTTTGGGGGCTCCTTTATATACCCCTTTGCCCCCTCTCTCTTCATTTACTTCTGCCCATCCTCGAATTCTTGGTTGACCTACACTCAAACAAGAGCATTCACTTCACCTCTCACACCCCAAATCACATCCCCTTCAATCATTTGGAGGACCCTTGGTGTGAGATGAAGTTTGCTGAACTCGTTGGTGATTTCATCTCTATTCTCCCTCTCTCTTCATCTCTTGAGCTCATTGCAAACTTGAATCTTGTGCGGATTTGTTACTCTTGAAACCTCGTGTTCCTTGACGGATAGAGGTTGCTTGGAAGTCTCCAAATTTGTGGATGACCCTAAGAAGTTTGTATTACCTGCTCATTGAGCTAAGTTAAGAAGAGAATTCTTTGACCTTGGTGGTTGGCTTGTGGAGGATTAGGGTTGGAAAAGACCCGACCCTTTGTGGGCTCCTCAACGAGGAGTAGGACACCTTTATGGTGGAAGCCGAACCTCGGGTTAAATCGTGTGTTCTTGTAGTGTTCTTAAGAAGTGCTTTAAATTGTTGGTTAGTCCATCTTTGTTTTAATCTTGTGTGTGAATCTTGTGGACTCGGTTCACATCGATTTGACACCCATTCGAGTGGATCTTCTTTAGGGCAAGATATAAGAAAGAATCTCTCATTACTCTATGCTATTCGTGTAACTATTTATCTAATCTAAGTTGAGCAGATTCAAACCAGTTCAGCCGGGAATAATACCATTTGAACCAGTTTGCACATGCAACTTGAAATTTGACTCTATCTCGAAGTTTTTGGTAAGAAAATTTAGGTGTAGCCTATTCACCCCCCTCTAGGCTACTTTCAATGAGGCTAGGGTACCTTGGCTTAAAAGGGCAGTGAAGAGAACATCAACATTAAGAGCTAAGCAAGAAGAGTCTTGGAAGGAATATGGTTGCTCAATTATGTTAGATGGATGGATCAACACAAGACAACACCATTGATCAACTTCATTGCCAATAGTCCAGCAATGATCTACTTTCTAGGTTATGTTGATGCATTAAGTGAGATATAAAATGCCAATATGTTGGAAGATCTATTGGAGAAGCAAATATGAAGGTGGGGAAAGAACATGCCGTCTAGGTGGTCACTAACAATGGATCCAATTTCAAAGTAGCAGGGAGGATCCTTATGGACATAATTATGCATATGTTTTCTACTACTTGTGCTGCACATTGCTTGGATTTGTTGTTGGAGGATATTGGCAAGATGAAGGAGTTCAACACTTGCATCAACATGGAAAAGAAGGTTTCGAGGATCCTATACAAGCATGGATGACTTCACAGCCCAATGAGAGAAAAAAGCAAAAGCCACCATACAAGAGTCACTAAAAGAGAAGCCAAGATTACTTGCTGAAGTAATCTCATGCTTTAAGAAAAGGTGGCAAACTGAAATTAGCCTAGAGCGAGGGTGAATAGGCTACACCTGAATTTTCTCCCCAAAAACTTCGAGATAGAGTCAAATTTCAAGTTGCACTGGTGCAACCGGGTTCAGCTGGTATAAATCCTGACTAAACCGGTTTGAACCTACTCAACTTAGGTTAGATTAATAACACACGAACAATGCGGAGTAATGAGAGTTTCTTTCTAATAGCTCGCCCTAGAGACAAATCCATGAGAATAGGAGATGAATTGAGGAGAACCAACTCCACACGATCCACACACGAGATGGAATTAGATTAAGTTAACTAACAATTTTAAGCCCTTTTCAAAAACATAACAAGTACACATGATATAACTCGAGGTTCGGCCACACCACAAAAGTGTCCTACTCATTGAGGCGCCCATAAGGACTGGCTATCTTTCAACCCTAATCCTCCTCAAACCGACCACCTAGGTCAAGACAATCTCTTCTCAACTTAGATCAAAGAGTGGGTGATACAAACTTCCTGCGGTCATCCACAAATTTGGAGACTCTCAAGCAGCCTCTATCTGTCAAGGAACACATGCTTCCAAGAGTAACAAATCCACACAAGAATCATGTTTGCAACGAGCTCAAGAGAAAGAGAGGGAGATTAGAGCAATGAAATCACCAAGAAATTCACCTCACACCAAAGGCCCTCCAAGTGATTGAAGGGGATGAGATTTAGGGTGTGAAAGAGGAAGTAAATGCACTTGTCTGAGTGTTGGTCAGCCAAGAATTCATGGATGGGGCTATAGTGAATGAGCAGTCAACTGTTTGACCTTTCTGCTCAAATACCGACTGAGCTGGTATTGAAACTGGCTAAGCTAGTATCCAATAGAGAGGAATTCAGTTGAGCCACCAGCTGAGCAGCAAGGTGAACTAGGAGAGAAACCGGCTGAGCCGGGTCTAAAACCGGTTAAGCCAGTATCTAGCAGAGAAGAAACTGGTTGACTGCTCAGCTGAGCAGAGAGCTAAGCAATGAGGAAAACCGGTTGAGCTAGGTCTAAAACCAGTAGAGTCGGTATTCAGTAGAGAAGATCCAGGTCCAAGGGCCGGCTGAGTAGGGGGTCGACCAGCTTTCTGCAGAGAGAGGCCTAGTTGACAGCCCGACTGAGTAGGGAAATCGACTTGCTTTCACCAAAATGCATCCATGACCAAAACTCAAGATTTTTTGAGGATTTTGAAGAGAAAAATGTTGGGCTCATCACAAAATTTACTCACTTGTGGGGATCCCTCTGAATTGGACGGTGAATCCTAACACTCAAGAATTATAAAAATTTTAAGTGGACGTCAACCAGAAACACATGAAGCATGCCATATGATGTATATAATTAATCCACAACGCATTCTTCTTTGTTTAAAGATGGAATCTATGTGCCTTCTGTCTTTGAAACAACTGAACACATACTAGGAGCAAGCTTGTTAGAAACTCTATTTGCTTTGTCATTTAATCACCAAAACCCTCAATCAGGGTTGATTGCACTTACACAAACTCGGATGGAGCAAAAATTATATGGGGCAATCCTTTATTTGAATCCAGGTAAATTCATTACCTTGAAAGATAAGGACAGGAGGCAAGCCGCAAGACTTAGAACTATGTTCAATGATGTTTTGTGGAATATGGTTAGTGATGGGATGAGCAAACAAAACTAAGTAAATAAGTAGATGACTACGAAAGATTCGAAGGGGAATGCTTTACAGGATCAATAAAAGAAAGATAGAGTAAAGAAGTCCTAGTAAGTTTTCCAATTCCAGCATTTGTTAATTTGTTTGCGTGTTTGGCACTAAAATTGACCTAAAAAATTTGTATAACAGTCCTATGGGGGGATGCATATGGAGGATTGGCATATGAACTAAAAAGCCTAGAAAAAAGGGTTATAAGCCTTTGCTATGCAGTTTCTGGTTGAGAGAATTTGGTCAAATTTTACAACAGTAAGTAGTATAATATTTATGGTGATTTTTCTTACTGGTTGATCATTATAGCTTGGTGGTTGATCATTATAGCTTGCTGAATTGGCAATTGTGCATTTTTAGGTCCATACGAAAAAGAGGAACCGACTAGAACACTAGAGCCTTAATAAATTAGTCTATGTCAATTACAACAAGAAGATGGAAAATAGGTTTTGAATAATAAGAGAGTTGGGATCCAAGAGAAAAGAAAGCAACCCACTAGTGCTTGAAGAGTTTTATATGAGAAAATGATTAGGTTGAAGAAAATAACGAAGCTGATAGTGATAACAGCATATGACATGTTGTGGATGTGCATTAGGAGCAACTCAGACTCTCTGAGGCAGAAATTTGCCAAGAATAGCTGTTGCAGGTGATGGTTCATCTTCTTAGCCTCAACAAACCTATGTTAGGACAAGGAAGCGTTCAAGAAATGCAGCAACTCAAGATATTGGAGAAGATGACAATGATGCTCAAGAATATGGTCCTGCTACAGCAGAACAACAACCACCACTAGAAGCAACTCGAGATATGGATCAAGGTGAATCTGAATCTGTTGGAGGGGAAGTTGTTGTTGATGCTTTTTTCTTGGATGCTAATCTGCTCTAGGTAGCAAGTACTGCATTACTGCTTGTAGCCTTGTATAGCATTCAATATTTTGGTTTCAGACTTTCAGTTTTGCTGCTACTGCTATATGCCATTATGCCTATATTGCTTTTTAGTATGTTACTAAGTTCCGATTTTAGAGTTTCAATTCAGATTTATATAATGCCTATTATAGTATTGCTTAATGCTTATATATCTCTACTATTCTATATGAACCTAGCGAGGGCGTCCACAACTACACCGTGCCCGCCCCCGTCTACCACGCGTGTCAATGTCATCAAACGCGATTCCCTTCCCCACGCGCTGTGCCACCAGAGCCATCATCGCCGCTCGAGCCACCCGAGCCATCACCGCCCTTCCCCACGCCCTGCGCCACCATCCCGCCTTCAACGCCGCCCTTCTCCACGCCCTGCGCCACCATGTCGCCATCAACGCCGTGCTGGCAACCGGAGCCATCACTGCTCTATTAAGAAGCGAGCGTCTACACCCCCATGCGCCCCCCATCGTGCCCCTGTATCTTGCATAGGGGGTCATCTACAAGGCTCGCGACCGGCGCATAGGCGAGACCGTCACCGGCAATGGCGAGGGCGACATATTCGACAAGATGTTCCACCGCGAGGTCCGCTGCCTCGAGGCATGCCGTGGCCACCCATGCCTCATGGAGCTCTACGCCACGCACCACGTCGTCACGGGCGCATTCCTCATGATGGAGTACACAAGGCAGATCCTACCCGAAGTCATGCGCACCGAGCGAGCGTTCCTAGAGCCTGATGTGCGCTGCATGATATGGTGGCTCCTAGAGGGGTGCGACCCTCTCCTCTTCTCTGAGTGAACTCCTCCGCTTCCTTAGTCGCTCTCTGGGATTTGGGTTCCCTCTGCCTTTCTCCGTCAATGAGAACCCACTAGGTATGCCCACCCCTTCTCCTCCATTCCTTCTGTACAAGGCCGAGCGCCCAAACCCTCAATTAAGCCATTTTTATTCAGATCTGAACCAATTTCAAGTGTACTAGGTCCGATTGGAGGAGAAGATAAGCCTCCCGTTCGTGGCGCCTCCGCCCGTGCCCGACTCTCGCTGTCGTAGGCCCCCCGATGGACCCTGCGGGGATGTGCCATCTTGAAAGGGAAATGTGCCCTTGGGCCATTTCTAAAGTGTTTTGGTGATTAAGTGCCCAACACATTTTCTCTAAGTGCTAATTTGTGCCAAAGATTGAAGAAGTGCAAATCATAAAACAAGGTACGTGTTGGGGACTTGTTCTCAAATGCTATGAATCAAGAACAAGGCAACACAAAAAATGTTAAATATCAAATGCCCTTCGTCCGCTGAAGCATTATCTCCCCAAGGATTTAATGAACTTCGGACGAAGGCCACGAACATAATATTACGAAGGTTTCACCTTCGTAACTAAATTTACAAAGATAATATAAAGTGATGTAAAATGTAAAACATCAAAGATAAACATGTCGGAAATAAATGGCATCATTCACATATTTTATCATATGAATATAAGATGTTTGAATACAATGTTTTAAGGTACATTTATACCTTCGCTTTGACAAGTAATGATTCCCGAGAGATGCACTTGCAATTACAAGAATGCGTGAACAGTAAAGAAATACTGTTCACTATTTATAGGCACAGGACGCAGCCTGTGAAGAATTACAATCATGCCCCTCATAAGAGTTTACAACATTGACTCAGACCTTTAAGGACTAAAAGGTCATTCTATCTTTAAGTCGGTTCGATCCCCCATCTTCGAACATGTTGTAATACCGAAGCTCCATGAATGGTACCTTCGGCATTACGTTCAAGCAGCTTCAGCCGAAGTTGTTTTCTTTCCGCAGGACCTTCGACGATGAAGCATGGTCCCAACAGTAGCCCCTTCGCGGTGCTAGATCATTTTTCGTAACGAGCTTGATCCGTGAAAAAAGTCTCTTAGGCTTCAGGAAGCCGAAGGTCCGAAAAACACCTTCCCTGAGCTCGTTGTCGAGAAACGATACAGTTTTCGAGCGCGTAGTAGTCCCACCATGCAGGTTCACTGTTTTGGTCTTTGCGGCCCACCGTGCAGCGGGTGCGAGCAACTGTTTGCCTGGTGTAAAAATCCTGACGATTCACCTTCTTACCTGCAGCACTATATAAACAGACAGTAGGTGTGAAGTTACCACAGCATTCATTGCTATTGCACTGTTTTGCTGCCAAAAATTTAACCATAGCCGAAACCTGACTTTCGCATTCAAACGAAGCTCCAGCTCGGTGCCTGCTTCGTCAGAAGAAGAGCTTCAGAAGAAAGGTTATTAATTTCCAAGAAATTTTTAAGAAATTCAAAATCAAATGGCCAGAGTGCGTTCTATTGCTAGAGTTGAGCGCGAAGGAGACGAAGCCGAAGCTGCTGAAACTGTTCCGATTTCTGAAGCGATGAGGCGTTCTGGGCTGGCTCCATCAGAAGACACACCTGCTGCCGAAGCAACGCAATCTGATGTTGAAGAAGTTGGTTCCGAAGATGAGTACAGCTTCGAAATGCCAAGCAAACCTAGTCATTTGGACTTTGGAAAGTCCACCATCTCTGAAGCTGATCTTCCAAAAATGGTGAAGCTGGGCTACTTCAGCGAAGCAAAAAAGAAGCTGGTTCGTTTTGGCGAAGAGGAAACTACTCCGAAGCCGGAAAAGAATGAGGTGGTAGTGTTCAAAAGCTTCTTCAAAGCAGGATTAAGATTTCCTTTGAATGGGATGATTGCTGATGTTTTAAAGAAATTTGGGGTTTACCTTCATCAGCTGACCCCTAATGCCATTGTTAGATTAAGTGTTTATATCTGGGCCCTTCGTAGTCAAGGAGTGGAACCGTTCGGCGAAGGTTTCTGTCGAGTCCATGAACTACACTATCAGACTAAAGCCAGAGGAGATGGTCTTCATGAGAATTTTGGATGTTACAACTTTGCTTATCGTAAAACTTCGAAGTTTCCAGTGATAAGCTACCGAAGCAAATGGCCAGCCGGATGGAAGTCTGAGTGGTTTTATGTTAAAGTTGATAAAGATGAAGATAAATTGGTCCAGAGTCCACTACAGCTAACCTTCAGAGAAACAAGGCCCCGATGCAACATGATAAGTGGAAGCCCGAGCCAAATTGCTTTGGCTGAATTTCGAATAATTTCATAACATATTGGCACTAGGGACTTGGTGCAGGAATTTTTGGCTTTTAAAGTGTTCCCAACAATGAGGGATTGGGAGATGCCGAAGCTGGAGGGGGAAAAGAAAAAGGGCGAACTTGTTCGATTACCCTATTACTACAAGTTTAAGAAAAACTTTAAAGAACCCTGCCAGGAATGGTTAGACACAATCGAGATTATGTGCAACGATATCCTTGGAAATTATTCTAAGAAGAAAGATCAGTTGATGACAACAGCCTTCGGTAGTCGCCCGAAGCGAAGGTTGAATCGGGTGCTAGATGCCTTGAATTTTGACTATCCTGATTACAAGCAATTGGGCGGAGATGCCGGAGGCCCGAAGATAAAAAGAATTGCCAGCGCCCTTGACGAAGAAAGCACCAGATTGGCCAAAAAGAAAAAGGAAATTTCTGAAAAGCTGAGCCCTGAGCCAAAGGTAACTGCTTCAAGAAAAAGAAAAACTGCATCTCCGGAACCAAAAACATTGGTCCAAGAGGAGGAAACTCCTGCGACACCTTTTGCTGCCGAAGTAGAAGAGATTCTGAAGGTAATGACTGAACCCTTGCCTGTCAAGCTAAGTCCGCTGGCGCCGCAACTGACGAAGTTTTTTTAGAAGGACAAAGAAGCTTCGGTAGCAGAAAACCCTGTAAAGCCGAAAAAACGAAGAATTATCCAAGTAACAGATGTGATTCATCAGACACCGCCACCGGCAATGGAGTCAAAAATTGTTTTTGCCGAGACCGCTGAAGCCGAAGGCGCCGCAGCCGAAGCTACCGGAGTGGAAACCATTGAAGCTGAAACCGGCGAAGCCGAAGCTACTGGGGCCGAAGCTGGGACCACCGAAGATTCGAACCTGGAAACCACACTTGAGGTTATTGACAATATTCTTCTGAAAATGGCTGAAGAAGAAGCTGCTGTGACTGCGGTGAACACTGCAACTGAAAAGGGGAAAGAGCAGATTGATGACATTTTGGAAGAAGGAAATTTTAACTTTCAAGATTTGCTTGGACAAGAGTTAACAGGCGCTGAAAAAGAAGAGCTGAAAAAATATGACATATCTTGCGGATATAAACCAGGGTCTATGCTATTTGGTGGGGTCAACGAAGGGAAGCTAAGATGCCTTCGGAATCGCACCGAGGCCAAAATTGTTAGAACCTTCTCCAAAAGTGTTGGCCTGCCGAAGATAGAAGCGGACCTTTGCAGGTACCAGCGACAACATATCGCCGGTAGTTTGCTCTATGCTAATTTCAAGGTAAAAAAATATCGATTTTTTATTATTGTATATTTCTTATTTTGAATTAAGTTGTTTTCTGACGAAGGTTGTTTTGGCAAAGTATACTTCTAAGTAAAGTGCTAAGAATGCAGCAAGATCTTGAGGATGAGAAGAACGAAGTTATTATCAAAGATCTAGAAAGCAAAGTCAGAAATTACGAAGCTGCTCTGACGGAAAAAGACTCCGTTATTCAGGATCTTAAAATCAAAGTTAAAGATTACGAAGCTGCCGTGGAAAAGAAAGACTTTGTCATTCAATCTTTGGAAGGTTCGCTGGCTGAAGCCCAAGCCGAAAATAGCAGGTTAAACAATGAATTACTCAAATAGTCAGAAAAATATGAGCAAGAAAAGAAGAACCTTGAAACAAGTCTCAAGACTGAGATCGAGAAAAATTCAAATTTGCAAAAATTATTGAAGGAACTTCAAGAGAGATGCCTAAATTTCGGCAGCCGATGCGTGCAGCGGCTGAAGGATGTGTTTCACTCTATCGGAGCCAGTTCTGAAAAATTTACACCTTCAGCTGAAAACCTGCCCAGCACGTTGGAATATATTGAAGGCGAGGTTGATGCACTTGACGAAGTTATCTCTGGGCATGCTGACTTCTGCGCCCTGGTAGCTTCTCGAGGCACAGCTACTGCTTTTCTAAAGGCTGGCTGTACGCATGGAAAAATTGTAAATAGACCAAACTTCAGCTTATCAGCATCAGATTTGATTGATATCCCAAGCCTAGCCCGAAGCATCGGAAATAGATTTATAACCCAGATTTGGGTAAATGGCGGGCGAAAAATGGCTGGTGACGAAGCTCGAAGTCACCTTAAGCCGGTAAGAAACTTATATTTGTTACTTTTACCATCTCCTTGAAATTTGCACCTTTCTTATTCTGCTCTTTAATATGTGCAGGATGACGAAGCTAAAGTATAACGAAGCTGAAGTATGGCGGCCTGAAGCTTAATAGTTGCTATAATAAACTTTCCTGCAAAAAATTCTAGAGAGATCTTTGTAATATAGTTATGAAAAAACTTATGTAAATTTGTACATACCTTGTAATATATCTTATCTCCTTTATCCGTGTACAATCTGCTTTGCTGTGGACGAAACTTCTCTTTTGAGCCGAAGGCGAAAAACACCTTCCCTTCTTTTCGTACACAACGAAGCATGAAAACTTCCTCTTTCTACGAAGTTTTTCCTCATTGCCGAAGCATCTGTCTTTTTGTGCGGTATGATGATGATTCTATATGTCTAAATGAATGTTTATGAATGCAAATGACATGATGTAATGTATCGTGCAAATGAATATCGGAACACATATTCAAAAACCATAATCATAGCCCTTCATCCCCTTGGGAATGATTCAAATCTTTTTGCCGTTTACTTTTCGGCTTCACCGTTTACTTTTCGGTGTATCAGCATTGACTTTTCGCTGTAAGCCTCCCTTAGGAGCTTCTTCGCCTTTTACTTTCAGCGGAATCAGCGTTTATTTTTCGCTGTAAGCCTCCCTTAGGAGCTTCTTCGCCTTTTACTTTCAGCGGAATCAGCGTTTATTTTTCGCTGTAAGCTCTGCATTCGCTTAGGAACGACTTTTGAGCTTCTCCCTGTTTTCTTTTCTTTTTCCTTTGCATTTACATTTACATTTTTGGGGGATATCACTCTTATAGAATTGAAATAAGGAAAATTACATGCTGTGGCCCCATTAAAAACCTTTCTCCCCCTTTGGAAAGGAAAAGGGTGCCACAAAAAAGAATAGAAAAAATTACATCAAGCTAAACATAATATCGCCGAAGCTCATCCACATTCCACGATCTAGGAATGTCGTTGCCGTCCATATCCTTTAATCTGTAGGAACCGGGTCTTGACGAAGATACTACCAGAAAGGGACCTTCCCATTTTAGTTGTAGTTTGCCCACTGTGTCTGGGTTAGCCACTCTTCGAAGCACCAAATGTCCTGGCTTAATGTTCTTCAACCGAACCTTTCTATCACGCCATTTTATTGTTTCGGCTTGGTATTTATTGATATTTTCCACAGCCTGAAGCCTGATCCCCTCCATAGCATCTTTTTCCACAGAGTAATCAGCTTCGTCTTCGCCTTCTGCCAAAGCTATTGTTCTTATTGATCCTGCTTTGGCTTCTTCCGGGGTTATTGCTTCGTCACCAAACAATAGTTTGAATGGCGTAAAGCCTGTTGATCTTGACACTGTTGTGTTATGGCTCCACACCACTTTGATTAATTCTTCTGGCCACTTTCCCCTGGGCTGATTGAAGATTGACTTCATTATTCCTGTCATTATGATCCCATTAGCTCTTTCGACAAGTCCGTTTGACTCCGGATGTTGAACTGATGCAAAATGGATCTTCGTGCCAATTTGATCACAAAATCCTCTGAAAGCTTCAGAATCAAATTGTGTCCCATTATCCACAGTAACGGCCCTCGGCACTCCGAAGCGACAAACAATATTTTGCCAAAAAAACTTTTGGACAGTGACCGAAGTTATTGTGGCTAAAGGCTTTGCCTCAATCCACTTAGAAAAATATTCCACTGCCACTACAACATATCTTAAATTTCCTTGTGCTGGTGGTAGCGGACCTAACAAATCAAGGCCCCACCTTTGCAACGGCCAAGTGAGTTGTATTAACTGAGTTAGAGACGAAGGTTGTTTTTGATCTCTTGCACATTTCTGACAACCTTCGCACTTTTGTACTAGTTCCGCTGCATCCGAAGCTGCTTTTGGCCAATAAAATCCTTAGCGAAAAACTTTTCCCAACAAAGGCCTAGATCCAATGTGAGATCCACACAAGCCTGCATGTATTTCCTTCATCAACTCTATATCTTCGGTTCTGGATAAACATTTGAGTAACGGAGAGCAGACACCATGCTTGTACAGCTCCCCTTCTATTATTACATATGGACGAGCTCTTGCATCTATTCTCTTGTTATAAGCTTCGTCATCTGAAAGGAAATTACCCTTAAGGTAAGAGATGATTTCAGTTCTCCAGTCTTCACTATAAACAGGAGATATGTTAAGGACCGCTCTTTCAAGAAGTTCAACCGAAGGTGCTTTTATTGTTTCAAAAAATACTTCCGAAGGTAAGGGCAGCCCCTGTGCTGCTGACTTGGCTAGCAAATCAGCATGCGCATTTTCTCCTCGAGGAATATTTTTTACAGAAAACCCTTCAAAGGAAGCTTCAATCCTTCGGACAGTATATAGATACTTCTCAAGCTTCGGGTCTCTTGCCTTACAACTTTTGTCAATATGACCAGAGATAACCTGGGAATCAGTTTTAAGAACCGCCCTTCTAATTCCCATTGCCTTTAACTTCCGAAGACCCAAAAGTAAAGCTTCGTACTCAGCAATGTTATTTGTGCAGCTAAAATCAAGTCTTGCTGCATAGCAAGTTTTAACTTTGGAGGGTGCGACCAAAACAGCAGTTGCTCCTGCTCCGAAGGTTCCCCAAGAACCATCGCAAAATACTGTCCATGCTTTAGCATCTTTATTTGCCTCTTCTACTTGAGCCCCTGGGGTCCAATCGACAATGAAGTCAGCTAACGCTTGGGATTGAATCGAAGATCTGTGTACATAATCAATGCAGAATTCATTGAGTTCCGCAGCCCACTTTCCAATTCTTCCAGTAGCTTCTCTATTTCTCATAATGTCCTTCAATGGTTGTGAAGAAGGGACAATTATATTGTATGCTTGGAAATAATGCCGAAGCTTTCTAGAAGCCATCAAAACAGCATATAGCACCTTCTCCAATTCTGTATAATTTTTCTTTGATAAACTAAGAACTTCAGATACAAAATATATTGGAGCTTGCTTCTTGATTTGCCCTTCAAGCTTCTCTTGGACAAGTGCCGCACTTACCGCTGAGTGCGAAGCTGCCACATATAACAATAGAGGAGCCTCTGGCGTTGGTGGAGTTAACGCTGTTAGGTCTATCAAATACTGCTTCAGCTCTTCGAAGGCTTTCTGCTGGACCGGTCCCCATTGAAAAACTTCGGCTGTCTTCAGCACTTCGAAGAATGGTAAATTTCTCTCTGCTGATCTAGATATGAATCTGTTGAGAGATGCCAGTCTTCCTGTCAATCTTTGGGCCCCCTTCTTTGTACTGGGTGGTTCCATTCGAAGGATAGCTTCGATTTTATTTGGATTAGCCTCAATCCCTTTTGTTGAAACTAGGCAGCCAAGAAATTTCCCTTTCTTCACTCCGAAGACACATTTTTCTGGATTCAACTTTAAACCGGCCTGTCTGAAATTAGCGAAGGTTTCCTAGAGGTCAGTGATGTGGTTCTCTTGCTTCGTGCTTTTTACAATGATATCATCAACATAAGTTAGCACATTCCTGCCTATCTGAGAATGGAGAACCTTCGCTGTCATTCTGCTGAAGCTTCCTCCAGCATTTTTGAGCCCCTCAGGCATCCGAAGGTAACATTATGTTCCACTAAGGGTTATGAAGCTGGTCTTCGGCTCATCCTCCTTCTTCATCCAGATTTGATGATAGCCTGAATAACAATCCAACAGACTCATAAGCTCTGATGAAGCTGCTGCATCAACTAAGGAATCTATCCTCGGCAATGGAAACTCGTCCTTCGGACAGGCCTTGTTGAGATCAGTAAAATCGATACACATCCTCCATTTACCATTGGCCTTTTTTACCATGACAGTGTTAGCTAGCCATTCTGGGTATTTTACCTCTCTGATAACTCCAGCACTGAGAAGTCTTTTCACTTCATTTCGAGCACCTTCAGCCTTGTCATCAGACATCTTCCGAAGCCTCTGTTTTCTGGGTCTAAAGGATGGATCAACATTAAGCGAATGCTCAATAACATCCCTGTTAACTCCGCAAAGATCATTAGCCGACCATGCAAAGACATCTTTGTTGTTGAACAAGAATCTTATCAAGGTTTTCTCTTGTTCCTCAGACAATTGAGATCCTAGCAGCACCTTCTGCTCTGCGATATCTTCGCATAAAAGCATGGGTTTCGGCTGATCGGCCGAAGCAGCCTTCTCCCTTCTATGCTTGTACTGCTCACAAGCTTCGGCTTCATCTATGTTATGGATTGCTTTTGAGTCTGTCCAATTTCCTTCGGCCCTTTTGGCAGCTTCCTGACTTCCATGAATAGCAATGGGCCCTTGGTCCGAAGGTATCTTCATGCAAAGATAAGCTGGATGAAGAATTGCTTCGAAGGCATTGAGAGTACCACGACCAATGATTGCATTGTAAGGGTATTCCATGTCAACAATATCAAATACAACTTGTTCAGTCCTTGTGTTGTTAATGAATCCGAAGGTTACTGGCATTGTAATTTTTCCAAGTGCCACGATCTGCCTTCCTCCGAAGCCATAAAGGGGATGTGTGGCATCATGGATTTTGTCTTCGGGCTCTTGCATCTGTCTGAAGGCCTTAGCAAATATGATATCAGCTGCGCTGCCTGTATCAACCAAAACATTATGGACCAGAAATCCTTTGATCACACAAGAGATAACCATAGCATCGTTGTGTGGGTAATCCTTGAGTTGAAGATCTTCTTGAGAGAAGGTAATTGGAATGTGAGACCATCTTGATTTGATGAAGGGTCCTTGCACCCCGACATGCTGTACCCTTCTCTGTGCCTCCTTCTTCTGCTTCTTGTTGGCTGGCTCTGAGCATGAACCGCCTGTTATGGGGAGTACCAGCTTCGGAGCCGAAGCAGCTCCAGCTTGATCGTTGAACGAAGCCATCAGCTCAAAAAAGTGGAAGTGAGTTCACCGGAGGTGGGCGCCAATGTTGGGGACTTGTTCTCAAATGCTATGAATCAAGAATAAGACAACACAAAAAATGTTAAATATCAAATGCCCTTCGTCCGCTGAAGCATTATCTCCCCAAGGATTTAATGAACTTCGGACGAAGGCCACGAACATAATATTACGAAGGTTTCACCTTCGTAACTAAATTTACAAAGATAATATAAAGTGATGTAAAATGTAAAACATCAAAGATAAACATGTCGGAAATAAATGGCATCATTCACATATTTTATCATATGAATATAAGATGTTTGAATACAATGTTTTAAGGTACGTTTATACCTTCGCTTTGACAAGTAATGATTCCCGAGAGATGCACTTGCAATTACAAGAATGCGTGAACAGTAAAGAAATACTGTTCACTATTTATAGGCACAGGACGCAGCCTGTGAAGAATTACAATCATGCCCCTCATAAGAGTTTACAACATTGACTCAGACCTTTAAGGACTAAAAGGTCATTCTATCTTTAAGTCGGTTCGATCCCCCATCTTCGGACATGTTGTAATACCGAAGCTCCATGAATGGTACCTTCGGCATTACGTTCAAGCAGCTTCAGCCAAAGCTGTTTTCTTTCCGCAGGACCTTCGGCGATGAAGCATGGTCCCAACAATACGTTTCTAGACTTAGTACATTGATTTGGGTACTAATGTATTGTGTCTAAGTGCTAGAAACAGGGAAAAAGCAATTGGAAAAGAGTTGGTTGTCCTACTCGTCTAGGTGCACCGGACAGTGCACCGGACAGTGTCCGGTGCGCCAGACCAGTCTCGGTGAACAGGCCACTCTCGGGACTCGACGGCGGCGTACGACTATAATTCACCGGACTGTCCGGTGGTGCACCGGACTGTCCGGTGAGTCGTCCGTGGCGAAGTCGTCGCTCTCGGGAAAAGTTCAACGACGTACAGCTATAATTCACTGGAATGTCCAGTGGGGCACCGGACTGTCCGGTGAGCCAATGGTCGACTACGCCAACGGTCGGCCGCGCAATCTTCGCGCGACGCGTGGGCGCGCCAACGGTCGGCAGGGGGCACCGGACTATCCGGTGTGCATCGGATAGTGTCCGGTGCGCCAACTGCTACAAATCTGCAACGGTCGGATGCTCCAGAAAAGGAAGGAGATCACGCACCGGACAACTACAGTGACTGTCCGGTGGCACACCGGACTGTTCAGTGCGCCACGCGACAGAAGGCAAGATTAGCCTTCCAAGAATGCCTCCAACGGCTCCTAGCTATCTTGGGGCTATAAAAGGGACCCCTATGCGCATGGAGGAGTTACCCAAGCATACTTTAAGCATTTTAAGTCTTCCACACTCCGTCTCCGCGCACTTGATCGACTGTGTTAGTGATTTGAGCTCCATTCTAGTTGCGAACTCGTTGTGCTTCATTTTGAGCTCAAGTCTTGGCTTGTGTGCGTGTGTATTGCTGCGGATTTGTGTGTGTTGCTTCCCATCCTTACTCTAGTGCTTTCACTGTGATCTTTGTTGTAAGGGCGAGAGACTCCAACTTGTGGAGATTCATCGCAAACGGGAAAAAGAGAAAAGCAAAGAAAAGTCGTGGTATTCAAGTTGATCATAGGATCACTTGAAAGGGGTTGAGTGCAACCCTCGTCCATTGGGACGCCACAACGTGGAGGTAGGCAAGTGTTATACTTGGCCAAACCACGGGATAAAACCACTGTGTCTCTTGTGTTGTCTTTCTCTGTGGTTATTGTGTTTCACAAGAACTCCTCTATAGCCACTTGGTTCTATTGCACTAACACTTAACCAAGTTTTGTGGCTATTAGTGTTGAAATTTTATAGGATCACCTATTCACCCCCCTCTAGGTGTTCTCACATCTCGGGCGGGAGGCTTTAGCCCAGTGAGTCTGCCACCAAGCTTGAGTCGATGGAGCGTGCGAAGCGCACCTCACTGGCGCCGTTGTTGTGCTCAAGATCGGGTTCTACATCCTGGTGTGGTACACGTTCAGTACATGCCTCATGCCGTGAGTGGCCTGAATCCCCCTATTGCTTCTCCAGCCGCGGAGATAGTGGCTTGACTGCTTCATTGCTATGTGGTGGTGGTTCGCAGATACCCGCAACTGCTCTCATCTGTTCCCGCTCAAGTAACAACAAAGCTCACGGATCCAGTCCCATGTCTGATTCTGCATCTGAAAGGGAAATGTGCCCTTGGCCATTTCTAAGTATTTTGGTGATTGAGTGCCAACACAAGTGGACTTGTGCAAAGTGATGGACAAAGTGCAAATCAAGAGTAAAGGTATGTTTCTAAGACTTAGTACATTGTTTTAGAGACTAATGTATTGTGTCTAAGTGCTAGAAACAGGAAAAGATCAATTTGGAAAAGACTTGGCTGTACAGCCAAGACTCTGCGCAGTCTGGGTACACCGGACTGTCCGGTGGTGCACCAGACAGTGTCCGGTGCGCCAGGCTGGCGACTGTCAACTGGCTGCTCTCGGGAAGCGATTAACGGTGTACGGCTATAAATCACCGGACTGTCCGGTGGTGCACCGGACTGTCCGGTGAGCCATTCACAGGCGAAGTCGTCGCTCTCGGGAAGTGATTAACGACGTACGGCTAAATCACCAGACTGTCCGGTGGTGCACCGGACTGTCCGGTGAGCCAACGGTCAGCCGGGCCAACGGTCGACCGAGGATTCCGTGCGTGACGCGTGGCCGAGCCAACGGTCACAAGGGGGCACCAGACTGTCCGGTGTGCACCGGACAGTGTCCGGTGCGCCAATGGCTCTGAATCTGCAATGGTCGGCCTCACCAAATAAGGAAAGAGATCCGCACCGGACAATGTCCGGTGGTGCACCGGACTGTCCGGTGCGCCAGGCGACAGAAGGCAAGAATTGCCTTCCTGGAATGCTCTCAACGGCTCCTAATTGCCTTGGGGCTATAAAAGGGACCCCTAGGCACATGGAGGAGAACACCAAGCATCCTTTGAGCATTGTTGATCACTCATACTTCATTCTTGCACACTTGTTCGACATTCTTAGTGATTTGAGCTCCGTCCTAGTGAGAACCTCGTGATATTCTTTTGAGCTCAAGTCTGGGTCTTGTGTGTGCGTATTTGCTGTGATTTTTTGTGTCTTGTGTGCGTTGCTCATCCCTTCCTTACTCCATGCTTCTTTGTGAACATCAAAGTGTAAGGGCGAGAGGCTCCAAGTTGTGGAGATTCCTCGCAAGCGGGATATAGTAAACAAAGAAAAACACTGTGGTATTCAAGTGGGTCTTTGGACCTCTTGAGAGGGGTTGATTGCAACCCTCGTCTGTTGGGACGCCACAACGTGGAAGTAGGCAAGTTTTGTACTTGGCCGAACCACGGGATAAACCACTGAGTCTATCTGTGTTGATCTTCTTGTGGTTGTTGTGTTTTGCAAGAACTCCTCTCTAGCCACTTGGCTTAATTGTGCTAACCCCTAATCAAGCTTTGTGGATTAAGTTTCAAATTTTTACAGGATCACCTATTCACCCCCCCTCTAGGTGCTCTCAATTGGTATCAGAGCCGTTCTCTTCAAGAAAGGGACTAATCGCCCGAAGAGATGGATCCTAAGGGCAAGGGGATTGTGATCAATGATAAGGAGAAGGAGTCCTTCGTCAATGAGCCGAAAGATGACAAGCCTACCGACTCGGGCTCGGGCTACAAACGAAAAGATGGGAAGAAGAAGAAGACAAGGCGCATCAAGGAGATCATCTACTACGATGACAGCGACGAGTCCTCTTCTTCCCAAAAGGACAACAACGACAACGACTACGAGAAAAAGAAAACAGTCAATTCGAACTTTTCTTTTGATTACTCTCGTATTCCGCAAAGTACCAATGCTCATTTACTCTCCATTCTACTTGGTAAACCTCCTCACTTTGATGGAGAGGACTACGGATTTTGGAGCCACAAAATGCGTAGTCACTTGTTCTCTCTCCATCCAAGCATATGGGAGATAGTCCCATGTTTATAAATGAGCAAATTCACAAAAATGCACAAGCTACTACTGTTCTTCTAGCCTCATTGTGCAGGGATGAATATCATAAAGTGAGCGGCTTGGACAACGCCAAGCAGATTTGGGACACCCTCAAGATCTCACATGAGGGAAATGACGTCACCATGCTCACCAAGATGGAGTTGGTGGAGGGCGAACTTGGGAGATTCGCAATGATCAGGGGCGAGGAGCCAACCCAAACGTACAACCGGCTCAAGACCCTCGTCAACAAAATAAGGAGCTATGGAAGCACGCGATGGACGGACCACGACGTCGTCCGCCTAATGCTAAGGTCTTTTACCATCCTTGATCCACATCTTGTGAACAATATTCGTGAGAATCCTAGGTACACCAAGATGACGCCCGAGGAGGTACTTGGAAAGTTCGTAAGCGGGTGGATGATGATCAAGGAGGCTAGATACGTTGATGATGCGTTGAATGGCCCAATCCAAGAGCCTCAAACCATTGCTCTCAAAGCAACGAGGAGCAAGGAGGCGCTACCTAGCAAGGTGGCGCAAGTTGAGGCGGCCGGGCTTAATGATGAAGAAATGGCCCTCATCATCAAGCGCTTCAAGACGGCGCTAAAGGGTCGTAAGGAGCATCCCAAGAAGAACAAGACAAAGGGGAAGCGCTCATGCTTCAAATGTGGTAAGATTGGTCATTTTATCGCTAATTGTCCCGATAATGATAGTGACCAGGAACAAGGGAACAAGAGGGAAAAGAAGAAGACTTACAAGAAGGCTAAGGGCGAGGCACACCTTGGCAAGGAGTGGGACTCGGATTGTTTGTCATCCGACTCCGACAACGAAGGACTCGCCACAACCGCCTTCAACAAGTCATCCCTCTTCCCAAACGAGCATCACACTTGCCTCATGGCAAGGGAAAAGAAGGTAAGCACTCGTGATACTAGTACTTACGCTTCCTCAAGTGATGAAGAATCTAGCGATGATGAAATAGACTATTCATGTTTATTCAAGGGCCTAGATAGAACTAAGGTTGATAAGATTAATGAATTAATTGATGCCTTGAATGATAAGAATAGGTTAGTAGAAAAGCAAGAGTATCTTTTGTACGAAGAACATGATAAGTTTGTAGAGGCACAAAAATCCCTTGCTTTAGAAATTAAAAGAAATGAAATGCTCTCTTGTGAATTGTCTACATGCCATGACTCTATTTCTAGCTTAAAGAGCATAAATGATGATTTAAATGCTAAGTTAGAAGTAGCTAATAAATCAACATCTTGTGTAGAACATGTTGCAATTTGCAATAGGTGTAAAGATTTTAATATTGATGCTTGTAGTGAACACCTAGTTTCAATTTCTAAATTGAATGATGAAGTGGCTAGTCTTAATGCCCAACTTAAGACTAGCAAGAGTGAACTTGACAAAATAAAATTTGCAATGGATGCCTACACGATTGGTAGGCACCACTCAATTAAGGATGGTCTTGGCTTCAAGAGGGAAGTCAAGAACTTAACAAGCCATAAGGCTTCCATCTCCGCCAAGGAGAAAGGGAAGGCCCCTATGGCTGGTAGTGCTCAAAAGAACCATGCTTTCATGTATCATGATAGGAGACATTCTAGGAATGCCTATAGAAGTTATGATGCTTTTGATTCTCATGCCATGTTTGCTTCTAGTTCTTCTATTATGCATGATAGAAATTTGGCTAGGAAAAATGCTATGCCTAGAAGAAATGTTGTTCATGTTCCTAGGAAAGTAAACAATGAACCTTCTACAATTTTTCATACTTGCAATGCTTCCTTTGCTATTTGTAGAAAGGATAAGAAGGTGATTGCTAGGAAGTTAGGGGCAAGATGCAAGGGAGATAAAACTTGCATTTGGGTCCCTAAGACCATTGTGACTAACCTTGTAGGACCCAGCAAGAGTTGGGTACCTAAAACCCAAGCCTAAATTTGCCTTGCAGGTTAATGCATCCGAGGGTTCAAGCTGGATTATCGACAGCGGATGCACAAACCACATGACAGGGGAGAAGAAGATGTTCACCTCCTACGTCAAGAACAAGGATTCCCAAGATTCAATCATATTCGGTGATGGGAACCAAGGCAAGGTGAAAGGGTTAGGAAAGATTGCTATTTCATCTGAGCACTCTATTTCTAATGTGTTTTTAGTTGAGTCTCTTGGATATAATTTGTTATCCGTTAGTCAATTATGCAATATGGGATATAATTGTTTATTCACAAATGTAGATGTGTCTGTCTTTAGAAGGAGTGATGGTTCATTAGCTTTTAAGGGTGCATTAGACGGCAAACTCTATTTAGTTGATTTTGCAAAAGAGGAGGCTGGTCTAGATGCATGCTTAATTGCTAAGACTAGCATGGGCTGGCTGTGGCATCGCCGTTTAGCTCATGTGGGGATGAAGAACCTTCATAAGCTTCTAAAGGGAGAACATGTGATAGGTCTAACTGTCGGCGTTTCGAGACCGGGGGGTCCCTGAGCCGACGAGTGAGTGTGCCGCGTGCCCCAGCCCAGATGGGTCGAGCGCGTGGGCGAGCGCGAAGGGGGGAAGAGCGAGGTGGCCGGAGCCGGGTCGTGAGGGAGGCGGAGATCCCGCGGCCTTCGTGTTCGTCCCGCGCCCAGGTCGGGTGCGCTTGCAGTAGGGGGTTACAAGCGTCCGCGCGGGTGAGGGGAGCGAGCGGCCCCAAGAGAGCGCCTGCCCCTGCCCTCGTTCCCGCGAGGCCAACCTTCTCTAAGAAGGCCCTGGTCCTTCCTTTTATAGGCGCAAGGAGAGGATCCAGGTGTACAATGGGGGTGTAGCAGAGTGCTACGTGTCTAGCGGGGGAGAGCTAGCGCCCTAAGTACATGCCAAGGTGGCAGCCAGAGAGATCTTGGCACCCAGCTGGTGTGGTGTCGTGGCTGTTGGTGGAGCAACGGAGCATGGCGGAGGGACAGCTGTCGGAGCTGTTGGGTCCTTGCTGACGTCCCCCTGCTTCCGTAAGGGAGCTGAGAGCCGCCGTCGTCATAGGGCTAGCGGGGCGCCATCATTGCCTATCTGGCGGAGCTAGCCAGATGGGACGTCGGTCTTGTTCTCTGTGGCCCGAGTCGGCTCGGGGTAGGGTGATGATGGCGCTTCCTGTTGACGTGGTGGACTTGTGCCCTAGGTCGGGCGACGTGGAGGCTCCTCCGAAGCCGAAGTCGAGTCTGTCCTGCAAGGCCGAGGCCGAGCCCGAGCTCCTAGGTCGGGCGAGGCGGAGGTCGTTCGGCAGAGGCCAGGGCGGAGTCCGACCCCTGGGGTCGGGCGAAGCGGAGTTCGTCGTCTTCCGGAGTCTAGCCCGAGTCCGAGCCCTGGGTCGAGCGGAGCGGAGTTCGCCGTCTTCCGGGGCCTTAGCCCGAGTCCGAGCCCTGGGTCGGGCGGAGCGGAGTTCGCCGTCTTCCGGGGCCTTAGCCCGAGTCCGAGCCCTGGGTCGGGCGGAGCGGAGTTCGCCGTCTTCCGGGGCCTAGCCCGAGTCTGAGCCCTGGGTCGGGCAGAGCGGAGTTCGCCGTCTTCCGGGGCCTTAGCCCGAGTCCGAGCCCTGGGTCGGGCGGAGCGGAGTTCGCCGTCTTCCGGGGCCTTAGCCCGAGTCCGATCCCTGGGTCGGGCGGAGCTTCCTATGGCGCCCTCGGCAAGGCCTGGCTGCCCGTCAGTCTCACTCTTTGCGTTAAATGCCCCTGTGACTTGGTCGGTCGGCGCGGCGATTTAGTCAGGGTTGCTTCTTATCGAAGACAAGGCCTCGGGCGAGCCGGAGATGCGTTTGCCGTGAAAAGGGGGCCTCAGGCGAGACGGAAATACCTCAGGGTCGGCTGCCCTTGCCCGAGGCTAGGCTCGGGCGAGGCGTGATCGAGTCGCTCGTATGGACTGATCCCTGACTTAATCGCACCCATCAGGCCTCTGCAGCTTTATGCTGATGGGGGTTACCAGCTGAGAATTAGGCGTCTTGAGGGTACCCCTAATTATGGTCCCCGATAGTAGCCCCCGAGCCTCGAAGGGAGTGTTAGCACTCGCTTGGAGGCTTTCGTCGCACTTTTTTGCAAGGGGACCAGCCTTTCTCGGTTGCACTTTGTTCCGGTGGGTGCGCGCGAGCGCACCCGCCGGGTGTAGCCCCCGAGGCCTCGGAGGAGTGGTTTCACTCCTTCGAGGTCTTAATGCCTTGCGTAATGCTTTGGCTGGTCTGGTGGTTCCCTCATGCGAACTGGCCGTAGCCCGGGTGCACTGTCGGGGCCCAAGTTCTCGGGCTGGTATGTTGACGCTGTCAACGGTTTGGCCGGAGCCGGGTTTGCGAGAGCAGCCCCCGAGCCTCCGCACAGGGCGAGAGGGCGATCAGGGACAGACTCGGCTTTTTTACATACGCCCCTACGTCGCCTTTCCGCAAGGAGGAGGGGGGAGAGCGCCATGTTACCCTCGATGGGCACCGAACATGGTGTCCCCGGTGAGCTGCAATCGGGTAATCCGAGTGGACGTCCGTGCCCCGTTCGTTGGGGGTCGGCTAGGGGCCCGGAGGCACGCCCAAAAGTACCTGCGGGTGATCTGCCGGACCCGGTCCCCTGGCGACGGGGTCCGAGGGCTCGTTGCCTCCCTCCGATGGGATTCCGTTACAGGATCGTTCCCGCTGGTCTCGGAAATGTCCTAGGGTACCTCGGGAGTGCAGCCCGAGCCTTGGTTATGTATCGAACGTACCCCTGGTCATCCCTCGCTCGGTGTCTGAGGCGACTGTGAACCCTTCGGGGGGCCAGCCTTCGAACCCCTGATCAGTAATGGGCGCGGAGCCCGAGTAGCCTGAGGCGGCCGTGGAACCTTTCGGGAGGCTGACCTTCGAACCTCTGACCAGTAGTGGGTGTCGGGCCCACGCGATCTGAGGCGGCTGTTGAACCCTTCGGGGGGCCAGCCTTCGAACCCCTGATCAGTAAGGAGGCTCGGAGCCTAGTTCCTTCACGGGGAAGGATCCCTTTGGGGGTATCCCCTTTCTCGGTCCCTGTTGCAAGAGATAGAGAAAGAGAAAAAAGGGAAAAAAGGATACGAATTTGAACGACGTGGCGTACCTTTTTTGGTGTGGTCGTTTTGGCGAAGGCGAGGCGTCGCCAGCTGCTCCTGCCAGAAGCGCCGCTTGTCCAGCCGCGGAGTTAATGCGACAGGGCGAGTAGTTGGCGGGGCTGCCGTTGCGCGTGCGCGAGCCGTTCGAGGAATGGGTCACGGGCGCGTCGTCTTCACGCCGTGAGAGGGGGTTCTCTCGCTGCCTCCGGATGGGACGTGAGCCTGGCTGACGGCGTGACCGCTGCTCCCGTGTGCCTGCCACCATCATTACTGCTGGCCCGCTTTTGACCGTGTTTGACCGCTGCGTCAGGCTGGTGCTGCTAGGTCGCGCGCTGGGTTGCCTCGGGTCGCGGTATCGGTTCCGCAATCGAGGAGGTGCGGCGGTGGCGCAAGTGGTACAGTGGCTTGCATGCAGCATCCGGCGCGCCGGTCGCGCGACGCGTGGGCTTGGGCCTCCGTGCTGGCATGTCAGGAGTCGGAGAGGCGCGTCCACTTGGCGTGGTTGCATGCCGCCCGCATGGCTGCCCGCCCCTTTCGCCCGTTGGTCTGGGCAAAAGTGGAGGGTCACTTGTAACCGCTGGGTGGTTGCGTGCGCCGTGCGCGGCGGTTTGGCTTCTTCTGCTCTGAGCCGGTCCGCATGACATGCGGGACCCAGCCCCCGCGCCACAGGGGAGGGCTTTGGAGGCGTGTTGGAGAAGACTCGGCCCGTGACGGTTGGGGGCGCAAGCAGGGAGAGTCGCCTTTAAAAGGAGGGCGACTCCTTCCGTAAGGCGACCATGTCTCCTTCTTTCCTGATGCACCGTGTCTTTCCACCTTCCAAGCCCCCGGATGGGGGAGACCGCCGTTTCGTCGCCTCATCGTTGGAGGAACGCAACTCCGTGGGAGTTGGTACCTTTCAGCCATCGTTCGGCTTCAAGGATTTTCATCATGCAGCCCAGCTGCACCCCTCCACTGGCGGTCACCCAAGATGGTGACCTCCGGCTTGATGGTGGGGGAAAGCGAGCCGGGCTGCGGCCTCTGCCCCTCCCTCAGCCTCAAGGATTTTCGTCGTCCAAGCCAAGATGGAGGACGAGGCGAGTCAGGGGGCTACCTCCATGTGGGTCGGTTGCCCTCTTCTTTCCCGGGCGTCTGGGGGAGAACGGCATCCTCCAGCCTCACGGAGACTTCCTCCGGCCATGCCGGAAGAGGCGGGTTGTCGTCACACAGTCGGGGCGCAACGCCGCGTCCTCCGTCCGGACGACGATTGCGCCGCGCACCACGAGGGCGGTGCCCACGCCCTGGACGGCCCCAGCAAGGGCGAAGACCTGCCGGCGCGCTCCGAGGCATCGGCGGACGGGGGTGGCTTCTCTACCGACGAGATTGCCAACTCCGTCAGTAGCCCTGGGTCTCCGTCCCTGGCCTGAATGGCTGCCTCTCGTCCTCGGGGGGTGAAAGTCCTTCCGCCGCCCCGCAGGCCCGCCCCTATCGGGGGGAACCGGAGTTCCGTTTGTAATGGCACCTTGGATGCCAGTGTTTTTGTTCATTGTGGCTGTCGAGGCCTGAACATGTATGTAGCGTCGGCACAGAGCCGTGTTTTTTCCTCATTTTTCGAGCACTAAGACTCGTCTGCTGATTATCTGAACCGCTTCACCAAGCATGAGTCGCCCCGTGTCAAGGTGACGAGTGAGGTATCCGTATCCCGGAGGCGTAGGAGTCCCTCGGCTCGGTCGGCCCTGCTGTCCGAGGCTCCTCTAGCTTAGTTAAGGAGACCCCTCGGCCGCTCTTCGATGAGCCGAGGCCAGGGGTAGCGATATCAGTATGAACAGAGGCGGAGTTGGCTCGAAAATGAAACCTGGTTGGCCGGAGCCTAGCCGGGTTGTCCGTTGGCAGGATCGACATCGGAGTTGATCAGCCGAGGCTTCGGACCGGGCCGGCGCCCTTGGAAGATGGTTGGCCGAGGCCCCGGAGGTGGCCGGGCGAGCCGCCTGCTCGGGCCGGATTCCCGGAGAAGTCCCTGACACCGATTGCCCGGGCATGGTGATGACGTCGTCCTTCGGAGCGGAGACACTCGGACCGCGTCGCCGTCCGAGGCTAGGTCGGGCCTCGCCGAAGGTGCCGTTGATGCCGAGGGCGTTGCTGCCTCCTTCCAGCGTCAAGACCCGAGCCTGCAGGATCAGATTGTCTTGTAGTGTGTGCCTTGTGCGGCCGTCGAGGCCAGAACACACACCCTTGCTGCGTTGTAAAGCTGCGCCTCTTTTCCTCTTGTTTCGAGTATCTGGACCTTTTGTCGGTGACAGGGATGTTTGTACGAGCGAGAGTTGCTTCTCGCGGAAGGTGATGAGTGAGGTATCCGTATCCCGGAGGCGTGGGAGTCCCTCGGCTCAGTCGGCCTTGCCGTTTACGCGTACTTTCACCCGTCCATGAGGCCCCGTCACTGACTTGGTCGAGAAGGCTCGAAGGATCGCTTCGGCAGAAGGGCTTCCGAACGTAAAGACTTGTTCGATCCGTGGAGCCACTTTATCCGAACGTGAGTTACTTATCGCAGAAGGTGATGAGTGAGGTATCCGTATCCCGGAGGCGTAGGAGTCCCTCGGCTCGGTCAGCCTTGACTGCTTACGTGTACTCCGTCGTTTCCAGGACCCACTTTCCGAAGTAGTCAAAAAGCACGAAAGATATTCTGGTAAAGGAGATTTTTTTTCGAGGAAAATTTTGACACAGAGGGGGTTTCCCCCCTTTTAGCCCCCGAGGGAGGGTTGGGCTTTGCCAAGGCGAGGCCGACCCTTCCTTGTTGACTAAACTTTGCGTGGGTGCGAGGTATATGAACAACTTGGAAACATCTTAAGGGTAGAAGCGACGTAGCTGTTGGATGTTCCAAGCGTTGCCGTAGACTTCGCCTTGACTGTTGGCCAGCTTGTACGTTCCGGGCTTCAGAACTTTGGCGATGACGAATGGCCCCTCCCAGGGGGGCGTGAGCTTGTGCCTCCCTCAGGCGTCTTGCCGCAGCCGAAGCACCAGGTCGCCCACCTGGAGGTCTCGGGGTCGGACCCCTCAGGCGTGGTAGCGTCGCAGGGACTGCTGATACCGCGCCGAGTGTAGTAAGGCCCTGTCCCGAGCCTCTTCCAGCTGGTCCAGCGAGTCTTCTCGGCTAGCTTGGTTGCTTTGATCGTCGTAGGCCCTCGTCCTCGGGGAGCCGTATTCCAGGTCAGTGGGCAAGACGGCCTCGGCCCCGTAGACCAGGAAGAACGGCGTGAAACCCGTGGCTCGGCTCGGCGTCGTCCTCAGGCTCCAGACCACCGAGGGGAGTTCCTTCATCCATCGCTTGCCGAACTTGTTGAGGTCATTGTAAATCCGAGGCTTGAGCCCTTGTAGAATCATGCCGTTGGCACGCTCTACCTGCCCATTCGTCATGGGATGAGCTACGGCAGCCCAGTCCACCCGGATGTTGTGATCCTCGCAAAAATCCAAGAATTTTTTGCCGGTGAACTGGGTGCCGTTGTCGGTGATGATGGAGTTTGGGATCCCGAAGCGATGGATGATGTTGGTGAAGAACGCCACCGCCTGCTCGGACCTGATGCTGTTCAGGGGTCGGACCTCGATCCACTTGGAGAATTTGTCGACGGCGACCAGCAGGTGCGTGTAGCCCCCGGGCGCCTTCTGCAGAGGGCCGACGAGGTCCAGACCCCACACAGCGAAGGGCCAGGTGATGGGTATCGTCTGTAGAGCCTGAGCGGGCAGGTGGGTCTGCTTCGCATAGAATTGACACCCTTCGCAGGTGCGGACAATTCTAGTGGCGTCAGCCACCGTCGTCGGCCAGTAAAAGCCTTGCCGGAAAGCGTTCCCGACAAGGGCTCGAGGCGCTGCGTGATGGCCGCAAGCCTCCGAGTGTATCTCTTGCAGGAGTTCCTGGCCTTCGGCGATGGAGATGCACCGCTGGAGGATGCCCGAGGGGCTGTGGTGGTAAAGCTCCTTCTCATCGCCCAGCAAGACGAACGACTTGGCGCGTCGCGCTACCCGCCGAGCCTCGGCTTGGTCGAGGGGTAGCTCTCCCTGGCGGAGATATTGCAGGTACGGGGTCTGCCAATCTTGATCAGGCGGGACCCCGCCCCGCTCCTCCTCGATGCGCAGCGCCTCGCCCTCGGGGGCCGAGGGTTCCTCGGGCTGAACCGAGGATGGCTCGGGCTGGGCCGAGGGTGCCTCGGACGAGGCCGAGGGCGCCTCGGGCTCGGGCGTGTCGCTGACCTTGACGGAGGGTTGGTGCAGATCTCGGGAGAAGACGTCTGGGGGAACCGTCGTTCGCCCCGAGGCTATCTTTGCCAGCTCGTCCGCAGTCTCGTTGTAGCGCCGGGCGATGTGGTTAAGCTCGAGCCCGTAGAATTTATCTTCCAGGCGTCGAACCTCATCACAGTAGGCCTTCATCTTCGGGTCGCGGCAGTGGGAGTTTTTCATGACCTGGTCGATGACGAGCTGCGAGTCGCCGCGAGCGTCGAGGCGTCGGACCCCTAGCTCGATGGCGATTCGCAATCCGTTGATCAGAGCTTCATACTCTGCCACATTGTTGGACGCCGGGAAATGGAAGCGTAGCACGTAGCGCAGGTGTTTCCCGAGGGGCGAGACGAAGAGCAGGCCCGCGCCGGCTCCAGTCTTCATCAGCGACCCGTCGAAAAACATGGTCCAGAGCTCCGGTTGGATCGGAGCCGTCGGCAACTGGGTGTCGACCCATTCGGCTACGAAGTCCGCCAGTACCTGGGACTTGATGGCCTTCCGAGGGGCGAACGAGATCGTCTCGCCCATGATTTCCACCGCCCACTTTGCGATCCGTCCCGAGGTCTCTCGGCACTGGATGATCTCCCCCAGGGGGAAGGATGACACCACAGTTACCGGATGAGACTCGAAGTAATGTCGCAACTTTTGCCTTGTCAGGATCACTGCATACAGCAGCTTCTGAACTTGTGGGTAGCGGGTCTTGGTTTCGGACAGCACCTCGCTGACGAAGTAAACTGGCCTCTGAATGGGCAATGCATGCCCCTCTTCTTGCCTTTCGACCACGATCGCGGCGCTGACCACCTGAGTGGTAGCGGCGACGTAGACCAAGAGGGCTTCTCCATCAGCTGGGGGCACCAAGACAGGCGCCTGGGTGAGGAGCGCCTTCAGGTTCCCGAGGGCTTCCTCGGCCTCGGGGGTCCAAGCGAAGGATTCGGCCTTCCTTAAGAGACGGTACAGGGGCAGGCCTCTTTCGCCGAGACGCGAGATGAAACGGCTCAAGGCCGCGAGACATCCCATGACCCTCTGTACGCCTTTTAAGTCCTTGATGGGCCCCATGCTGGTGATGGCTGCGATCTTCTCCGGGTTGGCTTCGATGCCCCGCTCGGAGACGATGAATCCCAGGAGCATGCCCCGGGGCACCCCGAAGACACACTTCTCGGGATTGAGCTTGACGTCCTTCGCCTTGAGACACCGGAATGTCACCTCAAGGTCGGAGAGAAGGTCGGAGGCTTTCCTTGTCTTGACTACGATGTCATCGACGTAGGCCTCGACCGTGCGACCGATGTGTTCGCCGAACACATGGTTCATGCACCGCTGGTACGTGGCACCCGCGTTCCTCAAACCGAACGACATGGTGACATAGCAATACATGCCGAAGGGCGTGATGAAAGAAGTCGCGAGCTGGTCGGACTCTTTCATCTTGATTTGATGATACCCTGAGTAGGCATTGAGGAAAGACAGGGTTTCGCACCCAGCGGTGGAATCCACGATTTGATCGATGCGAGGTAGAGGGTAGGGAACCTTCGGACATGCTTTGTTGAGACCAATGTAGTCTACACACATCCGCCATTTCCCCCCTTTCTTCCTTACAAGCACAGGGTTGGCAAGCCATTCGGGATGGAATACCTCTTTGATGAACCCTGCTGCCATCAGCTTGTGGATCTCCTCGCCTATCACCCTGCGCCTTTCCTCGTCGAATCAGCGCAGAGGCTGTCTGACCGGTCGGGCTCCGGCCCGAATATCCAGCGAGTGCTCGGCGACATCCCTCGGTATGCCGGGCATGTCCGAGGGACTCCACGCAAAGGCGTCGGCGTTTGCGCGGAGAAAGTCGACGAGCACTGCTTCCTATTTGGGGTCGAGCCCGGAACCGATCCGGATCTGCTTGGAGGTGTCGCCACTGGGGTCGAGAGGGACGGCCTTAACCGTCTCCGCTGGCTCGAAGTTGCCGGCGTGTCGCTTCACGTCCGGCACCTCTCGGGAGAGGTTTTCCAGGTCGGCGATGAGGGCCTCGGACTCGGCGAGGGCCTCGGCGTACTCCACGCACTCCACATCGCATTCGAACGCGTGCTTGTACGTGGGGCCGACGGTGATGGCCCCGTTGGGGCCCGGCATCTTGAGCTTCAGGTAGGTGTAGTTGGGGATGGCCATGAACTTCGCGTAGCATGGCCTCCCTAACACTGCGTGGTAGGTTCCTTGGAACCCGACCACCTCGAACGTCAAAGTCTCCCTTCGGAAGTTGGAGGGTGTTCCGAAGCAGACAGGAAGGTCGAGCTGTCCGAGGGGCTGGACGCGCTTCCCAGGAATGATCCCGTGGAAGGGCGCAGCGCCTGCTCGGACAGAGGACAGATCGACGCGCAGGAGCCTGAGGGTCTCGGCGTAGATGATATTGAGGCAGCTGCCCCATCCATCAGGACCTTGGTGAGCCTGACGTCGCCGATGATGGGATCGACGACGAGCGGGTACTTCCCCGGGCTCGGCACGTGGTCGGGGTGGTCATCTTGGTCGAAGGTGATGGGCTTGTCGGACCAGTCTAGGTAGACTGGTGCCGCCACCTTCACCGAGCAGACCTCCCGACGCTCTCGCTTGCGATGCCGAGCCGAGGCATTCGCCGCATGCCCTCCGCAGATCATGAAGCAGTCACGGACCTCGGGGAACCCTCCTGCTTGGTGATCTTCCTTTTTGTCGTCGTCACGGGCCCTGCCACCCTCTGCGGGTGGCCCGGCCTTGTGGAAGTGGCGCCGAAGCATGACGCACTCCTCGAGGGTGTGCTTGACGGGCCCCTGATGGTAAGGGCACGTCTCATTGAGCATCTTGTCGAAGAGGTTAGCACCTCCGGGGGGCTTCCGAGGGTTCTTGTACTCGGCGGCGGCGACAAGGTCTGCGTCGGCGGCGTCGCGTTTCGCTTGCGACTTCCGCCTGCCTTTCTTCTTGGCGCCGCGCGGAGTAGACGCCTCGGGAGCATCTTCCGACGGGCGGCCCTGGGGCTGCTTGTCTTTTCGGAAGATGGCCTCGACCGCCTCCTGGCCAGAGGCGAACTTGGTGGCGATGTCCATCAGCTCGCTCGCCCTGGTGGGGGTCTTGCGACCCAGCTTGCTCACCAGGTCACGGCAAGTGGTGCCGGCAAGGAACGCGCCGATGACATCGGAGTCGGTGATGTTGGGCAGCTCGGTGCGCTGCTTCGAGAACCACCGGATGTAGTCCCGAAGAGACTCTCCCGGCTGTTGCCGGCAGCTCCGGAGGTCCCAGGAATTCCCGGGGCGCACGTACGTGCCCTGGAAGTTGCCGACGAAAGCTTGGACCAAATCCTCCCAGTTGGAAATCTGCCCCGGAGGCAGGTGCTCCAACCAAGCGCGAGCAGTGTCGGAGAGGAACAGGGGGAGGTTGCGGATGATGAGGTTGTCGTCGTCCGTTCCACCCAGTTGACAGGCCAGGCGGTAGTCCGCGAGCCACAATTCCGGTCTTGTTTCCCCCGAGTACTTTGTGATAGTAGTCGGGGGTCGGAATCGGGTCGGAAACGGCGCCCGCCGAATGGCTCGGCTGAAGACCCGCGGACCGGGTGGTTCGGGCGAGGGACTCCGGTCCTCCCCGCTGTCGTAGCGTCCCCCACGCCTGGGGTGATAGCCTCGGCGCACCCTTTCGTCGAGGCGGGCCCGACGGTCGCGATGAGGGTGCTCGTCGCCGAGGTGGCCCGGGGCCGCAGGCGCGGTGTTGCGCGTGCGTCCGGTATAGACCGAGGCTTCCCGCATGAGTCGGGAAGTCGCGGCACGAGGTTCCGAGGGGTATCCCTGCCTTCGGGAGGCGGAGCTCTCGGCCCGCCGGGCCGCAGTGCCTTCCAGGAGATGCTTGAGCTCTCCCTGGATTCGTCGACCCTCGGTGCTTGATGACTCCGGCATCGCGCGGAGGAGCATCGCTGCGGCTGCCAGGTCCTGACCGGTCCCGCCGGATGCGGGTGGCGGCCTGTCCCTGGCATCGTTGGCGATGCAGTGCTGGAGGCCTTGGGGCAGGTGACGTATTTCTCCGGCCGGAGGCTGGCCCGCCCATACCTGCCCGACGTCCCAGCGGATCGACTCGAGCGCTCCTGCCCCCTCGTCGAGCCCGGCCTGCGCCCCGCGGACTTGCTCGAGCTGTGGGTCGTAACCCCCCGCCAGAACGGGGACCACAGCTAGCTCCCGCGGGATGTCGGCGCGAGGCGCTGGCCTAGGGAGATCACCATCCTCCGGCATGCCGAGACGGCTGCCTCCGGAGGGATCCCCTAGCTCGACGTGGAAACATTCGCGGCTCGGGCCGCAGTCCTTGTCGTCAAGGCTGCGGCTGCCGTCGGAACAGTCGGAGAGGCAGTAGCTGCATGCGGTCATGAAGTCCCGCATGGCACTGGGGTTGCCAGATCCAGAGAAATCCCAGCAGATGCTGGGGTCGTCATCTTCCTCGGACCCAGAGGGCCCGTAGGTCGAGACGCCCGTCAATCGGTCCCAAGGCGACCGCACACGAAACCCAAGAGAGGTTGCATTCGCCTCAACGCGAGCGGCCGCCAGAGCGAGGTCGCTAGGCGGGTTGAGGTCGAGTCGAAATGACGAAAGATGGGAATCAGTTGGTACCTTTTGGTCGACGAGGAGCGACGAAGTCACCTCGGGGGTTGATCGCGCCGTCGTCCTGGGTACGAGGGCGACGTCCTGCAGGCCCTCCGTGAGCGTGCTGGCGTCGTCCACTTGCTCGACAGCCGACGGAGCGCAGCCTCCCGCTCGGCCCTGGTTGCCCCGTCTCCTCCTCCGATGGCGAGGGAGAGGATGGGGCGAGCTCGAAAGTTGTCCTTCCCCCACGCGGGAAAGACGTCGTCGATTCCGCCGCCGGCGGGCGGGCTGTCGGCCACCATTGTCGCCGTCGCGCGGCGGTGGAAGGAGTATCATGTCGTAGCTGCCGTCGAAAGACATGAACTCGAGGCTCCCGAAACGGAGCACCGTCCCGGGTTGAAGAGGTCGTTGGAGACTGCTCATCTGGAGCTTGACGGGAAACTGCTCGTCAACACGCAGCAGGCCCCTACCTGGCGCGCCAACTATCGGCGTTTCGAGACCGGGGGGGTCCCTGAGCCGACGAGTGAGTGTGCCGCGTGCCCCAGCCCAGATGGGTCGAGCGCGTGGGCGAGCGCGAAGGGGGGAAGAGCGAGGTGGCCGGAGCCGGGTCGTGAGGGAGGCGGAGATCCCGCGGCCTTCGTGTTCGTCCCGCGCCCAGGTCGGGTGCGCTTGAAATAGGGGGTTACAAGCGTCCACGCGGGTGAGGGGAGCGAGCGGCCCCAAGAGAGCGCCTGCCCCTGCCCTCGTTCCCGCGAGGCCAACCTTCTCTAAGAAGGCCCTGGTCCTTCCTTTTATAGGCGCAAGGAGAGGATCCAGGTGTACAATGGGGGTGTAGCAGAGTGCTACGTGTCTAGCGGGGGAGAGCTAGCGCCCTAAGTACATGCCAAGGTGGCAGCCGGAGAGATCTTGGCACCCAGCTGGTGTGGTGTCGTGGCTGTTGGTGGAGCAACGGAGCCTGGCGGAGGGACAGCTGTCGGAGCTGTTGGGTCCTTGCTGACGTCCCCCTGCTTCCGTAAGGGAGCTGAGAGCCGCCGTCGTCATAGGGCTAGCGGGGCGCCATCATTGCCTATCTGGCGGAGCTAGCCAGATGGGACGTCGGTCTTGTTCTCTACGGCCCGAGTCGGCTCGGGGTAGGGTGATGATGGCGCTTCCTGTTGACGTGGCGGACTTGTGCCCTAGGTCGGGCGACGTGGAGGCTCCTCCGAAGCCGAAGTCGAGTCTGTCCTGCATGGCCGAGGCCGAGCCCGAGCTCCTGGGTCGGGCGAGGCGGAGGTCGTTCGGCAGAGGCCAGGGCGGAGTCCGACCCCTGGGGTCGGGCGAAGCGGAGTTCGTCGTCTTCCGGAGCCTAGCCCGAGTCCGAGCCCTGGGTCGGGCGGAGCGGAGTTCGCCGTCTTCCGGGGCCTTAGCCCGAGTCCGAGCCCTGGGTCGGGCGGAGCGGAGTTCGCCGTCTTCCGGGGCCTTAGCCCGAGTCCGAGCCCTGGGTCGGGCGGAGCGGAGTTCGCCGTCTTCCGGGACCTAGCCCGAGTCCGAGCCCTGGGTCGGGCGGAGCGGAGTTCGCCGTCTTCCGGGGCCTTAGCCCGAGTCCGAGCCCTGGGTCGGGCGGAGCGGAGTTCGCCGTCTTCCGGGGCCTTAGCCCGAGTCCGATCCCTGGGTCGGGCGGAGCTTCCTATGGCGCCCTCGGCAAGGCCTGGCTGCCCGTCAGTCTCACTCTTTGCGTTAAATGCCCCTGTGACTTGGTCGGTCGGCGCGGCGATTTAGTCAAGGTTGCTTCTTATCGAAGACAAGGCCTCGGGCGAGCCGGAGATGCGTCTGCCGTGAAAAGGGGGCCTCGGGCGAGACGGAAATACCTCAGGGTCGGCTGCCCTTGCCCGAGGCTAGGCTCGGGCGAGGCGTGATCGAGTCGCTCGTATGGACTGATCCCTGACTTAATCGCACCCATCAGGCCTCTGCAGCTTTATGCTGATGGGGGTTACCAGCTGAGAATTAGGCGTCTTGAGGGTACCCCTAATTATGGTCCCCGACAGGTCTAACTAATGTAACTTTCGAAAAAGATAGACCTTGTGCAGCTTGTCAAGCAGGTAAACAGGTGGGAAGATCTCATCATACCAAAAATGTGATGACCACATCAAGACCTTTGGAGTTGCTTCATATGGACCTCTTCGGACCCGTCGCCTATCTAAGTATAGGAGGAAGTAAGTATGGTCTTGTTATAGTTGATGATTTTTCCCGCTTCACTTGGGTATTCTTTTTGCAGGATAAATCTGAAACCCAAGGGACCCTCAAGCGCTTCCTAAGAAGAGCTCAAAATGAGTTTGAGCTCAAGGTGAAGAAGATAAGGAGCGACAACGGGTCCGAATTCAAAAACCTTCAAGTGGAGGAGTACCTTGAGGAGGAAGGGATCAAGCACGAGTTCTCCGCTCCCTACACACCATAGCAAAATGGTGTGGTAGAGAGAAAGAACAGGACGCTCATAGACATGGCGAGGACGATGCTTGGAGAGTTCAAGACCCCCGAGCGGTTTTGGTCGGAAGCCGTGAACACGGCTTGCCACGCCATCAACCGGGTGTATCTTCATCGCCTCCTCAAGAAGACTTCGTATGAGCTTCTAACCGGTAACAAACCAAATGTGTCTTACTTTCGTGTATTTGTGAGCAAATGCTATATTCTAGTGAAGAAAGGTAGAAATTCTAAGTTTGCTCCCAAAGCTGTAGAAGGGTTTTTGCTAGGTTATGACTCAAATACAAAGGCGTATAGGGTCTTCAACAAATCATCGGGTTTGGTTGAAGTCTCTAGCGACGTTGTATTTGATGAGACTAATGGCTCTCCAAGAGAGCAAGTTGTTGATCTTGATGATGTAGATGAAGAAGACGTTCCAACGGACACGATTCGTACCATGGCAATTGGAGATGTGCGACCACTGGAACAAAAGGAGCAAGATCAACCCTCTTCCTCAACAATGGTGTATCCCCCAACTCAAGATGATGAACAGGTTCATCAAGAGGAGGCGTGTGATCAAGGGGGAGCACAAGATGATCATGTGATTCCGACACCTCCAACCCAAGTTCGAGCGACGATTCAAAGGAATCATTCCGTCGACCAAATTTTGGGTGACATTAGCAAGGGAGTAACTACTCGTTCTAGATTAGTTAATTTTTGTGAGCATTACTCCTTTGTCTCTTCTATTGAGCCTTTCAGGGTAGAAGAGGCCTTGCTAGATCCGGGCTGGGTGTTGGCCATGCAAGAAGAGCTCAACAACTTCAAGAGGAATGAAGTTTGGACACTGGTGCCTCGTCCCAAGCAAAACGTTGTGGGAACCAAGTGGGTGTTCCGCAACAAACAAGACGAGCACGGAGTGGTGACAAGGAACAAGGCTAGACTTGTGGCAAAAGGTTATGCCTAAGTCGCAGGTTTGGACTTTGAGGAGACTTTTGCTCCTATGGCTAGGCTAGAGTCCATTCGTATTCTACTAGCATATGCCGCTCACCACTCTTTCAGGTTGTTCCAAATGGATGTGAAGAGCGCTTTCCTCAACAGGCCAATCAAGGAGGAGGTGTACGTAGAGCAACCTCCTGGCTTCGAGGATGAACGGTACCCCGACCACGTATGTAAGCTCTCTAAGGCGCTCTATGGACTTAAGCAAGCTCCAAGAGCATGGTATGAATGCCTTAGAGACTTTTTAATTGCTAATGCTTTCAAGGTTGGGAAAGCCGATCAGACTTTATTCACCAAGACTTGTGATGGTGACTTATTTGTGTGCCAAATTTATGTCGATGACATAATATTTGGTTCTACTAACCAAAAGTCTTGTGAAGAGTTTAGCAGGGTGATGACTCAGAAGTTTGAGATGTCGATGATGGGCGAGTTGAACTACTTACTTGGGTTCCAAGTGAAGCAACTCAAGGACGGTACCTTCATCTCCCAAACGAAGTACACGCAAGACTTGCTAAAGCGGTTTGGGATGAAGGACGCCAAGCCCGCAAAGACTCCGATGGGAACCGACGGACACACCGACCTCAACAAAGGAGGTAAGTCTGTTGATCAAAAGGCATACCGGTCTATGATAGGGTCTTTACTTTATTTATGTGCTAGTAGACCGGATATTATGCTTAGTGTATGCATGTGTGCTAGATTTCAATCCGATCCAAGGGAGTGTCACTTAGTGGCCATGAAGCGAATTCTTAGATATTTAGTCGCTACGCCTTGCTTCGGGATCTGGTATCCAAAGGGGTCTACCTTTGACTTAATTGGATATTCAGACTCCGATTATGCTGGATGTAAGGTTGATAGGAAGAGTACATTAGGGACGTGCCAATTCTTAGGAAGGTCCCTGGTGTCATGGAGTTCTAAGAAACAAACCTCCGTTGCCCTATCCACCGCTGAGGCCGAGTATGTTGCCGCAGGACAGTGTTGCGCGCAACTACTTTGGATGAGGCAAACCCTCCGGGACTTTGGCTATAATCTGAGCAAAGTCCCACTCCTATGTGACAATGAGAGTGCTATCTGCATAGCAGACAATCCTGTTGAGCACAGCCGCACAAAGCACATTGACATCCGGCATCACTTTTTGAGAGACCACCAGCAAAAGGGAGATATCGAAGTGTTTCATATTAGCACCGAGAACCAGCTAGCCGATATCTTTACCAAGCCTCTAGATGAGAAGACCTTTTGCAGGCTGCGTAGTGAGCTAAATGTCTTAGATTCGCGAAACTTGGATTGATTTATAGCATACATGTGTTTATGCCTTGATCATGTTCCTTATGCATTTTGTTGTTTACTTATGGTGCTCAAGTTGTACGAGCACTCCCCGGACCTCACAAGTCCATTTGCAAGTGATGCACACATTGAGGGGGAGATGTGCTACAACTTGATCCTTTGAGACTAACCATGTGCTTGAGTTTTCTTAACTTAGTCTCAAAGGAGGTTTGAAAGGGAAAAGGTGGACTTGGACCATGAAAGACTTCCACTGCACTCCGATGAGAGGGTAACTTATTCCAAGTTCATCTCATGTACTCTTATTGCCTTTGTATTCTTATTTGAAGATTTTGGTGAGGCAAATGGGGTTCGAGGGCCAAGATTGATCCTGTTTTGGTGTTTGATGCCAAAGGGGGAGAAAATAAGACCAAAAGCAATAAATGGATCAGCTACCACTTGAGAATTTTGAAAATAGTAGAATAGAGCTTTTGGTTTGTCAAAACTCTCTTGTTGTCTCTTTTTTGGCCTCTTATGGGGAGAATAGTTAATTATGGGAAAAAGGGGGAGTTTTTGAAATATTTGATCAATTTCTCTTGGAACAACTCTCTTTATGTCTCTACAATTGTGTTTGAATTAGAGATAGGAGATTGAGGTTGATTTGCAAAAACAAAACCAAGTGGTGGCAAAGAGTGATCCATATATGCCAAATTTGAATCAAAACAATTTTGAGTTCTCATTTGTATTGATGTCGCACTTCTTTTAGTTGCTTTTTGTTGTGTTGGCATAAATCACCAAAAAGGGGGAGATTGAAAGGGAAATGTGCCCTTGGGCCATTTCTAAGTATTTTGGTGATTGAGTGCCAACACAAGTGGACTTGTGCAAAGTGATGGACAAAGTGCAAATCAAGAGTAAAGGTATGTTTCTAAGACTTAGTACATTGTTTTAGAGACTAATGTATTGTGTCTAAGTGCTAGAAACAGGAAAAGATTAATTTGGAAAAGACTTGGCTGTACAGCCAAGACTCTACGCAGTCTAGGTACACCGGACTGTCCGGTGGTGCACCGAACAGTGTCTGGTGCGCCAGGCTGGCGACTGTCAACTGGCTGCTCTCGGGAAGCGATTAACGGCGTACGGATATAAATCACCGGACTGTCCGGTGGTGCACCGGACTGTCCGGTGAGCCATTCACAGGCGAAGTCGTCGCTCTCGGGAAGTGATTAACGACGTACGGCTAAATCACCGGACTGTCCGGTGGTGCACCGGACTGTCCGGTGAGCTAACGGTCAGTCGGGACAACGGTCGGCCGAGGATTCCGCGCGTGACGCGTGGCCGAGCCAACGGTCACAAGGGGACACTGGACTGTCCGGTGTGCACCGGACAGTGTCCGGTGCGCCAATGGCTCTGAATCTGCAACGGTCGGCTTCGCCAAATAAGGAAAGAGATCCGCACCGGACTTTCCGGTGCGCCAGGCGACAGAAGGCAAGAATTGCCTTCCTGGAATGCTCTCAACGGCTCCTAGCTGCCTTGGGGCTATAAAAGGGGCCCCTAGGCGCATGGAGGAGAACACCAAGCATCCTTTGAGCATTGTTGATCACTCATACTTCATTCTTGCACACTTGTTCGACATTCTTAGTGATTTGAGCTCCGTCCTAGTGAGAACCTCGTGATATTCTTTTGAGCTCAAGTCTGGGTCTTGTGTGTGCGTATTTGCTGTGATTTTTTGTGTCTTGTGTGCGTTGCTCATCCCTTCCTTACTCCGTGCTTCTTTGTGAACATCAAAGTGTAAGGGCGAGAGGCTCCAAGTTGTGGAGATTCCTCGCGAGCGGGATATAGTAAACAAAGCAAAACACCGTGGTATTCAAGTGGGTCTTTGGACCGCTTGAGAGGGGTTGATTGCAACCCTCGTCTGTTGGGATGCCACAACGTGGAAGTAGGCAAGTTTTGTACTTGGCCGAACCACGGGATAAACCACTGAGTCTATCTGTGTTGATCTTCTTGTGGTTGTTGTGTTTTGCAAGAACTCCTCTCTAGCCACTTGGCTTAATTGTGCTAACCCCTAATCAAGCTTTGTGGATTAAGTTTCAAATTTTTACAGGATCACCTATTCACCCCCCCCCCCCCTAGGTGCTCTCAGCATCTGTGTGTTACCTCCTTGGTTTAGAGAACATGGGATCTGATCAAACTTTGTTGCCAAGGATCTGTAATTGTTTAGACTTCCAAATATGATTCTAACCACTCTGTTGTAGATTTGCGATTTTTCAAAATTTGTTGTAGCAACAAAGCATTGTCTGTACTCATTTGTGTTTAGAACATTGTGGGATTCCAAATCTGGTTAGCTTCTCATTACCAGACATGTCTTGATTTTAGATACCCACCTGTCTTGATTTCTGATACTCATCCCTTACTCTTAGTACCTTTTGGACATGAAAATTGTTTATAATGTGTTCTTCTGGTTAATTGTTTGGGAGTGCTAATTTGAATATGTCCTAAAAATAGCTTATCATATTCATGAGCAGCATGGCCTTAAAATGCCCATGTGTATATTCCTTTTGAGCGATTAACTCTATATATCAAGTTATTTGTAGAATGCAACTAAAAATCATCAAGAGGAGCACTGATAATCATATGAAACACTTGCCAGATAATATATATGATGAATCAAGCTGCGATAAGATGTTTATTGAGCCTCAAAGAGAAGTTGAGCCTGATTCAGACAAATCGAAGCAAGGGAAAAAACAGGAAATGGAACGGAAGGAGTTCACCAAGGAACCACTTAGTGCTGCTGAAGAGATCACCCCGCTTCTTCTCGGCATCTTTCTTCTCCTCCAAAGCTGATGGAGAGTTTATGCCTACATTTGTCTTTCAGGCGTTAATGAAATCAGTGCAAAAAACAGGCTCCCAAGCTTGTTGTTGGGATATTGCTTCTTGGTGCAGGGTGAGTCACATGACAATTTCTTTGTGTTTTTTAGGTTTTGCATTTTGCAATGATGATTTGATTTAGGATAACTGCACTCCATCAATTTACCTTGTTGGCTGGTATTTGTGTACAGATAAAAGCATACTGTATCCTGTATATAGTCACCTCTCATGAACTATTTTCTGTTTCTCAGGAACTATTGTTGAGTTTGTCTTGAACTATTGTATAGTTTATTAGAAATAAATATTGTTAAGTTTCATAGAAAATTGAAATAACTGCAAATTCAAGTGACAATGTTCACAGAAATATGAAATAGCTGCAGATTTAAGTGACTATTTTCACAGAAATCTGAAATAACTGCAGTTCGTAGATTACAAGGGAAATAGAGAACTATTTTCACTAGAAAGTAGTGCTTGATTAGTACGTTGCCCGTGAACTATCTCGTGTACATGCAACCTATAAAGCACAATGGAATTAAATAGTTGAGACCTCACCACATAGGAATCCAACTAGGTATATGCTCGTGTGTTGCTATGATAAAAGACATTGATATGCAAAAAATATTGTGTTTTATAATATTGACTCCATAGCAACGCATAGGCATATACCTAGTACATATATTATGTTATATATATATGTATACATATGTCAAAAAAAAAATATAGGACGATTAGGTCGACTAGGACCGATTAGGTGTCCTAATCATTGTCCTAATCAGCGCCTGGTCGGTCTTCTGGAACGACCAGCTAGTCGCTCAACCTGAAAACTATGAAACTCACCACTAAGAATAGCCTCATAGTCTATCTTTTAGCCCATCTATATAATAATTACGGCTTGTTTGGGAACTTTGTCTCTCATAAGCACAATTTATAATATCACATTTTATTGTTTGTCATGACATAACTATGGTATATTTTACATCAGTGCAATCCAACACCTATTTAGAGACCCAATATTTTAATTGTAGTATAGGAGAAGTGAAGACTGCAGTTGCGTGCAAGCAAAAAATTTTGGTCCAGACCAAAGTTTTTTTACCCCAAAAATACCGTGGTATTGGTAAAACCATATTTTAAAATATAGAGTTTTTAGATGGGCTCTCAAACGCCTTTTAGTCTAAATACAATGGTATGATCAAATATCACGATATTATCTGGAACTAAGTGTTGGGGGCCTTTGTCTTCCGAAGGTCCTCAAAAACATGATTTGATAATATTTTCTAAGTGTGGTATATGAACAGGTACCTTCGGATTCGGATTTAAACCGTATACAATGTGAGAAGCATGAACGATACGAAGGATGATGCAGTCCCGAAGCCACGCGCATGAAAGCTTCGGCATAGCAGCGGGAAAGGGAACCGACTTAAAAGGGAAAAAGCTATATGGACCTCAATGGATTGTCCTAAAGTCAATAGTAAATGTAAAGGACATAAGTGTAATTTCTCACAGGCTGCGTCCTGTGCCTACAAAATAGATGAACAATACCCTGTACTGTTCACGCTGACTTGTATTCTTTCTTGCGTCACGCGTGTACTTTCACTTTCTGTCAAGCCGAAGGTACAAATGTAATTCAATATTGTTCTTATTCATTTATGATCATATAATAAGAAATGTGTGTGATAATATCATATAATTGTTCACATTCTCCTTTATGTTTTACATGCTTCATCTATCATTCAATACATATATACTGTGATGATGAAGGTATGTCCTTCATGGCATTCGTCCGAAGATCACTATTTTCTTGGGGGAATAATGCTCCAAAGGACGAAGGGCATTAACAATTAACCTATTTTTGTGTTGCCTTGTTCTTAATTTGTAGCATTTTAGAACAAGTCACCAACACTAAGGAAATAATGTGTTATCAAACAGGTCGTTAGGCTATTCCTAGTGTATGGTATCCTACTAATTTAATATATGCCATGTAGGATAGAAAGCTGATGTTGCATGTGAGTAAAAAAGAAAGATAATAAAGTCACTTGGCATGAGATATAGACATTGAAAAATGAATTATTTAAATGGTCCACGATTCATACTCTCGTACAAATGTAGCATTTAAGTGTCTTATGAAGACTTAAATAACACACCATACTCAAGTTGTTCACTTGGCTTTAGGTGATGTTTGTTTTTAGAGACCAGGTTTTTAATCCCTCAATTTTATTCTATTTTAGACACTAAAATATGGAAATTAAAATAGGATTTTTGTTTTTGTATTTGGTAATTTAAAGACTAAAATAAAATAAAATAAAAGAACTAAAATTAGTCCATAGAAGCCAAATATCCTCTTAATCCAAAACAGGTTTTACTATTTCTACAATATTTTGGCTCTATAAATTGCAGTTGCAGCAGTTGGAACAACTAGCTTTAATTTGAAACGAACATGCTTACTCTCATACTGACACAATTATATCTTTTGTAGTAATATCTTTGAGCATATGACGTGATAACTTTGGATATTGTGAAGAAAATAATGAATTACAAATAATCTTAGCTCTACATTATTAATGCATAAAGCCCGTCTCTCTCACGAAGGGCTAACGATGCATTAGTTGATATGCAAATTCTATGCAACAAATTCACCTTTTTTTTTAAAAAAAAACGTAAGTGCCAGCTTGAATGACAAACCGGGCTGACGCTGGGCGAGCCCTCCAATGCTTGCTGCCACACAGTGCCAATGCCCCACCCCAACCCAAACACAACTACAAGAAGATCGATTTTTCACTTCTTTTATTATAAGCGGAAAAAATAAAATAGTAAAACAGAAAAGTCAAAAGAAAGGATCAGATAAAAATCCTCACCGTTTTCCTCTTCCTTCTCCCCCTCCTGCGAGTTGCCGAGTTGTGACTCTGGAGCTGTCGCCTGCGGCCTGCCTCTCCGTCTCCGTCCACGTCGCGTCATAAATCCCCCTTTCCGAGCCCCGACCTAGCACCTACCCCCGCCACCTGCCCATTCCATTCCCCAATCCGACTGGTGCACGAGCCCCGAATCCACCGTCGCATTTGTTGGCGGCCTCTAGCTCCCGCTACCCTTTCCGTCCCAGAGAGGCGGTCTTCTTGCGGTAGGCGGAAGGGGGATTTAGGTGAACAAGCATCTTGATTTTTTGACCAATCTTTGCTCTACCCGCCTTGCGGTCTTCGCCTTTAAATCTCTGGAGGTGGGAAGACTGACGAGGCAAAAGCGAAGGCAAGAACGGTCGTTTCAAGGCTCCTGCTGGTGAGATATTACTGTCCCCTGTAGTGTTCCAAAGCTCGAATCTTTTTTTTTTTTGGCGTCCTGTGGCCTTGCGTGCTTGTTCTTGCCTCGAAGCCCTTTAGGTTTATTGGGGGCGAAATATCTGGTGTTTGAGCTACTGAAGGTGTTGGATAATGGATTTGTGGTGTATGGTGATCGTTGAGCTGTTGTCCGGGGTTTCTTATTTGGATTTTGGCAGTTTTGAATCACCTGGTGTCAAGAATGGCGTTTTATGTGATTTAGGTAATGCTTTGGAGGCTCTGCGTCCTTTTCTTCAATAACCTGATGGGTTTTTGCTCGTTGATTAGGACGCTTTGTTGACCTTAATTTAAGCTACTTGGATGTAGAAATGTAGCCGCGTGCTTGCTCTTGTTCCCTTTTCAGTTATCGTAGGCAGGTCATGCCAAATTTCTGTTTCCTACACTGTCTACGCATAGTTTCAATAGAGGTACCTATTACCTAGTAGAGACGTTGGAAGTGTTGCAGATAGCTCACCTATCAAATGCATAGTTTGTATTGATATGATTGAGGACATATCCTGTGCAATCACTCATTTTGGTGCAAGCGTGCAATCAAACTATCCAGAGCATCCAATCTAGATCCAACGGTTTCATATGGAAGGGGTTAAAAGTAAAATATGTACTATGTTTTAGGTGGAAGGGGTTAAATATAAAATAACAGTCATCATTAGATCTAGATTGGATGCTCTGGATAGTTTGATTGCACGCTTGCACTAAAATGAGTGATTGCACAGGATATGTCCTCGATATGATTGGTGGGATTGCTACATCTATGGAAACTTTTTTTTTTTGGTGGTGGTGGTGGGGGGGGGGGGGGGTTTCACTGTATGGCTTGCACAAGTAAATTGAAGTAAATGAACTTAGGGGCACTTTGGGTCTCCTATAAACTTTAGAGCTTTGAAAGCTTTAGAGAACTCTAAAGCTCTAATGTGAGGTGGGCTAAAGTTTAGGTCTAACTTTAGAGCATTTGTTTGGACTTTGGAGCTTTAGATCTGAAGTTTAGAGGGGGCCAAAAAGGCCCTTAGTACTATTGTGTTCTTTCAAGTACTTCATCGTTTCACCCTTTGTGAAATATATCAAGAAGGATGCTTATATGTTGGTAACATCTTTTTTCAGGAACCATCAAGTGTTCCAGTGGAGGGATTGGGAGTGGAGGGGAAAAGGATTGTAGAGGTTGTTGTTTTACCTCGTTTTGCTAACAATGTTGAGGCAGAGCTCTAGTAGAAATCAGAGATCCAAAGGTCTGAAGCTGAAGAAAGCTCTTCAGATTAGTCTCTTGCTTCTGGTTTCTGTTTGGTTGCTCTACCAAGTTAAGCATTCTTATGAGAAGAAGGCATACAGCGAAGATGAAGTGAGTGATTCACATAAAGATGACAAGGACCAGGGAGAGACAGTCAGACTAGGCAGGAAGGATCTGCCTCCAAAGATGGAGGCCGACTCTTCAACATTGGATGAACGGGTTGAGGATGAGGAGAATGATGAAATGGAGCAAGAAATGAAACATGATGAGAACGATGATGATCCCATCGATGAGCAAGACCTGGAGAAGGATGAGGATCTTCCTGAGCCTGATGAACATTCTTCTGAAAGGGATGGAGATGTGGGTGTGTTTGATGATGAAGAGCGGAAGGAGCGGTCACAGGAGGATCAAGAGAGGAGCTTCCATGGTGACAATGTTTCTAGTGCTGTTACTCATGACCCCCCATCATCGGAGCAAGATGAGCTGTTCCATCATGGCCAAGAGGTCTTATTTGTGGATGATGCTTCAACTGCAGTGCCTAATGAAAATCACGAGGCTGGAAACGAGGATGAAGTGCACAGGGCTAGGGAAAGGAGCTTCAGAGGTGATGATGTGTCAAGCTCTGTAGATCATGACGGAAAGGTGACAAAACCTCTCCCAGAGGAACAATTAAACATCATGGATAGGATATTTGAAGGCACCACAAACTTATCTAATGGAATTTCATTTCGAGCTCCTGGAATAAATGGATCATATACCACCGCAGGCAATGCGGCTACACCAACGAATTCATCTTCCCAGGAAAACACAGACATTCCTAGCGATGACATTGAAAGCAAGACCCATCCATCTCCAACAAATTTGACCAGCAACCCTGAGCAAACTAATTCAACTTTGAAAGGTCATCCGGATCAACAAAGTAATTCAATGGTAGTGCTCGGCAACCAAGTACAGCCTTTGACTAACCAGACGTCGCTTGAGTTGGATTCTCCTCCAAATGGCACCTTGGCTCTGGTAACAGATGCCAAAAAGTCCACATCTGGAGCTGGAGATGGTGGCAGCAACAACACCTCACCCTCCTCTCATGTGGACAAGAAGACGGACGGCGGAGATGGTCCCAAAGAAGACGTGGATGTGTCCACTAAAATAATGAATAAGGCAATTAGTGAAGATGAAGTTGTTCCAGAGTGATAAGGAGATCCAAGATCTCATGTCAGCTTCTGGTGTGACCTGTAAGTTTGTAGGACTTGGTTTATCTCCTAGACCTGGAGATGCAACGCAAGCAGGCTATCTTGTTGCACCCTTTTTTTGTATAACTAGTAACTGGCATGCGGCCCACGCGTGTAGAATTTTTTTTTGCAATATAAGTAGAAAAAATCGCAATATAAGTGATAACAGTGCTATATTGCTTGTAAGATGTACATTAAGTAAGCTATTCATATATATTACAAGAGGTAGAACAAAGGCTAGTTCCGACTGAGTCAACATCTGAAATCAAGTTGTTATATTTATATAAATTATCTTCAAAAGGTTGATGATGCATCCATACATAATTACACAGAGCTTACAAAATAAACACCCCAGTGTTGATGGTAGAAGGCGACATTCAGTTTTGGGAATATTTCTCGGTAGGTTCTTCTGGGATGTGCACAGGTTCTTGCTTGAACCTGTTGGTCAGTTATGAAAAAACAGTGAGCTATTATATATATTTTACTTATGAATTGATTATCTATTTGTATCATCCTTTTGTAAGCTGGCAATATCTTTTTGTTTGGTCTGTAAACATGGAACAGATAGGATATGAGTGGGTCTTATTGTAATCTATTAATACTCAGGTTAGTTTGAAAATGAATGAAAGAGATTTTAATAAACGTTTGAAGTTAAGAAGGTGCAGATTTGTTTTCTTTATGAAAAAGTAAGAATGTGTATACAGGAACAACATGTAAAGTTTCAGGTGTACGTTAGTAAAGTGAAAACATAACTTCAGCTGATACTTCTTATATGCATAGTAAATGCATTTAAGGTTGATTTACCTTTTTTTTTATAATAAGGATACGCAAATATATAAATAAAAGAAGGTACATAGATGGAAAAGGTGTTTAAGAATATGTTACTACATTGATGGGCTGTAACTGAAAGTGGGAAGAGTGGATATGCTAATTGAACGTACCAGTTGTGCTCAGAATTGGAAATCATAGGAATTAGAGATGTTTTCTCTCAGCACCAACGGCCAACCTGCAGAATCGATCAGAAAGCATGTTAATAAACGACCATCAAACTATGTAACCAAATCTGCAAAGGAAAAAATGCAGTATGGATTGGCATCGCAACGCAACGCCATTTGAGAGTTGTGTGTAGAGAGGGGACGAGGCTCTCGACGTTGGCGCCTGCGATTAGAGATGGCAATGGGTAAATACCTACCGGGTATTACTACCTCATACCCATACCCACGACATAAAAATAACTTCATCGAGTCACCCATATACACTGGCGGGTATGGATTTACCCTCATACCCATACTCATGTGGGTATGGGTCACCAATCGAGTCACCCATACCCATAAAATCTAAACATCTATCAAAATATTATATGATACAAATGTCAAGTATATTCATCTAAATACCATTACAAAATTTCTAGCATCATTTAACCATCCATTCAACACACCAAAGATAATTGGATAAAATAGTAACACTAGGATAGTACTACATAGCATATTACATGTTCCATTATATAGTCATTAAATTGTCGTTAAGCCTTCTATGATATTATGGCCTAAAAGGTTGTTAAATAGTAAAAAAGATAGATGACTAAAGTCAAAGTTCATGCTTGGGCTAAGTTTATATTGGATATTTTATACCCACTGGTTAACGGGTATGGGTGAAGGCGGAACGTTCTAATACTCGTTTACCCATTGGGTGAAGATTTTTGCCCAATAACAGACCCACGTGTAGAATATTTAGCCCACATACACACCCTAATGGAGTAAATACCCATCGGGTATCGGGTCGCGGGTACCCATTGCCATCTCTACTTGCGATGTTGCAGTTGCCTACAGCGTCGGCATTTTGTGCATCTACACCAATCAAATCTATTTGATGAACGGAATGCTCTGTTTTTTCGTTTAAAATGAACCCAATCTAATAAAGGTGACACTCTGTTATGCTATAATAGAGGCAAAGAGCTAGCTCGAGCAGCTTTAACACATTCAGTCTTCATCACTGGCAGCTTCTTTGGAGACTCTAAGCCACTCCTCAAGTTTCAGTTCTTGTTCTTATTTGAACATATTGCACTTGCACGGCTCCACTGGTCCGAGCTAGCCAGTAGCAGGCTAGATGTGGTTGGATGCAGTTGTACCATCTGACAACCAACTTGAAAACGGGGCTAACCAGTAGCAGGCTAGATGGTGTAGATGCTCTCGGCGACGTTTGAGGGAGGGAGGGGCTGTTGGCAGAGACACGCACAAGAAACAGGATAGTGTCTCCTGGCATCGACACATGCGCACGTCGCGGCGGCGGTCCGAGCGTCGTCGACGTGTTCGCCGCCGACCAATCAATGTTGTAGGCTCTCGATGTCCGGGAGGTGGTTGCGAGGGTGCCGATCGGGTATGCCAAGGCCAGGAACTGGGTCATGGACGGGTGGCGCTCGTCATGCTGGCGTAGTCCGACAGCGTTGTGAGGGAAGAGACGATTAACGGAGGAAGACACTGTGGAAAAGAGGATCGTTTATCTGTTTAAGCGTGGCAGACGGGCAGGCCGTGTCCTGCCGTAGCGGTCGCTGAGCTCTTTCCGCATAGATGGCGTCGCCCTGGCCCCTCGGAGGAGGAAGACACGAATTTTTTTATTCCACCCGCCCGTCCGGCTCCATCTGGAAACACCGAAACATCATGTAAAGACTAGAAAAAGATGGTACGAAGCGCTCTTGTTCGTTCGCCGCCAATCTAACGGCTAAAAAAAGTGACGTGAACGCGTGTGATCGCACGTTTATGCTTTATATATAGGTAATAAGTTAGATAGATGTCTGCTTTGTATTGCCTAATTAGTAGCCCATCATAATGATCTGGGTCAAGTGAACAACAAGAAGCATGTACCCACAAAGAGATATAGCGATTCTGCTGCTCTGAAGCTTTGCTGCTGGAATCAAATGCCAACTAGGCAGCTGTGAATGAAATGTCCACCGGAACCCACCTTAGTGTCTGAATGTGTGCCTTGTCAATAGTGGTGCTTGCAAAGTGGTAATCTGCAGAATGCAGCAACTTTTGAAGTTTAAAAGCCAATGTGTTGCTAGGTTTACATGGAACATTGGGTACTATAGTTGCACTCTCCTAATCTTGAGTTGTACTAGATGTTTGCAGCTCCATGGACTTGACTAGAGATCATGACTATCTGTGTACATGAGAGATCGTGATGGATCCAATCTCCAAGACTGGGAATATGGAACAATTATGATGCTGATTGCTGCAGGTCCTTGTGCGTGTGTATGACATACAAAATACCCAAACCATTGTACTGGCTTCCATATGTATCATGGAGATTGTAGTACTACAGGTCTAGACCGAAGCTATGACGTAATGTGACCGTTCCTAATAGCATACGTAGGGAGTACAATGTCGTAGGCTGAATCGTGTGGTCCTGTCTCCACTTTGAAGATGCATTCATACACGTGAGCTCATTCAAAGCCGGGGCTTCTGAAGTCTGAACATTAGAAACTCTCATCTTAGTCGCAGTCAATACCATACGACCGTGACTACCATATGCATACAGTGCCTCGACTGAAATAAAGAAAGTAGGAACCTGGTTGGCATAGCTCTTTCTAACATGCTAAGAGCACCCTCTACAGCAGAGTTAACTTGTTAGCTCATATGTTTTTTAAAAGAAAAAGGAAAAAAAGTAACCTAATATATTAGTATAGAATAATATACAAGCATAAACATATAATTATTATGCTTAGCTTTTTTATACATTAGTATGTGAGCTTAGCTTTTTATGAATAAAACAATTTGTTATTCTCTCTCTTTTATCGTTGTTAGAGCTGTCCTAACACAACAGCTACTGTAGAACGAGTCGTTTCTCTTTATTTTTCAAAATGAACTAGAAAATGGTGAAGCCATTTCTTCTAGTTTCACTGGCTCCACTACTATAGCAGGAACCTGAGCTGTAGAAAACTCTCCCAAATAAGCCCCAAATGATCACATATATCATCATCTATAATAGAGACGACAAAAAACTACTACCTCCGTTCTCGAATATTTGTTATCGACTAGTTCATTTTTGAACTAAAACATGACAAATAAAAAAGAACGAAGAAAGTATATTCGTTAGCTTTCATATATAATGTCCAACAACTTGACGTCTTCGAATATACAAATAGAAGTGAGCACTGAGCCGGTTCCTGAGTTTTTTTCCTTTCAATTTCATTTTATGAGCATCATTTGTGATGTCTAACGTTTTCACAACTAAGACTATCCACAACGTATGATGCTAATTTGCTAAAGCAAAGAGAGTAGGAGAGAGAATGTTATGAAGAGGTCCAAGCATCAACATGCTGATGCATGCCATTGTAGAGGTCAATGCTAGAAAAAAGGCATTATCATCAAAGCATTTTTCATGCCTCGATGCTGAAAAACATTTTTCTTGACTAGTTTTAGCATCATTATAACATAACTATTGAAAGGCATAGTTTAGTTTTTGTAATTAAGTGCCAACTATAGGAATAATATTTTTTATTGAGCATGATGTTTGGCTAGAGCCTACTTAATGGTTATGAACATGGCATATAGGAGGTGATGGAGATAGGGATCATGATCCCACACATGCAAAACTTCGTCAAATAGAAAGAAGATGGAGCAAAACCAAGCTACAAGGCGAAGATATAAATAGAGCTTTGCTTTTGGCAGCGATAGTGCAATAGAGCATGTAAAACTAAGGTTGGATTTAGGATGGATGTGTTAGGAATAATAAAGCCTAGGAGGAGGATGAATTAGGCAATATATTTTCTATACTCTAAATCAAGGCCTCTATTTTTTATTTAATCAAAACCTATGCGAATAACCAAACAAGCATGTAAAACTAAGGTTTTGACTAAGTGATGTTATCTCTATCGCAAGAGAGTTATGCAACCTAGGTTCCAGTCTTACCAACTAGTATAGTAGTATGTAACTAAGTTAGGAAAGGTAAAACGTGTAACTAAGGTAACAATATAAATGTGAAGGCTTACATATGGTAGAGATACAAACTCCCATTGAAGCGCTGATATTTTTACCAAAGTATCAAGAAGTGTGCAAGCTTCTTACTAGCCTTTGTTGGAGCCCCACGCGAAGGAAGCACACACAAGAGCCAAGCTCCTAGCCAAGTAACACCATAGATAGCCTCAGGCCTTCTCCACACACAAATGGTGCTTCAGTTTTGATCTCTCTCGGATGCTCTGAAAGTTCCCTTTGACCCGGGAACAGGATCTGGATGTCGCCTAGAGGGGGGGTGAACAGGCGAATAAAACTTATCACTTTTAAAACTTAAATTCTTACTCTACTCGAAGACTTAGTACGCAGTGGAATGAGAAGATCCTTCGAGTAGGTTGCAGCGGAATAGAAGACCCTGTCTCAAAATGTCCTGCACTTCAAATAAAGCTTATACCACAGATAAGTGTTGAAGTGCAGATATAAAGGCGAGTAAGACAGAGAGTCAGGATACAATACAGAATAGAGCACACAGACGCAAGGATTTATCCCGAGGTTCGGCCAAGCCTGAAATGCTTGCCTAGTCCTCGTTGGAGTTAGCCACACCTAGGCTTGGAGTCTATTTCAACTCCTTCCTCTGTTTGCTCAGATCTGTCAGTACGACAGATAGAGCCTTTCACTATGTTGAGTTGGGTTACAACAAAACCGCGGCTGCTTACAAACTTCTTGGCAGCACCCCGGCAGAGTAACGATACGCTCAAGACCTTGCTCTAGCTCTTAGCAGCTCTTCTCCACTCTCTAAAGGCTTATAGTTGTGCCTTCTACACAAACTATAGAGATACACACAAGAGGGAGAGTGAGAATCCGAGTGATGTCTACACTTGTTGGTTGCGCTTGTGTATTGCTTAAGGCGCCTAGGGGTCCCTTTTATAGGCACAAGGAGCCTAGGAGCCGTTGGAAGCAATCCAGGAAGGCAAATCTTGCCTTCTGTCGGGTGGCGCACCGGACAGTCCGGTGCCCGATTTCCTTCCAGAAATGGAGCAGTCGACCGTTGCAGTCGTGGAGCCGTTGGCGCACCGGACACTGTCCGGTGCCCCAATGTGACCGTTGGCTCGGCCACGCGCCACGCGCGGAATCCTCGGCCGACCGTTGGCCCAGCCGACCGTTGGCTCACCGGACAGTCCGGTGAATTATAGTCGTACGTCGCCAGACTCCTTCCGAGAGCAGCCTGTTCACCGGAGTTCAACCTGGCGCACCGGACACTGTCCGGTGCACCACCGGACACTGTCCGGTGTGCCAGACTGAGCTGAGTCTTGGCTGTACACAGCCAAGCCTTTTGCACCTCTTTCCTTTTCTTCTTATTTCTGTTTCTAACACTTAGACAAGTATATTAGTACACAAAACCAATGTACTAAGTCTAGAAACATACCTTCTCTTAATTATTACATCTATAGCATTTGACATGCTTGAGCTTTGATGTTGGACTCATAAATCATCAAGTCAGCTTGACTTGATCTAGATTGACATTTCTTAGCTCCAACATCCTGCAAAGGTCACATAGAACATCTCCAAACATAGGAACAACCCAAACTAAAGATCAAGGTGAACTTAGCTCTTTTGGGCTGCTTCTAGTTCTGGTTTTGACACTTGTTCTCCTTCTAGTGACTTTGTTCTCCTTCTTAGAGCTTGATCTTGAGCCTTATGACTTACACCACATAACTGTAGTTGTTACCTCATTGGTTGTAAGTCACGTCCTTATGTAGTGATCCTTGATATGTCATAGCTCTTCTCAACTCGATCACCCTTGACTTTGCAAGCCTTCTTCTTCACCCTTGGCCTTGGGTTCCTCAGCCTCCTTGACCTTCTCCCGTGCACTTGGTACCTCGAAGCTCTACTTGCCTCCGTCCTTGGCTTGATCAGTTGTCTCCGAGCTACGCACCCGAGTCTCACTTTATGCAATGTCCATTCTACTTGTGTGATGCCCATTATCTATCCATAATCCCGTTCTTGGACCATCACATTTGTTCACTTGTGTTGAACCTTGTTAGCTTTACATTCATCACCTATTCAACACTGAGCATACTTGTTAGTCCTTTAATTGAGTTGTCATTCAAACACCAAAACCCACAATAGAGCTTTCAATCTCCCCCTTTTTGGTGATTGATGGCAACACAATTAAAGCTTACATAAGAATAAGATTTGAAGCACAAATTTTGAATTCTAAGTTTATAGAATGCTCCCCCTAAATATGTGCTTACTTCAAAAACATAATTTTGGCCTCAGACGCCAATTTGCACATACTTAGGCAATTCGAAACATTTCTATACCTTAGCAATTTTGGAATGCATTGTGTCAAGAATCAAACCATGATGCTATAACACACAAATGCACATAATCAGAGTTAAACACCATTCAATTTAGTGGATATATCACAGGAATATCAACCTACCACTATTCACCATTAAGATACCAATTTAAACTAATATACTAATTTAAAACAATCTTAAAGCACCAATCTTAAAGCACCATTAACCACATGACTATCTATTTCAGAATGAACACAATAGATGAAATAATCTTAAAGCACAAATGTTAAAGCACCATTAACCACATGACTATCTATTTCAGAATGAACACAATAGATGCCAATTAATTCATATCAGTGGAAGCACTAATCCATATGATGCAACACATATAATACTGCAAGAAGCATATGAATAACACACTAGCAAAGCTTAAACTAACACATCACCCCTTAGGATAAGCTTTTCTCTCAGGTTGGGATAAGCTTTAATACACAAATTCTCCCCCTTTGACATCAAACACCAAAAACCATACTCAAGCAAGAACATAGGATGATGTCAAGGGACAGCAAGGAGTTAAGGAGGAAAAACAACTATCAAAACTCCCCCTTACTTATTGAACATATGCACTACCAACATTTAAGTAAGATACATATATGCAAAAAGATTAATACTTCCTTTTGTACCTTTACCATGTTGTAGTGCACTTCCCATCTTGAAAGTATTTAATCTCTCGAGAGCTTCTCCACACTTGTGCCTAATTCTTTATCCTAACCTTTTCTTGTTGCTAAGACACCAAACTTAGAACAAGTTATAGTGTTGTGGCACAAGGTAAAGCTTCTATTCTAGTGATTACCAAAAGATGTCAATTGAAGCAAACTACCATGGCTACCAATTGAAAGATACCAATTGCAAGATCATTTATTATCATAACTCCATGATATTTTAAGGATGAGCATCTAGTATCACCAATTATTATAGAGCCTGAGCAATCTAAAAATATGCAATTACTCATGACTTAAGATACCAATTCCTTGACTTACAGAGGTACCCCAGTCCTAATTGCTCCATTTCTTGCTCATCTTCTCTTTTCCACCTTGAGACTACACAAGATCGCTCAAGATACAATTAGTCTCAAAAGACGCAAGTTATGTGTGCTCCCCCTCAAGTTGTGCATCAAGTATTTGAATGACTTGCACTTTGCACATTCTAGCTTCCTCAGAACTAGAGGGGATCACAACATACCTTGGTCAAGGCATACTCTATCACTTTCATCACACAAAGATACCAGTTTGAATATCAAATGAAAGATTGACTTAATCCAACAATGCATGCCTCAAGAAGTATAACATTTACACGCAACCTAGACATGCTTCATACTTGACTATCATTGCACCACATATACCAATTGAAAAACAACACTATCAAGTTTATAAAGCGCAATGTCTAAGCACATCATAATTAAGAAGGTTCCTTAGTGAAAGGGAATTAGGCTTACACCTAGTCCCTAATTAATTTTGGTGGTTGAATTGCCCAACACAAATAAATGGACTAACTAGTTTGCTCTAGTGTATAAGTTATACAGGTGCAAAAGGTTCACACTTAGCCAATAAAAAGACCAAGTATTGGGTTCAAACAAAGGAGCAAGGGACAACCGAAGGCACCTCTGGTCTGGCGCACCGGACTGTCCAGTGTGCCACCGGACATGTCCGGTGCACCAGAGGACTCCGAACTCAAACTCGTCACCTTCGGGAATTTCCAGAGGCGACTCCGCTATAATTCACCGGACTGTCCGGTGTACACCGGACATGTCCGGTGCTCCAAGGAAGAGCGGCCTCCGGAACTCGCCAGCCTCGGGAATTCATTGAAGCTGCTCCGCTATAATTCACCGGACTGTCCGATGTACACCGGACTGTCCGGTGTAACAGCGGGGCAACGGCTATTTCGGCGCCAACGGCTACCTGCGACGCATTAAATGCGCACGCTGCGCGCGCAGAGGTCAGGCACGCCCATGCTGGCGCACCGAACAATCTACAGTGCATGTCTGGTGCGCCACCGGACATCCAGGCGGGCCCAGAAGACAGAGCTCCAACGGTCGAACCCAACGGCTTTTGGTGACGTGGCTGTCGCACCGGACTGTCCGGTGTGCACCGGACTGTCCGGTGCACCATCGAACAGACAGCCTCACCAAACGGCTAGTTTGGTGGTTGGGGCTATAAATACCCCCAACCACCCACCATTCATTGCATCTAAGTTTTCCACTTCCCAACTACTTACAAGAGCTCTAGCATTCAATTCTAGACACACCAAAGAGATCAAATCCTCTCCAAATTCCACACAACGCCCTAGTGATTAGAGAGAGTGATTTGCTTGTGTTCTTTCGAGCTCTTGCGCTTGGATTGCTTTCTTCTTTCTTGATTCTTTATTGCGATCAAACTCACTTGTAATTGAGGCAAGAGACACCAATCTTGTGGTGGTCCTTGTGGGAACTTTGTGTTCCAAGTGGTTGAGAAGAGAAAGCTCACTCGGTCCGAGGGACCGTTTGAGAGAGGGTAAGGGTTGAAAGAGACCCGGCCTTTGTGGCCTCCTCAACGGGGAGTAGGTTTGAGAGAACCGAACCTCGGTAAAACAAATCCGCGTGTCTCACTTCATTATTCGCTTGCGATTTGTTTTACGCCCTCTCTCGCGGACTCGATTATATTTCTAACGCTAACCCGGCTTGTAGTTGTGATTATTTTTGAGAATTTCAGTTTCGCCCTATTCACCCCCCCCTCTAGGCGACTTTCAATTGGTATCAAAGTCGGTGCTTCATTAGAGCCTAACCGCTCGAAGTGATGTCGGGAGATCACACCAAGAGGGAGATGGAGACCGGCGACAAGCCCACTACGAGCCAAGGGAGCACTTCATCGGAAGAGTCCCGCACCAAGAGGAAGGAGAAGAAGAAGGACTCCTCCAAACGGAAGGAGAAAAGATCTTCTTCCTCACACCACAAAGAGAAGAAGGAAAAATCTTCTTCCCACAAGTCGCATCGGAAAGGCGACAAGCACAAGAGGATGAGGAAGGTGGTCTACTACGAGACCGACACTTCATCAACATCGACCTCCAACTCCGATGCGCCATCCGTAACTTCTAAGCGCCAAGAGCGCAAGAAGTTTAGTAAGATCCCCTTACACTATCCTCGTACATCTAGACATACGCCATTACTTTTCGTTCCATTAGGCAAACCGCCAACTTTTGATGGCGAAGATTATGCTAGGTGGAGTGATTTAATGAAATTTCATCTAACCTCACTCCACAAAAGTATATGGAATGTTGTTGAGTTTGGAGCACAGGTACCATCTATAGGGGATGAAGACTACGATACGGACGAAGTGGCCCAAATCGAGCACTTCAACTCCCAAGCTACAACCATACTCCTCACCTCTCTAAGCAAGGAGGAATACAACAAGGTGCAAGGGTTGAAGAATGCAAAGGAAATTTGGGACCTTCTCAAGACCGCGCACGAGGGTGATGAACTCACCAAAATCACCAAACGGGAAACGATCGAGGGGGAGCTCGGTCGCTTCCTGATAGTCGCCTAGAGGGGGGGTGAATAGGGCGAAACTGAAATTTACAAAAATAATCACAACTACAAGCCGGGTTAGCGTTAGTAATAAAGAAACGAGTCCGCGAGAGAGGGCGCAAAACAAATCGCAAGCAAATAAGAGTGTGACACAAGGATTTGTTTTACCGAGGTTCGGTTCTCGCAAACCTACTCCCCGTTGAGGAGGCCACAAAGGCCGGGTCTCTTTCAACCCTTCCCTCTCTCAAACGATCCCACGGATCGAGTGAGCTTTCTCTTCTTCTCAATCAACCGGGAACAAAACTTCCCCGCAAGGGCCACCACACAATTGGTGCCTCTTGCCTTGGTTACAATTGAGTGATGATCTCAAGAACAAATGAGAAAGAAAGAAAGCAATCCAAGCGCAAGAGCTCAAAAGAACACGGCAAATCTCTCTCGCTAGTCACTAAGGGTTTGAGTGGAATTGGAGAGGATTTGATCTCTTTGTATGTGTCTAGAATTGAATGCCTAGCTCTTGTAAGTGGTTGAGAGTTGGAAAACTTGGATAGCAATGAATGTGGGGTGGTTGGGGTATTTATAGCCCCAACCACCAAAAGTGACCGTTGCTGGAACTCCTCTGTTCGATGGCGCACCGGACAGTCCGGTGCACACCGGACAGTCCGGTGCCCCTGCCACGTCACCAGTGCCGTTGGATTCTGACCGTTGGAGCTTCTGACTTGTGGGCCCTCCTGGGTGTCCGGTGCACACCGGACATGTACTGTTTGATGTCCGGTGCACCGGCATGGGCGTGCCTGACGACTGCGCGCGCTGCGCGCGCATTTAATGCACCGCAGGGAGCCGTTGGCGCCGCAGAGAGCCGTTGCTCCGCTGGTACACCGGACAGTCCGGTGCACACCGGACAGTCCGGTGAATTTTAGCGGAGTGGCTGCCGAGCGAACCCGAGGCTGACGAGTTCCGGAGGCCGCGTCTCCTTGGAGCACCGGACATGTCCGGTGCACACCGGACAGTCCGGTGAATTATAGCGCGCCGGCTTCCGAGAAATCCCGAGGGCGAAGAGTTTGAAGTCGAAGTCCTCTGGTCGCACCGGACAGTCCGGTGCACACCGGACAGTCCGGTGCCTTCGGCCAGAGGAGCCCTCGGTTGCCTTGCTGCTCCTTTGTTGAATCCAACACTTGGTCTTTTTATTGGCTGATTGTGAACCTTTTGCACCTGTATAACTTATGCACTAGAGTAAACTAGTTAGTCTAATGTTTGTGTTGGGCAATTCAACCACCAAAATTATTTAGGAACTAGGTGTAAGCCTAATTCCCTTTCAATCTCCCCCTTTTTGGTGATTGATGCCAACACAAACCAAAGCAAATATAGAAGTGCATAATTGAACTAGTTTGCATAAAGTAAGTGCAAAGGTTGCTTGGAATTGAGCCAATATAAACTTATATGATGCGCATGGATGGTTTCTTTGTTTTTGACATATTGGACCATATTTGCACCACGAGTTTTGTTTTTTTGCAAATTCTTTTGTAAATTCTTTTCAAAGTACTTTTGCAAGATAGTCAAAGGTAAGTGAAAAAGATTTTGCAAAGCATTTTCAAGATATGGAATTTTCTCCCCCTATTTCCAAAGCTTTTCCTTTGACTAAGCAAAACTCCCCCTCAAATAAGGTCTCCTCTTAGTGTTCAAGAGGGTTTTAAGACATCAATTTTGAAAATACTTGTTACTCCCTTCTTAGAACACAAAGAGATACCAATTTTGAAATTTACCAATATAAAAATATGAAATTAGGTGGTGGTGCGGTCCTTTTGCTTTGGGCTCATATTTTCTCCCCCTTTGGCATGAATCGCCAAAAACGGAATCATTAGAGCCCAATGAAGTACATTCTCCCCCTTTGGTCATGAAATACATGAGTGAAGGTTATACCAACGTTGGAGAGATGATGCGGAGCGACGGCGAAGAATGAGTAGTAGAACGGAGTGGAAGCCTTTGTCTTCGCCGAAGACTCCAATTCCCTTTCAATCACCATACACCTATGACTTGGTTGAAATACACTTGAACACACATTAGTCATAGCATATATAAAAGAGACATGATCAAAGGTATATTCATGTGCTATGCGTGCAAGACTTAGCAAAAGAAATTCCTAGAATCAAGAATATTAAGCTCATGCCTAAGTCGGGTAAAAGATTGTTCATCAAGTGGTTTGGTAAAGATATCGGCCAATTGATCTTTAGTATTAATATAAGAAATCTCGATATCCCCCTTTTGTTGGTGATCCCGAAGAAAATGATACCGAATGGCTATGTGCTTAGTGCGGCTGTGCTCGACGGGATTGTCGGCCATTTTGATTGCACTCTCATTGTCACATAGCAAAGGGACTTTGGTTAATTTGTAACCGTAGTCCCGCAGGGTTTGCCTCATCCAAAGCAATTGCGCGCAACAATGGCCTGCGGCAATATACTCGGCTTCGGCGGTGGAAAGAGCGACCGAATTTTGCTTCTTTGAAGCCCATGACACCAAGGATCTTCCCAAGAACTGGCAAGTCCCCGATGTGCTCTTCCTGTTAATCCTACACCCCGCCCAATCGGCATCCGAATATCCAATCAAATCAAATGTGGATCCCCGAGGGTACCAAAGCCCAAACTTAGGAGTAAAAGCCAAATATCTCAAGATTCGTTTTACGGCCGTAAGGTGTGATTCCTTAGGGTCGGCTTGGAATCTTGCACACATACAAACGGAAAGCATAATGTCCGGTCGAGATGCACATAAATAAAGCAATGATCCAATCATCGACCGGTATACCTTTTGATCCACGGACTTACCTCCCGTGTCGAGGTCGAGATGCCCATTAGTTCCCATGGGTGTCTTGATGGGCTTGGCATCCTTCATTCCAAACTTGCTTAGGATATCTTGAGTATACTTTGTTTGGCTAATGAAGGTGCCCTCATGGAGTTGCTTGACTTGGAATCCTAGAAAATACTTCAACTCCCCCATCATAGACATCTCGAATTTCTGTGTCATGATCCTACTAAATTCTTCACATGTAGATTTGTTAGTAGACCCAAATATGATATCATCAACATAAATTTGGCATACAAACAAATCATTGTCAAGAGTTTTAGTGAACAAAGTAGGATCGGCCTTGCCGACTTTGAAGCCATTTGCAATAAGGAAATCTCTAAGGCATTCATACCATGCTCTTGGGGCTTGCTTGAGCCCATAAAGCGCCTTTGAGAGCCTATAAACATGGTTAGGATACTCACTGTCTTCAAAGCCGGGAGGTTGCTCAACATAGACCTCCTCCTTGATTGGTCCATTAAGGAAGGCACTCTTTACGTCCATTTGATAAAGCTTGAAGCCATGGTAAGTAGCATAGGCTAATAATATACGAATTGACTCAAGCCTAGCTACGGGTGCATAGGTTTCACCAAAATCCAAACCTTCGACTTGTGAATACCCCTTGGCCACGAGTCGAGCTTTGTTCCTAGTCACCACACCATGCTCGTCTTGCTTGTTGCGGAAGACCCACTTGGTTCCTACAACATTTTGATTAGGACGTGGAACTAAGTGCCATACCTCGTTCCTTGTGAAATTGTTGAGCTCCTCTTGCATCGCCATCACCCAATCCGAATCTTGTAGTGCTTCCTCTACCCTGGTTGGCTCAATAGAGGAAACAAACGAGTAATGTTCACAAAAATGAGCAACACGAGATCGAGTAGTTACCCCCTTATGAATATCGCCAAGGATAGTGTCGACGGGGTGATCTCGTTGTATTGCTTGGTGGACTCTTGGGTGTGGCGGCCTTGGTTGTTCATCCTCCTTGTCTTCATCATTTGAATCTCCCCCTTGATCGTTGCCGTCATTTTGAGGTGGCTCATCTTCTTGATTTTCTTGTTCAACATCTTGAGCCTCATCCTCAACTTGAGTTGGTGGAGATGCTTGCATGGAGGAGGGTGGTTGATCTTGTGCATTTGGAGGCTCTTCGGATTCCTTAGGACACACATCCCCGATGGACATGTTCCTTAGCGCTATGCATGGAGCCTGTTCTTCACCTACATCATCAAGATCAACTTGCTCTACTTGAGAGCCGTTAGTCTCATCAAACACAACGTCACAAGAAACTTCAACAAGTCCTGAGGACTTGTTAAAGACTCTATATGCCCTTGTGTTTGAGTCATATCCTAGTAAAAAGCCTTCTACAGTTTTAGGAGCAAATTTAGATTTTCTACCTCTTTTAACAAGTATAAAACATTTGCTACCAAAAACTCTAAAGTATGAAATATTGGGCTTTTTACCGGTTAGGAGTTCATAGGATGTCTTCTTGAGGATTCGATGAAGATATAACCGGTTGATGGCGTAGCAGGCGGTGTTGACCGCCTCGGCCCAAAACCGATCCGGTGTCTTGTACTCATCAAGCATGGTTCTTGCCATGTCCAATAGAGTTCGATTCTTCCTCTCCACTACACCATTTTGTTGTGGAGTGTAGGGAGAAGAGAACTCATGCTTGATGCCTTCCTCCTCAAGAAAACCTTCAATTTGAGCGTTCTTGAACTCCGTTCCATTGTCGCTTCTAATTTTCTTGATCCTTAAGCCGAACTCATTTTGAGCCCGTCTCAAGAATCCCTTTAAGGTCTCTTGGGTTTGTGATTTTTCCTGCAAAAAGAATACCCAAGTGAAGCGAGAATAATCATCCACAATTACAAGACAATACTTACTACCGCCGATGCTTATGTAAGCGATCGGGCCGAATAGATCCATATGTAGGAGCTCCAGTGGCCTGTCGGTAGTCATGATATTTTTGTGTGGATGATGGACACCAACTTGCTTCCCGGCTTGGCAAGCGCTACAAATCCTGTCTTTCTCAAAATGAACATCGGTTAGTCCCAAAATGTGTTCTCCCTTTAGAAGTTTGTGAAGATTCTTCATTCCAACATGGGCTAGTCGACGGTGCCAGAGCCAACCCAAGTTAGTCTTAGCAATTAAGCATGTGTCGAGTTCAGCCCTTTCAAAATCTACTAAGTATAGCTGACCTTCTAACACACCCTTAAATGCTATTGAATCATCACTCCTTCTAAAGACAGTTACACCAGTATCAGTAAAAAGACAGTTGTAGCCCATTTGACATAATTGGGATACGGAAAGCAAATTGTAATCTAATGAATCTACAAGAAAAACATTGGAAATAGAATGGTCAGGAGATATAGCAATTTTACCCAAACCTTTGACCAAACCTTGATTTCCATCCCCGAATGTGATAGCTCGTTGGGGATCTTGGTTTTTCTCATATGAGGAGAACATCCTTTTCTCCCCGGTCATGTGGTTTGTGCACCCGCTGTCGAGTATCCAACTTGTGCCCCCGGATGCATAAACCTACAAAACAAGTTTAGTTCTTTGTTTTAGGTACCCAAACGGTTTTGGGTCCTTTGGCATTAGATACAAGAACTTTGGGTACCCAAACACAAGTCTTGGAACCCTTGTGTTTGCCCCCAACAATTTTGGCAACTACCTTGCCGGACTTGCTAGTCAAAACATAAGATGCATCAAAAGTTTTAAATGAAATGGCATGATCATTTGATGCATTGATAGTTTTCTTTCTAGGCAACTTGGCATGGGTTGGTTGCCTAGATCTAGATGTCTCACCCTTATACATAAAAGCATAATTAGGGCCAGAGTGAGACTTCCCAGAATGAATTTTCTTAATTTTACTCTCAGGATACCCGGCAGGGTACAAAATGTAACCCTCGTTATCCTGAGGCATGGGAGCCTTGCCCTTAACAAAGTTAGACAAGTTCTTAGGAGGAGCATTAATTTTGACATTGTCTCCCCTTTGGAAGCCAATGCCGTCCTTAATGCCCGGGCGTCTCCCATTATAGAGCATGCTTCTAGCAAGTTTAAATTTTTCATTTTCTAAGTCATGCTCTCTAATCTTAGCATTAAGTTGTGCTATGTGATCATTTTGTTTCTTAATTAAAGCTAGGTGATCATGGATAGCATCAACATTAATATTTCTACATCTAGTACAAATGGAAATATGCTCAACATTAGATGTAGAGGGTTTGCAAGATTTTAGTTCAACAACCTTAGCATGCAACAAATCATTTTTAGCTCTAAGGTCGGAAATAGTAGCATTGCAAACATCAAAATCCTTAGCCTTAGCAATTAATTTCTCATTCTCATTTCTAAGGCTAGCAATGGAAGCATTTAATTCATCAATCCTAGCAAGCAAATCAACATTATCATTTCTAGGATCAATGCAAACATGAGAATCAACCTTAGCAATTAAATTGGCATTTTCATTTCTAAGGTTGTCTAAAGTCTCATGGCAAATACTTAGCTCACTAGACAATTTTTCACATTTTTCTCTTTCTAGAGCATAAGCATTTTTAACCTTAACATGTTTTTTGTTTTCCTTGATTAGGAAGTCCTCTTGGGAGTCCAAGAGATCATCCTTTTCATGGATGGCACTAATCAATTCATTTAATTTTTCTTTTTGTTCCATGTTAAGGTTGGCAAAAAGAATACGCAAATTATCCTCTTCATTTTTATCATTCTCCTCATCACTAGATGTTTCATATTTAGTGGAGGACTTTGATTTTACCTTCTTTTTGCCGTCCTTGGCCATGAGGCACTTGTGGCCGACGTTGGGGAAGAGGAGGCCCTTGGTGACGGCGATGTTGGCGGCGTCCTCGTCGTCGGAGGAGTCACTTGAGCTTTCGTCGGAGTCCCACTCCCGACAAACATGGGCATCGCCGCCCTTCTTCTTGTAGTACTTCTTCTTCTCCTTCCTCTTGCCCTTCTTGTCGTTGTCCCTGTCACTATCACTTGATAATGGACATTTAGCAATAAAGTGACCGGGCTTACCACACTTGTAGCAAACCTTCTTGGAACGGGATTTGTAGTCCTTCCCCTTCCGTTGCTTGAGGATTTGCCGGAAGCTTTTGATGATTAGGGCCATCTCCTCGTTGTCGAGCTTGGAGGCGTCAATTGGTTGTCTACTTGGTGTAGACTCCTCCTTCTTCTCCTCCGTTGCCTTGAAGGCCACGGGTTGCGCCTCGGATGTGGAAGGCTCATCAAGCTCGTTGATCTTCTTGGAGCCCTTAATCATGCATTCAAAACTAACAAAATTCCCGATGACTTCCTCGGGGGTCATTTGTGTATATCTAGGATTGCCACGAATTAATTGAACTTGAGTAGGGTTAAGAAAAATAAGGGCTCTTAGAATAACCTTAACCACTTCGTGGTCATCCCATTTTGCGCTCCCGAGGTTGCGCACTTGGTTCACCAAGGTCTTGAGCCGGTTGTACATGTCTTGTGGCTCCTCCCCTTGGCGAAGACGGAAGCGACCGAGCTCCCCCTCGATCGTTTCCCGCTTGGTGATCTTGGTGAGTTCATCACCCTCGTGCGCCGTCTTGAGTAGGTCCCAAATCTCCTTGGCGTTCTTCAACCCTTGTACTTTGTTGTATTCCTCCTTGCTTAGTGAGGCAAGGAGAATGGTTGTGGCCTGGGAGTTGAAGTGCTCGATTTGGGCCACTTCGTCCGTGTCGTAGTCTTCATCCCCTACGGATGGTACCTGTACACCAAACTCAACAACATCCCATAATCTTTTGTGGAGAGAGGTTAGATGAAATCGCATCAAATTACTCCACATGGCATAATCTTCACCATTAAAAGTTGGTGGTTTGCCTAATGGGACGGAAAGTAAAGGTGTATGTTTAGGAATGCGAGGGTAGCGTAGGGGAATCTTACTATACTTCTTACGCTCTTGGCGTTTAGAAGTGACGGACGCCGCGTCGGAGCCGGAGGTGGAGGTCGATGAAGTGTCGGTCTCGTAGAAGACCACCTTCCTCATCCTTTTGTGCTTGTCCCCACTCCGATGCGGCTTGTGAGAAGAAGATTTTTCCTTCTTCTCCTTGTGGTGAGAAGAGGAAGATCTTTTCTCCTTTCGCTTGGAGGATCTCTTCTTCTTCTCCCTTCTCTTGGTGCGGGACTCTTCCGATGAAGATGAGGTGCTCCCTTGGCTTGTAGTGGGCTTGTCATCGCCGGTCTCCATCTCCTTCTTGGCGGGATCTCCCGACATCACTTCGAGCGGTTAGGCTCTAATGAAGTACCGGGCTCTGATACCAATTGATAGTCGCCTAGAGGGGGGGTGAATAGGGCGAAACTGAAATTTACAAAAATAATCACAACTACAAGCCGGGTTAGCGTTAGTAATAAAGAAACGAGTCCGCGAGAGAGGGCGCAAAACAAATCGCAAGCAAATAAGAGTGTGACACAAGGATTTGTTTTACCGAGGTTCGGTTCTCGCAAACCTACTCCCCGTTGAGGAGGCCACAAAGGCCGGGTCTCTTTCAACCCTTCCCTCTCTCAAACGATCCCACGGATCGAGTGAGCTTTCTCTTCTTCTCAATCAACCGGGAACAAAACTTCCCCGCAAGGGCCACCACACAATTGGTGCCTCTTGCCTTGGTTACAATTGAGTGATGATCTCAAGAACAAATGAGAAAGAAAGAAAGCAATCCAAGCGCAAGAGCTCAAAAGAACACGGCAAATCTCTCTCGCTAGTCACTAAGGGTTTGAGTGGAATTGGAGAGGATTTGATCTCTTTGTATGTGTCTAGAATTGAATGCCTAGCTCTTGTAAGTGGTTGAGAGTTGGAAAACTTGGATAGCAATGAATGTGGGGTGGTTGGGGTATTTATAGCCCCAACCACCAAAAGTGACCGTTGCTGGAACTCCTCTGTTCGATGGCGCACCGGACAGTCCGGTGCACACCGGACAGTCCGGTGCCCCTGCCACGTCACCAGTGCCGTTGGATTCTGACCGTTGGAGCTTCTGACTTGTGGGCCCTCCTGGGTGTCCGGTGCACACCGGACATGTACTGTTTGATGTCCGGTGCACCGGCATGGGCGTGCCTGACGACTGCGCGCGCTGCGCGCGCATTTAATGCACCGCAGGGAGCCGTTGGCGCCGCAGAGAGCCGTTGCTCCGCTGGTACACCGGACAGTCCGGTGCACACCGGACAGTCCGGTGAATTTTAGCGGAGTGGCTGCCGAGCGAACCCGAGGCTGACGAGTTCCGGAGGCCGCGTCTCCTTGGAGCACCGGACATGTCCGGTGCACACCGGACAGTCCGGTGAATTATAGCGCGCCGGCTTCCGAGAAATCCCGAGGGCGAAGAGTTTGAAGTCGAAGTCCTCTGGTCGCACCGGACAGTCCGGTGCACACCGGACAGTCCGGTGCACACCGGACAGTCCGGTGCCTTCGGCCAGAGGAGCCCTCGGTTGCCTTGCTGCTCCTTTGTTGAATCCAACACTTGGTCTTTTTATTGGCTGATTGTGAACCTTTTGCACCTGTATAACTTATGCACTAGAGTAAACTAGTTAGTCTAATGTTTGTGTTGGGCAATTCAACCACCAAAATTATTTAGGAACTAGGTGTAAGCCTAATTCCCTTTCACTTCCGTCTTCGCCAAGGGGAGGAGCCACAAGATATGTACAACCGGCTCAAAACCTTGGTGAACCAAGTGCGCAACCTCGGGAGCAAGAAATGGGATGACCACGAGGTGGTTAAGGTTATTTTGAGATCACTTATTTTCCTTAACCCCACTCAAGTTCAATTAATTCGTGGTAATCCTAGATACACACTAATGACTCCCGAGGAAGTAATCGGGAATTTTGTGAGCTTTGAATGTATGATTAAAGGCTCAAAGAAGATCAACGAGCTTGATGAACCCTCCACGTCCGAAGCGCAACTGGTGGCATTTAAGGCAACGGAGGAGAAGAAGGAGGAGTCTACACCGAGTAGACAACCAATTGACGCCTCCAAGCTCGACAATGAGGAAATGGCTTTAATCATCAAAAGCTTTCGCCAAATCCTCAAGCAACGGAGGGGGAAGGACTACAAACCCCGCTCCAAGAAAGTGTGCTACAAATGTGGTAAGCCCGGTCATTTTATTGCAAAATGTCCTATATCTAGTGACAGTGACAGGGGCGACGACAAGAAGGGAAAGAGGAGAGAAAAGAAGAAGTACTACAAGAAGAAGGGTGGCGATGCCCATGTTTGCCGGGAGTCGGACTCCGACGAGAGCTCCACCGAGTCCTCTTCCGACGAGGACGCCGCCAACATCACCGTCACCAAGGGACTCCTCTTCCCCAACGTCGGCCACAAGTGCCTCATGGCAAAGGACGGCAAAAGGAAGAAGGTTAAATCTAAATCCTCCACTAAATATGAATCCTCTAGTGATGATAATGATAGTGATGAGGAGAATAATTTGCGTACCCTTTTTGCCGACCTAAACATGCAACAAAAGGAAAAATTAAATGAATTGATTAGTGCTATTCATGAGAAGGATGATCTCTTGGACTCTCAAGAGGACTTCCTTATTAAGGAAAACAAAAAGCATGTTAAGGTAAAAAATGCTTATGCTCTACAAGTTGAAAAATGTGAAAAATTGTCTAGTGAGCTAAGCACTTGCCATGAGACTATAGACAACCTTAGAAATGAAAATGGTAGATTAATTGCTAAGGTTGATTCTCATGTTTGTAATCCTTCAATTCCCAATCTTAGAAATGATAATGATGATTTGCTTGCTAAGATTAAGGAATTGAATGATTCTCTTGCTAGCCTTAGAGTAGAAAATGAAAATTTGATTGCTAAGGCTAAAGATTTTGATGTTTGCAATACTATTATTTCCGACCTTAGAACTAAGAATGATATATTGCATGCTAAGGTTGTAGAATTAAAATCTTGCAAACTCTCTACATCTACCGTTGAGCACACTTCTATTTGTACTAGATGTAGAGATGTTGATATCAATGTTATTCATGATCACATGGCTTTAATTAAACAACAAAATGATCATATAGCATTATTAGATGCTAAAATTGCCGAGCATAACCTAGAGAATGAAAAGTTTAAATTTGCTAGAAGTATGCTCTATAATGGGAGACGCCCTGGCATCAAGGATGGCATTGGCTTCCAAAGGGGAGACAATGTCAAACTTAATGCCCCTCCAAAGAATTTATCTAACTTTGTTAAGGGCAAGGCTCCCATGCCTCAGGATAACGAGGGTTACATTTTGTACCCTACCGGTTATCCCGAGAGCAAAATTAGGAGAACTCATTCTAGGAAGTCTCACTCTGGCCCTAACTATGCCTTTATGTATAAGGGTGAGACATCTAGCTCTAGGCAACCAACCCATGCTAAGTTGCCTAGAAAGAAAACTCCTAGTGCATCAAATGATCATGCTATTTCATTCAAAACTTTTGATGCATCATATGTGCTTACTAACAAATCCGGCAAGGTAGTTGTCAAGTTTGTTGGGGGCAAACACAAGGGTTCCAAGACTTGTGTTTGGGTACCCAAAGTTCTTGTTTCTAATGCCAAAGGACCCAAAACCGTTTGGGTACCTAAAATCAAGAACTAAAATTGTTTTGTAGGTTTATGCATCCGGGGGCTCAAGTTGGATACTCGACAGCGGGTGCAAAAACCACATGACAGGGGAGAAAAAGATGTTCTCCTCATATGAGAAAAACCAAGATCCCCAACGAGCCATCACATTCGGGGATGGAAATCAAGGTTTGGTCAAAGGATTGGGTAAAATTGCTATATCACCTGACCATACTATCTCCAATGTTTTTCTTGTAGATTCTTTAGATTACAATTTGCTTTCCGTATCCCAATTATGTCAAATGGGCTACAACTGTCTATTTACTGATGTAGGTGTCACTGTCTTTAGAAGGAGTGATGATTCAATAGCATTTAAGGGAGTGTTAGAGGGTCAGCTATACTTGGTAGATTTTGATAGAGCTGAACTCGACACCTACTTAATTGCTAAGACTAACTTGGGTTGGCTCTGGCACCGCCGACTAGCCCATGTTGGAATGAAGAATCTTCATAAGCTTCTAAAGGGAGAACACATTTTAGGACTAACCAATGTTCATTTTGAGAAAGACAGGATTTGTAGCGCATGCCAAGCCGGGAAGCAAGTTGGCACTCATCATCCACACAAGAACATCATGACGAGTGACAGGCCACTGGAGCTCCTACACATGGATTTATTCGGCCCGATTGCTTACATAAGCATCGGCGGGAGTAAGTACTGTCTAGTTATTGTGGATTATTATTCTCGCTTCACTTGGGTGTTCTTTTTGCAGGAAAAATCCCATACCCAAGAGACCTTAAAGGGATCCTTGAGACGGGCTCAAAATGAGTTCGGCTTAAGGATCAAGAAAATTAGAAGCGACAACAGGACAGAGTTCAAGAACTCACAAATAGAAGGCTTCCTTGATGAGGAGGGCATCAAGCATGAGTTCTCTTCTCCCTACACCCCACAACAAAATGGTGTAGTGGAGAGGAAGAATAGAACTCTATTGGACATGGCAAGAACCATGCTTGATGAGTACAAGACACCAGATCGGTTTTGGGCCGAGGCGGTCAACACCGCCTGCTACGCCATCAACCGGTTATATCTACACCGAATCCTCAAGAAGACATCCTATGAACTCCTAACCGGTAAAAAGCCCAATATTTCATATTTTAGAGTTTTTGGTAGCAAATGCTTTATTCTTGTTAAAAGAGGTAGAAAATCTAAATTTGCTCCTAAAACTGTAGAAGGCTTTTTACTAGGATATGACTCAAACACAAGGGCATATAGAGTCTTTAACAAGTCCTCAGGACTTGTTGAAGTTTCTTGTGACGTTGTGTTTGATGAAACTAATGGCTCTCAAGTAGAGCAAGTTGATCTTGATGAGATAGGTGAAGAACAGGCTCCATGCATAGCGCTAAGGAACATGTCCATTGGGGATGTGTGTCCTAAGGAATCCGAAGAGCCTCCACATACACAAGATCAACCATCCTCCTCCACGCAAGCATCTCCACCAACCCAAGATGAGGACGAGGCTCAAGTTGATGAAGATGAAGAACACAATGATGAGCCACCTCAAGACGAAGGCAATGATCAAGGGGGAGATGCAAATAATGAAGACAAGGAGGATGAAGAACCAAGGCCGCCACACCCAAGAGTCCACCAAGCAATCCAACGAGATCACCCCGTCGACACCATCCTCGGCGACATTCATAAGGGGGTAACCACTCGATCTCGTGTTGCCCATTTTTGTGAGCATTACTCTTTTGTTTCCTCTATTGAGCCACACAGGGTAGAGGAAGCACTACAAGATTCGGATTGGGTGATGGCGATGCAAGAGGAGCTCAACAATTTCACATGGAACGAGGTATGGCATTTAGTTCCACGTCCTAATCAAAATGTTGTAGGAATCAAGTGGGTCTTCCGCAACAAGCAAGATGAGCATGGTGTGGTGACAAGGAACAAAGCTCGACTCGTGGCCAAGGGGTATTCACAAGTCGAAGGTTTGGATTTTGGTGAAACCTATGCACCCGTAGCTAGGCTTGAGTCAATTCGCATATTATTAGCCTATGCTACTTACCATGGCTTCAAGCTTTATCAAATGGACGTGAAAAGTGCCTTCCTCAATGGACCAATCAAGGAGGAGGTCTATGTTGAGCAACCTCCCGGCTTTGAAGATAGTGAGTACCCTAACCATGTCTATAGGCTCTCTAAGGCGCTTTATGGGCTCAAGCAAGCCCCAAGAGCATGGTATGAATGCCTTAGAGATTTCCTTATTGCGAATGGCTTCAAAGTCGGCAAGGCCGATCCTACTTTATTCACTAAAACTCTTGACAATGATTTGTTTGTATGCCAAATTTATGTTGATGATATCATATTTGGGTCTACTAACGAATCTACTTGTGAAGAATTTAGTAGGATCATGACACAAAAATTCGAGATGTCTATGATGGGGGAGTTGAAATATTTTCTAGGATTCCAAGTCAAGCAACTCCAAGAGGGCACCTTCATTAGCCTAACCAAGTATACTCAAGACATTCTAAGCAAGTTTGGAATGAAGGATGCCAAGCCCATCAAGACACCCATGGGAACAAATGGGCATCTCGACCTCGACACGGGAGGTAAGTCCGTAGATCAAAAGGTATACCGGTCGATGATTGGTTCATTGCTTTATTTATGTGCATCTCGACCGGACATTATGCTTTCCGTTTGCATGTGTGCAAGATTCCAAGCCGACCCTAAGGAATCACACCTTACGGCCGTAAAACGAATCTTGAGATATTTGGCTTATACACCTAAGTTTGGGCTTTGGTACCCTCGGGGATCCACATTTGATTTGATTGGTTATTCGGATGCCGATTGGGCAGGGTGTAAGATTAATAGGAAGAGCACATCGGGGACTTGCCAGTTCTTGGGAAGATCCTTGGTGTCTTGGGCTTCAAAGAAGCAAAATTCGGTCGCTCTTTCTACCGCCGAAGCCGAGTATATTGCCGCAGGCCATTGTTGCGGGCAATTGCTTTGGATGAGGCAAACCCTGCGGGACTACGGTTACAAACTAACCAAAGTCCCTCTTCTATGTGATAATGAGAGTGCAATCCGCATGGCGGATAATCCCGTTGAGCATAGCCGCACTAAACACATAGCCATTCGGTATCATTTTCTTCGGGATCACCAACAAAAGGGGGGATATCGAGATTTCATACATTAACACTAAGAATCAATTAGCCAATATCTTTACCAAGCCTCTTGATGAACAAACTTTTACCAAACTTAGGCATGAGCTCAATATTCTTGATTCTAGGAATTTCTTTTGCTAAACTTGCACACATAGCTCATAAGTATACCTTTGATCATGTCTCTTTGATATATGCTATGACTAATGAGTTTTCAAGTGTATTTCAAACCAAGTCATAGGTATATTGAAAGGGAATTGGAGTCTTCGGCGAAGACAAAGGCTTCCACTCCACTCTACTACTCATCCTTCGCCGTCGCTCCGCATCACTCTCCATCTTTGGTATAATCTTCACTCATATGTTTTATTTGCCAAAGGGGAGAAAATAGTTACAAAAAGGGCTCTAATGATTCCGTTTTTGGCGATTCATGCCAAAGGGGGAGAAAGTATGAGCCCAAAGCAAAAGGACCGCACCACCCACCTAATTTTAAATTCAATGTTTTTCAATTGGAAAATTTCAAATTGGTATCTCTTTGTGTTCTAAAGGGGGAGCAAGTAGTATTTTCAAAACTTGATATCTTAAAACCCTCTTGAACACTAAGAGGAGAATTTATTTGAGGGGGAGTTTTGTTTAGTCAAAGGAAAAGCATTTGAACAAGGGGACAAATTTCATATCTTGAAAATGCTTCTCAAAATCTTATTCATTTACCTTTGACTATCTTGCAAAAGGACTTTGAAAAGAATTTACAAAAGGATTTGCAAAAAACAAAACATGTGGTGCAAATGTGGTCCAATATGTTAAAAACAAAGAAACAATCCATGCACATCATGTAAGTATTTATATTGGCTCAATTCCAAGCAACCTTTGCACTTACATTATGCAAACTAGTTCAAATTATGCACTTTTATATTTGCTTTGGTTTGTGTTGGCATCAATCACCAAAAAGGGGGAGATTGAAAGGGAATTAGGCTTACACCTAGTCCCTAATTAATTTTGGTGGTTGAATTGCCCAACACAAATAAATGGACTAACTAGTTTGCTCTAGTGTATAAGTTATACAGGTGCAAAAGGTTCACACTTAGCCAATAAAAAGACCAAGTATTGGGTTCAAACAAAGGAGCAAGGGACAACCGAAGGCACCTCTGGTCTGGCGCACCGGACTGTCCGGTGTGCCACCGGACATGTCCGGTGCACCAGAGGACTCCGAACTCAAACTCGTCACCTTCGGGAATTTCCAGAGGCGACTCCGCTATAATTCACCGGACTGTCCGGTGTACACCGGACATGTCCGGTGCTCCAAGGAAGAGCGGCCTCCGGAACTCGCCAGCCTCGGGAATTCATTGAAGCTGCTCCGCTATAATTCACCGGACTGTCCGGTGTACACCGGACTGTCCGGTGTAACAGCGGGGCAATGGCTATTTCGGCGCCAACGGCTACCTGCGACGCATTAAATGCGCGCGCTGCGCGCGCAGAGGTCAGGCACGCCCATGCTGGCGCACCAGACAATCTACAGTGCATGTCCGGTGCGCCACCGGACATCCAGGCGGGCCCAGAAGACAGAGCTCCAACGGTCAAACCCAACGGCTTTTGGTGACGTGGCTGTCGCACCGGACATGTCCGGTGTGCACCGGACTATCCGGTGCACCATCGAACAGACAGCCTCACCAAACGGCTAGTTTGGTGGTTGGGGCTATAAATACCCCCAACCACCCACCATTCATTGCATCCAAGTTTTCCACTTCCCAACTACTTACAAGAGCTCTAGCATTCAATTCTAGACACACCAAAGAGATCAAATCCTCTCCAAATTCCACACAACGCCCTAGTGATTAGAGAGAGTGATTTGCTTGTGTTCTTTCGAGCTCTTGCGCTTGGATTGCTTTCTTCTTTCTTGATTCTTCATTGCGATCAAACTCACTTGTAATTGAGGCAAGAGACACCAATCTTGTGGTGGTCCTTGTGGGAACTTTGTGTTCCAAGTGATTGAGAAGAGAAAGCTCACTCGGTCCGAGGGACCGTTTGAGAGAGGGTAAGGGTTGAAAGAGACCCGGCCTTTGTGGCCTCCTCAACGGGGAGTAGGTTTGAGAGAACCGAACCTCGGTAAAACAAATCCGCGTGCCTCACTTCATTATTCGCTTGCGATTTGTTTTGCGCCCTCTCTCACGGACTCGATTATATTTCTAACGCTAACCCGGCTTGTAGTTGTGATTATTTTTGAGAATTTCAGTTTCGCCCTATTCACCCCCCCTCTAGGCGACTTTCACTTAGATACACCAAAAGAATCAACATTATAAAGTAAGGAGCACCTAAGCCAAGATACTACCATATCGGAGGCAAGACCATAGCTGTGATCACAATTAATGGAACTTCAAGATAGTCAATGAAATTGCATAGTTCCATTTTCCATACCTTTGCCTTTTCCTGAATTGCTTATGAGAGCACCAGTTGTCACTAATTAAGGGCTCCTTATACTTATGCACCTTACAGCTCAAAAGGTGTATTAGAGGCACAACATGGAGTTTGTATTCACACAATACCAGACTAGAGTAATCATGTGAACATAAACTAAACAATATGTCATATTTGCACACAGGTTAATTATCAAAACCATATAGCATAACTCACAACGGAATACAGGTTTATTCACGAACACAACAAGAGTTAATCATGGTGGATATATCTAATGAAAAACTACCCATTAAATGATTCAAGAGACATAACCTCTAAAGCACACAATCATGATTAAGCACGCATGGTTACGATCTTGGAAATCACTAATCATTGATTGAAAGGTACTCAACACAGGCAATCAAGAGGCATACCTACTCCAAGGACAGGTAGCACAACAATCAGTTTTAAGAGCAATACTGATTATCAACAAAATACTTAAGATACAAGGGTACCATCCTATGGAGAGCAAGTTGAGGAATCTCATCAAGGTCCTTTGTTTGATTCACCGATAATGATTAAGGACCTATTCACCTTACTTCACTTGAGATGAACATGGGATTAGTGTCTCACAATATTTCAACCTTGGGTTAATGAATAAGCACCAAAGCAATTAATAGCTTAAGCATAGAGATTGAGATAACCGTCTTAAGCTCTCCCATGGTCTCCAGTCCATCTCAAGGAACCTGCATGATCTAGTTAGCACAATTTGGTACCCATCTTGGGATGGGTCCATATCGATCATCCAAAAATGCCTTTGGCACCCAAATAGTCTTTGTGCTAGTTCTAGGTGATCTCATGATTGGTCTAGCACAAGAGTATGATTTGGGTCTCCTAAGCGAATAAGATTGAGACAAATTTACTTGCTTAGGAATCTCACCTTTATTACATACCTTGGATAGATGACCCTGCTCACCACACTTGTAGCAGAAACGTCGCTCACCCTGACATGACGCTTGTTGTTTGTCATTTTTCTTGGTGACAGTCATCTTGGAGACTGCACATGCTTGGTTCATCATTAGCGGACAAGAAGTGATCGTGTGACTCTTGTCATTGCATCCGAAGCATCTCCTTATCCCTTCACCCTTGTTGGTGTATGGACACGACGCAATGAGGTGTCCTGACTTGTTGCACTTAAAGCACCTCCTTTTCCCTTTTCTCTTCTTGTTCTTGGATGACAAAGAGAAATAGTCAGTGCAAACAACATGATTAATTGAATTGTTACCTTTTGCCAAGCTCATGTTGATTTCTTCATCTTTAGGAACATCCTTCTTATGGAGCTTAACACTTGTTGCAGTTTTTCCTTTCTCAAGCTTCTTCACCACGCGCCCGTGGATATCTTGAGAAAGTCGAGCAATGCGTCTTCTCCTTAGCCGTCTTTGCTTCTTGTTCCCACATAATTTCTTTTGTGACCCTGCAACTTTTTGTTCATTCAAACATTCGCTTCCTCTTGAGCGGCAGGGGTTAGCACATGACAATATATTATCCAGATGTGCACTTGTGCAGGAATGAGGTTCACATGAATTTAAGTTCGTAATTACGACCTCATGAGCAACATTAAGCATGATATGGTCATCACCTAATTTGTTATGAGAATATGACAGCATATCATACTTTTCTCCTAGAGCAAGTTTTTCTAAGTTTATCTTTTCAGCTTGAGTCCTAAGCATGAAATTTTCCGTTTTAAGTTGAGTAACATTAGATAATGCGTCACGACTATTTCTTTGCTCAATTAAAACAGATTCATACCGTTGGACCAAATCATCATGAGAGCACTTTAGCTTCTCATGTTCTTTGGTCATCTTCTCCAGGCTGTTGTTAGTTTTGATGAGGGACTCCTCTAGCCTGAGAAGTGTCTCGCCTTGTTCCTTGTTCCTTCTCAACAGTTTAACCAAGAGCGCTTTGTCCTCTTTGTTGAGATGGATGTAGAAACGACGAATCTCCTCTTCTTCCACCTCATCGGTCTCATTTTCCCTGTCATCAATGTTAGTGGAAGCAATACAGGAAAATGCATCTTGTGGTGATGAAGATTCATCCTTGCTATCATCCTCATATTCCTCCTCATCATGGCTTTCGTCTCCACCGTCATTGTTAGCAATAAAACATTTATCACTAGTGGAGAACAAACCTGTTGACGAGGTGGATTCATCGTTTGGTGCCCATCGTTCTTGTTCTTCTCCCTTTGAAAGGTTAGCATCACAAGCAATATAGGGAGTAGGAGCAGTACAATTTGCCACAAAATATTTTACTTTAATTCTATTCCATAAATCATGAGCGTCAACAAATAAATCATTATCACTACTCATGATGGCAAAATAGGCATCTCTAGAAAGAGAATCAACTAAGATGTTGCAAGCATGGTGATTTAGAGATAGACATCTTAGTTCATCATTAGAAGGATTTTTACTAACATTAGAGGGAAAAATACTTCTACTAAAGACCTGTCTCAAGTCAGGATCAACACTCATGAAAGCATTATAAATAGAGAAAGACCAAGACTTGTAATTAGATCCATCGCCTAAAAGAAGTTCTACAGTTACCTCTTGTGACGACATCGTCATCTCCGGACGGCTAAGCCCACACTGGAGAGGCCTAGCTCTGATACCAATTAAAAGTTCTCTTTGACCTGGGAACAGGATCTGGATGTCGCCTAGAGGGGGGGTGAATAGGCGAATAAAACTTATCACTTTTAAAACTTAAATTCTTACTCTACTCGAAGACTTAGTACGCAGTGGAATGAGAAGATCCTTCGAGTAGGTTGCAGCGGAATAGAAGACCCTGTCTCAAAATGTCCTGCACTTCAAATAAAGCTTATACCACAGATAAGTGTTGAAGTGCAGATATAAAGGCGAGTAAGACAGAGAGTCAGGATACAATACAGAATAGAGCACACAGACGCAAGGATTTATCCCGAGGTTCGGCCAAGCCTGAAATGCTTACCTAGTCCTTGTTGGAGTTAGCCACACCTGGGCTTGGAGTCTATTTCAACTCCTTTCTCTGTTTGCTCAGATCTGTCAGTACGACAGATAGAGCCTTTCACTATGTTGAGTTGGGTTACAACAAAACCGCGGCTGCTTACAAACTTCTTGGCAGCACCCCGGCAGAGTAACGATACGCTCAAGACCTTGCTCTAGCTCTTAGCAGCTCTTCTCCACTCTCTAAAGGCTTATAGTTGTGCCTTCTACACAAACTATAGAGATACACACAAGAGGGAGAGTGAGAATTGATCCGAGTGATGTCTATACTTGTTGGCTGCGCTTGTGTATTGCTTAAGGCGCCTAGGGGTCCCTTTTATAGGCACAAGGAGCCTAGGAGCCGTTGGAAGCAATCCAGGAAGGCAAATCTTGCCTTCTGTCGGGTGGCGCACCGGACAGTCCGGTGCACCACCGGACACTGTCCAGTGCCCGATTTCCTTCCAGAAATGGAGCGGTCGACCGTTGCAGTCCTGGAGCCATTGGCGCACCGGACACTGTCCGGTGCACACCGGACAGTCCGGTGCCCTAATGTGACCGTTGGCTCGGCCACGCGCCACGCGCGGAATCCTCGGCCGACCGTTGGCTCACCGGACAGTCCGGTGCACCACCGGACAGTCCGGTGAATTATAGCCGTACGTCGCCAGACTCCTCCCGAGAGCGGCCTGTTCACCGGAGTTCAACCTGGCGCACCAGACACTGTTCGGTGTGCCAGACTGAGCTGAGTCTTGGCTGTACACAGCCAAGCCTTTTGCACCTCTTTCATTTTCTTCTTCTTTCTGTTTCTAACACTTAGACAAGTATATTAGTACACAAAACCAATGTACTAAGTCTAGAAACATACCTTCTCTTAATTATTACATCTATAGCATTTGACATACTTGAGCTTTGATGTTGGACTCATAAATCATCAAGTCAGCTTGACTTGATCTAGATTGACATTTCTTAGCTCCAACATCCTGTAAAGGTCACATAGAACATATCCAAACATAGGAACAACCCAAACTAAAGATCAAGGTGAACTTAGCTCTTTTGGGCTGCTTCCAGTTCTGGTTTTGACACTTGTTCTCCTTTTAGTGACTTTGTTCTCCTTCTTAGAGCTTGATCTTGAGCCTTATGACTTATACCACATAACTGTAGTTGTTACCTCATTGGTTGTAAGTCATGTCCTTATGTAGTGATCCTTGATATGTCATAGCTCTTCTCAACTCGATCACCCTTGACTTTGCAAGCCTTCTTCTTCACCCTTGGCCTTGGGTTCCTCAGCCTCCTTGACCTTCTCTCGTGCACTTGGTACCTCGAAGCTCTACTTGCCTCCGTCCTTGGCTTGATCAGTTGTCTCCGAGCTACGCACCCGAGTCTCACTTTATGCAATGTCCATTCTACTTGTGTGATGCCCATTATCTATCCATAATTCAGTTCTTGGACCATCACATTTGTTCACTTGTGTTGAACCTTGTTAGCTTTACATTCATCACCTGTTCAACACTGAGCATACTTGTTAGTCCTTTAATTGAGTTGTCATCCAAACACCAAAACCCACAAGAGAGCTTTCATGCTCTCCGTTGTCTCCACTATCAAGCTTCCAGCAGAAATATTGTTGACTTTGTTCCCTGTAATACACAGTGACAGCCACACCAGAAATGCAATCGGTATGATATTACAAGATACAGCCCCCTTCTGGTACAACTACAATGGTACGCGCAAGCACTAAGGGGTTTGAGGTGTCTATCCTCACTTCTAACAACTAGGGGTGTGTAAGAGAAATGGACTGTAGCCTATTTGATTATTAGATTTTTGGTATTTGATGTATGACCATTTAGACTAATATTCTGTGCTAGTATACAAGGTATAGTTCAATTGGATGTAAGGTGGACTTGGACTTAGGAAAGTCATGTTGAATACCTACAAGACATGTCAAGAGTCAAATACACCAAGAAGTAGAAGTCTAGATGCAAAGACACAAACAAAAGTGAAGTTACTAAACTTGAGACAAAGAGGTGGCTAAATTGGAAGTGTCTCACGATTTTGGATCTGCTCAAATTGATATGGATTCATATCTGATATGTAGATCTTTTCACTAGCTTTCTAAAAAGTCTAAGATAATCAAAATTGAAGTTCAGAGCTAAATTTTGCTTGAAATACAAAAAATGGGTCATGCTGAAAAACACACCAAACATATCCGGTGCTAGTGCTCAAATCTACTCCAATTGGCATGGCTTCAACTTTAGGCGGTAGAGCTTTTTATTAGCTTTTCAAAAAGTTCAAGGTCATCAAGGTCAGAGTTTAAATCTAAAAGTTATATCTAAAATATAAAATGGGCCATGTTGAGCACACATACATATGATGATCTTGTCCAATGCCATATCTGATACACACAAAGCATTACAGTGACCCCCGTTCCATATCTTAAGGTAACGAATGTTTGTCCTAAGTCAGTTATAAAACTTTGGCAACAATATCTACAAAAATAATTATATTTAACTTAAAGAAATTGTATATTGTGCTAGATGTTTTAATAATAAATATAATAGTTTCATTTTTATTTAGTCAATGTTTATGAATATTTTGTTATTAATGATCAAAGTTTCAAAACTTTGACTTAGGCGATGTTTGGTTTCTTTAGTCTAGGGACTAAAGTTTAGTTAGGGGACTAAAGTTTAGTCCCTAACATGTTTGGTTCTAGGGACTAAAAATAGTAAGAATATACTAAATGACTCATAAGAAGACTAAAATGACCTTTAACATTCTCCTGCTATTAGTACAATTGAACTAAATGAGGGGTAAATATAGAATTAATATGGTTTAGTCCCTTTTAGCACATATGTGAAGGACTAAAGACTAAATCATTTTAGTCCATATTTTAGTCCTAGTGTTTGACAAAAAAAAGGACTAAATGAGACTAAAAACAGAAAAACTAGAGACTAATCTTTAGTCCCTCTAACTAAACACCCCCTTAGTGCAGACATTCGTGATCTTAAGATAGGGAACAGAGGGAGTAGATATCAATTGCACCCAGGTAATGATCTTTTTCAACGGTCAAATTACTAAAAATAGCCGTTAGCAAAAACTCAACAGTGAACATGATGTGGAGCGATCCGGGGGAGACACCCACTTACGTTCAATGAAAATGCTAGTCCACGGAGACGGAAGCCCACCCTGACCTCTCTTTGAGGCGAAGCCACGTTCCGGCCAATCGTCTCACAGCCTCTATGCAGGCTGGAATGTCACCCATGCTGCACCTCACCTCAACCATCGTAAATCTTAAGGACCATTCTTCTTAATTAACTCCTTTCCAGGGGTTTGTAGCGCCGCTTTACCTTAGTTAATAGTACATGTGTTACAGTAAACAAACAATTGCCAGTGCTTTATATGATTTCGATCCATCATATTTTAGGTCCAAAATAACATCTTCACTCAAAGAGGATAAAAGCTGTTTGGACTGCTTTAACTGAAATCCATAGAGACAAAATACTGTATAAAAAACAGAATCCAGTGGAAGCCGCAGCGAACAGGTTCTGATTTTCACGGAAATACGGAAACGCACTCGGCTTGCACAAACAGAATGGGAATTGACTGATATTTACAATGTTCCATGCAACAAATATTTGCAGTTTTGCAGCCTAGCCTGGTACTAGCGCAAGAATGAACAACAAATAACTGCTGGTCAGCCAGGAGCTGACGCAGAGAATGAACGACAAACAACTGCTGGTCAGCCAGGAGCTGACGCAGACGTGACAAAAACCTGCACCAACACACGCATTTGCAGGTTAGCCAGGAGCTAACACATGCATGACATGACGAAATCGCGCCCACTTCCACAAAACTAAAGCCATATGGTCAGCTCGTTAGCCAGGAGCTAACACGAGCTGAATTCACTACAGCGACTCTGTCGTCTAAATGCGCACATGTTAGCGAGGAGCTAACTTGTGCACATACTCGGCGACTTTATTCTTCTAGATTTTGAGGGAGATGAGGTCAATTAGGCATTGGCCTGGATTCTCCCGGACGGATCGACAGTCTGAAGGTGTTTGAGTTACTCGCAGAAGTTGAGGAACCCCATATATTCATGATTGTTGATCATCGAAATGCTCTTCTGGGTTCCAACGACACCTGAAACTCACCGAAACAAGAGGCCATTAGGAGAGAAGTTAAAAATCAAACTAGATTGATTTAGACGAAACAAGTAAAAGAGCTAATAATACTACATCTTCTCGAATATTTATCGTCCGCTAATTTATTTTCGAACTAAAACGTGATAAATAAAAAAGAACAGAGAACGGAGCGAGTATTCCTTAAGATTATTTTTCTCAAGGATGCATGCTATAATTGCAAAATCAATTTAAGCAACACCGGTACGTTTAGTTCAATTCAACTTGGAGCGGTATCAGGTTAGCAATCTGCCAAGTTTAAAGCAAAGTAGCAAGTCAATGAGTTATCAATAGGTTCATACCCATCGTAAGAGCACTGGCGAAGATAACAGAGGAGAGGATGAAGACAATAAGCGATGCTCTCTTGAGCACATGCACGATCTTCCTAACCAAACACTGGCCCCAGAATCCAGCCAATATGGAAATGAAGATGAGGTAGCCAGCTGCAGATAGAGAAACAGTGCACGTTATTAACTCGTTACCATACAACAATCACACTTCTGAAAACGTCTACATTTCGAGGAATTGGAATCTAACTAATAGAGTAGTCTATTTCTTTAGAACGTGACATTCCATAGCTTTCCAAAATTTATATATAAGAATATCTCAAATTCATGGGGTGAGAAATGAAAATTGATTCTATTGATTTATATGCTATTTTTCTAATGTACAACTTATAACACTGTCTTCTACTTGCTTCTCTATAGTATAAGTGTAGTGTATAATTATCTCTCTCATATCATTTAGGATAATATACAAATATATTAACTTAATTAGTTTGTGTTTAAATTATGATTATTAGAATGGAATTCAATTCCAACAAAACAAACGTGGCTTCAGAGATTTCTAACATGGATTTACCAAAAGGCAGGGGGAATCTGTGCAGGAAGTAAAACTCCACCACAGAGAGGGAGGAGGAGAACATCATCACGAATGTTGCTGTTGCACTTGCCACCTGCCAGACAATGGAATGTGATGTGACATCACGGTTCTTATAAAATTACATAAAGCTATAAAGTGTAATAGTACACTGATATATTACCACTGATGAATCAACAGGGCTTTATCAGATTGACCAAACTCTCACACATGGTAAATGCACGGTAGCTCAAGTTACATAGTGCAAGGTATTGATTCCAAAATCTAGGATTGCCCAATGAAAAATAAAATACTATTTGGCCCATATAGTGTGAATACTAGCTTTGATATATTACCACTGATAATCAACTGGGCTTTATCAGATTGACCAAACTCTCGTACAGTAATTGCACAGTTTGCTCAACTTACACAATGCAAGAAAGGTATCCATTACAAAATCTTGGGTTGCCCAAAGGAAAAGAAAATACTAATTGGCCGATTAACCATTTCAAAGTTGTAGAGATAACTGTACTGCAACTCTATATTGTGAATTCACTTGTCCAGGTTCTGACCATCGTTAGAAAAAAAAAAGATCCAAACACTACTACATGAATGAGAATCTGGATGCAGCAGTGTTAGAAAAAAAAAAGATAGCACCACAAATAACCGAATTCAGTCATTCACACTTTTCTTCCATAAAGGCTTAACATGTAAGCCATGTAGGCCAATAAACTATAAAAGATCACATGGGGGTTAATACCAAGTCGGCAAGTCCTAGCTAGCCGATCCCAGGAAGAGTAGCAGATGCTACCTCCTCCCTTTCTTTTCTGATGATATATAGAATCAGGCAAATTATAGGGGTGCATTCTAGACCATGCCAGAGGCAAATTTTATCATTATTACCAAAGGGCATTTTGCATTCCAACGGGAACAACAGGAGAGCTTCCTGAATTAGATTCGAGGTGATAAGGGACAGATTCATAAATAAGATATCAAGGGCAACAATAACATTTTTTTATGATGGCACCTTGTTGGCCTTGTTTGTGATGGCAGGAATCTAAAACAGGAGAACAATACTTCATGGCCTTGTTTGTAACACTCACAGAACAAACTTGGGCAAGACTCAAGAATCTAAATTATATAGTCCTATTTGTTTTGTCAGTACAGTGCACCTAATGCATGTCACAGATCAACATCTTAGACTTGAATTCACAATTTACTACTGTGTGATACAATTGATGAGTCAACAATCCTGTGAAGTAGGTAACTAATAATTTATGGCAGAAGGTATAAAATAATGATATATATGGGAATATATATCTAACATCAATGATTAGTTTAGTTTATGATGGCAGGATGCTTCTTAGAATAAAATGTTACAATTGTGGTAAAAAAACAGCGGAAACTTTAACATCTTAGGCACTGCTGCATGAAAGTGGCGGCCACAACAGAAAAAGATTAAAATCCCAAAGCAATGTATCAGAAGTAATCAATTTAGCCCCAAGGGATTTACTGTAAATGCTACAGATTTTTTATTGACTCTAAGGGTGTGTTTGGTTCATCTTTCTGAACCAGATTCGCTGCCAAACATCTGGAATCTCAACCAAATAGTACAACAGTTGAATAGCAGAATAGATTTCTGAAAAAATCTATAGATTCTTCTAGTTCAATTCAGAATCAGCTCCTAGCCTAGATTTTCCAGATTCCTATCATCCATGTTACCAAACTACTATGCTCTTACATAATCTACAATTAACAGTTGTTTCAACCAGGGTTCAATTTCTCGAGCGAAAAGGGCGAGAAATCGGTAAATTTCTCGTGCCCACTTAGGTGCGGGAAGCATTTTCCGCTCCGGTTTTTGCTCTATTCCGAATCCAAATTTTAAAGTACAAAAGTCATTTTTTTGGTCAAAACGAAATTTCGGAACAGTAAAAATGAAATGGTGAACCCTGGTTTCAACTAAACAAATTTTAGCTTCCCATAACTGTCAGCTCACAACATTTTTTTATAGCTCACAGATAGAATGAAACTTTCCGGAATATACAGCTGAACCAAACAGAACCTAAGCGTAACCACATTTACCAAATTAACAAGTCTAAATACGCTCAAGATTAGCTGTTCAATTTAAATATTGAAAAAAATATGTTTTTTTTTTGTCTCTAAGGTATCATTGAAAGTGCTTAAGTAGCAAAGCTGTATCAGGTTGATCTTTTCAGTACAGTTTGCTTACATGCCTACCTATGCATGTGAAATGACAACTCACAAGTCACATTCTTGTATTCCCACTTTGGGCTTGTCTGCTGGCCTGGCCATTGCCTTACACTCTAATGCATCGCAATGGTCTCATAATAGTATGTGGCAATGCAGTGGTAATTGTTAGAGTATTGTTAGGGTTTCGGGGCTAGTCCCTGTGTATTTACTTGCATACCCTCAGTGTAATGGGCTTGGCCCAATTACACGGCTTATATGTATATGCACTCCCAACCCAGTTAGGGTTAGGGCTTCCCATTCCAACTTGGTACCAGAGCCAATTTCTCTCTATTCCCCTCCCCCCCCACCCACCCCACAGCCGCAGTCACCCCCTGCCTAGACATCGTCGCCCCCCTCCTCCTTCCTCAGGCTGCCGGAGCCCCCCTGGCCGCCGTCGGGCTGTGGCCGTGCGCACCCTAGGTCGGCCGCCCAGCGTCACGTGCGCCCTATGCCGCCCCCGTGTCAGATCGCGCCGCCAGGCCCCACGCCTTCCCGCCGTCCGGATCCACGTCGTCCCGTCGGATTCCGTCCATCACCAGCGAGTCCACGCCGCTAGCTTCGTCGGATCCCGCCGTGGTCTCGTCAGCACCACCGCCCTGGCCTTTGCCGCTGTTGAGCCCCCTCCGCTCCCTGGTGTCTTCCCCGCCAGCCTGCCCTTGACCCGCACTGCCACGCGCCCAGTGCTTTGCACCGGACACCCCCCCCTTCCCGTCGGTGCTTCCCACCGTCGGCCTCCCACAGCGCGCTGCCCCCTGCGGTGCTCCCTCCATGGCGGGCCCCATCACCTACCCCGGCGCCCTTCTCTTGCACACCTCTGCTGCTGGGCCACCGAGCACACTTCTCCCAGCTGGCGCGCACGCCGGCCTTTCCCCAACCGGCTGTGATCTCCTTCCCAGCCCCCTGCCATCCTTCTACGGGGTCCCACCATTCTCTGCCCCTCTGATTTCGCCTCAGGGGACTCCTACCTCTGCCGCGGCTACTGTCCCCGATCCCGTGCCTAGGCGTGTCCTCCTCCACGACGACCAGCTTGTCTGGGGCACCTTCGTGACCCTCGATCCCGACATGAGCCCTATCCTTTGTGACTACGTCGAGCTTCACCCACATGCGGGCGGCCACGTGCCTGGACCGCTTGTCTTTCCCAGAGCTCTGATTGCCTCCCTGGCGATCGAGACCCTGTTGTCACCTTCCTTGGCTCTTTCCGCGCACGTCGTGGCCTCGCCACCCTCTCCCACCGATTGGATGGTCGACTCCGGAGCCTCCTTCCACACTACTCCTACCACTAGCTCATTATTCCACTCCCATCCACCACACACTCACATCCTAACTCTATCATTGTGGGCAACAGTTCCACCCTCCCGATCACATCAGTAGGTGCATCGATTCTTCCGAAACCATTCTACCTAATGACGTCCTTGTTGCTCCCGGTCTGACTCATCCCCTTCGCTCGATGTGACAGCTCCAGCCCCCTCTACTCTCTTCACTTGCCCTCTACTTCCCCTACCAGTGTAGCCTCATCACATGCTCTTGCTACTACCACCTCCTTCGCCTCCCCCACCAGCGTAGCCTCGTCACATGCTCTTGCTACTACCACCACCTCCGCCTCCCCCACCAGCGTAGCCTCATCACATGCTCTTGTTACTACCACCACCTCCGCCATTTGGCATCGTCGCCTCGGGCACCCTAGACCTGACGTGATGTACCAGCTTTCCAGCCGCTCAGACATCTCCTATACTCGAGGCTCCTCTGAGCGCCTCCGTAATGCTTGCCAGTTTGGCCATCACTCTCGTCTTCCTTTTCCCACTTCCACGTCTCGAGCTATTCAGGCCTTTGATCTTGTCCACTGTGATCTCTAGACTTCTCCTATCCTCAGCCTCTCTGGTTGCAAATACTACCTGGTCATTCTAGACGACTACTCCCATTTTCTTTGGACTTTCCCTCTTCGACTGAAGTTCGACACATTCACCATCCTCACCCACTTCTTTGACTGGGTCTCCACCTAGTTCCGTCGACCGGTTCGTACCCTCCAGTGTGACAATGGCCACGAGTTCGACGACAACGCCTGTCAATCCTTCTTCCTCACCCATGGCGTCCAGTTGCGTCTCTCGTGCCCCTACACCTACCTCTCCCGAGAACGGTCGGGTCGAGCGCATCATTCACCACCACCAGCCTTCTCTTCTAGGCGTCTCTCCCTGCCAGCTACTGGCAGAGGCCCTGCACACCGCCACACATCTCCTGAACTGCCTCCCCTCGAAGGCGGTGAGCCACCCCACTCCCCACTTTGCCCTGTGTGGCACAGCCCCCTCTTACGACCAACTTCACGTGTTCGTCTGTGCCTGCTATCCCAACACTTCCACCACCGCTCCCCATAAGCTATCTCCTCGCTCACTCGCTGCCTCTTCCTCGGTTACTCTCCTGACCACAGGGGTATCATTGTCTTGACCTCGTCACCTACCGCATACTTATCTCTCATCACGTTGTTTTCGACGAAGATGTGTTTCCCCTTGTTGGCTCCTCCCCACCCATCGATCTCAACTCTCTCCTTGAGTCCGATCCGGTTCCCCCTCCATCCCAGGCGCCTCGCCTTGCGTCGTTGCCCAGCCACACGCGGCCTCATCGACCCCTCCCACGCCATGCGCGACCCCGCCCTCGTCTACCACCGCTGTGGGCGAGCCACTCCCTCAGCTCCTTCTGACCAGCCCCCGTCGACGAGCGCGGCTCGCTTCGCCGACCCTACTCTCGTCTACCGCCGCCGCGAGCGGGCCACTCCCTCGGCCCCGTCGACACGCACTGAGCCTCCCGTGTACCACCCAGTCGCCATCCACCGTGACCCCAGGCACGTCTACCCGATGGTGACTCACCGCGCAGCCGGCATTCTCTGCCCCGTCGACCGACTGACCCTGGCGGCTGACACAGCCGCAACACCTCCAGATGCCTCCTCGGTCCCCTACTTCGTTCACACTGCCCTGGCCGACCCCCACTGGCCGCTATGGAAGCGTATGTGGACCTCCTGGCCAAGCACACCTGGGACCTGGTACCGCGTCCACCAGGCACCAACGTGGTCACCGGCAAGTGGCTTTTTCGCCACAAGCTGACCTCGGACGGCTCCCTCGACAGCTACTACAAGGCCTGTTGGGTCTTTCGGGGCTTCACTCAGCGCCTCGGAGTGGACTACGACGAGACCTTTAGCCCCGTCGTCAAGTTCACCCCCGTTCGATCCGTCTTCTCCCTTGCCCTCTCCTGGGACTGGACGATCCATCATCTCGATGTCAAGAATGCTAACGGGCCACACCCTCGGCTCCTTCTGACCCACACCCGTCGACGAGCGCGACTCGCTTCGCCGACCCTACTCTCATCTACCGCCGCCGCGAGCGGGCCACTCCCTCGGCCCCATCGACACGCACTGAGCCTCCCGTGTACCACCCAGTCGCCATCCACCGCGACCCCAGGCACATCCACCCAATGGTGACTCGCCGCGTAGCCGGCATTCTCTGCCCCGTCGACCGGCTGACCCTAGCGGCTGACACAGCCGCAACTCCTCCAGATGCCTCCCCGACACCCTACTTCGTTCGCGCCGCCCTCGCCGACCCCCACTGGCCGCTATGGAGGAGTACGTGGCCCTGCTGGCCAAGCACACCTGGGACCTGGTACCGCGTCCACCAGGCACCAACGTGGTCACCAGCAAGTGGCTTTTTAGCCCAAGCTGACCTCAGATGGCTCCCTCGACAGCTACAAGGTCTGTTGGGTCTTTCGGGGCTTCACCCAGCGCCCCGGAGTGGACTACGACGAGACCTTTAGCCCCGTCATCAAGTTCGCCATCATTCGATCCGTCCTCTCCTGGGACTAGACGATCCATCATCTCGATGTCAAGAATGCCTTCCTCCACGACACTCTGACGAAGACTGTCTACTACAGCCAGCCCATCAGCTTCGTCAACGCCGCTCATCCGGGTCTAGTCTGTCGGCTGAACCACTCCCTGTACGACCTCAAGCAAGCGTCGCGAGCGTGGTATAGTCGCTTCGCCTCCTACTTGGCCTGCATCGGCTTCGTCGAGGCCAAATTGGACACGTTTCTGTTCATCTACCGGCGCAGCAACAACTCCGTCTACCTCCTGCTCTACGTCGACGACATTGCGCTCACGACATCCACCACCGAACTTCTATAGTGCACGATCGTCGCCCTTCAGCGGGAGTTTGCGATGAAGGACCTGGGGCCCCTTCACCACTTCCTCGGCATCACTGCCGAGCGCCGACCTCGGGGTCTCTTCCTCCACCAGCGCCAGTACGCCATCGACATCCTAGAGCGGGCTGACATGTTCGATTGCAAGCCCTGCTCCACGCCTGTCGACACTCAGGCGAAGCTCTGAGGACGACGGCCCCCGACCACCGACACGACGTTCTACCGGAGCCTAACCGGCACCCTCCAGTACCTGACCTTCTCCAAGCCCGACATCGCCTACGCCGTTCAGCAGGTGTGCCTACATATGCACACCCCGCAAGAGCCCCATCTCACTGCTCTCAAGTGGATCCTGCGGTACCTCCGCGGCTCCCTCGACTACAGCCTTCTACTCTGACCCACCCCAACGTCGGAGCTACACCGACGCTGACTGGGATGTTTGTCCCGACATGCGTCGGTCCACTTCCGGTTACATGGTGTTCCTGGGCAGCAACCTTGTCTACTAGGCCGCCAAGCGTCAGACCGTTGCCTCCCACTCTAGTGTAGAGGTCGAGTACCGCGATGTGGCCAACGGCGTGGCAGAGGCCTCCTGACTGCGCCAACTTCTCCACGAGCCCCACAGCGCCCTCCAACGCGCAAGCCTCGTCTACTGCGATAATGTCAACGTAGTCTGCCTCTCCACCAATCTCGTGCAGCATCAGCAAATGAAGCACGTGGAGATCGACCTGCACTTTGTCCGCGAGCGGGTCGTCGATTGTGATGTTCGGATTCTCAGCGTCACCACCACGTTGCAGTTCGCCGACATCTTCACTAAGGGGTTGTCGTTAAGTGTCTTCGCCGACTTTCGATCCAGTCTCAACATATGTACTGCTGGAATAAGTCTTGAGCATCTAGAGGACAACAATTGTTTTTTGACTGTCCTCTGTAGTCTCTTTAGCATCTAGAGGACAACAGTCGCTTTTTGACTATCCTCTGTAGTCTCTTTAGCATCTAGAGGACAGCAGTCGCTTTTTGACTGTCCTCTGTAGTCTCTTTAGCATCTAAATGACAGCAGTCACTTTTTGTCTGTCCTCTGTAGTCTCTTTAGCATCTAGAGGAGAATCCTGTTGTGTAGTGTGTGTGAGAAGGTGTGGTAGTGCAGCCTTTATGGCTATAAATATGTGTCTCCAACCCTTAGATGGGTATGGCATTTGAGTAGTGTGTGAGAAATAAACGAAAATTGCCCTAGCTCGTAGTGTCATCCTCTGGATGAGAGTTAGAGTCCCTCTACTTACATGTACAGGATAGAGTTAAGACTGCGGGGGTGTTAGAGTATTGTTAGGGTTTCGGGGCTAGTGCATGTGTATTTACTTGCATACCCTCAGTGTAATGGGCTTGGCCTAATTACTCGGCTCATATATATATATATGCACTCCCAACCCAGTTAGGGTTGTTTATTTCTTCCTTTAATATAATGATACGCAGCTCTCCTGCGTGTTCGAGAAAAAAAAAAGTTAGGGTTTTCCATTCCAACTGTATAGGGGTCGACTTTATCCTACATTTTTACGGTGTTCCTTATTATAATCAGGACTCCTGCCAAAAGTTCTCTGCCGATTAAAAGGCTAGCTAAGTGCTTTGTGTGCTGCATTAGCATCAAGATGACAGATATATGAAAACATATAATTCTGCTTGATAGCTTTTGAAAATGACTGGCAAGAATAGCATGGAATCAAGGCAACTTAAATACCTGCGGTATGCACCCAAGCTCAAGAAGAAGTGGGCCAAGGATGAACCCACCACCAGATCCAAGAAGGCCACCAACAGTCCCACCGAGAAGGCCACAAAAGGCACAGAAGATCAGTTGTGCTGGTGACCACTCAATAGAGGCCTCACACACACATTCCAGGTTCCCATTCATACGTCGTGCACGACTCTCCCTACATAACTGCATGGCCTCCCACAAGAACACAGTTACTGCAACTGGAACCTAAAAGAATTTAGCAGAATGTTAAAAGGTATCAATGATAAGGATCTCATGTCTAATGAATGTGATGTATAACAGAATCAACACCCCGCTTTCAGATTGCAACAAAATAAGGGCTAATGTTAAATGAAGAGTTGAGATATGCTTAAAATGTGGCTGAAGGATATGTTAGTGTGGTTTATGTTTTTTAAAAAATGATTGCCCAAATGCAACAGAACAAATGGTTACTATTACAACTGGAAAGACAGCCTGACAGGCAGGCATAATGTCAGTTTAAAGAACATAGAAGCACAAGTATGAGCTATTCATTACCTGTAGAACGTTTACCACCCAGTAGAAAGAGCTGCATGATTTTGAATTATTCTGCAAGTATTCAAAAACTTGCTGCAGTTAATAACAAATTCCATCTAAAAGAGATAAAGGAGTCGAAAGACCACTGAAAGTATTGTATGCACATGCGGGCTAGAATAACTTAGGTTTGAACAGTCAACAGGATTACAGGAGTAACTGATTCCAAAGTGATTGTACTTGTATGGGAGCAATGAGGTCATTATCTTTCAGAGGCATCAATCATTGCTATGAAGATTGGCTATATTTAAATAGGAGTTATAAAAAATAGTTCAGTGTAGAAGGTAGACCTTGAGAACTTGCAGCACCAAGAACAATGACCAGACAGACATTAACACAAGGATATTCTTCCACCTCAGATTGAACATGAAAGTCTCCTGAAATAAAAAAAAAGTCACAAAATCCTGTGAATATGTGACATGTGACTCTTTTGTTTCTTATTGCTTTCTTGCATGTTCAGAGCATCTATCAGTATCACCCTAGGCCCTAACCATGTTAATATATACAAGAAGAATCACTGAATGGATCTGAATTAGACCTGTCAACCAATTATGAATGGATCTGAAAGCACATTCATAACATATGATTACGTGAAGAACCATAATTGCTTAGGAAGCCACAAATGCCAATGATAGGAACTTGTAGTGGTTGTAGCTTACCCATGCAGACTTCTTGGGCTGAGGTTGAGTCAGGAGGGGCTCCCCATAACTGGGATCAATGACCACTGCAACAAGTTCATATTTGATCACAACATGTTAGTCCATAATATGAATATCAGCTCAAAGTACAAGCAACTAATGCTAGTCGCTATGAACAAAGCATGCCAAAGTATCATGCAGTGCTGTAATAGTTCTCACCATCACTTGCAGCGCAGGTAGACTTGGATTGCTCTTCTCGCCCGCGTGTCTCCATCTGCAATCATTCAACATAGAATAAACAAAAACAGATGTCACTATGTCAGTATACAATAATTCAACAGCAAACATTTCGAATGTGACAGGAACCAACCAGAATCCTGGTCTCCTCCCTCCACATCAGAATTCCCTTGTAGAAGGATCTCGACGAGGTGCCTGCAATGAATGGGTCCACACGAGTACAGCACAGGTTTTCATCTCAGTGACTACACAGTACACGGGACGGGCGCACAAAACAGTAGGCACCAAAAGCTAAAGGCAAGCGATGATTACCTACGAAGAGGATTATAATGAGGACAGTGATTAGCCAGTATGGGAAGATGACGCTGAGCTCTACGCCGATGGTTATGCCGAGCATAAGCATGGGCTGGAAGAGCAACGCGAGCTTGTAGTCGATGACGGGCGCCTCCTTGGTCGGGTGCGACACCTGGAGGTTGTACCAAACCGATGACGCCGAGGCCCCCATGATCATGCCTGCGCCCAAACCGAACCAGGGCGAGCACGCACGCGTGTCAGGGAGCAAATCAGCAGATGCATGCATCGCATCGGGACGCGTTTCAGGGAGCAAATCAGCAGATGCATGCACCGGCAAAGGCCAGTAACTTACATTTGGAGAGCGCGGCGGCGGATTTGGTGTCGAAGCCGACGAGGAGGTTGAGCATGGGCACGAAGATCCCGCCTCCGCCGACGCCGCCGACGGTGCCAAACGCGGAACCGAGGAACCCGACGACGGTGGCGACCACCACCCGCCAGTTGAACGCGAGGTCCTGGGAGAGGGAGAGAGAGAGAGAGCGGGGGGGGGGGGGGGGGGGGGGGGGGGAACACCATCCCGATCCCGATGGGTGACGTGAGCACGGCATCAGGCACGCAGGGGCAGGGCAAGCACGCGAACCGTGCGCAGTAGAGGAGGCGGCAAAGCAGCGAACAGCTTACGGGCCAGACGCGCGGCGAGCGCGAGGACAGGCGGAGGCGCGCGCCATCGTTGCGCGCCGCAGATGCCGGCGAGTCCGCGGCGGAGAGCACGAAGCAGGCGAGGACAGCCGCGCAGGCAGCCCCGGCGGCGGTGTAGGCGAGGAACCCCCGCGTGCTGCTCTTGTTGAGGCGGCCGTAGAGTGAGCCCGTGCGCCCCTCCATCACCATGCAGGGAGCTGTAGTACGCTAGCTACGCCGCCACAAGTGGCCGAAATGCGGAGAGGAGAGGACCGAGGAAGGAGGAGAGAGAAGAAGGGCCGGCGCCTGCCCCTCCGCCTCGCTCTTTTATAGGCGGCGGCCAGGGCAGGACGAGAGCAGGCAGGCTAGGCTAGGCTAGGCAAGGCGGCCAGGCGGGTGCGGATGAGATTACGAGATCGGTCACGGGGAGCCAGACGAGGAGGGGGAGGCGTGTTTCGACTTTGGCATCGCCCCGCAACCGCAGCGTCAAGCGAAGCGAGTCATGTAATGTGGGACCGAACGGGGTTTTTTATGAATGATGAGAAGGGTTGGCAACCGACTCCGACTGCCTACTGGCCCCGGCGCCGTAATGGCTACTGCCTACTGGCCCCGCTCGCCAGCTTGTCTGGTTGCAGCTAATCAATCGGTCAGTAGCCATTCGCATGTGGGGTCTGTAAAAAAATCACAGCACGGTGATTTCGCACGTGTAATTGCCATCATCCTTTCCGCCAAGAGGGTAACTGCGTGATTTCGTGCTTCCATCACAGCCGCATGTTTCGTTATCGCTTTGTGTCATTCGTTGGGGAAGGGTTAACAAGTCGAGTGTCAGATCCAGATCACATGCGCATCCCTTGAGCCCAGCATGTTCCAGCGCGATTCGGTGAACCGACGATTCGGTTTGAGTTCTTTCTAAAATTGTGCAAAGTCAATAGGCAAGCGACGTCAAGATCAAATTGCTAGGGATCTCGCGGACAACGAATCAAATTTGAAGTGTCGTTTTTTTTATGTTTCGGTTTAGAGCGTGTACAACCACATTTGTTATGTGGTCTCTTAATGTGTCTTTAGAGCATCTCCAACAATGCCTCAAACTAGTGCCTCAAATTGAAATATAGGGCTCTACACAGGAAAAACCACTCCAACAGTGCCTCAATTCAACAAATTTTGTTAAAAAACTATAGGGCACTCTCTCAAGTGCCTCAAATATACTACACCGTAGTGGGCTGCCCTATAATCTAGATTTGAGGCTTTACTGTTAGAGCGGGGTGCTTTATTGGTGCCCTAAATTCTATAAAATTTACTTATTTTTAAATTATAAGGCATTTTTATAGGTCACGTTGTTGGAGATGCTCTTAGGGAGTTAATTAAAAAATTCAAAACACAGGCTCTTCGCGAAGACCGAATTTTTAGCATTTTGATTTTTTTTCGGGAAAAAAATTCAAGTTTAGATCCTAGGAAAATTTAATGTCATTTTTAGACTTTTTGCTCGGCGTTATACCGAGATAACACAACTCAGCGTCATAGCCTCGAATTTTTTGGTTTTTAACTTTTTTCAAACAAAAAATACATTTAGACCTTTGGATGACTTATTTCCGGTTTTGGACCCGTAGCTCGGCATCATGGGCTATGGCGCAGAGGTAACTCAGCCGAGCTCTGACGTGACGGCGTCGGCTAGGGTTGACGTAGAGGCCAACGTGGCCCCGAGCTCGACGCCATAGATCTTCAAGCCGAGCTAGGGCTTTAGAGCCGCAACGTGCTCCTCTCGCTCATTCTCTTCTCACGCCTTCTCTCTCCGTCGCGCCGCCGTTCCCTCTCTCCACCGCGTCGCCGTCCGCCGCGCCGCCGTTCTCCCTCGCCACACCGTCCTCCCTCGCCGTCGGGTCGGCGAGGTTCTCGCCGCCGCCCCACGTCGCGCCGTCACGCCTGTCCAGCCGCCGCCCCACGCCACACCGTCGCGTCACTGTTCTCCCTCGCTATGCCGTCCTCCGTCGTCGTCAGATATTAAATTTATTTTTTTAGTAATTAGTTAGCTAATTTACTTGATTTAATGTATAGTTTGTTAGATATTTACTCGTTAGTATATATAGTTAGGCAGGTATTAAATTGTTAGTATATATAGTTAGTGATTCTATAGTTAGTAAATTGCTAGCATATTGTTAATATGTTGGATGGAATAAAGTGAGTGATTATATAGTTAGCATATACTTCTAGCATATTGTTTAGCACATTTGTTATCATATGGTTAGCATATCTTTACAACTAATTAAGTACTCATTGTAGGCGTCAACACACGCGGTGTTCTGCCTCCAGCCGGTCGCGATAGCGCCTCTCCATCCCGCCGCCGCCGCCTGCCATTTCTGCCATTCCCGTCTATTCCCATCGTGGAAACCGCTCGCCCTCTCCACGCGACATCCAAACGCGCCCGCCCCCTCCCCACCCCCACCAGCCGCTCGCCTCCTCTGCGTCGCATCCACCGCGAGCTCGGGGCGGGACAGCCTCCACGACGGCGGGGTCACGCTGAACAGGGAGCCGCTGCAGGGCCGGCGCCTACACGCCATCTCCGTGTATGTGAGCGGGATGTTGACCGTGCGCGAGACGCTGCTGTTCGCCGCCGAGTTCCGCCTGCCCAGCGCGCTTTCCTCAGAGCGGAAGCGCGCGCGCGTCGACCAGCTCGGCCTCTTCTACACTGCCGACACCATCAACGGCTGGCGGCGGCGGCGTTCCTATCGCAGCCATGCGCCGTCGACGTCGTCTACAGGGAGGTGTGGGCAGGACAGCTGGCACTGCCGGTGGTGGACGGGAAAGAGCTGTTTGCACGTGGGCTGCTGGGTGTCGAGCTCGGCCCCGATGACATTCCACCGTTCGCAGCAAAGCCAGACTGGTGCCCTGTGTTCCTTTGTAACGCCCCGAATTTTGCAGTTGAATTTTTTCTTTTCTTTACTCGCCAAATTCGGGCGTTACCTTTTCTTTTTCTTTTTCCCCTCGCTAGACCTTGACCTTTTCCAAAGTTTTAGCGGGATTCGGTTTGGATTTCCCGTGTAAGAAAAACTCTAAAAATACTTTATGTTGTTTGATGCACCATGCCGAACCTTGCATTTCTTTTGATTGCTTTGAAGGTGCAAATGCATTCATGTAGGAAGATCGGATTTCGAAAACAGGGAAATAATCTTTTCTTTTTCTTTCTCTCTCTTTCTCTCTCCTCTTTTTCTCTCTCTCCCGCGCCGTGGGCCGACCCCGGCCGGCCCAGCCGCCCCTGCGCGCCCCCCCCTCTTGGGCCCAAAAAGGCCCAACCGCCCCCACCCCCCCCCCCTTTTTCTTTTTTTCCCAAAACCCCCTCTCCCTCTCCCTCATTCTCTCCCTCTCTCTCCCACCGCCGCCCTACCCCCTGCCCTAGGCCGCCGCCGCCGCCCCCTTGCTCGGCCGCCGCCCCTCGCCGTCGGCCGCCCCCGCCGGTGAGCCCCCTCCCCCTCCTCCCTCCTCCCTCCTTCCCCCTCCCCTCCTCTTTCCCCCGCCCGGCCGCTCGGCCGCCCCTGGCCGCGCCGGCCCTGGCCGCGCCGCCCGGCCAACCCCAGCCCCAGCCGGCCACGGCCGCCCCCGGCCAGCCCCTCGGCCAGCCCCCCCGGCCGCGCCCCCCCGCTCGCCTGGCCCCTGGCCGCCAGCTCGGCCGGCCCTGGTCGCCAGCTCGGCCGGCCTTGGCCGCCAGCTCGGCCGGTCCTGGCCGCCGGTTCAACCGGCCGGCTCGGCCGCCCTCCCCCGCGTTCGGCCGCCCCGGCCGCCTAGCTCGGCCGCCCAGCCCAGGGCCGGTTCAACCGCCCTAGGGCCGGTTCAACCGCCCCCCCCCCCTCTGTTTTTTTTATTTTTTTTATTTTATTTTATTTACTTTCTGTGATCATAATTACTTTATTTTAGGTAGACTAATCATTGTTTATGCTATGGAAAATAGGAAGTTTAATTTAAAATTTCGTTATGCTATTGATTCACGTAGTTAATTGTTTATCTCGTGCAATGTTGATCAACCTAAAATAATTAGGTTTCCATTAGTATATATATAACAGAATCCTTTTGTTAAGAACCAATTGTAACTGATCATTAGTGCATAAACTTTAACCCCCTGCGAGATCTTTCCCGTTTCTTTCTAACCATAACAAATGCGATATCGAATGTCATACTTGATGCATATTCGTTTTACCTGTTCCCTTGTATGGTGTACTGTTCTTTTGTATTAAATATGTGGATGTATGTATGTTTGCGCTCGCATAGAGAACGATCCGGTCGAAGAGCCCGAGGAATTCGCAGGAGAAGCCCCTGAGCAGCAGTCGGTTGGTGGAGGCAAGTGTCCTTTGACCTATCTCTGTCCTATTCATTCTTTAATTCACCTCCCGCATTACACATTTATACCTAAGGATTGACTAGCTTTTGTTACCCATGTCCTTGTTTACCTATTTGGGTCGGATTATTACTGCTTAGTCTGATGCTATTGCTCAACTCTAATCAATGAACATGATGTGATTATCTATGATACGCTGTTTTCCCTTCTTATTTATGATTATATTTGTGACCTTCAAGGGGACTCGAGCGGTTTCTCGAGTGCCTCTCCGTAAGGACCTGTTCAATGGATGACCGCCCGGGAAAACAGTGCAACCATGAGGGTGGAATGGGACGCCCTTAGCTGAATAATTAGAGGAACCGGGGTGTAGTTCGCTTAGCCGTTGTGCCGTCAATGGGGCTCGGTGTATGCGGCTCGCTCTGCCAAGGTTGATTTGTCCCTTGGGGAGGAGTGCGGTACATTTAGGAAACCTAACGGGTGGCTACAACCCCGGGGAATCTTTGTAAAGGCTACGTAGTGAGACCCTGCCTATTCACCTTGGTAGTGTTTAAGGGTTTGATCAGCCCGAGGCAAGAGGGAATCACGGCTTGTGGGTAAAGTGCGCAACCTCTGCAGAGTGTTATGAAACTGATATATCAGCCGTGCTCGCGGTTATGAGCGGCCAAGGGAGCTCCAGAGATTAGTGATACTTGATCAGAGATATTTTGGTACAGGTGGCAATGAGATTGATGGTTCTGATTATGATTATGGTATTGGTAAGTGGTATTCTTTCCGTTTGGAAAGGATACATTGGGCTAATAACTTGGGTTAATGTTAAAACCTGGCTTTCTACTAGTAAGTAATAACCTGACCAACTAAAAGCAACTGCTTGACTTATCCCCACATAAAGCTAGTCCACTACAGCCAAACGGGATGCTTGCTGAGTATGTTGATGTGTACTCACCCTTGCTCTACACACCAATCCCCCCCCAGGTTGTCAGCATTGCAACCACTGCTCAGGAGAAGATGAAGCTGTGGAAGGAGACTTCCAGGAGTTCCAAGACTTCGACGAGTTCTAGGTGTGGGTTAGCGGCAACCCCCAGTCGGCTGCCTGTGAAGGCCGCGTTATCTACGTTTCTTTTCCGCACTTTGATTTATTGTAAGAACTATATGGACGTCTCAGACGTATGATGTAATCGACTATTATTTCCCTTTTAATGCTATTTGAGCACTGTGTGATGATGTCCATATTATGTAACTGCTGTGTACGTGAATAATTGATCCTGGCACGTACATGGTTCGCATTCGGTTTACCTTCTAAAACCGGGTGTGACATAAGTGGTATCAAAGCCGTGCTGACTGTAGGACCGCTAACCTAGAGTAGAATGGTCGTTCTAAGGACTATAGACCTCTGTCCTTGCCTTGACTTTGGTATCCCTTCAAAAGTTGGTCCTACTGACCAAACCTATGTTCTACTATATATTATACCTTGCTGAAAATTATGTTTTATTCTGATCCTTCATTTATTTATGATTCATTATTTGCTGGTCATATTAATTCTGTTCTCACCCTTTTGCTTGCGATGTCTTTTGTAGATGGCTCGACTTAGACACACTGCACGGAAGTCCGTCATCCCCTTCTTACCCTCCCGCCTTGCTGAGCGTCCGCTTCGCCGTCCCGTGGCCGGACAGTCCAGCCACTTGGAGAGACTGCACCACCGCCTGCATGAGGAGCAGGAACGTCGACGACAGGAGCAGCAGGGCTCTTCTTTCTCGCTCCAGCAGGAGATAGAGTCTGTGAGGAGCTGCTCCCCTGTGCTTCCCCTGGAGGCGCCCCCCTGCACCACCACTGGGCGCCCCAGCTTCTGGAGTAGCTGCTGGAGGAGACCCAGACGACGGAGATGGCGACGACAGCCCGAGCCACGACACTGACTTCCCTGCTGACCATGAGCCGGAAGGATGGGTTGCTCGACCCATCACTCGCGACGCTGCTCGCGGGTGTCACTTCCACGACGCGCTCGACACCCTGCTACGTCGGGCACTTGACCGGCGTACTTGGTCTATCGAGTATCGCTGTGTGGTCTACCAGCATAGTCGCGGGGTCTACCCGGACCGCTGGGAAGCGACCTGTTTGGTGCGCCGTCCGGAGAACAGTCTCCAGGGCGCGGAGGCTTGCTCAGAGCACTATTCTATCTCTGAGCGGGACTCAGCTGAGGCAGCCATGCAGGATGCTGCACGGCGTGCGCTTTCGCACTACTGCTCGGTTCTCGGTGGGGTAGCTGACGGTCTCGACCTGAAGTATTACCCCCGCCGTCCATCTGGCAGCACAGGAGGCGTGATTGTTTCACCTGCTGGTGAGGACAATCCTAGGTTGAGCAGCACAGTCAACCTAGCCGCCGTGCTAAACACGGAGCTGGACCATGCATTAGACGAGCTGAGTAGGGCTCGTGCTGAGATCGCCCTGCTGCGGGCTGAGCGCGCGGAACGTCGTCACTTGGATGATGGTTCCCCCGCTCCCGTCGGGACTCAGCACCCGTACCGCTCACCTCGGCGTGGACTCCAGTCTTATGGCAATCCCGACTGCAAGACCAAGATAAATCTAGAACCATAGATCGTTAGAGTTGGATCTTGTAATTAATACAAAATATATATACATAGAAGCTTCAGTCTTAGCGTTAGTCTCGGTCTTAGTTAGTCTTAGTTAGACAGGGTAGTTTGCTATATCCTGTGCACTTATGCTTGTCATGATGAACTATGTTTGGTTTGGATCTTTGTAATGATTGTCACCAGAGTGTGGGTATCTCCTGCATTTTGGTTTACCTATTATGTTAATGGAGTTAATTATATAGTTGGGAAACCCTTTATTCTACTTTCCTCTTTATCTGAGAAGCTATGTGGTCTGTGTTGGAGATCAGTGAAGATGCTCATCTGTTCAGTGCTGTTGGAGAATTCTATACTCTTTTCTCATGCTGCAAGATTTGCCAGATCAGTTCTGATGTGTGGTTGCGTTCTACAGATGTCAGAGAACAGGCGTAGAGGAGGAAGGCGTGCTCAGCAGGAGCAAGCCGCCCCGCAGGATGAGGTGCCTCAGCAGCAGCACCTGCCGCCCCCGCCCCCGATGTCGATCGAGCAGATGTTTCTGATGCAGACTCAGGCAGTTCAGGCCATCGGTCAGACTCTGGCCGCCATTCAGCAGCAGCAGCAGCAGCAACAGCAGCAGGCTCCACCCCAGCCTCAGATGCCTAGAGACAAGCGTGCTGAATTCATGAGAGGTCATCCCCCAACGTTCGCTCACTCTTCTGACCCCATGGATGCTGAAGATTGGCTGCGCACTGTGGAGCGGGAGTTGCATACCGCTCAGTGTGATGACAGGGAGAAAGTCTTGTATGGTCCCCGTCTGTTGAGAGGAGCAGCCCAATCATGGTGGGAGTCTTACCTCGCCACCCATGCCAACCCCGATGCCATCACCTGGGAAGAGTTCAGAGGTAGCTTTCGTCAGTACCATGTGCCTGCAGGTCTGATGACAGTGAAGAAGGAGGAGTTCCTGGCCCTTAAGCAAGGGTCATCATCTGTCAGTGAGTATCGAGACAGGTTTCTGCAGTTGTCTCGCTATGCTCCTGAGGATGTCAACACTGACGCCAAGCGACAGTACCGTTTCTTGAGAGGCTTGGTTGACCCTCTGCAGTACCAACTGATGAATCATACCTTCCCGACATTCCAGCACCTGATTGACAGAGCAATCATGACAGAAAGGAAGCGTAAGGAGATGGAGGATCGTAAGCGCAAGATCAGTGGACCCCAGCCTGGAAGCAGCAGCCGTCCCCGTTTTTCAGGCAATCAACCTCAGCAGTTCAGGCAGAACCAGCGTCCACCTCAGCAGCATCAGCAGCGTCAGCAGTATCAGCAGTTCCAAAGGCAGTACCCTCAGCATCAGTACCAGAACCGTCAGAGCAATCAGTCAGGAGGTCAGTTTCAGAGGCAGAATCAGCAGGCACCTCGTCTTCCTGCCCCAGCAAGCCAACAGAACAATCAGGCAGCACCAGCTCAGGTTGGAAACAGGGCATGTTTCCACTGTGGAGAGCAAGGCCACTGGGTGATGCAATGTCCGAAGAAGGCAGCCCAGCAGCAGTCAGGCCCCAATGCCCCAGCAAAGCAGAATGTGTCTCAGTCTGGAGCAGGCAACCGCCCTCAGCAGCGCTATAATCATGGAAGGCTGAATCACTTGGAGGCTGAAGCAGTTCAGGAGACCCCCGGCATGACAGTAGGTATGTTCCCAGTCGATTCCCATATTGCAGAAGTGTTATTTGATACTGGAGCAACGCATTCTTTTATTACTGCATCATGGGTAGAAGCACATAATCTTCCAATTACTACCATGTCAACCCCCATTCAAATTGACTCAGCCGGTGGTAGAATTCGAGCTGATAGCATATGTTTGAATGTAAGTGTGGAAATAAGGGGGATAGCGTTTCCCGCTAACCTTATAGTAATGGGTACTCAGGGAATAGATGTCATCCTAGGGATGAATTGGCTAGATAAGTATCAGGCAGTTATCAGTTGTGATAAAAGGACAATCAAGTTGGTGTCCTGTTGGGGGCTTGTTCTCAAATGCTAAAAGTTAAGAACAAGGCAACACAGAAAATGTTAAATATTAAGGTTCTTCGTCCTCCACTTCGTTATATCCCTTCGGGACATAAGGAACTTCGGACGAAGGTTATGAAGGACGCACCTTCGTAAACATAGTAACATAGGGTGGTGCATTCATACAAACCATGAGATATAAAATGAACATTTAAATGTTGACATAGAATCATTTCCATTTCAATTAATACGAATGAATATGAATGACAAATGTACCTTCGGTCCTGAGGAAGGCAGGAATACAAGTGTAATGCGAAGGCAAATGACAGGTTCGCGTGAACAGTACAGAGGTACTGTTCATCTATTTATAGGCACAGGTCGCAGCCTGTGACAAATTACAATCATGCCCCTTACAAATGTTTACAACATTGACTCAGACCTATATGAATAAAAAGGTCATTTTATCTCTATGTCGGTTTAAAACGCCGAAGCTCCATGAAAAGGAACCTTCGGCCATCTCTTGAAGACGACTCCAGCCGAAGCTGCTTCTTCGTGTGAGACCTTCGGCGTACCGAAGCACGACCCCAACATGTCCCCACTAGGAGAGGAAGTGGTGACCGAGTTAGTCCCGCCTGAGCCAAAGAAAGGAAGTTGTTATCAGATGGCTGTCGATAACAGTGAAGCAGACCCAATTGAGAGTATCAAGGTTGTGTCCGAGTTCCCAGATGTGTTTCCAAAGGACTTACCGGGTATGCCACCAGAGCGGAAAGTTGAGTTTGCCATAGAGCTTCTTCCTGGAACCGCCCCTATCTTTAAGAGAGCCTACAGAATATCTGGACCAGAGTTGGTTGAGCTTAAGAAGCAGATTGATGAGCTGTCAGAGAAAGGTTACATCCGGCCAAGCACCTCGCCTTGGGCCGCCCCTGTCTTGTTCGTGGAAAAGAAAGATGGCACCAAAAGGATGTGTATCGATTATCGAGCTTTGAATGAAGTCACGATCAAGAACAAGTATCCCTTGCCCAGAATAGAAGATCTGTTCGACCAGTTGAGAGGAGCCAGTGTGTTCTCCAAGATTGATCTGAGGTCAGGTTATCATCAGCTCAGGATCCGGCCTTCGGACATTCCGAAGACGGCATTCATTACCAAGTATGGGTTATATGAGTTCACAGTGATGTCTTTTGGTTTGACCAATGCACCAGCCTTCTTTATGAACTTGATGAACAGTGTATTCATGGATTACCTTGATAAGTTTGTGGTGGTATTCATTGATGACATTCTGGTTTATTCTCAAAGCGAAGAAGAGCATGCAGATCATTTGAGGATGGTATTGCAGAGATTGCGAGAGCACCAGTTGTATGCAAAGTTGAGCAAGTGTGAGTTCTGGATCAGTGAAGTCCTGTTCTTGGGTCACATAATCAACAAAGAAGGATTGGCTGTGGATCCGAAGAAAGTGGCAGACATTCTGAACTGGAAAGCGCCAACGGATGCTCGAGGAATCAAGAGTTTCATTGGAATGGCCGGATATTATCGGCGATTCATTGAAGGGTTTTCGAAGATTGCGAAACCAATGATAGCGTTGCTAGGCAACAAGGTTGAATTCAAGTGGACCCAGAAATGCCAAGAAGCCTTCGAAGCGCTGAAAGAGAAGTTGACAACAGCGCCTGTCCTAGTCTTGCCTGATGTGCACAAGCCCTTCTCGGTGTATTGTGATGCTTGTTACACAGGTTTGGGATGCGTGTTGATGCAAGAGGGAAGAGTTGTGGCTTACTCGTCCCGACAGTTGAAGGTTCATGAGAAGAACTACCCAATCCATGATCTAGAGTTGGCAGCAGTGGTTCACGCACTGAAGACATGGAGGCACTATCTGTATGGACAGAAATGCAATGTTTACACAGACCACAAGAGTCTGAAGTACATATTCACTCAGTCAGAATTGAACATGAGGCAGCGAAGATGGTTAGAATTGATCAAAGACTATGAGTTGGAGATCCATTACCATCCAAGCAAAGCAAACGTAGTGGCAGATGCTTTGAGCAGAAAGAGTCAAGTCAATCTGATGGTCGCTCGTCCGATGCCTTATGAGTTGGCCAAGGAGTTCGACAGGTTGAGTCTCGGATTTCTGAACAATTCGCGAGGAGTCACAGTTGAATTGGAACCTACCTTGGAGCGCGAAATCAAAGAAGCGCAGAAGAATGATGAGAAGATCAGTGAGATTCGGCGACTGATTATAGATGGCAGAGGCAAAGATTTTCGAGAAGATGCAGAAGGCGTGATATGGTTCAAAGACCGCTTGTGTGTTCCCAATGTCCAGTCCATTCGGGAGTTGATTCTCAAGGAAGCTCATGAGACAGCCTATTCGATTCACCCTGGCAGTGAGAAGATGTATCAGGATCTGAAGAAGAAATTCTGGTGGTACGGAATGAAGAGGGAAATCGCAGAGCATGTGGCTATGTGCGATAGTTGTCGAAGAATCAAGGCCGAACACCAGAGACCTGCTGGATTGTTGCAACCGTTGCAGATCCCTCAGTGGAAATGGGATGAAATCGGTATGGATTTCATAGTCGGATTGCCTCGCACTCGAGCCGGCTACGATTCCATTTGGGTAGTAGTGGACCGCTTAACCAAGTCAGCCCACTTCATACCTGTCAAGACCATCTACAGCAGTGCCGTATTGGCAGAATTGTATATGTCTCGGATCGTTTGTCTTCATGGTGTGCCAAAGAAGATAGTGTCAGACAGAGGAACGCAGTTCACCTCTCATTTCTGGCAGCAGTTGCATGAAGCTTTGGGCACACATCTGAATTTCAGTTCAGCTTATCATCCGCAGACAGATGGCCAGACCGAAAGGACCAATCAAATTCTTGAAGACATGTTGAGAGCCTGTGCGTTGCAAGATCAGTCCGGATGGGACAAGCGATTGCCTTATGCAGAGTTTTCCTATAACAACAGTTACCAGGCCAGTTTGAAGATGTCACAATTTCAAGCGCTTTATGGAAGGAGTTGTAGAACTCCATTGCAATGGGATCAGCCTGGAGAGAAGCAAGTGTTTGGGCCAGACATTTTGCTTGAAGCCGAAGAGAACATCAAGATGGTCCGAGAGAATCTGAAGATAGCGCAATCGAGGCAGCGAAGCTATGCAGACACAAGAAGAAGAGAGCTGAGTTTTGAAGTCGGAGACTTTGTCTATCTGAAAGTGTCACCGATCAGAGGAGTCAGAAGGTTCGGAATCAAAGGCAAGCTAGCACCCCGCTACATTGGTCCGTACCAGATCCTCTCAAAGCGTGGAGAAGTGGCCTATCAGCTCAGTCTGCCAGAGAATTTGTCAGCTGTGCATGATGTCTTTCATGTGTCTCAATTGAAGAAGTGCTTGCGTGTGCCAGAAGAGCAGTTGCCAGTGGAAGGTCTGGAAGTCCAGGAGGACTTGACCTATGTTGAGAAGCCAGCTCAGATTCTCGAGGTTGCAGATAGAGTCACCCGAAGGAAGACCATCAGAATGTGCAAAGTCAGATGGAGTCACCACTCTGAGGAAGAAGCAACCTGGGAGCGTGAAGATGATTTGATGGCTAAGTACCCAGAGCTCTTTGCTAGCCAGCCCTGAATCTCGAGGGCGAGATTCTTTTAAGGGGGATAGGTTTGTAACGCCCCGAATTTTGCAGTTGAATTTTTTCTTTTCTTTACTCGCCAAATTCGGGCGTTACCTTTTCTTTTTCTTTTTCCCCTCGCTAGACCTTGACCTTTTCCAAAGTTTTAGCGGGATTCGGTTTGGATTTCCCGTGTAAGAAAAACTTTAAAAATACTTTATGTTGTTTGATGCACCATGCCGAACCTTGCATTTCTTTTGATTGCTTTGAAGGTGCAAATGCATTCATGTAGGAAGATCGGATTTCGAAAACAGGGAAATAATCTTTTCTTTTTCTTTCTCTCTCTTTCTCTCTCCTCTTTTTCTCTCTCTCCCGCGCCGTGGGCCGACCTCGGCCGGCCCAGCCGCCCCTGCGCGCCCCCCCTCTTAGGCCCAAAAAGGCCCAACCGCCCCCACCCCCCCCCCCTTTTTCTTTTTTTCCCAAAACCCCCTCTCCCTCTCCCTCATTCTCTCCCTCTCTCTCTCCCACCGCCGCCCTACCCCCTGCCCTAGGCCGCCGCCGCCGCCCCCTTGCTCGGCCGCCGCCCCTCGCCGTCGGCCGCCCCCGCCGGTGAGCCCCCTCCCCCTCCCCCTCCTCCCTCCTCCCTCCTTCCCCCTCCCCTCCTCTTTCCCCCGCCCGGCCGCTCGGCCGCCCCTGGCCGCGCCGCCCCTGGCCGCGCCGGCCCTGGCCGCGCCGCCCGGCCAACCCCAGCCCCAGCCGGCCACGGCCGCCCCCGGTCGCGCCCAGCCAGCCCCCCCCCGGTCGCGCCCCCCCGCCCGCCTGGCCCCTGGCCGCCAGCTCGGCCGGCCTTGGCCGCCAGCTCGGCCGGTCCTGGCCGCCGGTTCAACCGGCCGGCTCGGCCGCCCTCCCCCACGTTCGGCCGCCCCGGCCGCCCAGCTCGGCCGCCCAGCCCAGGGCCGGTTCAACCGCCCTAGGGCCGGTTCAACCGCCCTAGGGCCGGTTCAACCGCCCCCCCTCTGTTTTTTTTATTTTTTTTTATTTTATTTTATTTACTTTCTGTGATCATAATTACTTTATTTTAGGTAGACTAATCATTGTTTATGCTATGGAAAATAGGAAGTTTAATTTAAAATTTCGTTATGCTATTGATTCACGTAGTTAATTGTTTATCTCGTGCAATGTTGATCAACCTAAAATAATTAGGTTTCCATTAGTATATATATAACAGAATCCTTTTGTTAAGAACCAATTGTAACTGATCATTAGTGCATAAACTTTAACCCCCTGCGAGATCTTTCCCGTTTCTTTCTAACCATAACAAATGCGATATCGAATGTCATACTTGATGCATATTCGTTTTACCTGTTCCCTTGTATGGTGTACTGTTCTTTTGTATTAAATATGTGGATGTATGTATGTTTGCGCTCGCATAGAGAACGATCCGGTCGAAGAGCCCGAGGAATTCGCAGGAGAAGCCCCTGAGCAGCAGTCGGTTGGTGGAGGCAAGTGTCCTTTGACCTATCTCTGTCCTATTCATTCTTTAATTCACCTCCCGCATTACACATTTATACCTAAGGATTGACTAGCTTTTGTTACCCATGTCCTTGTTTACCTATTTGGGTCGGATTATTACTGCTTAGTCTGATGCTATTGCTCAACTCTAATCAATGAACATGATGTGATTATCTATGATATGCTGTTTTCCCTTCTTATTTATGATTATATTTGTGACCTTCAAGGGGACTCGAGCGGTTTCTCGAGTGCCTCTCCGTAAGGACCTGTTCAATGGATGACCGCCCGGGAAAACAGTGCAACCATGAGGGTGGAATGGGACGCCCTTAGCTGAATAATTAGAGGAACCGGGGTGTAGTTCGCTTAGCCGTTGTGCCGTCAATGGGGCTCGGTGTATGCGGCTCGCTCTGCCAAGGTTGATTTGTCCCTTGGGGAGGAGTGCGGTACATTTAGGAAACCTAACGGGTGGCTACAGCCCCGGGGAATCTTTGTAAAGGCTACGTAGTGAGACCCTGCCTATTCACCTTGGTAGTGTTTAAGGGTTTGATCAGCCCGAGGCAAGAGGGAATCACGGCTTGTGGGTAAAGTGCGCAACCTCTGCAGAGTGTTATGAAACTGATATATCAGCCGTGCTCGCGGTTATGAGCGGCCAAGGGAGCTCCAGAGATTAGTGATACTTGATCAGAGATATTTTGGTACAGGTGGCAATGAGATTGATGGTTCTGATTATGATTATGGTATTGGTAAGTGGTATTCTTTCCGTTTGGAAAGGATACATTGGGCTAATAACTTGGGTTAATGTTAAAACCTGGCTTTCTACTAGTAAGTAATAACCTGACCAACTAAAAGCAACTGCTTGACTTATCCCCACATAAAGCTAGTCCACTACAGCCAAACGGGATGCTTGCTGAGTATGTTGATGTGTATTCACCCTTGCTCTACACACCAATCCCCCCCAGGTTGTCAGCATTGCAACCACTGCTCAGGAGAAGATGAAGCTGTGGAAGGAGACTTCCAGGAGTTCCAAGACTTCGACGAGTTCTAGGTGTGGGTTAGCGGCAACCCCCAGTCGGCTGCCTGTGAAGGCCGCGTTATCTACGTTTCTTTTCCGCACTTTGATTTATTGTAAGAACTATATGGACGTCTCAGACGTATGATGTAATCGACTATTATTTCCCTTTTAATGCTATTTGAGCACTGTGTGATGATGTCCATATTATGTAACTGCTGTGTACGTGAATAACTGATCCTGGCACGTACATGGTTCGCATTCGGTTTACCTTCTAAAACCGGGTGTGACATCCTTCAGGCATCACTGTGGCAATTTGAGGGGCTGGAGGACATCGACGACGTGCTCGTCAACTCATTCCACGAGATCGAACCCAAGATGAGGTCACCGTTACCACGACCGGCACCTATTTGTTGTTTTGCCCAAATGAACTTCGGTGTTGCATACACTTCGTCATCGTTCGTCCACAATCACGTTTATTCACTAAATAATCTATGGTTGGTGTGTCTGTTGTGATTATTCGATTCCACTTCACCATCATAAGCTTTTCTTTTTGACGCATTTGCAATGTTAATTATTTGAGCAGGAGGCAGATTATATGGCCCTAACATGGCATGCAAAGACAATAGGCCCAACCTTGCCATCATTTTATCTTGATGATGACCGTTTGTCGTTGAACAAGACTTACGGTTTCAACCTCTTCAACAGTAGCGAGTCATGTCTGGCTTGGCTCGACAAACAGCTTCCGTGTTCTGTTGTTCTTGTATCCTATGGTACTGTCTCTGATTATGATGAAGCACAGTTAGAGGAGCTTGGCAATGGATTGTACAATTCTGGAAAACCATTTATTTGGGTTGTGAGGTCAAACGAAGAACACAAGTTGTCCAATGAACTTTGTGACAAGTGCAAGGAACGTGGCCTTATTGTTTCTTGGTGCCCCCAGCTGGAAGTTCTAGCACATAAAGCTACAGGTATGGCAAATGGTTATTATTCTACGTATAACCGTAGGAAATGAGACAACCCGATAAGAAATGTAAAATTTAGTTGGATACTCTTACTATGCAGGTTGTTTCTTCACACATTGCGGATGGAACTCGACATTGGAAGCAATCGTTAATGGTGTGCCAATGGTGGCAATACCACACTGGGCAGACCAGCCGACCATATCAAAATATATGGAGAGCATGTGGGGCTTGGGTGTCCGGGTGCGCACCGATGAGAAAGGCTTGGTGACGAGGGACGAGGTGGAAAGGTGCATCAAGGATGTCATGGATGGTGATAGTAAGGATAAGTATAGGAAGAGTGCCACTATGTGGATGCAAAAGACCAAGGCAGCTATGCAGAATGGAGGGAGTTCAGACAAGAATATTACAGAATTCATCGCTAAGTATTCTTTAAGTTAATTTTCAAAGATTTCCTAAAAAAGTTAATTTTCAAAGGTATAATGATAGTGTTATAATTACTTCCTACCTTCGTGGATTGCATGCTGCATGTTATATTTTGTCTCGGGATTGTGCGTATTACGTTTTGACTTGATGCTGTACATGCTACAGCAGCAACCTCCATGTCTAAAAATATATACATTGTTATGCAGCTATCCTTTGAAACTTTATAATCACATTATCTTTACAACTAATTAAGTACTCATTGTAGGCGTCCACATGCCGCGAACTCGGGGCGGGACAGCCTCCACGGCGGCGGGGTCACGCTGAACAGGGAGTCGCTGCAGGGTCGGCGCCTGCACGCCATCTCCGTGTATGTGAGCAGGATGCTGACCGTGCGCGAGACGCTGCTGTTCGCCGCCGAGTTCCGCCTGCCCTGCGCGCTTTCCTCAGAGCGGAAGCGCGCGCACGTCGACCAGCTCGGCCTCTTCTACGCCGCCGACACCATCATCGGCAACGGGGGCCACTGAAAGGGAAATAGGGTCAAACCTTTTCCAATATGAATTTTGGTGGTTGAATTGCCCAATACAAATTATTGGACAAACTAGTTTGCTCTAGAAATTATGTTCTATAGGTGCCAAAGGTTCACAACAAACCAATACAAAGTCATAAGAAAGGGTTCAAAACAAAAGAGCAAAGTATACCGAAGGCAGCCCTGGTCTGGCACACCGGACTGTCCGGTGTGCCACCGGACAGTGTCCGGTGCACCAGGGAGATCGACGCTGAACTTGCCAGCTTTGGGAATTTGGGAGGCCGCTCCGCTATAATTCACCGGACTGTCCGGTGTAACACCGGACTGTCCGGTGTGCCAGCGGAGCAACGACTACTTCACGCCAACGGTCGTCTGCAGAAGACATTTAATGCGCTATAGTGTGCGCCTGCACGCGCAGAAGTCAGAGCAGGCGCCAGAAGGCGCACCGGACAGTCTACAAGATCTGTCCGGTGCACCACCGGACTGTCCGGTGGCCCCAATTGTTAGAGCTCCAACGGTTGGAACCCAACGGCCTGGTGACGTGGCTGGCGCACCGGACAGTGTCTGGTGGCGCACCGGACTGTCCGGTGCGCCATTCGACAGAAGCCCTCACCAACGGTTCTTTTGGTGGTTGGGGCTATAAATACCCCCCAACCACCACACTTCAATGCATCCAAGTTTTCAACCTTCACACCTAATACAAGAGCTATAGCATTCAATACAAGACACAAACAAAGAGATCAAATCCTCTCCCAAGTCCGGAATCACTCCAACCAAATAAGTGACTAGAGAGAGAGACATTTGTGTTCATTTGAGCTCTTGCGCTTGGATTGTCTTTTTTCTTCCTTCTTTCTTGTGCTCAACTCACTTATAATCAAAACAAGAGACACCAAGTTGTGGTGGTCCTTGTAGTGGACTTAGTGTCCCATTTGATTGAAGAGAAAGGCTCACTCGGTCTAAGTGACCGCTTGAGAGAGGGAAAGGGTTGAAAGAGACCCGGTCTTTGTGACCACCTCAACGGGGAGTAGGTTTGCAAGAACCGAACCTCGGTAAAACAAATCACTGCGTCATCCATTCTTATTTGCTTGTGATTTGTTTTCGCCCTCTCTTTTGGACTCGCTTATATTTTTTAACGGTAACCCCGACTTGTAGTTGTGCTTAAGTTTATAATTTTCAAATTCCGCCTATTCACCCCCTCTAGGCGACTTTCAATTGGTATTAGAGCCTGGTGCTTCATTAGAGCCTAACTGCTTGAAGTAATGTCAGGAAAACACGCCAAGAAGGAGATGGTGACCGGCGACAAGCCCGTTACAAGCCATGGGAAGGCTCCATCAGGAGAGTCCCGCAACAAGGGGAAGGAGAAGGAATCCCCTTCACACAAGTCGCATCGGAGTGGCGAAAAGAAAAAGAAGATGAGGAAGGTGGTCTACTACGAGACCGACTCTTCATCGCCATCCACCTCCGGCTCTAACGCGCCGTCCGTAACTTCTAAGCGCCATGAGCGCAAGAAGTTTAGTAATATTCCCCTACACTACCCTCGCATTTCTAAATGTACTCTATTACTTTCCGTTCCATTAGGCAAACCACCGGTTTTTGACGGTGAAGATTATAACATGTGGAGTGATAAAATGAGGCATCACCTAACCTCACTCCACACTAGTATTTGGAACGTTGTTGAGTTTAGTGTACAGGTACCATCCGTAGGGGATGAGGACTATGATTCGGATGAAGTTGCTCAAATCCGGCACTTCAACTCATAAGCCACCACAATACTCCTCGCCTCTCTAAGTCGAGAGGAGTATAACAAGGTGCAAGGATTGAAGAGCACCAAAGAGAATTGGGATGTGCTCAAAATGGCGCACGAAGGAGACGAGGTGACCAAGATCACCAAGAGGGGAACGATCGAGGGGGAGCTCGGTCGCTTCATGCTCAACCAAGGAGAAGACCCTCAAGCCATGTACAACCGGCTAAAAATCTTGGTAAACCAAGTGCGCAACCTCGGGAGTACCAAGTGGGATGACCATGAAATGGTCAAGGTTATTCTTAGATCATTCGTATTTCTTAATCCCACTCAAGTTCAATTAATTCGTGGTGATCCAAGATATAAACTAATGTCTCCCGAGGAAGTGATAGGTAAATTTGTGAGCTTTGAACTAATGATCAAAGGATCCAAAAAGATCATCGAGCAAGGCGCATCCTCCTCCGTACCCGAAGCACAACCCATTGCATTTAAAGCAACGAAGGAGAAGAAAGAAGATTCTACTCCAAGTAGAATCCCCATCGACGCCTCCAAACTCGATAATGAGGAGATGGCGCTCATCATCAAGAGCTTCCGTCAAATCCTCAAACAAAGGAAGGGGAAAGATTACAAGCCTCGTTCCAAGAAGGTGTGCTACAAGTGTGGTAAGCCCGATCATTTCATTGCTAAATGTCTATTATCTAGTGATAGTGACAGGGGCGACGACAAGAAGGGAAAGAGGAGAGAAAAGAAGAGGTATTACAAGAAGGGCGGCGATGCCCATGTTTGCCGGGAGTGGGACTCCGACGAGAGCTCCACCAACTCCTCCTCTGACGAGGATGCCGCCAACATCGCCGTCAACAAAGGGCTCCTCTTCCCCAACGTCGGCCACAAATGCCTCATGGCAAAGGACGGCAAGAAGAAGAAAGTAAAATCCAAATCCTCCACTAAGTATGCAACATCTAGTGATGAGGCTAATTCTAGTGATGATGAGGATGATTTGTTTACTCTCTTTGCCAACTTAAACATGCAACAAAAGGAAAAATTAAATGAATTAATTAGTGCTATTCATGAGAAGGATGAACTCTTGGATAGCCAAGAGGACTTCCTAATTAAAGAAAACAAAAAGCATGTTAAGGTGAAAAATGCTTATGCTCTAGAAGTAGAAAAATGTGAAAAATTAACTAGTGAGCTAAGCACTTGCCATGATATTATTTCCAACCTTAGAAATGAGAATGCCAATTTAATTGCTAAGGTTAGGAAGCTTGATGTTTGTGATGATTCAATTGTTAGTCTTAGAAATGATAATGCCAATTTAATTGCTAAGATTGACAAATTGAATGCTTCTCTTTCTAGCCTTAAAATTGAAAATGAAAAATTGATTGCTAAGGCTAAAGATTTAGATGTTTGCAATGCTTCTATTTCCAATCTTAGAGATGAGAATGATATTTTACATGCTAAGATTGTTGAGTTAAATACTTGCAAACCCTCTACATCTACCGTTGAACATGTTTCTATTTGCACTAGATGTAGAGATGTTAATGTAGATGCTATTCATGATCACCTTGCTTTAATTAAACAACAAAATGATCACATAGCTACATTAACTGCTAAAATCAATGAGCATGACTTGGAAAATGAGAAATTTAAATTTGCTAGAAGTATACTCTATAGTGGGAGACGCCCTGGCATTAAGGATGACATTGGCTTCCAACAAGGAGACAATGTCAAGCTTAATGCCCCGCCTAAAAGGTTGTCTAATTTTGTTAAGGGCAAGGCTCCCATGGTTTAAAATAACGAGGGTTACATTTTATACCCTACCGGTTATCCCGAACACAAAATTAGGAGAATTCACTCTAGGAAGTCTCACTCTGGTCCTAATCATGCTTTTATGTATAAGAGTGAGGCATCTAGTTCTAGGAAATCAATCCATGCTAAATTGCCTAAGAAGAAAACTCCTGCTGCATCAAATGATCATAATGTTTCATTCAAAACTTTTGATGCTTCTTATGTGCTTACTAACAAATCCGCCAAGGTAGTTGCCAAATATGTTGGGGGCAAACACAAGGGATCAAAAACTTGTGTTTGGGTACCCAAAGTTCTTGTATCTAATGTCAAAGGACCCAAAAATGTTTGGGTACCTAAAATCAAGAACTAAATTTGTTTTGTAGGTTTATGCATCCAGAGGCTCAAGTTGGATCATAGACAGCGGGTGCACAAACCATATGACTGAGGAGAAAAGAATGTTCTCCTCCTACGAGAAAAACCAAGATCCCCAACGAGCTATCACATTCGGGGATGGAAATCAAGGTTTGGTCAAGGGATTGGGTAAAATTGCTATATCACCTGACCACTCTATTTCCAATGTTTTTCTTGTAGATTCTTTAGATTACAACTTGCTTTCTATTTCTCAATTATGCAAATTGGGTTACAACTGTCTTTTTACGGATACAGGTGTTACTGTCTTTAGAAGAAGTGATGATTCAGTAGCATTTAAGGGAGTGTTAGAGGGTCAGCTATACTTAGTTGATTTCAATAGAGCTGAACTCGACACTTGCTTAATTGCTAAGACTAACATGGGTTGGCTCTGGCATCGCCGACTAGCCCATGTTGGGATAAAGAATCTTCACAAGCTTCTAAAGGGAGAGCACATTTTGGGACTAACAAATGTGCATTTTGAGAAAGACAAGATTTGTAGCGCATGCCAAGCAGGGAAGCAAGTTGGTGTTCATCATCCACACAAGAACATCATGACAACTGACAGGCCACTCGAGCTCCTCCACATGGACCTATTCGGCCCGATAGCTTACATAAGCATCGGCGGGAGTAAGTACTGTCTAATTATTGTGGATGATTATTCTCGCTTCACTTGGGTATTCTTTCTGCAGGAGAAATCTCAAACCCAAGAAACTTTGAAAGGATTCTTGAGACAGTCTCAAAATGAGTTCGGCTTGAGGATCAAGAAAATTAGAAGCGACAACGGGACGGAGTTCAAGAACTCACAAATAGAAGACTTTCTTGAGGAAGAGGGCATCAAGCATGAGTTCTCTTCTCCCTACACGCCACAACAAAATGGTGTAGTGGAGAGGAAGAATAGGACTCTATTGGACATGACAAGGACCATGCTTGATGAATACAAGACTTCGGATCGGTTTTGGGCCGAGGCGGTCAACACCGCTTGCTACGCCATCAACCGGTTATATCTACACCGAATCCTCAAGAAGACATCATACGAACTCCTCACCGGTAAAAAGCCAAATGTTTCATATTTTAGAGTCTTTGGGAGCAAATGCTTTATTCTTGTTAAAAGAGGTAGAAAATCTAAATTTGCTCCTAAGGCTGTAGAAGGCTTTTTACTAGGATATGATTCAAACACAAGGGCATATAGAGTCTTTAACAAGTCCACTGGACTAGTTGAAGTTTATTGTGACATTGTGTTTGATGAGACTAATGGCTCTCAAGTAGAGCAAGTTGATCTTGATGAATTAGATGATGAAGAGGCTCCATGCGTCGCGCTAAGGAACATGTCCACTGGGGATGTGTGTCCTAAGGAATTCGAAGAGCCCATTCAAGCACAAGATCAACCATCTTCCTCCATGCAAGAATATCCACCAACTCAAGAAGAGGATGAGGCTCAAGATGAATAAGGAGAAGATCAAGAAGATGAGCCACCTCAAGAAGACGATAATGATCAAGGGGGAGATGCAAATGATCAATACAAGGAGGATGAACAAGATCCAAGACCGCCACACCCAAGAGTCCACCAAGCAATACAACGAGATCACCCCGTGAACATCATCCTAGGAGACATTCATAAGGGGGTAACTACTCGATCTCGTGTTGCTCATTTTTGTGAACATTACTCGGTTGTTTCCTCTATTGAGCCACACAGGGTAGAGGAAGCACTTCAAGATTCGGATTGGGTGTTGGCGATGTAAGAGGAGCTCAACAACTTCACGAGGAATGAGGTATGGCATTTGGTTCCACGTCCTAACCAAAATGTTGTAGGAACCAAGTGGGTCTTCCACAACAAACAAGATGAGCATGGTGTGGTGACAAGGAACAAGGCACGACTTGTGGCCAAAGGGTATTCACAAGTCGAAGGTTTGGATTTCGGTAAAACCTATGCACCCGTAGCTAGGCTTGAGTCCATTCGTATATTATTAGCCTATGCTACTTACCATGGCTTTAAGCTTTACCAAATGGACGTGAAGAGTGCCTTCCTCAATGGACCTATCAAGGAAGAGGTCTATGTTGAGCAACCTCCCGGCTTTGAAGATAGTGAGTATCCTAACCACGTGTATAAACTCTCTAAGGCGCTTTATGGGCTCAAGCAAGCCCCAAGAGCATGGTATGAATGCCTAAGAGATTTTCTTATTGATAATGGCTTCAAAGTCGGCAAGGCCGATCCTACTTTATTCACTAAAACTATTGCAAATGATTTGTTTGTATGCCAAATTTATGTTGATGATATCATATTTGGGTCTACTAACAAATCTATATGTGAAGAGTTTAGTAGGATCATGATTCAAAAATTCGAGATGTCTATGATGGGTGAGTTGAAGTATTTCTTAGGATTTCAAGTCAAGCAACTCCAAGAGGGCACCTTCATCAGCCAAACAAAGTATATTCAAGATATTCTCACCAAGTTTGGAATGAAGGATGCTAAGCCCATCAAGACACCCATGGGAACCAATGGGCATCTCGACCTCGACACGGGAGGTAAATCCGTAGATCAAAAGGTATACCGGTCGATGATAGGATCCTTACTCTATTTATGTGCATCTCGACCGGACATTATGCTTTTCGTATGCATGTGTGCAAGGTTCCAAGCCGACCTTAAGGAAGTTCACCTTAGGGCCGTAAAGCGAATCATGAGATATTTAGTTTATACACCTAAGTTTGGTCTTTGGTACCCCAAGGGATCCTCATTTGATTTAATTGGTTATTCCGATGCTGATTGGGCAGGGTGTAAACTTGATAGGAAGAGCACATCAGGGACTTGTCAGTTCTTGGGAAGATCTCTGGTGTCTTGGGCTTCAAAGAAGCAAAACTTGGTCGCTCTTTCTACCGCCGAAGCCGAGTACATTGCCGCAGGCCATTGTTGCACGCAATTGCTTTGGATGAGGCAAACCCTTAGGGACTATGGCTACAAATTTAGCAAAGTCCCTCTCCTATGTGATAATGAGAGTGCTATCCACATGGCGGAAAATCCCGTTGAGCACAGCCGCACTAAGCACATAGTCATTCGGTATCACTTTTTGAGGGATCACCAACAAAAGGGGGATATCGAGATTTCTTATGTGAGCACCAAAGAACAATTAGCCGATATCTTTACCAAACCACTAGACGAGCAAACTTTTACCAAACTTAGGCATGAGCTAAACATTCTTGATTCTAGGAATTTTGATTGATTCTTTGCACACATAGCTCATTTATACCTTTGATCATATCTCTTTTATGTCTATGACTAATGTGCTTTCAAGTGTATTATTATGCCTAGTCATAGATATTGAAAGGGAAATGAAGTATTCGGCAAAGAAGGCGCTTCCACTCAACTCCAATTGTATTTGCCGGTACTCCGCATCCTTCTCCACTTTGGTATAATCTTCACTTTTATTTATGTGTTTGCCAAAGGGGGAGAAAGTTTGAACAAAAGGGCTTATATTTCACTCATAAGTATCTGTTTTTTGGTGATTCATGCCAAAGGGGGAGAAAGTATGAGCCCAAAGCAAAAGGACCGCACCACCACCAAATTTTAAAAATGAAGTTTTTCAAATTGATATCTTATTGTGTTCAAAAGGGGGAGAAAGTAGTATCTTCAAAACTTACAAAACCCTCTTGAACACTAAGAGGAGAATTTTATTTACGGGGAGTTTTGTTTAAGTCAAAGGAAAAACATTTGAAATAGGGGGAGAAAATTTCAAATCTTGAAAATGCTTCTTACAATCTTATTCATGTACCTTTGACTATTTGCAAAATGTTTTGAAAAGAATTTTACAAAGGATTTGCAAAAACAAAACCCGTGGTGCAAATGTGGTCCAAAATTTTAAATAAGAAGAAAACCATCCATGCACATCTATTGAATTAAGTTTATTGGTTTCAATTCCAAGTAACCTTTGCACTTACATTATGCAAACTAGTTCAATTCTGCACTTTTATATTTGCTTTGGTTTGTGTTGGCATCAATCACCAAAAAGGGGGAGATTGAAAGGGAAATAGGGTCAAACCTTTTCCAATATGAATTTTGGTGGTTGAATTGCCCAACACAAATTATTGGACTAACTAGTTTGCTCTAGAAATTATGTTCTACAGGTGCCAAAGGTTCACAACAAACCAATACAAAGTCATAAGAAAGGGTTCAAAACAAAGGAGCAAAGTACAGCCCTGGTCTGGCGCACCGGACTGTCCGGTGTGCCACCGGACAGTGTCCGGTGCACCAGGGAGATCGACGCTGAACTTGCCGGCTTCGGGAATTTGGGAGGCCGCTCCGCTATAATTCACCAGACTGTCCGATGTAACACCGGACTTTCCGGTGTGCCAGCGGAGCAACGACTACTTCGCGCCAACGGTCGTCTGCAGAAGACATTTAATGCGCTACAGTGCGCGCCTGCGCGCGCAGAAGTCAGAGCAGGCGCCAGAAGGCGCACCGGACAGTCTACAGGACCTGTCCGGTGCACCACCGGACTATCCGGTGGCCCCAATTGTCAGAGCTCCAACGATCGTAACCTAACATCCTGGTGACGTGGCTGGCGCACCGGACAGTATCCGGTGGCGCACCGGATAGTTTCCGGTGGCGCACCGGACTGTCCGGTGCGCCATTCGATAGAAGCCCTCACCAACGGTTCTTTTGGTGGTTGGGGCTATAAATACCCCCCAACCACCACACTTCAATGCATCCAAGTTTTCAGCCTTCACACCTCATACAAGAGCTATAGTATTCAATACAAGACACAAACAAAGAGATCAAATCCTCTCCCAAGTTCGGAATCACTCCAACCAAATAAGTGACTAGAGAGAGAGACATTTGTGTTCATTTGAGCTCTTGTGCTTGGATTGCCTTTTTTTCTTCCTTCTTTCTTGTGCTCAACTCACTTGTAATCAAAACAAGAGACACCAAGTTATGGTGGTCCTTGTAGTGGACTTAGTGTCCCATTTGATTGAAGAGAAAGGCTCACTCGGTCTAAGTGACCGTTTGAGAGAGGGAAAGGGTTGAAAGAGACCCGGTCTTTGTGACCACTTCAACGGGGAGTAGGTTTGCAAGAACCGAACCTCGGTAAAACAAATCACTGCGTCATCCATTCTTATTTGCTTGTGATTTGTTTTCGCCCTCTCTTTTGGACTCGCTTATATTTTCAAACGCTAACCCCCGGCTTGTAGTTGTGATTAAGTTTATAATTTTCAGATTCCGCTTATTCACCCCCCTCTAAGCGACTTTCAGCCACCACAACACGTCCTCGGCAGCGGCGGCCTATACGCGGTGTGTGCTGATGATGCAAGTGGCGGCGTGGGCATGGGCGTGGGCGACCTGTACGAGGTCATGTACAACAACGTCGTTAGTCTATGCGTCAAGGCCATTGTGTGGAGGCCCAAGTGGAGGTTCAAGTGGAAGCCCCTCGACGACGTCGACGGGGAGAAGAGGAGCGCCCACTTCCCTATGGTCCTAGTCCAGATGCCCATGTATAACGAGCTGGAGGTGAGAATAGGCCACCACAAAAAAAAGTCGCTAAAATCGTATAGGAATATGTTAACTATCCATCCATGGATTGTTATTCCTCTTGTTACTTTGTGAGATCAAATATTATTTTGATGAGGTGCGCTTTTCCATGTGTGGTATGGGCTCTTAGGTGCATAAGCTGTTAGCAGCAGCATGTGAGCTGTAGTGGTCGAAGGACATGATAATAGTTCAAGTGGTGGACGATTCTACTGATCCCTTTATCAAGGTAACCTGCCTCTCGTAGTTCCTCAGTTACATGGTTGGGGATTATTCCTACAGAACCCTTTCTTTGGTGGAGAAACTATTAATTTTGGTGTTGTTGGATCCTATCAAAACAAGTGAAACATTAAACGGGTTTGTTATAGCAAACCAGTGCTCAAACTCACTACCAGCAGGATGATAGATTTTTGACAAGAGACAAATTGCAATAACAGATGCCCCTGCTTTTACATAAAGGCTACTTCAGCATTTGGCACAAAGGGAACTTGAAACGGTTGCCTCACCAGGATAAATATTTCGCAATCACATGTCATCATCCAAGTAGGAATAAATGATCAAATATTTTGATGAGGTAAATGCAGAACGTGTAGAAGAAACAATGTGAAGGCAGAGATGAGGCTGAGAATGAGAGCAAAGGTGAATAGTCATCTGGACCATACACTCACATGACCAGCTACAGGTCAGACCCAGCAGCTATCTGGGTTTTGCTGTCGTTGTCTGTTAGGTGCTAACAACTTTGCTTATGTAAAGGTTATGTAACGGAAATGTTTCGACAAAAATAGCATTACTAGAACCGAGTCACAGTACCAAAACTAACAATATCAACTATTGTGAGGTATTGGACTAATAGTACCATTAAAGTCTGTCAGCAGCGCCATGGGGAGTTTAGCCCTGAGATCTACACACTATTGTCTCCTGACATTTCAAGCATAGGTAGATTGTATTAAATAAGACCATTATTTAAATGATGACCGATCTTGGAGGACTATTTTCGTTCTCTGATCATGACAATGGGCAACTGAAGTTTAATCTCCCCTCCCCCCTATAGTTGCATTTTGGTTGTTTCTTTTCGTTAATTGGAGATCCATTCTACTACAGACCTGAAGATGAAAGAAGAGCACCGGCCCACTTTGCTTCATAGGACCACTATATGGAATGGTATGCAGTTGGTGGACTCGGGCTTTTGTAGCGTAACATAGTGGTCCATGGTGCACTTAGAAAGGACAATCTAATCATGATGTAATGGCGTCATATGTGATTCATGATATAGCATCGACGACATGGTTCAATTATCGTGATATATGTTCCCGTTGCAACACACGAGCACTCATCTAGTTGTTTATTATGTAGCTACCATGCAGTTTTTTGTGTTGGCAGCCATCGTGTTGTTGTTTATTTGTAGGTTTTAGAAACCTCACTGTATAGGGAACGTGCTGCCAAACTTTCTATTGACAGTAGTAATTTTTTTTACATAGGTGTCCTTCCGACTTGACCTTCATCACCGTTAGCTTGACTCGTCCGCGATCTCAGGTATACATTGTTTTCGTACATTATTCATTGATTATGTAATTTTGTTTGTTGTGGTCATTTAATATTTACTATATAGTTATTAGTTAATAAGTAGTTATTACTTATTTATTACTTGGTAAGTATTTAGGCGTAAGTACCTAGGCATTATTGAGTTAGTAATCCGTGTTTGCAATAGATGGACACCCTAGTGACACTATACCATGGAGGAAGCGTGGAGGAAGATGTTTATGGGAATGTTAGTTTTTATGGTATGAAGAAAGTGACTGTGATGTTCGATGCAAGACCCTCCTTTGGCCAAATTTTCGCTTGGGCTTGTGAGGAGATTGGTTGCAATTTAAACGACCCTAGCATATCAATTGAGGGTTTATTGTCCCATGTTACATCTGAGACAGTTGTCCGACGGTTGATCTCCATTGCCTCTGAAGATGACTGGGTGAAATATGTCAAAATTGTGAAGACGATTGTTCCTCCATGTTTGGATGTGGTCGTTCGAAAGTTATCGTTTAGTCATTGCGATGCTCCAGTCGGGTTATCTCCACAAATGACAAATGCAGCTCATAGTGAAGCTCCTTTGTTCGAGCTTTCAGAAGAAGTGGTTGTTCTGCTAGATGCTCAATCGGCCCCGAACGAGGTTGAGATTTCTCGTCTTGTTCGCGATGTTTGTGGGGCTTCGAATCCGGTGGTACCCCCCAGGAGATCCCATTAACCTAGGATCCAACCCCGGATCATCCTAATAAGTGTCTTTAACAAGTTATTCATATGCATCGTTAATTTGTTTTATTAGACTTTTTAATGTAGTATTTGCTCCTTCGACACTATGCAGGAGTTCCACAACTAGATAATGGTGCTTATCTTCATGTGCCCCTATCATCCAATATGGACCACATATGCAGGCCCTCAAATAGTGTTGATGTTCAGATTGAGGGTGAGGAGGAGCCATATGAGGCTGCATGGGCCTTAGATTCTGATGATGACCGCCCGGTTCAAGAAATGATCGAGCAAGAAATTGAACTCATCAGACGTTTGTGTCTCGAGCGTGACCCTGCAGTACATGAATTTAGTAGTCTAAGTCATACCAACGACGCATATGTAGAAGGATGTGATGATGAACTTCTAGAGGCTCTTGATAATGCTCACTTAACCTTGATGTGTCGTCCTCCTCCTCCATCAGCTCTACCGTCGTCATTTTTTCCTGAACTTATCTTGCACGTGCCCCATCTGCAAATGTAATTAGACAAATAAGTTTGCAAAGTCAGGATAAATAAATTGTACAAACAAAACTATCATATCATTTTCTCACTCACTTCCCTTGAGACGATCAGCAAGATTATCCAACATCTGTTTCTCGACTCTAGCCACCTCCCATTCCCTTGCATCATGTGCTCTCTTCCCATTTGCCGTCTTCAATCTCCTCTGCTCTGCACGCATCGGGCTGTCAAAACTCGCCGATTTCACGAACCTACGCATGTCCTGTATACGATCGTGAATGTACGAATCGACGAGCTGAGATCCACAACGCATCTTCTGTCCCATTAGTCTCTTAGACTTTATTGTACGCATCACCTCTCCTTTGTCGTCGTAACTCTCCCAACCGCATTTCCTCGTCTCCTACAAAAAACAGTAAGTACGGGTGCAACATTGCAGCTGATACAAACAAAAAATAAATACCAACCTCATCGAAATCTACCATATGTCCACAAAAATAGCCAACACCAAGCTCGGAAGGAACTAATCCATACTTAGCTTCAATACCACATTTGCAGAGTACTAGATCAAACTTCAACTCTTTTGCCCACTCATTTTTTCTTTTCCTTTGCCTCTAGCTCTGGCCAATGGGACATATGACCATACAACCACTCTATGAAATGACACTTGCGCCACCCGTATGGCTGCATGAAAATAATTTTGTAAATTTGTGCAAAAAATAACAAAAGTTTAGACATTTGTTACGGGCTCACATAATCTATGTTCGGACACACGAAGTGCTTCGTAGTGTCCTCGTCGATGACAACACGATCTCCGCAATCACATCGAGGTGACGAGTCCATTCATCTTTCTGTTGCTATCTCCTTCTCTGCATCCGTCATTGGTGGAGGATTCGTGGGAGGAGGTACCCAACGCTTAAAACGCTCATGACTAGTCCTTCCACACAACCAATTAGCGAAAATAAGATATCGAAGGTCAAATTTATCAGGACCGTCGATCCACTAGAAAAAGAAACACCTTAGGTGCTCCTACAAAAATGGAACAAAGCATTATTACACATCTAGTAAACAATATTAACTCACAAGTCATAAGCTACGTACATTAAAACCGCCACAAAGGTAGAAGCAGCGAGCAGCCGTGTCTGGAAGTTTGGATTGATATACCCAAGCCGGTCTACCACGGTCACAGTTAGGCATAGGAAATTCAGGAGAAACAGGAGCATCCTTACTAGGTACATCCGGATATAACTCCCAAGGACAACCTCTCTTCTGCCACAATGCCTCCCGGTACATGTCTTTCATCTAAGAAACGATCATATATTAACACAAGTACCTAATAGACTGTATAATCAGATTTCACAAACTATCAAATCAAATGTAGTCATCATATGAACTATACTATATATCCTAGGAGCAACAATCAAAACTAATAATCGAAAAATTACAACCCAATATATAAAACGAATCAGTGAGACACCATACCTTGGTCTACAAAGTATTCCAACTCGAATCTTTGAATGGAGCAACTTTGAAGAAGTTTTGAATGGATGGGAAATGAGCTCCTCTCGGCCAACAGAACAACCGATTTATAGGCCTCCTGAGCTCGACGCCAAGATCTGTGGCGCTGAGCTAGGAGACCACGTCGGCGTTGCATTGGCGCCACGCTAGCCCTAGCCGTCGGGAGCCGCCGCCACCACATCAGAGCTTGGCACCATAGGATATGGTGACGAGCTGTGTTACATCGACGCCATAGCCTATGGCGCCGAGCGTCGGGTCTAAATCAGGAAATAAGTCATCCAGGGGTCTAAATGTAAATTTTTGTCACAAAAAGGTTAAAAACCAAAAAATTTGATGCCATAGCCTATGCGCCGGCGTTGGACTCTCCTACTCCACTGGCGCTTATGTGGCCGAGTTCGGCGCCATGATTCATGGCCCCGAGCTCCTATCTCCGGTCGTAGCCAAATTGAATCTCACACTGCACGTACGCTCCAATGAAGTTATTGTGGTGGTTTGCTCATGAGCTGGACCTCACCAGCACGTACAATGAGGACGTGTGTAAAAAAGTACAAGCATATGCAAACTGGATTGTTATGTGTCGGAGTAACTTTTCTGTTAAAACCAACAAGTGTCATATACCACCTTCTCTCTGGCTGTAGCAGTGCTAGCTCATATGAACCAGACTACCAGAGTATGATAATGCGCTAAGTTTCCTTGAATTTATCACTGTTAAATTTTGTTGAGTCATGAATGAAATCAACACAAAAAGGTGTGGGGGTGCAGATGTGCATTATTAGCTTCGATGAGTGAGGTCAATTGACTAGTGTGTGGTTGCAGTGAGAAATGAGCTTGCATGCTGTGCTTGGTGGGTTTGGTTAATTAGGTCACATGAGGGAAATTTGATAAGGGCTGTGTGTAGGGAAAAACGAGGTCAGGACGAGAGCATCAGTGGTACAGGGCGCAGGACGGTCAGTGCAATAGAGTGGGGTGGTGTTTGTTCCAGTGTTTGTGATGGATGAATGGATAGATTCTGCAGGTTTCATGTCAGGACCACGACCTGGGTTAGGAGCTCGACACCATGATTCATGGCGCTGAGCTCGGCCTCATAAGCGCCAATGCAGCAGGGGAGTCCAGCGCACTAGGTACCTCGGTGCCATAGGCTATGGCGCCGAGTTATGTTACCTCGGCACCATAGCCTATGACGTCGAGCAAAGGGTCCAAAAATGACATTAAGTTTTTCTGGGGTCCAAACGTGAATTTTTTCCGAAAAAGGGTCAAAATGTAAAAAACGGCTGTGAAGAGCCCGTCTCTACATGATTCTCCATATGCATTGTCTCTTAACTTCATTTATGATTTAGTGGCTTAGGGTCATATCATGTAGTTTCTTTGTTATCTCTTGTACTTAGAAAATTGTTGTACCATCTTAGGTTTGTACATGCCCTTATATAATTCTAGGAAGAGAGTGATCAATTTTTGTGTCGGTTTCTTGTTTTTATTGATCCCACATAATACCATTTAAATCATGGAAGAACGCCTCTACCCTTAGGGCATGTACAACCCACATAAATGACTCGTATCTTGAGTGATATCAAGGGAGTAAGTGAAAACATAAAAGATGTATATTGGTTTATAATGAGTGCTGCAAAAATCAACTCTAAATGGACAAGTTAGGATGAGAAGATAGATGGAGAGAGAATTCTTCTCTCGATTACTCCTTTAAGATGAGTATTAAACTTAGAAGCAATATTGCAAGAGAGTAGAGAACTCGAGAAGATAGTATTCGCAACAAGTGAAAGGGAATTAGGCTTACACCTAGTCCCTAATTAATTTTGGTGGTTGAATTGCCCAACACAAATATTTGGACTAACTAGTTTGCTCTAGTGTATAAGTTATACAGGTGCCAAAGGTTCACACTTAGCCAATAAAAGACCAAGTATTGGGTTCAACAAAAGAGCAAAGGGACAACCGAAGGATCCTCTGGTCTGGGGCACCGGACTGTCCGGTGCACCAGAGGCACTTCGAGGCTGAACTCTTCACTCTCGGGAAATTCCAGAGGCAACTCCGCTATAATTCACCGAACTGTCCGGTGTACACCGGACATGTCCGGTGCTCCAAGGAAGAGCGGCCTTCGGAACTCGCCAGCCTCGAGAATGCATTTCAGCTGCTCCGCTATAATTCACCGGAATGTCCGGTGTGCACCGGACTGTCCGGTGTAACAGCGAGGCAACGACTACTTCTGGCGCCAACGGCTACCTGCGACGCATTAAATGCGCGCCAGCGCGCGCAGAGGTCAGGCACGCCCATGCTGGCGCACCGGACATCCTACAGTTCTTGTCCGGTGCGCCACCGGACATCAGGCGGACCCAGAAGTCAGAGCTCCAACGGTCGGAACCCAACGGCTTTGGTGACGTGGCTGTCGCACCGGACATGTCCGGTGTGCACCGGACTGTCCGGTGCACCATCGAACAGACAGCCTCACCAAACGGCTAGTTTGGTGGTTGGGGCTATAAATACCCCCAACCACCCCACATTCAAGTCATCCAAGTTTTCCACTTCTCAACTACTTACAAGAGCTCTAGCATTCAATTCTAGACACACCAAAGAGATCAAATCCTCTCCAAACTCCACACAACGCCCTAGTGATTAGAGAGAGAGATTTGCTTGTGTTCTTTCGAGCTCTTGCGCTTGGATTGCTTTCTTCTTTCTTGATTCTTTCTTGCGATCAAACTCACTTGTAATTGAGGCAAGAGACACCAATCTTGTGGTGGTCCTTGTGTGAACGTTGTGTTCCAAGTGATTGAGAAGAGAAAGCTCACTCGGTCCGAGGGACCGTTTGAGAGAGGGTAAGGGTTGAAAGAGACCCGGCCTTTGTGGCCTCCTCAACGGGGAGTAGGTTTGAGAGAACCGAACCTCGGTAAAACAAATCCGCGTGTCTCACTTCATTATTCGCTTGCGATTTGTTTTGCATCCTCTCTCGCGGACTCTATTATATTTCTAACGCTAACCCGGCTTGTAGTTGTGATTATTTTTGAGAATTTCAGTTTCGCCCTATTCACCCCCCTCTAGGCGACTTTCAATTGGTATCAGAGCCCGGTGCTTCATTAGAGCCTAACCGCTCGAAGTGATGTCGGGAGATCACACCAAGAGGGAGATGGAGACCGGCGACAAGCCCACTACGAGCCAAGGGAGCACTTCATCGGAAGAGTCCCACACCAAGAGGAAGGAGAAGAAGAAGGACTCCTCCAAACGGAAGGAGAAAAGATCTTCTTCCTCACACCACAAAGAGAAGAAGGAAAAATCTTCTTCCCACAAGTCGCATCGGAAAGGCGACAAGCACAAGAGGATGAGGAAGGTGGTCTACTACGAGACCGACACTTCATCAACATCGACCTCCGACTCCGATGCGCCGTCCGTAACTTCTAAGCGCCAAGAGCGCAAGAAGTTTAGCAAGATCCCCTTACACTATCCTCGTACATCTAGACATACTCCATTACTTTCCGTTCCATTAGGCAAACCGCCAACTTTTGATGGCGAAGATTATGCTAGGTGGAGTGATTTAATGAAATTTCATCTCACCTCACTCCACAAAAGTATATGGAATGTTGTTGAGTTTGGAGCACAGGTACCATCCATAGGGGATGAGGATTATGATACGGACGAAGTGGCCCAAATTGAGTACTTCAACTCTCAAGCTACAACCATACTCCTCGCCTCTCTAAGTAAGGAGGAATACAACAAGGTGCAAGGGTTGAAGAATGCAAAGGAGATTTGGGACCTACTCAAGACCGCGCACGAGGGTGATGAACTCACCAAGATCACCAAGCGAGAAACGATCGAGGGGGAGCTCGGTCGCTTCCGTCTTCGCCAAGGGGAGGAGCCACAAGATATGTACAACCGGCTCAAAACATTGGTGAACCAAGTGCGCAACCTCGGGAGCAAGAAGTGGGACGACCACAAGGTGGTTAAGGTTATTTTAAGATCACTTATTTTCCTTAACCCTACTCAAGTGCAATTAATTCGTGGTAACCCAAGATATACACTAATGACTCCCGAGGAAGTAATCGGGAATTTTGTGAGCTTTGAATGTATGATTAAAGGATCAAAGAAGATCAACGAGCTTGATGAACCCTCCACGACCGAAGCACAACCGGTGGCATTTAAGGCGACGGAGGAGAAGAAGGAGGAGTCTACACCGAGTAGACAACCAATTGATGCCTCCAAGCTCGACAATGAGGAGATGGCCTTAATCATCAAAAGCTTTCGGCAAATCCTCAAGCAACGGAAGGGGAAGGATTACAAATCCCGTTCCAAGAAGGTTTGCTACAAGTGTGGTAAGCCCGGTCATTTTATTGCAAAATGTCCTATATCTAGTGACAGTGACACGGGCGACGACAAGAAGGGAAAGAGGAGAGAAAAGAAGAAGTACTACAAGAAGAAGGGCGACGATGCCCATGTTTGCCGGGAGTGGGACTCGGACGAGAGCCCCACCGACTCCTCCTCCTCCGACGAGGACGCCGCCAACATCGCCGTCACCAAGGGACTCCTCTTCCCCAACGTCGGCCACAAGTGCCTCATGGCAAAGGACGGCAAAAGGAAGAAGGTTAAATCTAAATCCTCCACTAAATATGAATCCTCTAGTGATGATAATGCTAGTGATGAGGAGAATAATTTGCGTACCCTTTTTGCCGACCTAAACATGCAACAAAAGGAAAAATTAAATGAATTGATTAGTGCTATTCATGAGAAGGATGATCTCTTGGACTCTCAAGAGGACTTCCTTATTAAGGAAAACAAAAAGCATGTTAAGGTTAAAAATGCTTATGCTCTAGAAGTTGAAAAATGTGAAAAATTGTCTAGTGAGCTAAGCACTTGCCATGAGACCATTAACAACCTTAGAAATGAAAATGCTAAATTAATTGCTAAGGTTGATTCTCATGTTTGTATTGATTCAATTTCCAATCCTAGAAATGATGATGTTGATTTACTTGCTAGGATTGATGAATTGAATATTTCTCTTGCTAGTCTTAGAAATGAGAATGAGAAATTGATTGCTAAGGCTAAAGAATTAGATGTTTGCAATATTACAATTTCCAATCTTAGAGATAACAATGATATTTTGCGTGCTAAGATTATTGAACTTAATTCTTGCAAACCCTCTACATCTACTATTGAGCATATGTCTATTTGTACTAGATGTAGAGATGTTGATATCAATGCTATTCATGATCACATGGCTTTAATTAAACAACAAAATGATCATATAGCAATATTAGATGCTAAAATTGCCGAGCATAACTTAGAAAATGAAAAGTTTAAATTTGCTAGAAGTATGCTCTATAATGGGAGACGCCCTGGCATCAAGGATGGCATTGGCTTCCAAAGGGGAGACAATGTCAAACTTAATGCCCCTCCTAAAAATTTGTCTAACTTTGTTAAGGGCAAGGCTCCCATGCCTCAGGATAACGAGGGTTACATTTTGTACCCTGCCGGTTATCCCGAGAGCAAAATTAGGAGAACTCATTCTAGGAAGTCTCACTCTGGCCCTAATCATGCTTTTATGTATAAGGGTGAGACATCTAACTCTAGGCAACCAACCCGTGCCAAGTTGCCTAAGAAGAAAACTCCTAATGCATCAAATGATCATAACATTTCATTTAAAACTTTTGATGCATCTTATGTTTTGACTAACAAATCCGGCAAGGTAGTTGCCAAGTTTGTTGGGGGCAAACACAAGGGCTCCAAGACTTGTGTTTGGGTACCCAAAGTTCTTGTTTCTAATGCCAAAGGACCCAAAACCGTTTGGGTACCTAAAGTCAAGAACTAAAATTGTTTTGTAGGTTTATGCATCCGGGGGATCAAGTTGGATACTCGACAGCGGGTGCACAAACCACATGACAGGGGAGAAGAAGATGTTCTCCTCATATGAGAAAAACCAAGATCCCCAACGAGCTATCACATTCGGGGATGGAAATCAAGGTTTGGTCAAAGGATTGGGTAAAATTGCTATATCTCCTGACCATACTATTTCCAATGTTTTTCTTGTAGACTCTTTAGATTACAATTTGCTTTTCGTATCCCAATTATGTCAAATGGGCTACAACTGTCTATTTACTGATGTAGGTGTTACTGTCTTTAGAAGAAGTGATGATTCAATAGCATTTAAGGGAGTGTTAGAGGGTCAGCTATACTTGGTAGATTTTGATAGAGCTGAACTCGACACTTGCTTGGTTGCTAAGACTAACATGGGTTGGCTCTGGCATCGCCGACTAGCCCACGTTGGAATGAAGAATCTTCATAAGCTTCTAAAGGGAGAGCACATTTTAGGATTAACCAATGTTCATTTTGAGAAAGACAGGGTTTGTAGCGCATGTCAAGCAGGAAAGCAAGTTGGCACTCATCATCCACACAAGAACATCATGACTAGTGACAGGCCACTAGAGCTCCTACACATGGACCTATTCGGCCCGATCGCTTACATAAGCATCGGCGGGAGTAAGTACTGTCTAGTTATTGTGGATGATTATTCTCGCTTCACTTGGGTGTTCTTTTTGCAGGAAAAATCTCATACCCAAGAGACCTTAAAGGGATTCTTGAGACGGGCTCAAAATGAGTTCGGCTTAAGGATCAAGAAAATTAGAAGCGACAACGGGATGGAGTTCAAGAACTCACAAATTGAAGGCTTCCTTGAGGAGGAGGGCATCAAGCATGAGTTCTCTTCTCCCTACACTCCACAACAAAATGGTGTAGTGGAGAGGAAGAATCGAAATCTATTGGATATGGCAAGAACCATGCTTGATGAGTACAAGACACCGGATCGGTTTTGGGCCGAGGCAGTCAACACCGCCTGCTACGCCATCAACCGGTTATATCTACACCGAATCCTCAAGAAGACATCCTATGAACTCCTAACCGGTAAAAAGCCCAATATTTCATATTTTAGAGTTTTTGGCAGCAAATGTTTTATTCTTGTCAAAAGATGTAGAAAATCTAAATTTGCTCCTAAAACTGTAGAAGGCCTTTTACTAGGATATGACTCAAACACAAGGGCATATAGAGTCTTTAACAAGTCCTCAGGACTTGTTGAAGTTTCTTGTGACGTTGTGTTTGATGAGACTAACGACTCTCAAGTAGAGCAAGTTGATCTTGATGAGATAGGTGAAGAACAGGCTCCATGCATCGCGCTAAGGAACATGTCCATTGAGGATGTGTGTCCTAAGGAATCCGAAGAGCCTCCACATACACAAGATCAACCATCCTCCTCCACGCAAGCATCTCCACCAACTCAAAATGAGGACGAAGCTCAAGTTGATGAAAGACAAGATCAAAGAGATGAGCCACCTCAAGATGACGGCAACGATCAAGGGGGAGATGCAAATGATCAAGACAAGGAGGATGAAGAGCCAAGGCCGCCACACCCAAGAGTCCACCAAGCAATCCAACGAGATCACCCGTTGACACCATCCTTGGCGACATTCATAAGGGGGTAACCACTCGATCTCGTATTGCACATTTTTGTGAGCATTACTATTTTGTTTCCTCTATTGAGCCACACAGGGTAGAGGAAGCACTACAAGATTCGGATTGGGTGATGGCGATGCAAGAGGAGCTCAACAACTTCACCAGGAATGAGGTATGGCACTTAGTTCCACGTCCTAACCAAAATGTTGTAGGAACCAAGTGGGTCTTCCGCAACAAACAAGACGAGCATGGTGTGGTGACAAGGAACAAAGCTTGACTCGTGGCCCAGGGGTATTCACAAGTCGAAGGTTTGGATTTTGGTGAAACCTATGCACCCGTAGCTAGGCTTGGGTCAATTCGTATATTATTGGCCTATGCTACTTACCATGGCTTCAAGCTTTACCAAATGGACGTGAAGAGGGCCTTCCTCAACGGACCAATCAAGGAGGAGGTCTATGTTGAGCAACCTCCCAGCTTTGAATATAGTGAGTACCCTAACCATGTCTATAGGCTCTCTAAGGCGCTTTATGGGCTCAAGCAAGCCCCAAGAGCATGGTATGAATGCCTTAGAGATTTCCTTATTGCTAATGGCTTCAAAGTCGACAAGGCCGATCCTACTTTGTTCACTAAAACTCTTGACAATGATTTGTTTGTATGCCAAATTTATGTTGATGATATTATATTTGGGTCTACTAACGAATCTACATGTGAAGAATTTAGTAGGATCATGACATAGAAATTTGAGATGTCTATGATGGGGGAGTTGAAGTATTTTCTAGGATTCCAAGTCAAGCAACTCCAAGAGGGCACCTTCATTTGCCAAACGAAGTACACTCAAGACATTCTAACCAAGTTTGGAATGAAGGATGCCAAGCCCATCAAGACTCCCATGGGAACAAATGGGCATCTCGACCTCGACACGGGAGGTAAATCCGTCGATCAAAAGGTATACCGGTCGATGATAGGTTCATTACTCTATTTATGTGCATCTCGACCGGACATTATGCTTTCCGTTTGCATGTGTGCAAGATTCCAAGCCGACCCTAAGGAATCACACCTTACGGCCGTAAAACGAATCTTGAGATATTTGGCTTATACTCCTAAGTTTGGGCTTTGGTACCCTCGGGGATCCACGTTTGATTTGATTGGTTATTCGGATGCCGATTGGGCGGGGTGTAAGATTAATAGAAAGAGCACATCGGGGACTTGCCAGTTCTTGGAAAGATCCTTGGTGTCTTGGCTTCAAAGAAGCAAAATTCGGTCGCTCTTTCTACCGCCGAAGCCGAGTATATTGCCGCAGGCCACTGTTGCGCGCAATTGCTTTGGATGAGGCAAACCCTGTGGGACTATGGTTACAAATTAACCAAAGTTCCTCTTCTATGTGATAATGAGAGTGCAATCCGCATGGCGGATAATCCCGTTGAGCATAGCCGCACTAAACACATAGCCATTCGGTATCATTTTCTTCGGGATCACCAACAAAAGGGGGATATCGAGATTTCATACATTAACACTAAAGATCAATTAGCCGATATCTTTACCAAGCCTCTTGATGAACAAACTTTTACCAAACTTAGGCATGAGATCAATATTCTTGATTCTAGGAACTTCTTTTGCTAAACTTGCACACATAGCTCATAAGTATACCTTTGATCATGTCTCTTTTATATATGCTATGACTAATGTGTTTTCAAGTGTATTTCAAACCAAGTCATAGGTATATTGAAAGGGAATTGAAGTCTTCGGCGAAGACAAAGGCTTCCACTCCACTCTACTACTCATCCTTCGCCGTCGCTCCGCATCACTCTCCGTCTTTGGTATAATCTTCACTCATATGTTTTATTTGCCAAAGGGGAGAAAGTAGTTAGGAAAGGGCCTATATTTCATTCTAAGTATCCGTTTTTGGCGATTCATGCCAAAGGGGGAGAAAGTATTGGCCCAAAGCAAAAGGACCGCACCACCACCCTAATTTTAAAATTAATGGTTTTCAATTGGAAAATTTCAAATTGGTATCTCTTTGTGTTCTAAAGGGGGAGCAAGTAGTATTCAAAACTTGATATCTTAAAACCCTCTTGAACACTAAGAGGAGAATTTATTTGAGGGGGAGTTTTGTTTAAGTCAAAGGAAAAGCATTTGGAACAAGGGGAGATAATTTCAAATCTTGAAAATGCTTCTCAAATCTTATTCATTTACCTTTGACTATCTTGCAAAAGGACTTTGAAAAGAATTTACAAAAGAGTTTGCAAAAACAAAACTTGTGGTGCAAGCGTGGTCCAAAATGTTAATTATAAAGAAACAATCCATGCATATCTTGTAAGTATTTACATTGGCTCAATTCCAAGCAATCTTTGCACTTACATTATGCAAACTAGTTCAATTATGCACTTTTATATTTGCTTTGGTTTGTGTTGGCATCAATCACCAAAAAGGGGGAGATTGAAAGGGGATTAGGCATACACCTAGTCCCTAATTAATTTTGGTGGTTGAATTGCCCAACACAAATATTTGGACTAACTAGTTTGCTCTAGTGTATAAGTTATACAGGTGCCAAAGGTTCACACTTAGCCAATAAAAAGACCAAGTATTGGGTTCAACAAAAGAGCAAAGGGACAACCGAAGGATCCTCTGGTCTGGGGCACCGGACTGTCCGGTGTGCCACCGGACATGTCCGGTGCACCAGAGGCACTTCGAGGCTGAACTCTTCACTCTCGGGAAATTCCAGAGGCAACTCCGCTATAATTCACCGGACTGTCCGGTGTACACCGGACATGTCCGGTGCTCCAAGGAAGAGCGGCCTCCGGAACTCGCCAGCCTCGGGAATGCATTTCAGCTGTTCCGCTATAATTCACCGGACTGTCCGGTGTGCACCGGACTGTCCGGTGTAACAGCGGGGCAACGGCTACTTCTGGCGCCAACGGCTACCTGCGACGCATTAAATGCGCGCCAGCGCGCGCAGAGGTCAGGCACGCCCATGCTGGCGCACCGGACATCCTACAGTTCATGTTCGGTGCGCCACCGGACATCAAGGCGGGCCCAGAAGTCAGAGCTCCAACGGTCGGAACCCAACGGCTTTGGTGACGTGGCTGTCGCACCGGACATGTCCGGTGTGCACCGGACTGTCCGGTGCACCATCGAACAGACAGCCTCACCAAACGGCTAGTTTGGTGGTTGGGGCTATAAATACCCCCAACCACCCCACATTCAAGTCATCCAAGTTTTCCACTTCTCAACTACTTACATGAGCTCTGGCATTCAATTCTAGACACACCAAAGAGATCAAATCCTCTCCAAACTCCACACAACGCCCTAGTGATTAGAGAGAGAGATTTGCTTGTGTTCTTTCGAGCTCTTGTACTTGGATTGCTTTCTTCTTTCTTGATTCTTTCTTGCGATCAAACTCACTTGTAATTGAGGCAAGAGACACCAATCTTGTGGTGGTCCTTGTGGGAACGTTGTGTTCCAAGTGATTGAGAAGAGAAAGCTCACTCGGTCCGAGGGACCGTTTGAGAGAGGGTAAGGGTTGAAAGAGACCCGGCCTTTGTGGCCTCCTCAACGGGGAGTAGGTTTGAGAGAACCGAACCTCGGTAAAACAAATCCGCGTGTCTCACTTCATTATTCGCTTGCGATTTGTTTTGCACCCTCTCTCGCGGACTCTATTATATTTCTAACGCTAACCCGGCTTGTAGTTGTGATTATTTTTGAGAATTTCAGTTTCGCCCTATTCACCCCCTCCTCTAGGCGACTTTCAACAAGTAAATGGACAAGTGACACATTGATTTTTACCATGGTTCGGTCAATGCCTACTCCATGTTGTGATGACCTCCTCTGGTCAAGAGTTGCACTCAACCCCTCTCAAGTGATCCAAAGAACAAACTTGAGTGCCACATATATCTTCCTTATACCAAAATCCTGTCATGAGGAATCTCCACAAATTAGAGTCTCTCACGCCTTACACAATTGATTACAAACAAAATCAGAGTAAGGATGGGAGTAGAAACGCACTCAAGAGCACAACACGCACACAAGTGAAAAGAGAGAGAGAGAGCGCACGAAACACAACGACAAAGTTATAGCTCAAGAACACGCTCAAATCTCTCTCTAGCAAAACAATAGCGTGGTCGCTAGGATTCAGAGTTGTAGTGTGCTTAAAGAGTGCTTTGGTAACAGCTCTATGCGCCTAGGTAGTCCTTGTATAGCTCCAAGGGACCAATGAGCCGTTTGATCTCGATTTGGAAGGCACTGGTAGCCTTCTGTCCGCGGGTGCACCGGATTGTCTGGTGCACACCGAACACTGCACAGTAGACGATTTATTTCCTTCTCTGGCGAAGTCGACCGTTGCCGAGACGATTTATTTCCTTCTCTGGCGAAGTCAACCATTGCCGATCGTTGGTCACTTGGCACACCGGACAGTCTGGTGTCACCTATTGACCGTTGGCTGGGCTGATGTGGCCTACGTAGATTGCACGGTCGCCCGTTGGCCAGACGCGTGGCTGGCACACTGGATAGTCTAGTGATTCATAGTCGCAGAGCCTCGTCAAAAACCCGAGAGCGGCTTGTTTGCCGGCTGAATAGTCTGGGCACCGAACACTGTCCGATGCGCACCGGACAGTCCAGTGCTCCCTAGACTGGCATATGTTTAGCCAATCTTAGCCAAACACCATTTATCTAAATTGGTTCAACTTGAGAAATTCCTAGCACTTAGATGAACATAGTTAGCGACTAAAACAATTTACTAATTGCTAGAATCATACATTTGTTCCTTCAATGCAATAGGATTTGCAATATACACCAAAATGCACTTTTTCTATGTTTCTCAATTTGCTTTTCAAATACCTATGTATACAAGATGTTAGTCCAAAACAATGTGTTGAGCATTTAATCCCAAAATAGAAATGGCCTAAGAGCACATTTCCCTTTCAGCTGTGGCAGCTTTGAGCCCAAACTAGCCACCACCTCAACCAAATCTCTCGTCGTCGCCTCATTCCCTAGCAACTTTTGTGCCTCTACCGCCTCAGCACCTCTAGGTAGACAGGTTCCACCATTTGGGAGGCATTGATGTAGAGAAGAGATCACGATGCATCTGATGGGTGGGAGTGGCTTTTCGCAAAATATATGCAAGCCAAAGCTGGTTGAGCCCTTTTTGGCTTCACCATTTTAATATAAACGAGAGAAGTGCTTTTAAGCCAAAACCATTTTACAAAATGTTGTTTGGTACGACTTATGAAAATAATAGCAAAGCTGCAGCAGAAAGCCGCCTCACAAAAGCCTATCAAAGGGGGCCTCAATATCTAGACCAGTGAGCAACCATCAAAGCTATAACCTGTAATCCCACACTAACTCTCTCCTCTCTAACCTTAACATTATCTCTATTTCTATACCTAATGTTAATATCGATTACTACTGGCAACGTCCGAGGAAGATCATAACCCCGATTGTCGATCAAAGATCTTGACTCGAGACATTGTCTTTGGGGTCCATCATAACAGGACCACCACTCTCAGAACTTAGACATAGCGACTTCCCCTAGACTTGGTTTTTTACCTAGACCCAACTATTTTTTGTCAAAGCTTTCGTTTCTTGTTGATTGACACATTTATTTTGGTCAAACAAGCCCATGTTTAGTTAAGAGAGATTCAATCTCTTCTCCCATACCTTGAACGGTGTAATTTATTTATTCTTTGTGGGTACTTTATTCAAGACATGACACTGTCTTGCTCGCCTGACTCCACCATTCATTATATAGTTCCACTATCTCTAACATGGCATTAATCAAGTTAGTTATAGTGCGATTATTTCTCAGCGACCCCATTGAATTGTGGTGAGTATGGCGGTGTTCTCTCATGAATAATATCATGCTCTATAAAGAAATAAAAACTCAATTGAGATATATTCCACCCAAATCAGACTATAATCATTTAATTTTCTTCTCAAGTTGATTTTCTATATTAGCTTATACAACATGTTCGGTTGCTGCTTTGTGGTTGTAGCCGTTGTTTGGCTACAATACCAGCATGAAGGAGTTTGCAGCCGCTGCTATAGCGCAACCAAAACTTTAGCTCAATCGAACGACATCATAGATCTTAAAACAACATAATGCTTTATCGTTTGGTTTGAATAAGTACATATATCAAAATCTAGTACAATCTTCTATGAACATCATGAATTATCTTTTTTGCCACCTTTGACCAACTTGTCATTCAATTGTCATAAGTTAGATCATATTTGTTCTACATTGTCAAGTCTCGTGTCGTGGCAGTCTTGTGAGGCTTACGATGTTACTTCAATTGCATGCACACATGTCACTAAGAACCTTTGACAAAATCAAATTTTGGGATTAAATTCATACTGGCTAAGCATGCCATGCATCCAAAATTTATATAGTATAAATGTGAATGCCAGATATCTATGTCATTGTTATGGCTCGTATGGTTCATAGATTTTAAAACAAGCATCAAACAAAGACAACCGAAACATATCTCTACTCTCATAGTCTTCGCCAACAAATATTCCATACTTAGATATTATACATTTACTGGACTCAAACACATGTTTATGACCATCCCAACACAATAATAAACCACTAATCAAGTTCTTTATTATTGAGTAGATATGTTGCACATTCTTAAGTTGCACGATATTTTCCAAAGTAAGATTCAGATCGACCATACTAACACCATAATCTGTCGCACATGCTCCATTTGCCATCAATGAGGAGAAACTTCTTTGGACCCGATAAAAAACAAAGAAATATCAACACACACATGAATATCGACCCCTGTGTTAATCCACCAATCAGGTAAATAACAAACTAAAAGAACAATATGTAATAAATTACTATTTCCAAAGTTCATCCATATGATCGTCAAATATTTTTTGCATATTTCTTATTCGGCTTCCACTTGGCATCTGGGCACACCCTAGCATAATGTTTGGGCTTGCCACAAGTGAAATAGTTGCATTTTTCTTGTTCTTCTTCTTAAAAGAAGTGATATTGTTTTGTTTGATCTCTTGCTTTAACTTGTTTTTATGAGACTTTGAGATTTTCTTACACCACATGGGAACTATAATTCCCTTCAACAACTCTCTTTTCATGAACATGTACTGCTCTCATCTTATATTTAACATCTAAAGGGACAATGATGTCAGCGATGTCAAACTCTTGTTTCTTATGTTTTAGAGAAGTAGCAAAATCTATCGAAGTCTGTGGTTGCTTAGTAATGATGCAACTCACCACAAACTTATCCAACAACATACAACCAAAATTCTCAAGTTCTTTCACCAGTATATGTATTTCATAAGCTTGCACTACTATAGAACGACCAACACTCATTCTGTAGTTATGAAATTGTCCCATGACATATAATATCAACGTTGAAACTCCATGTTTGGCATCTAGTGTGTCCCACATTTCTTTGCTAGTAGACATCGTCACATAAGCACCGATTATAGAATTTCCTAGCACACCAATTATTGCCCCTTGAACATAGTATCGGTATCCTAGAACACTCGCTCTTCTTCAACTGAGTAAGGTTGATGTGCCCTAGGTTCGACAACAAAATAGTAATCTATAGCAGTTAACCATAATATGCATTTCTAATGCCACCATTTATAGCGAGTTCCCTCAAAAATATTTGGTTTTAGCATACTTGCAAAACTCGCTACCAAAAAAACCCTGTCTTGCATAGTTAGGCATTTTCAATAGAAGATTAGTCTAGAAAAAATAATAAAGAGTTGGTGATAATAGTAAGGTTCACGTGTGAATCTAACAGGATGAACATGAACATAGTATAGAGAAACTTAATTTGAAACAAAAGACAAGAAGAGAAATATGCAACGATAAACATTGTGTCATTTGATGTAGTAGTTCAGTCGGTTGATGCGGTGTAGCAGTTGGTAGGTCAATGCAGTGGAAATACAAAGCATGAATAAGAGGAAGTTGATCATTTGTGTCGCTAGCACTCCCTAAAATTGTGATTATCAGCCCCTCACCTGAGCAAGTGAACGATTGGACGACAATCGTTTTAGTGGTCTGCTTCCCTAGAACTTATGCACACAAGAACTAGAATGGAGTGCTTGACTACACTCGAACGATGGTCGAGAAGAGAATAGAGAGAAGAGGGCAGGATGGGGTTTATACATGCGAGTGTTTGGTGATATACCTGTTACAAAATATTATACAGTGATCAAATCCCATACATTCATTTGATCAGTTATTCCCAAGGGACACACCCCTTGGGAACACTTGTGTATATACTACCCTGTCTGCAATAAAGAAATTGTCCCTGCCATTTGTCTCTCTCAATCATTTGTCTCTGTTCTCTCCATTTGCCACTGAGCACTGCAATAGAGCGCAACACGTTATCAGCACTGTCTCAAGGGAGAAATCAGAGAAGGGGAAGAGGAAGAACACGCTATTCTTGACAAGAACAACAAGATCGATCTGCACATCAACAGCAAGGTATGGAACATACCGTTTCCATGCGCATACGCCATATGCGCGAAGTACTGCACATTGTTGATGATTCGATGTTGGAGGCGTTCGCCGCTGGTCAAGCCGCAGCGCTTCCACCGGTGCACGCGATCCCTGAACGCCGTGTGCAAGTGCAAAATGTGCACTTCTACGTTCTCCATGGATGGACAGCGGTGGTTCCGCTGCCGGTGGTGGAGTGTGGACTCCCCATTGCATCCCCGTCACCACCGGCACCGGTATTTGACGCGGGATCGTCTGCATCGGCCCCTATGGATGTCGACTTGGCGGCACCACCACCGCCTCCGCCCACTGCAGCGGCAGTTGCTCGTCGTTCGCCATCTCCACCAGTGCCTGTGGTCGTCGGTACCATTGCTGCCCGTCGTGGACAGCCCCCACGCGCAGTCGATGCTCCACGTGGACGCATCATCTTCACCGGCCATCGCCCAAATGGGGTGGCCCCATCTTCCTCCTCCAACGCGAGGGCCTAATGGCCCTCGATCCGGCCGTCGTGTCGGCCGTTTGGGGGAGAGGGGGTGGGGAAAAGGCGCGGCCCCTGCGCGGGCAGAGGTGGAGCGCGCTCGACGCGGCGCCGCTCTCCGACGTGGAGCAGAGAACGGGTGGCGGCTCAGCGAGGCCCGATGTCGGGCCTGCCACGGCGCTGGACTCTTCTGCTGGCTGCTGGCACCCACCAGGCCCGACCGGAGGCTCCCTGCGCAGACGCATCCTCGGCAGGAGGAGCGGGCCGGCCTCGACACAGGCACGTGGAGGCACGGCATGCCCTGGCGTGGGCGCGCTCTGCGCATCAGGGCCGACGCTCGGCGCGGCACACAGTGGGCGCTGAGGCGCCTTCGTCGCGGCCCACGGCGCGTCGCTTGGGCACGGTATGGCCCTCGGCCGGCTAGGCACACGCGCCCAAGCGTTCGGCGCGGGAGTAGGCCCCGGCGCGGGCGCGCGCCTGGCGCTCGGCGCGGACGCAGGATGGCCAGGCGCGGCGGCGGCGGCCATGGCAGCCAGGCAAGCGCGCCAATTCGGCCTCGGCGCAGGCGCGGGGAAAGCCCCGAAGTGGGCGCGCACTCGGCACTGGCGAGAGCCGCCACGACGAGCCCGCTGGCCACTCCCCCTGGAGACATGAGGCGGCGGCTGGGAGCTTCTCGCTCCCTTGCGGCGGCCAGGAAAGCCTCTAGCGGCGGCGGCTACAGGGCGGTTAGGGTTGAAAACCCTAGCCGCCCAATATGAATAGGCGCCTTAGCTCCCTGTTGGGCCGCCTGGGCCGGTCAGCCAGGCTGGGCCGGCGTGCTGGCCACCAGGCCGCTGCCAGGCCCGCCTGGCAGGCCGCCTGGGCTATTTTTCAGGAGCAAAAATGGCCTATTTTACCATTTTAAATTCTGAATTTCTGTATAAGGCTCTGTTTTATATGCATTTTCAGTTCAAAGTTATCTTAGGAGTCTAAATTCGTAATTTAGACTGCATATATTGTAAAGGCATATTTGTTTTATTGTAAATATAGCAGATTTTAGTTCGTGAATTATTGTTTGTTTTACATTAATAATTCACATATCTCTACTTGCTATTATTTACACATTCATTTATGTTTGCATATAAATATAGTATTTATTAAGTTCAGACTTAATAAAACTCATGCAAAAATGAAATTACATTATTTTGGATCAAGAGCATAGGGAGATAGAGTCCTAAGCATTGGCTGCACTAAATTCTTTTATAGAATTTAGTAGCCCAGAGACCGTGCTTATGGCAGCATTTAGAATGCCTATCTCTATGAGGTCTACATCCCTCGGGATGATTACCTATACGTGCTATCCAAAATAACATGATATGGAGTTATTGAATTTCACTTTGATAATTAGTAGAGCATGGGTAGTGGAGACCTAAGCATTGGCTACGGTTTGTTCATCCGTGAACTTATCAGCCCAAAGACCGTGCTTTTAGGCAGCAAGTTTCTTGCCCACTACTAGATCTACCTCATTAATTTGAGGATTATCTATACTATGCTCACTAAAATTCAAAGTATTTATTCAATTGGAAGGTTTGGAACCTTCAGGAAACTCATATCACATGTAAGAGTTATTGAATTTTACTTTGATAATTAGTATAGCATGGGTAGTGGAGACCTAAGCATTGACTGCGGTTTGTTCATTCGTGAACTTATCAGCCCAGAGACCGTGTTTTTAGGCAGCAAGTTTCTTGTCCACTACTAGATCTACCTTATTAATTTGAGGATTATCTATACTATGCTTACTAAAATTCAAAGTATTTATTCAATGGGAAGATTTGGAACCTTCAAGGAAATCGTTACATATGTAATTTTAAGAATTTTTGCATATTGAGCTTACAACATCACCATTGTGACTATTAATTTATGCGTAAATTAATGGATGTCCATGGTAATGACTGTAGGAACATGTCAACCAAAGAGTTCGAGGAACTCGCCCTTGATGGGCATAACTACCCAACTTGGGCTTCAGATATTGAAATAACTTTTGCTTCTCGTGGGATCATTGATGCCATTGCAGCACCCATCACTGGTACTGATCCAGTGAATGAGGTTAAAAAGAACACAACACTTTTCCTTTTGAGGCTTTACATCCATAAGGACCTTAAGCAAGAGTACCTTATGGAGAGATGCCCTCACAACTTGTGGAAAGCTCTCAAAGAGCGCTATGAACAGCAGAAGGAGCTCATATGGCCGTCAGCCAACCATGAGTGGAACCACCTTCGACTGCAAGATTTTAAATCTGTTGCAGAATATAACCATGCTCTTCATAGCATTTGTTCTAAATTGAAGTTTTGCGAGAAAGAGCCCTCTGAAGCAGACAAGATAGAGAAGACTATCTACCATGCTTCCAGAGGACAGGATATTGCATCAGCAGTATCGCTCTAGCAATTTCCAGAGATATTCTCAACTCATGCACACATTGACCCAAGCAGAAAAGCATCATGAGCTTCTTCTAAAGAATGCTCAGCAGCGCCCTCCTGGGTCTGCCCCTCTGCCTGAGGTACATTTCAATGTGCATAAGACTGAGAATAAGAAAGGATTCAAGAAAAACTTCAAGAATCCTCCTGGACCTCGCAAATTCAATAAGAACAAATTCCACAAGAAAGGTAAAGGAAAAGGAAATGGCAAGCCTCTACCATCTAAGGGCAATAGAGTTTGCCTTAAATGTGGTACTGAGGGCCATTTTGCTAGGGATTGCACTTGCCCTAAGCACCTTGTTCTTTTGTATCAACAATCCCTAAAGAAGCCAAAGTCAAATAAGCCTAGTTTTGAGGCTCATTTCAATTCTACTGAAGCACCAATTGAGGTTGGAAGTTCTTCACTGGCTTCTGGTGACCTGAAGAACACTCTTGCTAAAGAGCACCTCAATATGGTTGACAACAAGCCTCCACTTCTACAAGAAGATGAATCTGATGATATGATCATTGAGTATATGTCAAAGGATCCATTTGGAGATTTGGCATAAATCTCTCATGCTTGGAGATTTGATCATGATCACTGTGGCTTGTGTGGTTGTTCTATACCGTCTTTATAATGTTGTTGTAATAAGTAGAGGTATACAATCTCATGTTTTGAGATGTAACATACTCTACAGACCAGTGTTGGGTCCTGTGAGTAGTACGAACTCATTGGATGAGTCGCCATACCATTATTGTAATATTGTTTCGACATTGTGATATCTAATATCATGTAATGTATAGTACTAAGTTGCATCACAAAATTCTTATTCAGAATTTTTATTTATGTATAGATGCATAATGATGACAACTCGACGGAAGAGGAATTATGCCTTGTGGACAGTTGTACCACAAACTCTATACTTAGGGAGATCAAATACTTTCAGACTCTTAAGAAAAGAGATGGGAAAGTTTTGACCATCGCCGAACGCGATGCTGTGATAGTTGGCTCTGGTCGAGCAACTATTACCCTCCCCATGGGTACTGAAATTGTGATCGAGGATGCATTATTGTATCCTGATTCCACATGTACCCTCCTAAGTTTTAGAGATATCCGGCAAAATGGATTTCATATTGAAACTCATGATGAAAATCAAGAAGAGTTTCTCTTCTTGACCAAGCCGAATAAATATGGCAAGCGCATATGCGAGAAAATTCCATCACTCACGTCAGGGTTGTACTATACATATATTAAGAGCAATGCACATGTTGCATATAAGGTAATTTTCCAAGATGTTGATGCATTCCAGATTTGGCATGATCGACTTGGTCATCCTGGCATAGGGATGATGAGGAAAATTACAGGCAATTCAATTGGTCATAATTTGCCTACAACAAGTTTTCTCAAATCTAAGGATTTTGTTTGCACCGCATGTGCAACTGGGAAACTTATTTTGAGACCATCATATCTCAAAATTAAAGCTGAACCGCTTAAATTCCTTGAAAGGATTCAAGGAGATATTTGTGGGCCAATTATTCCAACTTCTGGGCCGTTCAGGTATTTCATGGTATTGATTGACGCATCTACTAGATGGTCACATGTGTGTTTACTATCAACACGCAACCATGCATTTGCCAAGATAATGTCTCAAATTATCAAGTTAAAGGCAAATTTTCCTGAACATCGGATTAATTCAATTCGAATGGAAAATGCTGCTGAATTCACATCTCAGGCATTCAATGATTATTGTATGGCGCTGGGTATTCAAGTACAACACTCGGTACCGTATGTCCACACCCAGAATGGTTTGGCTGAGTCACTAATCAAGAGGATTAAACTCATAGCAAGGCCATTATTGATGAATTGCAAATTGCCTTCGTCGTGTTGGGGTCATGCAGTTCTGCACGCTGCTGACCTTATACAATTACGACCAACTGCATATCATTCAACATCCCCAATACAAATGGTACGTGGAAATCTTCCAAGTATTTCCCATTTGCGTAAATTTGGATGTTGTGTATACATTCCAATCTCACCACCTCAGAGAACAGCTATGGGCCCAAACAGGAAAGTGGGGATCTATGTGAGATTTCAATCTTCGTCGATCATTAAGTATTTAGAACCCTTAACAGGGGATCTATTTACAGCCTGTTTTGCTGACTCTATTTTTGATGAGGAACATTTCCCGGCATTAGGGGGAGAATTTAAGTACCAAAAAGAATGCCAAGAAATAAATTGGAATACTCAATGTGTTCCAGGTTCTGATCCACGTACTTCAGAAACTGAACTACAAGTTCAGAAAATTATACATTTGCAAAGACTTGCAAATGAACTGCCAGATGCATTCACTAATTACAAAGGTGTCACTAAATCATTCATTCCTGCTAGGAATGCACCAGAAAGAGTGGAAGTACCGAGTAAGGCCACTCAACTCCTAGAGAGGAGAAGTATGGTGAATAAGCGCTGTTCTATTGCTAAGAAGCAAAGAACAATAGTGAATGCAAAAAGACACCAAAATGATACAATGTATCATGTGGATTGTGATGATCCACGACCTAGCTCGGATGTGCACATAACCGAGGCTGGGACATCGGAAAATCCTAGACACATCAATTTGGGAAATTCTGATGAGTCTCTAAGGAATGATGAAATTGCCATCAACTATGTTGAGACTGGTGAAACATATGATAGAAAAGCTACCAATGTCGACATATATTTCTCCGAGCAGATTGCTAAGGACCTTCAAAATGATCTAGATCCTAAGACCATGGCAGAGTGCAGTAAGCACTCGGATTGGATCAAATGGAAGGCAACAATCGAAGCGGAGTTAGCCTCGCTTTACAAAAGAGAAGTTTTCTCGGCTGTAATACCTACACCACATGATATCTTCCCTGTGGGATATAAGTGGGTTTTCATTCGGAAACGAAATGAAAATGGTGAGGTAGTGAGATACAAAGCAAGGCTAGTAGCACAAGGGTTTACGCGAAGACCCGACATTGATTTCAACGAAACTTATTCACCAGTCATGAGTGCAATAACATTCCGATATTTAATATCATTGGCAGTACAAAATCGTCTATCTATGCAGTTAATGGACGTAGTGACCGCATATCTTTATGGGTCACTGGATTCTGATATATACATGAAAGTTCCTGATGGAATAGATGTACCGAATCCAAAGGCAAAGCGCAACATGTATTGAGTGAAGTTGCAGAAGTCATTATATGGCTTAAAACAATCGGGCAGAATGTGGTACAACCGATTGAGTGAATTCCTTTTGAGTAAGGGATACACGAAAAATGATGATTGCCCGTGCGTCTTCATCAAAAGATCCAAAGTGGGATTCTGTATCATATCAGTTTATGTTGATGACCTTAACATCATAGGAAATAAACTTGATATTGATGAAGCACGTCATCATTTAACGACGGAATTTGAGATGAAGGATTTGGGTAAAACCAAATTTTGCTTAGGTCTACAACTTGAGCATTTACCTTCAGGAATCCTTGTACATCAAAGTACATATACCCAAAAGGTATTGGAAAAATTCAATATGCATATGTCTTATCCTTCAAAGACTCCTATGGTGGTCAGATCTTTGGATTTAGAGAAAGATCCATTCAGACTACGGGATGATGAAGAACAGATATTGGGACCGGAGTTCCCATATCTCAGTGCTATTGGTGCATTGATGTATCTTGCTAACAATACCCGGCCGGATATTGCTTTTGCAGTAAATTTGTTAGCAAGGCACAATTCTGCTCCAACGAAACGACATTGGGTTGGCATTAAGAATATTTTCTGATACCTAAATGGCACAAAGGATCTAGGACTCTTTTACAAAAGAAGTAATGATCCTAGTTTAATTGGGTATATAGATGCTGGCTATTTATCTGATCCCCATAATGGCCGATCGCAAACAGGATTCGTATTCTTACAAGGTGGAACTGCCATATCGTGGAAATCGTCTAAGCAGACTTTGGTGACCACGTCCACCAACCATTCTGAAATAATTGCATTATTTGAAGCATCACGTGAATGTGTATGGCTTCGTAGAATGGTGAATCATATACTCACAACTTGTGGTATTGGTTCTCTTGACTCACCAACAATTATCTATGAAGATAATTCAGCTTGTGTTGTTTAGATGGATACAGGTTATATCAAGAGTAATATCAATAAGCATATTTCTCCTAAACTGTTTTATCCCCATGAACTTCAGGAAAAAGGGGATATAAACATCTTGCAAACAAAGTCTTGTGATAATCTTGCAGATCTATTCACAAAATCTCTACAATACTCTACATTTCAGAAATATGTTGAGGGGATTGGTATGAGAAGACTTAAGTGCTTGCAAGGTTCAGGGGGAGTAATTCCCCATGATATACAACATGTATTGAACCATCATATTACACTCTTTTCTTTGTATGAGTTTTGCCTTTGCTAAGGTTTTCTCATTCAAAGTTTTTAACGAGGTAATATCAACAAAGCTATATGCTTCATCATTGATTTTCCCCACAGGGGTTTTTATACATGATGATTACAAGCATATTTTCTTTTGGAGACTATGTGAGATTATTCTCATTATCCAAAAGACACTGTGTACTCCTTATTTTTTCCACAGGGTTTTTGAGGAGATCAAGAATTTGATGACAGATTGCAGATAATCAAATGGATTAGGATTGATCAAGGGGGAGTGATACAAAATATTATACAGTGATCAAATCCCATACATTCATTTGATCAGTTATTCCCAAGGGACACACCCCTTGGGAACACTTGTATATATACTACCCTGTCTGCAATAAAGAAACTGTCCCTGCCATTTGTCTCTCTCAATCATTTGTCTCTGTTCTCTCCATTTGCCACTGAGCACTGCAATAGAGCGCAACAATACCGAAGAATCAGAGAGCTACGCTATGGCGCACCACGACCGCGCCATGTCACGCCTCACCTCAGATCAGCAGTGGTGGCGTGCAGGGCTTATTTTGAGCCTTTTCTCATCTAGATAGACAGACTCAACCATATAAATGTGTAACTACCCCATAATCAACTTTACGGTATTATATCCAATACAACAATTATTTGGTATATTTTTTAGAATTATTAGACATCTTAAACGAGTCAAGTCTACAAAATCTCTACTACTTAATAAGTCTGTAAGGGTAGCCTGTCATTCCCTGTTCTGCCATTCTCAGTCCTTGTTCTGCCTTTCTGATTCCCCCTCCCCGCACAGCCCATTCCCATGTTCTGCCTATTCCCCTCTCCCCGCAAAGCCTATTTTCATTCTCATTGCCATTCCATGTTCTGTCATTCTCATTCCTTGTTCTGTCTTTCCGATTCCCCTCTCCTCACACAGCCCATTCCCATGTTCTACCACCATTCCAATTCCTTGTTCTGCATTTCCCATTCTCCCCTCCCTGCAAAGCCTATTTCCATTCTCATTTCCCCATACAACCACGTCTAGCTAAAATTAAAAAAAATACAAATGGTGGTCCTAAGGGGATTCAAACCCATGACCCCTCAAGTAAATGCAAGCAGTAGCTACCGCTACACCACATGTGTGTTTATATCTACATCTATGACAGGAAAAACATCTATTACATCTCTCCCCAAGCCTATCTGCTACCCTTGCACAATGTGTAGTAGTAGATAAGTATCACTGAAATTCTTGGAATATATTTTTGGATGAAGAGAGTAGTATTTAAAGAAGAGCCTTCCATACAATTTCTTTTGTTTGAATAATGTTTTCAACTTAAATTTTTTTTTGCATGCATGACATTTATTCTCCGTAATATATTTTTCATGGATCTGACTTGTGAGTCATTTTCATAAATCCCGAACAAACTGAGAGCACCTAGAGGGGGGGTGAATAGGTGATCCTGTGAAAACTTAAAACTTAAGCCACAAAAACTTGTTAAGTGTTAGCACAATAATTGCCAAGTGGCTAAAGAGAAGTCTCAACAAAACACAGTACCACAAGAGATCAAGCACAGAGGTGACACAGTGGTTTATCCCGTGGTTCGGCCAAGACCAACGCTTGCCTACTCCACGTTGTGGCGTCCCAACGGACGAGGGTTGCAATCAACCCCTCTCAAGCGGTCCAAAGACCCACTTGAATACCACGGTGTTTTGTTTTGCCTTTCACTATCCCGTTTGCAAGGAATTTCCACAAATTGGAGTCTCTTGCCCTTACAAGTATATGATCACAAAAAAGCACAGAGTAAGGGAGAGAAGCAACACACACAAATCCACAGCGAAACGCGCACACACACGGCCAAGAATCGAGCTCACAAGACTATCTCAAAGTTCTCACAAGAACGAAGCTCGATTCACTTAGAATGACAAACGAATGCGCAATGACTGAGTGTGGATGATCAAGAATGCTCAAAGGTTGCTTGTGTGTCTCCTCCATGCGCCTAGGGGCTCCTTTTATAGCCCCAAGGCAGCTAGGAGCCGTTGAGAGCAAATCCGGAAGGCCATCCTTGCCTTCTGTCGTCGGGGGCACCGGACAGTCCGGTGCACACCGGACACTGTCCGGTGCCCGATTTGTTTCCTTAAACAGCGAAGCCGACTGTTGCAGACCGTTGGCAGATCTGGCGCCGTTGGCGCACCGGACATGTCCGGTGCACACCGGACAGTCCGGTGACATCTTCCGACCGTTGGCTCCGCCACGTGTCCCGCGCAGATTGCGCGGCCGACCGTTGGCCCGGCCGACCGTTGGCTCACCGGACAGTCCGGTGCACACCGGACAGTCCGGTGAATTTTAGCCGTACGCCGTCGGCGAATTCCCGAGAGCGGCCAGTTCGCTCCGAGCCAGCCTGGCGCACCGGACACTGTCCGGTGCACACCGGACAGTCCGGTGCTCCAGACCGAACTGAGTCTTGGCTGCACTTAGCCAAGTCATTTACTCCTCTCTTCTTTTCTTCTACTTTCTGTTTCTAACACTTAGACAAGTATATTAGTATTCAAAACCAATGTACTAAAGCTTAGAAACATACCTTTATCCTTGATTTGTACTTTGTCCACCATTTTACAATTAGGCACCTGTGTTGGGCACTAAATGTAATACCCAAATTGGTAAATCATGGTAATGGAGATAATTCTCTTATTTGCTTTGTTTCAATTTAACTAATCATGTGAACAACCCCATTTTAAAATGATTAAATGACTAAATGTCAACTAAACAACATGTGCATCATATTGGAGTTTTGTTTGTTGTGCATATAATAATAATAGCAACACTATTAATCAAAATATACTAAAAAAAAGAAAATTTAATTAGAACCCAAAAGGAGATTAGGGTTTGAAAAAGGATTTTCTTTTAAAGGAAACCATTTATACATCCCATGAAATAAATAACAAGGAGAATAAAACTTAAATTAGTAACATTAAAATAATATGGTTTATATTCACCTTTGGATTTCAATTGATACATTTGAAAAATCTGAAAACTAAAATAGAAGTACAAATTTGAATTTGGAATAGAAAAATAGAAAATAAAAGAGAAGGGAAGAACTAAGAAAAATACTACATAAAATAAAATAAAAGTCAGAATAAACATCTTTCACACTTATATTATCAAATTATGCCTTTCAAATTGAGGACAAGTTATTCACAAAGTTTAAATTTAAACTTGAACTCAAATTGGATTTGAAAATGGAGAAAAGAAAATAGAAAATAAAAAGAAAAAGAATAAAAACCTACCTGGGCCACAACCGCGCATTTCGGCCCACCTAAACAATCCAGCCGCGCGGCCCACTTCTCCCTTATGCGCACCCGTTCCTTTCACTTACGCGCGGGGCCCCCACGTCAGCCTCCCCCTCGCGCGCGCGCGCTCGCTCGGTCACCGCACGGTGGGCCCTGGTCGTCAGAGGTCTTCTTCCCCAACTGAACGCGTTTCCTTAGCCGAATTTCGCGCCGTCTTCACCGGATCTCCGCTCGGCCGCCGGGCATGGTGTAACCAACCCACCCTGCTCGGACTCTCCCCCTTTGACGCATATATAGGTAGCCGTGACCCCCCCTCGCCGTGTGGTCAGCTGGGTGCGGAAGAAGAAACCGAGAGAGAGAGATGGCTGTCCGCCGGTGGGGGAAACCTCGGTTTGGCCTCGACGGGAGGACCCAAATCCTCCCAGGAGCTTCGCCATGTCGCGTAGAACACGATAGCGTCTTTACCCGGGCGGTGCCGTGTTCCGGACCGCCTGAATTGCTCGTCGGAGCGATCTCCTTGCCGCCAACCCGCTCTGCACCGTGGCCGGATCACCCTGCCATCTTCAATCCATGGTATGTGCCTCCAATCGATGCGCTATCGTTCGGGCATTGTGTAGAAGCCTTCGGATTGGGGGATGGCGCCGTGACATGCCCTGGGACCGCCTCGCCGGCGTGTGCTCCGCCGTGCTGAGCTCGGATGCGCCGCCGTGTCTCAGCGCGTGCGATGGGGATGACCCCTGTTCGTCGATCACGTGACTAACGGCCAGGATCAGACGACTACGTACCGCTTCGTGGAATGGATCCGGGCCGTGGGTTTGGATCGAACGGTCCCCAGTCAATCTCGTCCACTTAAAATCTCACCCGTTAGATTCCGATCGGAGGGGCAGGATCGCATACCGGTTCAGTTAAGTGATGGTCTAATCTGATCCGTTGGGATCGGATCGGACGGCTAAGATCATGCGATACCCCTTCGGCCCGTACGTTTTACAAAAGAGACCCTGCCTTTTCTTGGAATAAACCCGCCGTCCTGTGCGGGTGTAGCCTGAGTCTTAGGTTTATTTACGCAGAAACCCCTGCGCTTCTGTTTAATTGAGGCCCAGTCCAGTGATTGATTAAATTGAATAAATAAAATAGGAAATGGATTTTTAATATGAAAATAATTACTAGAACTTGATAAATTCATAGAAAATTCATTTTAGCTCCAAATTGAACCATTCCAGTTTCTAAAATTTTGTAATAATAATCTTCATCTTTTTGTGCCTCTGTTTTGGCATGAAAGGCTCATTTAAATTTATCTAATACTTAATCTTGTATTAAATACATAAAAGCTACAGAAATTCATAACTTAAAATCTATAACTCCAAAATTAATAATTCTTTTTCCTGTGATCTTATTTTAATATGTATATTATTAATGTGTATTTTGTCCTTATGTTTGGTGTAATGTTAATTTTGCCTATACCATGTTTGTTTGAATTGCTACGACTAGCAGTGAGGTCACGAGTCATCTGAAGATCATCCTGGTACCTGGATTCTCAAGGCCCAGGCAAGTTGTGCCCTTGATCACTTCTTTTCACCTACTCATGTTCTGATTAATCATAATGATCTGCATAGGTTAATTTTGATGGGACCCAATAGGATACCCTAGTTTGTCTATCTTTATACCTTGTTTACCACTGAACTTTCTGGGTAGTACTTGCTAGTGCTATATGTGGTTTTGGGTATGAAGATTACACTATTCATGATCACACTTTTGTTATCAGTTGTTATTTATGGTTCATGTTAAGATCATTATGTTAATTGGAACATGGAGAACCACCCGGGAAAACAGTGCTACCACAATGGTGGAATGGGACGCCCTTGGCTGATTAATTAGGAAAGCTAGTGGAAGACTACCTTACCCGAAAGGGGCAAGGGCAGTAGGGGAGAGGTCAGTGCGGGGAGGCCCTCGGGAGGATTTTGCTGCGATGGCGGTCCTGCAAGGGATTCCTGTACTGGATCTTCCTATAAACTGTAGCGGGTTTTCGGAAGCTAGTGGAACTTTGTAAAGGCCTCGTAGTGGATCCCTAGCCATTCACCTCGGAAGTGTCTAAGGGCCTTGCAAACCCTGGCGACATGGGATACACGACTTGTGGGTAAAGATGCGCAACCTCTGCAGAGTGTAAAACTGGTATACTAGCCGTGCTCACGGTCATGAGCAGCTCGGACACTCACATGATTAAATTATGGAACTAAATTCAATTTGTCATATGCATTGCATTGCAGGTGGTGTTGTTACTTTTGATCTATTACTTAATTGGGTTTGGTATTTACTTATACTTAGTAACTGCTAATAAAATTTTGACCAACTTTAAAAGCAATGCTCAGCTCTAACCATCTTCTTTGGTAAGCCTTACACTTCACGTGAGCTCCCACCTTTGGCGAGTTCATGCACATTATTCCCCACAACTTGTTGAGCGATGAACGTATGTGAGCTCACTCTTGCTGTCTCACATACACCACAGGTCAAGATCAGGTACTACGGGATGATGCTCATGGAGGAGGCTGTGATGAGTTCGTGAGAGGCCTAGGTCGTCGTCTCCCAGTCAACTTTGGGTTGCTGGACCGTTGTCTCCTTATAATGTAATTATTTATTTTGTATAGAACTCCTGTTATATATAAAGTTGTGACATTCGATCCTGTGCCACTATACATCATATGTATGAGACTTGGTCCCAGCATACCTGGTGTTTATGTTAACCCCGGGTTTTGGACCCCTAAAATCCGGGTGTTACAGAAGTGGTATCAGAGGAATGTTGACTGTAGGACGAAACCTAGATAGAACTGGATAACCAATACTTACTTACCTTTACTACTCTGATTCTTATCTAAACTTTTCTTGATCTTTTCTCATCTATTTCCGCTTTACTCTGATTATCCTTACCTTTTCCTTCTAAAGACAAACTTGGATTTCACACTTTGAAATCTTGTGCCTAAAGTGACTTTAAGGGATAGGAGACCTAATCCTAGGAACAAAAACAAAACTATTTTTATAAGTGTTATGTATTTGAATGTTTGTTCTTATGATATCTGTCTGATTTGGATCTTTGATTGAGTGTGATGGGTTGTGGAGTAATGTCCACAATTACATCTGCATATACACATAGGTATAAAAATATATTCATAAGATAACTAGACAGCCTAGATTATCCCCATTGGAACCTACCTAGCTTAAGAAATTTATCTTATCCTAAAAGATCTCATTCTAACCAACCCATCTTATCTTAAAGATTCTCCCTTATCTTAATAGATCCATCTCATCTTAAAAGATACTCACCCTATCTTGAAAAAAATTGTATCTCATCCTAATAGATTTAACTGGTCTCAAAAGATTATATCTTATCTTTATGGATCCATCTTATCCAAATAAGCATACTTATCCACCCTAGATTAAACAACCATGATCTAATGCAAATTAATTAGATCTTACCTAGTCAAACTAGTCATACCAACCTAATCTGGATTCTATCTAATCCAATATGATCTAAGCTAGATTGAGTTACTTAATGCTGGTAGAAAAAAAAATAAGGCCGTACTCCTAAATTACTTAAACCTAATTTGGAGACTTATATCAACTTGGCCATACCCAACAACTTGACCTATATAACAAGTTACATAACAACCCAACCAATAGAGTCTTAATGGATTGCAAAATCTATCAACCACCACCTGACATCAAACCAAATTTTGACCTACATCATGTAGTCTATCTCAACCATACCTATCTTAACCATATTCTCTAGCCCGATAATATACACTAACTCCTAATCAATAAGACAAGACCGAAGAATATGATCAACTTCATCAAGGAAGGATGAGCACCAACTCAAGTCTTCAAGGATAAAGTGAGGTCACCAAGATGAGTCAAGATCCACAATCTTGGATGGAGTCTTTCTTTACCCCACTCTTTCTTACCCAAACCTATATATGCCCTAAAGACATCTTCTATCCTACATAATAAAGTGGACATACATATGATACCCATGCTCTCCTATCACTTACTAATGAAAAAAAAGAGAGAACTCTTGATTTTGAACTAATTAGAAACTGAAAGCTAAATTGCAAACCACTCTTCCTATATCCTCTTTCTTACTAATCTCGAGGACGAGATTATTTTTAAGGGGGGTAGGATTTGTAATACCCAAATTGGTAAATCATGGTAATGGAGATAATTCTCTTATTTGCTTTGTTTCAATTTAACTAATCATGTGAACAACCCCATTTTAAAATGATTAAATGACTAAATGTCAACTAAACAACATGTGCATCATATTGGAGTTTTGTTTGTTGTGCATATAATAATAATAGCAACACTATTAATCAAAATATACTAAAAAAAAGAAAATTTAATTAGAACCCAAAAGGAGATTAGGGTTTGAAAAAGGATTTTCTTTTAAAGGAAACCATTTATACATCCCATGAAATAAATAACAAGGAGAATAAAACTTAAATTAGTAACATTAAAATAATATGGTTTATATTCACCTTTGGATTTCAATTGATACATTTGAAAAATCTGAAAACTAAAATAGAAGTACAAATTTGAATTTGGAATAGAAAAATAGAAAATAAAAGAGAAGGGAAGAACTAAGAAAAATACTACATAAAATAAAATAAAAGTCAGAATAAACATCTTTCACACTTATATTATCAAATTATGCCTTTCAAATTGAGGACAAGTTATTCACAAAGTTTAAATTTAAACTTGAACTCAAATTGGATTTGAAAATGGAGAAAAGAAAATAGAAAATAAAAAGAAAAAGAATAAAAACCTACCTGGGCCACAACCGCGCATTTCGGCCCACCTAAACAATCCAGCCGCGCGGCCCACTTCTCCCTTATGCGCACCCGTTCCTTTCACTTACGCGCGGGGCCCCCACGTCAGCCTCCCCCTCGCGCGCGCGCGCTCGCTCGGTCACCGCACGGTGGGCCCTGGTCGTCAGAGGTCTTCTTCCCCAACTGAACGCGTTTCCTTAGCCGAATTTCGCGCCGTCTTCACCGGATCTCCGCTCGGCCGCCGGGCATGGTGTAACCAACCCACCCTGCTCGGACTCTCCCCCTTTGACGCATATATAGGTAGCCGTGACCCCCCCTCGCCGTGTGGTCAGCTGGGTGCGGAAGAAGAAACCGAGAGAGAGAGATGGCTGTCCGCCGGTGGGGGAAACCTCGGTTTGGCCTCGACGGGAGGACCCAAATCCTCCCAGGAGCTTCGCCATGTCGCGTAGAACACGATAGCGTCTTTACCCGGGCGGTGCCGTGTTCCGGACCGCCTGAATTGCTCGTCGGAGCGATCTCCTTGCCGCCAACCCGCTCTGCACCGTGGCCGGATCACCCTGCCATCTTCAATCCATGGTATGTGCCTCCAATCGATGCGCTATCGTTCGGGCATTGTGTAGAAGCCTTCGGATTGGGGGATGGCGCCGTGACATGCCCTGGGACCGCCTCGCCGGCGTGTGCTCCGCCGTGCTGAGCTCGGATGCGCCGCCGTGTCTCAGCGCGTGCGATGGGGATGACCCCTGTTCGTCGATCACGTGACTAACGGCCAGGATCAGACGACTACGTACCGCTTCGTGGAATGGATCCGGGCCGTGGGTTTGGATCGAACGGTCCCCAGTCAATCTCGTCCACTTAAAATCTCACCCGTTAGATTCCGATCGGAGGGGCAGGATCGCATACCGGTTCAGTTAAGTGATGGTCTAATCTGATCCGTTGGGATCGGATCGGACGGCTAAGATCATGCGATACCCCTTCGGCCCGTACGTTTTACAAAAGAGACCCTGCCTTTTCTTGGAATAAACCCGCCGTCCTGTGCGGGTGTAGCCTGAGTCTTAGGTTTATTTACGCAGAAACCCCTGCGCTTCTGTTTAATTGAGGCCCAGTCCAGTGATTGATTAAATTGAATAAATAAAATAGGAAATGGATTTTTAATATGAAAATAATTACTAGAACTTGATAAATTCATAGAAAATTCATTTTAGCTCCAAATTGAACCATTCCAGTTTCTAAAATTTTGTAATAATAATCTTCATCTTTTTGTGCCTCTGTTTTGGCATGAAAGGCTCATTTAAATTTATCTAATACTTAATCTTGTATTAAATACATAAAAGCTACAGAAATTCATAACTTAAAATCTATAACTCCAAAATTAATAATTCTTTTTCCTGTGATCTTATTTTAATATGTATATTATTAATGTGTATTTTGTCCTTATGTTTGGTGTAATGTTAATTTTGCCTATACCATGTTTGTTTGAATTGCTACGACTAGCAGTGAGGTCACGAGTCATCTGAAGATCATCCTGGTACCTGGATTCTCAAGGCCCAGGCAAGTTGTGCCCTTGATCACTTCTTTTCACCTACTCATGTTCTGATTAATCATAATGATCTGCATAGGTTAATTTTGATGGGACCCAATAGGATACCCTAGTTTGTCTATCTTTATACCTTGTTTACCACTGAACTTTCTGGGTAGTACTTGCTAGTGCTATATGTGGTTTTGGGTATGAAGATTACACTATTCATGATCACACTTTTGTTATCAGTTGTTATTTATGGTTCATGTTAAGATCATTATGTTAATTGGAACATGGAGAACCACCCGGGAAAACAGTGCTACCACAATGGTGGAATGGGACGCCCTTGGCTGATTAATTAGGAAAGCTAGTGGAAGACTACCTTACCCGAAAGGGGCAAGGGCAGTAGGGGAGAGGTCAGTGCGGGGAGGCCCTCGGGAGGATTTTGCTGCGATGGCGGTCCTGCAAGGGATTCCTGTACTGGATCTTCCTATAAACTGTAGCGGGTTTTCGGAAGCTAGTGGAACTTTGTAAAGGCCTCGTAGTGGATCCCTAGCCATTCACCTCGGAAGTGTCTAAGGGCCTTGCAAACCCTGGCGACATGGGATACACGACTTGTGGGTAAAGATGCGCAACCTCTGCAGAGTGTAAAACTGGTATACTAGCCGTGCTCACGGTCATGAGCAGCTCGGACACTCACATGATTAAATTATGGAACTAAATTCAATTTGTCATATGCATTGCATTGCAGGTGGTGTTGTTACTTTTGATCTATTACTTAATTGGGTTTGGTATTTACTTATACTTAGTAACTGCTAATAAAATTTTGACCAACTTTAAAAGCAATGCTCAGCTCTAACCATCTTCTTTGGTAAGCCTTACACTTCACGTGAGCTCCCACCTTTGGCGAGTTCATGCACATTATTCCCCACAACTTGTTGAGCGATGAACGTATGTGAGCTCACTCTTGCTGTCTCACATACACCACAGGTCAAGATCAGGTACTACGGGATGATGCTCATGGAGGAGGCTGTGATGAGTTCGTGAGAGGCCTAGGTCGTCGTCTCCCAGTCAACTTTGGGTTGCTGGACCGTTGTCTCCTTATAATGTAATTATTTATTTTGTATAGAACTCCTGTTATATATAAAGTTGTGACATTCGATCCTGTGCCACTATACATCATATGTATGAGACTTGGTCCCAGCATACCTGGTGTTTATGTTAACCCCGGGTTTTGGACCCCTAAAATCCGGGTGTTACACTAAATCACCAAAATACTTAGAAATGGCCCAAGGGCACATTTCCCTTTCAATCTCCCCCTTTTTGGTGATTTATGCCAACACAACATAAAGCAAGTAGAACAAGTACAAAATCAAATCAAATAAGAACTCAAAATTGTTTTGATTCATTTTTGACGTATATGGATCACTCTATGCCACCACTTGGTTTGTTTTTGCAAATCAAACTCAAATCTCTATCTCTAAGTCAAACACACATGTTAAAGCATAAAGAGAGTCATTTCAAAAGAGATTGATCAAGGATTTCAAAAACTCCCCCTTTTTCCCATAATTACTACTTCTCCCCACAGGAAGCCAAAAGAGACAATAAAAGAGTTTTGATAAACCAAAAACTCTACTCTACTATTTTCAAAATCTCTCAAGTGGTAGCTGATCCATTATTGCTTTGGCCTTTATTTTCTCCCCCTTTGGCATCAAGCACCAAAACGGGATCAATCTTGGCCCTTTAACCCCATTGCCTCACCAAAATCTTCAATTAAGAGCAAATGGCAATAAGAGTTTATGAGATGAACTTGGAATTAGTTACCCTCTCATCGGAGTGCAGTGGAAGTCTTTCATGGTCCAAGTCCACCTTTTCCCTTTCAATTCTCCTTTGAGACTAAATCAAGCAAACTCAAACATATGGTTAGTCTCAAAGGGTCAAGTTGTAACACATCTCCCCCTAGAACTGTGCATCATTTTGCAACGGACTTGTGAGGTCCAGGGAGTGTTTGTACAACTTGAGCACCACAATAAGCAACAAGATGCAGAATGAACATGATCAAAGGCATAAATACATCTATGCTTCATTTCAATCCAAGTTCCGCGAATCTAAGATATTGAGCTCACTACGCAACCTGCAAAAGGTCTTTTCATCTAAAGGCTTGGTAAAGATATCGGCTAGCTGGTTCTCGGTGCTAACATAAAACACTTCGATATCTCCCTTTTGCTGGTGGTCTCTCAAAAAGTGATGCTGGATGTCTATGTGCTTTGTGCGGCTGTGCTCAACAGGATTTTCCGCTATTCGGATAGCACTCTCATTGTCACATAGGAGTGGGACTTTGCTCAGATTGTAGCCAAAGTCCCGGAGGGTTTGCCTCATCCAAAGTAGTTGCGCGCAACACTGTCCTGCGGCAACATACTCGGCCTCAGCGGTGGATAGGGCAACGGAGGTTTGTTTCTTAGAGTTCCATGACACCAGGGACCTTCCTAAGAATTGGCACGTCCCCGATGTACTCTTCCTATCGACCTTACATCCAGCATAGTCGGAATCTGAGTACCCAATCAAGTCAAAGTTAGACCCCTTTGGATACCAGATCCCGAAGCAAGGCGTAGCGACTAAATATCTAAGAATTCGCTTCACCGCCACCAAGTGACACTCCTTAGGATCGGATTGAAATCTAGCACACATGCATACGCTAAGCATAATATCCGGTCTACTAGCACATAAATAAAGTAAAGACCCTATCATTGACCGGTATGCTTTTTGATCAACGGACTTACCTCCTTTGTTGAGGTCGGTGTGTCCGTCGGTTCCCATCGGAGTCTTTGCGGGCTTGGCATCCTTCATCCCAAACCGCTTTAGCAGATCTTGCGTGTACTTCGTTTGGGAGATGAAGGTGCCGTCCTTGAGTTGCTTCACTTGGAACCCAAGGAAGTAGTTCAACTCGCCCATCATCGACATCTCGAATTTCTGCGTCATCACCCTGCTAAACTCTTCACAAGACTTTTGGTTAGTAGAACCAAATATTATGTCATCGACATAAATTTGGCACACAAACAAATCACCATCACAAGTCTTAGTGAAGAGAGTTGGATCGGCTTTCCCAACCTTGAAAGCATTAGCAATTAAGAAATCTCTAAGGCATTCATACCATGCTCTTGGGGCTTGTTTAAGTCCATAGAGCGCCTTAGAGAGCTTACACACGTGGTCGGGGTACCGCTCATCCTCGAAGCCAGGGGGTTGCTCTACGTACACCTCCTCCTTTATTGGTCCGTTGAGGAAAGCGCTCTTCACATCCATTTGGTACAACCTGAAAGAATGGTGAGCGGCATATGCTAGCAAGATACGAATTGATTCTAGCCTAGCCACAGGAGCAAAAGTCTCCTCAAAGTCCAAACCTGCGACTTGGGCATAACCTTTTGCCACAAGTCGAGCCTTGTTCCTCGTCACCACCCCGTGCTCGTCCTGTTTGTTGCGGAAAACCCACTTGGTTCCCACAACATTTTGCTTGGGACGAGGCACCAGTGTCCAAACTTCGTTGCGCTTGAAGTTGTTGAGTTCCTCCTGCATGGCCAACACCCAGTCCGGATCTAGCAAGGCCTCCTCTACCCTGAAAGGCTCAATAGAGGAGACAAAAGAGTAATGTTCACAAAAATTAACTAGTCGAGACCGAGTAGTTACTCCCTTGCTAATGTCACCCAGAATTTGGTCGACGGGATGATCCCTTTGAATCATCGCTCGAACTTGGGTTGGAGGTGCCGGTTGCGCTTCTTCCTCCATCACATGATCATCTTGTGCTCCCCCTTGATCACACGCCTCCTTTTGATGAACCTGTTCATCGTCTTGAGTTGGGGGATGCACTGTTGTTGAGGAAGAAGGTTGACCTCGTTCATCTTGTTCCTGTGGCCGAACGTCTCCAATCGCCATGGTTCGTATAGCGGCCGTTGGAACATCTTCTTCATCTACATCATCACAATCAACAACTTGCTCTCTTGGAGAGCCATTAGTTTCATCAAATACAACGTCGCTAGAGACTTCAACCAAACCCGATGATTTGTTGAAGACTCTATACGCCTTTGTATTTGAATCATAACCTAATAAAAACCCTTCTACAGCTTTGGGAGCAAACTTAGAATTTCTACCCTTCTTCACTAGAATGTAACACTTGCTCCCAAATACACGAAAGTACGATACATTGGGTTTGTTACCGGTTAGTAGCTCATACGAAGTCTTCTTGAGGAGTCGATGAAGATAGACCCTGTTGATGGCGTGGCAAGCCGTGTTCACAGCTTCCGACCAAAAGCACTCGGGGGTCTTGAACTCTCCAAGCATCGTCCTCGCCATATCGATTAGCGTCCTGTTCTTCCTCTCTACCACACCATTTTGCTGTGGTGTGTAGGGAGCGGAGAACTCGTGCTTGATCCCTTCCTCCTCAAGAAACTCCTCCACTTGAAGGTTCTTGAACTCGGACCCGTTGTCGCTCCTAATCTTCTTCACCTTGAGCTCAAACTCATTTTGAGCTCTCCTGAGGAAGCGCTTGAGGGTCCCTTGAGTTTCAGACTTATCCTGCAAAAAGAACACCCAAGTGAAGCGGGAAAAGTCATCAACAATAACTAGACCATACTTACTTCCTCCTATGCTTAGATAGGCGACGGGTCCGAAGAGGTCCATATGCAGCAGCTCCAGAGGTCTTGACGTGGTCATCACATTCTTGCTGTGATGTGCTCCTCCCACTTGTTTACCTGCCTGACAAGCTGCACAAGGTCTATCTTTTTCGAAATAAACATTGGTTAGACCTATCACGTGTTCTCCCTTTAGAAGCTTGTGGAGATTCTTCATCCCCACATGTGCTAAGCGGCGATGCCACAGCCAGCCCATGCAAGTCTTAGCCATTAAGCATGCATCTAGACCGGCCTCTTCTTTTGCAAAATCTACTAAGTAAAGCTTGCCGTCTAGTACACCCTTAAAAGCTAGTGAACCATCACATCTTCTAAAGACAGACACATCTACATTTGTAAATAAACAGTTGTATCCCATATTGCATAATTGGCTAACAGATAGCAAATTGTAACCAAGAGACTCTACTAAAAACACATTAGAGATTGAGTGCTCATTAGAAATTGCAATTTTACCTAACCCTTTTACCTTGCCTTGATTCCCATCACCGAATATAATTGAATCTTGGGAATCCTTATTTTTGACGTAGGAGGTGAACATCTTCTTCTCCCTCGTCATATGGTTTGTGCATCCGCTATCGATAATCCAGCTTGAACCCCCGGATGCATAAACCTGCAAGGCAAATTTAGGCTTGGGTCTTAGGTACCCAACTCATGTTGGGTCCTGCAAGGTTAGCACAAATGTCCTTAGGGACCCAAATGCAAGTTTTATCTCCCTTGCATCTTGCCCCTAACCTCCTAGCAATTACTTTCTTACCCTTTCTACAAATAGCAAAGGGAGCATTGCAAGCATAATAAATGGTAGAAGGTTTGTTCACAACTTTTCTAGGAACATGAGCAAAATTTCTCCTAGGCATATGCACAACATTTCTCCTACACATATCTCTATCATGTTTATAGGAAGAACTAGAAGCAAACATGGCATGAGAATCATAAACATGTGAATCAAAATCATTATAAGCATTTCTAGCATGTCTCCTATCATTATACATAAAAGCATGGTTCTTTTTAGCGCTACTGGCCATAGGGGCCTTCCCTTTCTCCTTGGCGGGAATGGGAGCCTTATGGCTTGTTAAGTTCTTGGCCTCTCTCTTGAAGCCAAGACCATCCTTAATTGAGGGGTGTCTACCAATCGTGTAGGCATCCCTTGCAAATTTTATTTTATCAACTTCACTCTTGCTAGTCTTAAGTTGGGCATTAAGACTAGCCACTTCATCATTTAGTTTTGAAATTGACACTAAGTGTTCACTACAAGCATTAACATCAAAATCCTTACACCTAGTACAAATTTCAACATGTTCAACACAGGAATTTGATTTACTAGCTACTTCTAGTTTAGCACTTAAATCATTATTAACACTTCTTAAGGTAGCAATGGTTTCATGACAGGAAGATAATTCACTAGAAAGCACTTCATTTCTTTTAATTTCTAGAGCAAGAGAATTTTGTGCACTAACAAATTTATCATGCTCCTCATATAAAAGATCCTCTTGTTTTTCTAGTAATCTATTCTTATCATTCAAAGCATCGATCAACTCATTAATTTTATCTATCTTAGATCTATCTAAGCCCTTGAACAAGCATGAATAATCTATGTCATCATCATCACTAGTCTCACTATCACTAGAAGAAGCATAAGTGAAGTCTTGAGTACTCACCTTCTTCTCCCTTGCCATAAGGCATGTGAGACGCTCGTTGGGGAAGAGGGAAGACTTGTTGAAGGCGGTGGCAGCGAGTCCTTCATTGTCGGAGTCGGAGGAGGAGCAATCCGAGTCCCACTCCTTTCCTAGATGTGCCTCGCCCTTTGCCTTCTTGTATTGCTTCTTCTTCTCTCTTTTGTTCCCCTTTTCCTGGTCACTTTCATTATCGGGACAGTTAGCGATAAAATGACCAAGCTTACCGCATTTGAAGCATGAGCGCTTCCCCTTTGTCTTGGTCTTGCTTGGCTGCCCCTTGCAACCATTTAGCGCCGTCTTGAATCTCTTGATGATGAGAGCCATCTCTTCATCATTGAGTCCGGCCGCCTCAATCTGTGCCACCTTGCTAGGTAGCGCCTCCTTGCTTCGTGTTGCCTTGAGAGCAAGGGGTTGCGGCTCATTGATCGGACCATTCAAGGCGTCGTCCACATACCTCGCCTCCTTGATCATCATTCGCCCGCTAACGAATTTCCCAAGAACTTCTTCGGGCGACATCTTGGTGTACCTGGGATTTTCACGTATATTGTTCACCAAATGAGGATCAAGAATGGTAAATGACCTTAGCATTAGGCGGACGACGTCGTGGTCCGTCCATCGCGTGCTCCCGTAGCTCCTTATCTTGTTGATAAGGGTCTTGAGCCGGTTGTATGTTTGCGTCGGCTCCTCGCCCCTTATCATCGCGAACCGTCCAAGCTCTCCCTCCACCAACTCCATCTTGGTGAGCAAGGTGACGTCGTTCCCCTCATGAGAAATCTTGAGGGTGTCCCAGATTTGCTTGGCGTTATCCAAGCCGCTCACTTTATGGTATTCATCCCTGCACAAGGAAGCTAGAAGAACAGTAGTAGCTTGTGCATTCTTATGAATTTGTTCATTAATGAACATGGGACTATCCGAACTATCAAAGTGCATTCCACTCTCTACAATCTCCCAAATACTAGGATGGAGAGAGAATAGGTGACTACGCATTTTGTGGCTCCAAAACCCGTAGTCCTCTCCATCAAAGTGTGGGGGCTTGCCGAGTGGAATGGAGAGCAAATGTGAATTTGAACTTTGCGGAATACGAGAGTAGTCAAAAGAAAAGTTCGAATTAACCGGTTTCCTTCTCTCGTAGTCGCTGTGGTCGTCTTTTTGGGAAGAAGTAGACTCATCGCTGTCGTAGTAGACGATCTCCTTGATGCGCCTTGTCTTCTTCTTCTTCCCTTCCTTCCGTCTTTGGCCCGAGCCGGAGTCGGTAGGCTTATTGTCCTTTGGCTCGTTGACGAAGGATTCCTTCTCTTTGTCGTTGATCACGATACCCTTCCCCTTAGGATCCATCTCTTCGGGCGGTTAGTTCCTTTGTGAAGAGAACGGCTCCGATACCAATTGAGAGCACCTACAGGGGGGGTGAATAGGTGATCCTGTGAAAACTTAAAACTTAAGCCACAAAAACTTGTTAAGTGTTAGCACAATAATTGCCAAGTGGCTAAAGAGAAGTCTCAACAAAACACAGTACCACAAGAGATCAAGCACAGAGGTGACACAGTGGTTTATCCCGTGGTTCGGCCAAGACCAACGCTTGCCTACTCCACGTTGTGGCGTCCCAACGGACGAGGGTTGCAATCAACCCCTCTCAAGCGGTCCAAAGACCCACTTGAATACCACGGTGTTTTGTTTTGCCTTTCACTATCCCGTTTGCAAGGAATCTCCACAAATTGGAGTCTCTTGCCCTTACAAGTATATGATCACAAAAAGCACAGAGTAAGGGAGAGAAGCAACACACACAAATCCACAGCGAAACGCGCACACACACGGCCAAGAATCGAGCTCATAAGACTATCTCAAAGTTCTCACAAGAACGAAGCTCGATTCACTTAGAATGACAAACGAATGCGCAATGACTGAGTGTGGATGATCAAGAATGCTCAAAGGTTGCTTGTGTGTCTCCTCCATGCGCCTAGGGGCTCCTTTTATAGCCCCAAGGCAGCTAGGAGCCGTTGAGAGCAAATCCGGAAGGCCATCCTTGCCTTCTGTCGTCGGGGGCACCGGACAGTCCGGTGCACACCGGACACTGTCCGGTGCCCGATTTGTTTCCTTAAACAGCGAAGCCGACCGTTGCAGACCGTTGGCAGATCTGGCGCCGTTGGCGCACCGGACATGTCCGGTGCACACCGGACAGTCCGGTGATATCTTCCGACCGTTGGCTCCGCCACGTGTCCCGCGCAGATTGCGCGGCCGACCGTTGGCCCGGCCGACCGTTGGCTCACCGGACAGTCCGGTGCACACCGGACAGTCCGGTGAATTTTAGCCGTACGCCGTCGGCGAATTCCCGAGAGCGGCCAGTTCGCTCCGAGCCAGCCTGGCGCACCGGACACTGTCCGGTGCACACCAGACAGTCCGGTGCTCCAGACCGAACTGAGTCTTGGCTGCACTTAGCCAAGTCATTTACTCCTCTCTTCTTTTCTTCTACTTTCTGTTTCTAACACTTAGACAAGTATATTAGTATTCAAAACCAATGTACTAAAGCTTAGAAACATACCTTTATCCTTGATTTGTACTTTTTCCACCATTTTACAATTAGGCACCTGTGTTGGGCACTAAATCACCAAAATACTTAGAAATGGCCCAAGGGCACATTTCCCTTTCACAAACACCACTAGCAGGAGGCGCTCGCGTTGGCGTCGCTCATCGACGACGAGAAGAAGCTTGGCGACTGCCAATTCGACCTCTGGAAGCAGTCGTACGTGGTCGCATGCGCCGCTGTGTACGACAAGCTCCGACGTAGCCGTCGCTTGGACACGGTCCAGAGCGGCTGCACCATGCTATCCATCGTTAAACCAGGGGACCTCATGGTCGTCGCCAACGTCAGCGACTCTCGAGTTGTTCTGGGCACTGCATTTGACAACGATGCCATCACGGCGTCTAGCTCATCGTCCACTTCAAGCCCAACCTGCCACATAAGTCGCTACTGACCGGCCATGAATTCTTGTGCGATGGGACGATGACCGTTGCTGACGTTGTGTGACTGTCCTCGTACATGATGTATGTAGAAGAGTAGCACATCTGGTGGTGCAACGGACAGGTGTACTACCTCGTTGATGAGCCTGGGTGCACTTCATCTGGCAGCCCAGCCAATAGTTATCGGTACTCGTCATGTCGCGCGCGTTCGACGACTACTATATCAAGTACTGTGGCGTCATCTCGGCGCCGGAGGTGACGTGGAGGAGGACCGATAGCAATGACCAGTTCATCATCCTCGCCACCGTCAGGGTAGCTTTTGTGTCGGCCTGTCATTAATTCTCTTCGCAAACACACGCACTTGCTTTTTTGTTTAAGCAAGCATGTATGGTTGTGTGTGCCTGATGACTGACGATGTACGAGAGAACTTCTTCCGACAGTGTGGGATGCGCTTTCCAATAATGAGACTATGCAAATCTTGGCATATATCTAAGTATGCATGATATTGATGGTTGCAATGTAGTGGTGAAACGGTTAGGTTAAAATAATAAAATTTATGTATGGACAGGATCACAAATAAATTATGAAACATTTTCTCATAATAGTATAACACACATTTTATATATAAGTTATCATAGTATTATATGTTCCCGTTGCAACACACAGAGACTCACCTAGTACCTACAATAAGTATCGATACTTCAACAAAATGGTAAATTTGAAAAGTTTGACTGGTCTAAAAATCAGCATTTTATTTTTATTTAAGAATGTCAGGATGTAAGCTTAAGTACTCTTTATCGACAGTAAACAAAGTAAGTGCATGCATCCAGTTGTGATATCTGACTGTCTACCGTCAAAAATGACTATGGGATGCCAGTTTGCTCAGCCACAATGTCCACCGGTCCAGCTATATGATCTAGTATGGGCCATTCTCTTCTCAGTGATGCTCTGCGCTAACAGTGGCTGCAGTTTAAGATCAACTCCAAAGGAGCCATGTAAACCGCTCTCTAATATATATTTAGAAGAGATTTTATCTTCTATATCTTTAATGATGTTCTCTAAAACATTATCTAAATATTGAGGTCGTTCCTCTATTCTCTCTATATATATCCACTCTTTTCAGGGACGCAGTCAGAAAAAATTAGAATAGATTGAACTAAACCGCTACAGTATCATTATACTGTGTATATTTAAAATTTCAGAGAAAACTCTAGTAGAGCTTCATGAGCTCGACAGCAATATGGGAGCTCGAGCCCCGCCCGCCGCTTCCTTGGTCCCTTACTCTTATTTTCTCTATCAGTTTTTATACTTTAAATAACAAATTACACAATAGTAAAATATTATAAGATATTTGAGGGTACAATAAATAAATGCATATACAAATTTAAAGTGAAATATATCTCTAATATAGATACTCAAAAGATAAGATATAGTTAATGTTGTCAGAGAGAAATAGGATATAGAGCAGAGAACTTTTTTAGAGAAATATATAAATGAGGATACAGAGAAGGAATACAGAGATAGGCTTGATAGTCTCAAACGAACAGCCCCTCGTGTTTCTGAAAATTTCTAGAGAAAATAGCAGCGGTACGGTAGCCTTTGTTATTCTGGATATTCCACGCGAATGGATATCGTGCCCTCCGTATATTCTATCATGCGTTGATTTCCCAGGCCCCGGCCCCGGCCCCCTCCCCTCGAGGCCTGGACTGATGTCTGGTGACCACTTCCACTCCACCACTAACGGAGCGAGATGCAAAATTCCATTTCTCCTCTGTATTACGGGATAGCTTAGCTAGTATGTCGACGTTGACGCCGCGCAGCCCCCACCGTGCGTGGCACAAAACGCCATAGACAGAGTGGAGGGCCCAGCGCCATCTCACGCCGTCACACCCTGCCCCCGGTCGTATTCCGGCGAGGCAGGGATCCTTGCTTGCGAATTTAGCCTACCCATTAAAATTGTCAGCCATCGTTGATCCATGACTCCGACCGCAATCGCATCCAGCCACCCAATCTGGTTTGGAAATCAAAGTCTTAATCGCCGGCCCAATCGTACCTTGTCACCTACGCGAGAACGATTTCAGATACAATAATCGCTGGATTTGGATTCTAGTGTTTAGTTTAGGTTATGTTTGGTTTGATGCCTAGTTTGTCAACTTTTCCGTTTAATGTTAGTTTTTCGATCCAAACGACTAATCTTAGATAAGGTGTGACGTCGCGCAACCAAACAGGCTGTTATGATATAGTACCAAAGTCATTATTATCTGTTGGTAGCTTTATTTAATACTAATATCTTTTTGAGTAGTGATCATAGTCATTAACCGGTATTAAGTTTTTGAGCATACATTAGTGTTGGTTGATGGCTCTAACCAATACTAAATAGTCCATTCTAATGTCCATCAGTAACATCAAACTATATATACTAGAAGGTATCCTTTAATCCTGAATTTTAGCCTCAATTATTATTAAAGACTCATAAAAGAAAAAAATATCTTTTTATTCAGGAGCAACTGCACTAATACCCCTGTTTTGGAGTGTAATATAGATTTGTCCTTGGTTTTTATACTTTACGTGTTTGTCCATATTTTTTAAAACAAAATTTTTGTAAGCCTCAGCTTCATGCATAATTGTTTGTTGTCTTTTTGTCAAGACATAACACCGTTATATCCAAATAACGGAGTAGGGCTATACAATAATTTAATTTGTTTTCAAAAAACAGGGACAAACATAAAAAGATCTAAAAAACCGAGTCATTTTCACGTTTTTTGATCCTTTAGTATCAGTTGAAGCCCCTAACTGATAGTAATGAAAATATCAAATTATAACATCTATGCGTGTATATTTCATGCGAAAATCTTAAATCACATGCTTATTTTTTTCACACTTTTTGATCCTCTAGTACCAATTAAAATCTCCAATCGATAATAAATTAAGACGACTTCTTTAATACGTACTACCAAAATTCAGCTCTTTGTCGAATACCAAATAATTTGCCGAGTGTTTTCTTCCGGGCACTCGTAAAAAAGTTCTTTACCGAGTGACAAACAAAAAACCCTCGGTAAAAAACAACACTCGTCAAAGAAACTTTTTGTCGAATACCAAATAATTTCTCGAGTGTTTTCTTCCGGGCACTCGTCAAAAAAGTTCTTTACCGAGTGCCAAACAAAAAACCCTCGATAAAAAACAACACTCGTCAAAGAAACTCTTTGTCGAATGTCAAATTTTGATACTCGGCAAAGAGTTTCCTTACCGAGTGTTTTTTGACACTAGGCAAAGAGCTTTTTTGCCAAGTATTTTTTTCAACACTAGACAAAGATAATTTAAAAATCACATTTTGAAGCAGTAAATTAGTTCAAATGAAAAATATTTTCAACTATAAATTTGTATAACTCATCAAGATGTACATTTTATATTTTAATCATTTCTTCATATGATAAAATAAAAGTAAACTTACATAAAACCTATATCTATCTCGTAGTTTATGAAACTACAAGAGAGATGTACAGATTTGTGAATAATGTTAGAACCATTATATGGGATAACAAATGACCAAACAACCAAAATAAACTTTGCAGATCTTGAGAAGTTATAAAGTTTTGTAGTTGACCACTTTTTCATTTGAAGTCATCTTGACAACGAAAATTTTGTCTGAATTTAAAATTAAAATTTCAATTTTGAAAGCGACCTTAAATATAAAAACCACCAACATGAAAGTTGTAGGTCTTGAAAAGTTATGAAACTTTATAGTTGACAATGTTTTGGTTTAAAATCATCTTGTCATGCAAAACTATGTTTGGATTTTAAAATTTGAATTTTTAAACTATCTCAGATGGAAAAACCACCAAAATAAAAGTTGTAGGTCTTGAAAAGTTATGAAACTTTATAGTTGACAATGTTTTGGTTTAAAATCATCTTGTCATGCAAAACTATGTTTGGATTTTAAATTTTGAATTTTTAAACTATCTCAGATGGAAAAACCACCAAAATAAAAGTTGTAGGTCTTGAAATGTAATGAAATTTTGTAATTGACAATTTTTAATTTGAAATTATCTTATCATAGAAAAATTCGTGTGAAGTTTTAAAATTTGAAATTGAAATTTCGTAAATGTCCTCGGATGTAGAAACTATCAAAATAGAACTTGTAGATCTTAAAAAGTTATGCAACTTTATAGTTGGCAGCATTTTCAATTCATTTAGTGTCTCAAATAATCAAATTACTTTTGGTTTGTTATAATACATGAGGAATGAAAACGTAATATAAACATAATTGATGTAGTAGTGTAGTGGTAGAGAATGTTATGCTCAAGAGAGAGGTTGGGAGTTTGAATCTCACCTTCACAAAACATGTAAATTTGATCAAAAATGGTGAAAATGATAGGATGATGGGGTGGCCCAATGGTGATGGTTGAGAGGTTGCTCCTTTAATTAAAGTAAAATAGAAAATGTTCTACTTTTTTTGATTTTTTTTTGCTATTAAGATTTACCAAGTGTTTTTTGACAGTCGGCAAAGTCTTTACCGAGTATCCGAAAAAGTACTCGGCAAAATAATCTTTGCCGATAAAATGTTTGCCAAGTACTTTTTGCTGAGTGTAACACACGGCAAAGTCTTTGCTAAGTGTAAAATGGTTGTTGCCGAGTGTCTGGGACACTCGGCAAAGAAGGCGAGTCTGGTAGTGTCGGATCGAAACCCCAAACGACACAGACTTAGGCCCTATTGGCTTACCCTCTAGATTATATAATACAATTTAGATAAGTTAAGGAACAAACAAAGAACTCATAAAGTAGGTACTTGTGTAGGCCCTGTTCTAAACCTCTAAATAGTTAGTAGCTAGAATTAGCTGAGAGGTTTAGAACTGATCAGCTAATAGAGCAACTAATTATTAGTTATATCTCTCAAATAACTATTAGTTGGTAGCTGCATCAACTCAGCTAATAACTTATTAGCTAGTTAATAATTAGCTCTAGAAGTTTAGAACAGATTATATAATCCAAAAAGGAAATAAACAAGAACTTAATTTAGAATCTAGTGTTACATCCGATTTATAACCGATGTCAAATATTATTTTTGTAGTAGTAAATAAAAGATTAAGTATTTCTTCGCTTGCATTTGTAGGTAGGTGACGCCAGCTCTTGTAGTGTAGTTGCATAGTACTACTTCGTACGTTGGTCTCTCGCTCGCTCACGACACACATGTGACATGTGCGCCAAACCAGTGACGACACACTTGGCATCGCTAATAAAATAAACAAAAAATGCAAAGCAGCCGCCTCAACCATGCGTTTTTTTTTGTTCCGACTTCCCACTTCGAGTTCGCCACATTCGACGTGACAAGTGTTGAGCAGGTGGAAACAAACGAGCACGCGAACGATCAACCGATTGGTTTCGAGCGATCAATAGTCCGACATATATATGCACCTCTTTCTCTTTTCGCATGCGCGCGCGCAAAGGAGGAATCTAAACCTGCAGGTTTGCGGCTTGTTCGCTGTTTGTTGACGTTGATTTGTTTCCTTTTTTACGCACGCGCGCGGGCTCATCAGTCGATTAATTTGTTTGCTTTTCATTACGCGCGCGCATAAGGTGGTAGTAAAATAAAATATGTTTTTATAAGTTAGATGACATGTACGTAAATGTTAAAGTCAGCGCTGTTGGTGACCCGTGGACTCCGATCCGTGTCGTCGCAGTCGCAGCACGCGCGCGTCGCCGGCCGCCGTCGTCGTCGTGGTCGACACATCGCCCGCCAGCCGGCCGGCCTGATCTCCAGACGATCCTTGGCATCGCACACACCTCATTTTTTGTTTTTTAGCCCCCTTTATAATAAAAATTTACGTTTAGACCCCCAGAAATTTTATTTCCAAGTTTGTACCCGATGCTCGGCGTCATAGGCTGTGACGCCGAGCTAACACACCTCGGCGCCATAGCCTATGGCGCCGAGCATCGACGTGGCCATGGCGTCCAGTGGAGACGTGGCAGCCGACGTGGCACCTAGCTCGGCGCCACAGATCCTTGCGCCGAGCTAGGAAATAACCATCGCGCCGGGTTTTTCCTTTCTCCTTCCTCCCATTCCCTTCGTTTCACCCGACGCCGCCGCCGCCACAGCCGCACGCCGCCGCCACCACAGCCGCCCACCGGAGCCGCACGCCGCCGCCCAGCCGCCCCCACAGCCGCCCGCCCGCCCGCCGCCACCACAGCCGCCAGCCGCCCACCGCCCGTCGCCCTGCCCACCCGCCGCCACCACAGCCGGACGCCGAAGCCATCGACGTCGTGGTCGACGCTGCTGCAAGCAGCTGCCGCCCCCGGAGCCGCCCGCCACCGCCGGTCTGCCCCTGCTCGACGCCGAAGCTGCCACCGCCTCCACCGCCCGCTGCACCTGCTGCCCGCTGCCCTCTGCACCACCATCAAGGCCAAGCCGACCTCGTGCTCCCCGTCGCCGACCTCGTGCTCCCCGTCGCCATCTCCCCACGGTGAGGATTTAAATTAGTTTGTATTAATTAGTTAGCTAATTAGACAGCTAAATGTTAATATATCATTGTTTGGTATTAATTTGAGCTAAATAGATTATTCTAACTAAAAAATAAATTTATAGGACAAGATTACTTGGTTTAATACATAGCCTGTTAGCTATTCGTTTCTTATTATAAATAGTTAACTAGGTATTTATTTGTTCGTATATATAGTTAGTGATTATATAGTTAGTAAGTCGGTAGCATATTGTTAGTATAATTGATGGATGAAAGTGAGTGATTATATAGGGTTTAACATATACTTGTTGGTAGCAGTTTTCTGTGTTGGCAACCATCGTGTTGTTATTTCTTCGCAGGTTTTAGAAATATCACTTTACAGGGGAGGTGCTGCCAAATTTTTTATTGACAATAGTTATTTTTGCACATAGGTGTTCTTCCGACTAGTCCTTCTCCACCGTTAGCTGGACTCGTACGCGATCTCAGGTATAAATTGTTTTCGTACATTATTCATACATTATGTAATTTCGTTTGATGTGGTCATTTAATATTTACTATATAGTTATTAGTTAATAAGTAGTTACTATTTATTTATTATTTAGTAAGTTTTTAGGCTTAAGTACCTAGCCATTATTGAGTTAGTAATCCATTTTTACAATAGATGGACACCCTAGTGACACTATACCATGGAGGAAGCATGGGGATAGATGCTTATGGGAATGTTACTTTTGATGGTATGAAGATCGTGACCATGTTGTTCGACGAAAGACCATCTTTTGACAAGATTTTCGCTCGAGCTTGTGAGGAGATTAGTTGCAACATAAACGACCCTAGAATATCAATTCAGGGTTTGTTGTCCCATATTACATGTGGAACAGTTGTCCGACGGTTGATCTCCATTGGCTCAGAAGATGATTGGGTGAGATATGTAAGAATCGTGAAGACCATGCTTCTGCCATGTTTGGATGTGGTTGTTCAGCCGTTATCTGTTACTCATCGTGATGCTCCAGTCGGGTTGACTCCACAAATTCCCAATGCATCTCGTATTGAAGCTCCTTTGGTAGAGCTTCCGGAAGAAGTGGTTGTTGTGCCGGATGCTCAATCGGGGCCGCACGAGTATGGGATTTCTCGTCCTCTTCCTGGCGTTTGTGGGGCTTCTAATCCAGTCGTACCCCCCAAGAGATCCCATTGACCCAGGATCCAGTTCAGGATCATCCTAGTAAGTGTTTTTGACACGTTGTTCATATCCATCGTTATTTCGTTTCATTAGACTTTTTAATGTGGTATTTCTTGCTTCCATCTGATGCAGGATCTCCACAAATCGATAATGGTGCTTATCTTGATGTGCCTGTGTCATATAATATGGACAACATATGCAGGGCATCCAATAGTGTTGATGTTCAGATTGAGGATGAGGAGGAGCCATATGAGGCTGCACGGGCCTTAGATTCTGATGATGACCGTCCGGTTCAAGAAATGACCGAGCAAGAAATTAAACTCATAAGACGTTTGTGTCCGGAGCGTGACCCTGCAGTACATGAATTTAGCAGTCTAAGTCATTCCACCCGTGCATATGCTGAAGGACGTGATGATGAACTGCTAGAGGCTCCAGATAACGCCGACAGCATTGAGATTAAGGTAGGCTTACTTTTCAAGGACCTGCCTACACTGAGACGATGGCTACAGGAATATTCTGTGAACCGCAAGAGGCCGTTCAAGGTGAGACATTCGTATGCACAGCGTCGTTACACTGTTGTGTGCGAGGTGTCGGAATGTAATTGGAGGGTATGTGCCCGAAGGCAGAAGGACACCGGAAAGTTTAAGATCACCAAAATTGTAGGTCCACACACTTGTGCCCAGACAGAGCTGAGCTCTAAGCATCGTCAGTTGACATCTACCCTGATTGCGAAAAGGATATTGGGGATATTGAAGGGTCAGCCAAACTTGAAGGTGAAGTCAATTATGACCATGACTTCGGAGCTGTTTGGTTACAGGATCAAATATGGGAAAGCATGGAGGGCAAAGCAGCGAGCATGGAAGATGATATACGGGGATTGGGAGGAGGGTTATGAGAAGTTACCAGCATTGTTCAATGCAATGAAAGCAAAAAACCCAGGCATGCATTACGAGTACATCCCCAAACCTAATGAATGGAGGAACGGCAGAGAGATATTTTTTCGTGCTTTCTGGTGTTTCTCGCAGTGCGTAGAGAGATATTTTTTCGTGCCTTCAGGCATTGTCGTCCCGTGCTCTCTATTGATGGTACTTTTCTGCTTGGGAAGTATAAGGGCACATTGTTGGTTGCCATATCATGCAACGCAGACAACGCACTGGTTCCTTTGGCATTTGCTTTGGTGGAGAGGGAGAACAGAGATAGTTGGTCTTGGTTCTTGCGGCTTGTACGCATCCATGTCGTAGGCCCTGGACGCGAGGTTGGTGTCATATCTGACAGACACCAAGGTATTCTTAATGCAGTGCAAGAGCAGATTCCTGGCTACGCACCCATGCACCACAGATGGTGCACTCGACATCTAGCAGAAAATCTTCTTCGAAAGGATCATAGCAAGGCTAACTTCCCCCTTTTTGAGGAGGTATGTCGACAGTTGGAGGTTTCGTTTTTCGAGGATAAGTTGAAGGAACTAAAAGATGCAACAAATGCTGAAGGTAAGAACTGGATTGCTGGATTGCTAAGGGAACCGCAGAAATGGACAAGGGCCTACGACAAAGGTGGCTAGCAGTTCGAGTTTCAGACTAGCAACATGGCCGAGTCATTTAACAGTGTGCTCAAGGGTATACGGGGCATGCCAGTCAATGCTATAGTAACATTCACTTTTTGTAGGCTTGTGGCTTGGTTTAATGATAGACACGCGCAGGCCAAGGCAATGCAGACGCGAGGGCAGAGATGGGCACCTAAACCAACATCACACCTTAATAATGCAAAGGAACGTGCCCATAGACATGAGGTACAATGTTTTGGTGAGGAGTTGGGTAAATACGAGGTAACAACACTAGGCGGCATAACTTCCGACGGTGAGGTGCGACCTTCGAGGACACATGTCGTGTTACTTGATGCATTCTCGTGCGGTTGTAGTAAACCTAGACAATACCATTTTCCATGTTCTCATTATGTTGCGGCCGCACGTCATCGTAACTTTGCATTTGAGAGCAGAATACCTTCTGAGTTCAGTGTAGAGAGCTTAGTACGTACCTGGAGCCCTCGTTTTGAGCCATTTCTTGATGAGTCACAATAGCCAACGTACACCGGTCCGGTATACGTTGCTGATCCAGCGCATTGATGGGACAAACGTGGTAGTAGGAAAAGGAGCTGGTGCAACATGGTTATGGATCAGGTTTCTAGTCGCAGTAGGAGAGGTCGAGCGTCCCCCTTTCTCGTGGACCCAGAGCAGAATGAATGCGGAAAATGCGGTAGACTTGGCCACAACTCATGTACATGCATTTGGACACTTAGTCAGGTGTGATATATTTTATTGTACACAAATTTTATTCTAATATGTCAATGTTTTTGTTACACTTTGTACACAACTTATATTCTAATATGTTGATATCTTAATTTGCAGGATGGCGCAGTTCCACTTTCTGGACCCTCACTACGACGAGCACCACAGGGGTCGTCTCACCGCAGAGGGAGAGGTACAATTTTGCACATATATTAAATTTTCGAATTAATATATGTGACGTATATTTGACTAATGAAATTCTTTTGATTGCTAGGTGATAGTCGCCTAGAGGGGGGGTGAATAGGGCGAAACTGAAATTTACAAATATAAACACAACTACAAGCCGGGTTAGTGTTAGAAACAATAACGAGTCCGCGAGAGAGGGCGCAAAACAAATCGCGAGCGAATGAACAATAGGACACGTGGATTTGTTTCACCGAGGTTCGGTTCTCGCAAACCTACTCCCCGTTGAGGAGGCCACAAAGGCCGGGTCTCTTTCAACCCTTTCCCTCTCTCAAACGATCCACCGATCGAGTGAGCTTCTTCTTCTCAATCACTTGGAGCACAAAGCTCACACAAGGACCACCACAAGATTGGTGTCTCTTGCCTCAATTACAAGTGAGTTTGATCGCACTAAAGAGCCAAAGAAAGAAGAAAGCAATCCAAGCGCAAGAGCTCGAAAGAACACAAGCAAATCTCTCTCTCTAATCACTAGGGCGTTGTGTGGAGTTTGGAGAGGATTTGATCACTTGGGTGTGTCTTGGAATTGAATGCTAGAGCTCTTGTAAGTAGTAGAAGTGGGAAAACTTGGATTGCCATGAATGTGGGGTGGTTGGGGTATTTATAGCCCCAACCACCAAACTAGCCGTTTGGAGGAGGCTGTCTGTCGAATGGTGCACCGGACAGTCCGGTGCACACCGGACATGTCCGGTGCGACAGCCACGTCACCCGGCCGACCGTTGGAGCTCTGACTTCTGGGCCCGCCGCGATGTCCGGTGGCACACCGGACAAGTACTGTTGAATGTCTGGTGCGCCAGTATGGGCGAGCCTGACTTCTGCGCGCGCTGGCGCGCATTTAATGCGCCCGCAGGTAGCCGTTGGCGCCGAAGTAGCCGTTGCCTCGTCGTCTCACCGGACAGTCCGGTGCACACCGGACATGTCCGGTGAATTATAGCGGATCAGCTTCCGCGAATTCCCGAGGCTGTGAAGTTTGGAGCCGCGTCCCCTTGGAGCACCGGACACTGTCCGGTGTACACCGGACATGTCCGGTGAATTATAGCGCGCTGGCTCCAGGATTTCCCGAAGGTGAAGAGTTTGGCCTGAGGTGCCCTGGTGCACCGGACACTGTCCGGTGGCACACCGGACAGTCCGGTGTGCTAAGCCAGGGCAGCCTTCGGTTGATCCTTGCTCCATTGGTTAAACCCTTTGCTAGGTCTTTTTATTGGCTAAGTGTGAACCTTTTGCACCTGTATAACTTATACACTAGAGCAAACTAGTCAGTCAAATTATTTGTGTTGGGCAATTCAACCACCAAAATCATTTAGGAAATAGGTGTAAGCCTAATTCCCTTTCAATCTCCCCCTTTTTGGTGATTGATGCCAACACAAACCAAAGCAAATATAAACGTACTAGTTTGCATAATGTAAGTGCAAAGGATACTTGGAATTGAGCCAATACAAATACTTAGGATGCGCATGGATGGTTTCTTTCTTATTTAGCATTTTGGACCACTCTTGCACCACATGTTTTGTTTTTGCAAATTCTTTTGTAAACTCTTTTCAAAGCCCTTTTGCAAATAGTCAAAGGTAAAGGAATAAGATTTTGCAAAGCATTTTCAAGATTTGAAATTTTCTCCCCCTATTTCAAATGCTTTTCCTTTGACTAAAACAAAACTCCCCCTAAATGAGATCCTCCTCTTAGTGTTCAAGAGGGTTTTGATGAATCATTTTTGAAATACTACTTTCTCCCCCTTTTTGAACACAATAAGGTACTAATTTTACCAATTGAAAATCTCCAAAAAATTTTGAATTAGGTGGTGGTGCGGTCCTTTTGCTTTGGGCTTCTATACTTTCTCCCCCTTTGGCATGAATCGCCAAAAACGGATACTTAGAGTGAAATATAAGCCCTTTGCTAACTACTTTCTCCCCCTTTGGTACATAAAATATATAAGTGAAGATTATACCAAAGCCGGAGTCCTTTTGCTTTGCTTTCTCCCCCATGGATGAGGAGTAGCTTGGAGCGACGACGAAGGATGGGTTGCAGAGTGGAAGCCTTTGTTTTCGCCGAAGACTCCAATTCCCTTTCAATATACTTATGACTTGGTTTGAAATAGACTTGAAAATACATTAGTCATAGCATATAAAAGAGACATGATCAAAGGTATACAAATGAGCTATGTGTGCAAATCAACAAAAGAAGTTCCTGGAATCAAGAATATTGAGCTCATGCCTAAGTTTGGTAAAGGATTGTTCATCAAGAGGCTTGGTAAAGATATCGGCTAATTGATCTTTAGTATTGATATACGCAATCTCGATATCCCCCTTTTGTTGGTGATCCCCCGTTTGCATGTGTTTAGTGCGGCTGTGCTCGATGGGATTGTCGGCCATTTTGATTGCACTCTCATTATCACATAGCAAAGGGACTTTGGTTAATTTGTAACCGTAGTCCCGCAGGGTTTGCCTCATCCAAAGTAATTGCGCGCAACAATGGCCTGCGGCAATGTACTCGGCTTCGGCGGTAGAGAGAGCGACCGAATTTTGCTTCTTTGAAGCCCAAGAAACCAAGGATCTTCCCAAGAACTGGCAAGTCCCCGATGTGCTCTTTCTATTGATTTTGCACCCCGCCCAATCGGCATCCGAATAACCAATCAAATCAAATGTGGATCCCCGAGGGTACCAAAGCCCAAACTTAGGAGTATAAGCTAGATATCTCAAGATTCGTTTTACGGCCGTAAGGTGTGATTCCTTAGGGTCGGATTGGAATCTTGCACACATGCAAACAGAAAGCATAATGTTCGGTCGTGATGCACATAAATAAAGCAATGAACCTATCATCGACCGGTATACCTTTTGATCCACGGACTTACCTCCCGTGTCGAGGTCGAGATGCCCATTGATTCCCATGGGTGTCTTGATGGGTTTGGCGTCCTTCATTCCAAACTTGGTTAGAATGTCTTGAGTGTACTTCGTTTGAGAAATGAAGGTGCCCTCTTGGAGTTGCTTGACTTGGAATCCTAGAAAATACTTCAACTCCCCCATCATTGACATCTCAAATTTCTGTGTCATGATCCTACTAAATTAGTCTTCAAAGCCGGGAGGTTGCTCAACATAGACCTCTTCCTTGATAGGTCCGTTGAGGAAGGCACTCTTCACGTCCATTTGAAAGAGCTTGAAGCCATGGTAAGTAGCATAGGCCAATAATATACGAATTGACTCAAGCCTAGCTACGGGTGCATAGGTTTCACCAAAATCCAAACCTTCGACTTGTGAATACCCCTTGGCCACGAGTCGAGCTTTGTTCCTAGTCACCACGCCATGCTCGTCTTGCTTGTTGCGGAAAACCCACTTGGTTCCTACAACATTTTGATTAGGACGTGGAACTAAGTGCCATACCTCATTCCTCGTGAAATTGTTGAGCTCCTCTTGCATCGCCACCACCCAATCCGAATCTTGGAGTGCTTCCTCTACCCTGGTTGGCTCAATAGAGCAAACAAACGAGTAATGTTCACAAAAATGAGCAACACGAGATCTAGTGGTTACCCCCTTATGGATGTCGCCGAGGATGGTGTCGACGGGGTGATCTCGTTGGATTGCTTGGTGGACTCTTGGGTGTGGCGGCCTTGGAACTTCCTCATCCTCCTTATCTTGATCAATTGTATCTCCCCCTTGATCGTTGCCGTCATCTTGAGGTGGCTCATTTGCTTGATCTTCTATTTCATCAATTTGAGCTTCATCCTCATTTTGAGTCGGTGGAGAGTCTTGCGTGGAGGAGGGTTGATCTTGTGCATTTGTAGGCTCTTCGGATTCCTTAGGACACACATCCCCAATGGACATGTTCCTTAGCGCGATGCACGGAGCCTGTTCTTCACCTATCTCATCAAGATCAACTTGCTCTACTTGAGAGCCATTAGTTTCATCAAACACAACGTCACAAGAAACTTCAACAAGTCTAGAGGACTTGTTAAAGACTCTGTATGCCCTTGTGTTTGAGTCATACCCTAGTAAAAAGCCTTTACAGTTTTAGGAGCAAATTTAGATTTTCTACCTCTCTTAACAAGAATAAAGCATTTGCTACCAAAAACTCTAAAATATGAAATATTGGGCTTTTTACCAGTTAGGAGTTCATAGGATGTCTTCTTGAGGATTCGGTGTAGATATAACCGGTTTATGGCGTAGCAGGCGGTGTTGACCGCCTCGGCCCAAAACCGATCCGGTGTCTTGTATTCATCAAGCATGGTTCTCGCCATATCCAATAGAGTCCGATTCTTCCTCTCCACTACACCATTTTGTTGTGGCGTGTAGGGAGAAGAGAATTCATGCTTGATGCCCTCCTCCTCAAGAAAGCTTTCAACTTGAGAGTTCTTGAACTCCGTCCCGTTGTCGCTTCGAATTTTCTTGATCCTCAAGCCGAACTCATTTTGAGCCCGTCTCAAGAATCCTTTTAATGTCTCTTGGGTTTGAGATTTTTCCTGCAAGAAGAAGACCCAAGTGAAGCGAGAATAATCATCCACAATTACAAGACAATACTTACTCCCGCCGATGCTTATGTAAGCAATCGGGCCAAGTAGATCCATGTGGAGTAGCTCAAGCGGCCTGTCGGTCGTCATGATGTTCTTGTGTGGATGATGGGCACCAACTTGCTTTCCTGCTTGGCATGCGCTACAAATCCTGTCTTTCTCAAAATGTACATTTGTTAGTCCTAAAATGTGTTCTCCCTTTAGAAGCTTATGAAGATTCTTCATCCCAACATGGGCTAATTGGCGGTGCCATAGCCAACCCATGTTAGTCTTAGCAATCAAGCAAGTATCGAGTTCAGCTCTATTGAAATCAACTAAGTATAGCTGACCCTCTAATACTCCCTTAAAAGCTACTGAATCATCACTTCTTCTAAAGACAGTGACACCTACATCAGTAAACAGACAGTTGTAGCCCATTTTGCATAATTGAGATATAGAAAACAAATTGTAATCTAATGAATCTACAAGAAAAACATTGGAAATAGAATGGTCAGGTGATATAGCAATTTTACCCAATCCTTTGACCAAACCTTGATTTCCATCCCCGAATGTGATAGCTCGTTGGGGATCTTGGTTTTTCTCGTATGAGGAGAACATCCTTTTCTCCCCGGTCATGTGGTTTGTGCACCCGCTATCAATAATCCAACTTGTACCTCTGGATGCATAAACCTACAAAACAAATTTAGTTCTTGACTTTAGGTACCCAAACGGTTTTGGGTCCTTTGGCATTAGAAACAAGAACTTTGGGTACCCAAACACAAGTCTTGGAGCCCTTGTGTTTGCCCCCAACAAATTTGGCAACTACCTTGCCTGATTTGCTTGTAAGCACATAAGATGCATCAAAAGTTTTGAATGAAATAGCATGGTCATTTGATGCACTAGGAGTTTTCCTTTTAGGCAACTTTGCATGGGTTGGTTGCCTAGATCTAGATGTCTCACCCTTATAAATAAAAGCATGATTTGGTCCAGAGTGAGACTTCCTAGAGTGAATCCTCCTAATCTTGCTCTCAGGATAACCAGCAGGGTACAAAATGTAACCCTCGTTATCCTGAGGCATGGGAGCCTTGCCCTTAACAAAATTAGACAGTTTCTTAGGAGGGGCATTAAGTTTGACATTGTCTCCTCTTTGGAAACCAATGCCGTCCTTAATGCCAGGGTGTCTCCCATTATAAAGCATACTACGGGCAAATTTAAATTTTTCATTCTCAAGTTCATGCTCGGCAATTTTTGCATCTAACATGGCTATATGATCATTTTGTTGTTTGATTAAAGCCACGTGATCATGTATAGCATTGACATCAACATCTCTACATCTAGTACAAATAGAAACATGCTAAAAAGATGTAGAGGGTTTGCAAGTTTTCAATTCTATAACCTTAGCATGTAATATATCATTCTCATCTCTAAGGTTAGAAATGCAAACATCAAAATCTCTAGCCTTAGCAAGCAATTTTTCTTTTTCATCTCTAAGGCTAGCAAGAGAAACATTCAACTCATCAATTCTAGCAAGTAAATCAATATTATCATCCCTAGAATTGGAAGTTGAAACATTGCAAACATGTGAATCAACCTTAGCGATTAATCTAGCATTTTCATTTCTAAGGTTGGCAATAGTGTCATGCCATGTGCTTAGCTCACTATTTAAATTTTCACATTTTTCTATCTCTAGAGCATAAGCATTCTTGACCTTAACATGCTTCTTATTTTCTTTAATAAGGAATTCCTCTTGAGAATCCAAGAGATCATCCTTCTCATGTATAGCACTAATTAATTCATTTAATTTTTCCTTTTGTTGCATGTTGAGGTTAGCAAAAAGAGTGCGCAAGTTATCCTCCTCATTTTTAGCATCATCCTCATCACTAGAGGTTTCATATTTGGTGGAGGACCTTGATTTTACCTTCTTTTTGCCGTCCTTGGCCATGAGACACTTGTGGCCGATGTTGGGGAAGAGGAGGCCTTTGGTGACGGCGATGTTGGCGGCGTCCTCGTCGTCGGAGGAGTCGGTGGAGCTCTCGTCGGAGTCCCACTCACGGCATACGTGGGCATCGCCGCCCCTCTTCTTGTGGTACCTCTTCTTTTCTCTCCTCTTGCCCTTCTTGTCGTTATCCCTATCACTGTCACTTGATAATGGACATTTAGCAATAAAGTGATCGGGCTTACCACACTTGTAGCAAACCTTTTTGGAATGGGGTTTGTAATCCTTCCCCTTCCGTTGCTTGAGGATTGGGCGAAAGCTTTTAATGATTAAAGCCATCTCCTCGTTGTCGAGCTTGGAGGCGTCGATGGGTTGTCTAGTTGATGTAGACTCCTCCTTCTTTTCCTCCGTTGCCTTAAGCGCCACGGGTTGAGCTTCGGAAGTGGAGGGCTCATCAAGCTCGATGATCTTCCTTGAGCCCTTGATCATACATTCAAAGCTCACAAAATTCCCGATTACTTCCTCGGGAGTCATTAGTGTATATCTTGGATTACCATGAATTAACTGTACTTGAGTAGGGTTAAGGAAAATGAGTGATCTCAAAATAACCTTAACCACCTCGTGGTCATCCCATTTCGTGCTCCCGAGGTTGCGCACTTGATTCACCAAGGTCTTGAGCCGATTGTACATATCTTGTGGCTCCTCTCCTTGGCGAAGTCGAAAGCGACCGAGCTCCCCCTCGATTGTCTCCCGCTTGGTGATCTTGGTGAGCTCATCACCTTCGTGTGCCATCTTGAGCACATCCCAAACCTCCTTGGCGCTTTTTAGACCTTGCACCTTGTTGTATTCCTCCCTACTTAGAGAGGCGAGGAGGATGGTCGTTGCTTGGGAGTTGAAGTGCTCGATTTGGGCAACTTCGTCCGCATCATAATCTTCATCCCCTATGGATGGTACCTGCACACCAAACTCAACTACATCCCATATACTTTTGTGGAGTGAGGTTAGATGAAATTTCATTAAATCACTCCACCTTGCATAATCTTCACCATCAAAAGTTGGTGGCTTGCCTAAAGGGATGGAAAGTAGAGGTGTGTGTTTGGTAATGCGTGGATAATGTAGAGGGATCTTACTAAACTTCTTGCGCTCGTGGCGCTTAGAAGTGACGGACGGCGCATCGGAATCGAATGTCGATGGTGATGAAGTGTCGGTCTCGTAGTAGACGACCTTCCTCATCTTTTTGTGCTTGCCGCTACTCCGATGCGACTTGTGAGAAGAGGACTTCTTCTCCTTCCCTTTGTTGGAGTAGTCCTTCTTCTCCTTCCTCTTGTTGTGGGACTCTTCCGATGAAGTCGACCCGCGGCTCGTAGTGGGCTTGTCGCCGGTCTCCATCTCCCTCTTGGCGTGATCTCCCGACATCACTTCGAGCGGTTAGGCTCTAATGAAGCATCGGGCTTTGATACCAATTGATAGTCGCCTAGAGGGGGGTGAATAGGGCGAAACTGAAATTTACAAATATAAACACAACTACAAGCCGGGTTAGTGTTAGAAACAATAACGAGTCCGCGAGAGAGGGCGCAAAACAAATCGCGAGCGAATGAACAATGGGACACGTGGATTTGTTTCACCGAGGTTCGGTTCTCGCAAACCTACTCCCCATTGAGGAGGCCACAAAGGCCGGGTCTCTTTCAACCCTTTCCCTCTCTCAAACGATCCACCGATCGAGTGAGCTTCTTCTTCTCAATCACTTGGAGCACAAAGCTCACACAAGGACCACCATAAGATTGGTGTCTCTTGCCTCAATTACAAGTGAGTTTGATCGCACTAAAGAGCCAAAGAAAGAAGAAAGCAATCCAAGCACAAGAGCTCGAAAGAACACAAGCAAATCTCTCTCTCTAATCACTAGGGCGTTGTGTGGAGTTTGGAGAGGATTTGATCACTTGGGTGTGTCTTGGAATTGAATGTTAGAGCTCTTGTAAGTAGTAGAAGTGGGAAAACTTGGATTGCCATGAATGTGGGATGGTTGGGGTTTTTATAGCCCCAACCACCAAACTAGCCGTTTGGAGGAGGCTGTCTGTCGAATGGTGCACCGGACAGTCCGGTGCACACCGGACATGTCCGGTGCGACAGCCACGTCACTCGGCTGACTGTTGGAGCTCTGACTTCTAGGCCCGCCGCGATGTCCGGTGGCACACTGGACACGTACTGTTGAATGTCCGGTGCGCCAGTATGGGCGAGCCTGACTTCTGCGCACGCTGGCGCGCATTTAATGCGCCCGCAGGTAGCCGTTACCTCGTCGTCTCACCGGACAGTCCGGTGCACACCGGACATGTCCGGTGAATTATAGCGGATCAGCTTCCGCGAATTCCCGAGGCTGCGAAGTTTGGAGCCGCGTCCCCTTGGAGCACCGAACACTGTCCGGTGTACACCGGACATGTCCGGTGAATTATAGCGCGCTGGCTCCAGGATTTCCCGAAGGTGAAGAGTTTGGCCTGAGGTGCCCTGGTGCACCGGACACTGTCCGGTGGTGCACCGGACACTGTCCGGTGGCACACCGGACAGTCCGGTGTGCCAAGCCAGGGCAGCCTTCGGTTGATCCTTGCTCCATTGGTTAAACCCTTTGCTAGGTCTTTTTATTGGCTAAGTGTGAACCTTTTGCACCTGTAGAACTTATACACTAGAGCAAACTAGTCAGTCAAATTATTTGTGTTGGGCAATTCAACCACCAAAATCATTTAGGAAATAGGTGTAAGCCTAATTCCCTTTCACTAGGTGTTGCCCGTTCTTCGGGTCCGGACCCACGACCGGTTTCTGGAGGAGATGAGGTACGATGAGAGGTACACTCCTCTCCTACAGAGGACTGGCTTGGACGTTGTATCGTACCAGGTTCGCCGTGGGCTGCCCACTTTCAACCCAGTGGCGTTGACGGCTCTGGTCGACAGGTAAAGACTTCTCTATTTGTTTAATATTTATAATTACCAAATCTACTTTGCATACTAATGATTTTGTATTCGTTTGTCTTCCAATAGGTGGCGGCCAGAGACTCACACTTTCCACCTTCCCTGTGGTGAGATGACTGTGACACTTGAAGATTGCCAGAAGATTCTTGGTCTCAGCATTACTGGTCGTCCAGTGACCGGTCAGGCATCACCAGGCGGATGGAGGCAGAGGGTAGAGGCCTTTCTTGGGAGACTGCTTCCGGATGACCTACGAGGTAGCCACAACACCGGAGTCCCACTGACCTGGCTTAGGCAGGCCTTTGGGTAGTGTCCACCTGGTGCAGACGAGCAGACGGTTGAATACCATTGTCGAGCTTGGATTCTCTACCTCTTTGGTTCAGTTCTTTTTCCAGACGCGACAGGCGACAGCGCGTCATGGATGTTTCTGCCCTGCCTGACTGACTGGGACACGACAGGAGGTTACAGCTGGGCTTCTGCAGTGTTGGCCTTCCTGTACAGGCAACTTTGCGAGGCTTGTCGTCGTTCGTCGAGGACCGCTAGCTTAGGTGGATGTGTCTACCTACTACAGTTATGGATGTGGGCACACATACCCGTCGGGCGACCCAGAGAGTTTCCTCCTCGTGAGTGGTTCGTGGTAGCCGGACTTCGGCTTAAACCCACGGCTGCTTACCGCTGGGACCAGGTCGAGGAGCCATTCGCACGACACCAGCGTGCTTACGTGGAGTACTCAAACGAGCTCGACGCACTTACTCCTTCGATGGTGAGTTGTCTACTTTTATCTTTTTCCTTAAACAGTTGGTAAAAATGACTATAAACTTACATGTGCTTTCTAAAACTTTTGCAGGTGATCTGGCAACCGTATCTTGATCCATATTTCGCCAGCATACAGTTGAGCAGCATGTGCTTAATAGACGAGGACGTCTACCTAATGAGGTGTCCCCTCATCTGTTTTTATGCTGTTGAGTACCACTTGCCCCACAGAGTTGCTCGACAGTTTGGATTGCGACAGGAGTTTCCGGTGGAGCCATTCTCGACTTCAATAGAACTTCATAAGTGAGTGACTACATGAACTCGTTATTCTAACTAATAATTCAAATTTTGAATGAGTTACTAATATATGTTTCTAACTTTTCTAGGTTCGACAGACAGAGATAGAAGAAGGTCACGGACTTCAAAACCCACCACCGTGATTACATTGATGAATGGGAACAGTAGGGGGATCTTAACTATGAGAACGATCAGGCGCACACAAACTACAACTTCCGGAGGTATTTGATTTGGTATGCTGGTGTGACTAGGTGCAAGCTGAAGGGGCAGTGGACAGCTGCAGACTACGCCGAGCAAGAATCGTCGGACGACGAAGACACAGCTTTCGACATAGCTGCTCGGCATGGGTCCCAAATTGAGGCAGCTCCAATCCTTGACAGAGTGGTAACTATTTCTTTACAAAAATTAGAGATTTCAATTCAATGCTTTATGTCTAGTTTTGAGCATCCTAATGTTTTAACTTGTGAATAGGGAAACTCTATGCTCGTATCTGTTGTTGAACTTGAGCGTATCTCACAGAGAACTTCAGATAGTACTACGCTTTCGTTACTATCAGTGAGTACCAATGTTTAAAAGAAAACTTGTTTATTTGTATGTTGTAACATATGTCTGAAACTAATATTTCAATTACAGAGGGTATCACGTCGTCTTTGTCGTGCTGCGGCTCGGTGTGGATGCCGGTCTCTAGCGGGCGTTGACGTGCAGCTGCCTGTGCCTCGTATGCAGCAGGACGTTCAGCCTCCCATTTGTGCAGTTGGACCATCTACAGCAGGACTGAGCTCCTCGCGATCGACGCGGGACACGTTTGAGGACGTGGCCCACGAGGACGAGGACAAGGACGACGACGACGATGACGACGACACTAGCGCTGGCGCCGCAGGTCAGGAGGAGATTGGACCATCTCAGTTGCAGGATGCTCCTACAACTCAGCCATCACAGCTGACACCACGTAGAAGGCGTCCACGAGACCCTTACACTTCAGGCACCGATGCTCTTGGGGCCAAGGGCAAGGGTAAGACTAGGAGGAAATGAATACTTTTGTGATGTTGGTCTTATGCTGAAAACTTTGTGATTTGGACTCATGCTGGAGACGTTGTAATGTGAATTATGTTATGTGTTTTGGACTATGTTTTGTGGACATTGTATTTTGGACTTTGTTTGTGAACATTGTATGAATAACTATGTTCTGTGGATATTTTTATATTAGATGTTATTTTTGTGATGTATTATATGTTGAAATATGGTCATGTCTTATAATATGTGATTATTTGAACTGTGGTTGTTAATAAAACAAGGGGAACTCTTGCAATTTTTTTTGTGAATTGTAAAAAACATAACAAGCAATAAGTAACGCATCTTTAGAGTTCTAAAATAGTTTAGATATTAAAGTAGAGTTCTAAATTATTTTGGATACGAAAATACTACATAACAGGCTACAAGTTTCTTCAGTCTGAATCACAATCTATAAGTAACTCATCTTCGGAGTCATCTGTCGCGCAATCCTCAACAACAACCTCATTACACTTACTGCATTGTCCTGCATCACACTTGTCACCAGTTCTCTTGTAATAATTGGCTTCTGCTTCATCTGCAGCTTGGGAGAATAGCTCATCCTCAGCCTCAGCCTCATTAGACTTCTTCTTGTAATAAGCCGCCTCTACCTCTTCGGCGGCCTGAGACATAAACTCATCCTCTTCCTCTTGAGCACGTAATCCTACTTCAGCTAGTGAGATGAGCTCACTCAACCTAGATGTGTCGTCCTCCTTTTCTCCATGTAATCCTGCCTCTGCGAGAGCGATAAACTCACCCAATCTAGATGTGTCGTCGTCCTCCTCCTCCATCAGCTCAACCGTCGCCATTTTATCCTGAACATATCTTGCATGCGCCTCATCGGCCAAATAGTTTACGCCACATCCAATATCTGCAAATATAATGAGCAAAATAAGTTAGCAAAGTCAAGATAAATAAATTGTACTAACATAATTATAGTATCATTTTTCTCACTTACTTCCCTTGAGGCGATCAGCAAGATTATCCAACATCTGTTTCTCGGCTTGAGCCGCTTCCCATTCCCTTGCATCCTGTGATCTCTTCTCATCTGCCGCCTTCAACCTCCTATACTCTGCACGCTTCGGGCTATCATAAAAGGCAGTTTTTGCTTCCCTACGCATGTCGCGTATGCGATCGTTAATGTACGAATCGACGAGTTGAGATCCACAACACATCTTCTGTCCCATTAGTCTCTTAGACTCTATTGTGCGCATCACCTCTCCTTTGTCGTCGTAACTCTCCCAACTGCATTTCCTCGTCTCCTACAAAAAAAATAGTAAGTACCGCTATAACATTACAACTGGTGCAAAATAAATAAATAAATATCAACCTCATCGTAATCGACCATATGTCCACAAAAATATCTAACACCAAGCTTAGAAGGAACTAATCCATACTTAGCTTCAATACCACATTTGCAGAGTACTGGATCAAATTTCACCTCTTCTTCCGCCCACTGATTGTATCTCTTTTCCTTTACCTCTGGCTCTGGCCAATGGGACAAAGGACCATACAACCACTCTCTGAAACGACACTTACGCCACCCGTATGGCTGCAGGAGAAAAAATTAGTAATTTATTGTAAATAATAACTAGTTCATAAATTTAGCGTATCGATGGGCTCACATAATCAATGTTCGGACAACAGAACTGCTTCTCATAGTCTTCATCGATGACAGCACGGTCTCCACAATCGCACCGAGTCGGTGAGTCCATCCGTCTTTCTGTTGCTACCTCCTTCTCCGCATCCGTCATTGGTGGAGGATTCGGAGGAGGAGGTACCCAACGCTTAAAACGATCATGACTAGTCCTTCCACTCAACCAATTAACAAAAAGAAGATATCGAGGGTCAAATTTATCAGGACCATCGATCCACTGGAAAAAGAAACACCTCTGATGCCCCTAAAATAATGGAAAGGAAGCACTATTACACATCTACAAAATAATGAATGCGAACAAAATTAAGTGACAAGTCATAAGCTACGTACGTCCAAACCGCCACAAAGGTAGTAGCAGCGAGCAGCCGTGTCTGGATGTTGTGATTGATGTACCCAAGCCAGTCTGCCACAGTCACAATTAGGCACGGGGAGTTCAGGAGGAACAGGAGCATCCTTACTAGATACGTCCGGATATAACTCCCGAGGACGACCTCTCTTCTGCCACAACGCCTCTCGGTACATGTCTTTCATCTAATAAACGATTATAATTATCACTTGTACCTAATATGCTTTATAATAAGTTTACACAAACTAATAATCGAAATGATAATATAATAGGTTTATACAAACTATTAAACTATGAAACTATGAGTAACTATGAAACTAACAACCTAATATACAAAACGAATCAGTTGGGCATCATACCTTAGTCTACAAAGTGAACCAACTCAAATCTTTAAATCCAGCAAATTTTGACGAAGTTTGGAAATGAGCTGCTCTCGGCCAGCCGCGCGGCCGGTTTTATAGACATACCTAGCTCGGCGCCAAGATCTATGGCGCTGAGCTCGGCGCCAGGATCTGTGGCGCCGAGCTAGGTGCCACGTCGGCTGCCACGTCTCCGCTGGCCGCCATGGCCACGTCAATGCTCGGCGCTATAGGCTGTGGCGCCGAGGTGTGTTAGCTCGGCGCCACAGTCTATGGCGCCGAGCATCGGGTCCAAACTTGGAAATAAATTTTTTTGGAGGTCCAAACATAAATTTTTGTCACAAAAGGGGCTAAAAAACAAAAAAAATACAGTCGCACACATTCATTATTACGTACTGCTCCGGTGTCCTTGTCGCATTTTCTGGCCCTGTAGCAATCGCGTCCAGTAATGGCACATGGGTCCGGGGGATCGGGATAGGATCATGATGGAAGCGTGCGCATGCATAGCCGCATGGTCATGGACAGAGGAGTGGTCCATGTGTGTCCAACTAGCTAACGTGCCCATCACCGGCCACCGCGGGGACTAGGCACCACACTCCGGAATTGCACAGGAAAAATCACGGTTCCTGGTTCCATCGTTGTCAACGGAGACGATCCAAGAGAGGATCAATTATCACCTACACGAACACGACTGCGATTCGGGACCCCGTCCCGTCCCGTCCCGGCCCGGCCCGGTCTGTGCCAACTCTACCTCCGTTCATTTCACGTGCAAGCCAACTTTTTTCTAACAAGCTTTTCTAAAAATATGACTATAAGGAGAATGGGAAGAATTTAATTATCATTACGATTACGTGTGAAAGAAATAAAATTGTTCATAGGGCTCATGATCTAGAAAGTGACGAATTCCTACTATTACAACGACTCAACCAATTATATGTTTATATTGATTTTAGATGGTTTTTACCGCAACGAATTTTATAGAAGCTGACTAAAAAGTTGAGCGTTTGACAGTCCGCAGCAGCTTTTGGTAACCAGAAACTGCCAGAAGCTGAAACAAACAGGGTCATTGCCGTGCCGACTAGTTACTCTAAGGATCGATCTGTTCGGGTACCACATAAGATTTTGTATAAATATAATAGTAGCACTCTTTACATAACATAATGATGATTTCCTCAACTGCTCACCATACACGTGCCACACGACCACGCGAGGTTAGAGCATCATTGAAAAACTTACTTTCGAAATCATTATTTTCAAGGGTCATCTGTATAAATTTATTTTTCTATATTTTTTCTTGTATTTTTCATCAGTTTTTCTATATTTTAGTTACACTCTAACTCTATAAATTATTATTTTTTGTCTAGGGAAAAATTTGGAACACAAGAACGCGGGATGCGACAATTACACCATTTAACGTTATAGAGTTAGGAAAAAATCGAAACAAATCCTAAAAATCGACCTATAAATAGAGAGGTACTTAGATTTATTCACACCCCTCATTCTCCATTTCTCTCTCATCTTTTTCATATTGTAGCTTCTTGAAAGGGAAATAGGCTCACATCTTTTTCTAAATGATTTTGGTGGTTGAATTGTCCAACACAAATAATTGCACTAACTAGTTTGCTCTAGATTATAAGTTCTACAGGTGCCAAAAGTTCAACACAATCCAATAAAAAGTCCAAGAAAGGGTTCAAATAAAAAGAGCAAAAGACAACCGAAGGCTGCCCTGGTCTGGCGCACCGGACAGTGTCCGGTGCACCAGGGAGATCAACTCCAAACTTGCCACCTTCGGAAATTTGGAAAGCCACTCCGCTATAATTCACCGGACTGTCCGGTGTAGCACCGAACTGTCCGGTGTAGCACCGGACTGTCCGATGTGCCAAGCGGAGCAACGGTCGTCAGCGCAACGGTCGAGTTCAACGGTCGGCTGACAACGCTACAATGCGCGGACTGCGCGCGCAGAAGTCAGAGCAGGCGCAGATGGCGCACCGGACAGTGAACAGGACCTGTCCGGTGCACCACCGGACTGTCCGGTGACCCACATGTCAGAAGCTCCAACGGTTAAACCCTAACGGTTGGGTGACGTGGCTGGTGCACCGGATAGTGTCCGGTGTGTCCGTCGACAACAGAGTTCCCCAATGGCCATTTTGGTGGTTGTGGCTATAAATACCCCCAACCACCACTCAAGACACCCAAGCATTCACTACTCCTCATTCAATACAAGAGCAATACACAACACTCCAAGACACAAATCAAAGCCTCCGATCAAATCAAAGTCCACAATTCAACTCTAGTTTTTAGGACTTGTGAGAAGACCGGCTTGTGTTCTTTTGTTGTTCTTGTTGCTTGGTTGGCTTTCTTCTTTCTCTCATTCTTACTCTCAAAGCCTTGTAAGCAAAGCAAGAGACACCAATTGTGTGGTGGTCCTTACGGGGTCTAAGTGACCTAGGAAATCAAGGAAGGAAGCTCACTCGGTCTAGGTGACCGTTTGAGAGAGGAAAAGGGTTGAAAGAGACCCGGTCTTTGTGACCACCTCAACGGGGAGTAGGTTTGCAAGAACCGAACCTCGGTAAAACAAATCACCGTGTCATCCGCTCTTATTCGCTTGTGATTTGTTTTTGCTCTCTCTTTCGGACTGTATTATATTTCTAACGCTAACCCCGACTTGTAGTTGTGCTTAAAGTTTATAAATTTCAAATTTGCCCATTCACCCCTCCTATAGGCGACTTTCAATTGGTATCAGCGCCCGATACTTCATTAAGAGCCTAACCGCACGAATGATATCGAGAGCTCACGCCAAGAAGGAGATGATGACCGGCGAGAAGCCCGCCACAAGCCATGGGAAAGCTCCATCGGGAGAGTCCGGCAACAAGAAGAGGGAGGAATCACCTCCCCGCGTGAAGTCACACCGGAGTGGCGACAAGAAGAAGAAAATGAAGAAAGTGGTCTACTATGAGACCGATTCTTCGTCGCCTTCCACCTTCGTATCCGACACACCTTCCGTCACTTCTAAGCGCCATGACCGCAAGAAGTTTAGTAAGATCCCCTTACGCTATCCTCGTATTTCCAAACGCACTCCTTTACTTTCCGTCCCACTAGGCAAACCACCGGTTTTTTACGGTGAAAATTATTGTATGTGGAGTGATAAAATGAGGCACCATCTAACCTCACTCCACGCTAGTATTTGGGACATTGTTGAATTTGGTGCGTAGGAACCATCCGTGGGGGATGAAGGCTATGACTCGGATGAGGTAGCCCAAATCCGGTACTTCAACTCCCAAGCCACCACTATACTCCTCGCCTCTCTAAGTCGAGAGGAGTATAATAAGGTGAAAGGGTTGAAGAGTGCCAAAGAGATTTGGGACATCCTCAAGACCGTGCACGAAGGAGACGAGGTGACCAAGATCACCAAGCAGGAAACGATCGAGGGGGAGCTCGGTCGATTTATGCTCAACCAAGGAGAGGAGCCACAAGCCATATACAACCGGCTCAAGGCCTTGGTCAACCAAGTGCGCAACCTCGAGAGCACGAAATGGGATGACCATGAAATGGTCAAGGTTATTCTTAGATCACTCGTTTTCCTTAACCCTACTCAAGTTCAATTAATTCGTGGTGATCCAAGATATAAACTAATGTCTCCCAAGAAAGTGATAGGAAAGTTTGTGAGCTTTGAGCTAATGATCAAAGGCTCCAAACAAATCATTTAGCGAGGTGCCACCTCCACACCCGAGGTGCAACCCGTTGCCTTCAAAGCAACGAAGGAGAAGAAAGAAGAGTCTACATCAAGTAGGCTCTCCATCGACACCTCCAAGCTAGACAATGAGAAGATGGCTTTAATCATCAAAATCTTTCGCCAAATCCTCAAGCAAAGGAGGGGGAAGGACTACAAGCCCCGCTCTAAGAAAGTTTGCTACAAGTGTGGTAAGCCCGGTCATTTCATTGTTAAATGTCCATTATCATGTGATAGTGACAGGAGCGATGACAAGAAGGGGAGAAGGAAGGAGAAGAATAAATATTACAAGAAGAAGAGCGGCGATGCCCATGTATGCCACGAGTGGGACTCTGACGAGAGCTCCACCGACTTCTCCTCTGACGAGGACGCCGTCAACATCGACGTCAACAAGGGCCTCCTCTTCCCCAACGTCGGCCACACGTGCCTCATGGCAAAGGACGGCAAAAAGAAGAAGGTAAAATCTAGAGCTTCCACTAAATATGCAACATCGAGTGATGAGGCTAGCTCTAGTGATGATGAGGATGATTTGCTCACCCTTTTTGCCAACTTAAACATGCAAAAAAATAAAAATTAAATGAATTGATTAGTGCTATTCATGAGAAGGATGAACTCTTAGATAGCCAAGAGGACTTCCTTATTAAAGAAAATAAGAAGCATGTTAAAGTTAAAAATGCTTATGCTCAGGAGATAGAAAAGTGTAAAAAATTAACTAGTGAGCTAAGCACTTGCCATGACACTATTTCCAACCTTAGATTTGAAAATGATAAATTGATTACTAAGGTTGAGAAATTAAATGTTAGTCATGATTCTCTTGTCAACCTTAGAAATGATAATGCTAATTTGATTGCTAAGATTGACAGATTGAATGCATCTCTCTCTAGCCTTAAAATCGAGAATGGAAAATTAATTGCTAAGGCTAAAGATTTAAATGTTTGCAATGTTTCTATTTCCAATCTTAGAGATGAGAATGCTATTTTACATGCTAAGATTGTTGAATTAAATACTTGCAAACCCTCTACATCTACTGTTGAGCATGTTACTATTTGCACTAGATGTAGAGACATTAATGTTGATGTTGTTCATGATCGCCTAGTTCTAATTAAACAACAAAATGATCACATAGCTCAACCTAGTGCCAAAATTAATGAGCATTACTTAGAAAATGAAAAAGTTAAATTTGCTAGAAGCATGCTCTATAGTGGGAGACGCCCAGGCATTAAGGATGCCATTGGCTTCCAAAAGGGAGACAATGTCAAGCTTAATGCCCCTAAGAAATTGTCCAACTTTGTTAAGGGCAAAGCTCCCATGGTTCAGGATAACGAGGGTTACATTTTATACCCTGCCGGTTATCTCGAACACAAAATTAGGAGAATTCATTGAAGGAAGTCTCACTCTGGCTCTCATCATGCTTTTATGTATAAGAGTGAGGCATCTAGTTCTAGGCAATCCACTCAAGCAAGGAAGCAAGTTGGTGTTCATCATCCACATAAGAACATCATGACGACCGACAGGCCGCTTGAGCTACTCCACATAGACCTATTCGGCCCGATAGCTTACATAAGCATCGGCGAGAGTAAGTATTGTCTTGATATTGTGGATGATTATTCTCACTTCACTTGGGTGTTCTTTTTGCAGGATAAATCTCAAACCTAAGAGACCTTAAAGGGATTCTTGAGACGGGCTCAAAATGAGTTTGGCTTAAGGATCAAAAAGATTAGAAGCAATAAAGGGACGGAGTTCAAGAATTCACAAATAGAAGGCTTTCTTGAGGATGAGGGCATCAAGCATGAGTTCTCTTCTCCCTACATGCCACAACAAAATGGTGTAGTAGAGAGGAAGAATAGAACTCTACTTGACATGGCGAGGACCATGCTTGATGAGTACAAGACTTCGGACCGGTTTTGGGCGGAAGCAATCAACACCGCTTGCTACGCCATCAACCGTCTCTACCTTAACCGAATCCTCAAGAAGACATCATATGAACTCCTAACTGGTAAAAAGCCAATGTTTCATATTTTAGAGTCTTTGGTAGCAAATGCTTTATTCTTGTTAAAAGAGGTAGAAAATCTAAATTTGCTCCTAAGGCTGTAGAAGGCTTTTTACTTGGTTATGACTCAAACATAAGGGCATATAGAGTCTTTAACATGTCCACTGGACTAGTTGAAGTTTCTTGTGACATTGTGTTTGATGAGACTAACGGCTCTCAAGTAGAGCAAGTTGATCTTGATGAGATAGATGATGAGAGGCTCCATGCGTCGCACTAAGGAACATGTCCATTGGGGATGGGTGTCCTAAGGAATCCGAAGAGCCTCCATATGTACAAGATCAACCATCATCTTCAAATCAAGCATCTCCACCAACCCAAGATGAGGATCAAGCTCAAGATGATGAAAATGAAGATAAAGAAGAGTCACCTCAAGAGGAGGACAATGATCAAGAGTGTCACACCCGGCTTTAAGGAACCAAAGCCAGGTGCATCTCATACATGCGCCAAGAAGACAACATATATAATAACAGAGTGTATAGAGATGAATGTCACAATAATCAGAGTACTTATTACATAGCGGAAGACTTATTACAAAATAAAAGAATAAACATAAAACGAACTAAGGATCGTTGGCGCCAATGTCAACTGAGAAACGCCACCTAGATCAGATCATACTCCTCGCCTTGTGGCTCCTCCTGAACCACCTGCTCTTCTCCTGTGGGGGGGGGGGTGTGAGACAGCAAGGGTGAGCTCACACATGATCATAGCTCAACAAGTTGTGGGGAACCAGTGGACATAAACTCACAAAGGTGTGAGTTCATGTGAAGTGTAAGGCTAATCAATGATAGGGGTTAAAGCTGAGCATTGCTTTTAAGTAGTTGGTCAAAATTTTATTAGCAGTTACTAAGTGTAAGTAAATACCAAACCATAAGTAAAGTAATAGAACAAAATTAATAACAAACCCATGCAATGCAAATGACAAAATTGAATTTAAGTTCCATAATTTAAACATCAGAGAGTCCTGAGCTGCTCATGACCGTGAGCTCGGCTAGTATACCAGTTTTACACTCTGCAGAGGTTGTACCCTTTACCCACAAGTCATGTTACCCATCTGCCAAGGGATCGCGACTTCCCATACACCTCTACCTAGGAAGCGCGGCAGGGCAACACTACAAGGCCTTTACAAAGTTCCACTAGCTTCCGAAAACCCGCTACAGTTTATAGGAAGTTCCAATGCAGGGTTCCTGGCTGACCGCCATCGCAGCAAAATCAACCAGGGACCTCCCTACACTGACCACTCCCCTACTGCCCTTGCCCCTTTCGGGTAAGGTAGTCTTCCACTAGCTTTCCTAATTAGTCAGCCAAGGGCGTCCCATTAAACCCTTGTGGTGGCACGTGTTACTCAAGTTAAGCTCTATGTTCCAATTAACATTAATGAACTTGACATGAACATAAATAGAATAACAAGAATAATTGGAACATAGATATAATAAATGATTATCCCAAAACCATGTAAAGCAATAGCAAACTACCCAAGTGAATCAGGGGTAAACAAGGTAATGAGATAAACAATCTAGGGTGACATATGGGGTCCCATCCAAAATTAACCTATGCATGGATAAGTGATATTAAAGAACATTATTGGGTAAAAAGTGGTCAAGGGCACAACTTGCCTTCAATGAGCTCCTGCTCAGCTACCTCAACCTGCTGCTCACCAGGATCCTCAGCAACGGGCTCTTCTACTCGCCACAATACAAACAAGCACAGGATATAGGAAAAATTAACATTACACCAAGCATGTAAACAAAATACACAGAGATATTCTACATATTAAAATAAAAACCTAGGAACTGGAATCATAATTTTCTGAGTTATAGATTTCAAGTTATGCATTTTCAAAGGTTTTATGTGCTTTAAATAAGATTAAGTGATAAATAAATTTCTTACTGTTTTCATGACATAACAGAGGCTCTAGGTGATAAAGAATAAAATTACAAAAATTTAGAAAGTGGAATGGATTAATTTGGAGTTCATATGTATTTTCTATGAATTATCAAAGTTCTAGCAATTATTTTGTATTAAAAATCTATTTAATAATCATTTTCCTTGATTTTATTATGTTCTGGACTGGGCCTCAATTTCTGGAAATGCCAGGGTCCTCGGTGTAAGTTTCCTAAGACACAAGGTATAGTGGCTATGGACGGCGGGTTGAATCTCTAATTACCAGGGGGTTCTTTAACAAAAGTACCCGCGAAGGGGTATTTTCTATTGTGGGCCGATCGATCCAGATCCTACGGTCCACACTCAATCCAAGCACATAAACGCGATGACTCAATCCCACCCGTCAGGTCATAGATCAACGGTTCAAACTCACTCACACCTAGATTCGTCGAGAGCCCTTGGTTTTTAGATGAACAGCTGAGATTTCCAATGACTAAAAAGGGATACGCTCTCTTCTAATCGCCCCCGTCCGAATTGGATCGGACGGCAACCGAGCCCTCCCCCTTCACAAGCCAACACGAGGCGGCGCCAGGAGCTCTCCACGGCGGAGACTCACCGGCGCACCGCCAAATTCGCCCGCTCCGGCGACAGCGCTCCCATCGTGGTGCAAGAAAAACGAAATTGAATCAAGTTCAATTACAAAGGGGGTGTCTCACCGGAGGGTTAAGCGAAGGCCGCGCGGGTTCACGACGGAGTGCGGCTCCACGGCGGAGGAGGCGCGCCGATGAGCAATTCACGGCGATGGGGAGCTCCCTCCCGGTTCGGGTGGCCAGAGCTCGATCCAAGGGTTCCTACTAAAACCCCACGGCTACTCTCGGGTCGCCAATTCCGGGTGAACACGGCTATCCGCCGCGGCGGCGACTTGGGTGGTGCGGTGGCTTCTTCCCTGGGAGCTACCCAGTTGACGTCGAGGGAACGGAAGCGGTCGTGCCACGGTAACAGAGACGGCCACATTTGTAGCCAGGGAGTGCGTGAGTCCGCGAGAGAACGTGGCCACGGCGGCCGATTCCTACGGCGAGCACGGCGGAGGTGGTTGAATCGTGCGACATTCGCGCGGAGCTGGCGATGACGGCGTGGCCCCACATGGTAGTGGCAAAACAGACACGGCGCGCGCGTGACGGGCGCGGAAGGAGAGGCTGGCACCCCAATGGACTCGTGCGGGTTGGGCATGCCACCATGCCCGGAACTTCTGTTGGGAGGCGAAGCTGACATGAGGGGGCCCAGCTGTAATCGAGACAGGGGCATGTGACGGAAGGAGGGGCATGCGGAGGAAGCGGCTGACCGAGGGGGCCCATGTGCAGCGAGAAACGGGAGAGCCACGCGCGTAAGCGGCCGATCCAGGGGACCCCACCAGTCGGCGCACGCGGGCGCTGGGCCGCGCGTGAGATCACCAGATGGGCCGAATGGGAGATAGCCGACCCAGTTAGGTATAGTACTCCTTTTCCTTTTTCTTTTATTTTCTCCTTTCTCCCTTCTTTCACAAATTCAAATTTAAATACTAATTTAAATTCAAACTTGTGACTAGTTCATTTGCAAACCATATCTGTGCAATTAAAAGTATTAGGTTTGAGAATATTTATTCAAATATAGTATTCATGTTTTCATATTCCTTCTCTTTTCTAGATTCAATAATTTCTTTTAGGATTTAATTTTCCCTTTTTGATCTTTAATATTTTCTTGTTACAAAATGCACACAAAAATCAAATATTCAACATGATGCATGGATTTAGTAGCATATCTTTTTATTAATTGTTCTTGGACATGGTGTTCACATAGGATGATGCATGAAGATCAACTCACATAAAGAGAAAATGTTTCTCTACTGGTATTATTTCTAGCAATTTACAAAGTGGGTGTTACAAATCCTACCCCCCTTAAAAATAATCTCGTCCTCGAGATTTAAGAAGAACGAGGGAAAAGGTGGGGAAAATCTATGCGAAGCTCTTCTTCTCTTTCCCAAGTTGCTTCATCTTCACCGTGGTGACTCCATTGGACTTTGCACATCTTTATCACCTTATTTCTTGTAACTCGAGTCAATGTATCCAAAATCTTGATCGGGTACTCCGTGTAAGTCAAATCACCTTGAACACTGAGCTCTTCCATTGGTAACTGTTCCTCGGGAACACGGAGACACTTCTTAAGTTGAGACACGTGGAACACATTATGCACATCTGATAGACTAGCAGGTAACTCAAGTTGGTATGCCATCTCTCCAACTCTCCTAAAGATCAAGAATGGTCCAATATAGCGAGGGGACAATTTGCCCTTAACCTTAAATCTCCTCATTCCACGAAGTGGTGACACCTTGAGGTACACATAATCTCCTTCTTCAAATTCCAGTGGTCTTCTTCTATTATCAGCGTAGCTCTTTTGCCTGGTTTGAGCTACCCTCAAATTCTCTCGAATTATACGAACTTGTTCTTCTGCTTCTTGAATCAGTTCAGGCCCAAAGAACTGTCTTTCTCCAGTCTGATCCCAATACAAAGGAGTCCTGCACTTCCTCCCATATAAAGCTTTAAAAGGTGACATCTTCAGACTGGCCTGATAACTATTGTTATATGAGAATTCAGCATAAGGTAGACTCTTATCCCAACTTCCTCCATGCTGAAGAGCGCATGCTCTCAACATATCTTCCAATACTTGATTAGTCCTTTCAGTCTGTCCATCAGTTTGAGGGTGATAAGCTGTACTAAAATTCAACTTCGTGCTCATGTTCTCATGAAAGCTTCTCCAAAATCTTGAGGTAAACTGTGAACCTCGATCAGACACGATCTTCTTTGGTACTCCATGTAAACACACAATACGAGCCATATATAACTCCGCTAGCTGAGAACCTTTATAAGTAGTCTTCACAGGAATAAAGTGAGCCACTTTAGTCAATCTATCCACAATCACCCATATAGCATCATATCCTTTCTGGGTGTGAGGCAATCCAGTAATAAAATCCATACCAATCTCTTCCCATTTCCACTCGGGTATCATCAGTGGATGCAATAGTCCAGCTGGCCTCTGGTGTTCAGCCTTAACTCTTTGACATACATCGCACATAGCCACATGTGCAGCCACATCTCTTTTCAATCCATACCACCAATACTTCCGCTTCAAATCTTGATACATCTTGGTACTACCAGGATGAATAGAATAATCCGAGTCATGGGACTCCTTTAAAATAGTCTCCCGAAGGCTTTTAGTATCAGGGACACACATCCTGTCCTTGAACCATACAGTGCCCTGCTCATCTTCCGTGAATTCCGGAACTCGACCTTCAGTAATCAGATCCTTAATCTCTTTTATTTTAGCATCACCAATTTGTCCTTTGCGGATCTCTTGCTCCAAAGTAGGTTCCACATCAATAGTAACTCCCTCAGTATGAGCAACTATCCCCAGGTTAAGTCTCCTGAAATCCTCAACAATCTCATCAGGTAGCTGGGCAACAATAGCTGAATGAACATGCTCCTTTCGACTCAAGGCATCTGCAACCAAATTTGCCTTGCCCGGGTGATAGTGAATCTCCAAGTCATAATCCTTAATAAGCTCCAACCAACGGCGTTGCCTAAGTGAAAGTGCATTCATCCCTTTTGTGAGTTTTGGTGATTTGGATAACAACACATTTAAAGGTCTAACGAGTTTGCTAAGTGTTGAACAGGAAATTCAGTATGATGAACATACTTGAATAGTGTATAATGATCAATGAACAAAGGTTCAACATGAGGTTAAATAACCAATGAGACAATGCAAATGAATATAATATGGTCTCTGTATTGGTTTGAATATATATGGACAAGACCTGAGAAATCACTACATACATATGATCAGAATAGAGGATAAAGTGATTAAGAGGACTGGTTAAGCCAAAGTGGATAAGATATGAGGAATCATGAATTGGCTTGACCATATTACTATCAGTCCATATATGCTTCTATGAGAATCAAACTAGAGCTTGATTGGTCTTAACAATTATATCTAAAAGACATTCAAGCAAGGTTCACAATATTGAAGAAATGATTCTCTCAATGGATGCTCAATATGATGTGACTCAAGAATGGCTTGATAGGGTGAAGATAGCAAGGAAAGGGCTTCGAGGAACTAAGCGAAGGTGAAGGCCAAGCGACGGCTTGTGGACCGAGGTACCATGGCTAAGGTGAAGAAGAGAGTACTTGCACTAAGTCGATGAACTAATCAGCTATGAAGAGTTATAACATGTTGATGCATCAGTACGGTGACTTGAAGCCATGATTTGAACTCACATATGGTGATATGGTACAAGTCACAGGGTTTGATTTATGTTTGCTTCAAAAGGTGAGACAAAGATGTTTGTGATCCTTATGAAGCAACGCCATGGAGAAATCACACATGAGACACCAATGACTCAAGGAGTTTACTTAATTATATTTTATTTAACTTGAGTATAGGAATCGTCGTACTATAAAGAGGGATCCAAAAAGAAGGTTGGTGTTTGCCAAAGCTCAAACCTCTCTATTCAAAAGCTATTTTTGAAAAGCAAAAATCTCTTTAACGTTCTTTGGTTGACCGTGGTTAGGATTGAGAAACCTAGAGTGTTCTTGCTGAAAAGCAGCTGAACTTGTTCAGCTGCAGCTGAGCTTTTCAGCTGAGCTGGACTTCAGCTGAGCTGAGCTTCTTCAGCTACAGCTGAGCTTTTCAGCTGAGCTGGACTTCAGCTGAGCTGAGCTTCTTCAGCTACAGCTGAGCTTTTCAGCTGAACTGAACTTCAGCTGAGTTGAGCTTCTTCAGCTGCAGCTGAGCTTTTCAGCTGAGCTGAGCTTTTCAGCTGGGCTGAACTTCAGCTGAACTCAACTTCAGCTGTGAACCTCTTTGACCATACCCAGCTGAACTTGCCTCCGGGCAGCTGAGCTGGGGTTTTCTCTCCAAAACTCTCTGGTATAGACCGGTTGAACTGGTCCTGAGGGGCAGTTCAGCTGGTCTCTGACCCCTCTGACCTCTGACCAACAGTCTGCCAGTCAGACTGGCAAACAGGTCGCCAGAAGTGTCAGGGGCGGTTCAACCGCCCCCCCTGGGCGGTTCAACCGGTCTTGGTCAACTTGACCAGTCTGCAGGTCAGTCTGCCAGTCAGACTGGCAGACAGGCTGCCAGGCCTGCCAGGGGAGGCTCAACCGCCCTAGGGGGAGGCTCAACCGCCCTCAGGCAGAAAAATCTGCCCAACGGCTAGTTTTGAGCTCCACCTATATATACTACCTCCTACCTCTCTCCCCACAGCCAAGAGCACGATTTGAACTCCATTTCTAACCCAAGAAACACCTCCCTCTCTCTCTCACACATCTCTTGCCTCTCCCATTTCAAATCTTTGGAGAGAAATCTTTGAGTGAGCTTGAGAGCTGCGATTTTGTGCTTCATCTCTAAATCTCTCTTGCTCTTCTTCTTCATTCGAGCTTTGGTACTACATCGAGTTCTTTGTGGATTCATTACTCTTGGAGCTTCTAGCTCCTAGACGACTAGGTGTCGCTTGTGAGTCTCCAAATCTTGTGGAAGACCACAAGAAAGTTTGTATTACCCGCTCGTTTGAGCAAAGATTAGTGTGTGAGCTTGACCTTTGTGGTCGGCAAAGGGAGGATTAGGGTTGAAAGAGACCCGGCTCTTTGTGGGCGCCTCAACGAGGAAGTAGGGCACCTTGGTGGTGTGACCGAACCTCGGGATAAATCTTGTGTCTCTTGTGTTCTTGCTCATTGTGTTTGTTTGTGTTCTTCGTTCTCTCACCATTGCGTGGAAGATTTGTTTATATCTTTTTGGTGTGTGGATTTTGAGAAGTGCCATTCTCAGATCTACTACTTTGAACCCTGTGGATCATTTAGAACATCTCATTTCCAAAGTTAACTGGGTGAATTTCGAGATCAATTCAGTTTTACCCAGTTTGCTTCTAGTTTTTGTTGAAAAAGTTTTAACTTGCCTATTCACCCCCCCTCTAGGCAACTTTCAATTGGTATCAGAGCCTAATCCTCGTTCTAACGCTTAACCGCGTGAGGAAAGATCATGTCGGGGGGACTAAGAAACGAAAGTGCTTCTAAGCTTGAAAAAGTTGAGGTTGCCTCGACTTCATCTTTTGGTGCAGATGTTGATCCTAGGGCAATAGACCTTGCCATGAGAATCGCCGAAAGGATGTTCCTCAAAATGAAGGAAGATGAGGCGAAGAACATTATTGAAGAAGAAGAAAATGATCGATGGAGACCAAACGACGAATCCACCTCTTCACAAGGTTCGTCTTTCAAATCCACTTCTCATATGTGCTTTATAGCTAATGGGAGTGACAGTGAAAGCGAAAGTGAGGATGAGGAGGAGCAAGAAAGTGATAGTGAAGATGAGGATGATCTTCAACAATTCTTCGCTCAGCTAAGCAAGAAACATCGGATGAGCTTGCTCAAACTCATGAAAAGAGCGGAAGAACAAAAAGAAATGCTTCATAAGCAAGAAGACTTCCTCATCAGAAAAATCGAAGACTTGGAGAAGTTGACCAAAGAGCATGAGAAGCTAAAGTGCTCTCATGATGATTTGGTCCAAAGGTATGAAGACATTTCAATTGAGCAAATTAAAGTTGTTAATCATTCATCATATATTGCTCAATTAGAAAGTAAAAATGCTATGCTCAAGAACACAATAGAAAAGCTAAATATTGAAAATCTAGCTATGCAAGAAAAACATGATATGCTTGTGTGCTCTCATAATAAATTGATGGATTCACATATCATGTTAGAAATGGCTCATGAGGTTGTGTTAACTAATTTGAAATCATACCAACCTCACACATGCACATGTACTCAAGTAGAAACTATATTATCATGTGCTAACAAATGTTGCTCTCAAGAAAGCCAATCTTCCGAAGGTGTTCTCTTTCTTTAGGATCTTCGGCTACGAAGCATATCCCCAACAGTAGCCCCTTCATGGCGCTAGATCGTTTTTCGTAACGAGCTTGATCCGTGAAAAAATCTTCAAGGCTTCGGGACGCCGAAGATCCGAAAAAACACCTTCCCTGAGCTCGTTGGCGAGAAACGATTAAAATAATCATCGCGCGCGCGGTGGCCCCATCTTGCAGCAGTTACGCGCGCCCCAGCAATTTACCTTGTCGGACCCTGTGGCCCACTGTTCAGCGAGTGCGGGTGACTGTTTGTTCGGTGCGGGAGGCCTTGATGATTCACCTTCCCACCTGCAGCACTATATAAACAGACGGGTAGATGTGAAGTTACCACAGCATTCATTGCTATTGCACTGTTTTGCTGCCAAAATTTTAGTCATAGTCAAAGCTTAATCATCGTGCTCAGACGAAACTTCGCTTTTGATTCTGCTTCGTCACAAGAGGAAGAGCTTCGGGAAAATCAAAAAAGTTAACAACAAAAAATTCAAGAAAGTCATAATCAAATGGCCAGAGTTCGCTCCACTGCTAGGGTTGATCGTGAGGGAGATGAGACCGAAGCTACTAAGACTGTTCCGATTTCCGAAGCAATGAAGCGGTCTGGGCTGGTAACATCGGAGGACGTCCCTGCCGCTGAAGCAGAGCAAGCTGATGTTGAGGAAAATGAGTCTGAAGATGATTATAGCAGCGCGGTGCCGAGAAAACCCAGCCATCTGGATTTCGGAAAATCCACCATCTCCGAAGGTGACCTAGCTAAGATGTTGAAATTGGGCTATTTTAATGAGGAAAAGAAAGAGCTGGTTCGCTTTGGTGGGGAGGAAACTACTCCGAAGCCAAGAAAAGATGAAGTAGTAGTTTTTAAAAGTTTCTTCAAAGCTGGTTTGAGATTCCCTTTGAATAAAATGATTGCTGATGTGCTGAAGACGTTCGGGATCTATTTTCATCAGCTAACTCCTAACGCTATCGTTAGGCTTAGCGTTTACATTTAGGCTCTCCGAAGCCAAGGTGTGGAACCATTTGCCGAAGGTTTCTGCCGAGTGCACGAGCTGCATTATCAGACTAAGGCTAGAGGAGATGGATTATATGAAAACTTTGGCTGCTACAATTTTGCATACCGCAAGACTACAAAATTTCCCGTGATCAATTACCGAAGCAAGTGGCCAGCTGGCTGGAAATCTGAATGGTTCTACGTCAAAGTTGACGATGATAAAGAGAAGCTGGTTCAAAGTCCGTTAGAGTTGATCTTCGGAGAGACCAGACCCCCGTGCAATATGACACCAGAGGGTCCAACCCAAATTGCGTTGGCTGAATTTAGGGTTATCGCAGAGCACATCGGCACTAGGGACTTAGTGCAGGAATTTTTGGCTTTCAAAGTGTTTCCAACTGTGAAAGAGTGGGCCATGCCGAAGCTTGAAGGAAAAAAGAAGGAAGGAGAACTTATCCGGCTACCCTACCATTATAAATTCAAGAGACATTTCAAAGTGCCTTGCCAAGAATGGCTGGATACAATCGAAGTAATGTGCAACGAAATACTTGGAAATTATTCTAAAAAAGAAGACCAATTGATGACTGCGGCCTTCGGCACCCGTCCGAAACGAAGGCTAAACCGAGTGATGGATGCTATAGGTTTTGAATATCCTGACTACGAGCGGCTGGACAAGGGTGCCGAAGGCCAAAAAAGGAAGAGAGTAGCTAGTGCTCTGAATAAGGACAATGAAGATCAACCGAAGAAGAAAAAACAAGAGTCTGAGGCGAAAACAGTTGCTCTGAAGAAAAGAAAGGCTTCGACTCCGAAGCAAAAATCAATTGATGAAAAAGAAAGGACTTCTGTGACATCCTCTGCTACCGAAGTAGAGGAAATCTTAAAGGTAATGACTGAAACTTTGCCTGTCAAACTAAGTCCACTGGAACTGCATCTGACGAAGCTTTTTTAGAAGGAAAAGGAGCCCGCAAAAATGAAGGCGCCTAGGCCAAAGAGGCAAAGAATCGTTACTGTGACAGAAGTCATTGAAGCAACACCACCAGGAGCTTCAGCTCCGAAGATATCGGCTATTGGAAGCATCACAGCTACTGAAGCTGTACCTTCGGAGGCTGCCGCAGAAGAGGCCAGAGCCGAAGATGCCAAATCCAAAGATATTAATTTAGAAAGCATGGTTGCTGACATAGACAAAATGCTACTAAACATGGCCGCGGAAGAAGCTGCTGCAGAGGAAGCTGCCGCAGTCACAGAAGAGACTACGGCCGCAAAACCCGAGAAGGAAGAAATGACTTCGGAAGACGAAGCTTTTGATTTTCAAAACTTAGTTGGCCGAGAGCTGACAAAAGCTAAAAAAGAACTAAAAGACTATGTTATATCTTGCGGGTATCGGCCGGGAGCGCTTCTCTTCGGCGGCATTGATGACGAAAAGTTGGGCTGCATACGAGACCAGACCGGGCCAAAAGTTATCGGTACTCTATCAAAGAGTATCGGCTTCCCGAAGCTCGAAGCAGACATTAGCCGCTACTGACGACAACACATTGTCGGTAGTCTATTTTATTCCAATTTCAAGGTAAACAACTTTTCTCTAACTTTTATTGCTTTTGCTAACATAGATGTTTTCTAACGAAGGTTATTTGTTCGCAGAGTATGTTGTTGAGCAAGGCTTTAAAAATGCAACAGGACTTAGAGGATAAAAAGCTCGAAATTATAATTGAGAACTTAGAGAACAAGATAAAAGAGCAATCAGTTGCTATCGAGAAGAAAGACTTCGAGCTTTAAACAACCGAAGGCCTATTAGCGGATGCTGAAGCCAAAATAACAGAATTAAATTCGAAGCTTCTTTCTCAATCAGAAAACTTCGAACAAGAAAAGCTGAAGCTTGATGCAAAACTTGAGGCCGAAGTCCAAAAAAGTTCAGAGCTGAAAGAATCTTTGACAAGCTTTCAAAATAAATGTCTCGAATTCAGCAATCGATGCATTCAACGGCTGAAGCAGGTGTTCTATTTTGTTGGAGCTAGCAGCGAGAAGTTTATTCCTTCGGCTGAAGACCTGCCTGGTGCCTTCGAGCATATTGAAGGTGAAATTAATGATCTTGACGAAGTTATAGCTGGGCATGGCGACTTCTGTGCCCTGGTAGCTTCTCGGGGCATAGCTGTTGCCTTTCTGAAGTCTGGCTGTGAACATGGGAAGATTATCAATAGACCCAACTTTAGCTTGTCACCAGCAGACTTAGATAATATTCCCAACCTTGCCCAAAGTATTGCGAATAGATTTATAAAATTAGTATGGACAAAGGGTGGACGAAGCAAAGCTGGTGACGAAGCTCGAAGCCACCTTAAGCCGGTAACAAAATCATACCTTATGCTTACCTTTTTCTTTGAATTTTGAATTTAGCTTATAATACTTACATACAGGATGACGAAGCCGAAGCTGAAGCTATGGAGTAAAAAGACGAAGCTCCATGAATGCTGACGAAGCTCGAGTAGTCTGTAGAAATAGCTCAAAAAACTTCTGTAATAACTTGTATAAAGTATGATGTAATTAAATCTCACTTCGTGGACTTTATCCATACCTTGTAATATAATCTTACCTTTCCGTCAATGTATAAAGTGCTTTGGTGTGGACGAAATTAAGATTTTTGAGCCAAAGGCGAAAAACACCTTCCCTTCTTTTCGTACACAGCGAAGCATAAAATTGTCTCTTTCCTTTTTTCCAAGGCCTTCTCTTTTAAAGTCGAAGCAAGTGTGTATGTTATGACAATGATGATCCTATGTATGTCTAAGTGAATGTTTATGAATGCAAATGTATGATGTAATGTATCGTGCAAATGAATGTTCAAAGACACATACGAAACCACAATCAAAAATCTTATTCCCTTAGGAATAACAAATCTTTGTCGTTTATTTTTCGGCTTCACCGCTTATCTTTCGGTGTATCAGCGCTGACTTTTCACTGTAAGTTCTGCATTCCCTTAGGAACGTCTTTTGAACTTCTTCACCTTTTACTTTCGGCGGTATCGTGTTGACTTTTCGCGCTTCGCCTTATACTTTGGCGGAATCAGCGTTGACTTTTCGCTGTAAGCTCTGCATTCCCTTAGGAACGACTTTTGAGCAGAAAACTTACGCTGCGCTCCCTTAGGAACGGTTTTTTGTAGCTTCGTCGTGCTCTGCATCCCCTTAGGGACGTCTTTCGAGATTCTCCCTATTTTTCCTTTTCTTTTTGCACTCGATGGTGCATGCTCAGTTTTTACATTTACATCTTCGAGGGATATTGCTCTTGTAGAGCTGATATAAGAAAAAGAGAAATTACATGCTATGGCCTCATTAAAAACCTTTCTACCCCTTTGGAAAGGAAAAGGGTGCCATAGGAAAGAATAAAAAAGATTACATTAGGCTACACATAATACCGCCAAAGCTCATCCGCATTCCAAGATCTAGGAATGTCGTTGCCGTCCATATCCTTCAACCTGTAGGAACCGGGTCTTGACGAAGATACTACCAGAAAAGGTCCTTCCCACTTCAACTGTAGGTTGCCTACTGTATCTGGGTTGGCAACTCTCCGAAGTACCAAGTGTCCTGGCTTAATATTTTTTAACCGAACTTTTCTGTCACACCATTTTATTGTTTTGGCTTGATATTTATTGATATTCTCCACAGCCTGAAGCCTGATCCCTTCTATAGCATCCTTTGCCACAGAATATATAATCAGCTTCGTCCTCTGCCGAAGCCACTGTTCTTATTGATCTTGCTTTAGCTTCTTCTAGGGTTATTGCTTCGTCACCAAACAACAATTTGAATGGTGTAAAACCTGTTGACCTTGACATCGTTGTGTTGTGGCTCCACACCACTATGATTAATTCGTCTGGCCACTTCCCCCTGGGCTGGTTGAAGATTAACTTCATTATTCCTATCATTATAATGTCATTAGCTCTTTCGACAAGTCCATTTGACTCCGGATGTCGAACCGATGCAAAATAGATCTTCGTGCCAATTTGTTCACAAAACTCTTTTAAAGCTTCAGCATCAAACTGTGTTCCGTTATCCACAGTGATAGCCTTCGGCACTCTGAAGCGACACACAATATTTTGCCAGAAAAACTTTTTGAATAGTGACCGAAGTTATTGTGGCTAAGGGCTTCGCCTCAATCCACTTAGAAAAATATTCTACTGCCACCACAACATATCTTAAATTCCCTTGTGCTGGTGGAAGTGAGCCTAGCAAATCAAGGCCCCACCTTTGCAATGGCCAAGTGGGTTGTATTAGTTGAGTTAGAGACGAAGGTTGTCTCTGATCTCTTGCATATTTTTGACAACCCTCGCATTTTTGGACTAGTTCTGTTGCATCCGAAGCTGCCTTCGGCCAATAAAATCCTTGACGAAAAACTTTACCCAGCAAGGGCCTAGATCCAATGTGAGATCCACACAACCCTGCATGTATTTCTTTCATCAGCTCTATACCTTCAACTCTGGATAAACATTTGAGTAATAGAGAACAGACTCCATGCTTGTATAACTCCCCTTCTATTATTACATATGGACGGGCTCTCGCCGCTATTCTCTTATGATAAGCTTCATCATCTGAAAGGAAATTGCCCTGGAGAAAAGACATGATCTCAGTTCTCCAATCTTCGCTATAAACAGGAGATATATTGAGCACTGCTCTTTCAAGAAGGTCAACCAAAGGTGTTTTTATTGTTTCAAAGAATACATCCGAAGGTAAAGGCAGCCCCTGTGCCGCTGACTTGGCTAGTAGATCAGCGTGCTCATTTTCTCCTCGTGGAATATTCTTGACAGAAAACCTTTCGAAGGAAGCTTCAAGCCTTCGAACTGTATCCAAATATTTCTCAAGCTTCGGATCTCTTGCTTTGCAACTTTTGTCAACATGACCAGAAATAACTTGGGAATCGGTTTTGAGAACCGCCCTTCTTATCCCCATTGCCTTCAACTTCCAAAGCCCTAAAAGCAAAGCTTTGTATTCAGCAATATTAGTCGTGCAGTTGAAATCGAGTTTTACTGCATAGCATGTTCTGACTTTGGAAGGTGCAATTAAAACGGCAGCTGCACCTGCCCCGAAGGTTCCCTAGGAGCCATCGCAGAACACTGTCCAAGCTTCGGCATCTTTACTTGCTTTTTCCTCCTGAGCCCCTGGCGTCCAGTTAGCGATGAAGTCTGCCAGCGCCTGAGACTGAATCGAAGATCTATGCACATAATCAATGCTGAACTCGTTGAGTTCCGCAACCCACTTTTCAATCCTTCCAGTAGCTTCTTTATTTCTCATAATATCCTTCAAAGGCTGTGATGAAGGAACAATTATATGGTATGCTTGAAAATAATGTCGAAGCTTTCTGGAAGCCATTAAGACGGCATACAGCACCTTCTCCATTTCTGTATAGTTTTTCTTTGATAAACTGAGAACTTCGGAGACGAAGTATACTGGAGCCTGCTTTTTCAATTGTCCTTCAAGCTTCTCCTAGACAAGCGCCGCACTTACTGCAGAGTGCGAAGCTGCCACATACAGCAGCAGAGGAGCCCCTGGCGCTGGTGGAGTTAAGGTTGTTAAATCTATCAGATACTGCTTTAGCTCTTCGAAGGCTTTTTTCTGAGCTGACCCCCATTGAAAAACTTCGGCTGACTTCAGCACTTCAAAGAATGGTAAATTTCTCTCTTTGTGCTTGGCATCCGAAGATGCCAGTCTTCCTGTTAGCCGTTGAGCCCCTTTCTTTGTGCTTGGCGGCTTCATCCGAAGGATAGCTTCGATTTTATTTGGATTAGCTTCGATCCCTTTTGTTGAAACCAAACAACCAAGAAATTTCCCCTTCTTTACTCTGAAGATACATTTTTCTAGATTCAGCTTCAGACCAGCTTGTCTAAAATTAGCGAATGTCTCCTGCAGATCAGCAATGTGATTTTCTTGCTTCGTGCTTTTTACTATGATATCATCAACATATGTTAGCACGTTTCTGCCTATCTGAGAATGAAGGACCTTCGCTGTCATTCTGGTGAAGCTTCCTCCAGCGTTCTTGAGCCCCTCAGGCATCCAAAGATAACAATATGTACCGCTGGGGGTTATGAAGCTGGTTTTTGGCTCATCTTCTTTCTTCATCCAGATTTGATGGTAGCCTGAATAACAATCTAACAGACTCATGAGCTCTGACGAAGCTGTTGCATCTACTAGAGAATCTATTCTTGGTAATGGAAATTCATCCTTCGGACAAGCCTTATTGAGATTAGTAAAGTCAATGCACATTCTCCATTTACCATTGGTCTTCTTCACCATGACAGTGTTGGCTAACCATTCTGTGTACTTTACTTCTCTAATGACGCCAGCACTAAGAAGTCTTTTCACTTCGTTCCGAGCACCTTCGGCTTTGTCATTAGACATCTTCCGAAGTCTCTGCTTTCTGGGTCTGAAGGATGGATCAACATTGAGCGAGTGCTCAATGACATCCCTATTCACACCACAGAGATCATTGGCCGACCATGCGAAGACATCTTTATTGTTGAACAGAAACCTTGTCAAGGTTTTCTCCTGCTCCTCAGACAATTGAGACCCTAGCAACACCTTCTGCTCTGCTATATCTTCACATAAAAGCATGGGCTTCGGCTGATCAGCCGAAGCAGCCTTCTCCCTTCTGTACTTGTATTGCTCACAAGCTTCAGCTCCGTCTATATTATGGATTGCTTTTGAATCTGTCCAGTTTCCTTCGGCTTTTCTGGCAACTTCCTGACTTCCATGAATAGCAATAGATCCTTGATCCGAAGGTATCTTCATGCAAAGATATGCTGGATGAAGAAATTGCTTCAAAAGCATTGAGAGTCCCGCGACCAATGATTGCGTTATAAGGGTATTCCATGTCAACAATATCAAACACAACTTGTTTAGTCCTTGTATTGTTGATAAAACTGAAGGTCACTGGCATCGTGATCTTGCCGAGTGCTACAATCTGCCTTCCTTCGAAGCCACAAAGGGGATGTGTAGCATCATGGATCTTATCTTCAGGCTCTTGCATCTGTCTGAAGGCCTTAGCAAATATAATATCCGCTGCACTGCCTGTGTCAATCAGAACGTTGTGGACCAGAAATTCTTTGATAACACAAGAAATAACCATAGCATCATTGTGAGGGTAATACTTGAGCTGAAGGTCCTCTTGAGAGAAGGTAATTGGGATGTGAGACCATCTTGACTTAATGAAGGGTCCTTGCACCCCGACATGTTGTACCCTTCTCTGTGCCTCCTTCTTCTGCTTCTTATTAGCTGGCTCTGAACATGAACCGCCTGTTATCGAGAGTACAAGCTTCGGAACCGAAGCAGCTTCAGCTTGGTTGTTGAACGAAGCCATCAGCTCAAACAAGTGGAAGTGAGTTTACCGGAGGTGGGCGCCAATGTTGGGGACTTGTTCTCAAATGCTATGAATTAAGAACAAGGCAATATAAAATATTAAATATCAATGCCCTTCGTCCGCTGAAGCATTATCTCCCCAGGATCTAATGAGCTTCGGACGAAGACCATGAGCAAAAATATCACGAAGGTCACACCTTCGTGAACAGACTTATAAAACAATATGAAATAAGATATAAAACATGAAACATTATAGAGAGATATACTAAAAATAGATAACATTATTCACATATTTTATTATATGAACCTAAATATTAAAACATAATATTTAGGTACATTTATACCTTCGTCTTGGCAGAAAGTAATAATTTCAGCGTAATGTACTAGCAATTACAGGACTGCGTGAACAGTGACGGGTACTGTTCATCTATTTATAGGCACAGGGTGCAGCCTGTGTAAAATTATATTTATTTCCTTTACAATCGACTACAATAATGATACAAAACATCATGGGTCTTTCAATCCATCTTTAAGTCGGTTCGGTCCTTCGTCTTGAGATCTGCTCTTATGCCGAAGCTTTATAAGTAATAGTTTCGGCGCTTGCTCTTGAGAGGATCTTCTGAAGGTGTTATCTTCCTTTAGGATCTTCGGCTACGAAGCATACCCCAACATGCATGTGCTGTTGAGATGAAACGGAGCCAATAACGATGCATTTCAGAGAGGAACAGAGTTTCGAGTTGATCGAAGTTGCTATGTGATGTGGGATAGACCGAACACCGGTGCCAATAAAAATTGCATGCATTGGAGATGGACGTGAAGTGTCGAAAAAACGAAAAAGGGAAAAAAGAAAGAAATCTAATTCCAGCCGTTTGGCTGGTGGCCTGGCGTTCTCTGGACGTTCTGGCTTCGGATGTGGCCGTGCGGGCTGGCGGTCTGGTGGGCGGCTGGTGCACCCGGCCCATAGCGCTCAGCGGCTGCACAGCCCATGGGGCGGAAGCCAGGCCAAGCGCCCCAGTGGTCGACGCCAGCCCACTAGCGGATGCGCATGCGCGGCCGAGCAGGAAGCTGGCCGACCAGCCCAAGGAAGGACCAGTCGGGTCAAATTAAAACTCTTTCCCTCCTACAAATAGCAATTAATTTCGTGACACAAATTTTAGACACAATTAGCAAGAGATCTAATAAATTAAATTAGTCTATTGGTTTTAGAGGTTTTGAGGGAGAACCCTCAGGTGCTTTTGGAGAACATTTTTGTATATAAGTCTCGATGGTTAAAATTGTGATCATGCACGATTAGAATGATAATATTGTCCATCTATCTTCGGTCATTAATTACATGCCTAGATTTCTGTTCTAGATTGAATTATTATTTTCAATTGTTACGGTTAAGTTGAATCATCTATATCATTTTAGGGCATCAATTTAGTTATATGAAAAGATTGGAAAATTATTTTTTCAACGTTCTTCCTTAATTTCGAAAATAGAGCTAGATTATTTTTTGTCATTTACTAGAACAACAATATTATTTTATTAGTACTTTAGATTCAGAAGTCTGATCGATGTGATTCCAGTTAGATTAGTAGCATAAGTTTATCTAGTTTGTTTTTTAAATTTAAGGTCGACCAAAGTTACAAATTTGGATCAGTAACATTTTTACTAAGGTAACAGTAATATGTACAGATTTAGACAAGTGCATAATTTTGGTTTGGTAATTAGAAGGAAGTGGGATAATTATTTTTTAACTTTCACGATCATTCACCTTTTCTAATTGCATATCCTAGTGTCATATGTTCCTACAAGTGGTATTGGAGCAAGTTTTATTGGCTAATTGTTCCTAACGGATGATTAGAATAAATAGCAATATATACGTATTCTACAAAGCCATGTGTTTTTTATGGTGTTGAACTTCAGTTTTGGATGCCAAAGGTGTAGGCATACATTCAAGCACAAGGTTGGATATATTGGAAAAAAAATGGCTACTCCTTTTTCAGGTGCCTGTCAAGTAAACGATGGTAATCAAACAAATATGGATAACAATAGTGTCGGCGTTTCGACCCTGGGGTCCCTAGACCGACGAGTAAAATTATCGCTGCGTGTCCCAGCCCAGATGAGTTGGCGCGAGATGGAACACAAGGGTGGGAAACGCGGCCCGTGTTATCCTGCGCCAGGGGGATGCGCTTGCAGTAGGGGTTACAAGCGTTCGCGAGAGAGAGGGTGAGCCTGTTCGTCAGCTCGTTCTCCCGCGCGACCCTCCCGCATGGAGGCCTTAGACCTTCCTTTTATAGATGCAAGGAGAGGGTCCAGGTGTACAATAGGGGTGTAGCTATGCGCTAACGTGCCCGACAGAGAGGTGCCTGAGCCCTGTGTACATGCCAACGTGGCTGTCGAAGGGGCGCTAGAGCCCTGTGTACGCGGTAACGTGGCCGTCGGAGGAGCGCTTGAGTCCTGTAGAAGCACAGCTGTCAGGGCTGCTGGGACCTTGCTAACGTCTCCTTGCTTCCGTAGGGGATTGAGAACCACCGTCGTCATGGACGCACGCGGGGAGCCATCATTACTTGTTACCGGGGCTAGCCTGGATGGGACGCCGGTCTTGTTCCCCCGTAGCTTGAGCTAGCTAGGGGTAGGATAATGATGCATCCTCCGTGGTGCGGTCGGACCGAGCCCAAGATCGGGCGAGGCGGAGACTCCTCCTGAGGCCGAGGCCGGGGTCGAGCGAGGACGCGATTCTTCTCGAGGTCGAGGTAGAGGCCGAGCCCTGGGTCGGGCGAGGTGGAGACCACCTTCCGATAGGGATGAAAACGGGACGGGTACCCGGAACGGGTACCGGATACGGGTACCAAAACGGGACGAATTTTCGGATACGGAAACGAGTATTTTATTTGGCGGGACGGATACGGGTACTACCCGGATATTGGCTCTCGGATACGGGTAGGATACGGAATCACTATTACCCGGTCAGTACCCGAAAATTCTGGGTAGGATACGGGTATTATTCGGGCGGGTACCCGGTTTCTGGATTTAGCTTGGGCCTACTTCCTGTTGGCTGTTGGGCTGCTTGATCGGCCGGCCCATCAAGCATCAGGTGTTTAGGGTTTAGCCAGGCATCCAATCCAGCAGCCGAGCGCCACACGCACACCCAGCTGGCCAGCCACCCAGGCCAGGAGTCACCCAGCCGACCGCCGGTCCACCGTGACGCCATTCCCTGCTCCCGCCCGCCGGCGCCCGCCACGAACGTCGTCCCGTCTCTTGTGCTCCCGGCCGCCGCCTCCCGCCACGGTCACCGGCTCACCGCTGCGCTAGCACTTGGCGCGTGGACGAGGACGAGAGCAGTCGAGCTCGAGCAGCTTCTGGAAGGGAAGGCCGTCGACACCACCGCCCCCACGGCCCCACCTCACTGCCTCGTCGTCGGCCCCCCACCTCACTGCCTCGCAGCGGCCGACCACACCATCACAGCAGAGCAGCCGGCCAGGTACAACGAAGAAGAAAATGATGTCAAGATTGGAAAAAAAACTCACTTCATGGGTTTGGGGTCACTTCACAAGGTATGAGTTAGAGGTTCAACAATCTGATGGTTCGATTATTAAGCAACCATGGGCTAAATGCAATAGATGTACACATAAAGTTAGGGCAGAAAGTGGTAATGGTACAAAGGCTTTTAGTAACCATTTAAAGTTGAAGCATCAAATCTTGAAAGGCCAGCAAATCCTTAGTCAGAGTGGAAATTCCATAGGAACATATAAATATGATGAGAATGTCAGTGTGAGACTTCTATATTATGCCATCATCATGCATGAATATCCTTTCAGTATTGCTCAGCACAAGTACTTTGTGAAATTCATCAAATCATTAAGGCCATCATTTCCTATGAAGAATCGTGTTACTGTTCGTAAAGAGGTCATGGATCTTTATAAGGAGGAAAAGAATCAATTGTATGCACAATTTAGTAAACTTGCATGTCGTGTTAGTTTTACTATGGATACATGGACATCTATTCAGAACAAGTCATACTTATGTGTTACTGCACATTGGATTGATGATAATTGGAATATGCAAAAAAGGATTATCAACTTTATGCATGTAGAAGGTAGCCATGGAGGAATAAAATTGAGTGATACCTTTTATGCAAATGTGTTGAATTGGAACCTTGATAAGAAAATGTTTGCTCTTTCTTTGGACAATGCTGCTGCAAACAAGGTAGCAGTTGAGATAGTGACTCAAAATTGCAAAGAGCTGCTTGTCTGTGATGGAAATTTTTTTCATGTTAGATGTGCAAATCATATACTGAACCTAGTTGCTAGAGATGGGTTATCATGCATTGGAAGTGTCATTGGAAACATTAGGCAGTTTGTAACAATTATCAAAAGATCACCTTTGCAATTGGAGGCATTTGAGAAGTGTGCTAAAGAATGTGATTGTGACCCTAAAAAGGCTCTTTCCTTAGATGTTGCCACTAGATGGAACTCCACATACATCATGATTAGAGATGCCATTTACTATAAGAATGCTTTTGATCGTCTTGCTAAAAAAGATAAGGACAAATATGGTCATATCAATCCTTCAAGCACTGAGTGGTTGAATGCTGCAAATATCAGCAAGTGTTTGAAAAAATTCTATGATGTCACATTGCTTTTTTCTGGCACTTCATATCCTACTGCAAATCATTTCTTTCGCAAGTTTTCTGAGATTAAGATGGCTATTGCAAGATGGTGTGATAGCAGTGATCTAACAATTTGCACGATGGCATTTTCTATGAGACAGAAGTTTGATAAATATTGGGAAATGAATAATGTAGCTTTGGCAGTGGGAGCATTTCTTGATCCTAGATACAAACATAGGATGGTTGAGCTATATATATCTAAGATGTATGACATTGATAAAGCTGAGTTAGAGAAGTTGGTATTCATGAATGTTATCAATGAATTATTTACATATTATTCATCAGTCATCACTGCAAAATCAACCACAAAAACCTCAAAAGGTGCTAGTTCAAAAGAGAGCGAGTTTGTTCGACATAAAAATACTTTGGTGGATGAGGATGATGATGAGGTTGATCTTGATGAGTTGTATGTAACAACAAGCAATGACAAGAAGGTGTCAGAGTTGGATTTGTACATGAGTGAGGACCTAGTGAAGGTCAATGACAATGAAGCAACATTTGATGTCCTATCATGGTGGAAAGGGCAAGTCACAAATTTTCCTATTCTTTCAACCCTTGCTCGTGATGTTTTGTCTATGCAAGTTTCTACTGTTGCTTCAGAGTCTGCATTTAGCTCTGGTGGACGCATTGTTGATGCATTCCGTTCAAGGCTCAAACCAGAAATTATTGAGGCATTGGTTTGTTGTAAAGATTGGAAGATTGCTTCAGAGAAAGGTATTGTTATATTTATAGCGTAATGATTCACATCATCATCATGATCAATAACATGTTTTCTATTAATTTCAGATTTGGAGATTGAAATTAAAACCTTAACTGAAGCTATGGATGGAGTTGACTTGGAGGATGATTTTGCAATTGGGACTTGAGATGTTCGACTTCAAGTTACCATGGAATGGATGATGTTGAACTTGTTATGTAATGCTGTGGAACTATATTTTCTTGTTTGCACTTCTTCACTTGTTATGTTGTTCTGAACTGGACATGATCATATGACTCTATCTATTGTGATTTGTGTTGTTTCATTTTGTGATGTGCAAGTGTTGAACACTTGAACATGTTAAATGATGTCATTTATCTACTATCTATCTGTTATATACTTGTGGATTATGCCTAAAAGAGGGGACATGCTGTCAATTTTTTTTTAATATTGTGCTGTTGGTTCCACATTTGATGTATCATATACATGATTATGTATTGCTTAATTTATGTGTTTGTTGGATGGTTGGGCAATTAATGCCATCGATACGAACTACCCGACAACTATCCGGTACCTACCCGATTAGTATCCGTTATCCGTTTCTTATCCGCCCGTATTATTATCCAGTCCCGTCCTGTATCCATCCCGAATCTGAAGTACCCGTATCCGGTCCCGTATCCGAGATAAATACATTAGGGTAGGATACGGGATGACCCTATATCCGACTGTATCCGTCCCGTTTTCATCCCTACCTTCTGAGGTCGAGGTTGAGGCTGGGCCTTGGGGTCGGGCGAGGCGGAGTCCTCCTTCCGAGGTTGAGGCCGAGCCCTGGGGTCGGGCGAGGCGGAGACCACCTTCCGAGGCCGAGGCGGGGGCCGAGGCTTGGGGTCGAGCGAGGTGGAGACCTCCTCCTGAGGCCGAGGCCCAAGGTCGGGCGAGACGGAGTTTCCTGCTGCGCCTGAGGCTGAGCTTAGCTGTTGTCAGCCTCACCCTGGCGGGTGGCACAACAGTCGGAGCGGGGCGAGCGCGCTGTTTTCCTGTCAAGTCGGTCAGTGGAAGGGCGAAGTGACTGCGGTCACTTCGACCTTGCCGACTGAGGCACGTGTGTGAGGATAAGGTGTCAGACGATCCTCGCATTGAATGTGCCTGCGATACGGTCGGTTGGTGAGGCGATTTGGCCAAGGTTGCTTCACTGTGAAGCCTGCCCGAGCTGGGCTTCGGGCGAGTCGAGGGTGCGCCCGTTGCTTGAGGAGGCCCTCGGGCGAGGCGAGAAGTTGTCTGGGACTACTGTTCCCGCCCGAGGCTGGGCTCGAGCGAGGCGAGATCGCGTCCCTTGAGTAGACGAAGCCTTGACCTGAATCGTGCCCATCAGTCCCTGCAGCTTGCGCTGATGGTGGTTACCAGCCGTGTTTAGGAGTGTTAGGGGTACCCCTAATTATGGTACTCGACAAATAGCAAGGCATGAAACTTAATCACCCAAGGTCTTGGGAGGAGTGACTTTGACCTTGTCGGGGACCATAATTAGGGGTACCCCCGAGGTTCCTAAATCTCAGCTGGTAACCCCCATCAGCATAAAGCTGCAAAGGCCTGATGGGTACGACTAAGTCAGGGATCGGTCCATTCGAAGGACGCGATCGCGCCTCGCCCGAGCCTAGCCTCGGACAAGGGTAGCCGACCCCGGGGGATCTCCGCCTCGCCCGAGGCCCCCTCAGCGGCAAACGTATTTACGGCTCGCCCAAGGCCCTGTCTTCGCCAAGAAGCAACCCTGACCAAATCGCCGCACCGACCGACCAAATCGCAGGAGCATTTAATGCAAAGGTGGCCTGACACCTTATCCTAACGCGCACCCCTACAGTCGATAGAGCCGAAGTGACCACCGTCACTTCGTTGCTCCACTGACCGGCCTGACAGAAAGACAGCGCCGCCTGCGCCACTCCGACTGCGGTGCCACTCGACAGAGTGAGGCTGACAGGTGGTCAGGCCCAGCTGCAGACACCATAGGAAACTCCGCTCCGCCCGACCCCAGGGCTCAGACTCGGGCTAAGTCCCGGAAGACGGGGAACTCCGCCCGAACCAGGGCTCGGACTCGGGCTAAGTCCCGGAAGACGGCGAACTCCGCCCGAACCAGGGCTCGGACTCGGGCTAAGTCCCGGAAGACGGCGAACTCCGCTCCGCCCGACCCCAGGGCCCGGACTCGGGCTAAGTCCCGGAAGACGGCGAACTCCGCTCCGCCCGACCCCAGGGCTCGGACTCGAGCTAAGTCCCGGAAGACGGCGAACTCCGCTCCGCCCGACCCCAGTGCTCGGACTCGGGCTAAGTCCCAGAAGACGACGAACTCCGCCTCTCCCGACCCCAGGGCTCGGACTCCGCCCTGGCCTCTGCCGACGACCTCCGCCTCGCCCGACCCCAGGGCTCGGACTCCGCCCTGGCCTCAGCCGATGGTCTCCGCCTCGCCCGACCCAGGGGTTCGGACTCGACCTCGACCGCAGAAGACAGACTCGACTTCGGCTTCGGAGGAGCTTCCACGTCGCCCAACTTAGGGCGCGGATCGGCCACGTCAACAGGAGGCGCCATCATCACCCTACCCCGAGCTGACTCGAACCACGGGGGACAAGACCGGCGTCCCATCTGGCTCGCTCCGCCAGATAGGCAATGATGGCGTCCCCGCATGCTCAGTGACGGTGGCATCTCGCAGCCCCCTTACGAAAGCAAGAGGACGTCAGCAAGGGTTCAACAGCTCCGACAGCTGTCCCTCCGCCAGGCTCCAGCGCTCCTCCGACAGCCACGACGTTACCCCAACAGGGCGCCAAGATCTCTCCGGCTGCCACCATGACATGTACTTAGGGCGCTAGCTCTCCCCTGCTAGACACGTAGCACTCTGCTACACCCCCATTGTACACCTGGATCCTCTCCTTGCGCCTATAAAAGGAAGGACCAGGGCCCTCTTAGAGAGGGTCGGCCGCGCGGGGACGAGGACGAGACGAAGGCGCTCGCGTGAGGCCGCTCGCTCCCTCTCCCGCGTGGACGCTTGTAACCCCCTACTGCAAGCGCACCCGACCTGGGCGCGGGACGAACACGAAGGCCGCGGGACTTCCACCTCCCTCTCTCGCCGTCTCCGGCCGCCTCGCTCTCCCCCTTCGCGCTCGCTCTCGCGTCGACCCATCTAGGCTGGGGCACGCGGCGACATTCACTCGTCGGCATTAGAGACCCCCGATCTCGAAACGCCGACAGTTGGCACGCCAGGTAGGGGCCTGCTGCGTGTTGACGAACAGCTACCCATCAAGCTCCAGATGGGCAGTCTCCAGCAACCTCTTCGACCCGGGACGGTGCTCCGTTTCGGGAGCCTTGAGTTCATGTCCCTTGACGGCGGCTACGACATGATACTCCTTCTTCCGCCGCGCGACGACGACAATGGCAACCAACAACCCGCACGTCGGCGGCGGAATCGATGACGTCTTCCCCACGCGGCGGAAGAACTACCTTCGAGCTTGCCCCGTCGCCTCCCCCGCTGGCGGAGGAGGAGGCGGGGCGACCAAGGCCAAGCGGGAGGCAGCGCCTCGTCGACCGTCGAGCGAGTCGACGGCCCCAACGCCCCAACGAAGGGCGCGCCGGGCATCGACCTCACGTTTGAGGCGGAGACGAGCGCCGTTTCCCCGCGACACGCCTACCCCAAGCAGACGGACGACGCCAGCACGCTCGCAGAAGGCTTGCTGGGCGTCACCCTCGTACCCAAGACGACGGTGCGGTCTACCCCCGACGCGACTTCATCACCGCCCGTCGACCAGGAGGTACCGACTAACTCCCATCTTGTACATTTTTGATCCAGCCTCGACCCACCGAGCGACTCCGCTTCGGTGGGAGCCCTCGTAGAGGCATGTCCAAACCCTTTGGGGTTTCGTATGCGGTCACCCTGGGACCGGCTGACGGACGTCTCGACCTACGGGCCCTCTGGGTCTGAGGAAGACGACGAACCCAGCTTCTGTTGGGATTTCTCTGGACTTGGCAACCCCTGTGCCATGCGTGACTTTATGACCGCGTGCGACTAGTGCCTTTCCGACTGTTCCGACGGTAGTCGTGGCTTCGGCGACGAAGGCTGCGGCCCGAGTCGTGAATGTTTCCACGTCGATCTAGGGGGTCCCGCCGAAGGCAACCATCTTGGTATGCCGGCGGACGGTGATCCCCCTAGGCCGGTGCCTCGCGTTGACATCCTTCGGGAGCTAGCTGTGGTCCCAGTCCCTGCGGGGGGTCAGGACACATGGCTCGAGCAAATCCGCGAGGTGCAGGCCAGGCTCGACGAGGGAGCAGGAGCGCTTGAGCCGATCCGCCGGGACGTCGGGCAGGCATGGGTGGTCCAACCTCCAGCCGGAGAAATACGTCATCTACCCCAGGGCTTCCAGCACCGCGTCGCCGATGATGACAGGGTCAGGCCGCCACCCACATCCAGCGGGGTTGGCCAGAACCTGGCTGCAGCAGCAATGCTCCTCCGCGCAATGCCGGAGCCTTCAACCACCGAGGGGCGACGCATCCAGGGGGAGCTCAAGGATCTCCTGGAAGGCGCCGCGGTCCGACGGGCCGAGAGCTCTGCCTCCCGAAGGCAGGGCTACCCCTCGGAACCTCATGCCGCGACTTCCCGATTCATGCGGGAAGCCTCGGTCTACACCGGGCGCACGCGCCACACAGCGCCTGCGGCCCCGGGTCACCTCGGCAACGAGCAACCTAGCCGCCACCGTCGGGCCCGCCTCGACGAGAGGGTGCGTGGAGGCTACCGCCCCAGGCGTGGGGGACGCTACGACAGTGGGGAGGATCGGAGTCCTTCGCCCGAACCACCTTGTCCACAGGCCTTCAGCCGGGCCATACGACGGGCGCCGTTCCTGACCCATTTCCGACCCCCGGCTACTATCACAAAGTACTCGGGGGAGACGAGGCCGGAACTGTGGCTCGTGGACTACCGTCTGGCCTGCCAGCTGGGTGGAACGGACGATGACAACCTCATCATCCGCAACCTCCCCCTGTTCCTCTCCGACACCGCTCGCGCCTGGTTGGAGCACCTGCCTCTGGGGCAGATCTCCAACTGGGACGACCTAGTCCAAGCTTTCGCCGGCAACTTCCAGGGCACGTACGTGCGCCCCGGGAACTCCTGGGACCTCCGAAGCTGCCGACAGCAGCCGGGAGAGTCTCTCCGGGACTACATCCGGTGATTCTCGAAGCAGCGCACCGAGCTACCTAGCGTCACCGACTCAGATGTCATCGGCGCGTTCCTCGCTGGCACCACCTGCCGCGACCTGGTAAGCAAGCTGGGTCGCAAGACCCCCACCAGGGCGAGCGAGTTGATGGACATCGCCACCAAGTTTGCCTCCGGCTAGGAGGCGGTCGAGACTATCTTCCGGAAGGACAAGCAGCCCCAGGGCCGCCCATCGGAAGATGCCCCCGAGGCGTCAACCCAGCGCGGCGCCAAGAAGAAGGGCAAGAAGAAGTCGCAAGCGAAACGCGACGCCACCGACGCGGACCTTGTCGCCGCTGCCGAGTTCAAGAACCCTCGGAAACCCCCAGGAGGTGCCAACCTCTTCGACAAGATGCTCAAGGAGCCGTGCCCCTATCACCAGGGGCCCGTCAAGCACACCCTTGAGGAGTGCATCATGCTTTGACGCCACTTCCACAGGGCCGGGCCACCCGCGGAGGGTGGCAGGGCCCACAACGACGACAAGAAGGAAGATCACCAAGCAGGAGAGTTCCCCGAGGTTCGCGACTGCTTCATGATCTACGGTGGGCAAGCGGCGAATTCCTCGGCTTGGCACCACAAGCAAGAGCGCCGGGAGGTCTGCTCGGTAAAGGTGGCGGCGCCAGTCTACTTAGACTGGTCCGACAAGCCCATCACCTTTGATCGAGCCGACCACCCCGACCATGTGCCGAGCCCGGGGAAATACCCGCTCATCGTCGACCCCGTCATCGGCGACGTCAGGCTCACCAAGGTCCTCAAGGACGGAGGCAGCAGCCTCAACATCATCTACGCCGAGACCCTCGGGCTCCTGCGCGTCGATCTGTCCTCTGTCCGGGCAGGTGCTGCGCCCTTCCATGGGATCATTCCCGGGAAACGCGTCCAGCCCCTCGGACAACTCGACCTTCCCGTCTGCTTCGGAACACCCTCCAACTTCCGAAGGGAGACCCTGACGTTCGAGGTGGTCGGGTTCTGAGGAACCTACCATGCGGTACTGGGAAGACCGTGCTATGCGAAGTTCATGGCCATCCCCAACTACACCTACCTGAAGCTCAAGATGTCGGGCCCCAACGGGGTCATCACCGTCGGCCCCACGTACAAACACCCATTCGAATGCGACGTGGAGTGCGTGGAGTACGCCGAGGCCCTCGCCGAATCCGAGGTCTTCATCGCCGACCTGGAGTGCCTCCCTAAGGAGGTACCAGACGTGAAGCGTCATGCCGGCAATTTCGAGCCAGCAGAGACGGTCAAGTCTGTCCCTCTCGACTCCAGCAACGACGCCTCCAAGCAAGTCCGGATCGGTTCCGAGCTCGACCCCAAATAGGAAGCAGTGCTCGTCGACTTCCTCCGTGCAAATGCCGACAGTTTCGCGTGGAGTCCCTCGGACATGCCTGGCATACCGAGGGAGGTCCCCGAGCACTCGCTGGATATCCGAGCTGGAGCCCGACCCGTTAAGCAGCCTCTGCACCGATTCGACGAGGAGAAGCGCAGAGCCATAGGTGAAGAGGTCCACAAGCTAATGGCGGCGGGGTTCATCAAAGAGGGTATCACCAAATCAGGATGAAAGAGTCCGACCAGCTCGCGACTTCTTTCATCACACCCTTCGGCATGTACTGCTATGTCACTATGCCGTTCGGCTTGAGGAATGCGGGCGCGACGTATCAGCGGTGCATGAACCATGTGTTCGGTGAACACATTGGCCGCACGGTCGAGGCTTACGTTGATGACATCGTAGTCAAGACGAGGAAAGCCTCCGACCTCCTTTCCGACCTCGAAATGGCATTCCGATGTCTCAAGGCGAAAGGTGTCAAGCCCAATCCCGAAAAGTGTGTCTTCAGAGTGCCCCGAGGCATGCTCTTGGGGTTCATCGTCTCCGAGCGGGGCATCGAAGCCAACCCGGAGAAGATCGCAGCCATCACCGGCATAGGGCCCATCAAGGACTTGAAGGGCGTACAGAGGGTCATGGGATGCCTCGTGGCTCTGAGCTGCTTCATCTCACGCCTTGGCGAAAGAGGTCTGCCTCTGTACCGCCTCCTAAGGAAGGCCGAGTGCTTCACCTGGACCCCCGAGGCCGAGGAAGCCCTCGGGAACCTGAAGGCGCTCCTCACGAAGGCGCCTATCTTGGTGCCTCCAGCCGTCGGAGAAGCCCTCTTGGTCTACATCGCCGCAACCACTCAGGTGGTTAGCGCCGCGATTGTGGTTGAGAGGCAAAAAGAGGGGCACGCATTGCCCGTCCAGAGGCCAGTCTACTTCGTCAGCGAGGTACTGTCCGAAACCAAGATCCGCTACCCACAAGTTCAGAAGCTGCTGTATGCGGTGATTCTGACACGGTGCAAGTTGCGACACTACTTCGAGTCTCATCCGGTAACTGTGGTGTCTTCCTTCCCCCTGGGAGAGATCATCCAGTGCCGGGAGGCCTCGGGGAGAATTGCAAAGTGGGCGGTGGAAATCATGGGCGAGACAATCTCGTTCGCCCCCCGGAAGGCCATCAAGTCCCAGGTTTTGGCAGACTTCGTGGCTGAATGGGTCGACACCCAGCTCCCAACAGCTCCGATCCAGCCGGAGCTCTGGACCATGTTCTTCGACGGGTCGCTGATGAAGACGGGAGCCGGCGCAGGCCTACTCTTCATCTCGCCCCTCGGAAAGCACATACGCTATGTGCTACGCCTCCATTTCCCGGCGTCCAACAATGTGGCCGAATATGAGGCTCTGGTCAACGGGTTGCGAATCGCCATCGAGCTAGGGGTCCGACGCCTCGACGCTCGTGGTGACTCGCAGCTCGTCATCGACCAAGTCATGAAGAACTCCCACTGCCGCGACCCGAAGATGGAGGCCTATTGCGATGAGGTTCGGCGCCTGGAAGACAAGTTCTACGGGCTCGAGCTCAACCACATCGCCCGACACTACAAGGAGACTGCGGACGAGCTGGCTAAGATAGCCTCGGGGCGGACAACGGTTCCCCCGGACGTCTTCTCCCGAGACCTACATCAACCCTCAGTTAAGACTGACGACTCGCCCAAGCTCGAGAAGGCCTCGGCCCAGCCCGAGGCACCCTCGGCCGAGCCTGAGGCACCCTCGGCTCCGCCCGAGGCACCCTCGGCCCTCGAGGGTGAGGCACTGCGCGTCGAGGAGGAGCGAAGCGCGGTCGCGCCTAATCGAAACTGGCAGACCCCGTACCTGCAATATCTCCGCCGAGGAGAGCTACCACCTGATCAAGCCGAAGCTCGGCGATTGGCACGGCGTGCCAAGTCATTCGTCCTACTGGGGATGACAAGGAGCTCTACCACCGCAGCCCTTCAGGCATCCTCCAGCGGTGCATCTCCATCACCGAAGGTTAGGAACTCCTTCGAGAGATACACTCGGGGGCTTGCGGCCATCACGCAGCACCTCGAGCACTTGTCGGAAATGCTTTTCCACAAGGTTTCTACTGGCCGACGGCGGTGGCCGACGCCACTAGAATTGTCCGCACCTGCGAGGGGTGTCAGTTCTACGCAAGGCAGACCCACCTGCCTGCTCAGGCTCTACAGACGATACCGATCACCTGGCCTTTTGCTGTATGGGGTCTGGACCTCGTTGGCCCCTTGCAGAGGGCACCCGGGAGCTATACGCACCTGTTGGTCGCCATCGACAAATTCTCCAAGTAGATCGAGGTCCGACCCCTGAACAGCATCAGGTCCGAGCAGGCGGTGGCGTTCTTCACCAACATCATCCATCGTTTCAGGGTCCCGAACTCCATCATCACCGACAACGGCACCCAGTTCACCGGCAGAAAGTTCCTGGACTTCTGCGAGGATCACCACATCCGGGTGGACTGGGCCGCCGTAGCTCATCCCATGACGAATGGGCAAGTAGAGCGTGCCAACGGCATGATTCTACAAGGACTCAAGCCTCGGATCTACAACAACCTCAACAAGTTCGGCAAGCGATGGATAAAGGAACTCCCCTCGGTGGTCTGGAGCCTGAGGACAACACCGAGCCGAGCCACGGCCTTCACGCCGTTCTTTCTAGTCTATGGGGCCGAGGCCATCTTGCCCACAGACTTAGAATACGGTTCCCCGAGGACGAGGGCCTACGCCGACCAAAGCAACCAAGCTAGCCGAGAAGACTCACTGGACCAGCTGGAAGAGGCTCGGGACAGGGCCTTACTGCACTCGGCACGGTATCAGCAGTCCATGCGACGCTACCACGCCCGAGGGGTCCGGTCCCGAGACCTCCAGGTGGGCGATCTGGTGCTTCGGCTGCGACAAGACGCCCGAGGGCGGCACAAGCTCACGCCCCCTGGGAGGGGCCGTTCGTCATCGCCAAAGTTCTGAAGCCCGGAACGTACAAGCTGGCCAACAGTCAAGGCGAGATCTACGGCAACGCTTGGAACATCCAACAGCTACGTCGCTTCTACCCTTAAGATGTTTTCAAGTCGTTCATATACCTCGCTCCTATGCAAAGTTTAGTCGTCAAGGAAGGGTCAACTTTGCCTCGACAAAGTCCGACCCTCCCTCGGGAGCTAAAAGGGGGGACCCCCCTCTGCGTCGAATTTTTTCCTCGAAAAAAGATCCTTTTTGTCGGAATGCCTTTCGTGCTTTTTGACTACTTTGAAAGTGGATCCTGAAAACGACGGAGTACACGTAAGCAGCCAAGGCTGACCGAGCCGAGGGACTCCTACGCCTCCGGGATATGGATACCTCACTCATCACTTTCTGCAATAAGTAACTCGCACTCGGATAAGTGACTCCGCGGACCAAACAAGTCTTCACGCTCGGAAGCTCTTCTGCCCAAGCGATCTTTCGAGTCTTCACGACTGCGTCGGTGACAGAACCCCATGGATGGGTAAGAGTGCGCGTAAGCAGTAAGGCCGGCCGAGCCGAGGGACTCCTACGCCTTCGGGATACGGATACCTCACTCGCCACCTTCTGCGAAAAGCAACTCTCGCCCGCACAAACAATTCTGTTACCGACAAGTAAGTCCAGATACTCGAAACAAGAGGAAAGGGAATGCAGCTTTACAACACGACGACAGTGTGTTTTGGCCTCGGCGGCCGCAGAAAACATACACGCACTGCAAGATAACCTGATCCTGCAGGCTCGGACGACGACAGCCAAAGGGGGCAGCAGCACCCTCGGCATCAACTACACCTTCGGTGGGGTCCGACCTAGCCTCGGGCGGCGACGCGGTTGGAGGGCCCCCACTCCTAAGGACGACATCAGCACCACACCCAGGCCATCGCCGCCAAGGTCTTCTTCGGGAACCCAGCCTGAGCAGGCGGCTCGGCTGGCTACCCCGAGGCCTCGGCCCGTTGACCTCTGACAACATCGGCCCGACCCGAGGCCTCGGTAGCTCAACTCCGGCGTCGGTTCCGCCAGTGGACTAACCGGCCTGGCTCTAGCCAACCACACCTCCTTTTCGGAGCCAACTCTGCCTCTGTCCGCGCTGACACCGCTACCCCTGGCCTCGGCTCATCGAAGAGCGGCCGAGGGGTACCTCTAACCAAGCGAGGGAAGCCTCGGGCAGTAAGGCTGACCGAGCCGAGGGACTCCTACGCCTCCGGGATACGGATACCTCACTCGTCACCTTTACATGGGGCGACTCACGCTTGGTGAAGCGGTTAAAGCAATCAACAGGCGAGTCTTAGCGCTCGAAAATGAGGAAGAAACACGGCTCCGTGCCTAACTTACATACATGTTCAGGCCCCGAAAGCCACAATGAACAAACACCAGCACTCGAAGTGTCGTCACAAATGGAACTCCGATTCCACCTCCGCAGGTACGAACAACCCCACTCGATGGAGGGGAGGGCCTGCGGAGCAACAGAAGACCGACGAACGGCTCGTCGTCGCCCCCCCCCGGCAGCAGCAGCGACGACGACTTCTGCCCCGAGGGTCGAACAGCAGCAGCGATGACCTCAGGGCGGGTGGTGCTGTCATGAGGCCCTCGCCCATGCCCCCAACTTGAGAGGCAAGGACGGGCAGGAGGCCGTAGAGTTGGAGGTCAGTCCATGGGTGGCGCCGGCAAGCTCGTCGGCGTCGGAACCTCTTTTAGCTGTCATGGCGGAAGGCAGCACCGGGAGCGGCCCCGAAGCCGCTCGGCCCAGAAAGCCGGGCACGCTGCAGCTGCCCATGCCGCGAACGGCAGACACCCTTCCTCTCGATCACTGAGGGAAGGAGCGGGCCGCCGCCCGCACGAGGACCGGCCCCAACTCGGCACGCTCCCCTCCCCAGCACTGATGGCGAACATCCTTGAAACTAAGGGAGGGACACGGGCCGCAGCCTGGCTCGCTTCTCCCCGCCATCAAGTTGGAGGTCACTGGCTTGGGTGACCACCGGCGAGGGAATGCAGCCAGGCTGCTTGACAAAAATCCTTGAAGCCGAACGATGGCTGAAAGGTATCAACTCCCGCGGAGTTGCGTCCCTCCAACGACAAGGCGGGGAGACTGCAAGCGTCCCCCATCCGGGGGCATGGAAGGAGGAGAGGCACGATGCATAAGGGGAGCACGAAGACATGGTCGCTTTCGAAGGGGATCACCCTCCTTTTAAAGGCGACTCTCCCCACTTGCGTCCTCAGCCGTCGCGCGCCGAGTCTTCTCCAACACACTCCAAGGTCCTTCCCCCCACGACGCGGGGGCTGGGTCCCACACGTCATGTGAGCTGCCCCAAGACGGAAGAAGCCAAACCGCCGCGCGAGGTGCGCGTAACTGCCCAGCGGTTACGGGCGCTCCTTGTCGGTGTTTTGGGTCCGACTGCACACCCGGGGTTGCCCCTCAAGGTGTTTTTAGGAGTAGGACGGTGTCGACAACTGTAGCAAAATGGTTCGCGCCGATCACACGAGGGACAATGGACAAGTTTTACAGGTTCGGGCCGCTTAGAGATGCGTAACACCCTACGTCCTGATGAGTATGCTCGGTGGATGTGGTTACAAGAGAGCTCTCTGGATCGAGAGTACAGAGAGTTGATGTAGGTGGCTAAGTAAAGGGTCGATCGTTCTGAAGGGGTGCCCCCTAGGCCTTATATACTTGACCGTGGGGCAGTACACGTGGATAAGATAACAACAAGTAGCTAAAAGATAGTGAACCTCTTGAGATTATCCCTACGTAACCCTTGCCGACTTATCCTCGTATGGCTTCGTTGCATGGAGGCTCCAGCGCGGGAGAGTCGGATCTCTGTTGCGATCATTCGCTCGATGCTGTGGGCCGTCCGGGTTTACACCAATCCAGCCTCATGTCGTTCTGTTTTGCTGGTTGTTTCTCCCCAGGCCCACGAAAGAATGACCTTACGATTTATTGGGCCCTTGGGCCTTTCGTGAGGTCCTTTACTCTTTTAGTGGACCCGGGGGATATCTATCCCCCACAAGCCCCCGATCTTTGGGTTAATTTAGAGGTAATTAACCCGAAGATCCCAGGTCCAGATTGCGGGTGATTTGAAGAAAGATGGTTTCCTGTTGTCTTCTCCTGCTCCGATCACTCGTTGACCAAAGCCTAGTTTCGTGTCTGTGCCTTAGAAGTTGGCATTCCGATTTGCAGGATTATGAACTTCATTGAGTGCACCAGAGGTGCACCCAATGGGTGTAGCCCCCGAGCTTCGAGTAGATTTTAGAAGATAATCTACTCGAAGGTCTTCAGTATGGATTATTTCCATTTGTGTTCCTTCATTTTGGTTGAGGGTTGGCTTCTTTAATCTAGTCCCACGCTTTAGAAATCAGCTCTATCTTGACTTGGTATGATAATCCATGGGGTGCACCGGAGGTGCACCCAATGGGTGTAGCCCCCGAGCTTCAAGTGGATTTTCGAGGATAATTCACTCGAAGGTCTTCTTTTTATGTCCTTTTGCTGAAGATTATCTTTTCTGCCTGTAAAAAAGTTGGCATGATGTCATCCGCGCTATGTCATCAATATTATGCTTCAGAGGTCAGCATGTATTTTGTCTTTTGCAGCCTAGTTCGCAATCCATCCGTATCTTGCTAGGCAGTGTAATTGATTTGCTCTGTGACTGATTGGACATTTGATGGACGTTCTCTGTCTAGTCTTCAAGTCGTGTCCGTCGACCATATTTTGCACCCTACTGGCTATATTTGGCTTCCCTCTAACTCTCGCCGATATCTCATTTTTGTCTTGAGGCATTCACTGCGTGCCCTGCACAGATGTGACCATTTTGAAAAATATACTGATAATTCCTGGGCGTCCCCCCCCCAATGGGTGTGGGCAAGGGACGGCTTGGTACGCTGAGTGTTTTAGCCGGCTACTTCTGAGTAGTAATGTGATGGGACGGCGAGTGTAATCATATCCTTTGCGCTGTTGACTGGAGTCCCAATGGGTGTGGTGTTGCACGAAACGGCGTCAGCCGCCTGACGTGTCTCCAGACGGGTGGAAGTGCTTATTGAATGCTTTGCGACTGTTCAGTGACCGCGGTTGGAGGTGAGCGGTTGCCTTTCCCTTCTATAAATAACGCTGTTGCCCCTCTGGTTTTTCCACATCTCTTCGCTGTTCTTTACTGCTTCCTTCTCTTCTCACCCGTCTGCTTCCGCCATGGGCAAGAGCAACAAGCGCAAGCGCGAACCGACTCCTCCATCGGAGGATTTCGGTGACTCGGAATACTCGGAGGAGGAGTTCTCCTCCGAGTCCGAGGGATCTCCGGCTCCCGTCTCTCCCCCAGCGTCGTCCGATGACTCGGACGACTCCCAGGGGATAGCCGCGGAAGTCTGGACATACATCCGGGCCGTCGAGCGCTCCGGGCTTGAGGGCTCGGATGAGTCGGAGTACTCCTCGGATGAGGAGGACTCGGACGGCGGCGGCGAGGACGAGGACGACGACGACGACGACGGCGACGACGGTGGCGACGGCGACGGCAGCGGCAGTGGCAGGGGCGGCGGCGACGGCGGCAGGGACGGTGACGGCGGCGGCAGCAGGGGCAGCACCAAAGGCGGCAGCAGCAAGGGCAGCACCAAGGGCGGCGGCGGCAGCAGCAGCAAGGCCAGTGGCTAAACGCCACTGGTCTTTAGATATTAGTATAGTGTAGTTAGAATAATGTAGTAGTAATGTAGAGTAGTATAGCGTAGTATAGTAGTAATAGTAATGTAATGTAGTAATAGTAGGGAAGCATCAACTCGCAAAGAGTTGATTCATAAGCTTATTGTCTTCCCTTAATGAAAGAACGACGTTGGCTTCTTCTTGATGACTTGCTTTGCTTGATTATAAAACTGATTCTTTTGAGACAGTAGACGAATAACTTGGACATCATACTGACGCTTCCAGAAGTAGCCGCCGAGTAATCTTGTAGTCTGTATCGACGTTTTAGAGGTAATGCCGAGCGACTGAACGCTATACCAGCGTCTTAGAGGCAATGCCGAGCGATTGAACATGAGATCAGCGTTTTAGAGGCAACGCCGAGTGATTGAAGGTCGCCGTCGGCATTTTAGAAGTAATGCCGAGCGATTGAACACGAGATCAGCGTTTTAGAGGCAACGCCGAGTGATTGAAGGTCGCCGTCGGCATTTTAGAAGTAATGCCGAGCGATTGAACACGAGATCAGCGTTTTAGAGGCAATGCCGAGTGACTGGATGGTGACGTCGGCACTTTAGAGGTAATGCCGAGCGACTGAATATGAAATCAGCGTTTTAGAGTCAACGCCGAGTGAGAGCAGGTCGACGTCGGCATTTTAGAGGTAATGCCGAGCGATTGAACACGAGACCAGCGTTTTAGAGTCGACGCCGAGTGATAGTAGGCCACATGAGCTATTTTGAGGATGATAACCGAGTGATGAGGTGGCCCATCGGCTTTTTGGAAATAACTGCCGAATGACCACGTGGCATGCTGGGGTTTTGGAAATAACCGCCGGGTGATGACTGGGCACTTTTTGAAACGGTATCTGGCTCGAGAATATCCCATAAGAGCTGCGCTTTTAGCCGCCTTTGCTTTCCGTGCCCTAGTTCTTGCATTCCCGCTTCCGAATCCTCTCTGCCGCTCGCCTCCAATCTGCTCGCTGGTAGAATCGAGATGGCGCCCAAGAGGAAAATCGCGAGCTCGTCTGCTGTGGTGATTCCTCCAATCGATCCCAACAGCCAGTTGCCTTTTGCAGGTAACCACATGTCCATCATTTCCGAAGCTGAACTCCTCCACCTCGTGTCCATCGGGGTTCTTCCTCCGCGGGAACTCTGTTCTTGGCGGATTTGCCACGGGACTACTGTCCCGACAGAGGATACCCACGAGTCTGTAGTTTACGCTCCTTTTCTTCTCCGCGGCCTTGGCCTTCCCATTTCTCCCTTTTTCCGTGGTCTCCTTGATTTCTACCACATTAACCTGACCCATCTGAACCCTAACTCAATTCTGCAAATCTCCATCTTCGTTCACTTATGCGAAGCCTTTCTTGGCGTGCTGCCGCATTTCGGCTTATGGAAATACCTGTATCATTGTCGCCCTGGGATGGCCGGGGGACAACATCAGTTGGTCGGGGGTGCCAGTTTGGAGATGCGCCGGGGACGGAAGACTGAATATCTTGAGATTCCCCTTAAAGACAGCATTAAGGGATGGCGTCTAGAGTGGTTCATAGTTGATAATTACGGAAATTCTCTCCCCCCGGTCGGGAAGACAGCCAGACGTTCGCACCCCAAGCTGGACCGAGTCTCCCACAGATGAGGAGGTAGCTGAAGCGGGTGTGTTGCTAGCTGAAGTTGGACTGCTGAAAGAGAGAGGTCTAACTGCTGAAGCTGTGGTCGCTGACTTCGTTTTTAAGAACATTCAGCCACTGAAAGATAGGGTCCACCCAGCTTATCTGTATCGAGGGCTAGCCGACTCAACTCGGGTTACCAACAGGAGAATCCCTTCTGCAGACTTGGTGAGCCGACTGGAAATGATTCTCAGGGGCAAGGTGTCCAATGTTGGTGCTCTGGTGGCGTATTCGGCCTGGAATTTGCCTCCTGCCAAAGTCTTCACTCTTTTCGTGTCAAATCCACCTGCGACTGATGGCAATTTGGGCCTTAGAACGCGACCCTCTGATGAAGAAGTCAGTGCTTTGATTGCCTCGCTTGGGGAGATTCCTGATGACGAACGACAAGTCCATTTTGAGGTGCCTCTGGATCCTAATGATGCAGAAATAAGTGCTATGCTTGATATGCTGGCTGAAGATTCTTCTGATGCTACTCCTGCTGGGACATTGGCGGTGGCGTTTCTCCCAGAAGCTGGTATAACCTTGGATGTTCAGAGACCTGTCCGTGTTCGCCCGAGACGTCCTTGCCGAGCCAATCAAACTGATCTTTCTGCTGATGAGCAGAAAAAGAAAAAGAGACGTCTTCAGCAAGTATCTAGTTTGGATCGGGGCGCTGGTCCCTCGGTTCCTGCTGCTGAGGAGATTCCCGTGCCTGAATTTACTGATGCTGACCCCAATGGGTGTGGTATGTCTGTTGTTGATCCCAATGGGTGTACTCCATCTGTTGCTGATCCCAATGGGGGTGTTGCCTGTGTTGCTGATGAAGACGACAGGGAGGAAGAGAATGAGGTCCCTCTGACTTGGAAGAACAGTCGGCAATTCCTTGCCAGTGGTGAAAGTAGTGGAGTTCCCTCTCCTGCTTTGTCTACTCTCATTGGTCTGCAAGAACTGTCCCTGGCCAACTTTGATCAAACTCTTGAGGATATGGTCCCAGAGGACTTGTTATCAGAGCCAGTGGATGATGATGCGATGGAGGCTTGCGCTGCCGTGCCTGATGCTGGGTTGAGGTCATCCCGTGCCTCGTCGACCTTAGAGCGCGATCTCGAGGGTCGGGATGCTAACTTGGATTGTCCTGGTTCCATGGAAGTGGCTGAAGGCCCGTCAACCTTAGAGGTGGTTACTGCGGAGAGTCTGGACCTCAAGAATGGTGCTGACACATGCCCAGCCCCCGAGGATGTCGCCGGGGATGACTTAGCTCGGGTGAAGAGTGTAAGCCACTGCCCAGCCCCCGAGGGTGCTGCCGGGGATGATCCGGCTCAAGTGGGCAGTGCCAACTATGACCCAGCCCCCGAGGGTGCCCAAGCAGGGTCTCCTTCCTGCACTTCCATGGACGTTCACGCGGGATCACCTCCACACTCTGGCTGCATGGTGGTAGCCCAAACTTTGGACCAGGGGGTCGCTTTAGAGGGCAGCGTCCCCGCTGATCGGGCGTTCGGCTCTGTTGAAGGCGCTGAGCTGATTCCTACTGGTCCGTTGCAAGCTGCTTCGGGTGGTGGCCTTGCGCCTGGTTATCAGCTGATTTCTCCTGATTTGGGGATCCCTTCGTTCTTTTCCAACCTCCAGGTACTGTGCTGTTTTTTAGCTTGATCTCCACATTGCATGGACTTTTGTCATTATGCTCATCTGTTCTTCTCATCAGGTTTTGGTGGATGGGATGGCCAGCCAGCTGAAATCGCAGGGTGCTTCCGTCCCAGAAGTGGTTTCGTCTCTTACGTGTTGGAATCCAGTGTCCCTTCATCGTCGTGTATCCGAGTTGGAGGCAACTAACGCTGGTTAGTGCCCTTTTTCTTTTCTTCGCCTTTGTTGTGGACTGTTTTACCTTCTGACCTCGTTTTGTTTGATTACCTCTTGCTAGGAATGACTCGGCAGATTGCAATTCTTGAGGAAAAACATTCTCGAGGTCAGGCTGAATTGGCCCAGCGATGCACTGATTTTGAGGAAAAGTACTCTCAAAGTCAGATTGAACTGAGTCAGGTCTCCGCTGCCTTAGATGATGCCAATGCACTGAGTTCTTCTCTTCATGCTCAGCTCGACTCTGAAAAGGTGATATACGAAACTGTGCTTTGCCTTGCTGTGCTCCTATTACTTGCTTGGTTTTTTGAAGGAACTGACTTGTGCTTGCAGGAAGAAAAGCGTATCCTTGCTGCTTCTCGTGACAATCTTGACAGGTTGTATCGAGATTCTAGCAATTCGCTGACTATCTTGGAAAGAAGTCATCGCTTCACCATGGAAGAATTAGACCTCCAACGTCGTAAGCTGCAGGAATCCATGGAGGAGGTAACCCGGCTTAAGCAGTTGATATCAGCGAAGGATGCTACTATCAAAGGGCTCCGAGCTTCCAAAAAATCTATTGCCCAGGAGTTAGAGAGCGCTCGACTGGCTGCTAAAACTGCTGAAGAAACTTCTGTTACTCTCAAGGCCCAACGCGACAAAGCCCTGGACAAGGCTATTCGGGCGGGACGAATCTTGATGAGGAGACCCGGCGTGGTTGTTCCTGAAGACATAAGGGCTGACGTGAACGCCGCCCCTGATTCCTCGAGTCGCCCTTCTTCGTCGGTCGCTCCTGAGAAAAATGTTGCAAAATAGAAAAACATTTTGCGTGCTCCAAGCGCGCGGTTTGCATGATCGAGTATTTGTTAGAGGACGCCAGTTTACCATTCGAATGACATAATTACTCTCTCATTGTATCGGATTTTATTAGTTAATGAGTTGGCAGTAATGACGCATAATGATTATGAAATTTGTTTGCGGGATATGGAAGTCATCCCCTGAATTATATAGGCGCGAGCATGTTCCACCGGTCTTAAGTTGCTGCCAACTTAAGTCGATCGCTGCGTTTGTAGGGCATAGTGGTCACCCTAAGTTAAGTAAGCGTGAGCATGTTGCACCGCCTTAAGTCGTTGCCAACTTAAGTCGATTGCCCCGTTAGCAGGGCATAGAGGTCACCCTGAATTAAGTAAGCGTGAGCATGTTGCACCGCCTTAAGTCGTTGCCGACTTAAGTCGATTGCTCCGTTAGCAGGGCATAGTGGTCACCCTGAGTTAAGTAAGTGTGAGCATGTTGCACCACCTTAAGTCGTTGCCGACTTAAGTCGATTGCTCCGTTAACTGGGCATAGTGGTCACCCTGAGTTAAGTAAGCGTGAGCATGTTGCACCGCCTTAAGTCGTTGCCGACTCAAGTCGATTGCTCCGTTAGCAGGGCATAGTGGTCACCCTGAGTTGAGTAAGAATGCAAGTCAATCGTAAATGAATTGAGTATCCTTGAAACCTCTTTTTTATTGATGACATATGTCCACTTTACAGAGTACATCATCATCCCAGCCATTTTGAGATACAGCTAAGGATAAAACTTTCTGAGGTGTTCTATGTTCCAGGAGTTCCCAACTTCTGTGCCATCCATTTGAGTGAGGCGATACGATCCGGGCCGAGTGACTTCTGCTACCACAAAGGGTCCTTCCCATAAGGGTGATAACTTGTGTCGTCCCTCCCCCGTTAGAATTCGGCGGAGGACGAGATCTCCTACTGAGAAGAATCGTTGTCGCACAGCCTTGTCGTGATAGCGCCTTAGAGTCTGTTGGTACCTTGCTGATTGGATTACTGCATTTAACCGTTCTTCCTCAAGTACATCTATGTCCTCCAGCCTGGTGGTCTCAGCTTCTGCTATGCTTTCAAAGATCAGCCTTGGCGCCCCAAACTTGAGATCAGCAGGTAGCACTGCCTCCGACCCATAGACCATGAAGAAAGGAGTGTTTCCATGCAAAGCTCGACTAGGTTGGGTTCTTAGGCTCCAAACAACATAGGGTAATTCCCTTATCCACTTTCCTGCGAATTTTTCATTCTTATCGAAGATCTTTTTCCTGAGTGCATCCAATATCATCCCGTTGGCTCGCTCAACTTGCCCGTTGGCTCTTGGATGGGCTACAGATGCATACTTGATCTGAATGCTCTTTTGCTCGCAGAAGTCAAAGAATTCTGAACTTGTGAAGTTGGATCCTAAATCAGTTATGATGCTGTTTGGTATCCTGAATCTGAATATTATGTCTTGTATGAATTCCACGGCCTTAGCAGAGGTTAAAGAGGCAATGGGCTTGAATTCTATCCATTTAGTGAACTTGTCAATTGCTACCAATACATGAGTGTATCCCCCTTGAGCTTTCTTGAAAGGTCCAATCATATCCAGTCCCCAGCATGCGAAAGGCCAAGTTACTGGTATGGTCTGCAGTTGCTGTGCTGGCATGTGTTGTTGCTTTGACAAGTATTGGCAGGCTTCGCACCTCTGAACTAACTCGGCTGCATCGTTCTTTGCTGTTGGCCAATAGAATCCTGACCTGAAGACCTTCCCGACTAGTGTTCTGGAGGCTGCATGTATTCCACATTGCCCAGCATGGACTTCCTCCAGAAGTTGCTTTCCAGTGGATGGGAGAATGCACTTCATGAAGACGCCTGATGCACCCCTTCTGTATAATGTCTCCTCAATAAGTGTATAGTGAGCCGACTGTCTTGCAATGCGCTCTGCCAAATTTTTGTCGTCTGGTTCCTCTTCATTCTTTATATACTCAATGATCGGCCTCCTCCAGTCATCAGGGTTTGACTCTGGTTGATCTATGATGTTGCATTCTTCTGTCTGATCCATTGAGATACTTGGCCGCAGAATTTCTTGCACGAAAACCCCGGGTGGGACCTGAGTTCGACCGGACCCCAGTTTGGACAGTACATCGGCTGCTGTGTTCCGATCTCTTTCTACATGATGAAATTCCAGACCCTCGAATTTATCTTCCAGCTTTCGGACGGCAGTGCAGTATTTTCCCATTGAATCGCTTGAGCAATCCCACTCCTTGTTTATCTGGCTGATGACTACCAGAGAGTCTCCGTATACCATTAATCTTTTGACGCCCAACGATATGGCAATGTTCAATCCATGGATCAAAGCTTCATACTCGGCTGCATTGTTGGAGGCTGGGAATAGCAGCTGGAGGGCGTACTTGAGGTGTTCGCCTCTAGGCGCAGTGAAGAGAATCCCTGCTCCTGCTCCCTGCAGCTTCAGTGAGCCATCAAAATACATTCGCCATACTTCTGCAGTCTCCGGGTTGTCTGGTACTTGTTGTTCAGTCCACTCTGATACGAAATCAACCAGTGCTTGAGTTTTGATGGCAGTGCGAGGTCGGAACTCGATGTCATGAGATCCCAGCTCACAAGCCCACTTGGCTATTCGACCGATGGCTTCCTTGTTGTGGAGAATATCCCCTATTGGAAAACTTGTGACTACTATGACTTTGTGGTCGTCAAAGTAGTGACGCAGCTTGCGGGCAGTTAGAAGTACTGCGTACAATAGCTTCTGAACTTGAGGGTACTTTTTCTTCGAGGGGCCTAGGACTTCACTAATGAAGTAGACAGGATGCTGTATTGGATAAGCATGTCCTTCTTCTACTCGCTCGACTACTAACGCGGTGCTTACCACGTGAGTCGTGCAAGAGATATACAGTAGCAAATCTTCAGCTGGTTGAGTTGACGTGGCTCGCCGAGGTGGTTTCAGTACTGGTGGTGTTGTCAAGAATTTTTTCAGAGCATCTAGAGCTTCTTGCGCTTCTGAAGTCCATTGAAACTTATCCACCTTTTTGAGTAACTTGTAAAATGGCAGACCTTTTTCTCCCAGCCTGGATATAAATCTGCTTAGAGCTGCCATACATCCAGTAAGCCGCTGAACCTTCTTCTGCGATCGAGGTGCTTCCATCTTCATGATAGCTTCAATCTTATCTGGATTAGCCTCAATTCCCCGGTGGCTGACAATAAACCCGAGCAACTTTCCGGCTGGTACCCCGAAAACACATTTCTCGGGATTAAGCTTCCATCTATACCGCCTCAGACTGTTGAAAACCAGTTGCAAGTCTTCGATGAAGTCTTTTGAGTCCTATGTTTTGATTACCACATCATCCACATAGGCTTCCACACGCTTGCCCCAGTGATCGGCTAAGCATGTTTGAATGGCTCTCTGGTAAGTTGCTCCAGCGTTTTTGAGGCCAAACGGCATGGAGGTATAACAGAAAGCACCAAACGGGGTAATGAATGCCGTTTTTTCTTCATCTTCCTTTGCCAGACTAATCTGATGGTATCCAGAATAGCAATCCAGGAAAGACAGCATAGAACATCCAGCGGTGGAGTCCACCACCTGATCTATCCTCGGGAGCCCGAAAGGATTCTTCGGACAGTGTTTGTTGAGATCAGTATAATCAACACACATGCGCCAATCCACTTTATTCTTTTTGAGTACAAGAACAGGGTTGGCTAACCACTCGGGATGTAATACTTCTCTAATGAATCCAGCTGCGACCAAGCGAGCTAACTCAGTGCGAATGGCCTCTCTCTTGTCAGGCGTGAAACGACGTAGTTTTTGCCGAATCGGCCTTGCCTGGGGATAAACCTTCAGTTTGTGCTCGGCCAGTTCTCTTGGGACTCCCGGCATATCCGCAGGTTGCCATGCGAATACATCTCGGTTATCTTGCAGAAACCGGACGAGCGCGCTTTCCTATTTGTCATCCAAGCTAGAGCTGATGATGGCCGTCTTGCGCTCATCAGCGAACCCCAGGTTGATTCTCTTGGTTTCTTCAGTCGGCCGCATAGAGGTCGCGGTCTGAGCTTCGCTCGCCGGTACTGCGAGGTCCTCCTCAGGCTTAGAGTTCGCCAGTGTCACTACAAGAAACTAATAAATGTTCGTGGGTTAATTTAAGAACGTGGGTACCGACGTTCTTAATTGAGTTATGTTCGTGGGTTAATTTAAGAACGTGGGTACACACGTTCTTAAATTAAATTCGTGGGCCCGTGCTAGAACCGTCGAACTTATTGTATTAGGAACGTGGGTACCCACGTTCTTAAGTTAAATTCGTGGGCCACGTGGACACCGTCGAACTTAACCGAAGACCTAAATCCCTAACCCGCCGGTGTGTCTCTCTTCTTTCCCTCTGTCTACCGCGCGCGCCCACCGCTACCTGTCTACCGCGCGCGCCCACCGCTAGCGCCCCGCCGCCACCCCGCGCGCCCACCGCTACCTGCCAGCCGCGCGCTCGCCGCCAGCGCCCCGCCGCCACCCCGCGCGCCCACCGCTACCTGCCAGCCGCGCGCTCGCCGCCAGCGCCCCGCCGCCACCCCGCGTGCCCCCCGCGCGCCGGCTCGTGTACTCCGTTGTCCGCTCCCATTCCACTCTAGCCCAGCTACGTGTTGCTCCAGCACCGGCAGGCGGATAAGCCCAGCAGGCAAGCAGGCAGGAGACTAGGAGAGGAGGAGAGCTCAGCACTGCACGCGCGCTCCCCTCCCCTTGCTGGCTAAGGATTCAGTTTAGCTACCAGGTAGAAACCTCTCCTCTCCGGCTCCATTCATTTAATTTCATTTCACTTCACTTGCATCGATCTCTCCCCTCCTCTCGCTCGTCTCCTGCTTCATGCCGCATTTCCCGATCGATCGAGATCCGAACAAATTTGACGAGCTGCGTGTGCGTGTGTCTGCCTTGGGGAACTACTCCGTTCGTGGATATGTTACTGACATTCAGCTACTAGTATTCTGGATTGTTATAATTGGTATAATCTGGATTGTTATTTGTCTAATTGGTATAATCTGGATTGTTGCTATCTCACTGTATGGTGTATGAACTAAATTCAGTTTAGCTTCCTGTTTTGTTAAACCTTATGGAAGCAAAAGGTCTACGAGAAAGCAATCTAAAAAAACAATCATAAACAAACTTTTCTAGCAAGAGTTTACTAATGAATCTCCCCAGTATTGAATCTAGGGGAGCATGCCTGTATATTCTTACTGCAAGTATATTATTCTATGGTTGTTTTGTTGTCACAAGTGCCACCAATAATGTAGGCCTCGCCATTTTCTTTTTATAATGTATGGATCATCATGCCGCTTCTCTATATGTTTAATAAGAGCTTCATAGGATTTTGACTTCATCGTATATACTTCTACGCAAACAGTCATTATATTCCTGGAAAAAGATTGCTCAACTATATTCCCCATAGAAAAGTACTCATGATATATCCATATGTTTTTTATTTTAATAACAAGAGTGTGGACTCAATACTCAATTATATTCCATATCAGTCACTTAGAATACAACAATACAAAATTTATTTTTCCCTCTCACAAGCACAAGAATCGCTCCTGCTGTAAGATGTCACACTTTATTACCTTCAGGTTGCAAGAAGTACCAATTTAATGAACATCTTCAGGATTATTAGGTAGACAGAATCTAGAGAACTATATCAGTCTCCATCTTTATTTTTTAATATTGATAGACCTCTGCAGAAGGCACCAAAATTCTGTTGTTTTGTGTGCTTAGTTTGATTCGCCAGGTCTAAGTTTTTAAAGCAAACATGAGTTCTTTATCTCTCTTTTTTCAACTGTCCGATGCACATTGTAATTGATTTGGATAAAGGCAGTTAAACTATAATTCCTGCAGTACCAAGGTTTCCGTGTTGTGTTTAAATTATTAATGGCAGGGGCCAAATCCCCCATCCCCCATGATGCTCTCCACTACTTTTACCGACATGATGTCAAACTCAAGGAGCTTCACTTGATCGGTATACCAACAAGGTTTATTCTATTGCCATAGTCAGATATATCTGCGAACTTTTAACTATTGCCCTTCTATTCAAAACTAAAGAGGAGGGCTAGTTTAAAACTTATCTGGAAAATACAAAGGATCTATGATTGGAGGAAGTTAACTTGTGGGCTTATTTTCTAGAGTTCCTACGGCTCTGGATTCTCTATGGGAGCCGATTTTCCGAGAAAAGTGGTTCTCCTATTTAAACAAATTAAGTTCTTCAACTGATGATGACTGTTGCATTTTTTATGAAACCTAAAGCCGTGTTTCCATCTAATTGTAGGCCCATTTGACTCTAGTCTCCGGTCTCTCTCTCCACTCTAACTACAGTCGGCCCGCGTCTCCTCGACCATCACCACCTTGACGGTCTCCGTGAAGGTATTTTTCTTCTTTCTTTGATGCATATTATTAGAATTAGTTTGTTAGTTAAAATTTGATGCATGATTTTGGCTAGTTGTTACAATTGATGCATAATTTCTTGTTCATTGTAAATTAATCAATGTTAGGTTCAATGTTTGGTTAAATGTTTTTTATGTCTAGTGATCCTTCCTAATAGAAGAAGGGCTTAATGATGTTTATTTACACATTTTTTATTTATGTTTGTATGCTTAATGATGTTTATTTACACATTTTTTATTTATGTTTATATGCTTAATGATGTTTATTTACACTTTTTTTATACATTGGGTTATTTAGTTTTGGAAATGGATGGCAATAGAAGAAGGGCGATGTATGATGGATTCAATATCGTGACTCTAGGTCACTCAAAGGAATGGGTTAGGGTTGCAAAACAATTCGTGGATCTCGCATTTTCCGGTGGACCTCGTGTGGTGAAGTGTCCGTGTACCAAGTGTCGGAATTTTAAGTATGTGAGAAAGATCGAAGAACTGGAGCATCACCTTTGCAAGAATGGGTTTATGCCTAACTATCTTGTGTGGCGCTCACATGGAGAAGTAGAGCAGAATATCACAGAGTCAGAAAGAATTGATGATGATGAGGAGGATCGGATGGATGACTTGGTGGCTGATATTAGTAGAGAGTATCCAACATTGGCCTCGGAACAGGGTACACCAGAGGAAGTGCAGGAGTTTTATAAGCTTCTTCACGCGTCAGAGGAAAAAGTGCATGATGACACCACTGTGACCGTGTTGCAGGTGGTTACACGTCTTATGGCAATGAAGGCAAAGTATAACTTCTCGAATAACTGCTATAACGATATAATCAATCTAATTATTGATCTCATCCCATCGAACCATAAGATGCCAAAAGACTTATACCAGTCTAAAAAGATCGTGTCCGGTCTTGGGATGAAGTATAAGAAGATTGATGTGTGCGAAGACAATTGCATGTTGTTCTGGAAGGAATATGAAGCGGCCACCCATTGTCAGATATGCGGTAAATCAAGATATGCGGAGGTACTAAAAGAGGATGGAGCTACTTTTGCTACAAAAGTGGCAGTTAAACAGCTTCGATATATGCCCATCACCCCAAGGCTTAAACGTCTGTTTTTAACCCCAGAAACTGCGAAGCTAATGTTGTGGACCAACGTAGGGTCATAAACCCTGCAGGAGAGAGGAGCTGGGTGGAGGTGGCATGGAGTGGCAAAGGTCACCGGACACCAGTTAACACAGTGCTGGGATCTATAGCTCGTTTTCACTATCCAGGGGTGGTACAATTCAACGGGGCAGAGATAGGGGCGTATCACTGGGCTCACTGGGGCCTCAAACCATATGGACCCGACCGTACTCACCAAGACGCAGTGTGGTCATCATTTTGGGTGAGTTTATTATGTATTTTAAATTTACTTACCGTGGGCGTCTATAAATGAATTTAATTGCTTCTTCATTTTGCAGGAACAATTTAGATTGGACGAAACAGCGAACGAAGACCATGCAAAACGTGTATTCCACAATGCTGCTAGAAAAGTTATAAATGGTTCAATGTCAGATGCAAGGGTCAAAGCTGTTACCGTGTACTTCAAGAAAGTGAAGGGTCAAAGAATGACCAACAAGCAGGCATGTGAAATCCACTTGACAGCTGAGGAGTACAAACAAAGTGAAGTGGACTGGCTCACTGCTCATCCTGAAGCTTGGGTCAAGCTCTGCGAGTACTGGGCCTCAGATGAGTACAAAGTGATTTCAGATAGAAATCGTTTGAACCGGAAGAGCAAACCGGGCCTCCATCGATTTGGAGCAGATGGATTTATTGGGAAATCACAACGAATGGTATGATGAGCTAAGTAACATTTAGTCTTTTTCCCTCAGACAAATTTGTATATTTTATTATGTCTCTTACTGCAGGAGGCTCGTGATGGTGTTGAACCCCGATTCATTGACGTTTACATGGAGGGACACCGAGGTCCAGATCCAGATCATCCAGAAGTTTTATGTGATGACAGCGCGACAGAAAAGCTGGTAGGTGTAAATAATAACTATCTATTCTTAATTAACTTGTGACTCATTTATAATTAACATAAATTGTTTTGTAGACTCGTTATGCCGAGGAGGTTAGGAGGAAAGCAGGAGACGATGATCTAGATTGGAGGGAGGCACCTTTCGATCCGGATGCAGCATATGTTGCTGGTGGTGGGCTACCACATGGGAGGTATGATAAGATCAAAATTTTGATATATAAAAACTATTGGTTCATAACTTGTGATGTTTCTAGGTTGGGGATCGGTGATGGGGTTGTGAGTCGCGATAGCTTTGGTCGTCGGTCTGTTTCCTCGGTGGGGAGTAGATCTCGAACTTCAACTTCGAGGGAATCAGAGCTTGATGAGCAACTAAGACAGCAACAACAACAAGTTCAACAACTATCTCAACAAGTTCAGATGATGCACGGAATGCTGATGCAGGTAATAATTTTAGTAATCCGCTCAGAATCTGACCAATCTCAGAATCTGCCCATACTTTTTTGAGTTAATCCTTTATTTGCCCTTGTTTTTGGACGCCATCCCTTATTTACCCTTGACTAAACATGTTTTCCCTACATGTCCAGAGTTTCAAATCCTTTCCCTTTTGTACCCTTTTTCTGTTACTGTGGCTGCTTTTTACCATTTGGACATGAAGGCGAAGCTGCAGGAACAGCACGTCGTCGTCAGTTAGACACCGCACATGCATGGGAAAAACTGGCACGCATCTGTTGGAGGAAATCTAGTTTAAGCAATAATGAAAGGGATGTGTATCTCTATATATCCTACTGATTAACATACTGATCGGATGCTCATTTGGTGCAAGGCATATAGTAACTAGTTTTCATTGGAAGTGATCTGGCATGCATCCGATCCAGTCCATGTGGAGAAACTTTCAATCCGTAACTAAAGTATCATGGGTAGGAAGAAGGAATATACTGCTACACGTATGGTCACAAGACCACACCATATACCAGCTAGCCGGTGTATAAATAGAGGAACAGAGCAGTAGCAATTTTCTTGATCGCCTTTTTCATCTGCAACTTGGGATGTTTTACTTTTTATTACTGTTAGCTTGTTTTTAAGCTCAGTTTTCGTTTTTTCCAGCAAAAGTCCCCTAAGATCCATCTGAGAGAAGGTCTTGGCTAAACTTAGGCTAACTCCAACAACGAGCAGCTATATTATTGCCCAGCCATTTCACAGTTTACATGCCCTCAGTATTATACCTGGCCAGCAATAACCTTCTGTTTCCAACGAAGCAGGCAAACTGGCTGTGGCCTTAGTTCAGTTCGTTTTGGCGCCAAAAAACCAATGCATCCTATTGGTCCAACTGAAATGGCTGGCGTGCCGAGACCAGCTAGTTTTAGCGCTAGGGATGGAGGTGGAGGAGAGTAGACAGAAAGTGGCGGCTGCAGGAGGAAGATAGGTTAGCGACGAAGTGTTTCTCTGTTTGTTCTCAGATTTTCGATGTCTGTTCACCGTTCCAGTGTATGCTTATATTCCATATTACAGACCGGCCCAGCCAGCCATCAATTGGCCCATTCCGGTCCAGTTACTCGGACGCTGCCGCGCTTGATACGTCGAGGCCGAGCTGAGACATCGCCTCCTTCTGTCTTAGTCGTCAGATCCTTCTCGGCCATGGTTCTTGTGTCTTCCGGTACAGCGGAGCTGACAATTGGCCTTGGAGCGCGTACTGCCGCCGCCTGTATTCGTTGTTCCGGCCCTGATTCTATGGTGCACCACTGTGCTGTGCACCGCCCCAGCCCTCGAGGATTTAGCGAACTACTCAGATATGTTCTCGCTTCGCTTCATCAGTGAACACTGAACACAGTGCGTGTGGCAGTTCGGTTCTGCTTTGACAGATTTCTATATTGATTACTCCCACCTTCGGGCTTTCGATCAGCTTGGTCTAGTAATTCTAGACACAAGTTGCTTGCTCCGTTTGGTTCAGAGGGCGTGTCAGCCCGTTCTTAGCAAGCTTATCATGGTTCTAATTCCATGTAGTGTCAGTACCAAACAACCACCAACCGTGGTAGGAAAAGAGCAGTCATATCAACATGAGACATGGTTGGTGGTGTGTGGTCTGGAGTGATAAACCGAAGAGATCAAATGAGCTATTTCAATCTGTTAGAATTATAAGTGGCTAGTTGATAAAGAGCATGAACATAATGTCCTCTTATATTTTTCTGTTTAATTAGTTTAATCAAAAGCACACTTTACGCAACCGTAAATCTTATGACTACCATTCGCTTTAGGTACTTAGATCTATCCCTAAATATATGTAGGGATTTTTCCCTGTTACAGCAGCATTCACGTATGTATGGAGTTTTCTATATATGATTGTTGGGCCTAATAAGTCAATTTACTGAAGCAACATTTTATGTTGTTTTTTTCAATTTAAGGTTTTGATTATCTGCATAGCTGTATTATACATTTCACTCCTAGTTCAGTTCTAATAGTAGTGTCTGCTATTAGTTCTTGCATCTGTTGTGTTCACCAATCCTGCTGCTAGTTAAATTCTAGTGTTCTAATACCATTCACTTTCCTCCTGCTGCTATTCGCTTTCCTACTGCTACTAGTTCAGTTCTTGCATCTGTTGTGTTGACCAATCATGTGTGCTGCCTCTCAAGTCCTTAGCAATCCAAAGAAACATGCAATCTGAATGTATATTGGACCTACAGACTTGCTTGCTTCTTTACCATTGCAATCTGAATGTATATCAGACCTGCAAACTTACTGTATATAGGACGTTGCTATGCCTTTTATTTCGAATGCTGATGCAATCTACGAGTTTCTATCCTTGTACGTGTGCATAGACATTGTTATGAATGCTACTAATGCCTTTTATTTTGAATGCTTATGCAATCTATTCAGTTGTATGTGTGTAAAGACATTGTTATGTTTACGGTTTTCTATGCCATATTCTTTTGCATAAAAGCCTCCCTGTATGTTTCAGGGATTCAGCGAATGGACTTTTTTGTAACAGGGATTAGATCATGAAGGGATTAAATCCCCAAAGGGATTGAGTGAAAGGAAGGGATCCACTCAATCCCTCCCTGGTTTTGGTCCACTTAGGGAATTAAACCCTTATAACCGAACATTCCCTTATAGCCTTAAGTGGATCAGAGGCCTGGGTTTCCAATTGGGTCCACCATCATTCCCTTCTTGCCGCTGCTTGTGCTTCCTCCCTCTCCCTCCTAACTTTTTCATATGTCTGATGAACTACATTAGCATATTGAGCAGCAGCAGCAGACGATGCAGTGGCACTAGCTGCACCAGCAGCCCTTGAAAATGGACCCCACTGCAAATTTCTATTAGTGGTTGTGTTTTGAAAATGGACCCCACTGCAACACATACCCCACTGATATTCGAGATGTAGGTGCTGGAATCAAGATTAGCACATAGTAACACAGTAGAATAATATAAGCTTATTGTATTTGCAGATATATAGTGCTCAGATGGGAACTCAAATGGGACCCCAGTTCACCCGTCCGTCACAATCTGGACAGACACCAAACACCAATGAAACACAGGTATAGTTTTGTAGTATATTTACTTTCATTTACAATTATAATCATGCATTGTTTTATTTGGTTATAGGGTTCTGAGACCGGACAAGGAAATCCACAGATGGACATACAGTGGTCGATGCCCCCTAGAGGACAGATTCTTCCTCCTCCACAACCAGGTATGGGATATTGGCCGCCACCACCATGGGGATATCCTACACATCCAATGGCGCCTTGGGGACGCCCCCCATGGCCAACACAGCCACTTCCGTCATCAGCAGTACGTTCCTGAATTTAATGCTAGTTGCTTTCAATGCTAATTGATTTTTCGAATATACTTAGTACTGCTTAGATGGTTCTCTGTTTAGTACTTCAAGTTTGAGATGGTTCTCTGTTTAGTACTTCATTTGTAGTACTTCAAGTTTGAGATGGTTCTCTGCTATGATCATGAGTGGTACACAAGTTTGAGATGGTTCTCTGTTTAGTACTTCATTTGTTTCTTTGACATGGATTGAACATGTAAAATGATTGAGGACATCATGCATATTTATAAGAATTTTGGTTTATTTTGTAGGATTCCGGCTCTCATCAAGTGACTCCTCCCCCTCACGATAACTTTGCGGACAGATGTCTCAAATCTAGTGGTGGAGCTACGAACAACAATCCGATGTCCTGATCGAGAGCGATGGAGCGAATGTTTGAACTTGTGTATTTGAACTTGTGAACTACAAATGTGAACTATGGATGTGAACTTATGTATTTGGACTTAATTATGTGAATTTGTGAACTTATATTTGGACTTGTGTGAATTTGTGATATGAACATATATCCATGTGTTTGAAATCTGTATTGTATGTGATATTCTGTGTTGCATGTGATATTATGTGTGTCTATTTTTTCATTTCGGAATTTTTTATTTTTTTCTGGACAAGAGTTAAGAACGTGGGTACCCACGTTCTTAAGGTTAAGAACGTGGGTACCGTCGAACTTAATGGGCAGCCCTCGCCGACCCAGACACGACCCATAAGTTCGACGGCCACGTGGCACCGTCGAACTTAAAGTTAAAAACGTGGGTGCCGTCGAACTTATGGAAGAAAATTCAACGGCCCCGTCGAACTTAAAAACCCACGTTCTTAAACTTAAGTTCGACGGTACCCACGTTCTTAAACTTAAGTTCGACGGTACCCACGTTCTTAACCTTAAGTTCGACGGTACCCACGTTCTTAACCTTAAGAACGTGGGGGCCGTCGAACTTACTTCTTTAAGTTCGTCAAAAAAACGCCGTCGGCTATGTTCGTGGGTAAACCCACGTTCTTATGTTAAGTTCGACGGCCTATTACAGTAAGTTCGACGGTTTTTCACCCACGTTCTTTAACCAGTTTCTTGTAGTGTGTGGAGGGAGCCGCCGATGGCTTGGCGGTGAGGGCTGCTTGAATAGCCACTCGGAAACACTCTGCGGCGCCTTGGAAGTCGGCGCGCACAGTTATGATTCCTTGCGGTCCTGGCATCTTCAGTATCATGTATGTGTAATGCGGAATGGCCATGAACTTGGCCAATCCAGGCCTCCCGATGATGGCGTTGTACCCGCAGTCGAAGTTCGCCACTTCAAACCTTAGGAACTCGGTTCTGTAGTTCTCCGGAGTTCCGAAGGTGACTGGCATGTAGATGTGGCCCAGCGGGTATTCCCCTTCCGTCGGCACGATGCCGAAGAAAGGAGTGTCCGACTCGTGGAGCTCTCTGAGGTGAACTCCCAAGCCTTGGAGTGTCCGGGGGAAGGTGACGTTGATGCTGCTCCCCCCGTCCACTAACACCTTCTTCACCCGGCTCTCTCGGATCACCGGATCGACGAGAAGCGGGTATTTGCCCGAATGGTCGAAGTTGAGCCATTGATCTGCCCGAGTGAAGGTGATCGGGTGCTCCGACCACCGGTATGGGGCGGGAGGGCCGATGGTCGCCACCAGTATCTGGCGATCGTTGAGCTTTTGCTGTCTTATGTTCTCCTGCGATCTGTGTCCGCCGAAGATGACGTTGACCTCCCCGGGTACAGTCGGCTCGTCGTCGGAGATGATGGGCGACTCCGCTCTCCCGATGAAGAGGACGTCGGGGTAGAACGGTGCTGCTGTCGTGGTGATCTTCTTCCCGTCCCCCTTTGAGGCATGAGGGACGGAAAGAGCAACTTGCTTCTCCCCGGTTACCCTCTTTCTTGTGATCTATGTCCATTCTTTTGTCGGAGAAGTAGGCAGCGGAGTTCTCCGGGTCAGCGAGCCCTTGGCCCCCGGCTTTCCGGAGACGATCCTCATCCGGAGAGCTGGAGGTTGTGCCTCTCCGGTATTTTTGGAGTTCGTTGGGGGAGACTCCTTTTCCGGCGGATCCGCGATACGGTGCAGAATTCCTTCTTCATCCGCTACAAATGAGATTGTTCCAAAGCGGAACACGGATCCGGGACGTAGGGTGATCTTGCTGTAGAAGGAGATGGCCATTGAGCTATCTTGGATTGTCGACACACCCCCTACCTGGCGCGCCAGCTGTCGGTGTTTTGGGTCCGACTGCACACCCGGGGTTGCCCCTCAAGGTGTTTTTAGGAGTAGGACGGTGTCGACAACTGTAGCAAAATGGTTCGCGCCGATCGCACGAGGGACAATGGACAAGTTTTACAGGTTCGGGCCGCTTAGAGATGCGTAACACCCTACGTCCTGATGAGTATGCTCGGTGGATGTGGTTACAAGAGAGCTCTCTGGATCGAGAGTACAGAGAGTTGATGTAGGTGGCTAAGTAAAGGGTCGATCGTTCTGAAGGGGTGCCCCCTAGGCGTTATATACTCGACCGTGGGGCAGTACACGTGGATAAGATAACAACAAGTAGCTAAAAGATAGTGAACCTCTTGAGATTATCCCTACGTAACCCTTGCCGACTTATCCTCGTATGGCTTCGTTGCATGGAGGCTCCAGCGCGGGAGAGTCGGATCTCTGTTGCGATCATTCGCTCGATGTTGTGGGCCGTCCGGGTTTACACCAATCCGGCCTCATGTCGTTCTGTTTTGCTGGTTGTTTCTCCCCAGGCCCACGAAAGAATGACCATACGATTTATTGGGCCCTTGGGCCTTTCGTGAGGTCCTTTACTCTTTTAGTGGACCCGGGGGATATCTATCCCCCACACTCCTCCACTTTTGCCCAGACCAGCGGGTGAAAGGGCGGACAGCCGTGCAGGCGGCATGCAACCGTGCCAAGTGGACGCGCCCTTTCGACTCCAACGAGCCCAACATGGAGGTCCAGGCCCACGCGTCATGCATCCGGTGCGTCGGTTGCCACGTGCAAGAAACTGCACCGCCACTCACGCCACTACCGCGCCTCCTCAACTGCGGAGTCGAGACCGTGACTCGAGGCGACCCAGCAGCGCCAGCCTGGCGCGACGGTCAAAAGCGGTCAAAATGGGCCGACAGTAATGGCGGTGGCAGGCGGGCAGGAGCAGCGGTCACATCGCCAGTCAAGTCATCAGCAGGCTCACGTCCTCTCCGGGGACAGCGAGAGGACCCTCTCCCACGGCGTGAAGACAACGCGCCCGTGATCCGTACCTCGAACGGCTCGCGCACGCACAACGACTACCCCGCGAACCACTCGCCCCGTCGCATTAACTCTGCGGCAGGGCACACGGCGCCTCTGGCAGGAGAAGCAAGCGACGCTTCGCCTTCGCCACAATAACCGCATCGAAAAAGGTACGCCACGTCGTTCGATTTCGTAGCCTTTTCCTTTTTTCCTCTTTCTCTCTCTTGCAACAGGGACCGGGAAAGGGGGATACCCCGGAAAGGATCCTTCTCCGTGAAGGAACCAGGCTCCGAGCCTCCCTACTGATCAGAGGTTCGAAGGCTGGCCCCTCGGAAGGGTTCGACAACCGCCTCAGATCGCGTGGGCTCTACACCCACTACTGGTCAGGGGTTCGAAGGTCGGCCCCTCGAAAGGGTTCAACGACCGCCTCAGGCTACCCGGGCTCCGCGCCCACTACTGATCAGGGGTTCGAAGGCTGGCCCCCGAAGGGTTCACAGTCGCCTCAGACACAGAGCGAGGGATGACCATGGGTACGTTCGATACATAACCGAGGCTCGGGCTTGAAAGGGAAATGTGCCCTTGGGCCATTTCTAAGTATTTTGGTGATTGAGTGCCAACACATGTGCTTAATTGTGAATTTATGTCCATGGATGAACAAGGTACAAATCATGAAGTAAAGGTATGTTTCTAAGCCTTAGTACATTGGTTTTGTGTACTAATATACTTGTCTAAGTGTTAGAAACAGAAATAAGAAAAAGAGAAAAAGACTTGGCTGTGTACAGCCAAGAGTTAGTTCGGTCTGGAGCACCGGACTGTCCGGTGTGCACCGGACAGTGTCCGGTGCGCCAGGCTGACTCGGCGCGAACAGGCCGCTCTCGGGAATTTGCCGACGGCGTACGGCTAAAATTCACCGGACTGTCCGGTGTGCACCGGACTGTCCGGTGAGCCAACGGTCGGCCGGGCCAACGGTCGGCCGCGCAATCTGCGCGGGACACGTGGCCGAGCCAACGGTCGGAAGACGGCACCGGACTGTCCGGTGTGCACCGGACATGTCCGGTGCGCCAACGGCTCCCAGATCTTCAACCGTCTGCAACGGTTGGCAGCGCTGTTTATGGAAAGAAATCGGTCACCGGACAGTGTCCGGTGTGCACCGGACTGTCCGGTGCCCCCGACGACAGAAGGCAAGGATAGCCTTCCAGATTTGCTCTCAACGGCTCCTAGCTGCCTTGGGGCTATAAAAGGGGCCCCTAGGCGCATGGAGGAGAGACACAAGCAACCTTAGAGCATTCTTGATCATCCACACTCGTTCTTTGCGCATTCGTTTGTGATTCTAAGTGATTCGAGCTCCGTTCTAGTGAGAACTTTGAGATAGTCATTCGAGCTCGATTCTTGGCCGTGTGTGCGCGCATTTCGCTGTGGATTTGTGTGTGTTGCTTCCCTCCCTTACTCTGTGCTTCTTTGTGATCATATACTTGTAAGGGCAAGAGACTCCAATTTGTGGAGATTCCTTGCAAACGGGATAAAGAGAAGAAAACAAAACACCGTGGTATTCAAGTGGGTCTTTGGACCGCTTGAGAGGGGTTGATTGCAACCCTCGTCCGTTGGGACGCCACAACGTGGAGTAGGCAAGCGTTGGTCTTGGCCGAACCACGGGATAAACCACTGTGCCATTTCTGTGATTGATCTTCTGTGGTTATTGTGTTTTGTTGGGACTCCTCTCTAGCCACTTGGCATTATTGTACTAACACTTAACAAGTTTTTGTGGCTTAAGTTTTAAACTTTCACAGGATCACCTATTCACCCCCCCTCTAGGTGCTCTCAATTGGTATCAGAGTCGTTCTCTTCGCAAAGGGAATAACCGCCCGAAGAGATGGATCCTAAGGGGAAGGGAATCGTGATCAACGACAAAGAGAAGGAATCCTTCGTTAATGAGCCGAAGGACGACAAGCCTACCGACTCCGGCTCGGGGCATAGACGGAAGGAAGGGAAAAAGAAGAAGACAAGGCGTATCAAGGAGATCATCTACTACGATGATAGTGATGAGTCTACTTCTTCCCAAAAGGATGACGACAACGACTACAAAAAGACGGTCAATTCGAACTTTTCATTTGATTATTCTCGTATTCAACATAGTTCGAATTCGCATTTACTTTCCATTCCTCTTGGCAAACCTCCACACTTCGATGGGGAGGACTACGGATTTTGGAGTCACAAAATGCGTAGTCACTTATTCTCTCTCCATCCAAGCATATGGGAGATTGTGGAGAATGGAATGAAATTTGATAGCTCGGATAGCCCTATGCTTATAAATGAACAAATTCATAGAAATGCACAAGCTACTACTGTTCTCTTAGCATCTTTGTGCAGGGAAGAGTACAATAAGGTGAGCGGCTTGGACAATGCCAAGCAGATATGGGACACCCTCAAGATCTCTCACGAGGGGAACGACATCACCATGCTCACCAAGATGGAGTTGGTGGAGGGCGAGCTTGGACGATTCGCCATGATAAGGGGAGAGGAGCCAACTCAAACGTACAACCGGCTCAAGACCCTTATCAACAAAATAAGGAGCTACGGAAGCACGCGTTGGACGGATCACGACGTCGTCCGCCTAATGCTCAGGTCCTTTACCGTTCTTGATCCTCATCTCGTGAACAGTATTCGTGAGAATCCCAGGTACACGATGATGACGCCCGAGGAAGTACTTGGAAAATTCGTAAGCGGGCGGATGATGATCAAGGAGGCAAGATACGTCGACGAAGCGTTGAACGGTCCAATCCACGAGCCTCAACCCATTGCTCTCAAGGCAACAAGGAGCAAGGAGTCGCTACCTAGCAAGGTGGCGCAAGTTGAGGCGGCCGGGCTAAATAATGAGGAGATGGCCCTCATCATTAAGCGCTTCAAGACGGCGCTTAAGGGTCGCAAGGGACAGCCAAGCAAGACCAAGACAAAGGAGAAGCGCTCGTGCTTCAAATGTGGTAAGATTGGTCATTTCATTGCTAACTGTCCCGATAATGAAAGTGACCAGGAAAAGGGGAACAAGAGGGAGAAGAAGAAGGCATACAAGAAGGCAAAGGGCGAGGCACATCTAGGAAAGGAGTGGGATTCGGATTGCTCCTCCTCCGACTCCGACAATGAAGGACTCGCTGCCACCGCCTTCAACAAGTCTTCCCTCTTCCCCAACGAGCGTCTCACATGCCTTATGGCAAGGGAGAAGAAGGTATGTACTCGAGACTCTACGTATGCTTCTTCAAGTGAGGATGATTCTAGCGATGAGGAAATAGATTACTCTAGCTTGTTCAAGGGATTGGATAGAAATAAAATTGATAAAATCAATGAATTGATTGATGCCTTGAATGAAAAGGATAGGCTTTTAGAAAAGCAAGAGGATTTGTTGTATGATGAACATGATAAATTTGTAGAGGCACAAAAATCATATGCTTTAGAAGTTAAAAGAAATGAAATGCTTTCTTATGAACTATCCACTTGTCATGAAACCATTTCTACTTTACAAGGTGTTAACAATGATTTAAATGCTAAAGTAGAAGTAGCAAATAAATCTAATTCTTGTATAGAACATGTTATGACTTGCACTAGGTGTAAGGATTTCGATATTGATGCCTGTAGTGAACACCTAGTTTTAATTTCCAAATTAAATGAGGAATTGGCTAGTCTTAATGCCCAACTTAAGACTAGCAAGAGTGAAGTTGATAAAATAAAATTTGCAAGGGATGCCTACACGGTTGGTAGACACCCCTCAATTAAGGATGGTCTTGGCTTCAAGAGAGAGGCCAAGAACTTAACAAGCCATAAGGCTCCCATCTTCGTCAAGGAGAAAGGGAAGGCCCCTATGGCTAGTAGTACTAAAAAGAACCATGCTTTCTTGTACCATGATAGGAGACATGCTAGAAATGCTTATAATGATTTTGATTCACATGTTTATGATTCTCATGCCATGTTTGCTTCTAGTTCTTTCTATAAGCATGATAGAGATATGTGTAGGAGAAATGTTGTACATATGCCTAGGAGAAATTTTGCTCATGTTCCTAGAAAAGTTGTGAACAAACCATCTACCATTTATTATGCTTGCAATGCTCCCTTTGCTATTTGTAGAAAGGGTAAGAAGGTAATTGCTAGGAAGTTAGGGGCAAGATGCAAGGGAGATAAAACTTGCATTTGGGTCCCTAAGGATATTTGCACTAACCTTGTAGGACCCAACATGAGTTGGGTACCTAAGACCCAAGCCTAAATTTGCCTTGCAGGTTTATGCATCCGGGGGTTCAAGCTGGATTATCGACAGCGGATGCACAAACCATATGACGGGGGAGAAGAAGATGTTCACCTCCTACGTCAAAAATAAAGATTCCCAAGATTCAATTATATTCGGTGATGGGAATCAAGGCAAGGTAAAAGGGTTAGGTAAAATTGCAATTTCTAATGAGCACTCAATCTCCAATGTGTTTTTAGTTGAGTCTCTTGGTTACAATTTGCTATCTGTTAGTCAACTGTGCAATATGGGATATAATTGTCTTTTTACAAATGTAGATGTGTCTGTCTTTAGAAGATGTGATGGTTCACTAGCTTTTAAGGGTGTACTAGACGGCAAACTTTACCTAGTTGATTTTGCAAAAGAAGAGGCCGGTCTAGATGCATGCTTAATGGCTAAGACTTGCATGGGCTGGTTGTGGCATCGCCGCTTAGCACATGTGGGGATGAAGAACCTCCACAAGCTTCTAAAGGGAGAACACGTGATAGGTCTAACCAATGTTTATTTCGAAAAAGATAGACCTTGTGTAGCTTGTCAAGCAGGTAAACAAGTGGGAGGAGCACATCACAGCAAGAATGTGATGACCACGTCAAGACCTCTGGAGCTGCTGCATATGGACCTCTTCGGACCCGTCGCCTATCTGAGCATAGGAGGAAGTAAGTATGGTTTAGTTATTGTTGATGACTTTTCCCGCTTCACTTGGGTATTCTTTTTGCAGGATAAGTCTGAAACCCAAGGGACCCTCAAGCGCTTCCTCAGGAGAGCTCAAAATGAGTTTGAGCTCAAGGTGAAGAAGATAAGGAGCGACAACGGGTCCGAGTTCAAGAACCTTCAAGTGGAGGAGTTCCTTGAGGAGGAAGGGATCAAGCACGAGTTCTCCGCTCCCTACACACCACAGCAAAATGGTGTGGTAGAGAGGAAGAACAGGACGCTGATCGATATGGCAAGGACGATGCTTGGAGAGTTCAAGACCCCCGAGTGCTTTTGGTCGGAAGCCGTGAACACGGCTTGCCACGCCATCAACAGGGTCTACCTTCACCGCCTCCTCAAGAAAACGTCGTATGAGCTACTAACCGGTAACAAACCCAATGTATCTTACTTTCGTGTTTTTGGGAGCAAGTGCTACATTCTAGTGAAGAAGGGTAGAAATTCTAAGTTTGCTCCCAAAGCTGTAGAAGGGTTTTTGTTAGGTTATGACTCAAATACAAAGGCGTATAGAGTCTTCAACAAATCATCGGGTTTGGTTGAAGTCTCTAGCGACGTTGTATTTGATGAAACTAATGGCCCTCCAAGAGAGCAAGTTGTTGATTGTGATGATGTAGATGAAGAAGATGTTCCAACGGCCGCGATACGAACCATGGCGATTGGAGACGTTCGGCCACAGGAACGAGATGAACGAGATCAACCTTCTTCCTCAACAACGGTGCATCCCCCAACTCAAGACGATGAACAGGTTCATCAACAGGAGGCGTGTGATCAAGGGGGAGCACAAGATGATCATGTGATGGAGGAAGAAGCGCAACCGGCACCTCCAACCCAAGTTCGAGCGGTGATTCAAAGGGATCATCCCGTCGACCAAATTTTGGGCGACATTAGCAAGGGAGTAACTACTCGCTCAAGATTAGTTAATTTTTGTGAGCATTACTCCTTTGTCTCTTCTATTGAGCCTTTCAGGGTAGAGGAGGCCTTGCTAGATCCGGATTGGGTGTTGGCCATGCAGGAGGAACTTAACAACTTCAAGCGCAATGAAGTTTGGACGCTGGTGCCTCGTCCCAAGCAAAATGTTGTGGGAACCAAGTGGGTGTTCCGCAACAAACAGGACGAGCACGGAGTGGTGACGAGGAACAAGGCTCGACTTGTGGCAAAAGGTTATGCCCAAGTCGCAGGTTTGGACTTTGAGGAGACTTTTGCTCCTGTGGCTAGGCTAGAGTCCATTCGTATCTTGCTAGCATATGCCGCTCACCATTCTTTCAGGTTGTACCAAATGGATGTGAAGAGCGCTTTCCTCAACGGGCCAATAAAGGAGGAGGTATACGTGGAGCAACCCCCTGGCTTCGAGGATGAGCGGTACCCCGACCACGTGTGTAAGCTCTCTAAGGCGCTCTATGGACTTAAACAAGCCCCAAGAGCATGGTATGAATGCCTTAGAGATTTCTTAATTGCTAATGCTTTCAAGGTTGGGAAAGCCGATCCAACTCTTTTCACTAAGACATGTGATGGTGATCTGTTTGTGTGCCAAATTTATGTCGATGACATAATATTTGGTTCTACTAACCAAAAGTCTTGTGAAGAGTTTAGCAGGGTGATGACGCAGAAATTCGAGATGTCGATGATGGGCGAGTTGAACTACTTCCTTGGGTTCCAAGTGAAGCAACTCAAGGACGGCACCTTCATCTCCCAAACGAAGTACACGCAAGATTTGCTAAAGCGGTTTGGGATGAAGGACGCCAAGCCTGCAAAGACTCCGATGGGAACCGACGGACACACCGACCTCAACAAAGGAGGTAAGTCCGTTGATCAAAAAGCATACCGGTCAATGATAGGGTCTTTACTTTATTTATGTGCTAGTAGACCGGATATTATGCTTAGCGTATGCATGTGTGCTAGATTTCAATCTGATCCTAAGGAGTGTCACTTGGTGGCGGTGAAGCGAATTCTTAGATATTTAGTCGCTACGCCTTGCTTCGGGATCTGGTATCCAAAGGGGTCTAACTTTGACTTGATTGGGTACTCAGATTCCGACTATGCTGGATGTAAGGTCGATAGGAAGAGCACATCGGGGACGTGCCAATTCTTAGGAAGGTCCCTGGTGTCATGGAACTCTAAGAAACAAACATCCGTTGCCCTATCCACCGCTGAGGCCGAGTACGTTGCCGCAGGACAGTGTTGCGCGCAACTACTTTGGATGAGGCAAACCCTCCGGGACTTTGGCTACAATCTGAGCAAAGTCCCACTCCTATGTGACAATGAGAGTGCTATCCGAATAGCGGAAAATCCTATTGAGCACAGCCGCACAAAGCACATAGACATCCGGCATCACTTTTTGAGAGACCACCAGCAAAAGGGAGATATCGAAGTGTTTTATGTTAGCACCGAGAACCAGCTAGCCGATATCTTTACCAAGCCTTTAGATGAGAAGACCTTTTGCAGGTTGCGTAGTGAGCTCAATATCTTAGATTCGCGGAACTTGGATTGAAATGTAGCATACATGTGTTTATGCCTTTGATCATGTTCATTCTGCATTTTGTTGCTTATTATGGTGCTCAAGTTGTACAAACACTCCCTGGACCTCACAAGTCCGTTGCAAAGTGATGCACATGTTTAGGGGGAGATGTGTTACAACTTGACCCTTTGAGACTAACCATATGCGTGAGTTTGCTTGATTTAGTCTCGAAGGAGAATTGAAAGGGAAAAGGTGGACTTGGACCATGAAAGACTTCCACTGCACTCCGATGAGAGGGTAACTTATTCCAAGTCCATCTCATGAACTCTTATTGCCATTTGCTCTTAATTGAAGATTTTGGTGAGGCAATGGGGTTAAAGGGCCAAGATTGATTCCGTTTTGGTGCTTGATGCCAAAGGGGGAGAAAATAAAGGCCAAAGCAATAAATGGATCAGCTACCACTTGAGAAATTTGAAAATAGAGTTTTTGGTTTGTCAAAACCCTTTTATTGTCTTTTTTGGCTTCTTGTGGGGAGAAGTAGTAATTATGGGAAAAGGGGGAGTTTTTGAAATCTTTGATCAATCTCTTTTGAAATGACTCTCCTTATGCCTCAACATGTGTGTTTGACTTAGAGATAGAGATTTGAGTTTGATTTGCAAAAACAAACCAAGTGGTGGCAAAAGATGATCCATATATGCCAAAATTGAATCAAAATAAATTTGAGTTTTATTTGAAGTGAGTTTGCACTTGTTCTAGTTGCTTTATGTTGTGTTGGCATAAATCACCAAAAAAGGGGGAGATTGAAAGGGAAATGTGCCCTTGGGCCATTTCTAAGTATTTTGGTGATTGAGTGCCAACACATGTGCTTAATTGTGAATTTATGTCCATGGATGAACAAGGTACAAATCATGAAGTAAAGGTATGTTTCTAAGCCTTAGTACATTGGTTTTGTGTACTAATATACTTGTCTAAGTGTTAGAAACAGAAAGAAGAAAAAGAGAAAAAGACTTGGCTGTGTACAGCCAAGAGTTAGTTCGGTCTGGAGCACCGGACTGTCCGGTGTGCACCGGACACTGTCCGGTGCGCCAGGCTGACTCGGCGCGAACAGGCCGCTCTCGGGAATTCGCCGACGGCGTACGGCTAAAATTCACCGGACTGTCCGGTGTGCACCGGACTGTCCGGTGAGCCAACGGTCGGCCGGGCCAACGGTCGGCCGCGCAATCTGCGCGGGACACGTGGCCGAGCCAACGGTCGGAAGACGGCACCGGACTGTCCGGTGTGCACCGGACATGTCCGGTGCGCCAACGGCTCCCAGATCTTCAACCGTCTGCAACGGTCGGCAGCGCTGTTTATGGAAAGAAATCGGTCACCGGACAGTGTCCGGTGTGCACCGGACTGTCCGGTGCCCCCGACGACAGAAGGCAAGGATAGCCTTCCAGATTTGCTCTCAACGGCTCCTAGCTGCCTTGGGGCTATAAAAGGGGCCCCTAGGCGCATGGAGGAGAGACACAAGCAACCTTAGAGCATTCTTGATCATCCACACTCGTTCTTTGCGCATTCGTTTGTGATTCTAAGTGATTCGAGCTCCGTTCTAGTGAGAACTTTGAGATAGTCATTCGAGCTTGATTCTTGGTCGTGTGTGTGCGCATTTCGCTGTGGATTTGTGTGTGTTGCTTCCCTCCCTTACTCTGTGCTTCTTTGTGATCATATACTTGTAAGGGCAAGAGACTCCAATTTGTGGAGATTCCTTGCAAATGGGATAAAGAGAAGAAAACAAAACACCGTGGTATTCAAGTGGGTCTTTGGACCGCTTGAGAGGGGTTGATTGCAACCCTCGTCCGTTGGGACGCCACAACGTGGAGTAGGCAAGCGTTGGTCTTGGCCGAACCACGGGATAAACCACTGTGCCATCTCTGTGATTGATCTTCTGTGGTTATTGTGTTTTGTTGGGACTCCTCTCTAGCCACTTGGCATTATTGTACTAACACTTAACAAGTTTTTGTGGCTTAAGTTTTAAACTTTCATAGGATCACCTATTCACCCCCCCCCCCTCTAGGTGCTCTCAGGGCTACGCTCCCGAGGTACCCTAGGACATTTCCGAGACCAGCGGGAGCGATCTTGTAACAGAATCCCATCGGAGGGAGGCATCGAGCCCTCGGACCCCGTCGCCAGGGGACCGGGTCTGGCAGATCACCCGCAGGTACTTTTGGGCACGCCTCCGGGCCACAGCCGACCCCTAACGAATGGGGCACGGGCGTCCACTCGGATCACCCGTTCGCATCTCACTGGAGACACCATGTTCGTCGCCCATCGAGGGCAACATGGCGCTTTCCCCCCCGTCACTTCGTCGCTCCATTGACCGGCCTGACAGAAAGACAGCGCCGCCTGCGCCACTCCGACTGTGGTGCCACTCGACAGAGTGAGGCTGACAGGTGGTCAGGCCTGGCTGCAGACACCATAGGAAACTCCGCTCCGCCCGACCCCAGGGCTCGGACTCGGGCTAAGTCCCGAAAGACGGTGAACTCCGCCCGAACCAGGGCTCGGACTCGGGCTAAGTCCCGGAAGACGGCGAACTCCGCCCGAACCAGGGCTCGGACTCGGGCTAAGTCCCCGAAGACGGCGAACTCCGCCTGAACCAGGGCTCGGACTCGGGCTAAGTCCCGGAAGACGGCGAACTCCTCTCCGCCCGACCCCAGGGCCCGGACTCGGGCTAAGTCCCGGAAGACGGCAAACTCCGCTCCGCCCGACCCCAGGGCTCGGACTCGGGCTAAGTCCCGGAAGACGGCGAACTCCGCTCCGCCCGACCCTAGGGCTCGGACTCGGGCTAAGTCCCAGAAGACGACGAACTCCGCCTCTCCCGACCCCAGGGCTCGGACTCCGCCCTGGCCTCTGCCGACGACCTCCGCCTCGCCCGACCCCAGGGCTCGGACTCCGCCCTGGCCTCAGCCGACGGTCTCCGCCTCGCCCGACCCAGGGGTTCGGACTCGACCTCGACCGCAGAAGACAGACTCGACTTCGGCTTTGGAGGAGCTTCCACGTCGCCCAACCTAGGGCACGGATCGGCCACGTCAACAGGAGGCGCCATCATCACCCTACCCCGAGCTGACTCGAACCACGGGGGACAAGACCGGCGTCCCATCTGGCTCGCTCCGCCAGATAGGCAATGATAGCGTCCCCGCATGCTCAGTGACGGTGGCATCTCGCAGCCCCCTTACGAAAGCAAGAGGACGTCAGCAAGGGTTCAACAGCTCCGACAGCTGTCCCTCCGCCAGGCTCCAGCGCTCCTCCGACAGCCACGACGTTACCCCAACAGGGCGCCAAGATCTCTCCGGCTGCCACCATGGCATGTACTTAGGGCGCTAGCTCTCCCCCGCTAGACACGTAGCACTCTGCTACACCCCCATTGTACACCTGGATCCTCTCCTTGCGCCTATAAAAGGAAGGACCAGAGCCCTCTTAGAGAGGGTCGGCCGTGCGGGGACGAGGACGAGACGAAGGCGCTCGCGTGAGGCCGCTCGCTCCCTCTCCCGCGTGGACGCTTGTAACCCCCTACGGCAAGCGCACCCGACCTGGGCGCGGGACGAACACGAAGGCCGCGGGACTTCCACCTCCCTCTCTCGCCGTCTCCGGCCGCCTCGCTCTCCCCCCTTCGCGCTCGCTCTCGCGTCGACCCATCTGGGCTGGGGCACGCGGCGACATTCACTCGTCGGCATTAAGGACCCCCGGTCTCGAAACGCCGACAGACCTTGTGGTGCATCTCAAGTGTGCATATGAGATATGAAAGCATTTTGTGGTTGACATTAATGTTCTAACACAATAAAAGAAGTGTGTCAAAATATGTTAAAAAAAGAATATTTGCATCTTGAGATAAAACCTAGTGAATCATTAGATGAGTTTTTTTTTTGCACCCTTTTATAAAATTCTTAGCAATCTGCGTGTTGTAAATGTTATTTTCACTTATGCTAAAAATGCTAGACAATTACAAGGTGCATTAGACATGTCATGAGTAATATCTTCTTATAAGCAGGATTAAGAAAACTTTCTTCTCCTCACAGGTAACGCCATAGCGCAACGCACGAAATTTGTTACCGTTACGCATGTCAACAAATCAGAAAAATTTACTGTTAAAAGTACTAACGGACAGATCTATCACCTCGTAAAAAATACTGTCATTTAGCCTGTTGTTGTATTGCATACTTCTTTAGTCCATAAAAAAAATTCTAACACAATGAAATTGAAGTACCTTTGATTCTGAAAGGATATTATTAAATTTGTTATGAGATATATTTTTTATAATATTTTATCTGAGTGCCATAAACATTATGATTTATTTATTTATTTAAACTTTAAACACTAAATAAACTTGGACAGAGGTGGATGTTGGTGGCTACTGCATCCGTTCGGCTGAGGCCTTGTGCCTGCCTCATGATTGTCGTATCGTGTGGATTGGTGCAGCCTGGCACTGGGCTCGGCTAGCTAGTTCGAAGTGAAACGGAGGAGAGAACAAACAAAAAAAAGGAGACAGGCGCTTCAACTCCAGTCCACGCCGACTGCCCGCTGCTGCGTGTTGTTGAGTTGACATGACCTCTTGCTAGGTCTAGAAGGAGTAGGAGCCGAGAGTGAATTCATGGTGGCTCAGCAGTGTCGCTTTCTTTTTGCCCAGGTGGGCAAGGGCAAGGCAAAGAAAGATTCGTGTCCGCCAGTGTCAAATTATGATCACCATCCTGAGCATTACTGCATGGCTGCCTGCCTAATTCAGATTCAGAGCTGAGACTAGTATCAAATTATATGGAACGCTTGGTGGTTTCTTAATTGCGCCTAGCTTGTTTCGTGCAATGCCGGTGCTTGCATTGGCATACACTGCATTTTCTTATTTTCAACGAGGCTGGCGTGGCGAGAATAGAAGCAAACAATTTGTACAGTGTTTATGCATGCAACAACGAGATCGCTGCACTATCTGTTTCTGTCTGGCCACGATGGCTCTGTGGCCGACTCGCCATCGGAGACCCGGACAGCCGGGCGGGAGGACATCTGCTGCCACTGGTCCGTGTATCAAATGCTTTCTACGGTAGTACAGGTTCTTCATCAAGAGAAAAAAAAGACAGGGCGAGCAATGATGCACGTACCTCCAACTCCAAAAGGTGTTTTGTCCTACTGTTTCAGACCCTTTTCTTTTCTCCTTCCAACAATTCTCCCCCCACTTGCTGTGGCAGCAAGGATACGGCAGGTGATGTAAAAAAAAAAACTCCTGGCTCACGGGGGGTTATTACTGCGAGTTGGCAGCCTGTTGCTAGTACACGAGTTCAACTCGTCATGCACATCAGTAGTCAACTAACCTTGGACATTTCTGCATGGCCAGCAAAATATCCGTTCAATAAGAAGAACTCTCTCCACCACCAGGTCGTGCAAATGGAAAGTGTGAATTATCGTTTTGCACTATATATTATACTATCGGTGAAGTATAGTTTAAAATAGGATGTAAGATAGAGAGCAATATATAGAGTGCTGTGCAGCTACAATCCAATTACAAGCAAGTTTTGCTTGTTCGGCTGCCCTGAAATACTGCAACTACAATCCAAAAAAATAAAATATTATAGAAGACATAGCCGCAGCAAGATTAAAGCTAAAGCAAGCCACATCGAACAAGAAGCAGCAGGTTTTTCAAGTGATTATCGATCAACAGACAAATTGCCGAAGCCGAGCTAGCTATATATGCCTAGCTGCCTACCACTACCAAAAAATCCAAAAACCTAGCTACAGAACAGAGACGAGAACGTTTGCCAAACCATCCTGGATTCCTGGCCATGGATCGATCGACCATTCACCAGCAACAGTTCCTCCAAAGAAAAGAAAAAACACGTAAGTACAGTACACCAATGGGCTCATCAGCAGCAGCAGCTGGAGACCTGACGAGGGGATCGCAATCGCAGCATCCGGATCGATCACGGGTCCAGTGCTCGCCGGTCCGCGCAGCGGCACCTCCAGTTGAGAGGCTTGTAGTCGGTGTAGCTCTCCTCGGCGCTGCCGAACAGCCCTCCGCGGCGCCGGGGCTCGCCCCCGCGGCTGTCGGCCCGCGGCGCCACCGGCACCTGCACCGCCTCGCACCGCCCGCACGGCGCGCACTTGCCGTCGCACCGCGGCGGCCTCGACCCGATCAGCGACTCCGCCGTCGCCGCCCCCTTGCCGTCGCCGATCTGCTGCACCCGACATTTGCCCAATAGAGCACAAGCAATTGCAATTGGTTGGCGGGGTTGTGTCATTGTGAGAGAGAGAGAGAGGGGGGGAGAGGAACTCGAGATGACGTCACTGACCTTTGGTGGACGCGGTTCCTTGAGCCGGTAATGCGGCGCTCTACTACCTGCAATAATCAAGAAGAAAGCGGCGCACTTGCGTAAACAACGTCTACGAATCGAAGGCAGAGAGGTTTTTAGGCAGGCGAACAAAAGATGGTTTTTTTTACCGTCGGCAGAGCGCAGGCCGTGAGAGGAGGAAGAAGAAGAGGGTAGCAGGAGAAGAAGAAGCAGCAGCAGCAGGAGGAGGAGGGATGTGGGGAGTTCCATGAGAGCTCGGCTCGGAGCTTCACTGAACGTCGCCTAGCTAGCCACTGTCTGAAATGAGGTCGGCAACAGTAGGTAGGGTGCCCGGTTTATATCGATCACAGAGGATGGACAAGCAGCGCCACCAACATGCTCACTGTTCACATGGGCAGGGGTTTCTTGTGCCTGTGGTTGTTCAGAATCAATACGAGTAGAGCACGTACGTACGTACTCCGCGACCACGAGAGAGAGTGTCGGTTCAGAGAAGAAAGAGAGGGAGAGAGAGCAGGGGGCAGCCGGGCAGGAGGTGATGTACAGCAGTGTACAACCGTGGATCAGGTCATTGAATGCGCTGAGGCCATAAAGGCCCCCCCAGCCGGCCATTGCCCATTGCCCATTGCTTCGGCAGCAGCGAGCTCAAAAGCTGAAGTCGAGAGAGAGAGAGAAGCCGGCCGGACCGAAAGCTGAGGTGGTGGACTGGTGGTGCCGCAGACACGAGAGCTGGCATTGCGAAAACGACATGAGCCTTGCACGATCAGGGGGAGGGGGGCAGTGGGCACGGATTGCTGCGGTCCTTCGACGGAGCAAGCGCCCGGCCGCCGCTTTGAGGGAGGAAGCGAGGCAGGGGAAACCGGAGACGCAAGCGAGGCGGCTTTGCATCGCATCGCATCGCATCGCATTGCATTGCATGGAAGGAAGAAGGAACGATCCTTGCTGCCAGTGCCAGCCAAACGAAGCGGGCCACGGGGGCGTTGTCCTGTGCAGATTCTCTCCCCCACCCCTGCCGAAAGCGAGCGCAGAGAGAGGTCCAAGGATTTCAATGGACAGCTGAATGGCGCTAGTAGTAGAGTAGGAGCAGAGTAGTAGTGTAGTGTAGTCCTTCACACCTGCCGCCACCTTTCTTTCTTTCATCATGCTGCTGCTACTCTCCCTACTCGGATGGCCAACGCTCCAAAAACGTGTTTTTCACAAAGTTTTTTTCTTTCTTTCTTTCGATACTTGTAAAAAAAACATGTTTTTTTCCTTCGGTTTTACTACTACGCTTTTGGATCCTCCGTCCGTCCTAGCTAGCAATAATATCGTTGGGGGGGGGGCATAAAATAGGTAGTCAAAGAACAGTGCAGTGCAACAGATAGAGAATTTAAAGGAGGTTCTGGTCAAGCTGTGAGACCTGCTACACGGCACTAGAGCAGCAGCGTCATATGATATTTCACTCGACAGGAAGTCAATAGCCGTAACTCCCGCGATGCATGGGTTCTCTGCACGACAGACAGCCGATGGCATTCCACAGCAGCAGTCGATATGCGTGAATTTTATAGGAGTGGTATAAGAGCATCTCTAAAAGACTCTTTATTTTTGACTCTCTATTTGACTTTTTATTTGTCATTCTATAAAGATTAAACTCTAAATATAACATCTCATTCAACAGACTCTCCAACCTGCAATTTAGCTTGGCTAGCAAGATTTGTTAGCCAAATTTAGCTAGTGAGGGAGTGAATTTAGAGAGCCGAATAGATTGTCAAGTTAAATAACTAGCCTGTTGGAGAGCTATTTTACTATTAAATAGCTAAAATTTAGCTTGATAAACTATTTAGCTAGTATTTTGGAGATGCTCTAAGGGTTTTTAGGAATTAGTTTAAAAACATAGAAAAATGTAGGATTTAGAAATTTTTTCTTTGTTCCAAAGAGGGTCTGAGTCGCAAAAAAACTAGAGCGTAGTATCCACCCAAAATATATTTGGTGCGAAAAGCTTGCCAAGCTAGTTCATGGACGACTTCATCGCATCTTGATCCATCCATTGGGTGTGTAGCACTCATCCGATATTGTCGCTGCCGCTGTCCAAACAAAACAATCCTGATCGAAGAATAAACATGCTGCAGCCTATATGTAATATGTTGCACAAGTAACAAGCCCTCCTATACTGCTTATGCTTAACCGCTTAGGCCATTTAGGTCCGGTTTAGAAGCTTAGTATTTTTACGACTTTAAAACAACACCAGGTATTTGGTCATATGGAAACCATTTAGACCCTATTTGAAAGTGTAGTATTTTTTTGTAGTTTTGAAAAAAATACTATGATATTTGATGATACTATAACTTTGGAACTCAAAATGTGTTTGGTTTGTACAGACAAAACACAGTTCTTAAATACCATGGTTTTACCTAAAAACGTGATATTTTTAGAGTTTTCGAAACTACACTCAAGACCTCAGTTTTCTTCTTTTCTCTCTACATATACTTTGTTTTTCCAATGGAACCAAACAGATCTCGGTTTTAAACAACACTGTGGTTTTACTGTGGTAAAGTAATATCGTAGTGTTTATGTCATGTACAATTGTAGACTATGGTATCTCAAAACTAAAATACTTCAAAACTGCATTTCCAAACACACCCTTAGGGTCAACGTAGTATTTTTGATGTTTTTGGGGAATACTGTGGTTTTTGAAGAATGAAGATACCACAATATTTTATACAATGAAGTGTTTGTTTGTGTTACAGAATACTTTGTTTTAAAAACTGTAGTATTATGAATACCATGATATTTTTAGAGTATTTGAAACTCCACTCCAAGTCAAAGTTCTGGCCACTTGACTATCTCCTTGTAGACTTATACTAGAATACTATGGTTTTAAACATTGTTTCCAAACACGTGTTATAATACTGTGGTTTTGGACGCGGTAAAAAATACCATAGTTTTGTCATGACATTTGATTACTGTAGTATTAAAAACCCATGGTTTTAAAAAACTTTACTTCCAAACACGATCTTAGTTGCTACAGGCAAAACATAGTTTTAAATAACATGGCCTATTCTAAAATTTTGGTATTTTTAGAGTTTTGAAAACTCCACTCAAGTTCTGAGGTTTCTTCTGTTCTCTCTACTAACACTTTGGTTTCCCAATGTAACCAAACATATCTCAGTTTTAAGCAATACTGTGATTAGACTGTGGTAAAGAAATACTCTAGCATATGTGTCGGGTATCCAGGAACAGGGTACCCTAAATAGGCCCATAAACCTCCTTTCCAATCCAAAGCCCCCGCTGAGCAAGTCTGCAAGGTGGAGCGATCGACCAAGTCCCCGACGAGCAAGTATGCAAGGCGGAGCGACGACCGAGTCCCCGCCGAGCAAGTCTGTGAGGCAAAGCGGCTGACCAAGTCCTCGCCGAGCAAGTCTACGAGGCGGGCGGAGACCCGAATCCAGTAGTACGAGCCCACACGAGCTACGACAAGACGCATAATCACCTAGCCACACCTAGACGTGTGCGCACCATACATGACAGACGCTAGGGAATCATATCAACATGATTGTACGCCCTCGCGAACGGTTCATGCGTGCCCCTGTTGCCTCGTAGGGTCGGTTAGTTATATGAGACCTCAGCACAGGAGTCTCAATAGTGGCTCGCATATCGAAAAAGATGAGACAACACATAAGACCGAGCGTATATGTGACCACGTATGGCGGAAGGTGAGCAGGACATACAACGACAGGTGAAGCCATGCCACGTATGACCGTGCCCTAGGACAGACTCACGGGACCCGCCATGCACTACCACCAAGACATCAGCAACAGACTCGCTACACGGACCAACGCGATAGACAGTGCCATACCGAGGGTACGACCATGGCACAAAAGGAAAGAAGACCCACCACGTCGACCTGGGGAGACAACTCTCTCTCTCTCTATTTCCTTCTCATCAAAGGCAAGACTCCACTGTAAGGCTTCTCCCTTGATGTATAAAAGGGAGGACACACCTTTCTTCTGAACAGAGGTACTCTTATTGTAACACGCTCCCAAGCAATGCTACGATCAACACTACATTAGACTAGGGCACGATCCTGAACCAGTATAAACCCTCTATCTTCATCCACGTCTAAGTCCTAGTGATTCACCATCCGGAGTGAGTCCGTGCTAGCATCCCCACCGAACTCAAATCTTATTGTCCTTGGTTTCCAACACCAGGACAGTTGGCGTGCCAGGTAGGGGATCGTTAGCGTGCCAGTAGACATCTCCCACTCCGATGACCAGGTATGGTTCTCTACTTCCTTATATGCATATAGGGACGCCGTCATCGTCATAGATATCAAAAGAGACTTGATCTCATCTAAAAGACCATAGTTTATTGAGATACATAGAAAATTAGTCCACATATACACCAGTGTGAGCAACTTGAGATATGATGGTAAAGTGCCTTGGTTTTGTTGTAACCCTCAACTAATGTTGATTGAAGGAGCTCATTGCATAAAAGGCATGACATGAGGTCATATGTTTAGATGGAGAAGATTAAGACACATGACTTGGTTATGATGGATCAGGTTGCAAAAGTGAAGGGCTAAGTCAGAAGCTTTGGAGTGACAGACACACATTGCGGTGAAGGTTGAGCAAGGACTTGGTGCCGATGGACCAAGACAACGATGAAGAGGAAACGAAATTATGATTGATAAAACCAATAAGACTATGTGATGATATGAAGTCGATTATATCATTCAAGAAAGATCAAGTCAAGTATTGATTTATGTTTATGATCATGTGGCTTGGAGAAGAATGATGAAGAAACCAATAAGACCATGATGCTTTTTCCTTGACTTGCTTTTGTTGCTCTGGTTTTTCTACTTCATTGATGTTATGCACAGCTTTTGACATTACCCGGGTTCCTTTGGCCCTTCTAGAGTCCTCGAGACTGCCATATACTGATATTGGGCCTTGAATACTTGGCATCTTGATACACAAATACGTTGGATGGACAATGGCTTCAAAGAAATGCAACATTATCATCGGCGGGTGGCGGCGCCCCGGCTAGATGGCAGACGACGACGCAGTGGTTGGCGTGCCGGCGACACTGTTCGTGCATGCTGGCTGCTATGGCTCTAGCGGCGGCTCTCTGACTGGATGGCAAGCGACGATGCGGCGGCTCTCCGACTGGATGGCAAGCGACGAGACGATGCAACGGTTGGCGTGCTGACGACGCTCTGTTCGTGCATGCTGGCGGGTAGGTTTAAGGGTGTGTTTGGTTTGGAAAGCCAAAAGCCAACCAAAGGACTAGATCCAAGAAACAGCTTTTTGTAAAAGCCGATTTTCTCGTAGTGCAAATCTGAAAGCACCACTGGATCTGCTTTTAGTGGCTTTTCGGATGAAACTATGAAAACATATATCGAAGAATTTTTAACGACTTTTAGTGGTTTCCACCAAACGGTTTTTAGCTTTTTAACAGCTTACAGCCTACAACAGCTTTTTTCACAGCTCACAGTTCACAGCAACTTTTTTCACCGCCACAGTCCAATCAAACAGACCCTAAGTCTTCTTTACAGTTACAAGGTTGGATGGGTTATTCAGCTTATTTTTACCAGGCCTAAATAAGTCAGATGGCTTAACTCCCACGATTAATCGTGGCTAGTCAGCGACTAGTAGAGCGACTAATAGAGAAGGTCGAGTTGCTTAGGGCACCTACTTCTTGACTAGTCAAGACTAATCGCCTGACTTTAAAACATTGGTGGAGCCTAGCGAAATATACTTTGAACTGTTAGCTGGTAACTACTGTTATATTACCGGTTATTTATAGACATAGTTATGTATTTATGGCAACAGTAACAAGGGATTTGTGTTATAAGTTGGTATAAGACAAAGGGATCATCGTTCGGAGAAGCAAATACGCAGCAAATATCTTTGTATTTGGAGAACAAATTCTGGTCCAGTATATGGGTACAAAACAACTGAGATTCTGAATTCTGAAAAGGGAAGAAAAGAACCTAAACGGCCCAAAATTATCAAGAAGGGTAGAGATAAGATACCCCTTTACACTTTACAGTGGGTTCTACTCCTTCAGTATAACTCTAATCCTGTCTTCAAAACAAGAACATTTCCCACATGTTCCTCTTTGGCCGAGAATCGATCGACAAAGAGAACTTGGTACCAACTTAGTACACCCATCTTAATAAACAAAATGGTCGATCATGTGGTTGATCACGTCAGCTCCATCGGAGTTCAAGAAATAGGTCTTGACCTGAAACACAAAAGGAGGAAATGGAAAGAATGGATCAATGCTCAGACAGGACTAACTTACATTTTCTGCTTAACGTAACAGTTTTTCAAACTCATGAACTGATTGCCAGGGGGGGTTAATCACATACCTGAATAGTGCTATGAGCGAAAATCCTTTGTCTACTTTTTTTGAAGCTAACATCTACCCTTTCCCATGAAACTCTATTCAGACCTTTGAGCATCACCTCTGAAGTTAAAAGGTAATCCAATTAAGAGAAAAATAATTTCAGTAATCATAAAGAAAGAACAACAAATTTATTAGACACAAAATAAGAACAAATTTATAGTTACGAATCAATGGCTTAACATACAAAAAGATGTATGAATATGGAATTTCTTCATTCCAGCAAAAATAAGAGAACTTTGCACCACACCTTCCATTTCACTAGTCGTTTTTGCCTCGTAAATCATCGCATCCAAAAAATCAACATCCTCAATTTTTGGCCCTTCCACATATACAATGTGTGGATATCTATTGTTGTTTATAAAACTTCGGGGCTGATGCACATGAATTTTCAGATTCAGGAGCCCAGCTTAAATACCAAAATGAGTTATAGTGAATATACTACCTCAGGAAGCTCGTGTTGACGACGAATTGATGATGTCCTCCAGCCAACGATAACTAGTTTATCAGTCAAGGCCATAGTAATGGTAGTTGATAGTTACTCAATAGATAAATCAAAAGGCTTATGTGATGTCAAAACTGGAAGCATTTATAAGGATAAGGATACAGTCATTACAAACATTGGAGTAAGCAACACGCCGCTTGAAAGAGCGGAGAGCTGACCTGCAGCATAAGCAAAGTGCATGTTGGAACATCAGCACCAACTTACACATCTGTGAAACAAGTAGAATTATTTTTTATTGCATACATGAAATGGAGACCACCATAATCAGTAACCATCTGTAGAAGAAGTGGTGGTTTCTCATCTTCCGTATCTTTCAGGAAGAGATGTTTTCCACTTCTCCCAGCAATCCAAGACAAACGATACGCCATCTTTTCTAATTTGTTGGAACCACGAAGAAGTGGTATCTGCCAGTGCATAACAGAAACCGAATCAGTCAAATATGTGGATCCTTCATGGCTATGCAGCCATGAGACCTGTAGCATTATAAACTTATACTCTTTGATCCGTTACCATACGGGTTATCTTAGATTTTTTTCTGAAGTCACAGAGAATAAACGCCATTATTATCTTTACTAGCTCAGTGATATAAAAGGCCATGGTTGAACTATAGCATTTGGGATTGTAAATACGTGACATTTATGAAGAAGTAACACGGGGTACTAGTATTGATATGAGGAAACAAGTACATGCATTTAGTACACCAGAGCAATCATGTCATGTGAGTCAAATAAAAGAAAACAAGGACACCTTATGTTGTAGCAACAATAGGCACAGATTTATTGAGGAAAATGAAGCATCTAACTGATTACCTTTTTATAGGGTGTTTGGTTTGAGGAATGAGCTAGTCCATCATCTTCTCACTCCTCACTATTTTTGTTTGGTTTGTGGAATGGAATGAGTTGATCCATCACCACCTCATTCCTCATAGTTAGTTAGTACTAATATGAGGAATGAGGTCATCCCACCAAATTTGAGGAATGAACCCATGATGCACCACCTCAATTTGGATGTAGTGATTCCTTAAACCAAACACCCCCTTATAGAACTCAGTTTATAATTAGTGCCCACTCCCCTGTATAAAATATGATTAACGATACTATTCAAAATCCTACAAATTCAACATGGATTATATGATTATATCACATATATACCACAAAACGCAGGTTACAAAAGAAAATAATTCAACACCAACTTCCAAATTATAAGTGCTTGAAATTTTTTAACCTAACCTGTTTGTGTGATCTTGTACCGAGGTGTGGTGTTGCAAAAGTGATGAAGTTAATAGGCTCCAAACCAGCAATTTTCCCTATGCTGTGCTGGTTACTGGAATAGTCAACAGCATGGTTCTCAAACTTTTCATGAGAATCTTTTTGTGTCTCGCTCTCATATAATAATGCAATAGCATATCTTGCAATTAGTCCACCCAATGAATGCGCAACAAAGGAAATCTTGCAAAGCTCTGGTCTACTGTCAACAATAGAAGCCACCTTCATACAGAAAAGCAACAGTTTATTCAAAGAAACATGTGCGGGGGTTAATAGGTGCTGCTGCTGATATCCAATACAGGGGTTAATAATGAAGGAAAAGGCAGAAAATGTCCATTAATGTAAATTATAAAATGTTCATTCTTGATTCTTCTCAACATAATACTCTTTCAATGTTAGTTCATTGCCACTTACCTCGTCTGCCAATCTTCTCCCCATCACATCAACTCCATCAAAGGTTCGAGCTGCTGAGTTGCACCCACTGCCTGTGCCACCCAATCAAAATTGCCACTATATTAGCCAAGCTAAGCAGAACAAAAAAAAAACAGATAGAAGGGTGCTTGTTCGGACGTTAGATAAGTTTTTGGGATTAAAAGTAGAGTTTTTTTCCATTGTTGTTTAACTCACAGTGAACAACCACGTCTTCAGGGTGTTTCTTGATGAAGTGCTTTGCCGCAAAACGCCAATTTTCTGCACTGCATAATTGAAGGGATGCATCTTGTAAAAGGTGGAAATGAGTGTCACCCAGCAATGACATGTAAAAAATCGCTGAAGCTAACTTGTTCAGTTATAACTATCATAAGTTGAAGTTAAGGTTTTAATCTATTAGAAGATGCATTCACCAATGCAAACTGCATGCACAACCCCTCTGCTTGAGGGCACTGTGTATGACCGCAATGGACCTCACTAGCACTCCGGCACGCTGTTTGGAACTTTGGATGCCCCGAGGGATGTGCCAACATTACACTCGCCAGATTGTAAAAGGATGGCGTATAACAGTGTTTAGTGTTTTTACTTGAATAAAAGAAAAAAAACAATATTGTACATGGATCACGATCTTAGAATGAGCGTTTTAGGCTACAGCTACTGCCCACCAGTTAGTCCCACGATCATCGTGCCATGCCTTTTTCCCAAACTGCAAGGCAACATGATTTGGTAGACTAAACTGTGGATGCAGATGTTCACTACTGATACAACTGAAGCTCTGAGTGGACCCAAAGCAGAGTTTCAGGAATGTGAGTGTAAACAGAGCCAATGATGCGCAGGAGACTCTACTGGCCGCTACTATTTCTGACAGTTCTGAAGACAGTCTTGTGAGGTTTAACTACAGACACGAGGACCATCAGTCATCGGCATAGGAGGATACAAAATGGTAAATTTAACTTCGCAAACTAGTCTGTAACCAGAACACTGTCGAACGTAGTATCTACGTATAATTCTTGGTGACGACTCAAAGTTACAGGAGCTAACCTGGCTTGGCGAATTGAGCTCCAGCTCGTTGATAAGCAGGGAAAGTAGGAGGACAAATAAAACAGGATAAAGGCAGAAAGAACCCCAGAAATAAAATCACCTTCCGACGATCCCATTGACCGTGACGACCAGATGCGTGGGCTTGGGCTTGCTCTCCCCCTCGCCGGCGCCGTGAGCCGACGGGCTGTCGTCGGCGGCGGACACCGTGAAGCACCCCGGCCGCGGGAGGCACGCCGCCCACAGCCGCCGCCGCCTGCTCTGCTTCTTCCCGTCCCCGCCATCCCCGTCTGCGCTCGCCATTTCCCCCTCCCTCTGGGGCTCTGACTCGGCCGCGGGTGCTGGGGCCACGGATCTTTTTTCTTATGTAGGCGCGTGCAGGGAGTCTGGATTCTGGAAGCCGTCCACGGACCAGACCAAGACTTGCAAGGGAGTCTTTTGGACTTGCGCTTGCGCAGCAGGTGCTTCTATTCAGCGCTCTGCGGTCCTGCAGTCGCGATCCGCGACTCCGCGAGAGCGAGCTTGGCTGCCGAGGCGTGGCGCGGAGAATTGTACTCCCACTGCGGCTACCGGCTAGGCTAGGCTGCCCTGCCGTGGTGTGTGCCTCCAGAGGCCACTCGACCGCTCCGAAGCTTTCCCTTCCATGTGCCTGTGCATTCCTTTTCCTCCATAGTTAGTGACGCGTCGATCACTCGACCGTATATGCTAGGCGCCCTAGATCCATGTGAGTCAGAGTCATCCGCCTGCTGGCTTTCCATGCCTGCTGCATTTTCACGCACGGCACATCCATAGCTGTGTGAGCCCACAAGACGCGATCCAAATGCATCGTCACCTATTCCAACTCCAAGGGCAGACTATGCGCCACGCCACGCAAGGTCGCTAAACCCTACACACTACGCAGTGACTCACCAGGCGTTCGTGTCGTCCACTGAATCCAATGGCCAGTATCACCACCGTCAGAATCAAGGAGCATCTGTCCACCGGGGTTAGCTACCTTGGTCACGACCGTCCGTACGGCTTACAGGCACCAGCCGTTAGTCAGAGTCGCGACCGCCCCTAAGGCTTTCAGGCACCAGCTTTGGTCAGAATGGCGGTTCCAAATCCAAATCTGGAAGGGCATGTTCCAGAACGCTAAAAGGTCTGACCGATTAGGCTATGGGGACTGGGGACGGAGCTAACCTCTCTCTGTCTCTTCTAGAGATGTGGTGTGATTCTCTAGAAGCCGGCGGCAATTTTCAACCAGCTCCGCTAAACCCGGCGAACGCATCCACCTAGAGCGTAGAGCGAAACTGACATGTCAGAGTAATGATGGACAACGTGTCCGAAGGTAACACCTGGCCACTAGTCTCCTCTTTCTTTTTCCCTTCTCTGTGACGTGGAACAAAATCGAAGGTGACCTTAAAATGGGTGGTTACGATCGCCTGCCTGACCTTTTAAACGCCGACCAAAACTTGGAAGTTTGGTGTTAGTGGCCGGTGATCTTGACGGCCACGGGAACGCTGCGGTAAGGGGCAGAGTTCCCGAACAGGGGCGTCGAACAGCCTGCCAACACGAGGAAGACAGACAGACACCAGACCCGTGAACAAATAACCATAGGATCAACACACCAACAACATCACTATGAGGAGGATTTTGGTACACTTGTCAGAGGGTAAAGGCAAGCCACTTAAAGTCAGCTGGAGCTTTGCAATCACTATCCGTACCTTCATGGAAGTGGGACGACATCAGCATGGATTTCATTGTGGGTCTGCCCAACACCTCTCGTCATCATGATTCAATTTGGGTTATTGTGGACCGATTGACGAAAGTGGCACATTTTCTTCCTGTGCACACCACTGATAAGGCTCAGAGATATGCAGAATTGTATATTGACCGGATCGTGTGTTTGCATGGATTACCTCGGACCATTGTTTCTGACCGAGGAGCCCAATTCGTTGCCAGATTTTGGGAACAATTGCAAAAGTCTTTGGGAACCAAGCTAATCAGGAGTTCAGCTTACCACCCACAGACTGATGGTCAGACGGAAAGGGTAAACCAAATCCTGGAAGATATGCTGAGAGCTTGTGCGATCGATTGTGGCAAGAACTGGGATAAGCACCTCTCCTTGGCAGAGTTTGCTTATAACAATAGTTATCAATCCAGCCTAAAGATGGCACCTTTTGAAGCTCTCTATGAAAGAAGGTGCAGGACACCACTCAATTGGTCTCAGTCTGGTGAAAGAGAAGTTTTTGGACCTGATTTAGTGACTGAAGCCGAAAGGAAAGTCAAGCTAATCAGGAAGAATCTAGAAGCTGCTCAGGCCAGACAGAAGAGTTATCATGATAGAAGAAGGAAACCTCTCCAGTTCGAGGTGGGAAGTTTTGTATACCTCAAGGTATCACCCACCAAGGGAATGCAGAGGTTTGGGATCAAAGGCAAGCTAGCCCCTCGTTACATTGGACCCTATGAGATCATAGAAGCATGTGGACCCGTGGCATACAAGCTGAAGTTACCTTCAAAGATGTCTTCCATCCACGATGTATTCCATGTATCTCAGCTGAAGAAGTGTGTTCGATTGCCGACTGAAATCTTAGCAGAGCCAGAATTGGAGATAGAGCCAGATCTCTCGTACCAAGAGTACCCCTCCAAAATTCTGGATTGCAAGGAAAGATCAACTCGGGCTAAATCGATCAAGATGTTCAAGGTCCAGTGGAGTAACCACTCAGAGGAGGAAGCTACTTGGGAAACCGAGGAATTCCTGAGATCCAACTTTCCCGATTGCCTACCTAAGGAAGCTGGTACGTAATCACCCCCAAACCCCTCCTCCTGCCTTTCGAATCTAATTTCCAAAAATATGATCTTAATTCAGAATGAAGTAACTATAAAGTAGAACTTAAAAGGACTTCCTTCTGAAGTTGCAAAGAGAATGACATTCGAAGAACAGTTTATCCTAATAATGACAATAATCACCCATTTCCTATAAGTCTCACCCTTCGCTTTACCCCGGGAGGACTCTGGCCCGAATCTCGGGACGAGATTCCTTTAAGGGGGGAAGGCTGTGACACCCCAGTGTCACTCAGGGTTTTTCTTTCAAATGCCAAACCTAGAACCATTATTTTATGTGAACCAAAGTAAGCATGAGCATCAGAATAACTTAAGTAATAATGAAGTCACCAAGTATATACTTAAAAATGTCATAATCAAAGCAATTGAGTCCCTTAAAAGATTAGAATATGCAACCCTAGTTTAAAAATCCTAAATGAGTCCCATGAGCAAAATTCAAAAAGTAAGGAAAAGGGAGTGAAAAGTTTAAAATTTTGAGTTGAGCCAATTATAAAAATTGAAGTATATTTAATAGGCAACAAGAAAGGTTGAAAAAGCTTATCCAAAATAGCTCAAATAAAACCCCAAATCAAGCTTTCCATGTGTGGACTTAATGGGAATTCTGAATTTCAGATTTCTGAAAATCAGACCTTGAGCCAAAGATCAGGGATGTTCACCTTGATCCCTAACTCGAATCCTAATGGCCCCATTGACAAAAATGTGCCTAACTAACCCCTCTGTCGTGTGCCAGAAGATGGCATTGGGACGCGAGCCCTAGACACGACTAAACCTTGGATTTGCCTCGGATTTGCGCAGGGAGACAGACCAGATTTCCTGGCTCCATATCTCTGCAACCAGTAGGCAAAATCCTATGACCCCCACACAAGAATGGTAGCTTGTAGGGAGGGGAAGAGGTTTTGTGCATTGACCAAGGCGAGAGCAGGCTCGGATGAGCGACTACACGCGCCAGAACTTGGGCAGAACGCGCGCTCACACGTGTTCGACCCTGGTCGGCACGCCAGAGCTCGCCCAACCCGCGCGCGCGCGCTCCCCAGCGTCCAGTCAAGTCCGCCGCGCGCCCTCGCCCTCGGCCGTGCCCGCCCGCGCCTATAAAGCCTCCCCAGGCGTGCCTCACTTCGCCCCGCACTCACCCTCACCGGCCAACCACTTTCCTTAGCTCCGGCGAGCTTGATTTCCGCCCGCCATTGCCGCCCGAGCTTCGGCCGCCGTGGCCAGCCCACCCCAGCCGTCCTCAAGCCAAGCCAGTGCTTCGGCCAGCTCCACCAGTAGCCCGTGAAGCTTGCCAAGCCCTCGGACCTAGCCGGACTTCACCGGAGGCCCGAGATCGACTTCACCGGACTTCAGTCCTCCGCCGCCGCGCATGGACCGAGTTATCCGGTGAGTCTCCGCCCAATTCCTCTCGCTCATGTCTTCTCTGGCATCCCGTGGACCTCCCTGACCCATTTGATTGAACTATCTCGCCGTGACCAGGCCGGTCTCCTCGCCGCCGACGAGCATCCCCGCCTGCGCGCGTGGACCGACCGACTCCGGCCATCTCCGACGGCGTTCCGCACACCGTTGTGATCCCCGAGACCTCCCCTTCATCCTCGACCTCTTCACCGGAACAGTCTCGCCGCCGGTAAGCCCCTCCGCCCTTTTCTCCGCCGCGACTACTGTTTAAGGTAGAAGAAGGACCTCGGGTTAGGTTTTTGTAGAACCCGAGGGGTTTTCTGTAATGTCAGCGACTCTGGTAAATAGTAGCCCGAGGACTGATTCGCGAGGAAAAACTTAGAAAACCGCCAGGGACCCCAGTGCAAAGTGGGTTTTCATTTAAATCGATTCTGTTATTCTTTTTAAATAACCAGAGAACTTGTAAAATTCATAACTTGATGAATTCTTAATCAAAAAATGTCAAACCAATTTTGCTAGCCTCTGTATATTGTAATCTATCATTTAAAAATAGTAGACCCTATGCTTTCTGTTCAAAATTTTAGAGTTAAAAATTAAAAACAGAAACCCACCAAACCTTGTTTAATTAAGGAAAATTTGTTTTTCTTCTGTGCTGAACTTAAGAAAATTTGTAGATGTTTAAACCTCATTTAGACACTGTTTAAAAAAGGTAGGAACCCCAGCATTAGAAATTATGATGTAGTTATTCATTTAAAGCTAATTTGTCCAAAACTTAGAGAAAATCAGAAAGGCATTAGAAATTAATGAACAATGATTAAGATTATTTTTCCTAGTTTACTTATGTAACAAAGGACTTAGGAAAAATGCAAAGACCATTAATTTGGACCAGTTTTAAATTAAAATGATTTGTTTAGCCTAAATAAGACTGAAAATCAATTATTAAAGAGGCAAAACTATAACCAAAATGCTTAACAAAAATCCAGAGAACTCATAACCACCAAGGCCCCACTACAAAAATATAGAGCACCTCAGTCCAACTTTTTAAGTAGGGAAAATAAATACAAAGTGATAATAAGGCATTTTCCAACTAAATCATGAACAACCTCAAATAATGTGATAATGGGCAACCAAAAATTAGCTAAGTCCATGATGAGGTAGACTACCAGAGAAAAATGCAAACCCATGAAAAAGAAGCAAACTCTTACCAATTGCTAATGATTTTAGAGAAAAGCCATTTAATTCAAATAATGCATACCATCCCTTCCCTTAAGCAAAAAGATGCCAAACTTCAGAATGATTGCTCTTGCACAAAACAATAACTAAGAAAAATGAGAACTCTGTTGTTTGATATTTTTCAAATATAGTGGTAGTAGAAAGCACCCATTTGGCTAGAAACTTGAGAAAACCATAGAAAAATAATTAAAAGGTATTAATGGCTAGAAATTTGTATCAAGTCATGTTATAACACCTAAAAGCCAGCAAAAATAAGTTCTGAAGAATTACCCACTGTTAAAAAGTAGTTGTAGTTCAAAGCACCCCTTCTACCCTAGAGTTTAATAATTTTGTGCAGAGAAAACTATTCACTTTCTGATCCCCAAATTTTAAGAAAGAGAAACACACACCAGTAGCAAGCCACTGTAATTTTTGCAAAAATTTTAGAATTTTATAAAAACAACTTGTAGTTCAAACCTACTCCAAAACATTAAAGAGAATAAAAGAAAAGGAAAGAAGAAATAAACCCCACCTCAATAAGTCTAACTTGAGTACTTATCATTTATCCCTAAGACTTAAAAAGAATTCAGTGGAACCCCAAAATTAAACCTACCACTTACCTTAGCTAAATTTGAACCAGTTTACCAAGTATACCACCCAAGGGTCTTGCATAATTAAAGTTAACTTTGTTTAACTCAAGAAAGATCATACACCTTTTAAGTTGTGATTTCTAAAAGCACATATCATATCATGCATGTATCTTACGCATTGCATTCATTAGATTGTAATCTTGCCGACGGAGAGTACGTGCTCATCCCCGAGCAAGGACCTGTCCAAGAGGAGGACCAGGAGCAGGCTTCAGAGGCTGCTATCGAGGATCTCCCCGCAGCCCCAGCAATTGAAGGCAAGCCCCGGTTTTATGCATAACCATGTTATTATATGCTACTTTACTACACTTAATGCTTGTAGGTTCGTAATGTGCACTTAAGTGTAGGAGTTGCTTGAAACCTCTAGTTGCATGAACTTAGGATTCCTTTTTGAGATGAATACTAGTATGCTAGGTCGAGTAGCTGCTTACTAATCAGGATCTCGGTAGAAGTCGAGTGATTTTTCTAGCACTCGCGCGAGGTCAGGAATTGATTGTATTCATCTTAATAATGGGATTATGTTGGTCTATGGACTTGGATCCAGGGAGGATGCCTTGTCCATGAGACGGGAAAATGAATTAAGGATTAATGTGTGGATACCTGAGTCAAGCTTTTGAACGTACTAAACACATGCCGGGAAAAATGGTAACCGGTAAACCTAGTACCTGAGTGAAGCCGGGCGCGGACTTTATCCCTCATGCGACCTGAGACTGGGTCTCCCATGCTAGCTATGGTGGGTACAAGTGCGGTCACTGCACGGCGGCAGCCGGGGTCAGTGGAGCATTGTATGCCAAGGCGGTGAGGCCTGGACGCGAACGGGGAATCGATGGGGACGGTTGTCATGTGTAGGGTCGGAGTACCCTGACATGCCGTGTGTTTAGGTTTACCTTGCAAGGTTAAAACTCGATTCGAATCGTCTGCTTCTCGCAGCTAATGAGACTGCTTGATTCCTTGTACTGCATCGAGTAAGAAGTGAAATGAGGTTACATGAGATAACTTGTTGTTCGAATTAAATGATTGTTACCATGTATGCTTAGAAGGAGCAAATCTAGCTAGGTTAAATGATTATAAAATTTGGAAAAGCTAAAAATTGATTTTAATAACAGCTAGTGCTTTTGGCAAACCAAACCCCTCAGCCAAACAGCTGCATAGTCTAGAGGTAGAGGAGTAGACTCCTCACACCGGGTAAGTCTAGCTGAGTATTAGTATACTCAGCCTTGCTTGTGGCACCCTTTTTGCAGGTACCATGCAGGATTTGGTTGATGGTGTGACTTGGCCTACCACCCTGCCACCGGGTTGGACGGTCGAGTGGGATGTTGCTCCGGCAGGAGAGGAGCATGAGGAGTAGTGGGCTAGGCCTTGCCCATTTCCTCATTACCGACGACATCGATTATCCGCTGCACTTTACTTAATGAACTTTATTTGCTACTCCAGAACTCCGATTTATGTAATAACTCAGTACCTAATTTGAGGTTTCCTGTTTTATTGTATTTCTTCTGTGACTCACCTTCGAGTGAGATTGTGGAATTTGATCCTGGTTAAGTGGCTCTATCAGACTAGATCTGAAGGACTAACGGGTTATTCCGATTTAAGTGTGTCACGGCCCTTGAGGCATGACTTAGGCACTTAAGCTGGAATAATTCGGGTGGTTCTGCCACAGCTGGGGTGTTCTCGCACCTGCAGTCCGTCACGCACCCGCTCAGTAGTATATGTAGCTATAGATGTCCAATAAGCACGAGGCCCGCGAGCCCGGCACGAGGCCCGCTTTTTGGGCCCGATCCGAGCCCGGCACGGCCCGGTTATATGCGGGCCCGGGTCGGCCCGGCACGAATAAGCGGGCCGGGCTCGGACAGGAAATTAGGCACGGTGGGCTAGCCCGGCACGGCCCGTTTAGCTCTAAGCCCGTTAAGCCCGCTTTTTTACACTAAAACATGTTTTTTAGCCCGCATAGCCCGCTTTTCGGCCCGCTTTTTTCGTGCTAAACGGGCCGGCCCGGCCCGTTTAGGCCCGTTGCGGGCCGGGCTCGGACAAGAAATTGAGCCCGCGTGCTTAGTCGGCCCGGCCCGGTTTTTTAATCGTGCCTGGCGGGCCGGGCCCAAAACGGGCCGGGCTTCACCGGGCCCGGGCCGGACCGGGCCGGGCGGCCCGTTTGGACATCTCTATATGTAGCACATGAATAGTAATAAAACATCACGAGTTTCGAGTAGTAGACATTCTACGTTTGGGGGGCACGATGATCATGTAGTCATCAAGGCTTATAAATATCTCTCGCTCGGTATAGCATATCAAGGCACTGACCCACTCATCTGAAACTCTATTTTGCAATCAGTCATCAAGGCTTCTAAATATTTTTGTTTCGTGGGGTACCTAGGACAACTGGACAAGCGGCGCTTAGGGGGTGCGCCGGCTGCCCCCCTGCTGCTGGTTAATGTAACTCTAGAAGATACAGCACATGTCAGTCACATAGGCAAGTTCAGTAAATATATTTTAATGAAAAATTACTGTGGTGCCTCTACATCAGTACATAAGAAAACGTGTACAATGCAATGCAATGCAAGAAAATACGTGAGTATACCATTTTTTAACTATTCTCTCACCAGTTTATTATCAGCTGATCAAGTTTGACATCTGTGCCCGCCAAGCGACACCTGGAAGAAATTGTGATGCGTGGGAACAACCACGGTTGGCTTCAAACAGAGCCCTGAAATCTGAGCTTACTCTGGTAAGGAGTCGGGCTGGCTTCCGTCAACATGCAACAGGATGCAGCAACCGTCACCTGGTGATTTCAGGCACAGATAGCAATTTAAGCAGACATAAATAAAAGGAGTACAACTATTACTTCCAGATGAGCAAGGGAATCACCTAAAGATATACGGCGATGAGACGTAGCATAGGACGGCTTTGTTGGATCAACAGTCCAAAGGACCTTACCAATCGCATTCATCGTAGACCACAACTCTTGTAAGATCTTCAGGTGCTGATTGCGTGAATCCAATAACATAGCACGACCCAACATAACAATTCATGGATAGGTCAACCATATGATTCAAGCAATAAAAAAAGAAGTTCACCTACCGCTTGGAGTCGCCAAAGAACATGTTTTGATCTTGAGCTTTTTTTACCACTGTATTTTTGGGAGATATGGTATGTCCTGTTAATGAGACAAGTTCAACCTGTGAGAAGGAAGGCAGCGCACCTCTCTAGGGTGGCCTACTCTTGATTATATACACCACGAGAATTACATTGGGTGGTTACAGCCGGAGAGATATCCGGAGAGAATCAAGGAGGAGACGCAGCTCCATAATTATCCTGAATTATATACTACCAAATATGTCTAATACCCCCCTCAATCTGGACATGAGTGAATGATGTTCAGATTGCGCCGAAACAGATTAAACGATGGAGACGGAAGTGGCTTGGTCATAATATCAGCGACTTGGTCTTTTGTTGAAATGATCCGTACGTCAAGTTGCTTGGTGGTGACTCTCTCACGAACGAAATGATAATCCACCTCAATGTGCTTGGATCGACGATGAAAAATTGGATTAGCAGTCAAGTATGTTGCACCAATATTATCACACCAAAGGGCCGGTGGTCGTGAAAGATGAATGCCCAGTTCCTTCAGAAGAACTTGGAGCCATATGACTTCGGCAGTGGCGTCTGCAATGGCCTTATACTCGGCCTCAGTACTAGAGCGAGAGACGGTTGACTGCTTGCGTGAACTCCACGAAATAAGATTACCACCAAAAAAGACAGCAAAGCCTCCAGTACTACGTCGATCATCCGCATCACCAGCCCAGTCCGCATCCGAGAAGGCACTGAGTAACGGAGCACCAGATTTTGTGAAGCATAGACCCATATCAATCGTGTCATGAAGATATCGCAATATCCTTTTAACCACCGACCAGTGTTCAGTTGTCGGGTTCGAGAGAAATTGACACACACGGTTCACCGAGAATGAAATATCAGGTCTTGTATGCGAGAGATACTGAAGCGAACCTACCACACTGCGATAGCGAGTGGTATCATCAGGTGAGAGAGGTGTACCACCATGGAGTGACAATTTTTCCTTGGGAAGCATAGGCGTGGAGACACCTTTGGAGTGCATCATGTTGGTACGGGTTAACAAGTCTGAAATATATTTCTTTTGAGATAGAAAAAGACCCTTCGATGTGTGGCTGACTTGAATCCCCAAGAAATAACTGAGAGGTCCGAGATCCTTAACAGCAAAATCATCGCGTAGTTGGGCAATAAGATGAGAAACAGCAGAAGTGGAGGAGCCAATAATAATGATGTCGTCCACATAAATAAGTATGTATAGTTGAGTACCATTTTTGTTATAGATAAACAATGAAACATCAGCCTTGGACGGATAGAAACCCAAATCAAGTAATTTGTTGCTCAACCGTGAAAACCAGGCTCGTGGAGCTTGTTTGAGGCCATATAAGGCTTTGTCCAATTTGCAAATATAATCAGGGTATTTGGAGTCAACAAAACCCGGGGGCTGTCGCATGTACACATCTTCAGAGAGGTAGCCATGCAAGAATGCATTTTGTATATCAATCTGATGAATGGACCAGTCACAAGTGACAGCAAGAGATAATAACAAACGAATAGTAGATGGTTTGACAACCGGACTAAATGTCTCATCATAATCAATGCCATATTCCTGAGTGAACCCTTTTGCAACCAAGCGTGCCTTGTGCCGTTCAATAGAGCCATCTGCCTTTTGTTTCAATTTAAACACCCATTTGCAATCAATAATGTTCAAGTCATTACGAGGAGGAATGAGATGCCAGGTTTTGTTTGCCAATAGTGCTCGAAATTCATCAATCATGGCTTCTTTCCAAAGTGGTTGAGTCATAGCATCAGTATAAGATGTAGGCTCAGAGGCCGTACGTACCACAGAATATGTGACGGTGCCGTCGGTGCGAATTTTGGGCTTGCGAATGTTGTTCTGGAGTCTTGTGCGTGGTGCAGAAGCAGCTAGCAGCGGGTTAGCCATAGCAGAAGTCCCAGGAAGATCAGGGGGACCCGTAGCAATTTGCAGGTGCGAGGCGTCGGCGGGAGCCAACGAAACGGGCGCCTCAGGAGCTGTACCTGAATTGATGATGACTGGATCTTCTGCATGCACAGAGTTAGAGAGTTCCCGTGTGTCCATATGATCAAAACCAAAATTAATACAAGTGTTGACGCTTTTTTGGAGCGCCAATCACTCAACAAGAACCGTGGCGGTGCACTCTGCACAGGGGCGGACGGTCCGCGCGCAGGGCCGGACGGTCCGCGGCCTGGTGCGGGGCGCGGTGGTGCTCTCTGCGCAAGGGCGGACTGTCCGCGGCCTGGGGCCGGACGGTCCGCGACCTGATGCGCGGCTGGGGCTTCTGCCTGACGGCCGGACGGTCCGCGCCCTGGGGCCGGACGGTCCGCGCGTACGCAGGAACGGCGGGAGATCGCCGACGGCGCCTGGATCTCGCTCCCGGGAGGGACCCCGTCGGGGAGTAGAGATCCTAGGTTGTGTCTAGGCTCGGGCCGGCCGACCTAGACTCCTCTAATCGACGTAGAGCCGAAGAGAGACGAAGAATTTGGGGATCGAGAGGCTAAACCTAAACTAGACTAGAACTACTCCTAAGATAAATGCGGAATAAAAGTTGTATTGATTCGATTGTTGATGATTACAAATCGGCCGTAGACCTCTCTATTTATAGAGGAGGGGGGCTGGACCCTTTACAAACTAATTTCCGAGCTTTTCCCGTGATTTTAGCTAACAACCGTAACACAAAACTCGGAACCCTAATCTGTTCTGCGCACGCGCGGACCGTCCGGCCCACAGGCGCGGACTGTCCGGACCGCGGACCGTCCGGCCTCAGGGCCGGACCGTCCGGCTGCTCAATTCTAGTTCGAACATATGCCCCCCTGCCTTTTGGTGGAGCTGGGCGAACCAAAAGCAACTAACTCGATGTGCTCACATCGGTTCTCTTAGGCATCTTGCCACATACTAGGATGGTATGCAGTGGCCTTGGTCTCGATGGTTGACTCAACGGACGTGATCCCTTTAGATTTGATCGAACTGTCAGTCCCAACATCGCCGAGCGTCATACTGGTCCTGACCAATTCGTCACATTGCCTTCCTAATTCTCTAAGTGTTCTGGCGTAGCACCGTAGTCGACCAGGTCTTCTCCTTGCAGGTCGTCTTCCTCCATGGGCATCGGTACGTCGTCGGAGGTGTCATGGTTTACTGCAGATGAGTCGGCCTCAGGGGTCGGACGGTCCACGCCCTGTACGGTTGGTCCAGTCTTTATAGTCGGACTGTCTGCTATACCTGCAAAGAGCTGCACAGTTGCTGTTTTATTTTCTGTCTTTATGGCCGTTTGATTTTCCTCAACGGCCTTTGGTCTCCATCTCTTTTGTGGTGGCGGATATTGCGGATGTGTGTCATTGAATATTTTTTCCGCCTCCTTCTCCTGATTCTCCTTTGCCCTAAGGCGCTGTAATTTTCGCTTTTGCGATCGTGTCAATCCCGATGGGCACCATCGGGGCATGGAGTATTTTGGATCGGCTATTTTATTGACAGTCGTACTTTCTTTTTTGTTTGTGTTGGCCGATTCACCAAAAATCATCGGCCCTTCGTTATTTTGTTGTACGACGACATCTGTCGTTCCCATTTTAATGACATCTTCCTTTTTCGTACTGTTGGAGGTTGTAGCTGTATGCCCCCTTGCCGGATTAGTCAGCCTTTGGGGCCGAGTTGTTCGGCAATCTTGCTGGGCATGTGCTCGTGGACCGGATTGAGGGGCTCTCAATCGGTCTTGAACTGGAGGTGTCAACCTATTGAATACAGATGTTTGGGGTGCCCCCCAAGCGGGGTACTGTGGCATCCCAAATGAGTATGGTGGCATGCCCCACATTTGATTTGGGACATATGGTGGAGGTATGTATGTGTATGGATATGGCATAGGTGGATATGGTGGTGGAGGTGTCCATGCAGGTACGTTAGGTCTTAATTGAACATTATGACCTCCCGTCTTTTCCGATTGGTGTGGTGGTCCAATCGGCCTAACCTGCCGTCGCACCTGGGTGGGTAAGCGAGGTCCCTTTGGTGGCCGGTCGCTGGGGCCAGCCTTCTTTTTCACATATTTAGACAATAATTGATCAAAGGTCGGGCTAGATTTTACCAACTGACCAGTTGCCTTGAACGTGTTAGTTTTCCACGTACCTATTTCTGGTCGTCGTGGTTTGAAGGTACGTGGTCGCTGCGGCTCTTCGACGTTGCCGGACCGTCCGTCGGAACGCTTCGGACCGTCCGGTGATGTTACGGACCGTCCGCGCCTAGACACCGGACCGTCCGCGATGCGTAGTATGGGTTCTCGCGCATATCCCTTTGTCTGTGCTTGCCCCCCAGCGCTGGAGTTTGTGATGGTTACCTTCAGTGTCTCCCCTCCATCAGGAGTCTTCTCGGCCATCACTTTCCTGCAAGAAATTTTGTTGTTTCCATCGGCCTCCCGTGCGTTGCCGATGATGACTTCTTTGTCTTTGCCCTTATCGGCTGTGTTGGGCCGAATTAGGACCTTTTTGCCATTAAAGTCGATCACATTCATTGGGAAGGGCTCCATGTCCTCCTGAAATTTCAATCGTCCCTCATTAATGGCCGATTGAATTTGTCGTCGGAACACATTACAATCATTAGTGGCATGGGAAAATGAGTTGTGCCACTTGCAGTATGCGCGACGCTTTAGTTCGTCGGCAGGTGGAACGATATAATCAATTTTAATGTTACCATTTTTTAGTAATTCATCGAATATCTTATCACATTTGCCGACATTAAATGTAAACTTAACCTCCTCCTTTCGTTCCTTTTGAATTGACTGCAAGGAGTAGCAAGCCGAAGATTTGGCCTGCTCGGGCCAGACTATTTCGGCAGTGTAAACTTTCTTTGGTTCATCGTCCGAACTACTTTGATTGTGTTCTACTATAGGGACATTATGATGAACCGTTCTGACTAGTTCTTTGCTTCGGCTTTCACAAGCCGAAGCTCTCTGATGTAATTGTGCTAGAGTAAAGAACTGGATGCCTTCTAATCTCTCTTTTAAATAATAGCGCAATCCATCAAAGGCTATTCCCGCCAGTTGTTTATCTGTTAAATGAATTTGAAAGCATCGGTTTCTCGTATCCTGGAATCTCCGGATATAATCACTAACCGATTCATCCCTTTCTTGTCGTAGGGTCACTAAGTCTACTAAATCTAGCTCATAATCACCAGAGAAGAAATGTTCATGAAATTTTTGCTCTAAGTCTCCCCATGACAAAATGGAATTAGGAGGGAGCGTGGCATACCATGTGAATGCAGTCCCTGTTAAGGATAATGAAAATAAACGCACACGGAATGCTTCGGTGTCGGCCAATTCTCCTAATTGTGCTAGGAACTGGCCTATGTGCTCACGCGTGCTCTCTCCTTGGTCACCCGAGAACTTTGCAAACTCGGGTATCCTGGTTCCCTGTGGGTATGGGTGGCGATCAAATCGGCTGTCATAAGGCTTCCGATATGATTGCCCCCCAGGGATCATGCTTACTCCGAGCTTATCTCGGAACGCCCCGGCTATTTCTTCCCTCACTATACCAATTGCAGCCGGTGCAAGACCACCGGCTCTCTGGTCAAACATAGGTGGGGTTGGTTGCATGTTAGTATGTTGTCGTCCCCCCCATTGGTTTGAGCTACGTGGTGCATTTCCATTTGCCCTATATGGTTCATATGTTTGATCGTTTCTTTCCGGCCTTCTAGGTGGGGCCGGAAAGCTTTCCTGGGCTCTGGATCCTGAATTAATGGGCTGGTGCTTTGCATAGCGCGATGGGACGTGTCGCTGGGACGGGTGAGGATTCAGGTAACAATCCTCCTCAAAAAGGTCATGCGCGGACTGTCCGGACATTGGCCCGGACCGTCCGTGATTATATGCGGACCGTCCGTCGTTGTATGCGGACGGTCCGACTTGGTAGTTTAGATTTTGTGCCGTATGTGGTGGCTCGGGCGCATATCTAGGTAACTCATTAAAAATAGGCCCGACTGTTGCTGGCCCGGACGGTCCGCGCTCACGTGCGGACGGTCCGGGCATGTGCAGATCGGCTGATTTGCTGCCGATTTGCGTCTGCTCAGGGTACGTGTCCATCGGCATCCCATAAGGGGGTTGTGACTGGTCGTGACAACCTTTAACCGATGTATTACGTGTATTATCTCCTAATTCAACCTCGGGTGAAGGAAAATTTGCTATACTAGATTTATTAAATGCACGTACTAGTCTCCTACAATCGTTTTGCATAACCCCTATGATATTTTGCATCTGTTCGCGCTGTTCATCTACATAATTCTTAAGAGATTGCAGCTCGTTCGTATTACTTACATTGGGGATGTCTGGCGTGGGTTGGAGCGAAGCCGGATCCGTCGCCCGATGTCGAACGACTTTGTTGTTCCTGTCCACTTTGAAGTCGGCCAGGAACCTCGCCTTTGCTTCTTGGATCAGCCGCTCCTGGCGCTCCTCGAACAGGAGCTGTTCTTCAGCCGGCAAATTTTCCCATATCGGTGTGATGATATTGCTGGTGGAAACTTCGGAGCTATCCTTTGAACCGGCCATTGAGGGCCGATTTGATGAGCTTAGATGTGTTTTCCCCAGCGGAGTCGCCAAAAAGTATGTTGACGCTTTTTTGGAGCGCCAATCACTCAACAAGAACCGTGGCGGTGCACTCTGCACAGGGGCGGACGGTCCGCGCGCAGGGCCGGACGGTCCGCGGCCTGGTGCGGGGCGCGGTGGTGCTCTCTGCGCAAGGGCGGACTGTCCGCGGCCTGGGGCCGGACGGTCCGCGACCTGATGCGCGGCTGGGGCTTCTGCCTGACGGCCGGACGGTCCGCGCCCTGGGGCCGGACGGTCCGCGCGTACGCAGGAACGGCGGGAGATCGCCGACGGCGCCTGGATCTCGCTCCCGGGAGGGACCCCGTCGGGGAGTAGAGATCCTAGGTTGTGTCTAGGCTCGGGCCGGCCGACCTAGACTCCTCTAATCGACGTAGAGCCGAAGAGAGACGAAGAATTTGGGGATCGAGAGGCTAAACCTAAACTAGACTAGAACTACTCCTAAGATAAATGCGGAATAAAAGTTGTATTGATTCGATTGTTGATGATTACAAATCGGCCGTAGACCTCTCTATTTATAGAGGAGGGGGGCTGGACCCTTTACAAACTAATTTCCGAGCTTTTCCCGTGATTTTAGCTAACAACCGTAACACAAAACTCGGAACCCTAATCTGTTCTGCGCACGCGCGGACCGTCCGGCCCACAGGCGCGGACTGTCCGGACCGCGGACCGTCCGGCCTCAGGGCCGGACCGTCCGGCTGCTCAATTCTAGTTCGAACAACAAGGATCAGCCAAATTAAAATTGCATATGACTGGAGGCGAATTAGGTGGGGCTGGGAAAGGCTGTGGGGAGAGCCTAGCAAAGGGAAAAACATTCTCATCAAAAATAACATCCCGAGAGACATAGACTCGACCGGAGTCAATATCAAGACACTTGTAGCCTTTATGAGAAGCACTATACCCAAGGAAAACACATTCTTTGGACCGAAAAGACAATTTGTGTTTGTTATACGGTCTAAGATGAGGCCAGCATGCACAACCAAAAACTTTTAGGGACGAATAATCGGGAGTTTTGTGGAAAAGTCGCTCAATAGGACTGGTGTTATCGATGACACGAGTAGGCATGCGATTAATAAGATATGTGGCAGTAAGGAAAGCTTCATCCCAAAATTTGAGAGGCATGGAAGCATGAGCTAACAAGGCTAGGCCGGTTTCAACAATGTGGCGATGTTTGCGCTCGGCAGATCCATTTTGTTGGTGAGTATGAGGGCACGACACATGATGGGTAATTCCCAAAACACGGAAAAAATTATTGTGGAATTTTTGATACTCACCCCCCCCAATCAGATTGAACTATTTTGATTTTCGCATCAAGAAGACGCTCAACGTTGGTTTGAAAAAGTTGGAAAATTTTTGGAGCCTCCGTGCGATCATGCATAAGATATATCCAAGTAAACTTAGTGAAGTCATCAATAAAACTGATATAATATTTATAACCATTAACCGAAACAGGTGCAGGACCCCAAACATCTGAATGTATTAACTCTAAAGGAGCTAAAGTCCGATGAACAGCTGAAAGATACGGCAACTGATGACTCTTTGCAACTTGACACGCATTGCAAATGGACCTAGTGGACTCTTGAGGACATGAAATATTATTAAGCCGTAAAATAGACTGAACTACTTGTGGGGATGGATGACCCAGGCGTGCATGCCATTGGGCACGACTCGGGAGGGAGCGACTGGTGAGGGCTTGCTTCAACTGCGCAGCATCCGAAGGAGTGAGGTGATAGAGACCCCCTTTACATCGGCCGCCCAACAGTGTTTTCCTTGTGAGAAGATCCTTAACAAGAAAATGCCACGGGTGAAATTCAAAGTAAACTTTGTTATCAAGGGTAAACTTATGGACAGAGAGTAAATGTTTGGTAATCTCAGGAACATGCAGAATGTTACGCAATGCAAGAGGCCGATCACAAGTATTAATTAAGGAATGACCAGTATGGAGAATTTTCAAACCTGTGCCGTTCCCAATTTGGACTTGATCATCACCGTGATAGCGTTCCCGAATGGCCAGGCGATCTAAATCACTGGTGATGTGATCAGTGGCGCCTGTATCCGGAAACCAATCTGTATCCACCTTGTACGAGGATTTGGCGGCAACATTAGCGGATGGTTCTTCATCATCAAGGGAGGCATCCATCCGGTACCAGCATCGACGAGCAGTGTGGCCGGCAACTTCACAAATTTGACAGATCGGAGGTCCAGAGCCACGACCCCGTCCACGAAAAGGCGAGCCACGGCTCCGGCCCCTAGACTGAGGAGTACCACGACCACGGTCAGATCGACCGCGACCACGGAACGAGCCACGACGCCCAACAAAATTTGCCGAGGCACCAAGATTCAGCTGCTGTTCAGTGTGATGACGAAGTTGACGTGCTTCAAACGCCAGTAGATGAGCAAAAACATCATCCAAGGTTGGAGTAGACGGTAGGGTGGTCATGGTAGTAACAAATGGATCATATTCGACTGGAAGACCTGCAAACAGATAGGCAAGAAACTCCTCATCGCGAAGAGGAGCGTCAGCAGCCGCGAGTTCATGGGCAAGACCACGAACCTTGTTGAAGAAGTTGGCCGCCGTCAGATCTCGCTTCTTGCATGTAGCGAGTTCAGTACGGATCTGAACCGTACGCGCCCGTGAAGCGGACGCAAATTTTTTGTGCAGAGAGTCCCAGGCTTCTTTCGCCGTGGTGGCAGTGACGACATCACGTAGCACATCTTCCGTCATGGATGACAGAAGGCCACCGAGTAGCTGCTGATCACGATCGTACCAGCGATCATATTCTGGGTTGGCAAGGACAGCGGCACCGGAGTCCGTAGTCGTGGAGATCGTCATGGGAGGCGCTGGTGTGGATCCATCGAGATGGCCGAGCAGCTTAGTGCTGCGAAGAAACGGCATGAGTTGGGCGCGCCAGAGAGGATAGTTGGTGGTGGTGAGGCGTATGGTGACTGCTTGATGCATAGAGATGGCAGCCATGGTGGAGGAGGAAGACATCATAGCGGAAGAGGTGGTGGAAGGGGAGGAGGAGGAGATTCCGACGGTGGTAGTGGACATGCTAAACCTTCGGCTCTGGTACCATGTGAGAAGGAAGGCAGCGCACCTCTCTAGGGTGGCCTACTCTTGATTATATACACCACGAGAATTACATTGGGTGGTTACAGCCGGAGAGATATCCGGAGAGAATCAAGGAGGAGACGCAGCTCCATAATTATCCTGAATTATATACTACCAAATATGTCTAATACAACCATATGGCACATATGGCTACGGTTCTGAAATTTCATGCAACTGTAGGATATAATAAAAAACAGGCCTAGTTTATGGAAATATCAGAATAGAGCCTAACCGCAGAGATTGAAGGAGCACTTTCAGGATAGCCCTTGGGGCAGTGTGATCTCCAGTAAATGAATCCGTCCTGGATTCCTAGTTCATCCCTGGCAGATACATAAAGCCATAATTTCAGACAATAGAATAGAATTAGAGAGATGCTAAAAAAAAAACGCTGCCGCACTTGCGATTGATGTCCATATGCATTACAATGTTCAGGCAGGTTTCTGAAACAATCTCTTTGAACAACTATCAAACTGACAAACTCCAATATGTAATTCATCCGCTAGCCTTGCTCAGCCGCCTCAATGGCAGTAGTTTTTCTCCAAACAATCGTACAGTACTACAGTATAGATATATATAAAGAGTTAGCGCCGATTGTCAGTGTCAGGACATGAAGGGATCCTTACACGATGCTGAAGGTGACACACAACGCTCCATCGTCTCATGTGGCTCTCACTAGAGATGTTCAAATGGGCCGTGCCCGTCGAGCCGCCCATGATACGACACGATTTTGGTCCATCATGAACACGACACAACATGTTTTGGTCTGTCACGAACACGGCACGGCCCGTTATTCGGGCTGGGCTTGGGCCGCTGCCGTGGCACGCCATGCCGGCCCGAGCACAGCCCGATTATTTTTTTTTTCCTAGTGCATTTCTTTGTATATTAAAAGCAACTTTAATGGTTTAAACACAAAATAAGTTTGGTTTAGTTGGCTAGAGTGGTGTAGCTAGGCATTTTAAACCCTCCAAATAGGGTTTGAATCCTAGCAAAGCTTGTTTTTAGTCTTTTTTTTTTACTTATTTTTCTTCCCACCCCAGTCAAAACACGGCGGACCTTAACGGGCTGCGGGCTGGCCCGGCACGGCCCGGTTATGTGCGTGCCGTGCTTGGGTCTAGGATGTGGCATGGTGGCCTAGCCCAACACGGCCCGTCAACCTAACGGGCCGAAACGTGCCGAGCCGGCACGGCCCACCTATTTGGACATGTATAGCTGTCACCAGCTGCTCCCACCGGGTCTCTTCGATCTGTACACGCAAACGTCCAAACAGAAAATGGGCGCAATGTCACCCAACCGCACAGATGACCGATTTATGCGGCGTCAGTCGGCGCAGGCATTTCATCGAGCGGCTACCGTACCTGCTCGAACACGGAGTTGTAGAACGTGGTGGCCTACGGGGAGGTGGCCTCGCCTCCGCCTACGAATTCGTATAAGCCTCCTCGCCCGCCCGCCCGCGTTTGCGGTCTCGCTGGCGCGTGAGAGAGCGTAGCCGGCAACTCCATTCTTAGACTAGCTCCAACAAAGAATTCTAAAGGGTTCTAAACCCTACATTTAGAGGATCAGATCGTTCTCTACTCCCTTCAGCAGCGTGGTCTAAACGATCCTCTAAATTTAGAGAACGTTGTTGGATCTTTTATATATATAGTTTGTCTAAACGGTTCTCTATCCATTTGAATACTTTAAATAACCGATTTAGCAAAACTAAAATATGTACAACATATTTGAGAGTGTGACAAATATGTATGTATAAAAAATTAAAATTAAAAAATGTCTCTAATATAGGTATTTGTGTATAGAGGACGTGATTTAAAGGACGTTGTTGGAGAGGAAGAATATATAGAGAATGAAATCTTTTAGAGTAGACTGTAAAAAACGGATATAGAGGATATATATAAAGGACGTTGCTGAAGACAGTCTTAACCCGCGCCAAGGATGGAAGTTGTTCCACTCCAATGCGATACCGACGGCGGAAATTGCGTGAGGACCATCCGATTAAAGGCCCAGATTTCCCTTGCTCAAGACAGTCCAAGCCAAACGACCCAGATGGCGAGCATATATGCACGGCCCAATCCACCGAGACATTAGCAATTTTGCCATTATGATTTGTAGGCTTCGTCAATATACCATTAGATCCATAAATCATAAACACGGATGATTCCACTCGTCATAGACACGAGATGATATAATAACATACAATCAAAATTGACACAAATTTCTCCAGTCCACCAGACAGGATCGCCACGCCGCCGCCGCCCAGAAACTCAACTCACGCCGACAGTCCGTACTCCGTAGTCCGTACATGTGTGACCCCCTCTCCGGAGTAACGGGGAGAGGCGTCACTTTCACTTCCCCTCCTGGCCGGCCGGCCGGACTGCGGCACCGCTCCCGATCGCGTAAACTCGTAAAGCCTCTCCTGCAAACCCAGCCTCGACTCGTCTCGTCTCCTTGTCGAGTAGATGCTGGTGCTGGCGTCCTGGTGCGTGCAGAATGGTACTCACCCTTCGTAGTTTTTTTTTTGAAAAGTACTGTTGACGCCTTTTCGGAGCGCCAAACACTCAACAAGAACCGTGGCGGTGCCCTCTGCACAGGGGCGGACGGTCCGCGCGCAGGGGCCGGACGGTCCGCGGCCTGGTGCGAGGCGCGGTGGTGCTCTCTGCGCAAGGGCGGACTGTCCGCGGCCTGGGGCCGGACGGTCCGCGGCCTGGTGCGCGGCTAGGGCTCCTGCCTGACGGCCGGACGGTCCGCGCCCTGGGGCCGGACGGTCCGCGCGTACGCAGGGACGGCGGAAGACCGCCGACGGCGCCTGGATCTCGCTCCCGGGAGGGACCCTGTCGGGGAGTAGAGATCCTAGGTTGTGTCTAGGCTCGGGCTGGCCGACCTACACTCCTCTAATCGACGTAGAGCCGAAGAGAGACGAAGAATTTGGGGATTGGATAGCTAAACCTAAACTAGACTAGAACTACTCCTAGGATAAAATGCGAAATAGAAGTTGTATTGATTCGATTGATGATTACAAATCGGCCGTATACCTCTCTATTTATAGAGGAGGGGGGCTGGACCCTTTACAAACTAATTTCCGAGCTTATCCCATGATTTTAGCTAACAACCGTAGCACAAAACTCGGAACCCTAATCTGTTCTGCGCACGCGCGGACCGTCCGGCCTCAGGGCCGGACCATCCGCGCGCTCAATTTGGTGCTCAACATATGCCCCCCTACCTTTTGGTGGAGCTGAGCGAACCAAAAGCAACTAACTCGATGTTATCACATCGGTTTTCTTAGGCATCTTGCCACTTACTAGGATGGTACGCAGTGGCCTTGGTCTCGATGGTTGACTCAACGGACGTGATCCCTTTAGATTTGATCGAACTGTCAGTCCCAACATCGCCGAGCGTCATACTGGTCCTGACCAATTCGTCACATTGCCTTCCTAATTCTCTAAGTGTTCTGGCGTAGCTCCGTAGTCGACCAGGTCTTCTCCTTGCAGGTCGTCTTCCTCCATGGGCGTCGGTACGTCGTCGGAGGTGTCATGGTTTATTACAGATGAGTCGGCCTCAGGGGTCGGACGGTCCGCGCCCTATACGGTTGGTCCGGTCTTTATAGTCGGACTGTCTGCTATACCTGCAAAGAGCTGCACAGTTGCTGTTTTATTTTCTGTCTTTATGGCCGTTTGATTTTCCTCAACGGCCTTTGGTCTCCATCTCTTTTGTGGTGGCGGATATTGCGGATGTGTGTCATTGAATATTTTTTCCGCCTCCTTCTCCTGATTCTCCTTTGCCCTAAGGCGCTGTAATTTTCGCTTTTGCGATCGTGTCAATCCCGATGGGCACCATCGGGGCATGGAGTATTTTGGATCGGCTATTTTATTGACAGTCATACTTTCTTTTTTGTTTGTGTTGGCCGATTCACCAAAAATCATCGGCCCTTCGTTATTTTGTTGTACGACGACATCTGTCGTTCCTATTTTAATGACATCTTCCTTTTTCGTACTGTTGGAGGTTGTAGCTGTATGCCCCCCTGCCGGATTAGTCAGCCTTTGGGGCCGAGTTGTTCGGCAATCTTGCTGGGCATGTGCTCGTGGACCGGATTGAGGGGCTCTCAATCGGTCTTGTACTGGAGGTGTCAACCTATTGAATACAGATGTTTGGGGTGCCCCCCAAGCGGGGTACTATGGCATCCCAAATGAGTATGGTGGCATGCCCCACATTTGATTTGAAACATATGGTGGAGGTATGTATGTGTATGGATATGGCATAGGTGGATATGGTGGTGGAGGTGTCCATGCAGGTACGTTAGGTCTTAATTGAACATTATGACCTCCCGTCCTTTCCGATTGGTGTGGTGGTCCAATCGGCCTAACCTGCCGTCGCACCTGGGTGGGTAAGCGAGGTCCCTTTGGTGGCCGGTCGCTGGGGCTAGCCTTCTTTTTCACATATTTAGACAATAATTGATCAAAGGTCGGGCTAGATTTTACCAACCGACCAGTTGCCTTGAACGTGTTAGTTTTCCACGTACCTATTTCTGGTTGTCGTGGTTTGAAGGTACGTGGTCGCCGCGGCTCTTCGACGTTGCCGGACCGTCCGTCGGAACGCTTCGGACCGTCCGGTGATGTTACGGACCGTCCGCTCCTATACACCGGACCGTCCGCGATGCGTAGTATGGGTTCTCGCGCATATCCCTTTGTGTGTCACACCCGGGTTTTAGGGGTCCAAAGCCCGGGCGCGAACATAAACACCAGGTGTGCTGGGACCAAGTCTCACACATATGATGCATAGTGGCACAGGATCGAATGTCACATCTTTATATATAACAGGAGTTCTATACAAAATAAATAATTACATTATAAGGAGACAACGGTCCAGCAACCCAAAGTTGACTGGGAGACGACGGCCTAGACCTCTCACGAACACATCGCAGCATCCTCCAAGCGCCTCATCCTGTGGTACCTGATCTTGACCTGTGGGGGGGGGTGTGAGACAGCAAGAGTGAGCTCACATACGTTCATCGCTCAACAAGTTGTGGGGAATAATGTGCATGAACTCGCCAAAGGTGGGAGCTCACGTGAAGTGTAAGGCTTACCAAAGAGGATGGTTAGAGCTGAGCATTGCTTTTAAAGTTGGTCAAAATTTTATTAGCAGTTACTAAGTATAAGTAAATACCAACCCAATTAAATAGTAGAACAAAAGTAACAACCTCACCTGCAATGCAATGCATATGACAAATTGAATTTAGTTCCATAATTTAATCATGTGAGGGTCCGAGCCGCTCATGACCGTGAGCACGACTAGTATACTAGTTTTACACTCTGCAGAGGTTGCGCATCTTTACCCACAAGTCGTGTATCCCATGTCGCCAGGGTTTGCAAGGCCCTTAGACACTACCGAGGTGAATGGCTAGGGATCCACTACGAGGCCTTTACAAAGTTCCACTAGCTTCCGAAAACCCGCTACAGTTTATAGGAAGTTCCAATGCAGGAATCCCTTGCAGGACCGCCATCGCAGCAAAATCCTCCCGAGGGCCTCCCTACACTGACCACTCCCCTACTGCCCTTGCCCCTTTCGGGTAAGGTAGTCTTCCACTAGCTTTCCTAATTAATCAGCCAAGGGGTCCCATTCCTCCCTTGTGGTAGCACTGTTTTCCCGGGTGGTTCTCCACGTTCCAATTAACATAATGATCTTATCATGAACAATAAATAACAACTGATAACAAAAGTGTAATCATGAATAGTGTATCTCCATACCCAAAGCCACATATAGCACTAGCAAGTACTACCCAGAAAGTTCAGTGGTAAACAAGGTATAAAGATAGACAAACTAGGGTAACCTATTAGGTCTCGTCAAAATTAACCTATGCAGATCATTATGATTAATTAGAACATGAGTGGGTAAAAGAAGTGATCAAGGGCACAACTTGCCTGGGCCTTGAGAATCCAGGTACCAGGATGATCTTCAGGTGACTCGTGACCTCACTGCTAGTCGTAGCAATACAAACAAACATTGTATAGGCAAAATTAACATTACACCAAACATAAGTACAAACTGAATAATAATAATCTACGCGTTGCTACGAGATCGTAGGAACAAGAATCACTAAATTTGGAGTTATAGTTATTTAGTTATGAATTTCCAAAGATTTTATGCATTTAATATAGGGTTAAGTGAGAAATAAATTTTAATGTGTACTTTATGTAAAAACAGTGGTACAAATGGATAGACAATAATATTATGAAAATTTAGGAACAGGAATGGACCAATTTGGAGTTCATATGCATTTTCTATGAATTAAACAAGTTTCTAGTATTGTTTTTATATTAAAAATCATTTTCCAAAATTTATTATCTAATTTCTCTGCTCACAGGACTGGGCGCCAATATCTGGAAAGTCCAGGGACCCGCGCGCAAGTATCCCCAAGACTCAGATTTACCCCGCATGGATGGCGGGTTGATTTCAGTAAAGTAGAGGGGCTCTTTAGCAAAACGTCCACGGCGAAGGGGTATGGACGGTTTCTGGCCGTCAGATTTCGCGCTGGCGGTATGGATTAGATCTGCGTGGATCAAACCCCGAGCGCCGCAGAGCCATCCGATTGGGGATCGACGACGGAGATTTTAAATGCTAGGATCACTACGCGCCCGTCCGTTTATGATCTAACGGCAGGGATCCGTCTCAACGAAGGGGTACGCATTGATCTAATCTACACCGTTCCTTTTGCATCCTACGGCCCATGTGCTCCTTCTACCTCCAGACGGCCAAGCGGCGGTGCGGAACAGGAGCACGGCGGTGCCACACCCGCGCGCGGCGATTCCGGCCGACCCAAGTCCCCAATCCCGAATTCACTCGACCCTCGTGAGATTCGCAACGGCCCGAACCCATGTCGCCCCTCAATTCCAGCCGCGACACAGCACAGACACCTTGCCCACGGCACAGCTAAGTTTACGGCGGAGTTAGATACTCCGGCAAGCAATTATACCGCTCTACGGTTTTGACTACGGCGTTGTGTGGACTTCTATCAATCAAAGAGGGTTCCGCAAGCGAGGGAAGGGGATTACCGTCAAGAAATCGTAGAGGAAGGCACGATCGCGATGTTAGTTGTCTCCGGTCGCCAATGGCGGGGCGCTTCACGCATGAATTTGTCGCACGGGGTGGTCTGGTGATAGGATGGGTCAGGGGAGGGCGACGCGCAGCACTTATAACCCTGGTCAAAGCCACGGACTCGTGATTCCGCGATCTCCGCGGCGGCAAAAGCGGCCACGGCATGCTCGGTTGCGCCCGCACGCGAAGTCCGCGGAGGGGAAAGGCCTGACTGCTCGGGCCCGCCCGCCAGTGGGTGGAGGACGCGCGCGGTGACCGACACCAAGGGCCCGCCTGTAAGCCGATTGGGAAAGCACGGCGCGCGACTTCAGCTGGCTGCGAAGTGGGCCCGTGTTGTCGGCACCAGGTGAAGCGCGAGCGCGTGATGAGTGGTTTCGTGGGCCGCGCGGATCAAAAGAAGAATTGGGCCGAATGGGTGCTTTTGGGCCCAACAGTAAGATTTCGCCTTTTCTTTTATGTTTTATTTTCTGTTTTCTTTTATCCTCAATTCTTTTGAACATAAATTTGAATTTGAATATGAGTTTAACCTTTGGGTCAATTATGCAAATCCAAACCCTAGTATAGTAATCACAGATCTTTTTCTTTTTTTTTACTTATTTTTCTCCAAATTATTTATTTCCCTCTCTTTTTCTAATTTCTAGAATTTCTTTTAGAAGTCAAATTCCACTTTGGAGTTTAATATATTTCTTTTCACATTATATTTTTTTTATATTATCACAAAATGCACACACAATAAAACCCCAGCATGCTGCACAATTCAGTAGCTTTTACCTTATTGATTATTTGCTTCTACATAGGGTGTTCACATGTGATGATGCATAAAGGTTCAATCCCACATAAAGAGAGATTGTTTTCTCTATTGGTATATTTTCCTAGCAATTTACAAATGGGTGTTACAAATCCTACCCCCCTTAAAAATAATCTCGTCCTCGAGATTTGTAAGAAAAGGGATGTATACTCATATTGTTCTCGGAACATATGCACAAACAAAGGAATCTCGGCATAATTCTTTAACAAAACATAGGGTCAATAGACCTTATTGTTCCTTCTAAAATAATATTATATCATCTACTAACTAAAGTAACATCTAGTTCTTACAAATCATCATAATTTATATCTATGTAGCTTGGTGGAGCTGGTGGTGGTGGTGGAGGTTGTTGTTGTTGTTGTCTCTCCAACCGTGCTTGCCTTATTTCTTGGCGGACCTGACGTATTTCCTCGCGTTCTTGTCTTATCTGATTTTGCATCTCGGTCACCAGGTCTGTTAATTGTTGTATTACTAGTCTTTGGGCAGCAACCACTTGATCGATTTCAACAGGTGAAGGATTTGGAGGATTCATTTCTGTTTGCTGTTACGTGATAATCTTTCCTTTCCTGGTATTGACCATGGAAGTTAGAAGCATATGGTAATAGTTTTGCAAAGGAAATTATTCAATAAGCGGAATGAATAAGCTAGTAGCTGGTTATAATCTGAAGATTCTTTAGTAGGGCTTAATCTTTGTTTTACGTCCAGATTGGGGTAACCAGTTGTATAAGGTGAATATCCAAGGGTAAGATGGAATCTGTCAAGATGAGAGATATATATGGGTGAGATAGACTACATGATGTAGGTCAAAATCTGGTTTGATGTCAGGTGGTGGTTGATAGATTATGCAATCCATTAAGACTCTATTGATTGGGTAAGTTATGTAACTTGTTATATAGGTCGAGTTGTTGTGTATGGCCAAGTTGATATAAGTCTCCAAATTAGGCTTAAGTGATTTAGGAGTATGGCCTTATCTTGTGTACCAGCATTAAGTAACTTACTCTAGTTTAGATCATAATAGATTAGATAAAATCTAGATTAGGTTGGATATGACTAGGTTAGACTAGTTTAGGTCAGATAGATCTACTAGGGTAGGATACATGTTAGAATCTTTTGGGATAGGATGGATTATATGATGTAGGTAGGTTAGAATCTCTTCAAGATAAGGTGAATTTATTAAGGTAAGAAGAATCTTTTAAGATGAGGTGGATCTAGTAAGACAAGATAGAATCCTATAAGATACGATGAATCTATTAAGATCTGGGAGAGTCTTTTAAGATTAGATGAATTGGTTAGAATGAGAGCTTCCAGGATAAGGTAAATCTCTTAAGCTAGATATGTTCCAATGGGGACAATCTAGGTTGTCTAGTTATTTTATAAATATATTTTTATACCTATGTGTATATGCAGATGCAATTGTGGACATTATTCCACAACTCATCACACTCAATCAAAGATCCAAATCAGGCAAGTATCATAAGAACAAACATTCAAGTGCATAGATAATCATAAAAATAGTTGTGTTTTTGTTCCTGAGAGTAGGTCTCCTACTCCTAGAGTCACATTAGGCACAGGATTTCAAAGTGCAAAATCCATATATGTTCTTAGAATGAAAAGGTAAGAATAATCAGAGTAAAGCGGAATTAGATGAGAAATGATTAAGAAGAGTTTAGAAAAGAATCAGAGTAAGGTAAGTAAAGAATGGTTGTCCAGTTCTATCTAGGTTTCGTCCTACAGTCAACATTCCTCTGATACCACTTCTGTCACACCCGGGTTTTAGGGGTCCAAAGCCCGGGCGCGAACATAAACACCAGGTGTGCTGGGACCAAGTCTCACACATATGATGCATAGTGGCACAGGATCGAATGTCACATCTTTATATATAACAGGAGTTCTATACAAAATAAATAATTACATTATAAGGAGACAACGGTCCAGCAACCCAAAGTTGACTGGGAGACGACTGCCTAGACCTCTCACGAACACATCGCAGCATCCTCCAAGCGCCTCATCCTGTGGTACCTGATCTTGACCTGTGGGGGGGGGTGTGAGACAGCAAGAGTGAGCTCACATACGTTCATCGCTCAACAAGTTGTGGGGAATAATGTGCATGAACTCGCCAAAGGTGGGAGCTCACGTGAAGTGTAAGGCTTACCAAAGAGGATGGTTAGAGCTGAGCATTGCTTTTAAAGTTGGTCAAAATTTTATTAGCAGTTACTAAGTATAAGTAAATACCAACCCAATTAAATAGTAGAACAAAAGTAACAACCTCACCTGCAATGCAATGCATATGACAAATTGAATTTAGTTCCATAATTTAATCATGTGAGGGTCCGAGCCGCTCATGACCGTGAGCACGGCTAGTATACTAGTTTTACACTCTGCAGAGGTTGCGCATCTTTACCCACAAGTCGTGTATCCCATGTCGCCAGGGTTTGCAAGGCCCTTAGACACTACCGAGGTGAATGGCTAGGGATCCACTACGAGGCCTTTACAAAGTTCCACTAGCTTCCGAAAACCCGCTACAGTTTATAGGAAGTTCCAATGCAGGAATCCCTTGCAGGACCGCCATCGCAGCAAAATCCTCCCGAGGGCCTCCCTACACTGACCACTCCCCTACTGCCCTTGCCCCTTTCGGGTAAGGTAGTCTTCCACTAGCTTTCCTAATTAATCAGCCAAGGGGTCCCATTCCTCCCTTGTGGTAGCACTGTTTTCCCGGGTGGTTCTCCACGTTCCAATTAACATAATGATCTTATCATGAACAATAAATAACAACTGATAACAAAAGTGTAATCATGAATAGTGTATCTCCATACCCAAAGCCACATATAGCACTAGCAAGTACTACCCAGAAAGTTCAGTGGTAAACAAGGTATAAAGATAGACAAACTAGGGTAACCTATTAGGTCCCGTCAAAATTAACCTATGCAGATCATTATGATTAATTAGAACATGAGTGGGTAAAAGAAGTGATCAAGGGCACAACTTGCCTGGGCCTTGAGAATCCAGGTACCAGGATGATCTTCAGGTGACTCGTGACCTCACTGCTAGTCGTAGCAATACAAACAAACATTGTATAGGCAAAATTAACATTACACCAAACATAAGTACAAACTGAATAATAATAATCTACGCGTTGCTACGAGATCGTAGGAACAAGAATCACTAAATTTGGAGTTATAGTTATTTAGTTATGAATTTCCAAAGATTTTATGCATTTAATATAGGGTTAAGTGAGAAATAAATTTTAATGTGTACTTTATGTAAAAACAGTGGTACAAATGGATAGACAATAATATTATGAAAATTTAGGAACAGGAATGGACCAATTTGGAGTTCATATGCATTTTCTATGAATTAAACAAGTTTCTAGTATTGTTTTTATATTAAAAATCATTTTCCAAAATTTATTATCTAATTTCTCTGCTCACAGGACTGGGCGCCAATATCTGGAAAGTCCAGGGACCCGCGCGCAAGTATCCCCAAGACTCAGATTTACCCCGCATGGATGGCGGGTTGATTTCAGTAAAGTAGAGGGGCTCTTTAGCAAAACGTCCACGGCGAAGGGGTATGGACGGTTTCTGGCCGTCAGATTTCGCACTGGCGGTATGGATTAGATCTGCGTGGATCAAACCCCGAGCGCCGCAGAGCCATCCGATTGGGGATCGACGGTGGAGATTTTAAATGCTAGGATCACTACGCGCCCGTCCGTTTATGATCTAACGGCAGGGATCCGTCTCAACGAAGGGGTACACATTGATCTAATCTACACCGTTCCTTTTGCATCCTACGGCCCATGTGCTCCTTCTACCTCCAGACGGCCAAGCGGCGGTGCGGAACAGGAGCACGGCGGCGCCACACCCGCGCGCGGCGATTCCGGCCGACCCAAGTCCCCAATCCCGAATTCACTCGACCCTCGTGAGATTCGCAACGGCCCGAACCCATGTCGCCCCTCAATTCCAGCCGCGACACAGCACAGACACCTTGCCCACGGCACAGCTAAGTTTACGGCGGAGTTAGATACTCCGGCAAGCAATTATACCGCTCTACGGTTTTGACTACGGCGTTGTGTGGACTTCTATCAATCAAAGAGGGTTCCGCAAGCGAGGGAAGGGGATTACCGTCAAGAAATCGTAGAGGAAGGCACGATCGCGATGTTAGTTGTCTCCGGTCGCCAATGGCGGGGCGCTTCACGCATGAATTTGTCGCACGGGGTGGTCTGGTGATAGGATGGGTCAGGGGAGGGCGACGCGCAGCACTTATAACCCTGGTCAAAGCCACGGACTCGGGATTCCGCGATCTCCGCGGCGGCAAAAGCGGCCACGGCATGCTCGGTTGCGCTCGCACGCGAAGTCCGCGGAGGGGAAAGGCCTGACTGCTCGGGCCCGCCCGCCAGTGGGTGGAGGACGCGCGCGGTGACCGACACCAAGGGCCCGCCTGTAAGCCGATTGGGAAAGCACGGCGCGCGACTTCAGCTGGCTGCGAAGTGGGCCCGTGTTGTCGGCACCAGGTGAAGCGCGAGCGCGTGATGAGTGGTTTCGTGGGCCGCGCGGATCAAAAGAAGAATTGGGCCGAATGGGTGCTTTTGGGCCCAACAGTAAGATTTCGCCTTTTCTTTTATGTTTTATTTTCTGTTTTCTTTTATCCTCAATTCTTTTGAACATAAATTTGAATTTGAATATGAGTTTAACCTTTGGGTCAATTATGCAAATCCAAACCCTAGTATAGTAATCACAGATCTTTTTCTTTTTTTACTTATTTTTCTCCAAATTATTTATTTCCCTCTCTTTTTCTAATTTCTAGAATTTCTTTTAGAAGTCAAATTCCACTTTGGAGTTTAATATATTTCTTTTCACATTATATTTTTTTTTATATTATCACAAAATGCACACACAATAAAACCCCAGCATGCTGCACAATTCAGTAGCTTTTACCTTATTGATTATTTGCTTCTACATAGGGTGTTCACATGTGATGATGCATAAAGGTTCAATCCCACATAAAGAGAGATTGTTTTCTCTATTGGTATATTTTCCTAGCAATTTACAAATGGGTGTTACATTGTGTGTGCTTGCCCCCCAGCGCTGGAGTTTGTGATGGTTACCTTCAGTGTCTCCCCTCCATCAGGAGTCTTCTCGGCCATCACTTTCCTGCAAGAAATTTTGTTGTTTCCATCGGCCTCCCGTGCGTTGCCGATGATGACTTCTTTGTCTTTGCCCTTATCGGCTGTGTTGGGCCGAATTAGGACCTTTTTGCCATTAAAGTCGATCACATTCATTGGGAAGGGCTCCGTGTCCTCCTGAAATTTCAATCGTCCCTCATTAATGGCCGATTGAATTTGTCGTCGGAACACATTACAATCATTAGTGGCATGGGAAAATGAGTTGTGCCACTTGCAGTATGCGCGACGCTTTAGTTCGTCGGCAGGTGGAACGATATAATCAATTTTAATGTTACCATTTTTTAGTAATTCATCGAATATCTTATCACATTTGCCGACATTAAATGTAAACTTAACCTCCTCCTGTCGTTCCTTTTGAACTGACTGCAAGGAGTAGCAAGCCGAAGATTTGGCCTGCTCGGGCCAAACTATTTCGGCAGTGTAAACTTTCTTTGGTTCATCATCCGAACTACTTTGATTGTGTTCTACTATAGGGACATTATGATGAACCGTTCTGACTAGTTCTTTGCTTCGGCTTTCACAAGCCGAAGCTCTCTGATGTAATTGTGCTAGAGTAAAGAACTGGATGCCTTCTAATCTCTCTTTTAAATAATAGCGCAATCCATCAAAGGCTATTCCCGCCAGTTGTTTATCTGTTAAATGAATTTGAAAGCATCGGTTTCTCGTATCCTGGAATCTCCGGATATAATCGCTAACCGATTCATCCTTTTCTTGTCGTAGGGTCACTAAGTCTACTAAATCTAGCTCATAATCACCAGAGAAGAAATGTTCATGAAATTTTTGCTCTAAGTCTCCCCATGACCAAATGGAATTAGGAGGGAGCGTGGCATACCATGTGAATGCAGTCCCTGTTAAAGATAATGAAAATAAACGCACACGGAATGCTTCGGTGTCGGCCAATTCTCCTAATTGTGCTAGGAACTGGCCTATGTGCTCACGCGTGCTCTTTCCTTGGTCACCCGAAAACTTTGCAAACTCGGGTATCCTGGTTCCCTGTGGGTATGGGTGGTGATCAAATCGGCTGTCATAAGGCTTCCGATATGATTGCCCCCCAGGGATCATGCTTACTCCGAGCTTATCTCGGAACGCCCCGACTATTTCTTCCCTCACTATACCAATGGCAGCCGGTGCAAGACCACCGGCTCTCTGGCCAAACATAGGTGGGGTTGGTTGCATGTTAGTATGTTGTCGTTCTCCCCATTGGTTTGAGCTACGTGGTGCATTGCCACTTGCCCTATATGGTTCATATGTTTGATTGTTCCTTTCCGGCCTTCTAAGTGGGGCCGAAAAGTTGTCCTGGGCTCTAGATCTCGAATTAATGGGTTGATGCATTGCATAGCGCGATGGGATGTGTCGCTGGGACGGGTGAGGATTCAGGTAACAATCCTCCTCAAAAAGGTCATGCGCGGACTGTCCGGACATTGGCCCGGACCGTCCGTGATTATATGCGGACCGTCCGTCGTTGTATGCGGACGGTCCGACTTGGTAGTTTAGATTTTGTGCCGTATGTGGTGGCTCAGGCGCATATCTAGGTAACTCATTAAAAATAGGCCCGACTGTTGCTGGCCCGGACGGTCCGCGCTCACGTGCGGACGGTCCGGGCATGTGCAGATCGGCTGATTTGCTGCCGATTTGCGTCTGCTCAGGGTACGTGTCCATCGGCATCCCATAAGGGGGTTGTGACTGGTCGTGACAACCTTTAACCGATGTATTACGTGTATTATCTCCTAATTCAACCTCGGGTGAAGGAAAATTTGCTATACTAGATTTATTAAATGCACGTACTAGTCTCCTACAATCGTTTTGCATAACCCCTATGATATTTTGCATCTGTTCTCGCTGTTCGCCTATGTAAGCTTTAAGAGATTGGAGTTCGTTGGTGCTACTTATATTTGGGGTAACCGTAGTAGGTCGGAGCGAAGCCAGATCTGTCGCTCGTTGCCGAACGACTTTGTTGTTCCTGTCCACTTTGAAGTCAGCCAGGAACTTCGCCTTTGCTTCTTGGATCAGCTGCTCCTGGCGCTCCTCGAACAGGAGCTGTTCTTCAGCCGGCAAGGCTTCCCATGTCGGTGTGATGATATTGCTGGTGGAAACCTCAGAGCTATCTTTTGAACCGGCCATTGAGGGCCGATTTGATAGGTCTATATGTGTTGTCCCCAGCGGAGTCGCCAAAAAGTATGTTGACGCCTTTTCGGAGCGCCAAACACTCAACAAGAACCGTGGCGGTGCCCTCTGCACAGGGGCGGACGGTCCGCGCGCAGGGGCTGGACGGTCCGCGGCCTGGTGCGAGGCGCGGTGGTGCTCTCTGCGCAAGGGCGGACTGTCCGCGGCCTGGGGCCGGACGGTCCGCGGCCTGGTGCGCGGCTAGGGCTCCTGCCTGACGGCCGGACGGTCCGCGCCCTGGGGCCGGACGGTCCGCGCGTACGCAGGGACGGCGGAAGACCGCCGACGGCGCCTGGATCTCGCTCCCGGGAGGGACCCCGTCGGGGAGTAGAGATCCTAGGTTGTGTCTAGGCTCGGGCTGGCCGACCTACACTCCTCTAATCGACGTAGAGCCGAAGAGAGACGAAGAATTTGGGGATTGGATAGCTAAACCTAAACTAGACTAGAACTACTCCTAGGATAAAATGCGAAATAGAAGTTGTATTGATTCGATTGATGATTACAAATCGGCCGTATACCTCTATATTTATAGAGGAGGGGGACTGGACCCTTTACAAACTAATTTCCGAGCTTATCCCATGATTTTAGCTAACAACCGTAGCACAAAACTCGGAACCCTAATCTGTTCTGCGCACGGGCAGACCGTCCGGCCCACAGGCGCGGACCGTCCGGACCGCGGACCGTCCGGCCTCAGGGCCGGACCGTCCGCGCGCTCAATTTGGTGCTCAACAAGTACATTGGTAGTGGACTCGTTGGGTCGTCTCGCCTAGTTACCCAAATATTAATCTCCCTATTCACTCGAGTTCTCCTGATGTCTGAGGTGGACGACAAGTGAAATTTCAAATCCACGCCAAACTATTGAAGTAAATACACAGGCATCCAAACAATCCTAGGGTGATTCATAATTACCCATGCGTGACCCCGCACCAATCCAAATTGGCATGCCATCCTGATTACTGTATCCAAACTAGAGATGGCAACGGGTACTCGAAACCCGAAACCCGATGGGTTTTTACCCCATTAGGGTACGGGTTTGGGTCAATTTTCATACCCATGGGTTTGTTAATGGGCATAAATCTATACTCGGCGGGTTTATGGGTACGGGTTTGTTCCTATAGTACCCAAACCCGTGAACCCGTGGGTTTTTTAAACCCGACCAAACCTAGTGCATATTGTCATTTTATTTTATAAACGACCAACAAACTTGTTATTCCTTATTTACTTCATAATTTTTATCAATTGGTGAATGTATCAGTAGTCGGTGAGAGTGTTGCTTGCTATTATAGTTTTTACTAACGTTACATATGTGGTGGATGGATAACTTAGTGCAAGGTCACTTAATTATACAACTTATTATTTGTATTTCATTCTCTCTACTAATAATTTTTATACCAAATCATGAACTCGTTGTTCATTACATAGATTTTGGATCATGATCTCATTAATCATTACGATACTTATTGATTATGAGAAGAACAAGTATATTGGAGATGAAACCCGCGGGTAGCCCATGGGTACCCGCTAACCCGATGGGTACGGGTTTGGGCAAAATCTCAAACCCGTCATGGGTACGGGTTTTTTAATGGGCATGGATATTTTTCACGGGTACGGGTTTGGGACGGCAAAACCCAGCGGGTTTGTACCCGTTGCCATCTCTAATCCAAACTAGCCACTAAGGTCATGTTTGGTCCTGTTTAGAACCTCTATAACTAATAGTTAGCTACAAAAAATTAAAAATTAGTTGTTAGGTTCGAAACATCATAAGCTAATATCATAATTAATTGTCAGTTACCTCACAAATAACAATTAGTTTAACTAATAGTTAGCTACTAAAAATTAAAAAATAGTTGTTAGGTTCAAAACATCATAAGCTAATATCATAATTAATTGTCAGTTACCTCACAAATAACAATTAGTTTATTAGCTGACTTATAGTTACCTCACAAATAACAATTAGTTTATTAGTTGACTTAACCTCGCTAATAATTTATTGAGAACATATCTGGTGCACATATAAGTTTAGTACACATGGTGCACATATTAAATCATCATCACTCATTTTAGATCTAACATTATTTTGTTAAAGACACCGTGGTGAGTGGTGAGACGTAGTAATGAAATGTGTTATTTGTAAATTACAATGATTAACTAGAGATATTAGATATAAGATGGATGATGATGATTTAATATATACACCATATGCACTAAGTTTCCATGTGCACCAGATATATCATCTAATTTATTAGCTAGCTAACTATTAGTTCTAGAGATTACAAACGGGACCTAAGGTTATGGATTGGAAGAATTATAACAGCTTGATTGGAATTTAAAACCACTCAATCCACATGGATGAATTGAGAGCAAAACAAACAAACCTAAGTTGGAAAAAACAACAACATAACAAATCCACCTGACAAGACATGAGCCGTACCATTAGATTAGGCAGAAACTAGCTATCATGCAAATTATTCAAACATGTAGCAATCAGGGATCCATCTGTCAGGTTACGCATACAATACGACCACACAAAAGCAAAAGCACACCACCACAGTGTGGAGCAGCAACCACCTAAAGCATAGTTCATGCACGGAGGCATAGGCGCATATAGATAGAGTAGCAACGGCAACAGGATAATTAAGCATGGCCTCCTTACAGCTCATGCGTGCGGCACAAACATTAGATAGCTAGCCCTGTCTTCAGTACTGCAGACACCTGGAAGGAACCATTAGTCTTTATAGCTAGGCCGTGGTGTGTGAAATGGAAGCGAGATACCCGGTGGCTAGCCGAGCCGGTACAGCCCGCCGTCGTTGATGAAGTGGCCGTCCATGTAGAAGGCATTGGTGGTGTGGTACCCGTCCATCATCAGGTGGTGCATCTCCTCGGATGGCTTCCAGTGCCGCTTCCGCTGGTTGATGAACCAGTTGTTGATCTGCTTCAGGTCAAGCCCGGTAGACTCAGCCAGTGCCACCTTCTGAGTCTCCTGCTCACCGATGGGAAGAGTTGGTTAATTCATATCCAGTAGGGAAGCACAGGCTATATGCTGTATAAAAAGCATCCAACAAAATGAAGATGTGATAAAAAAAAGTTCAGTGTATGCTCCTGGAGTCAATGTTTTTTTTTTCAGTTAGAACCCTAAACTTGAAAATTGCACATTTGAATCTGCGCTTATGAGTATCAACACACAATTCAGGGCACTATGATTTTCTGTTCAGCCATGTAAGTGAAACCAATGTAGACTCTTCAATTTGTATATCAGAAAAGGCTTCATTTTTCACCAGATAAATATATAGTTGCTTGAATTAAAATCAATGGTATTTAGTAAGAACGCTACAGAAGTTTCAAAATACCTTAAATAAGGTTAAATTAATTCCAATAACCACCTGCCAATCCCTGATCAATATTAGACTCTTGACATACAAATATATAGCTTAGATTTGCCAAATGTGATTTACGTATATATATACTTACCCTTGAATTACAATGTGCAGTCAGTACTAACATTTGGTGGCTGGCTATGAAAAGTTCATGAAGAATTGGCATCTAAATCACGTGTCACCAACAATAGTTAAAATGGAAGAATAAAAAGAAGACGTACCGAGGGGTAAGGCCATTTGTAGTGCTGATCCCACCAGCTAAGGAGCTGCTGGCGAGCCTCCTTAGGGAGCTTCCCTTTCTTCTTCTTCTTTGACAGTTCCTGCTTCAGCGAGCTTAGATAGCCACTGTATTTCTTCAGGAGATGGTGCTTGAGCTCTTGGTCCACACCATGTGCATCAACTTCAGGGAGCTCGGTCTCTCCTCCGCTACCTTCTTGATCCTCCTCAGAAGAGCCTTCAAGCATAAGAGATGGAACTCTTAGATAAAACAAAAGAAGTGATCAAGCATCATTCGTAGCCAGATTAGTGATGAACTTATTTACTAAAAAACTAAAATACATGTTCCATACAAGCAAAACAACACACAGTACGTTTTTATATGCCATAGTTAAACAAGAAGTGAACAAAATTATGACTTCATGAATGTGAATTCTGAAGTGTGATGATCGATCTATGTAAAATAGCACTGCAATCTGCTTCTGTACAAATAAAATATATCATCCAAACTCCGGCGTGAGTTCGGCCCTGGGAATTTGAGAGTTGCATTGGGATATTGTCCCACCAATCAATCTAACATCTCCAGAAAACCCATTGAGTACAGATATAAAGGACATGTGCAGTTGCACCATTTTATTTTTGTGAACCTACTGCATTTCATAGACGAATTTCAAAAGTATGGATGTTTCTGGACGTATTACTTTGTTTGCGTGATATTTTGATCGTTTTTATATTGCTGGGTAAAAAGATTTATATTGCAAGTGTATGTGCAAACCCTGTTCTTTTCCCAACAGTCAACACTGCATATGTTTTTCTTTATTGGTATCTTAATATTTAACTTATGCTTTTCAGAATTGGCATAAATGAACCATGCACACTTTTCGTTTTGACAATTATCTATATCCATCTTGATGACAACATATTTGGAAGCAATATAGAGATAAGATAACCAAAGAAACACAGGCTTAAGATTTCAAAAAAAAACGTTTGCCTATTTATGAGCACCGTAACAAATATGGAGAACGATGTATATTCTCCAATATAAAGTTGCAGTTTTTTTTGAAACGATGCCCGTTGTATTAAAAAGAGGAAAGGCCCCAATGGGCAAAGTACAATGTACACATGAATATAGTACATATGTATAGTAAAAGTAAATGACCGTACCACAAAGTTTTAGTGACCAATCAGAACTTATGCCAAATGTGTGTCTGTCTTTGAAATGAAGAACATCGTTAGATAACATAGATGTAGAAAGCCATGAAATTGTTTCGGGGGATACTACAGGAATAAGACAAGAACATCATGGAAAAATTTGGTGGCCTTGCTGAAAATGAGGAAAACCAAAAAAGAAAACGAAGAGCGTTGCACCTTGTCATGATACAGTAATCTAAAAAACTTCTGCAAAAAGATTGCATGATACGCTTAGGCCTTCATTGGGATGCAGTATTGATAAAACACAGGAATAGAAAAAAAATGTAGGAATAGTGTTGCTTGACACTTACAATCATACATAAATTAAAGACACATGAAAATTTTCTAACACTGTTTGAATGCAACATAAGAACACATGAATTAGAGGAGAGAGATAGACACAAAGAACAATCTTCAAGGGGATGGGCCTCTTGTTAGAAATCATCCAAAATCTCACTATCAGTGGGTCATTCCATAGGAATTTTATAGGATTTGTAGGAACACAATTCTTTGCATAGGAAAGCATTCTATAGGATTTCAATCCTTCTTCCTTCATTTTTCTTAGAAGGCCTAGTCTTGCCAAAGAAATCCTTAGGAACTGTTCTATTGTCCCAAATGTTGTTGAAACATTTTCTTAGGGCCTGTTTGGATCCAAGAGCTAAACCAAACTAACTAAAATTTAGCTCCTTCTTAGGAGCTAAAAATGACTAAAAAGATACCTTTTTACTATTCTAGTCACTTTTAGTTTCCTATTTAGTAGATCTTTAGCCTCTAAAGTGACTAAACTTTAGTCACTTTTCTTTTAGCTCCTAGGATCCAAACAGGCCCTTAATGTTTCATTTCAATACATTTAAAGCCCTTGAGTTCTTTTCCTTGTTCCCGGCCGATGCTGGGTTTCAAGGTAAATAATGTTATATATATATTTTTAAAAGGCTGTCGTGCTTAAATTTATTAACGTTTTTCAGAATATATTATCAAACAAATCCAGTGTTAAATTAAAGAAAATAAAAAAACAAGATTGTATGTGATAAAGAAATCTAGTCACAGGATTTTATGTGATACTGAATATTGGGAGAGATAGAATAGAAATCCATGAAAACGATAAAACCAACAGCATAAGTGACTAGAACCAGAGAATCGATCCAGTCAATCTCAAAAGGAAAATAAAAACGAACGGACCTGGCTCCAGTAACCAAGAATTGAATCCGGAATAAAAAAGGATGCACCCGATTTCCAGTAACCAAGAAAATAAACATGCATGCACGAGACGCACATCAAATGGAAGAATTCACACAGTTGGAAGTGCCAGATCGTTCCTTTCCTCTAGTCGCGTTGTCTTTTCCACTCTGGCGATACATTGCAAAATCCATCAGCTCTTTTCCATCCTACCCTTTGTTTTATGTTGTTTGCTTCCGGTATCTTTTTTGGTCTTACCTCGAGACAAACGGAAACTCGTGACACCCTGTGTCCCCCTGCTTTTGCATGACCTTGAAAGAGTGCATGCAACCAAGAATCTTGGAGTACATGTGCAACATCAGTCAGAAAAGAAAAGAAGAAACGCAGTAGTGTTGTTTTGTGATTAAATTCAACAGTTTGTCTGTGGTCTTATTGTAACAAAAAATGGTCAACAAATAGTTTCTTCCAAGAAAACAGTACCAAGAAGGTCAAAGAACAGTTGGAGCTGAGGAGAAATCTGAGTTGACAGCTGAAAAATACAAACGCAAACGCAGATGAAACTTGTACTCGCCTCGGAAAGCATCCAATGTTCCTTGACCGTCATTTATTTATGAGAGAACGCGCGCGGGGGAGAAGTCTGTCTGTCAGAAAATACAGGGACACAGACGGACTGGTAGGGATATAGTAGACGCATATATGCGTCTACTATATATGCGCTAGGCGCTCATGCATTGATATATGCGTCTACTATATATGCGTCTACTATATATGCGCTAGGCGCTCATGCATTGATAGAAAATACAGGGACACAGACGGACTGGTAGAGATCTCACATCAAATAATAGGGGCCGCGCTCAGCGCTCATGCGCTAGGCAACTGTCTCTATGGTTCTCGAGGCACACAGGCCATTTTGTCCACTGCGCCGGTCAGAACACAAAAAACTGGGCCGCCGCATACGGTGCTCCATTTCGACCCGTCTGCCTGCCTCTGAACCTTTCATTTTTGCAGCATTCTACGACATCAGATGGCAGCTTCTTAACTTGCTCCAGTAATGAAGTGATTGTGTGTGTGTGTTGCTGCCATGCATATATACTAGCCATAGCCAGTGTTCTAAGAAGAACAGAACTGAGATGTGAAAAACTCTGGGCTGTGGGTAAACTGTGGTAGTACGAGTTGTTACTATAGCCTTGTGATAGAGGTCATTAGAAAGACGCCTGCCATGGATCGTCTCGATCTACCTGATGTGTTCATTTTAAAATTAGCAAATACTAAGGCCAGCAGTGGCCAGATCTGTGTGCGCACCTGGAAGACCACACCACAACACTATAGATTCTAGGACAACAGGTAGCTACATCTCTTGAGGGGGAGAAAGATGACAAGAATGTTCTGGCCACAAGCTTGCGTGACAGATGGGGGATGACTCCCCATCTCTCTGATCTCCCCCCTCTCACTCCCACTACTACAGCGTGTATACAACTATGTTTCACTGACATACGCCAGTGAGACTCCTCGGCTATAGACTGTGCTTGCACAATGCCACAGCACCCAGTACACTGTGGCCCTTTCCCAAACCCTAGAACAAGGGAACTCCCTGGGGTTCCCATCATGGGAAAAGATGGCTGCGCTGAGCCAGGAACTACTCGCAGAACACATGCACATGTTCCATTCCAAATGGAATCAATCAATATAATGGAGGACGATGAACAACGCATCCATGGCAACAGCAGCCAAAGTAATACTCCTACTAGTAAAAAGAACAGGTGATTTCATTCATCCTCGTCGCTAAGCAGTTTAACAGCAGAATATATGCAAGGAATGGGCAGGTATGGAAAGAACCAGAGCTTCCAGCCGTGCTAGATTGAAGCTGCGCTGCTGCACATGTGTGACTGAGGACTATTTCCTTTCCAGCAGAAGCAAAGATCGACGGAAGCCAGAGAGAAGAATCTCACAGATGCATGGCCAGGAAAAGCAAGCAGGGAGAAGATTCTCTTTCGAAACCCCTGATTAGGAATGCTGCCGCGCATTAAAAAACATGAAGCGCAGACAAGACATTCATCTGCGTTCCGCAGCTATCTATACTCAAAATATGCATGCATAGCAAGATGCTCTTAAAAAGGGAACTACACAGATGCCCAAATTAATTGCTGAGAAACCACATCAAGGAAAAACTTATCCCTTTTGAAATGCAAAAAAAAAAAAAACCATCAACATATGCTCAACCAAGAAAGAGGACAGCAAGACGAAGGAGAGGACATGAAGATCTCAACAAGAGGGAGGGCATGCATCGCTGCATGAGGCGACAACCGATCCAAGAAATCATCTAATAATATAAAATAAGAGGGGCATGGGCCGCAGCAACTTCAGTACCAGATGAAAGGATGTTGCGCAGCGACCTTCCGGAGATGGAAAGTGAGTTGAGCTGCGACTCCACCCTTCGCATGAACTCCATCGCCTCCTGCAGCGGCCTCGTCAGCTCCTCCCTGAACTTCACAAGCATCTCGTGGTACGCCTCCTAACATATATACACGCAAATTAAATCCGAGCCCGAGCTGAAAACGACTAATAATGGTGCGCTGCGCGCGCGTGAAATAAACCTAAAGATGCCTCACCATGAACTGGTCCAGCTCCGGCTCCGTCGCAGCGGCCAGGCCGCCGAGCGCCGTGCGCTGCCGCGCCTCCACCTCCTGCGCTATCTCCGTCAGCCTCGCCGACACCTCCGGTGGTGCCCCCACCTGCAAACACCCACGGCCGTTTGAGAAAGTTCTGAACACCAGATGCACATGTCTACATGAGCAGCATGCATAAACTATAGCATGCTATGTAAAAGCAAGCAGAAAGTATGTGCATGCGCCATGCTCTTGACATCAGATGTGGCCAAACTTCGCTAGCAGCAGTAGCTGAACCGGAAGCAGGAGAGCTATTGTTAGACTGCGGCTACTAGTCTTGCTTGCCTTGTTGCACTCGAGGTAGGCAGTGAGGAGCGAGTAGTAGTGTGGGTGCGAGATGATCTTGGCCTTGATGGCCTCGACGTCGCCTGCGTAGGGAGACGACGACGAGGGCTCCTTCGCCTTGACGCACGCGTCGAGGAGGCCGCCGCCGTTGGCAAGCTGCAGCACCGGGTTGCCGCTACCGCCGCTGTTCCCAGTGGCCGCCACCGTGTTCAGGGTGAGCGGCAGGCCTGCGCTCGGCGGTTGCGGCGGCAGCGGCGCTACGACGGCGCTGAGGGAGGATGCCCACGGGTGATGGTGGTGGTGGTGATGGTGGTGCTGGCCGTGGCCGTGGCTGCTTGCGCCAACTCCAAAGTGTTGGGTGATCTCCTCCATGGGAGTGGGCGGATCTCCAGTGAAGTAGTGGTGCAGCGATCGAGCTCTCCGCCCACTGTCCCCGTGAGCTCCTCCTGCGCAAGCGCAAAAGGGGCGCCTGGAGATGAGATGAAGTTCTTGGGGCGAGGGAAAGAGGAAAAGGGTTTGGGGAAGGAGAGGGAAAGGAGAAGGATGCCTCGGAGTATGCCTTCTCTCCTTATGCTATCATTAGAGAGAAGGGAGGGCGCGCGGCACAGTAGGGAAAAGGCTGGAGGCCAATGCAGCTGCCTTTGGAGAGAGACAGTGCACTGGTGTGGAGTGGTGTTTGTGGGGGCTTCTTTTTTTTAGGTCAAATCAAAAGGCTTGAGGTGGATTTGCGGCCAGTTTCTGTATTCAACTCACTCTAAATATTATAAAAATTATCATTTTATTTGAAATCAAACAAATTTAAGTTTTATTAAATCAAAAGACTTGAGCTAGCTTTGAACTTTGGAGAGTCATATAAGCATGCTATAGTTAGCACATACAAGTTATGTAGAAAGTGCTTAGTAGCCTGTCTTGGTCCTGAATGGACAATGGGCTCATGCGCTCACATCCTGGACGTCTCAACTCATAAATGTATGTCAGTATAACTAAGTTAACATGATGCTTATGCCTTGCATGACATGTGATATGGATGCATAGATATGTTGCACGTGGTATAAATAATATGTACTTAGGCTTGTTGAGCCCACTTTTGGGCGGCGGGTGGTAAACCGGACGGTCCGCGCGTGCGTAGAATCAGTTAGGATTCTAAGTTTCTTGCGGGATTTGTTAGCTAAATCTACGGAATTAACTCGAAAAACGACTTGTAGCGGGTTCAGACCTACCCTTTATATAGATTAAGGGTTACGACCGATTGAACCCCCCACAATCAATCAAATCAAATTTACTTATCGTTTTTACCTTTGCATTAGGAATAGCTCTAGTTTAGCCTTAGTTTAGCCTTCCTCTACCTCAAATCTTCACCTCTCGGCTCTACGTCGACTAGAGGCATCTTGGGTGGCCTGCTGACACCAAGACACGTCCTAGGATCTCTCCTCCCCGACGAGGTCCCTCTCGGAAGGTAAGATGGGTGGAGCAGCTTTCAAACTCAAAAGGAGCTCTTTTGATTATGTGACTTATTCATGAGACATTTTCTTTTAAATAAATACCAGATAAACACATGAACTTATGCGTCATGCTAGAATTTCATTGTTTGTGCATCAAACTCAAATTTACAATTAAAACAAATCTAACTCAAAATTCAAGATAAACACATGAACTTATGCATCATGCTAGAATTTCATTGTTTGTGCATCAAACTCAAATTTACAATTAAAACAAATCTAACTCAAAATTCAAAATTTTAGTTCTGGAAAAAAAGAGACAAGAGTAAAAGAGTGGGAAAATAATAATAAAAATATTAAATAACTAATATTATGGCAATCAGTAGAAATATTATTCATACTAGAATTTAGTTTGATGATGGGAAATCTAAGTTCAAATCAAGAATTTAAATCTGTTTGAATTCTTGAAATTTGAATTTGAGTAGGAAAACAGAATAAAAGAAAAAGGGAAAATAAAAGAGAGCTAGATGCGCCAATATCTGCACTTTCGGCCCAACCAATCTTTCCCCACCGCGCGGCCCTGGACGCCTGTCTCTGTAACGTCCTGAATTTGGGGGTAGAATTTTTTTCTTCTTTTCTCTCACCAAATTCAGGCGTTACTCTTTCCTTTTTCCCTTTTCTTCTCGCTAAGCCTTGATCTTTTCCAAAGTCACAACGGGTTTTGGCTTTAGACCTCGTGTAAAGCAAAACCTTAAAACACTTTATTTTGTGTGATGCACCATGCCGAACCATGCATACTTTTTGATTGATTAAAAATGTGAATGCTTTCATCTAGAGGAAATTAGAAATTAGAAAAAAAAAGAAAAGCCTTTTCTTTTTTTTCTTTTCGCTTCCCCCCTTCGGCCGGCCCAGCTGGCGGCCCAGCCGCCCCCTCCCCTCCCCTTCCCGCGTGGGCCCCGCGCCGGCCCAGCCGCGCGCCCCCTTCCCCCCTTTGGGCCCAGTCGGCCCAACCGTCCCCCCCCCTCTTTTTTTCTTTTTCCAAAAATCCCCTCCCTCTCTCTCTCTCTCCCTCACCCTCACCCTAACCCTAGCGCCGCCGCCGCCTTTCCCCTGCCCTAGCGCCGCCGCCACCCCTCCCCGGCGCCGCCGCCGCGCCGTCCCCCTCCGGTGAGGCTTCCCCTCTCCTCCTCCCTCCTCTCCTCCCTCTCCCTCCTCCCTTTCCTCCCTCCGGCGCCCTCCCCTCACCCGCGCCGCCCGGCTCGGCCCCCGGCTCGGCCGCCCCGGCCTCGCCCGCGCCCGGCCGGCTCCGGCCCCGGCCACCCCGGCCGCTCGCACCCCCGACCCCGCCCAGCTCGGCCCCGGCCCCGGCCGCCTTCGGCTCGGCCGCGCCCGGCCGCCCGCTCGGCCACCCCGCCCGCGCCCGGCCACCCCGCGCCACCCCCCGGCCGCCCGCGCGAGCCCCGCCCCGCCCCGCGCCGCCCCCCCGGTTCAACCGCCCCTCCCGGTTCAACCGCCCCCCCCGGTTCAACCGCCCCTCCCCCGCGCTCGGCCTAACCGCCCCGCCCCGATCTCGGCTCGGCCGCCCCGTGCCCCGGCTCGGCCGCTCCCGTCGCGCCCCGGCCCGGTCGCCCCGCCCCCGCGCCCGGCCTCGCCCGACCGTGTCCTCGCCCCGTCCGTGCCTCGCTCGCAGTGGTCCGCGGCGTCCTCGCTCGCCCGTGCTCGCTTGCCCTGGCATGTTTGCCCGCTCGCCCCGTCGTGCCTTGCTCGCGTCGTGTCGGCCCTCGGCGTGGCCTCGAGCTCGGCCCAGCGTGCCTTCGGCGCGCGGCCTCGAGCTCGGCCAGCGCACGGTCCCGACGCGTGCGCGACTCGTTCGCGGCACGTTAAGTGTGGTTTTGCGCGTGCGCGTGCTCGTGACGCGACGCATAGCGCCCTGTTGCGCTCGCGACATGATCGTCTATCCCCTAGCCCCGTCTACCCCCCGTATCCTATCTGCGCTAATCACGTTGTTTATATTAATAAGATAGGAGTCTCAATTTGGAAATTGGTTACGTTAGTTAATTTGTATAGCTAATCGTCTATCTTATTCAATGTTAATCTACTAAAAGTGGTCACGTTTACATTAGTGCATGTAGCTAATTCTTTTGTTAGAACCAATTGGAACTAGAACACGTGACGTCTAGTTATTCACCAACCCGTAGTGCGTCTCAGGCATAAGCTTTAACTCTCGCGAGACCTTTTCTCATTTCTTTCTAACCATGGTAAACTCATTATTGTATGTGATATTTTATGCATGTTTAATCTACTGGTTCTCTTGTATGGTGTATTGTTGGTTTCCTAATTTCAATGGATGGATGTATGTATGCTTGCAATCGCTTAGAGAACGATCCGGTTGGAGAGCCCGAAGAACTCGCAGGAGAAGTCCCTGAGCAGCAGTCGGTTGGTGGAGGCAAGTGTCCTTTGACCTATCTCTGTCCTACTCATTCTTTAATTCACCTCCCGCATTACACATTTATACTTAAGGATTGACTAGCTTTGTTATCCATGTCCTTGTTTACCTATTTGGGTCGGATTATTATTATTTAGCTCTATGCTATTGCTCAAACTCTAATCAATGAACATGATGAGATTATATATGATACGCTGTTTTCCCTTCTCTTATTATGATGTTGTACTTGTGGTCTTCAAGGGGGCTCGAGCGGTTTCTCGAGTGCCTCTCCGTAAGGACCTGTTCTATGGATGACCGCCCGGGAAAACAGTGCAACCATGAGGGTGGAGTGGGACGCCCTTAGCTGAATAATTAGAGGAACCAGGGTGTAGTTCGCTTAGCCGTTGTGCCGTCAATGGGACTCGGTGTATGCGGCTCGCTCTGCCAAGGTTGATTTGTCCCTTGGGGAGGAGTGTGGTACATTTAGGAAACCTAACGAGCGGCTACAGCCCCGGGGAATCTTTGTAAAGGCTACGTAGTGATGCCCTGCTGGACCACCTAGGTAGTGGTCAATGGGGAGTAGCTCTCTCCGGGCAGAAAGGGGATCACGGCTTGTGGGTAAAGTGCACAACCTCTGCAGAGTGTTTGAAAACTGATATATCAGCCGTGCTCACGGTTATGAGCGGCCAAGGGAGCTCCAATGATTAGTGGTACTTGATCAGAGACAATTTGGTTTACAGGTGGCAATGAGGCTGATGGTTTTGGTTATGTCTATGGTGCTGTTAAGTGGTATTCTTTCCGTTTGGAAAGGGTACATCGGGCTAATAACTTGGGTTAATGTTAAAACCTGGCTTTCTACTAGTAAATAATAACCTGACCAACTAAAAGCAACTGCTTGACTTATCCCCCACATAAAGCTAGTCCACTACAGCCAAACAGGATGCTTGCTGAGTATGTTGATGTGTACTCACTCTTGCTCTACACACCAAACCCCCCCCAGGTTGTCAGCATTGCAACCACTGCTCAGGTGAAGATGAAGCTGTGGAAGGAGACTTCCAGGAGTTCCAAGACTACGACGAGTTCTAGGTGTGGGTTAGCGGCAACCCCCAGTTGGCTGCCTGTGAAGGCCGCGGTTATCTACGTTTCGTTTTCGCACTTTGATTTATTGTAAGGACTATATGGACGTCTCAGACGTATGATGTAATCGACTATTATTTCCCTTTTAATACTATTTTGAGCACTGTGTGATGATGTCCATGTTATGTAACTACTGTGTACGTGAATAACTGATCCTGGCACGTACATGGTTCGCATTCGGTTTGCCTTCTAAAACCAGGTGTGACAGTCTCGCTGAAGCGCCGACACGCGGGCTCCTCCCATCAGTCGCTCACATCTCTCGGCCCACGCAGTGCCACTGTCCCGTGGACCAACATGGGTAGCCGGCTCACCATATCGCGCTCCCCCCACTGCGTCTAGGACCCACAGGTCAGGACCCTTCCCCCCACTTCCGCAACAGTCGCTACCGAGAAGACCGCCACCGCGCGAAATCGGTGGAGCAGCTAGCCACAAACGCATCGAACTCACTCGGCCATAAAACCCTGGTGCCCCAACCCCCCCCCCCCCCTTTGCCCTTCGCTTCAGTTCCAAACCCTTGTCGCCGAGTATACCGTTTAGAGAGAGAAAAGGTAGGGTAGCAGAAGCAGGGCGCCGCAGATTCTCATCTCCGTATCCGTCTAGTTCCTACCTTCCTGGGATCGGGTCGGTGACCTGCACCGAGCTGCTATGAAGTTGTCCAAAGCGCTATCTGGCAGAATCGACGGGCGGGGCAACCTTAATTGCTCGCCGGAGCTATGGATCCACCCAGTGGCGTGGTTTGTCTGCACCGACGATAACCAACATCGGTATGTAGCCCCTTTGAATTCGTCTAGAGCTACTCTAGGTTTGGGCAAATCAAGTAGCGATTTGGCGCACTGGGATGCTAGATTACTGCACGCCGGTGAACGGCGCCGCCACGGGGATGGGTTGCGTCGCAGTTTGGCACGCTGGGGGGGGGGAAGAAGATGGTCACCTAACCATATATCCTTGAGCGAACGACGTAGATTAGATGCCAGGGTAGCGTTGCGTCTGGAGTAATCTGATTCGTCCGATCCCAATCCTGCGCACGTGGATCGATCGCGATCACTTAATAACCTGGACCGTTGATCTTGTATCCTGCGTCTGCTAGTGAATGTTGGATGGGTTAAGGGCCCAATCTAATCCGGGCCGCACGCTGTTGATCCAACGATCGGGATAGACGCATACCCTTTCAGCCGTGCGATTATGCAAAAGAGACCTTTTGTAATCTTTACAAATCAACCCGCTGTCCTGGCACCGATAGAAAACATTTAAAATAGGTCCCGTCCTTAGCAGTTAGGTCCCTGGACCTTTCAATAATAGTGTCCGCGGTCCATTCAATTATTAATTAAGTGAAAATACACTAAAATTGAATTTCTAGTGTAAAAATAATTCTAAAAAATTGTTTAATTCATAAGTAATTTATTTCAACTCCTTTTTGATCTATTTTAGTTGCATTAAATTCATATTAATATTGTTTATCGTCTGGTAACTCTGTTTGGTCATGAAACGTAGGTTAGAATCATGCACTTAATTTATTCTATATCTAACACTTTAAACTTTAGAAAATCATAACTCTTAAACCATAATTCCGAATTTAGTGGTTCTCGAACCCACGATCTTGTTGCGAAGCGTAGAACATTATTATGTAGTATGATCTCATTTTTGGTGTGATGTTAATTTCTGTTGTACCATATTTGTTTGTATTGTTGCGAGTAGATGAGCAAGCAACCGAGGACCCATGTGCTCAGGAGGTGGAAAATACTGAGCAGGAGCTCGTTGAAGGCAAGTTGTGCCCTTGATCACTTCTATTTACCCAATAATGTTCATGTTAATCATTATGATCTGCATAGATTAATTTTGATGGGACCCAATAGGTCACCTAGTTTGGTTATCTTTATACCTTGTTACCACTGAACTTTTGGGTAGTACCCGCTATTGCTTTATGTGGTTTTGGGTGTTAAGATACACATTATTCATGATCATGCTTTTATTATAAATGAGATATTTACTATTCATGACAAGATCATTATGTTAATTGGAACATGGAGAACCACTCGGGAAAACAGTGCTACCACAAGGGTGGTACGGGACGCCCTTGGCTAACTAATTACAAAAGCTAGTGGAGCACTACCTTACCCGGAAGGGGCAATGGCGGTAGGGGAGTTGTCGGTATAGGGAGGTTCTCTGGTTGATTTTGCTGAGATGGCTTTTCAGACGGGGGATTTCTATATTGCGCTCCTCAGAAACCGTAGCGGGTTTTTCTGAAGCAAGTGGAACTTTGTAAAGACCTCATAGTGTTACCTTGCCTCGCTTCCTTGGTAGAGGTGTATGGGACCCATACAACCCCGTGGCAGATGGGTAACATGACTTGTGGGTAAAGATGTGCAACCTCTGCAGAGTGTAAAACTGGTATATCAGCCCTCTCACGGTCATGAGCAGCTCGGACCCTCACATGAGTAACTTATGGAATTAAATTTAATTAGTCATTGGCATCATATTGTAGTTTATTTATTAATTATGATCTCTCATTATTTGGGCTGGTATTTACTTACACTTAGTAACTGCTAATAAAGCTTGACCAACTTATTAAAAGCAACGCTCAGCTTTAACCATTATTTGTTGATCAGCCTTACACTTCACATGAGCTCCCACCTTTGGTGAGTTCATGCACATTATTCCCCACAACTTGTTGAGCTATGATCTTTTGTGAGCTCACCCTTGCGATATATAAACCCCCCAGGAGAAGAACATGTAGCCTAGGAGGAGGACTACTACGAGGAGTACGAGAAAGTCTAGGTGGTGTCTCCCAATCAGCTTGATGGCGCCAAGTAATAATTATTAGCTTGCTTTATTATTATCATTTATTTTTGTGAGACACATCCGCTATGTAATATTATTTGTGACATTTATCTCTATACACTTGGTCATTATATGTGTTGTTTTCTTTAGCGCACATATGAGACGCACCCGGCTTTATCCCTTAAATCCGGGTGTGACAAAAGTGGTTGTTGGGGGTCTTCTTCTCCGTCGAAGATCCTCAAGGCAAAGACACCATTGACAAAGTGATTCTAAAGACTTTCTTTTTCTCTGCCGAAGGTCCTCAAGACGAAGATCTCGTCTGGAAGCAAAGATGGCAAATGCTGAAGCTGCCACCAGCTTCGGCTTAGACCAAACAGAGGAGGAAAAGACTAGCTAGTCCCTAGTGATTTGTGTTATGATTATGAGAAAATGTTAAAGTTATAAATGTACTTTTACCCGGGCTGTGTCATGTGCCTATAAATAGGTGAACAGTATCCCCGCACTGTTCACGCTGGATTGTAGTCCCTCTCACGTCAGCACCTTCGAACAAGCTGAAGGTATCGATGTAATACAAATCTTGTTAATATTCATATGTACATTATGAAATAAAAATGTGAATGAGCTAATGAATTACATTCGTTATCTTTATGTATTCTCATTCTCGTATTAAATGATAAGGGCATGCCCTTCGTGACCTTCATCTAAAGATCATTATATCCGAGAGGAGATAATATTTCAAAGGACGAAGGTCCTTAATTCTTAACAACTCTATTGCCTTGTTCTTGGTCCACGACATTCAAGAACAAGTGACCAACATTGGCACCCACCTCCGGAGAACTCACTTCCACGACCGCGACAATGGCTTCACAAGGCAACCAAGCTATGGCACCTTCGGCTACGAAGCTGGTGCTCCCAATCACAGGCGGTTCAAGTTCTGAACCAGCCAATAAGAAGCAGAAGAAGGAAGCACAGAGAAGGGTACAACATGTTAGAGTGCAGGGACCCTTCATCAAGTCCAAGTGGTCTCATATACCAATCACCTTCTCATAGGAAGACCTTTAGCTCAAGCATTATCCTCACAATGATGCAATGGTTATATCTTGTGTCATCAAGGGGTTTCTAGTTCACAACGTCCTTGCAGACACAGGCAGTGTAGCAGACATCATCTTTGCAAAAGCTTTTAGGCAGATGCATGAGTAGGATGATAAGATACATGATGCAACACACACCCTATGTGGCTTCGGAGGAAGACAAATAGTGGCACTCGGGAAGATGACAATGCCAATCACCTTTGGTTATGTTCATAACATAAGGACAGAACAAGTTGTTTTTGACATTTTTGATATGGAATATCCATACAACACAATCATTGGTCGAGGGACATTAAATGCCTTTGAAGCAATACTCCATCTAGCATATCTATGTATGAAGATACCATCTGACCAGGGTCTCATTGTTGTGCATGGAAGTCAAGAGGCTTCCAAAAGGGCCGAAGGGAACTGGACAGATTCAAAGGCCATCCATACCATAGATGAAGCTAAAGCTCATCAACAGTATAAACATAAAAGGGGTAACGCTGCCTCAGCATATCAACCAAAGCCTATGCTTCTATGCGAAGACATAGCCAAGCAGAAGGTGTTGCTGGGGTCCCAATTGTCTGATGAACAAGAGAAAACTTTGTTGAGGTTCCCGTTCAACAACCAGGATGTCTTTGCTTGGTCAGCCAATGATATTTGTGGTGTTAACAAATATGTTATTGAGCATTCACTCAATGTAGATCCGACCATTAGGCCAAAAAAGTAGAAGCTTAGGAAGATGTCCGATGACAAAGCTGAAGGTGCAAGAAACGAAGTAAAAAGACTCTTGAGTGCCGGAGTAATTAGAGAGGTAACATATCTAGAGTGGTTAGCCAACACTGTGATGGTGAAAAAGGCTAATGGGAAGTGGAGAATGTGCATTGATTTTACGGATCTCAACAAAGCGTGTCCGAAGGATGAGTTCCCCTTGCCAATAATAGACTCCCTTGTGGATGCAGCATCCATTTCGAAGCTCATGAGTCTATTGGATTGCTATTTCAGGCTATCATCAAATCTAGATGAAGAAGCAAGATGAGCCCAAGTTAGGCTTCATAACCCCTAGCGGGACCTACTGCTACCTTCGGATGCCCAAGGGGCTCAAGAATGCTAGAGGAAGCTTCAGTAGAATGACTGCCAGGGTCCTTAGCTCTCAGATTGGCAGGAATGTTCTAACATATGTCGATGACATCATAGTGAAAAGTATCAAGCAAGAAAATCACATCGCTGATTTACAAGAAATATTTTTCAATTTTAGAAAGGTCGGTCTCAAACTCAACCCAGAGAAATGTGTCTTCGAGGTGAAGAAGGGGAAATTTCTTAGGTGTCTTGTGTCAACAAAAGGAATTGAAGCTAACCCAAACAAGATAGAAGTTATACTTCGGATAGAGCCACCAAAGTCAAGAAAAGGTGCCCACAGATTGACAGGAAGGTTGACATCATTGAATAGATTTATTTCAAGATCAGCAGAGAGGAACTTGCCATTCTTCGAAGTGCTGAAATCAGCCGAAGTCTTTCAATGGGGACCAACTCAGCAAAAGGCTTTCGAAGAGCTAAAGCAATATCTAATAGAACTGACAAAATTAACTCCACCTACATCAGGAACCCCATTGCTACTGTATGTAGCTGCTTCTCACGCTACAGTCAGTGCAGCGTTGGTGGAAGAGAAACAAGATGGCCAAGCGAAGAAGCAAGTGCCAGTGTACTTAGTCTCTGAAGTACTTAGTCCGTCAAAAAGAAATTACACGGAGCTGGAGAAGGTACTATATGTTGTATTGATGGCCTCCACAAAGCTTTAGCATTATTTCCAGTCATACCATATTATAGTACCTTCTTCTCAGCCTCTCAAGGACATAATAAGGAACAGAGAAGCCGCGGGAAGAGTTGGAAAGTGGGCTACAGAGCTGAATGAATTCACTATTGATTATGTTCACAGGTCTTCAATCCAATACCAAGCGTTAGTAGACTTCATTGCTGATTGGACACAAGGGGCTCAGGAGTAAGAAAGCACAAAAGATAACGAAGCTTGGACAGTGTTCTGTGATGGGTCATGGGTAACCTTCGGCACCGGTGCAACTGCTATCCTAATTTCACCATCTAAGATCAGAACCTGCTACGCAGCCAGATTGGAGTTCAGTCGCACAAATAACATTGCAGAGTACAAAGCCCTTCTCTTGGGTCTTCGAAAGCTCAAGGCAATGGGAATAAAAAGGATAGTCCTCAAATCTGATTCACAGGTTATCACAAGCCATATCGACAAAAGCAGCAAAGCAAGAGATCCGAAGCTTGAGAAATATCTGGATACAGTCCGAATAATGGAAGCCTCTTTCAAAGGCTTCTTAGTAAAGAATATCCCAAGAGGAGAAATGAGCATGCAGATTTACTAGCTAAATTAGCGGCACAGGGGCTTCCACTCTCTTCGGAAGTATTCTTTGAAACAATAAAAGCACCTTCAGTCGAGCTCATGGAGCGAGCGGTGCTTACAATCTCACCAGTACACAGTGAATATTGGAGGACCGATATTGTATCTTTCATGCAGGGCAATTATCCTTCGGACGATGAAGTTTGCATAAAAATAATGCAAGCTAGGACAAGACCTTACATGATCATAGAAGGAGAATTGTATAAACAAGGAGTTTGCTCTCCATTGCTGAAGTGTTTGTCCAGACCTGAAAGCCAGGAGCTAATGAAAGAAATACATGCAGGGGTATGCAGAGCTCATATTGGGTCCAGACCTTTGCTTGGAAAAGTTTTTAGACAAGAGTTTTATTGGCCGAAGGCAGCTTCGAATGCAACGGATTTAGTTCAAAAATGTGAAAACTGCCATAATTGTGCCAGAGACCAAAAACAACCTTCGTCTTTAACTCAGCTAATCCAACCCACTTGGCCATTGCAAAGGTGGGGCCTAGATTTATTAGGCCCACTTCCAGCAACACAAGCAAGTTTAAAATATGTTGTGCTAGTAGTGGAGTATTTTTCAAAGTGGATTGAAACTAAACCTCTAGCTACAATCACTTCGGCCACGGTCCAGAAGTTCTTCTAGCAGAATATTGTTTGCCGGTTCGGTGTGCTGAAGGCCATTACAATTGATAACGGGACTCAGTACGATGCTGAAACATTCAAAACTTTTTTGTGACCAAATTGGTACAAAATACATTTTGCATCTGTGAGGCATCCAGAATCAAATGGACTAGTAGAACGAGCTAACGAAATCATAATAACAGAAATAAATAAGTCAATCTTCAATCTGCCAAAAGAAAAGTGGCCAGATGAATTAATAAAAGTGGTATGGAACCACAACACTATTGTCTCAAGGTCAACAGGATTTACCCCGTTCAAGCTTTTATTCGGTGATGAAGCAATAACAATGGAAGAAGAAATAACATGTTCAATAAAGACCTTAACTTCGGCAGAAGACGAAGAGGATTGTAAAATAACAAAAGGCACCATAGAATGGACAAGACTTCAGGCAATAGTTCACATCAATAATTATCAAGCCGAAACAATCAAATGGCAGCATCGGAAGGTAAGATTAAAAATATCAAGCCAGGACACTTGGTGCTTCGGAGAGTGGCCAACCCGAATATAGTGGGGAAACTTCAGCTTAAGTGGGAAGGTTCTTTCTTGGTGGTATCTTCTTCAACACCTGGATCATACAGGTCGAAAGACATGGACGACAATGACATTCCAAGTTCTTGGAATGCAGATGAGCTTCGAAGATATTATGTGTGAACTTTGTAATTTTCTTAGTTTTCCCTATGGCACCATTTTCCTTTCAAAAGAGGAGAAAGGTTTTTAATGGGGCCATAGGTTGTAATTTTTATTTTTTCTTGTGCATCCATGTGCGATACAAGGGCCAGATTCCCGCACATGTAAAATGTAAAGATATGGAATTACACCATTGAGTGTAAAAAAGTACGAAGAAGCTCTAAAGTCGTTCCTAAGGGAATGCAGAGCTAAAATGCCACCTAAGTGAAAGGTGAAGAAGCTCCAAAGTCGTTCCTAAGGGGATGCAGAGCTTAAATGCCACCTAAGTCAAAGGTGAAGAAGCTCCAAAGTCGTCCCTAAGGGGATGCAGAGCTTAGCTCCAAAGTCGTTTCCAAGAGAATGCAAAGCTGAAGTACCACCTAAGTAAAAGGTTAAGAGTCTCAAAAGTTGTTCCTAAGGGTATGCAGAGTCTGGTGTGTATTCGTGTGAGTTTTTACCTTCGACATACATTTGCAAACTTCATTATATCATCTTTTGCATTCATACAACATAATTAGGCATCTGTAGATTCATCATCATGACATAAAGCATAAAGCATTAACAGGAAAGGCGAAGGTTTCTGTCTCCAATGAGTAAACGCCTCGTATATACGAAGATGCTTCGTCTCAAATGAAGTTTCATTGTATATGAGGGAGCCGATGTTTGATTCTGATCAAAAGATGCTTTGATGTGAACTAAAAGAAGGGAAGGTGTTTTTCACCTTCGGCTTAAAAAGCTACGAGCATTGGTTTTGTCCACAACAAAGCAGATAACACACGAATGAAAGGTAAAATAGCATTACAAAGCATTTACAAATATTTACAACTGTCTGTTCATATTCAATTACAACTCTTCGTCAAATAATACATTTCTTTGCACAAAGAACTTCCAAAAGTGTTTTTATAGATACTAGCAAAGGGAGCTTCCGAAGTCTCCTTTAATGCTTCAGATCTAGCTTCGACCCACTAGCTTTTGACATCGTCATCCTGAAGAATGACAAAGGCAGGGGTATTGAGGAACATGGTAAGACAAAATATAAAATAAAAGCACAAAGGTAAAGAGATTTTTCATACCTTGTTGAGCGGGTTTCGAGCTTCGTCTCCAGCCAGTTCTCGGCCGCCCTTTGCCCAGATTTGGGTAATAAATCTATTGCCTATGCTTCGGGCTTCGGGCGAAATGTCGATAAGGTCAGATGGCGACAAGCTGAAGTTTGGCCTATTGACGGCTCTTGCATGATTGCATCCGGCTTTTATGAAAGCAACGGTCGTACCACGAGAAGCTACTAACGCACAGAAATCACCGTGGCCAGTTATGACTTCATCGAGGACGTCAACTTCTTTTTCAATACATTGGAGTGCCCCGGGGATATCTTCAATGGAAAGATCGGCTTCTTCAGATACAACTTCGATAGAATTGAAGATACTTTTTAGTCAAGCTGTACATTGAGCCGCAAAGCTGAAGCATTTATTCCTAAGAGTTTTAACCGCTTCACTCAGTTTCAGGTTCTTCTCAGCTTCGACCTTGATAGTCATATTTAAAGCTTCGGTTTCACAGCTGAACCGACTTGAGTTCTCTTTCAAAAGTGTTTGAGTTTCCTTCAGCTCTTTGCTTAATTTTTCATTTTGAGCCCGAGCTTCGGCAAGTGAGCCTTTGGCTGAACGCAATAGGCTGTCTTTTTCCTTCAAAGAATCTTCAAGTTTTTTTATCTTATCTTCAAAGCCTTCGACGACAATTTTATTTTTTCTATATTCGCCATCTTGCTGCATCTTCAAGGCTTTGCTTAGCAATAGACTCTGAACCAAATTAAAGTTAGAATACTTAAATCAACATGAAGATACTGTTGATAACTGAAAGGGAAATAGGGCCAACCTTTTCCTGTAAATAATTTTGGTGGTTGAATGCCCAACACAAATAATGAACTAACTAGTTTGCTCTAGAATATATATTGTATAGGTGCATAAAGGTTCAACACAAACCAATAAAAATTTGAAGAAAGGGTTCAAATACAAAGGAGCAAAGAAACCAAGAGTGCCCTGGTCTGGCGCACCGGACAGTGTCCGGTGCACTAGGACCGTACAATCGCAAACTCGCCACTCTCGGGTTTCTCAGAAGCGCGCTCCGCTATAATTCAGCGGGCTATCCGGTGTGCCACCACACTATCCGGTGCACCAGTGGAGCAACGGCTATCCAGTGCAACGGTCGACTGCAACGGACCCCCTGCAACGCTACAGTGCACGAACAGTGCACGCAGAAGTCACAGCAGTCATCAGAGGCGCACCGGACATTGAACAGTGCCTGTCTGGTGCCACAAGAAGTTAGCGCTCCAACGGTCAGAAGCTCCAGAACCCCAATGGTTGGGTGACGTGGCTGGCGCACCGGACTATCCGGTGCGCCCATCGACAGTAGCCACCCCCAACGGTTGTTTGGTGGTCGAGGGCTATAAATACCCCCAACAATCACCACTCCATTCATCCAAGCATTCAACACATTGCATTCAGTACAAGAGCAATATACTTCACTCCAAGACACAATCAAAGCGATCGATCCACTCAAAGTCCCCAATTCAATTCTAGTGCATTAGGACTTGTGAGAGGATCACTTGTGTTTCTTGTTGCTCTTGTTTGCTTGGTTGGCTTTCTTTTCTTTCTCACTTCTTACTCTCAAGCTTTGTAAGCAAGGCAAGAGACACCAATTGTGTGGTGGTCCTTGTAGGGTCTAAGTGACCTGTGAGATTAAGAAAGAATCCTCACTCGGTCTAAGTGACCGTTTTAGAGAGGGAAAGGGTTGAAAGAGACCCAGTCTTTGTGACCACCCCAACGGGGACTAGGTTCTTTAGAACCGAACCTCGGTAAAACAAATCACCGTGTTATCCGCTTTACTTCTTGGTTGATTTGTTTTCCCCCTCTCTCCTAGACTCGGATTTAATTCTAACGCTAACCTCGGCTTGTAGTTTGTGTTTTAAGTTGTAAATTTTAGATTACGCCTATTCACCCCCCCTCTAGGCGACTTTCATTTGGTATCAGAGCCCGGTACTTCATTAGAGTCTAACCACTCGAAGTGATGTCGAGAGATCACACCAAGAGGGAGATCGTGACTGGCGGCGACAAGCCCGCAAGCCTTGGGAAGGCTCCATCAAGGGAGTCCGGCAACGAGGTGAAGGAAGGATCCCCTTCACACATCAAGTCACATCGGAGTGGAGACAAGAAGAAAAAGATGAAGAAAGTGGTCTACTACGAGACCGACTCTTCGTCGCCCTCCACCTCCGGCTCCGACTCGGCATCCGTCACTTCTAAGCGCTATGAGCGCAATAAGTATAATAAGATGCCCCTACACTATCCTCGCATTTCTAAGCGCACTCCATTGCTTTCCGTTCCATTAGGCAAGCCACCATTTTTTGATGGTGAAGATTATTCTATGTGGAGTGATAAAATGAGGCATCATCTAACCTCGCTCCATGAAAGCATATGGAACATTGTTGAGTTTGGAGTGCAGGTACCAAAGGTAGGGGACGACGGCTACGACTCGGACGAGGTCGTCCAAATCCGGCACTTCAGCTCCCAAGCAACTACTATACTCCTCGCCTCCTTGTGTCGAGAGGAATATAATAAAGTGCAAGGGTTGAAGAGTGCCAAGTAGATTTGGGATGTACTCAAGACCGCACACGAAGGAGATGAGGTGACCAAGATCACAAAGCGGGTGACGATCGAGGGGGAGCTCGGTCGATTCGTCCTCAACCAAGGAGAGGAGCCACAAGTAATGTACAACCGGCTCAAGACCTTGGTGAATCAAGTGCGCAACCTTAGGAGCATCAAATGGGATGACCATGAAATGGTCAAGGTTATTCTGAGATCCCTTGTTTTTTGCAATCCTACTCAAGTGCAATTAATTCGTGGGGATCCTAGATACAAATTAATGTCTCCCGAGGAAGTGATAGGAAAGTTTGTGAGCTTTGAACTAATGGTCAAAGGCTCCAAACACATCATCAACTTGGAGCAAGGCGCCACCTCCACACCCGAGGTGCAACCCGTCGCATTCAAGGCGACGGAAGAAGAAAGGAAGGAGTATACACTGTTGGTGCGGGAGACGAAGTCCGGCAATGAAAAACGCCTCGAACACAACCAGTTCTCCCTCAGGCTCCGGGATCTCCTCGGCGCCTGGAACTCGCCCAACTCCGTCACCGAAGTATCCAAGCTGCTGCATCTCGTGCACGCGAACCAAGGAGATCCTCGAAGTGCCAAACTCCACGGTGTGGCCCGGCTGAAACTCCGTCGCCACCAAATCGCTCAAGGTATCCTCGGACGACGGACCGCCCGACGACTGTAATACCTAATTTGTAAAGGTAATAAAAGAGGAGAAAAGTTATTTTCCAATATTTTATGTGTATGATTGAACCTACTTATCATCACATGTGAACACCGTATTCAAAAAAAAAAGTTCATAAAAGACTTATCACAAAAAAATGTGCATCATGTTGGTTCTTTATTTTGTGTGCATTATGTGGCAATATAAAAGTAATGTGACAAGAAAATATTAAAGTCCAAAAAGGGAATTTAGAACCTAAAAGAAACTCTTGAATCTAGAAAAGAGAAGGAAATAAAAATTGTGAGGATAAAAATAAGTGAATGAAAATATATTATTCCAACACTAGAGTGTGAATTTGTATAATGGACTCAAAGGATAAACTCACATTCAAATTCAAATTTGGATTCAAAACAATTAAAGAAAACAGAAAAATAAAAAAAAGAAAAAGAAAAACAGAACTATTTCAAAATGGGCCAGCTACCACCCATTCGGCCCATTCACCCAGTGGTCCACTGCGCAACCCAACAGTCCCTTTTTCCGCCTGCTTACGCCGACGCCTGGCCCCCACTTGGCAGCTTCTCGCGCACGCTCTGTGTACCGCTGGCGTGTGGGTCCCTCGACCACCAGTCGTCGTCTCCGCGAAAACGGCGCTGCACGAACGGATTCCTCCGACCCGGGCGCGGTCGGTATGGCCCTTGCGCCTCGGCCATAAGATCCCACGGCGCCCACGCCCTGTCAGCCCAGTCCTTGTGAAACCTAGTGGAGAACTTCCGCCGCAGGTAATAGGGGAGAGAGAACACCAGGGGCAAGGGAGAAGATTGCCGCCGCCGTGTGCATCTACGTCGGGAGAAGAGAGACCGAGGAGAGAATGAGAGAGCGGTTGGTGATCCTCGCGTCTCGGGGAAGATCGAGCGGAGTTCACCGGTGCCCTGGGTAATTGCTCGCTGTCCATGGCGAAATTCGGATCTTCCGCCTTGCGCCGAGGACGGGATACCTGGGAGCTTAATCAGTGGTATAACTACTATTCCCATGTTCGTCGCTTTCTCCTCTCCGTTTTAGCGCACATTCGCGGTAGTTTGGTGCTCCCTAAGGGAGGGTGGCGCTCGGATTCGTGGCCGGCGGCGCCACCGTCGTGCGCTGGTGCGTAGGTAGAATAAACCCCCCTGGCCACTCGATCGGCTATGGGCGGTTCAGATTGAATCTTGCTGGGTGCGTTGTTAACCATAGATCTTGGATCGTACGATCGTGATTGCGTACCGACTCGGATGAGCTTCGAGTTAATTGTGAGCGTCCGATCTTGATCCCACGGTGGGTTCATCATACCCCCTTTCATAAAAGCCACGGCCTAATCCGGGCCGTCCAGAATTGATCCAACGGCCCAGATATTACAATACCCCTTCGCCCGAGACTTTTGCTAAAGAGACCCTGAGTTTTAGAGAAACAAACCCGCAGTCCACTTGCACTGTGCTCTGTGTCTGCGGATTATTACCTCGAGCCCCCTGACGTTTCTGGTAATTGAGGCCCAGTCCAGAGTTAGTTTAAATCGAATAAATGAATAGAAAATGGATTTCTAACATGAAAATAATTACTAGAACTTCAATAATTCATAGAAAATTCATACTAACTCCAAATCACTTCATTCCAGTTCCTAAAATTTTGTAATTTTATTCTTTAGCACTTAGTGTCTCAGTTTTGTCATGACAACAGTAATAAAATTAATCCCACACTTAATCCTATTTTAAACACATAAAACCTTTGAAAATCCATAACTTAAATTCTATAACTCCAAAAATTATGATTCCTGTTCCTAGGATTTTATTTTAATATGTAGATTATTACTGTGTATTTTATTTATATGTTTGGTGTAATGTTAATTTCTCTAGATACACTGTGCTTGTTTGTATTGTGGCGAGTAGAAGAGCCCGTTGCTGAGGATCCTGGTGAGCAGCAGGTTGAAGTAGCTGAGCAGGAGCTCATTGAAGGCAAGTTGTGCCCTTGACCACTTTTTACCCAATAATGTTCTTTAATATCACTTATCCATGCATAGGTTAATTTTGATGGGACCCAATAGGTCACCCTAGATTGTTTATCTCATTACCTTGTTTACCCCTGAATCACTTGGGTAGTTTGCTATTGCTTTACATGGTTTTGGGATAATCATTTATTACCTCTATGTTCCAATTCTTTTTGTTATTCTATTTATGTTCATGTTGAGATCACTAATGTTAATTGGAACATAGAGCTTAACTTGAGTAACACGCGCCACCACAAGGGTTTAATGGGACGCCCTTGGCTGACTAATTAGGAAAGCTAGTGGAAGACTACCTTACCCGAAAGGGGCAAGGGCAGTAGGGGAGTGGTCAGTGTAGGGAGGTCCTTGGTTGATTTTGCTGCGATGGCGGTCAGCCAAGAACCCTGCATTGGAACTTCCTATAAACTGTAGCGGGTTTTCGGAAGCTAGTGGAACTTTGTAAAGGCCTCGTAGTGTTGCCCTGCCGCGCTTCCTAGGTAGAGGTGTATGGGAGTCGCGACCCCTTGGCAGATGGGTAACATGACTTGTGGGTAAAGGGTACAACCTCTGCAGAGTGTAAAACTGGTATACTAGTCGAGCTCACGGTCATGAGCAGCTCAGGAGTCTCTGATGTTTAAATTATGGAACTTAAACTCAATTTTGTCATTTGCATTGCATGGGTTTAATATTAATTTGTTCTATTACTTTATTTATGGTTTGGTATCTACTTACACTTAGTAACTGCTAATAAAATTTTGACCAACTACTTAAAAGCAATGCTCAGCTTTAACCCCTATCATTGATTAGCCTTACACACCACATGAACTCACACCTTTGTGAGTTTATGTCCACTGGTTCCCCACAACTTGTTGAGCTATGATCATGTGTGAGCTCACTCTTGCTGTCTCACACCCCCCACAGGAGAAGAGCAGGTGGTTCAGGAGGAGCCACAAGGCGAGGAGTATGATCTGATCTAGGTGGCGTTTCTCAGTTGACATTGGCGCCAACGATCCTTAGTTCGTTTTATATTTATTCTTTTATTTTGTAATAAGTCTTCCGCTATGTAATAAGTACTCTGATGTTTTATGTCATTTATCTCTATACACTTTGTTATTATATATGTTGTCTTCTTGGCGCATGTATGAGATGCACCTGGCTTTGTTCCTTAAAGCCGAGTGTGACAACGACGCACTCGCAGCAGATGAGGTAGAAGACATTGCTACGTACCGTCGGCGGCGGCATGCGGTTCGCTTGGCGCGAGCTAGATTTCCGGAGCGCAAGAGCACGGAGAACAGGTGAGTGGTTTAAAAAAATTAGGGTTTCTACGGCGCAACCAAGGGTAAGAAACAGTCCCGGCCGCACCCGCCCCTTTTATAGAAAGGACGCGACGCTTTGGGAAACACGCAGTTCAATAGTAACACGTCCAACTGTCACATTTCCAAAACCCCCATGGGACCACTTCGAGCGAGGGCAGCGTCTCCACCATCTAGCGACGTCTTCGGCACCAGATGACTTAGTCGAACTGGTCCCTCGGAGGGCAAATGTTGGGGCGAAGGTGAACACGCTACCCTACACTCGAAGTCTTCGTCGCCTCCCTTCATCGACGAAGTCCACATCCACAAAGCACGCCCGAACAAGCCGAGAGCACCGCGTGGATGAAGACCGGCGGGGTCCCCCTTCGTTCTCTCCGGTGCAAGGCGAAGGCTCCATCGAAGTCTATGGGACCCACGTCCTCACCGCGTCGGGAGGCCCAAGTAGGATTCGGCCCACTACGACGGGCCCCGCGCTGATAAACATGTTACAGGTCACGTCTGTAATAGCTTTTTCTATAATGACAGACTATAACCTCCTCCCGTTGGAATATTCTGAGGATAGACCGGGTACTCGAGGGCATAAACGTATTTAACAAGGGACAGGTGGCCACTCGAGTGCCTATAAATACCCCCGTACAGTGCCCTTGAGGGGCCAGATTAACAAAGCTTTTGTCATCCCACACTAAACTTTGCTTGCACTCTTTCGACTTCCCCGTTGGATCTACTTGCCCAGGAGAGCAAGTTCCAACATACACCATGTAGGCTTCCCATCGACGCCTCCAAGCTTGACAATGAGGAAATGACGCTCATCATCAAGAGCTTTTGCCAAATCCTCAAGCAAAGGAGGGAGAAGGACTACAAACCCCGCTCCAAGAGGGTATGCTACAAGTGTGGTAAGCCCAGTTATTTTATTGCTAAATGTCCAATGTCTAGTGATAGTGACAGGGGCGACGACAAGAAGGGGAAGAAGGAGAAGAAGAGATACTAGAAAAAGAAGGGCGGTGATGCCCACGTGTGTCGGGAATGGGACTCTGATGAGAGCTCCACCGACTCCTCCTCCGACGAGGACGCCGCCAACATTGCTGTCAACAACGGTCTCCTCTTCTCCAATGTCGGCCATAAGTGCTTCATGGCAAAGGACGGCAAAAAAAGAAGGTACAAGCTAGAACCACCCCCAAGTATACTACATCTAGTGATGAGGGTAGTTCTAGTGATGTTAAATATGATTTGCTTACTCTTTTTGCCAACCTCAACATGCAACAAAAGGAAAAATTAAATGAATTGATAGGAGCCATTCATGAGAAGGATGAACTTTTGGATAGCCAAGAGGAATTCCTTATTAAAGAAAACAAGAAGCATGTTAAAATAAAAAATGCTTATGCTCAGGAAGTAGAGAAAAATGAAAACTTGACTAAGGAGCTTAGCATTTGCCATGACACTATTTCCAACCTTAGAACTGAGAATGCTAGTTTGTTTGCTAAGGTTGAAAAATCAAATGTTTGTAATGATTCAATTGCCAATCTTAAATATGAAAATGCTAGTTTAATTGCAAAGATTGATAAATTGAACGAATCAATTTCTAGCCTTAGAGATGAAATTCTAGATTAATTTCTAAGGATAAAGATTTAAATGTTTGCAATGATGCTATTTCTAGAAATGAGAATGCTATTTTACATGCTAAGATTGATGAATTAAATGCTTGCAAACCCTCTATATCTACTGTTGAGCATGTTTCCATTTGTACTAGATGTATAGATATTAATGTTGATGCTATAAATGATCACCTTGCTTTAATTAAACAACAAAATGATCATATAGCTCAATTAACTGCAAAAATTAATGAGCATGAGATTAAAAATGAAAATTTTAAATTTTCTAGAAGCATGCTCTATATTGGGAGACGCCCTGGCATTAAGGATGGCATTGGTTTCCAATAGGGAAGCAATGTCAAGCTTAATGTCCCTGAGAAAATGTCTAATTTTGTTAAGGGCAAGGCACCCATGGTTCAGGATAATGAGGACTATATTTTATATCCTGCTAATTATCTCGAACATAAAATTAGGAGAATTCATGCTAGGAAACCTCATAATGTTTCTCACCATGCTTTTATGTATAAAAATGAGGCCTCTAGCTCTAGGCATTCCACACATGTTAAAATGCCTAAAAAGAAAACTCATGCTGCATCAAATGAGCCTAATATTTCATTTAAGACTTTTGATGCTTCTTATGTGCTTACTAACATATCAGGCAAAGTAGTTGCCAAATATGTTGGGGCCAAACACAAGGGCTCAAAGACTTGTGTTTGGTTGCCCAAGGTGCTTGTTTCTAACATCAAAGGACCCAAGACTGTTTGGGTACCTAAGAACAAGGTCTAAATTGTTTTGCATGTTTATGCATATGGGGGATCAAGTTGGATAATTGACAGTGGATGCACAAACCACATGACAGGGGAGAAAAGGATGTTCTCCTCCTATGAGAAAAACGAAGATCCCTAAAGAACTATCACATTCGGGGATGGAAATCAAGGTTTGGTCAAATGATTGGGTAAAATTGCTATATCTCCTGACCATTCTATTTCCAATGTTTTTCTTGTAGATTCATTAGATTATAACTTGCTTTTAGTTTCTCAATTATGCAAAATGGGTTACAACTGTCTTTTTAGTGATATAGTTGTTACTGTCTTTAGAAGAAGTGATGATTCAGTAGCATTTAAGGGAGTGTTAGAGGGTCAGCTATACTTAGTTGATTTTAATAGAGCTGAACTTGACACTTGCTTAATTGCTAAGACTAATATGGGTTGGCTCTAGCATCGCCGACTTGCCCATGTTGGGATGAAGAATCTTCACAAACTTCTAAAGGGAGAACACATTTTGGGACTAACAAATGTTTATTTTGAGAAAGATAGGGTTTGTAGCGCATGTCAAGCAGTAAAGCAAGTCGGCGCCCATCATCCACACAAGAACATCATGACGATTGACAGGCCGCTTGAGCTACTCCACATTGATTTATTCGGTCCGATCGCTTACATAAGCATCGGCGGGAGTAAGTATTGTCTTGTAATAGTGGATGATTATTCTCGCTTCACTTGGGTATTCTTTTTGTAGGAAAAATCTCAGACCCAAGAAACCTTAAAGGGATTCTTGAGATGGGCTCAAAATGAGTTCGGCTTAAGGATCAAAAAGATAAGAAGCGACAATGGGACAGTGTTCAAGAACTCTCAAATTGAAGGCTTCCTTGAGGATGAGGGCATCAAGCATGAGTTCTCTTCTCCCTACATACCTCAACAAAATGGTGTAGTGGAGAGGAAGAATTGAACTCTACTGGACATGGCAAGGACCATGCTTGATGAGTACAAGACACAGGACCGGTTTTGGGTCGAGGCGATTAACACCGCCTGCTACTCCATCAACCGGCTCTACCTTCACCGAATCCTAAAGAAAACATCGTATGAACTCCTCACCGGTAAAAAACCCAATGTTTCATATTTTAGAGTCTTTGGTAGCAAATGTTTTATTCTTGTTAAAAGAGGTACAAAATCCAAATTTGCTCCTAAGGATGTAGAAAGTTTTTTACTTGGTTATGACTCAAACACAAGGGCATATAGAGTCTTCAACAAATCCACTGGATTAGTTGAGGTTTCTTGTGACATTGTGTTTGATGAGACTAATGGCTCCCAAGTGGAGCAAGTTGATCTTGATGAATTAGATGATGAAGAGGCTCCATGCGTCGCGCTAAGGAACATGTCCATTGGAGATGTGTGTCCTAAAGAATCCGAAGAGTCTCCACAAGCACAAGATCAACCATCATCTTCCATTCAAGCATCTCCACCAACTCAAGATGAGGATCAGGCTCAAAGTGATGAAGAAAAAGATCAATAAGATGAGACACCTCAAGAAGAAGTCAATGATCAAGGGGGAGATGATGATGATAAAGACAAGGAAGATGAGCAAGAAATTCAAGGTCAAAGACCGCCACACCCAAGAGTCCACCAGGCGATTCAAAGAGATCACCCCATCCACTTCATTCTTGGTGATATTCATAACGGGGTAACTACTCGATCTCGAGTCGCATATTTCTGTGAGCATTATTCTTTTGTCTCCTCTATTGAGCCATACAGGGTAGAGGATGCATTAAGAGATTCGGACTGTGTGGTGGCAATGCAAGAGGAGCTCAACAACTTCACGAGGAATGAGGTATGGCATTTAATTCCACGTCCTAATCAAAATGTTGTAGGTACCAAGTGGGTATTCCGCAACAAGCAAGATGAGCATGGTGTGGTGATAAGGAACAAAGCACGACTTGTGGCCAAGGGTTATTCACAAGTTGAAGGTTTGAATTTCGATGAAACTTATGCACCCATAGCTAGGCATGAGTCAATTCGCATATTACTTGTCTATGCTACTTACCATGGCTTTAAGCTTTACCAAATTGACGTGAAAAGTGCCTTCCTCAATGGACCAATCAAGAAAGAGGTCTATGTTGAGCAACCTCTCGAAACTAAAGATAGTGAGTACCCTAACCATGTTTACAAACTCTTAAAGGCGCTTTATGGGCTCGAGCAAGCCCAAGAGCATGGTATGAATGCCTGCGAGATTTCCTTATCACTAATGGCTTCAAAGTCGGCAAGGCCCATACTACTCTCTTTACTAAAACTATTGCAAATGATTTGTTTGTATGCCAAATTTTTGTTGACGATATTATATTTGGGTCTACTAACAAATCTACTTTTGAAGAGTTTAGTAGGATCATGGTATAGAAATTCGAGATGTCTATGATGGGACAGTTGAGATATTTCTTAGGATTTCAAATCAAGCAACTCTAAGACGACACCTTCATCAGCCAAACCAAGTACATTCAAGACATTCTTAAAAAGTTTGGAATGAAGGATGCCAAATTCGTAGATCAAAAGGTATACCGGTCGATGATAGGATCCTTACTCTATTTATGTGCATCTCGGCTAGATATTATGCTTTCTGTATGCATGTGTGCAAGGTTCCAAGCCGATCCTAAGGAAGTTCACCTTAGGGCCGTGAAAAGAATCATGAGATATCTAGTTTACACTCCTAAGTTTGGGCTTTGGTACCCCAGGGATCTACCTTTGATTTAATAGGTTATTCAGATGCCGATTAGGCAGGGTGTAAAATTGATAGGAAGAGCACATTAGGGACTTGTCAGTTTCTGGGGAGATCCCTGGTGTCTTGGGTTTCAAAGAAACAAAACTCAGTAGCTCTTTCTACCGCCGAAGCCGAGTATATTGCCGCAGGCCATTGTTGTGCGCAATTACTTTGGATGAGGCAAACCCTCAGGGACTATGGCTACAAATTGAGCAAAGTCCCTCTCCTATGTGGCAATGAGAGTGCTTTCCGCATGGTGGAGAATCCCGTTGAACACAGCCGCACTAAGCACATAGACATTCAGTATCACTTTTTAAAGGATCACCAACAAAGGGGGGATATCGAAATAGCCTATATTAACCCCAAAGATCAATTAGTCGATATCTTTACCAAGCCACTCGACAAGAAAACCTTTAGCAAACTTAGGAATGAGCTAAATATTCTTGATTCTTGGAATTTTGATTGAAACATTGCACACATTGCTCATTTATATACCTTTGATCATATCTCTTTCATTTGGTACATATTCATATTTCTTATTCTTCTTGTGCCAAGGCTAAGACTAATATGTTTCCACGAGTATTTCTTGTGTTAGTCTTAGACTGAAAGGGAAATGGAGTATTCGGCAAAGACAACGCTTCCACTCAACTCCATCGGTATTATTTACCCTTTGCCAGTATTCCACAACACTCTCAAATTGGTATACTCTTTCACTCATATTTATTTGTACCAATGGGGGAGAAAATAAAAAGGGCTCGAACGTTCTCCGTTTTTGGCGATTAATGTCAAAGGGGGAGAAAGTATTTAGCCCAAAGCAAAAGGACCGCACCACCACCAATTTCAAATTTTCAAGAATTTTTCAAATTGGTATCTAAATGTATTTGATCTTGTTCAATTGGTATTTACAAAAAATTGGTAAAACCCTCTTGAACACTAAGAGGAGAATTTCATTCAGGGGGAGTTTGTTTAGTCAAAGGAAAAACATTTGAAACAGGGGGAGAAAATTTCAAATCTTGAAAGTGCTTCTTGCAATCTTACTCATATGCCTTTGACTATTTGCAAAAAAGACTTCAAAAAGATATTCCAAAAGAATTTGCAAAAACAAAACAAGTGGTGCAAACGTGGTTCAAAATATTAAATAAAAGAAACCAATCCATGCATATCTAGTGAAATTATAAATTGGTTTAATTCTAAGTAACCTATGCACTTACATTATGCAAACTAGTTCATTTCTGCACTTATATATTTGCTTTGGTGTGTGTTGGCATCAATCACCAAAAGGGGGAGATTGAAAGGGAAATAGGGTCAACCTTTTCCTGTAAAAAATTTTGGTGGTTGAATGCCCAACACAAATAATGAACTAACTAGTTTGCTCTAGAATACATGTTGTACAGGTGCATAAAGGTTCAACACAAACCAATAAAAGATTGAAGAAAGGGTTCAAATACAAAGGAGCAAAGAAACCAAGAGTGCCCTGGTCTGGCGCACCGGACTGTCCGGTGCACCAGGACCGTACAATCGCAAACTCGCCACTCTCGGGTTTCTTAGAAGCGCGCTCCGCTATAATTCACCGGACTGTCCGGTGTGCCACCGGACTGTCCGGTGCACCAGCGGAGCAACGACTATCCAGCACAATAGTGGACTGCAACGGACCCCTGCAACGTTACAGTGCGCGAACAGTGTGCGCAGAAGTCAGAGCAATCGTCAGAGGTGCACCGGACACTGAACAGTGCCTGTCCGGTGCGGCACCGGACTGTCCGGTGTGACACCGTTGTGAATCATCTAGGCCCCTTAGTGATGTTTTGGTAATTAATGACAACTATTTGTGGACTAATAGTTCTTAGAGAAATAAGAATGTAGGTTGGACCACAGAGAACAGGAAACCTTGGAGACTTATAAGCATTGGTTGTGGATCTAGTGAAAAGGTACAACATAGGTTTTTGTTTTGCCGGTCTCCAGGAGTTTAGAGAAGACATTTGACCGGATTAGTAGGCTAGATGGCCGTACTATTAATAGGGGTCAATGACATTGGTCTGTGTTAAACTCAGTGCCTCATAGAGCATCTAGTAGTTGCATTTGCATGAGGTCTAACAGCGCTTCCAGTTTCAAGAGTTAAAAATCATTTCGAAATCATGTTTGAAAAGTTGCTAAGTCATGGGTCTGGCGGACCGTACGGGCCAAGTGGCTGGACCGTCCGTGATCTATCTAGAGGGGTCCGAAGTTGTTCACTTCGGTCTGGTCCTGTATGTTTGTACTGCGGACCGTCCGGGCCTTGGGGCCGGACCGTCCGCAGTCCTGACCAGAGAGGGTCGCTCTCTACACAGTCCCTGTATTATTGTGCGAACTGTCCGGCCGGGGTCGGCGGACCGTCCGCAGATGCCAAATTGGTTTGGGCAGGGACTGTGTATTTTTGGGCACTTGTACTACGGACTGTCCGGGGCCTGAGCCTGGACAGTACTAACTCCCAGGTCGCGGACCGTCCGGCCTTGTATGGTGGATAGTCCGCGTGTGTTATCTCAACATAGTCAGAGTTCTGGTACACCATGTTGCCAGGTGTCGGACGGTCCAGCCAAGGTGGGCGGACTGTCCAGACCTCGCTTTTCTGACAGCTCTGACATATTTCAAACGTGAAAACTAGCCGTTACTTGTACGACGGACTGTCCGGCCTAAGGGTGCAGACCGTCCGCGTGTGCGCAGAAGTTGTGGTAGTTGCACATAACAGTTAGAAATTTGAGGTGGACTATAAATAGAAGGGGAGCTCATGTGTGATACCTCTCTTGGCCATTCCTTACACACATTGAGCTCATTTGTGATCCTCCCACTCATTCTCTCACACTCCTTGCTTGAGATTGCATTCTAGTGAGAGATTGAGAGTTCCTAGTGCATTTGCATCCATTGGTGATTCTTGAGGCACTAGGTGGTACACCGGGCAAGCGTCATCGGCTTGTTACTCTTGGAGGTTGCCGCCTCCTAGACGGCTCGGGTGTTGTCTCCGACGAGCTCTCCAAGAAGATTATGGAGGAGCCGCGGTGTTGATTGTGAAGAGTTCGCGCCTACCTCGCCGGAGCGGCAAAGGTGACGCTAGTGGAAACGAGGTATTGAGTGATTTCTTGTCCACTTGGCTCAAAGATCAAGCCGTGTCTTGATAGAGGAGCAAGTGAGAGCTTGAAGTCCACCTCAACGTGGATTAGGGGTGATCGACAAATCACCGATACCACGGGATAAAATCCGGTGTCATTCTCTTCTCGCATTACTTATCACCGTGCAAGTAATTAGTATTTCGTGCATTGTCTCTCTTGTATACAATTACTATAGTTGTTTCTCATAGATTGCTTACTTGTTATCACTAGAGAATTTACACCTCTTGTCATATTGATTAAATTTCTCTAGTGTTTTTTATTTTAGTCAAAACCGTCTATTCACCCCCCTCTAGCCGGTGTCCTAGATCCTACAAGTGGTATCAGAGCCATGGACTCCATTGTTTGTGGATCTAATCATCCCAGAGTTGGACAAAATGGCTAGTAACAACAATGTGCACATTGGGAAGACACCGCATTTTGATGGGAATAACTATGACTATTGGAAAACAAGAATGTCAATGCATCTTAGAGCAATGGGTGGAAAGATTTGGCCAATTATCAAGGATGGGTTTGTTGTGTTGAAACAAGATGAGCCATCGGCTAGTGACAATGAAAACATTCTTACAAATGATCGAACCATGAATGTATTCTATGATGCTCTTGACATAAATGAGTTCAACCGTATCAAGAATCTCACAACTGCTCATGAGATCTAGATTAAGCTAATGTAAATTTATGAAGGAACTACAATTATGAAGAGTGCAAAGCTATATGTGTGCAAAGGAAAATTTGAGCAATTCATCAAGAAAGAAGAAGAAAGTGTATCCGATATGTTCAACCTGTTAAATGAGATAGTGAGTGAGCTCAAGGGACTTGGTTTTGATGTACCGGATGTGGATTTCACTCATAAGTTCCTTAGATCCCTTCTAGAGAAGTATGAGACTATTGTGACCATGCTAGTAAGAAGTGATTTATCTACAACTTCTCCAAACGATGTATTGGGAGAAATTCTTACTCAAGATATATTCAAGAAATCTCAAGCCGATGCTATAAGTTTGACAAAGAAAGTGAAGAATGAATCAATCGCTCTCAAAGCTTAAGCTTCTAAGGCAATTGAAAAAGAAGATAGTGATGATGAAGAAAATGAAAGTGAGTGATGGAGATATGGCTCTATTTGTAAAGAAATTCAACAAATTCATGAAGAAGAAGAGGGGTCAACCTAGAAGAGGCCAAACATCAAGAAGAAATGCCTTCAATGATAGAAAGTGTTTTGAGTGTGGGGAACCCGGTCACATCACCATGAATTGCCCTAACAAGAAGAAGAAGGGCAAAGATGGAGATGATAAGAAGAATAAGAAATTCTACAACAAGAAGAAAGATGAGAAAGCCTACCTAGTTGAATGGGATTCGGATGATAGATCGGATGATGATGATGATGACACCTCATCCAAGCTTAATGCCGGAATTACCATCAAGGAAGCCCCTTCACTTTTCTCATCCCCTCATTGTCTCATGGCAAAGGGAGATGCTAAGGTAAAAATCATCACCAATTTAAATGATATAGATGATGATGATGATGTTGAGGATGTTGAGGATGATGGCTATTCATATGATGATCTTGTTAGAATGTTAGGTGAGGCCGATGACTACATGCACAAAGAAAAAGAAAAGTTTAAGACCTTGAAGGAATTGTATAAAAACCTCCAAGTGTCTTTTGAGGAGCTCAAGACCTCTCACAACGATCTAAAAGAAAATTGTGAGAATCTTGTGGAAGCTCAAAACTCATCTATTGTGCATGAAGTTGTAGTGGTCACCGAGGATGTTGGGGTCACTTGTGACTTACTTGATAGTCCTACAAGTGAACCACAACCTACTAACTCTATTTGTGATAAATGCAAAATTTCTCTTATGAATGATAATATTGCTCGTGATGAATCACAAATCATTGTTGAGAATGAAGTATTAGTAGATAGAGTGAATGCTCTAACCCATGATTAGAGAAGGCATATGGTGAAAAGGCTAAATTGGATTTCATATTGGGAAGTCAACGGTGCTCACTTAATCGTGAGGGTCTTGGATATGTTCCTAAGAAAGGAAAGAATGCTTTTGTAAAGCAAAAGACATTGTTTGTGAAAGAATGTGACAAAGTGTGTCACAAGAAGGGTCATATCAAGAAGAATTGTCCTAAGCTCAAGAATGTATCCTCCACTTGTTTTGAGCATTGTTATGTTCTTTCTCATAATGCAAAAGGTGTTCATGCTAAATTTGTTGGTACTTCAATTGTTGGCAATAAGAAGAAATCTATTTGGGTGCCAAAGACCTTGGTCACTAACATCCAAGGACCCAAGCAAGTTTGGGTACCTAAAAGAGATTGATTTTCTTTTGTAGGTGAACTACAAGGCGGGAGGGAATCATTGGGTGTTGGATAGTGGATGCACTCAACACATGACCGGAGATATGAAAATGTTCACCCAAATGAGTGTGGAAGATTGCTCAAGTTATGATAGTATTACATTTGGAGATAATCGCAAAGGAAAGGTTAAAGGTTTGAGTAAAATTGCTATTTCAAATGATCATTCCATATCAAATGTGCTCTTGGTTGAGTCTTTGAATTTTAATTTACTATCTGTAGCTCAATTATGTGATTTAGGATTTAGTTGCAATTTTACAGTTGATGCTATTATCTCTAGTGTTGATGGTAGCAATCTTAAGTTTAAAGGTTTTAGATATGAAAATCTTTATCTTGTTGATTTCTCATCCAGTGAGGCAAAGCTCACAACTTGTTTATTCTCAAAGGCTTCACTAGGTTGGTTATGGCATAGAAGATTTGGTCATGTTGGAATGAAGCAACTCAATCGTTTAACCAAATATGACTTAGTTCGTGGCTTGAAAGATGTGAAATTTGAGAAGAACAAATTGTGTAGCTCTTGTCAAGTCGGGAAGCAAGTGGCAAATACTCATCCAAATAAGAGTCAAATGTCTACTCATCGGCCTTTGGAATTACTTCACATGGATTTATTTGGGCCAACATCTTTTGTGAGTATTGACAGTAATTCCTATTGCCTCGTGATTGTGGATGATTATTCTAGATTCACTTGGGTTTATTTTCTTCGGGATAAATCTAATGTGTTTGAAACATTCAAGTCATTTGCTATATTGGCTCAAAATAAATTTGATTTTGATATCAAGAAAGTTAGAAGTGATAAAGGGTCGGAATTCAAAAATGCTAGAATTGATGAAGACAAGGGTATTAAACATGAATTTTCTTCAAAATATACTCCGGAACAAAATGGCATTGTTGAAAGAAAGAATAGGACTCTCATTGATATGGCTAGGTCTATGCTAGCGGAATATAATGTGTCGGATTCTTATTGGGCCGAAGCCATAAACACCGCATGTCACTCATAAAATAGGCTATATTGTCACAAGCTCTTGAAGAAAACTCCCTATGAATTGCTCATTGGTAGAAAGCCAAATATCTCATATTTTAGAGTATTCGGTTGCAAATGCTATATTTTTAGAAAAGGAAGCCGGCTCTCTAAATTTGAGAAGAAATGTGATGAAGGTTTTCTACTTGGATATTCATCAAATAGCAAGGCTTATAGAGTTTTCAACAAGACTCATGGTATTATTGAAGAAGCATATGATGTTGAGTTTGATGAAACAAATGGGTCCCAAGATGAAAATGATAATCTTGATGATGTTGGTGGAACTCAATTGAGAAATGCTATGAAAACAATGGCTATTGGTGAAATAAAGCCAAAAGAAGATGATGATGAAAATAGTGTGGTTGCCATTCCATCCTCTTCAACCCTAAACGAAGAAAACCACCAAAGCCAACAAAATGATGAAGTTGTGGATGCTCATGATCAAGATACTTCAAGTCATTCGGTCCCCCTTCATGCTTCAACTAGTAATTCTCAAATGGTATCAAGAATCCATCATTCTATCGTGAAGGATCACTCGGTTGATCAAATTGTGGGCGACATTAGTAAGGGTGTTCAAACTTGCTCTCATATAGCTTCATTTTGTGAACATTTCTCTTTTGTATCTTGTATGGAAACTAACCGTGTAGATGAAGCTCTACTTGATGTGATTGGGTGAACGCAATGCATGAGGAATTAAATAACTTCACCCGAAATGAAGTTTGGGAGCTTGTTGAGAGACCAAAGAACCACAATGTTATTGGTACCAAATGGGTGTTTCGTAACAAGCACAATGAAGATGGATTAGTAGTAAGAAATAAGGCAAGATTAGTGGCACAAGGATATACTCAAATAGAGGGATTGGATTTCAGTGAGACATTTGCTCCCATGGCAAGATTGGAAGCAATGCGAATTCTTCTTACTTATGCTTGTGCTCATAATATCAAGCTCTACCAAATGGATGTAAAGAGTGCCTTTCTAAACGGTAAGATTAGCGAACTAGTGTATGTTGAACAACCTCTCGGTTTTGAGGACCCCAAAAGACCAAACCACGTGTACAAGCTTTCTAAAGCCCTCTATGGGCTTAAACAAGCCCCACACGCTTGGTATGAAAGGCTTAGGGATTTCTTGCTTTCCAAAGACTTTAAAATTGGGAAGGTTGACACTACCCTATTCACTAAAAGAGTTGGCAAAGATTTGTTTGTTTGTCAAATTTATGTTGATGATATTATTTTTGGATCTACTAAAGAGTTGTTTTGTGAGGAGTTTGGAAAAATGATGTCAAAGGAATTTGAAATGTCTATGATAGGAGAATTGAGCTTCTTTCTCGGTCTTCAAATCAAATAATTGAAAGATGGAATCTTTATAAGTCAAACAAAATATTTGAGGATATGCTCAAGAAGTTTGGCTTAGAGAATGCAAAGCCTATCAAGACTCCTATGGCAACAAATGGTCATCTAAACTTAGATGAGGGAGGTACTATGGTTGATCAAAAACTTTTTGCTCAATAATTGGTAGTTTGCTTTACATTACCGTATCTAGGCCTGATGTTATGTTTAGTGTTTGCATGTGTGCTCAATTTCAAGCTTCACCTAGAGAGATTCACTTGAAAACCGCAAAAAGAATTCTAAGATATTTGAAGTATACCCCTAATATTGGTCTATGGTATCCCAAAGGTGCTCAATTTGAATTAATTTGATATTCGGATTCAGACTATGCAGGTTGCAAAGTTGATAGGAAGAGCACCTCTGGTTGTTGTCAATTTCTTGGGAGGTCTCTTGTTTCATGGTCTTCTAAAAAGCAAAATTCCATTGCTCTCTCTACCGCCGAGGCGGAATATATATCGGCCAGTAATTGCTGTGCTCAATTATTATGGATGAAACAAACTCTATTGGATTATGGGATCATTTTTAAGAATGTGCCTCTCATGTGTGATAATGAGAGTGCGGTAAAATTGACCACAAATCTGGTCCAACACTCAAGAACAAAGCATATTGATATACGACATCACTTCTTGAGAGATCATGTTGGAAAGGGAGATATCACTATATATTCAATTGGCACGGATGATCATTTGGCCGATATATTTACAAAGCCACTAGATGAAACGAGGTTTTGCAAATTAATAAGTGAAATGAATGTGATAGATCTCTCAAACGTGGCTTGAGGATGAATACACATGTGTAGTATTGCATTTCGATTGTCAATATGCTCTCTGGGCTATTTATTGGATATTTTTGATGAATTTTTTATTCTTGTTTGATCTAAATAGTTTTATATGAAAATTTGTGTTCCTCGAGTACATAATGTGTATATGCATGCATACTAACCCTTAGATTGGTCAAAATGTCCATATATGAGTGACAAATCAAATTTGAAATTCAAAATCAGAAAGTGGACAAAGTTTGGAGATTTGAGTATCAGGCTGCGGACTATCCGGGTAATGACCGCGGACTGTCCGACGTATCAGGATCTGGACAGTTCGAGTCAGCAAAGCAGACCGTCTGAATTGACAGGGCGCGGACCATCCGCAGTCCCCTTGCGTACCATCCGCGACAGGCTGATAAGTCAGGCAGAGGCCGTCAGAGTGTCACTTTCAACGCTTGTCTCCTTCTCTCTCGCACTCCACACTCCAAAAGTGATTCTTGTCGATTGTGAGCGGACGGTGAACCGAACTTGCGCACGGACTGTTCGGGAGATTGTTGGAAGTTCATCAACCATGTCTTCATCTCGGTATTTCAAAATCCCATGGAATTTGTTTGATTTATTCAACTTTGGGAATTCTTAGGGTTTTCTCTCTGATCTAGAATTGGGCAGTGAAATTTCAATTTTGATTGGTGGAATTGCTAGTATTACTCATTGTGAATATGGTGCAAAAATTTGAACGAATTTGGATGGTTATTTTCTGCTGAATCAGTGATTGGACGGATGGGGCGGCTAGAGTTCTAGAAATCGCCCCTGGACGGTCGCGGGCCGTCCGCCAGGATGGCGCGGACAGTCCGGACCCCTAGCGCGGACAGTCCGGTCCCAGACAGAACATTACACTTTCTTTCTCTATGTTGTGGTGTCATCAACTATTAACCAGTGGATATTCCTCATATATATTGCAGTGGTCTGGGTGGTCTTAAGAAGAAGCTTGCAGGTTGTTTCAAATCAAAGCGCCATCGTGAAGATGATGCAGACTATAATCCAACTACAGACTCTGAGGCCCAATCCTCAGCTGGGGGCATCATTTCTATGGACACAGAAGATGCTCCACACGCTCATCCAGATTATCCAATTGATGTCACAGGATGGACTTATCCAAAGAGAAGATTCTCTATGGCTGAGTACTGCTCCAGGAGAACAGTTAATTAGTATGATCTACCCTCAGACACCAATATTCAATTCTTTCATACTCAGTTTCAGTTTGATGTCTTCTGGGGAACACTAATGGATACAAACTTTCACAAGTATCAATTTATTGATTGGACTTTTATGCTGGGTCAATCAATCATGGAGGGATTGATTCCAAAATTCGAGGCATGTGGTCTCTATCACTTTATGGGCTAGAGGACAGACTTCAGTGAGATGGCTGTGAAACAGTTCCTGGCAACTGCTGAGATTGACATTGATGAGCAATCAATCACTTGGATGACTGGCTTTAAGAGGTATTCTGCAACCTTTGCTGATTTGCTACTGCAAACAGTTTGGACTATGATACAATTTCAGCTGGGATTGATTTGTACACTGAGGACAACTTTGAAGAATTTGTGCAATTCTATGGACCAACGAGGCTGGTGAAAGTCGCCTAGAGGGGGGGTGAATAGGGCGAAACTGAAAAATCTCAAAAATAATCACAACTACAAGCTGGGTTAGCGTTAGAAATATAATAGAGTCCGCGAGAGAGGGCGCAAAACAAATCGCAAGCGAATAATAAAGTGAGACACGCGAATTTGTTTTACCGAGGTTCGGTTCTTTCAAACCTACTCCCCGTTGAGGAGGCCACAAAGGCCGGGTCTCTTTCAACCCTTCCCTCTCTCAAACGGTCCCTCGGACCGAGTGAGCTTCTCTTTCTCAAATCACTTTGGAAACAAACTTCCCACAAGGACAACCACACAATTGGTGTCTCTTGCCTCAATTACAAGTGAGTGTTTGATCACAAGAAAGAATGCCAAAGAAAAAGAAGCGATCCAAGCGCAAGAGCTCAAATGAACACTACAAATCACTCTCTCTAGTCACTAGGGCTTTGTGTGGAGTTGGGAGAGGATTTGATCTCTTTTGGTGTGCTTTGCAATGAATGCTAGCTCTTGTATAGTGGTTGGAAGTTGGAAAACTTGGATGCAATGAATGGTGGGGTGGTTGGGGTATTTATAGCCCCAACCACCAAACTTGACCGTTGGTGGAGGCTGTCTCTCGTATGGTGCACCGGACAGTCCGGTGCACACCGGACATGTCCGGTGCCCCCGCCACGTCATCAATGCCGTTGGATTCTGACCGTTGGAGCTTCTGACTTCTGGGCCCGCCTGGATGTCCGGTGCACACCGGACATCTCCTGTTCATTGTCCGGTGCGCCAGTATGGGCGCGCCTGACTACTGCGCGCGCAGAGCGCGCATTGAATGCGCCGCAGGAAGCCGTTGGCGCCGAAATAGCCGTTGCTCTGTGGTTACACCGGACAGTCCGGTGCACACCGGACATGTCCGGTGAATTATAGCGGAGCGGCTGCTGTGCGATCCTGAGGCTGGTGAGTTGCGGAGGCCGCGCTTCCTTGGAGCACCGGACACTGTCCGGTGTACACCGGACAGTCCGGTGAATTATAGCGGAGCACCTTGAGAAATTCCCGAAGGTGGCGACTTCGAGTTGGAGTCCTCTGGTGCACCGGACACTATCCGGTGGCGCACCGGACACTGTCCGGTGTACACCGGACAATCCGGTGCCTCCAGACCAGAGGTGCCTTCGGTTGCCTCTTTGCTCCTTTGTTGAATCCAAAACTTGATCTTTTTATTGGCTGAGTGTGAACCTTTTGCACCTGTATAACTTATACACTAGAGCAAACTAGTTAGTCCAATATTTGTGTTGGGCAATTCAACCACCAAAATTATTTAGGGACTAGGTGTAAGCCTAATTCCCTTTCAATCTCCCCCTTTTTGGTGATTGATGCCAACACAAACCAAAGCAAATCTAGAAGTGCATAATTGAACTAGTTTGCATAATGTAAGTGCAAAGGTTGCTTGGAATTGAGCCAATATAAATGCTTACATGATGCGCATGGATTATTTTCTTTGTTTTTGACATATTGGACCAAATTTGCACCACAAGTTTTGTTCCAAATGCTTTTCCTTTGACTAAACAAAACTCCCCCTCAAATAAAGTCTCCTCTTAGTGTTCAAGAGGGTTTTAAGACATCAATTTTGAAAATACTACTTGCTCCCCCTTTAGGGCACAAAGAGATACCAATTTTGAAATTTTTTCATCCGATTGACAAACATTAGTTTTAAAATTAGGGTGGTGGTGCGGTCCTTTTGCTTTGGACTCATATTTTCTCCCCCTTTGGCATGAATCGCCAAAAACGGAATTATTAGAGCCCTTAGAAGTACTTTCTCCTCCTTTGGTCATAAAATAAATGAGTGAAGATTATACCAACGTTGGAGAGTGATGCGGAGCGACGGCGAAGGATGAGTAGTAGAGCGGAGTGGAAGCCTTTGTCTTCGCCGAAGACTCCAATTCCCTTTCAATATATCTATGACTTGGTTTGGAATACACTTGAAAACACATTAGTCATAGCATATAAAAGAGACATGATCAAAGGTATTCTTATGAGCTATGTGTGCAAGTTTAGCAAAAGAAATTCCTAGAATCAAGAATATTAAGCTCATGCCTAAGTCTGGTAAAAGATTGTTCATCAAGTGGCTTGGTAAAGATATCGGCTAATTGATCTTTAGTGTTAATGTATGAAATCTCGATATCCCCCTTTTGTTGGTGATCCCGAAGAAAATGATACCGAATGGCTATGTGTTTAGTGCGGCTATGCTCAACGGGATTATCCGCCATGCGGATTGCACTCTCATTATCACATAGAAGAGGGACTTTGGTTAATTTGTAACCGTAGTCCCGCAGGGTTTGCCTCATCCAAAGCAATTGCGCGCAACAATGGCCTGCGGCAATATACTCGGCTTCGGCGGTAGAAAGAGCGACCGAATTTTGCTTCTTTGAAGCCCATGACACCAAGGATCTTCCCAAGAACTGGCAAGTCCCCGATGTGCTCTTCCTATTAATCTTACACCCCGCCCAATCGGCATCCGAATAACCAATCAAATCAAAAGTGGATCCCCGAGGGTACCAAAGCCCAAACTTAGGAGTATAAGCCAAATATCTCAAGATTCGTTTTACGGCCGTAAGGTGTGATTCCTTAGGGTCGGCTTGGAATCTTGCACACATGCATACGGAAAGCATAATGTCCGGTCGAGATGCACATAAATAAAGCAATGAACCAATCATCGACCGGTATACCTTTTGATCCACGGACTTACCTCCCGTGTCGAGGTCGAGATGCCCATTTGTTCCCATGGGAGTCTTGATGGGCTTGGCATCCTTCATTCCAAACTTGCTTAGAATGTCTTGAGTATACTTTGTTTGGCAAATGAATGTGCCCTCTTGGAGTTGTTTGACTTGAAATCCTAGAAAATACTTCAACTCCCCCATCATAGACATCTCGAATTTCTGTGTCATGATCCTACTAAATTCTTCACATGTAGATTTGTTAGTAGACCCAAATATAATATCATCAACATAAATTTGGCATACAAACAAATCATTATCAAGTGTTTTGGTGAATAAGGTAGGATCGGCTTTGCCGACTTTGAAGCCATTTGCAATAAGGAAATCTCTAAGGCATTCATACCATGCTCTTGGGGCTTGCTTGAGCCCATAAAGCGCCTTAGAGAGCCTATAAACATGGTTAGGGTACTCACTGTCTTCAAAGCCGGGAGGTTGCTCAACATAGACCTCCTCCTTGATTGGTCCATTGAGGAAGGCACTCTTCACGTCCATTTGATAAAGCTTGAAGCCATGGTAAGTAGCATAGGCCAATAATATGCGAATGGACTCAAGCCTAGCTACGGGTGCATAGGTTTCACCAAAATCCAAACCTTCGACTTGTGAATACCCCTTGGCCACGAGTCGAGCTTTGTTCCTTGTCACCACACCATGCTCGTCTTGCTTGTTGCGGAAGACCCACTTGGTTCCTACAACATTTTGATTAGGACGTGGAACTAAATGCCATACCTCATTCCTTGTGAAATTGTTGAGCTCCTCTTGCATCGCCATCACCCAATCCGAATCTTGAAGTGCTTCCTGTACCCTGTGTGGCTCAATAGAGGAAACAAAAGAGTAATGTTCACAAAAATGTGCAACACGAGATCGAGTAGTTACCCCCTTATGAATGTCGCCGAGGATGGTGTCGACGGGGTGATCTCGTTGTATTGCTTGGTGGACTCTTGGGTGCGGCGGCCTTGGTTGTTCATCCTCCTTGTCTTCATCATTTGCATCTCCCCCTTGATCGTTGCCATCATTTTGAGGTGGCTCATCTTCTTGATCTTCTTGTTCAACATCTTGAGCCTCATCTTCAATTTGAGTTGGTGGAGATGCTTGCATGGAGGAGGATGGTTGATCTTGTGCATGTGGAGGCTCTTCGAATTCCTTAGGACACACATCCCCAATGGACATGTTCCTTAGCGCTATGCATGGAGCCTGTTCTTCACCTATCTCATCAAGATCAACTTGCTCTACTTGAGAGCCGTTAGTCTCATCAAACACAACGTCACAAGAAACTTCAACAAGTCCTGAGGACTTGTTAAAGACTCTATATGCCCTTGTGTTTGAGTCATATCCTAGTAAAAAGCCTTCTACAGTTTTAGGAGCAAATTTAGATTTTCTACCTCTTTTAATAAGTATAAAACATTTGCTACCAAAAACTCTAAAATATGAAATATTTGGCTTTTTACCGGTTAGGAGTTCATAGGATGTCTTCTTGAGGATTCGGTGAAGATATAACCGGTTGATGGCGTAGCAAGCGGTGTTGACCACTTCGGCCCAAAACCAATCCGGTGTCTTGTACTCATCAAGCATGGTTCTTGCCATGTCAAATAGAGTTCGATTCTTCCTCTCCACTACACCATTTTGTTGTGGAGTGTAGGGAGAAGAGAACTCATGCTTGATGCCCTCCTCCTCAAGGAAGCCTTCAATTTGAGAGTTCTTGAATTCCGTCCCATTGTCGCTTCTAATTTTCTTGATCCTTAAGCCGAACTCATTTTGAGCCCGTCTCAAGAATCCCTTTAAGGTCTCTTGGGTATGAGATTTGTCCTGCAAAAAGAACACCCAAGTGAAGCGAGAATAATTATCCACAATAACTAGACAGTACTTACTCCCGCCGATGCTTATGTAAGCGATCGGGCCGAATAGATCCATGTGTAGGAGCTCCACTGGCCTGTCACTAGTCATGATGTTCTTGTGTGGATGATGAGTGCCAACTTGCTTCCCGGCTTGGCATGCGCTACAAATCCTGTCTTTCTCAAAATGAACATTGGTTAGTCCTAAAATGTGTTCTCCCTTTAGAAGCTTGTGAAGATTCTTCATTCCAACATGGGCTAGTCGGCGGTGCCAGAGCCAACCCAAGTTAGTCTTAGCAACCAAGCAAGTGTCGAGTTCAGCTCTATCAAAATCTACCAAGTATAGCTGACCCTCTAACACTCCCTTAAATGCTATTGAATCATCACTTCTTCTAAAGACAATAACACCTATATCAGTAAATAGACAGTTGTAGCCCATATGACATAATTGGGATACGGAAAGCAAATTGTAATCTAAAGAATCTACAAGAAAAACATTGGAAATAGTATGGTCAGGTGATATAGCAATTTTACCCAATCCTTTGACCAAACCTTGATTTCCATCCCCGAATGTGATAGCTCGTTGGGGATCTTGGTTTTTCTCATATGAGGAGAACATCTTTTTCTCCCCTGTCATGTGGTTTGTGCACCCGCTGTCGAGTATCCAACTTGAACCCCCGGATGCATAAACCTACAAAACAATTTTAGTTCTTGACTTTAGGTACCCAAACGGTTTTGGGTCCTTTAGCATTAGAAACAAGAACTTTGGGTACCCAAACACAAGTCTTGGAGCCCTTGTGTTTGCCCCCAACAATCTTGGCAACTACCTTGCCGGATTTGTTAGTTAGAACATATGATGCATCAAAAGTTTTGAATGAAATAGCATGATCATTTGATGCATTAGGAGTTTTCTTTCTAGGCAACTTGGCACGGGTTGGTTGCCTAGAGCTAGATGTCTCACCCTTATACATAAAAGCATGGTTAGGGCCAGAGTGAGACTTCCTAGAATGAGTTCTCCTAATTTTGCTCTCAGGATAGCCGGCAGGGTACAAAATGTAACCTTCGTTATCCTGAGGCATGGGAGCCTTGCCCTTAACAAAGTTAGACAAGTTCTTAGGAGGGGCATTAAGTTTGACATTGTCTCCCCTTTGGAAGCCAATGCCATCCTTGATGTCAGGGCGTCTCCCATTATAGAGCATACTTCTAGCAAATTTAAACTTTTCATTTTCTAAGTTATGCTCGGCAATTTTTGCATCTAATAATGCTATATGATCATTTTGTTGTTTAATTAAAGCCATGTGATCATGAATAGCATTGATATCAACATCTCTACATCTATTACAAATAGAAACATGCTCAACGGTAGATGTAGATGGTTTGCAAGATTTTAATTCAACAACCTTAGCATGCAACATATCATTCTTAGTTCTAAGGTTGGAAATTGTAACATTGCAAACATCTAATTCTTTAGCTTTAGCAATTAATTTCTCATTCTCATTTCTAAGGCTAGCAATAGAAACATTCAACTCATCAATCCTAGCAAGCAAATCAACATTATCATTTCTAGGATAGGAAGTTGAATCAATACGAACATGAGAATCAACCTTAGCAATTAAATTAGCATTTTCATTTCTAAGGTTGGCAATAGTGTCATGGCAAGTGCTTAGCTCACTAGATAATTTGTTACATTTTTCTACCTCTAGAGCATAAGCATTTTTAACCTTAACATGTTTCTTATTTTCCTTGATTAGGAAGTCCTCTTGGGAGTCCAAGAGATCGTCCTTTTCATGGATGGCACTAATTAGCTCATTCAATTTTTCTTTTTGTTCCATGTTAAGATTGGCAAAAAGGATACGCAAATTATCTTCCTCACCACTAGCATTATCATCACTAGAAGATTCATATTTAGTGGAGGAGTTAGATTTAACCTTCTTCCTTTTGCCGTCCTTTGCCATGAGGCACTTGTAGCCGACGTTGGGGAAGAGGAGTCCCTTGGTGACGGCGATGTTGGCGGCGTCCTCGTCGGAGGAGGACTCGGTGGAGCTCTCGTCGGAGTCCCATTCCCGGCAAACATGGGCATCGCCGCCCTTCTTCTTGTAGTACTTCTTCTTTTCTCTCCTCTTTCCCTTCTTGTCGTCGCCCCTGTCACTGTCACTAGACATAGGACATTTTGCAATAAAATGACCGGGCTTACCACATTTGTAGCACACTTTCTTGGAGCGGGGTTTGTAGTCCTTCCCCCTCCGTTGCTTGAGGATTTGGCGAAAGCTTTTGATGATTAAAGCCATCTCCTCATTGTCAAGCTTGGAGGCGTCAATTGGTTGTCTACTTGGTGTAGACTCCTCCTTCTTCTCTTCCGTTGCCTTGAAGGCCACCGGTTGCGCCTCGGACGTGGAGGGATCATCAAGCTCGTTGATCTTCTTTGAGCCCTTGATCATACATTCAAAGCTCACAAAATTCCCGATAACTTCCTCAGGGGTCATTAGTGGATATCTAGGATTACCACGAATTAATTGAACTTGAGTGGGGTTAAGGAAAATAAGAGCTCTTAAAATAACCTTAACTACCTCGTGGTCATCCCACTTTTTGCTCCCGAGGTTGCGCACTTGGTTCACCAAGGTCTTGAGCCGATTGTACATATCTTGTGGCTCCTCCCCTTGGCAAAGACGGAAGCGACCGAGCTCCCCCTCGATCGTTTCCCGCTTGGTGATTTTGGTGAGTTCATCACCCTCGTGCGCTGTCTTGAGTAGGTCCCAAATCTCCTTTGCATTCTTCAACCCTTGCACTTTGTTGTATTCCTCCTTGCTTAAAGAGGCGAGGAGTATGGTTGTGGCTTGGGAGTTGAAGTGCTCGATTTGGGCCACTTCGTCCGTATCATAATCCTCATCCCCTACAGAAGGTACCTGTGCTCCAAACTCAACAACATTCCATATACTTTTGTGGAGTGAGGTTAGATGAAATTTCATTAAATCACTCCACCTAGCATAATCTTCGCCATCAAAAGTTGGCGGTTTGCCTAATGGAACGGAAAGTAATGGAGTATGTCTAGATGTACGGGGATAGTGTAAGGGGATCTTACTAAACTTCTTGCGCTCTTGGCGCTTAGAAGTTACGGACGGTGCATCGGAGTCGGAGGTGGATGTTGATGAAGTGTCGGTCTCGTAGTAGACCACCTTCCTCATCCTCTTGTGCTTGTCGCCTCTCCGATACGACTTCTGAGAAGAAGATTTTTCCTTCTTCTCTTTGTGGTGAGAAGAGGAAGATCTTTTCTCCTTCCGTTTGGAGGAGCCCTTCTTCTTCTCCCTCCTCTTGGTGCGGGATTCTTTCGATGAAGTGCTCCCTTGGCTTGTAGTGGGCTTATCGCCGGTCTCCATCTCCCTCTTGGTGTGATCTCCCGACATCACTTCGAGCGGTTAGGCTCTAATGAAGCACCGGGCTCCGATACCAATTGAAAGTCGCCTAGAGGGGGGGTGAATAGGGCGAAACTGAAAAATCTCAAAAATAATCACAACTACAAGCTGGGTTAGCGTTAGAAATATAATAGAGTCCGCGAGAGAGGGCGCAAAACAAATCGCAAGCGAATAATAAAGTGAGACACGCGAATTTGTTTTACCGAGGTTCGGTTCTTTCAAACCTACTCCCCGTTGAGGAGGCCACAAAGGCCGGGTCTCTTTCAACCCTTCCCTCTCTCAAACGGTCCCTCGGACCGAGTGAGCTTCTCTTTCTCAAATCACTTGGGAAACAAACTTTCCACAAGGACAACCACACAATTGGTGTCTCTTGCCTCAATTACAAGTGAGTGTTTGATCACAAGAAAGAATGCCAAAGAAAAAGAAGCGATCCAAGCGCAAGAGCTCAAATGAACACTACAAATCACTCTCTCTAGTCACTAGGGCTTTGTGTGGAGTTGGGAGAGGATTTGATCTTTTTTGGTGTGCTTTGCAATGAATGCTAGCTCTTGTATAGTGGTTGGAAATTGGAAAACTTGGATGCAATGAATGGTGGGGTGGTTGGGGTATTTATAGCCCCAACCACCAAACTTGACCGTTGGTGGAGGCTGTCTGTCGTATGGTGCACCGGACAGTCCGGTGCACACCGGACATGTCCGGTGCCCCCGCCACGTCATCAATGCCGTTGGATTCTGACCGTTGGAGCTTCTGACTTCTGGGCCCGCCTGGATGTCCGGTGCACACCGGACATCTCCTGTTCATTGTCCGGTGCGCCAGTATGGGCGCGCCTGACTACTGCGCGCGCAGAGCGCGCATTGAATGCGCCGCAGGAAGCCGTTGGCGCCGAAATAGCCGTTGCTCTGTGGTTACACCGGACAGTCCGGTGCACACCGGACATGTCCGGTGAATTATAGCGGAGCGGCTGCTGTGCGATCCCGAGGCTGGTGAGTTGCGGAGGCCGCGCTTCCTTGGAGCACCGGACACTGTCCGGTGTACACCGGACAGTCTGGTGAATTATAGCGGAGCGCCTTGAGAAATTCCCGAAGGTGGCGAGTTCGAGTTGGAGTCCTCTGGTGCACCGGACACTGTCCGGTGGCACACCGGACACTGTCCGGTGTACACCGGACAATCCGGTGCCTCCAGACCAGAGGTGCCTTCGGTTGCCTCTTTGCTCCTTTGTTGAATCCAAAACTTGATCTTTTTATTGGCTGAGTGTGAACCTTTTGCACCTGTATAACTTATACACTAGAGCAAACTAGTTAGTCCAATATTTGTGTTGGGCAATTCAACCACCAAAATTATTTAGGGACTAGGTGTAAGCCTAATTCCCTTTCAGCTGGGCATTCCAAGGAGGTTTGGTGAGACTCCAGGACTAAGGCATCATCCTGCTGTTATTAACAAGATTGCTAGAGTAACAATTCTTCCAAAGAGTGGAGATAAGAGCAAGATCAGAGATAAGTCCTGAAACATCATCCACCATATCATGAATGGTGAGGTAATGAATGTGGTGCTATTTATGATGAGGCAATTGAATGACCTTAAGATGGACAAGAACCAGAACTTGGCCTATGCTCCATACATCATGGCTCTCATCAAGGCTAAGACCAGATTTGAGGGTGTTGTGAGATAACTCACACTCCATTTAGGCCTTTCAAAAATGAGATTGGATTCCTCACCAGGCCTCTTACTCCTTTCCCAGATGATGAGGAAGAAGCTGGAGATGATGAAGAAGTTGCTCCTGAGGCTGATGCAGCTGAGCAGATGCCTCCTCCACCTCCTCCTCGGCCTGAGCAGTTCTGGCAGCCTGGTCCAGACTATTTTGATCCTTACTTCCAGCACATGCAGCAAGGGCTCCAGACACACATGGATGCCCGCTTCAGGGCATGATGACCCATATGGACCAGCGCATGGATGCCATGCAGACTCGCTTTGATGATAACTTTGATGCGCTGAACTCTGAGCTTTCTGAGTTTCGCACTCACATCCAAGACACTATTCATGATCCAATTATGACTAGAATGAACAACATGCAGCAGAGCTTTCAGGATAATATGGGGGCCTTGTCCAGTCAGTTTGACAACCTGTCCACCAATGAAAGCATCCAGGATATACGTTAGAGGCAGCAACAGCTCCAGCAAGACTTTGGGCAGTTCTCCTCCATCTTTGACACTTTCAGCACCCATTACTACAGCATGTACCCTCCACCTGGTGATCAGTGAGACCCCTCCTTTATGGCAATTGATGCCAAAAGGGGAGAGAAGAAGCTTGGGGGATGTCATAATCAGGGGAGCTCATGTGGACATTGAGACTTTGCATATGCATGTGCATGTTTACTATTTGAACTTTCTGTCTTATGCATTTGTTGAACTATGTCTTATGTTTGTGGACAAATATCTGTAATATTCTGTGTTTTGAACTATGTCTGTTAAATCTTATGTTTCTATTAGTAGTTCGAATTATTCTGTGAATGGTTGATTGAGGAGTGATTAAATTTGCTGCGCTTACTTTACGTAATACTTCTTGTATGCCTCGATAACCATGATTGTAGGAAGATCTCCATCAAAACTCTAATTGGTTATGTGTGTCATATCTTCAACTAGAAATATCATGCACACATATAGGGGGAGCTATTCCTACACTCTGAGTTTTGTTGAGACTTATTTATCTCTTGGATGGAACTTCAAATCAAGATAAGTCATTTGAAACTCATCTCTAAAATCCTTCTTATACCTAGGGTATGAGGAAGATATGAAAATCATAACCTCTCTTGGATAAAATGTGTAGTGTTGTCATCAATTACCAAAAAGGGGGAGATTGTGAATCATCTAGGCCCCTTAGTGATGTTTTGGTAATTAATGACAACTATATGTGGACTAACAGTTCTTAGAGAAATAAGAATGCAGGTTGGACCACAGAGAACAGGAAACCTTGGAGACTTATAAGCATTGGTTGTGGATCTAGTGAAGGCAAAGGTACAACATAGGTTTTTGTTTTGCTGGTCTCCAGGAGTTTAGAGAAGACATTTGACCAGATTAGTAGGCTAGATGGTCGTACTATTAAGAGGGGTCAATGACTTTGGTCTATGTAAAACTTAGTGCCTCATAGAACATCTAGTAGTTGCATTTGCATGAGGTCTAACAGCGCTTCCAGTTTCAAGAGTTAAAAATCTTTTCAAAAGCGTGTTTGAAAAGTTGCTAAGTCATGGGTCTGGCGGACCATCCGTGATCTATCCAGAGGGGTCCGAAGTTGTTCACTTTGGTCTGGTCCTGTATGTTTGTACTGCGGGCCGTCCGGGCCTTGGGGCCGGACCGTCCACAGTCCAGACTAGAGAGGGTCGCTCTCTGCACAATCCCTGTATTATTGTGCGGACTGTCCGGCCGGGGTCGGCGGACCATCCGCAGGTGCCAAATTGGTTTGGGCAGGGACTATGTGTTTTGAGGCACTTGTACTACGGAGTGTCTGGGGCCTGAGCCCGGACAGTACTAACTCCCAGGTCGCAGACCGTCTGGCCTTGTATGGCGGACAGTCCACGTGTGTTATCTCAACGTAGTCAGAGTTCTGGTGCACCATGTTGCTAAGTGTCGGACGGTCCAGCCAAGGTGAGCGGACTGTTCGGACCTCGCTTTTCTGACAACTCTGACATATTTCAAACGGGAAAACTAGCCGTTACTTGTATGATGGACCGTCCGGCCTAAGGGCGCGAACCGTCCGCGTGTGCGCAGAAGTTGTGGTAGTTGCACATAACGGTTAGAAATTTGAGGTGGACTATAAATAGAAGGGGAGCTCGTGTGTGAGACCTCTCTTGGCCATTCCTTGCACACATTGAGCTCATTTGTGATCCTCCCACTCATTCTCTCACACTCCTTGCTTGAGATTGCATTCTAGTGAGAGATTGAGAGTTCCTAGTGCATTTGCATCCATTGATGATTCTTGAGGCACTAGGTGGTACACCGGGCAAGCGTCATCGGCTTGTTACTCTTGGAGGTTGCCACCTCCTAGACGGCTCGGGTGTTGTCTCTGACGAGCTCTCCAAGAAGATTGTGGAGGAGCCGCAATGTTGATTGTGAGGGGTTCGGGCCTACCTCGCCGGAGCAGCAAAGGCGACGCTAGTGGAAATGAGGTATTGAATGATTTCTTATCCACTTGGCTCAAAGATCAAGCCGCATCTTGATAGAGGAGCAAGTGAGAGCTTGAAGTCCACCTCAACGTGGATTAGGGGTGATCGGCAAATCATCGATACCACGGGATAAAATCCGGTGTCATTCTCTTCTCGTATTACTTATCACTGTGCAAGTAATTAGTATTTCGTGCATTGTCTCTCTTGTATACAATTACTATAGTTGTTTCTCATAGATTGCTTACTTGTTATTACTAGAGAATTTATACCTCTTGTCATATTGATTAAATGTCTCTAGTGTTTTTTTATTTTAGCCAAAACCGTCTATTCACCCCGCCTCTAACCGGTGTCCTAGATCCTACAACCGGACTGTCCGGTGCTAAAAGAAGTCAGCGGTCCAACAGTTAGAAGCTCCAGAACCCTAACAGTTGGGTGACATGGCTGGCGGCGCACCGGACAGTGTCTGGTAGCGCACCGGACTGTCCGGTGCGCCCATCGACAGCAGCCACCCCCAACGGTTGTTTGGTGGTTGAGGGCTATAAATACCCCCCCAACCACCACCACTCCATTCATCCAAGCATTCAACACATTGGATTCAATACAAGAGCAATAGACTTCACTCCAAGACACAAATCAAAGCGATCGATCCACTCAAAGTCCCCAATTCAATTCTAGTGCATTAGGACTTGTGAGAGGATCACTTGTGTTTCTCGTTGCTCTTGTTTGCTTGGTTGGCTTTCTTTTCTTTCTCACTTCTTATTCTCAAGCTTTGTAAGCGAGGCAAGAGACACCAATTGTGTGGTGGTCTGTAACGCCCCGAATTTTGCAGTTGAATTTTTTTCTTTTCTTTACTCGCCAAATTCGGGTGTTACCTTTTCTTTTTCTTTTTCCCCTCGCTAGACCTTGATCTTTTCCAAAGCTAGCGGGATTCGGTTTGGAATTTCCGTGTAAAGAAAAACCCTAAAGTTGTTTTATGTTGTTTGATGCACCATGCCGAACTACGCATTCTTTGATTGTTTGAAAGTGCAAATGCATTCATCTAGAAAAAACGAATTTCGAAAAGGAGATAATCTTTTTCTTTTTCTTTTTCTTTTTCTTTCTTTCTCTCTCCCTCTTCCCCTTTCTCTCTCCCGCGCCATGGGCCCCTGGCCGGCCCAGCCGCCCCCCCCCCCTGCGCGCCCCCCCTCTTGGGCCTTGGTTGGCCCAACCGCCCCCCACCCCCCTCCCCTTTTTTTCCCCAATTCCCTCTCTCCCTCCCTCCCCTTCCTCTCATTTTCTCCCTCCCCACCCTAGCCACCGCCCCTACCCCCTGCTCGGCCGCCCCTGCAGCCGGCCCAACCGCCGCCCTCGGCCGCCCGTCCCCGGTGAGCCCCCTCTCTCCCTCCTCCCTCCCTCTCCCCTCTCCCCTCCTCTCTCCTCGGCCGCTCGCCCTGGCCGCGCCCCAGCGCCCCCGGCCGCCCCCAGCCCGCCCCGGCCGCCCCCAGCCGGCCGCTGGCCACGCCTGGCCGCGCCTGGCCGCGCGCCCGGCCGCGCCTGGCCCCGCCCGCCTGGCCGCGTGCCCGCCTGGCCGCGCGCCCGCTTGGCCGCCTGGCCGCTTGGCCGCCTGGCCGGCTCGGCCGCCCTGGCCCCCGCCTGGCCGCGCGCCCGCTTGGCCGCCTGGCCGCTTGGCCGCCTGGCCGGCTCGGCCGCCTGGCCGGCTCGGCCGCCCTGGCCAGCCCGGCTGCCCCCCCTGCCCCCGGCCGGTTCAACCGCCCCTAGGGCCGGTTCAACCGCCCCCCCCCCTGTTTTTTTATTTTTTTTTTATTTTTATTTTATTTTAGTTTACTTTCTGTGATCATAGTTATTTTATTTTAGGTAGGCTAATCATTGTTCATGCTATTGAAATAGGAAGTTTAATTTAGAACTTCGCTGCGCTAGTTGATTCACGTAATTAATTGTTTATTTCATTCAATGTTGATCAACTTAAAATGACTAGGTTTCCATTAGTGTATATAACAGAATTCTTTTGTTAAGAACCAATTGTAACTGATTATTAGTGCATAAGCTTTAACCCCCTGCGAGACCCTTTCCCGTTTCTTTCTAATCATAATGAATACGATATGGAATGTCATACTTGATGCATACTCACTTTATTTGTTCCCTTGTATGGTGTACTGTTCTTTTGTATTAAATATGTGGATGTATGTATGTTTGCGCTCGCATAGAGAACGATCCGGTCGAAGAGCCCGAGGAATTCGCAGGAGAAGCCCCTGAGCAGCAGTCGGTTGGTGGAGGCAAGTGTCCTTTGACCTATCTCTGTCCTATTCATTCTTTAATTCACCTCCCGCATTACACATTTATACCTAAGGATTGACTAGCTTTTTGTTATCCATGTCCTTGTTTACCTATTTGGGTCGGATTATTACTGCTTAGTCTGATGCTATTGCTCAACTCTAATCAATGAACATGATGTGATTATCTATGATACGCTGTTTCCCCTTCTTATTTATGATTATATTTGTGACCTTCAAGGGGACTTGAGCGGTTTCTCGAGTGCCTCTCCGTAAGGACCTGTTCAATGGATGACCGCCCGGGAAAACAGTGCAACCATGAGGGTGGAATGGGACGCCCTTAGCTGAATAATTAGAGGAACCGGGGTGTAGCTCGCTTCGCCGTCGTGCCGTCAATGGGGCTCGGTGTATGCGGCTCGCTCTGCCAAGGTTGATTTGTCCCTTGGGGAGGAGTGCGATACATTTAGGAAACCTAACGGGCGGCTACAGCCTCGGGGAATCTTTGTAAAGGCTACGTAGTGATGCCCTGCTGGACCACCTAGGTAGTGGTCAATGGGGAGTAGCTCTCTCTGGGCAGAAAGGGAATCACGGCTTATGGGTAAAGTGCGCAACCTCTGCAGAGTGTTATGAAACTGATATATCAGTCGTGCTCACGGTTATGAGCGGCCAAGGGAGCTCCAGAGATTAGTGATACTTGATCAGAGATATTTTGGTACAGGTGGCAATGAGATTGATGGTTCTGATTATGATTATGGTATTGGTAAGTGGTATTCTTTCCGTTTGGAAAGGATACATTGGGCTAATAACTTGGGTTAATGTTAAAACCTAGCTCTCTACTAGTAAGTAATAACCTGACTAACTAAAAGCAACTGCTTGACTTATCCCCACATAAAGCTAGTCCACTACAGCCAAACAGGATACTTGCTGAGTATGTTGATGTGTACTCACCCTTGCTCTACACACCAAACCCCCCCCCCCCAGGTTGTCAGCATTGCAACCACTGCTCAGGCGAAGATGAAGCTGTGGAAGGAGACTTCCAGGAGTTCCAGGACTACGACGAGTTCTAGGTGTGGGTTAGCGGCAACCCCCAGTCGGCTGCCTGTGAAGGCCGTGTTATCTACGTTTCTTTTCCGCACTTTGATTTATTGTAAGAACTATATGGACGTCTCAGACGTATGATGTAATCAACTATTATTTTCCCTTTTAATACTATTTTGAGCACTGTGTGATGATGTCCATGTTATGTAACTGCTGTGTACGTGAATAACTGATCCTGGCACGTACATGGTTCGCATTCGGTTTACCTTCTAAAAACCGGGTGTGACATAAGTGGTATCAAAGCCGTGCTGACTGTAGGACCGCTAACCTAGAGTAGAATGGTCGTTCTAAGGATTATAGACCTCTGTCCTTGCCTTGACTTTGGTACCCCTTCAAAAGTTGGTCATACTGACCAAACCTATGTTCTACTATATATTATACCTTGCTGAAAATTACGTTTTATTCTGATCCTTCATTTATTTATGATTCATTACTTGCTGGTCATATTAATTCTGTTCTCACCCTTTTGCTTGCGATGTCTTTTGTAGATGGCTCGACTTAGACACACTGCACGAAAGTCCGTCATCCCCTTCTTACCCTCCCGCCTTGCTGAGCGTCCGCTTCGCCGTCCCGTGGCCGGACAGTCCAGCCACTTGGAGAGACTGCACCACCGCCTGCATGAGGAGCAGGAACGTCGACGACAGGAGCAGCAGGGCTCTTCCTTCTCGCTCCAGCAGGAGATAGAGTCTGTGAGGAGCTGCTCTCCTGTGCTTCCCTTGGAGGCGCCCCCTGCACCACCATTGGGCATCCCAGCTTCTGGAGTAGCTGCTGGAGGAGACCCAGATGACGGAGGTGGCTACGACATCCCGAGCTACGACATCGACCTCTCTGCTAACCATGAGCCGGAAGGATGGGTTGCTCGACCCATCACTCGCGACGCTGCTCGCGGGTGTCACTTCCACGACGCGCTCGACACCCTGCTGCGTCAGGCACTTGACCGGCGTACTTGGTCCATCGAGTATCGCTGTGTGGTCTACCAGCATAGTCGCGGGGTCTACCCGGACCGCTGGGAGGCGACCTGTTTGGTGCGCCGTCCGGAGAACAGTCTCCAGGGCGCGGAGGCTTGCTCAGAGCACTATTCTATCTCCGAGCGGGACTCAGCTGAGGCAGCCATGCAGGATGCTGCACGGCGTGCGCTTTCGCACTACTGCTCGGTTCTCGGTGGGGTAGCTGACGGTCTCGACCTGAAGTATTACCCCCGCCGTCCATCTGGCAGCACAGGAGGCGTGATTGTTTCACCTGCTGGTGAGGACAATCCTAGGTTGAGCAGCACAGTCAACCTAGCCGCCGTGCTAAACACGGAGCTGGACCATGCATTAGACGAGCTGAGTAGGGCTCGTGCTGAAATCGCCCTGCTGCGGGCTGAGCGCGCGGAACATCGTCACTTGGATGATGGTTCCCCCGCTCCCGTTGGGACTCAGCACCCGTACCGCTCACCTCGGCGTGGACTCCAGTCTTATGGCAATCCCGACTGCAAGACCAAGATAAATCTAGAACCATAGATCGTTAGAGTTGGATCTTGTAATTAATACGAAATATATATACATAGAAGCTTCAGTCTTAGCGTTAGTCTCGGTCTTAGTTAGTCTTAGTTAGACAGGGTAGTTTGCTATATCCTGTGCATTTATGTTTGTCATGATGAACTATGTTTGGTTTGGATCTTTGTAATGATTGTCACCAGAGTGTGGGTATCCCCTGCATTTTGGCTTACCTATTATGTTAATGGAGTTAGTTATATAGTTGGGAAACCCTTTATTCTACTTTCCTCTTTATCTGAGAAGCTGTGTGGTCTGTGTTGGAGATCAGTGAAGATGCTCATCTGTTCAGTGCTGTTGGAGAATTCTATACTCTTTTCTTATGCTGCAAGATTTGCCAGATCAGTTCTGATGTGTGGTTGCGTTCTGCAGATGTCAGAGAACAGGCGCAGAGGAGGAAGGCGTGCTCAGCAGGAGCAAGCCAGTCAGCAAGATGAGGCGCCCCAGCAGCAGCTGCCACCCCCCGCCCCCGATGTCGATCGAGCAGATGTTTCTGATGCAGACTCAGGCAGTTCAAGCCATCGGTCAAACTCTGGCCGCCATTCAGCAGCAGCAGCAGCAAGCACCACCCCAGCCTCAGATGCCTCAGATGCCTAGAGACAAGCGTGCTGAATTCATGAGAGGTCATCCACCAACGTTCGCTCACTCTTCTGACCCCATGGATGCTGAAGATTGGCTGCGCACTGTGGAGCGGGAGTTGCATACCGCTCAGTGTGATGACAGGGAGAAAGTCTTGTATGGTCCCCGTCTGTTGAGAGGAGCAGCCCAATCATGGTGGGAGTCTTACCTCGCCACCCATGCCAACCCCGATACCATCACCTGGGAAGAGTTCAGAGGTAGCTTTCGTCAGTACCATGTGCCTGCAGGTCTGATGACAGTGAAGAAGGAGGAGTTCCTGGCCCTTAAGCAAGGGTCATTGTCTGTCAGTGAGTATCGAGACAGGTTTCTACAATTGTCTCGCTATGCTCCTGAGGATGTCAACACCGACGCCAAGCGACAATACCGTTTCTTGAGAGGCTTGGTTGACCCCCTGCAGTATCAGTTGATGAATCACACCTTCCCGACATTCCAGCACCTGATTGACAGAGCAATCATGACAGAAAGGAAGCGTAAGGAGATGGAGGATCGTAAGCGCAAGATCAGTGGACCCCAGTCTGGAAGCAGCAGCCGTCCTCGTTTCTCAGGCAATCAACCTCAGCAGTTCAGGCAGAACCAGCGTCCACCTCAGCAGCATCAGCAGCGTCAGCAGTATCAGCAGTTCCAAAGGCAGTACCCTCAGCATCAGTACCAGAACCGTCAGAGCAATCAATCAGGAGGCCAGTTTCAGAGGCAGAATCAGCAGACGCCTCGTCTTCCTGCCCCCGCAACTCAGCAGAGCAATCAGGCAGCACCAGCTCAGGTTGGAAACAGGGCATGTTTCCACTATGGAGAGCAAGGCCACTGGGTGATGCAATGTCCGAAGAAGGCAGCCCAGCAGCAGTCAGGCCCCAATGCCCCAGCGAAGCAGAATGTGTCCCAGCCTGGAGCCGGCAACCGCTCTCAGCAGCGCTATAATCATGGAAGACTGAATCACTTGGAGGCTGAAGCAGTTCAGGAGACCCCCGGCATGACAGTAGGTATGTTCCCAGTCGATTCCCATATTGCAGAAGTGTTATTTGATACTGGAGCAACGCATTCTTTTATTACTGCATCATGGGTAGAAGCACATAATCTTCCAATTACTACCATGTCAACCCCCATTCAAATTGACTCAGCCGGTGGTAGAATTCGAGCTGATAGCATATGTTTGAATGTAAGTGTGGAAATAAGGGGGATAGCGTTTCCCGCTAACCTTATAGTAATGGGTACTCAGGGAATAGATGTCATCCTAGGGATGAATTGGCTAGATAAGTATCAGGCAGTTATCAGTTGTGATAAAAGGACAATCAAGTTGGTGTCCCCACTAGGAGAGGAAGTGGTGACCGAGTTAGTCCCGCCTGAGCCGAAGAAAGGAAGTTGTTATCAGATGGCTGTCGATAGCAGTGAAGCAGACCCGATTGAGAGTGTCAAGGTTGTGTCTGAATTCCCAGATGTGTTTCCAAAGGATTTACCGGGTATGCCACCAGAGCGGAAAGTTGAATTCGCCATAGAGCTTCTTCCTGGAACCGCCCCTATCTTTAAGAGAGCTTACAGAATATCTGGACCAGAGTTGGTTGAGCTTAAGAAGCAGATTGATGAGCTGTCAGAGAAAGGTTACATCCGGCCAAGCACCTCGCCTTGGGCCGCCCCTGTCCTATTTGTGGAAAAGAAAGATGGCACCAAGAGGATGTGTATCGATTATCGAGCTTTGAATGAAGTCACGATCAAGAACAAGTATCCCTTGCCCAGAATAGAAGATCTGTTTGACCAGTTGAGAGGAGCCAGTGTGTTCTCCAAGATTGATCTGAGGTCAGGTTATCATCAGCTCAGGATCCGGCCTTCGAATATTCCGAAGACGGCATTCATTACCAAGTATGGTTTGTATGAGTTCACAGTGATGTCTTTTGGTTTGACCAATGCACCAGCGTTCTTTATGAACTTGATGAACAGTGTATTCATGGATTACCTTGATAAGTTTGTGGTGGTATTCATTGATGACATTCTGGTTTATTCTCAAAGTGAAGAAGAGCATGCAGATCATTTGAGGATGGTATTGCAGAGATTGCGAGAGCACCAGTTGTATGCAAAGTTGAGCAAGTGTGAGTTCTGGATCAGTGAAGTCCTGTTCTTGGGTCATATAATCAACAAGGAAGGATTGGCTGTGGATCCGAAGAAAGTGGCAGACATTCTGAACTGGAAAGCGCCAACGGATGCTCGAGGAATCAAGAGCTTCATTGGAATGGCCGGATATTATCGGCGATTCATTAAAGGGTTTTCGAAGATTGCGAAACCAATGACAGCGTTGCTAGGCAACAAGGTTGAGTTCAAGTGGACCCAGAAATGCCAAGAAGCCTTTGAAGCGCTGAAAGAGAAGTTGACAACAGCGCCTGTCTTAGTCTTGCCTGATGTGCACAAGCCCTTCTCTGTGTATTGTGATGCTTGTTACACAGGTTTGGGATGCGTGTTGATGCAAGAGGGAAGAGTTGTGGCTTACTCGTCCCGGCAGTTAAAGATTCATGAGAAGAACTACCCAATCCATGATCTAGAGTTGGCAGCAGTGGTTCACGCACTGAAGACATGGAGGCACTATCTGTATGGACAGAAATGCGATGTTTACACAGACCACAAGAGTCTGAAGTACATATTCACTCAGTCAGAATTGAACATGAGGCAACGAAGATGGTTAGAGCTGATCAAAGACTATGAGTTGGAGATCCATTACCATCCAGGCAAAGCAAACGTAGTGGCAGATGCTTTGAGCAGAAAGAGTCAAGTCAATCTGATGGTCGCTCGTCCGATGCCTTATGAGTTGGCCAAGGAGTTCGACAGGTTGAGTCTCGGATTTCTGAATAATTCGCGAGGAGTCACAGTTGAATTGGAACCTACCTTGGAGCGCGAAATCAAAGAAGCGCAGAAGAATGATGAGAAGATCAGTGAGATCCGGCGACTGATTCTAGATGGCAGAGGGAAAGATTTTCGAGAAGATGCTGAAGGTGTGGTATGGTTCAAAGACCGCTTGTGTGTTCCCAATGTCCAGTCTATTCGGGAGTTGATTCTCAGGGAAGCTCATGAGACAGCTTATTCGATTCACCCTGGCAGTGAGAAGATGTATCAGGATCTGAAGAAGAAATTCTGGTGGTATGGAATGAAGAGGGAAATCGCAGAGCATGTGGCTATGTGCGATAGTTGCCGAAGAATTAAGGCAGAGCACCAGAGACCTGCTGGATTGTTGCAACCGTTGCAGATCCCTCAGTGGAAATGGGATGAAATCGGTATGGATTTCATAGTCGGATTGCCTCGCACTCGAGCCGGCTACGATTCTATTTGGGTAGTAGTGGACCGTTTGACCAAGTCAGCCCACTTCATACCTGTCAAGACCAACTATAGCAGTGTAGTATTGGCAGAGTTGTACATGTCTCGGATCGTTTGTCTTCATGGTGTGCCAAAGAAGATAGTGTCAGACAGAGGAACGCAGTTCACCTCTCATTTCTGGCAGCAGTTGCATGAAGCCTTGGGCACACATCTGAATTTCAGTTCAGCTTATCACCCGCAGACAGATGGCCAGACCGAAAGAACCAATCAAATTCTTGAAGATATGTTGAGAGCCTGTGCGTTGCAAGATCAGTCCGGATGGGACAAGCGATTGCCTTATGCAGAGTTTTCCTATAACAACAGTTATCAGGCCAGTTTGAAGATGTCACCATTTCAGGCGCTTTATGGAAGGAGTTGTAGAACTCCGTTGCAATGGGATCAGCCTGGAGAGAAGCAAGTGTTCGGGCCAGATATTTTGCTTGAAGCCGAAGAGAACATCAAGATGGTCCGAGAAAATCTGAAGATAGCGCAATCGAGGCAGCGAAGCTATGCAGACACAAGAAGAAGAGAGCTGAGTTTCGAAGTCGGAGACTTTGTCTATCTGAAAGTGTCACCGATCAGAGGAGTCAGAAGATTCGGAGTGAAAGGCAAGCTAGCACCCCGCTACATTGGTCCGTATCAAATCCTCTCAAAGCGTGGAGAAGTGGCCTATCAGCTCAGCCTGCCAGAGAATTTGTCTGCTGTGCATGATGTCTTTCATGTGTCTCAGTTGAAGAAGTGTTTGCGTGTGCCAGAAGAGCAGTTGCCAGTGGAAGGTCTGGAAGTCCAGGAGGACTTGACCTATGTTGAGAAGCCAGCTCAGATCCTTGAGATTGCAGACAGAGTCACCCGAAGGAAAACCATCAGAATGTGCAAAGTCAGATGGAATCACCACTCTGAGGAAGAAGCAACCTGGGAGCGTGAAGATGATTTGATGGCTAAGTACCCAGAGCTCTTTGCTAGCCAGCCCTGAATCTCGAGGGCGAGATTCTTTTAAGGGGGATAGGTTTGTAACGCCCCGAATTTTGCAGTTGATTTTTTTTCTTTTCTTTACTCGCCAAATTCGGGCGTTACCTTTTCTTTTTCTTTTTCCCCTCGCTAGACCTTGATCTTTTCCAAAGCTAGCGGGATTCGGTTTGGAATTTCCGTGTAAAGAAAAACCCTAAAGCTGTTTTATGTTGTTTGATGCACCATGCCGAACTACGCATTCTTTGATTGTTTGAAAGTGCAAATGCATTCATCTAGGAAAAACGAATTTCGAAAAGGAGATAATCTTTTTCTTTTTCTTTTTCTTTCTTTCTCTCTCCCTCTTCCCCTTTCTCTCTCCCGCGCCGTGGGCCCCTGGCCGGCCCAGCCGCCCCTCCCTGCGTGCCCCCCCCCCTCTTGGGCCTTGGTTGGCCCAACCGCCCCCCCACCCCCTCCCCTTTTTTTTCCCCAATTCCCTCTCTCCCTCCCTCCCCTTCCTCTCATTTTCTCCCTCCCCACCCTAGCCGCCGCCCCTACCCCCTGCTCGGCCGCCCCTGCAGCCGGCCCAACCGCCGCCCTCGGCCGCCCGTCCCCGGTGAGCCCCCTCTCTCCCTCCTCCCTCCCTCTCCCCTCTCCCCTCCTCTCTCCTCGGCCGCTCGCCCTGGCCGCGCCCCAGCGCCCCCGGCCGCCCCCAGCCCGCCCCGGCCGCCCCCAGCCCGCCCCAGCCGCCCCCAGCCGGCCGCTGGCCGCGCCTGGCCACGCCTGGCCGCGCCTGGCCGCGCGCCCGGCCACGCCTGGCCCCGCCCGCCTGGCCGCGCGCCCGCTTGGCCGCCTGGCTGCTTGGCCGCCTGGCCGGCTCGGCCGCCCTGGCCCCCGCCTGGCCGCGCGCCCGCTTGGCCGCCTGGCATTAAGTGATTTAGGAGTATGGCCTTATCTTGTGTACCAGCATTAAGTAACTTACTCTAGATTAGATCATAATAGATTAGATAAAATCTAGATTAGGTTGGATATGACTAGGTTAGACTAGTTTAGGTTAGATAGATCTTCCTGGGTAGGATATATTTTATCAGGATATGTTAAAAATCTCTGTTAGGTTAAAATAGAGGGGTTATGCAACTATCAGATGGGTAAGGTAGTTGCATAAGGTCAAGTTGATATAGGGCACCAATTTAGGTTAACACTTATTTATAGGAGTAAGGTCTAATCTATTTCACTAGTATTAATCTGTTAAGTAACCCACTTTAGATTAGATTGGATTATATTAGAGTAGATGGGATCTAGATTAGATTGGCATGACTAGTTTGACTAGATATGATCTAATTAATTTGCATTAGATCATGGTTGTTAAACTAGGGTGGATAAGTATGATTATTAGGATAAGACAGATCCATAAAGATAAGATAGAATCTTTTGAGGTCAGTTAGATCTATTAGGATAAGATAGAATCTTTTCAAGACAAGATGAATCTTATTAAGGTAAGAGAGGGTCTTTTAAGATAAGATGGATCTATTAAACTTGATATATGTTTAATGGGGGATAATCTATGTTGTCTATTTTATAAATATTCTCCCTTATGTCTAGGTGTAAATATAGATGCAATTATGGACATTACTCCACAACCCATCGCACTCAATCAAAGATTCAAATCAAACAAATATCATAAGAACAATCACTCAAGCGTATAGATGCCTAAAAATAGTTTTGTTTTTGCTCCTAAGATTAGGTCTCCTATTCCTAAAGGTCACTTTAGGCACAGGATTTCAAAGTGTGAAATCCACATTTGTCTTTAGAAGGAAAAGGTAAGAATAATCAGAGTGAAGCGGAAATAGATGAGAAAAGATTAAGGAAAGTTTAGAAAAGAATCAGAGTAGCAGAGGTAAGTAAATAATGGTTGTCCAGTTCTATCTAGGTTTCGTCCTACAGTCAACATTCCTCTGATACCACTTCTGTAACACCCGGATTTTAGGGGCACCAAGACCCGGGCGCGAACATAAACACCAGGTATGCTGGGACCAAGTCTCACACATATGATGTATAGTGGCACAGGATCGAATGTCACATCTTTATATATAACAGTTCTATACAAAATAAATAATTACATTATAAGGAGACAACGGTCCAGCAACCCAAAGTTGACTGGGAGACGACGACCTAGACCTCTCACGAACACATCGCAGCATCCTCCAAGCGCCTCATCCTGCGGTACCTGTTCTTGACCTGTGGGGTGTGTGAGACAGCAAGAGTGAGCTCACATACGTTCATCGCTCAACAAGTTGTGGGGAATAATGTGCATGAACTCGCCAAAGGTGGGAGCTCACGTGAAGTGTAAGGCTTACCAAAGAAGATGGTTAGAGCTGAGCATTGCTTTTAAAGTTGGTCAAAATTTTATTAGCAGTTACTAAGTATAAGTAAATACCAACCCAGTTGAATAGTAGAACAAAAGTAACAACTTCACGTGCGATGCAATGCATATGACAAATTGAGTTTAAGTTCCATAATTTAATCATGTGAGGGTCCGAGCTGCTCATGACCGTGAGCACGGCTAGTATACCAGTTTTACACTCTGCAGAGGTTGCGCATCTTTACCCACAAGTCGTGTATCCCATGTCGCCAGGGTTTGCAAGGCCCTTAGACACTACCGAGGTGAATGGCTAGGGATCCACTACGAGGCCTTTACAAAGTTCCACTAGCTTCCGAAAACCCGCTACAGTTTATAGGAAGTTCCAATGCAGGAATCCCTTGCAGGACCGCCATCGCAGCAAAATCCTCCCGAGGGCCTCCCTACACTGACCACTCCCCTACTGCCCTTGCCCCTTTCGGGTAAGGTAGTCTTCCACTAGCTTTCCTAATTAATCAGCCAAGGGGTCCCATTCCTCCCTTGTGGTAGCACTGTTTTCCCGGGTGGTCGCTCCATGTTCCAATTAACATAATGATCTTATCATGAACAGTAATAATAAACATATAATAAAAGTGTGATCATGAATAATATACCTTCATACCCAAAACCACATAAAGCACTAGCAAGTACTACCCAAAAAGTTCAGTGGTAAACAAGGTATAAAGATAGACAAACTAGGGTAACCTATTGGGTCCCATCAAAATTAACCTATGCAGATCATTATGATTAATTAGAACATGAGCGGGTAAAAAGAAGTGATCAAGGGCACAACTTGCCTGGGCCTTGAGAATCCAGGTACCAGGATGATCTTCAGGTGACTCGTGACCTCACTGCTAGTCGTAGCAATACAAACAAACAGTGTAGGCAAAATTTAACATCACACCAAACAAGTAAACAAAATACATAATAATAATCTACACATTAAAATAAGATTCTAGGAACAGGAATCATTAATTTTGGAGTTATAGATTTTAAGTTATGGATTTTCTAATGTTTTATGTGTTTAATACAAGATTAAGTATTAGATAAATTTAAATGAGCCTTTCATGCCAAAACAGAGGCACAAAATGATGAAGAATATTATTACAAAATTTTAGAAACTGGAATGGTTCAATTTGGAGCTAAAATGAATTTTCTATGAATTATCTAAGTTCTAGCAATTATTTTCATATTAAAAATCTATTTTCTATTTTATTTATTCAATTTAAACGAGTTCTGGACTGGGCCTCATTTACTGGGAAACACAGGGTTCTCTGCGTAAGATTCCCGAGACTCAGTCAACAGTGCCCATGGACTGCGGGTTGATTTAAACTAAAGTCGGGGGCTCTTTAACAAAAGTGCCAGCGCGAAGGGGTATCATTAAATCTGAGTCGCCCGATCGGAGATGGGCGCACGAGATTAGATCGCGATTCCAGTGAACCGGTACGCATTTATAACCGTCCGATCGACGACCGACGATCAGGATTTTAAATACCCACGATCTAATCTCTCCCATACGATTTCGATCCAACGGCTCTGATCAAGATAAACGAATGGGTATGCGATGCTCTAATCGGAGCCCTCCATCCCCGCATCAACGGCCCACGTTTCATCTTCTACACCCGATCCAGGAACGACAGCGCCGCCCGCGTTCGCGGCGGACCATCGCCGGAGAGCGCATGACTCCCGCCCCTGGTGTAGAATTCCTCGCCGCGCTGGTTGCTATGCTATGAGATGCAGGTGGCGAACCAAGTCCGGGGATACATACCGGGGATTAGGTCACCAGGAGGCTCGCCCACGGCGCACGGCGGAAGTCACGACGACGGTGAGCAATTCCGGTGGCCACGAGGTTCCTTGCCGCCCACCGACGACACCAATCGCTTCGTGGCCCGACGCCGATCCTCGTAGAGCACTAACCAAACCCCGAACGGCGCAGCAAGTCGATGACCGCGGAGCTATGGCGGTGCACAGTGGTCACGGGGCGTGGCCAGGCTTTTATAGGCTCAGGCAGAGTCCGAGCCGAAGCACAACAGTAGCGGAAACCACGGGGTTTGTTGGCGCGGCAATTGCGGCGAGCAGATCGATCACCCAACGGAATCCCGAGGCCAGTGGCGAGCGGCGCGCGATTTCGTTCTGAGTCCGAGGGGTTGAGGACGCATCTGACACCGGGACCCACCAGTCAGTGAGACAAGCTGCGCCAACAGGAAACACGGGCGGAATCCAGCCCAAGGCCGACCGGTTGGGCCCGCGCACCAGTGACCCAGGCGATCGCGACGTAAATTACCCGAGGGGCCCGCTGGTCAGTAGCAGTGGGGAGGTTTGGCGAGCGCGCACGGGAGGCTGCCCGGTGGGGCCTGGTCGTCAGCGCGCGGCGGGGTGAAGTTGGGCTGCGCGGGTGGAAAGCTGGAGCGGGCCAAATTCCAGGTTGGTGGCCCAGTTAAGCTTTTCTTCTTTTTCTTTTTATTTTGTATTTTCTTTTCTCCATTTTCAAATCCAATTTGAGTTCAAATTTAAATTCAAACTTTGTGAATAACTTGTCCTCAGTTTGAAAGGTATAATTTAATAATATAAGTGTGAAGGATGTTTATTCTGATTTTTATTTTATTTTATGTAGTATTTTTCTTAGTTCTTCCCTTCTCTTTTATTTTCTATTTTCTATTCCAAATTCAAATTTATACTTCTATTTTAGTTTTCAGATTTTTCAAATGTATCAATTGAAACCCAAAGGTGAATATAAACCATACTATTTTAATATTATTAATTTAAGTTTTATTCTCCTTGTTATTTATTTCATGGGATGTATAAATGGTTTCTTTTAAAAGAAAATTCTTTTCTCATCACTTTCTTATTCCCTAATTTCCAAATCATTATGATACTTTGCTCAGATTTCTTCTACCAATCCCCAATTCAGAATTTGGGTGTTACACTTGGCCGCCTGGCCGGCTCGGCCGCCCTGGCCAGCCCGGCTGCCCCCCTGCCCCCGGCCGGTTCAACCGCCCCTAGGGCCGGTTCAACCGCCCCCCCTGTTTTTTTATTTTTTTTTATTTATTTTTATTTTATTTTAGTTTACTTTCTGTGATCATAGTTATTTTATTTTAGGTAGGCTAATCATTGTTCATGCTATTGAAATAGGAAGTTTAATTTAGAACTTCGCTGCGCTAGTTGATTCACGTAATTAATTGTTTATTTCATTCAATGTTGATCAACTTAAAATGACTAGGTTTCCATTAGTGTATATAACAGAATTCTTTTGTTAAGAACCAATTGTAACTGATTATTAGTGCATAAGCTTTAACCCCCTGCGAGACCCTTTCCCGTTTCTTTCTAATCATAATGAATACGATATGGAATGTCATACTTGATGCATACTCACTTTATTTGTTCCCTTGTATGGTGTACTGTTCTTTTGTATTAAATATGTGGATGTATGTATGTTTGCGCTCGCATAGAGAACGATCCGGTCGAAGAGCCCGAGGAATTCGCAGGAGAAGCCCCTGAGCAGCAGTCGGTTGGTGGAGGCAAGTGTCCTTTGACCTATCTCTGTCCTATTCATTCTTTAATTCACCTCCCGCATTACACATTTATACCTAAGGATTGACTAGCTTTTTGTTATCCATGTCCTTGTTTACCTATTTGGGTCAGATTATTACTGCTTAGTCTGATGCTATTGCTCAACTCTAATCAATGAACATGATGTGATTATCTATGATACGCTGTTTCCCCTTCTTATTTATGATTATATTTGTGACCTTCAAGGGGACTCGAGCGGTTTCTCGAGTGCCTCTCCGTAAGGACCTGTTCAATGGATGACCGCCCGGGAAAACAGTGCAACCATGAGGGTGGAATGGGACGCCCTTAGCTGAATAATTAGAGGAACCGGGGTGTAGCTCGCTTCGCCGTCGTGCCGTCAATGGGGCTCGGTGTATGCGGCTCGCTCTGCCAAGGTTGATTTGTCCCTTGGGGAGGAGTGCGGTACATTTAGGAAACCTAACGGGCGGCTACAGCCTCGGGGAATCTTTGTAAAGGCTACGTAGTGATGCCCTGCTGGACCACCTAGGTAGTGGTCAATGGGGAGTAGCTCTCTCCGGGCAGAAAGGGAATCACGGCTTATGGGTAAAGTGCGCAACCTCTGCAGAGTGTTATGAAACTGATATATCAGCCGTGCTCACGGTTATGAGCGGCCAAGGGAGCTCCAGAGATTAGTGATACTTGATCAGAGATATTTTGGTACAGGTGGCAATGAGATTGATGGTTCTGATTATGATTATGGTATTGGTAAGTGGTATTCTTTCCGTTTGGAAAGGATACATTGGGCTAATAACTTGGGTTAATGTTAAAACCTGGCTCTCTACTAGTAAGTAATAACCTGACTAACTAAAAGCAACTGCTTGACTTATCCCCACATAAAGCTAGTCCACTACAGCCAAACAGGATACTTGCTGAGTATGTTGATGTGTACTCACCCTTGCTCTACACACCAAACCCCCCCCCCCCCAGGTTGTCAGCATTGCAACCACTGCTCAGGCGAAGATGAAGCTGTGGAAGGAGACTTCCAGGAGTTCCAGGACTACGACGAGTTCTAGGTGTGAGTTAGCGGCAACCCCCAGTTGGCTGCCTGTGAAGGCCGTGTTATCTACGTTTCTTTTCCGCACTTTGATTTATTGTAAGAACTATATGGACGTCTCAGACGTATGATGTAATCAACTATTATTTTCCCTTTTAATACTATTTTGAGCACTGTGTGATGATGTCCATGTTATGTAACTGTTGTGTACGTGAATAACTGATCCTGGCACGTACATGGTTCGCATTCGGTTTACCTTCTAAAAACCGGGTGTGACATGGTCCTTGCGGGGTCTTAGTAACCCGTGAGACTAAGAAAGAAGCCTCACTTGGTCTAAGTGACCGTTTGAGAGAGGGAAAGGGTTGAAAGAGACCCGCTCTTTGTGACCACCTCAATGGGGACTAGGTTCTTTAGAACCAAACCTCGGTAAAACAAATCACTGTGTCATCCACTTTACTTCTTGGTTGATTTGTTTTCCCCCTCTCTCTCGGACTCTGATTTAATTCTAACACTAACCTCGGCTTGTAGTTTGTGTTTTAAGTTGTAAATTTCAGATTATACCTATTCACCCCCCTCTAGGTGACTTTCAATAACCTGTAAAGGAGTCTTACTTTGAAGTTTGAGTAAAACAAGCTGCCAATGATGTGTTGTCATCTATAGCAACTAATATCCTTTTCTAGCTTCGGAAATCCAATGCTCTTAGATAAAGTGTTTATAATCTTAGCCCCGGTATGGTCGCGAATGCATCCCAGAATCTCTTCATCAACCCCGCCGAAGAGCATCGATCTAGGTTGGTGGCCACAAGATATGACAAATTCCTTCAATTCTGATATGTACTCTTCGGAAAGTTGCTAGCCGCCCAGGTGCCGAAGGTCGAAATTCATATCTTCCAAAGAGGTTTCTTCAATTCTCTTCCCCTTATCAGAAGGCACTGCGACTATATCTTTCTCAGCAACCACATCTGATATAAGTCTGTCAATTTCTGACATTGTGGTTGCAAGATTATCGGCTTCAGCTCCGGTGGTGTCTTCAGCATCGACGGGTATAATAGCTTTATCCGCCGAAGCTAGGGGCAGGGTCTGTTCAATAGCTTCCATCACATTCATCATCTGTCGCTTCTTTTGCCCCCCCGTTTTTCCCCTCGGCAGCCAAAGCGATTTCCTTTGACTGCAAAAGGCTAGTCAGATCCAACCTCTGAGGACTTAGCAGTGCAAATGGGAAGGGTTCAGTCATTACCTTCAAAATTTTTGAAACCGAAGCAGCAGAAGGCAAAGAAGGCCCCATAATCTGCTTTGGCATATCTTATGCCTCCATTTCCACAGAAGATACCCTGACAAGTTTCCATTTCTTGGGAGCCGTTTCTTTCGGCTCCGATAGAGTTTTCTGCTTCTTCAAAGCTTTTTGGTCCTCCTTGACTGACCAGATGGCCTATCTTTTCAGAATGCTGACAATTCTTTTTCTTTTGACTCCTCCAGCCCCTTTGTCAAGTCTTTCGTAATCAGAATACTCAAAGTTCAAAGCGTCCATCACACGGTTCAACCTTCGTTTTGGGTGGGTGCCGAAGGCAGCAGCCGTCAACTGATCCTCTTTCTTCGTATAATTTCCAAGAATTTCATTACGCATAGTTTCTATTAATTCCAACCATTCATTGCATGGTTTCTTGAATCTTTTCAGGAACTTAAACCGATAAGGCAGCCAGACAAGTTCATACTTTTTCCCTTCTTCTTTCTTCGGCATTCCCCAACCACCAAAGGTCGGAAATGTCCTGTTTGCCAAATATTCTTGCACTAAGTCTCTAGTGCTGATATGCTCAGCCACGACCCTGAACTCCACTTTGACCAACTGGCAAGGAGACTCCAACTGCACATTGCACAAGGGCCAAGTCATGCCGAAGTTCAATCCCAACGGACTCATCACCATGCTCATGAGTTTCTCCCTTTTCTTCTCGTCATCTTTCACGTAAAACCACTCGTTCGTCCACCCAGTCGGCCATTTGGTGCGGTAGCCTATCGCGAGGTCCTTTGTGTCCTTTCATATGCGAAGTTGTAGCATCCGAAGTTCTTGCACAGGCCGTCAGCTCTTGCCTTCGTCTGATAATGAAGCTCGTGTACCTGGCAGAACCCTTCGGCGTTGGCACTTTTTCCTTGGCTTCGAAGAGCCCAGATATACACGCTGAGCCTAACAATGGCGTTCGAGGTCAGCTAATGTAGCTAGATTTCAAACTTTTTCAAAACTTCGCCTATCATTTCATAAAGGGGAACGGAAGTCCTGCCCTAAAGAAGCTCTTGAAGACTACAACTTCATCTTCTTTCGTCTCTAGAATTGTCTCCTCTCCAACAAAGCGAACCAGTTCATCATCATTTTCTCCAAAATATCCTAGCTTCTTCATTAGAACTAGATCTTCAGCTTTAACTATGGATCTCCCAAATTCAACATGGCTGGGCTTAGTCGGACATAGAATGATATCATCATCCTCACTTTCATTATCACTTTCAGCTTCAGCCACGGTCTGTTCAGCTTCGGCATTAGTTTCTTCCTCCACAACCAGCCCAGAGGGCCTCATCATTTCTGAGATGGGAGCTGTCTCAGTCATTTCATTCTCATCTCTCTCGTGGGTTACCCTTGCAGTTGATCTTACTCTGGCCATTTCGCTGTTCGGACTCTCACAAACAAAGTTGTGCTTGAGCGGTGAAATGCTTGTTCAAAGTATAATGCGGAAAGCTTCGGCTTCGGTGAAATTTTTCAATAGCACAACGGTGCAACAACAATGAATGTTGTGGTAACTTATCACCAACTTGTCTGTTTATATAGCCCTGCAGGAGAAGAAGGCGAACCGCCAAGACGCATGTAATGGCTAATCGGTGGACCTGCAATCACCATGAGTATTTTATTCGTTTTTTAATAACAAGCTCAGGGAAGGTGTTTTTCGGACCTTCAGCATTATGAAGCCTTCGTATTGTCCGTGGATCGAGCTTGTTATGAAAAAACGATCTAGCACCACGAAGGGGCTACTATTGGGGGTCTTCTTCTCTGCCGAAGGTTCTCAAGACAAAGACACCATCGACAAAGTGATTTTGAAGACTTTCTTTTTCTCTGCTGAAGGTCCTCAAGACGAAGATCTCGTCTGGAAGCAACGATGGCAAGTGCCAAAGCTGCCACCAGCTTCGGCTTAGACCAAACAGAGGAGGAAAAGACTATCTAGTCCCTAGTGATTTGTGTTACGATTTTGAACAGATGTTAAAGGTTATAAATGTACTTTTACCCGGGCTGCGTCCCATGCCTATAAATAGGTGAACAGTATCTCGTACTGTTTACGAAGGATTGTAATCACTCTTGCGTTAGCACCTTCGAACAAGCCGAATGTATCGATATAATATAAATCTTGTTAATATTCATATGTACATTATCAAATAAAAATGTGAATGTGCTAATAAATTGCATTCGTTATCTTTATGTATTCTCATTCTCGTATTAAATGATAAGGGCATGCCCTTCGTGACCTTCGTCTCAAGATCATTATATCCGAGAGGAGATAATGTTTCAAAGGTCGAAGGTCCTTAATTCTTAACAACTGTGTTGCCTTGTTCTTAGTCCACAACATTTGAGAACAAGTGACCAACAGTGGTATCAGAGGAAATGTTGACTTTAGGACAAAACCTAGATAGAACTGGACAAAACCCTTACCTATTTACCTTTACTCTGATTCTTTTTATACTTTTCTTGATCCTTTCTCACCTTTTACTGTTCTACTCTGACTACTCTTATCTTTTCTACTCTAGAAAGACAAGAAGGATTTCACACCTTGGAATCCTACATCTAAGACTCCCTAAAGGGATAGGAGACCTAAGACAAAAAATATATTTTCTGTATCTAAAGTGTTTGGATGTTTGTACTAATGATAAATGCTTGATTTGCTTCTTTGATTGAATGAAATAGTATAGTAGGACATTCTAGCATGCACCATCATAGCATGACCCTTTAATTTACTAAGCTACTATGGCCCAAAAGATCATGACCTAAAAGTTGGGTGTCTCATAATTACTCATCTTATCTGCAATTCTATCTTACCATATGTTTCTAACCCAGATGGTCAATATGAGAAAGGGAGGCGGTATCGATCTACCTCCTCGCATCCATCACAGGAGGATTGTTAACCAACCACAACCAGAGATGAATCCTCTATCGAACCCTCCACCGGCTGGAACATATCTCGTATCTGCTGCTCAGATGCAGCAGCAGCAGCAAATGGCAAATACCATGATGGAAATGCAAGCACAGATATGTTAGAAACGTCAAGAGATGCGCCAGGAGCGGCAGGAAATCCGGCAAGAACGGCGGCAACTTCCACCTCCACCGCCGCCACCAGCTCCACCCCAGGACAAGCACCGTGAATTCATGAGTCACAAGCCACCTACCTTCTCCAGCTCTCTAGATCCTCTTTAGGCTGATGATTGGCTGAAGATGGTGGATAAAATGCTCAACATTGCTCAATGTACTGATCGGGAGAAGGTTCTCTACGCATCTGGTCGCCTCACTAGCTCCTCTGCTGACTGGTGGGACTCCTACTGTCATGCTCATGCTGCTTCTAACACTATTGCCTAGGCAGAATTCTCTACACATTTCAGGAACTATCATATTCCTGCTGGCCTGAAGAAAATTAAGAAGAAGGTGTTCTTATCACTCAAGCAAGGCAATATGACAGTGAGTGAATACCACGATAAATTCGTTCAACTGTCAAGGTATGCTCCAGAGGAGGTTGATGACGACGAGAGGAAACAGGAGCAGATCATGGAGGGACTCATTGGGCCACTCCAGTACCAGCTGATATCCTACACCTTCCCATCTTTCTAGAGGCTTTTGGACAAGGCCATCGCTATGCTCAGCTTGGCAAGATGAAAATGAAGGCTATCACCTAGGGTCATGGGAGCAGCAACATCTACCCTCGCTATGTTCCACCCTAAGGTACACCAGCTCATCCTAGAGGAGGGCAACAGTCTCACCAGCGATTTGCTCATCAGACACCACAGGCGACACCGTAGACACTGCGCCCACGTTAGGCTGCCCCCACTGGCACCCCAGTGAGACCTACTGGCCAGAGCACTACTACAGTCATCACTTGCTTCAAGTGTGGTGAGGTCGACTACCGAGAAGATTAGCGGGTCGAGAAGTGGACATCCTCATTAAAAATTAGCTATTTTCCCCTTATTTTCAATTTAATTGCTTTCAGATTCTATAGTTTAAGCAAGGGTGCATGTTGATATGCGCCATCGTGCCACATTCCCCTCCCTCGGGAGCTCCAGTGGGAAGGGGGCCTAGGACAACAATACTTGAAGCCCTCGCGATCGAACCCGAAGGGGAGGAGCACACATGAGGACTGCTGCTACGCATTCATTATCGGACCTAAGGAATAGATAATGCAAAAATCTCTTGAGGAAGTTGGTAGGACTATAAACGTCTCGAAGGCTATGGTGTCGCTCACTAATGGAATCAGGGAGCTTCAGGAATTACGAACAGTCATTCCTAAGGGCGCCCGATAATGAAAATGGAGTAGACCAAAGAGTGCAAGGCCCTACTTTTATTACTAATTAAATTTATTTTACAAATCACTTAGAAAAACCAATTCTCGTCATTTTTCTTGGGAAGCACTAAATTGACAAAATTGTCCATCGGACACTGAGCGAAGGGTTCAACTATCGCAACTAGGCCTTCGAGCTCATCATATCGCCATCCAATGGCATACCCAAGGCTCACTTGTGCGAACACAAGGTTGATGTGTCTCTTGTGGTTCAGGTTGATGATGAGTGATTGCCAACATGGGTAGTGCTTTGGTGTGAGTCTTGGAATAACTAGAGTATGAGAGCTTATATTGTGTAAGCATGTACGTTGGCTTATGGTGTGTAGGTGTGCAGTGTCGAGATGATGGTCGATGACGAAGGTGAAGATCATGCAGGCTCATGTTGATGGGCTGGGAGTGGCGAAGGACGAGCGTTGGGCCTTGATCGACGGATTGAAGAAGCCAGGTGATTAGCCATAGTGATGGCACTTGGGACACGCACCAACGCAAGGACGTAGCAGAGTAGATCGTGTCGCCGGTGCGGTCGAGGACTAGTGGAACACGTGTCTAGGACATGGGGGACGCGTATGCATTACACTACTCATTTAGGTTTCGATGGTTGAGCATCAAAACCACCCCGCACATTGAAGGGCTGGTTTTGTCAAGTTTAGGCTTCAAAACTCAGTGGTCTGGTTCCGGCGGGAATCAGAGGCGACACATGGTGTCATTATGAAGGGTGCGTCGAGGCGAAGCAACTTTGTGTGGAGAGCGTGGCCGTCATATGCATATCCTAGGAGTTGGTCCATTTTGCCCCTGGTTAAGTGGACGGGCTCTATGTATTTAGAGGTAGTTTAGACTAGTGAAATAACCCCCTATAAATAGGTGGGAGGGTTGTTGTGTGCACTTGTTTAGAAAACTCATTATGCACTTGTTTAGAAAACTACTGCTCACCCTTCTCTACGGTTTTGATTCTGGTTTTCTGCAGACACTTGAGTTGGTTCTCCTCTAGTAGTTTGGTGTAGTCAATCTACGCTAGATTGATCTGCATAGTGCTATGTTGCTTTTGGAGTCCCGTGGGGTTTGAGTTGAATTTGGGATCTAGTCACGGTGTTGTCTTGGATAGAGAATTTTTTTGTGGCTCCCATTCACCCCCCTCTAGTCGCCTCATCAATCCTTCAATTGGTATCGGATCCAGTTAGGGATCTTTCCACCTTAGTTGGGTTAAGATCCACAAAAGCAACAATTCTCACAAACTACCCATGCTGGAAGCTTCACATGTCTGTGTATCTTTAGAGTATCAATTATCGAGTATGAGAGATTTTCCTTAATGCTGGTTTTGAGGTATAGGGTGCTCGAATCGTGCCTCTACAGATAAAGTTCCATGATTCAAACAACAAGGCCCAAAACGCTTTGTTCTCGTGTCTCTCGCATGATGAGTTTGAGAGAGTTGGATGTTTGGGTACGAATCACGAGATATGGACTACCTTAGAGAAATTCCATGAGTGTAAAGATCATGTAAAAACCGGACTCTTTGAGATGTACCAGCGAGAGTACGAGAACTTTGTTCAGATGACTAGAGAGACCATCGACACCATGTTTTCTCGGTTAAAGTCAATTGTGAACAAGATACGAGTAAACAAGGCCACAACTGTGTTATGATGATCATGAGAGAGCACTCAAGTTACTACATGCTCTAGATCAGAGGATTTGGGAGGTGAAGGTCTCGGTGGTTGTCAAGTCCCCCAACTATGAGACTCACAGTGGAGGAGCTTTTCATCAAGCTCAAGTCTACCAAGATCGACCACTAGACTTGGGCCAAGATTGAGAACCCTAGTGCACCCATCCATGGCTCTTGTCTCTAGAGGTGGTTCTTCCTCAATCTCTTCATCTGCTTTGTTTGCTTTGTCTTTTTTGTTGTCTATCATAGAGGAGCAGGTTGAGAACCTTGGGGATAAGGAGCTAGCGCTTGTTGCCAGTCGGTTCACATGGTTTCACAGCAACCATCTGAACAGGTGGTGTGGCAAGTCCAAGGATGAATGCTACAACAACGGCGACCCTGACCACTTCATTGCTAGCTACCCCAAGAAGGGCAAGCCGAAGGCTGGCCAGCGCGACCATCACTCCGGTCGTTGCAAGGGCAAGCGTGAGTACACCTTCGACAAGCACAAGTCCAAGGGGAGTTTTGACAAGGAGGCACTCAAGAAGAAGTAGCTCTTGAAGGCCAAGGTCAAGGAGCATGCCTTCCTTACCTCCCTCAGCGACCTCGACCATGACTCCAATGACTCATCTTCTTCCTTGAGCAATGAGGAGCTTGAGAGGCAGGTCAAGAATAAGCTAAACGAACTTTGCTTCCTCACCAACACCATAGGAGGCCTCTGCATCATGGCACTTTGTGAGGACGCGAAGGGCAACAGCGACAAGGACACCAGTGATGACTCCATTTCTGAGGTATTGCTTTCTATCGATGATCTCTCCGCTGAGGTAGACGAGCTGGTGCTGCTTTGGCTTGTTAGTGCAAGTTGCTTAGGCTTGCTGCTTGTGACAAGAAAGAGTATAAGAGCAAGTATGAGAGCATGCTTAAGGAGCTTGAGTCTGCTAGAGCTTCTGTTGTGGTGTCCGACAAGACTGAATGTGATGAGTGCGCTCTTCACATGTCAAACACCACCACATTGCAGACCAAGTATGCTTGTTGGGTGCGTGTCAGACTTGTCTTGGCTTATAGACTGAGCTAGAAGAGAGGAACGGTAGGATAACCTTACTTGAGAAGGCTAGCTCAGTAAGTGCACATGTACCTGCTCTGTGTGCACTCCGTGAGGGTTTGCAGTCCGTGCTTGAGTCTTGCAGACACGACAAGACTAGGATCAAGGAGGAAAACACATACCTTCGATTAGTCTTGAGATGGGTGTCTTGCAGTGAGCTCCAATTGGACATGATGGTTAGTCAGTTCAAGAGGGGAACTAGCGGATTAGGGTTAGGCTTTGTTGCTAGGGCTGGGAGTGATACTCGCTTTGGTAAGGTTGGTGAGTGAAGCTGTTTGAATTCTTCAGAAAAAATCTAGCCTCCCCAAAGCTTGTCAAAATCTTTCCACCCAAATCTACCACCCTTGTTGTGGGAGATGGAGTGCTTGTGGGGCCTGGAGACCACCTTAGAAACAAGTGTGGTGTCCTAAACAAAATTATCTCAGGAACACACTTGACACCTTGCTTGACATCTCTGGTGATTCCCTTCCTAGAGCACCTTAGCCGCATAAGAAGACCCACTGACACAAATAGATTCCACTGAAGAGAAGTGAGGTACCATCGTGAGTATTGTGAGAGGGATGGTCACTTAGCTGCTTTTTTCTTTAGGAGAAAGAGAGACGAGAGGCAGGGTTCTGAAGTGAGTAGAAGGGACAAGCAACCCCCTCTCATGGTGTGTGCAATCCTCCTGCTCAAGGATGTTGCTTTGGTTTCAAATTTGCATTTGAATCTGCTTTCTATTTTGCAATTCCTTGAGGATGATTATAAAGTGTGCTTTAGGGGGGTCTTTCTCGTGTTTTGGATGCTAAGAGAGATCTTATTTGCCAAATTTCTCTATTTGGACGAGTTTTTTGAGCTGATTCTTCTCATTCTTTGGGTCCCTCTCGATGTCTTTTGGCAGTGTCTTCCTCTCCGATTTGGAAGTGGCATAGGAGGTTAGGTCATCTGAGCTTTGATCTTTTGTGTCGATTGAGTTCACTTGAACTAATTCAAGGATTGCCTAAACTAAAATTTGAGAAAGATCTTGTTTGCACCCTTGTCGTCATAAAAATATGGTTGCCGCTTCACATTCCCCCGTCACCAAGGTGACGATAACCTCACAACCCGGCGAATTGCTTCACATGGACACTGTTGGTCAAGCTAGGGTTTGCTCCTTTAGGGGGAAGTGGAATGTTCTTGTGATTGTTGACGACTTTTCTCGCTATTCTTGGACGATGTTCTTCATGGAGGCGAAGGATGATGCTTTCACTCATGCTCGAGAGTTGATTCTTCGGTTGCAAAATGAGTTTCCCAAAAATGACATGAGAGCGATTCGCAGCAACAACGACACATAATTCAAGAATACTCACTTTGAAACCTTTCACTACCGGAATTCGAGGCTTTGCCGAGTGTTGTATTCTTTGCCGAGTGCCTTTTGTCCGGCACTCGGCAAAGAAGGCTTTGCCGAGAGCCGCACTCGGTAAAGTTAGGCTCTCGGCAAAGAGCCCCTTTACCGAGGGCTGAACACTCGGCACAGGGCGGCACTCGGCAAAGAATAGTTTGCCGAGTGTCAAACACTCGACAAAGGTGGCTCTCGGCAAAGGGCCGTCAGCGGCCGTCCCAGAGCTGACGGTCGTCAGTCTTTGCCGAGAGCCAACGGCTGGCACTCGGCAAAGAGGCTTCTTTGCCGAGTGTCACCCTTTTGACACTCGGCAAAGAAATCTTTGCCGAGTGTCACCTGTTGACACTCGGCAAAGTGTATTTTCATTTTTTAAATTTTGTCTCCCAAACTTTTTGTGGTATGTTCCTACACTATGTAGACCTACATGTATCATTTGTGGACAATTATAACATAGTTTCCATAGTTAGTAGATTTAGTTCGTTTATTTGAATTTCTTCGGAAAATTCAAATTTGAACTGCAGGTCACTCGAAACTTGGAAAACCGTGCATGAAAAAAATGATATCCATGTTACTTAGCATAAGTTACGACCGATTGCAGAAGCGTACCGAAAACTTCGAGCAACATGCTCACTAAACATGGCCGTGAACTTGGCATCCACATGTTTAAAAATTGTATAAAACACAAACAAAGTCAGAAAATCATGAAACTTGTCCACGTGTCATGATATCATATGTACAGGCTGTGATAAAAATTTTAGAATGTTTGAAGAAAGTTGTGAGACACTATGTGTAGAAACCTAGAGGACTACACATGAAATCAAAGAGTTTCAATGTGGATCTCTTAGGTTTCTACACATAGTGTCTCACAACTTTCTCCAAACATTCTAAAATTTTTATCACAGCCTGTACATATGATATCATGACACGTGGACAAGTTTCATGATTTTCTGACTTTGTTTGTGTTTTATACAATTTTTAAACATGTGGATGCCAAGTTCACGGCCATGTTTAGTGAGCATGTTGCTTGAAGTTTCCGGTCCGCTCCTGCAATCGGTCGTAACTTATGCTAAGTAACATGAGTATCATTTTTGCATGTACGGTTTTCCAAGTTTCGAGTGACCTGCAATTCAAATTTGAATTTTCCGAAGAAATTCAAATAAACGAACTAAATCTACTAACGATTGAAACTATGTTATAATTGTCCACAAATGATACATGTAGGTCTACATAGTGTAGGAACATACCACAAAAAGTTTGGGAGACAAAATCAAAAAAATAAAAATATACTTTGCCGAGTGTCTAGAGATGACACTCGGCAAAGCTGTCTTTGCCGAGTGCTAGATGTGTGGCCCTCGGCAAAGAGGTAGTAAAGAATCTTTGCCGAGTGCCGCAACGGGGGACACTCGGTAAAGAATCTTTGCCGAGTGTCTCCCGGTTGACACTCGGCAAAGGCGCCTTTGCCGAGTGCCGCATCTAGGGCACTCGGCAAAGTGTGCTTTAAAATTAAAAAAAAATCTTTGCCGAGTGCCAGATCGCGGGCACTCGGCAAAGACCCTATACATACGCCAGTTAACCTTTCTTCCTCAATTCACTCTCACTCTCTCACTCACCGTCGCCGCCGCCGCGCCCCCCACCCTCGAGCTCGCCGTGCCGGGGCCGCGCGCCCACGCCATCGCCGCGCCGGGGCCGCCCGCCCACGCCATCGCCGCGCCGGGGCCGCCCGCCCGCGCCCCTCACCCGCCCAAGCTCCTCGCCGTCGCCCTCGCCCGCCCGAGCTCCTCGCCGCGCCGAGACCGCAGCCGCCCGCGCCCCTCGCGCTCGCCCTCGCCGTTGGTTTCGCCGCAGCCGCGCCCCTCGCCCTCGACGTGCCCCGCCCGGCCGCACCGCGCGCTCGCTGCTCGCCGTGCCGCCGCCGCGCGCTCGCTGTTCGCCGCGCCGCCGCGCGCGCTGCTCCGGGGCCGCGTCCCTTGCCCTCGCCCTCGCCGCGTCGGGGCCGCCCGCCGCGCCCTCGCCCCTCGCCGCGCCCGCCCGGTTCGCCGCCGTCGCGCCCCTCGCCGCGCCCCTCGCCGTCCGGTTCGCCGCCATCGCGCCCTCCACGCCCTCGCAAGCCCGTCGTCGCGCCCTCCACGCCGTCGCGACCTCCACGCCGTCACGCCCGTTCGCCGTCGTGCACCGTCCACGCCGAGCAACTAGGTATAAATGAGATTTTAGTTGCTAAATATTGTCAAATAAATGTTTATGTGGTTATTTAGGCATTAATGTATATGTGTGGATATGTATATGTGTGGATGTCAGCCATCGTGCTGCTACTTATATTTACAGGCTTTGAAAACCTCCCCGTGCAGGGGAGGTGCTGCCGGATTTTTTTGTTGATAAGCTTTGAAAACCGGGCCGTCAATTTTTTTGTATTAACAGACTTGTGTTTCTTTTTTACAGAGAAGATACTTGTCTTCCTAGCCGCTGCGGGTCTGTCTGCACCGCGTCCCGTCGCTACTTGCACCGACCCGCCACAGCCCCACTAGCCTGACTCCACCGCCACCCTAGGTATAACCTCTACATCCGCATCATGGTCGTAGATCACCTAACCCAGTTAGGCGTCTCCCGTTCAAAAGTGATACGGTGTAGATATGCAGATCTTTGCATATCTACAAATGTATCAGTTTCGAATTGTCCACGTTTTTTGGACAGCCCGCGGTTGCGTAGATGGTGTTAGTTTCATGCTCTACTCCGGTCCAAGATAGAGTTTCGGTGTCACCTCCCTGTTGTTGTCCGGACAGTACACTCTCCCTGCCAGGATGTGTATCCGGAGAACAGCGGGGAGGTGCTGCCGAAATTCTATCTCGGATCGGAGTAGAGCATGGAAACTAACTCCATCTACGCAACCGCGGGTGGGATTAGGACCTATCGTCACCTATTAGAAGGTAGGAACGTAGTGTACATGCATTACATGTCTATGTTAAACTATACTCGGTTATATATGTTAGAGGATGGAGGACCGTGAGTGGATGTACACGGGCCGTAGAGGAAGGAACGATGTCACCACTGAATGGATTAGAAAGACCGATGATTTCGTGGAACGGGCATATGGCGAAGCTGCTAAAGGAGCGAGTCTAGTCCCATGCCCGTGCGACAAATGTGACAACCGGAAAAGAAAACCAAAGAAGACCATGGTAGAACATATTTGGAAGAATGGATTTACGCTGGGCTATACTCGGTGGATATTTCATGGTGAAGCGCATCGTACGAGAGAAGAGGTGCTGAGACAACGTGTCGAGGATTATGACGCGGATGCGGGGGTAGCGGATATGTTGAACGACTATCAGGAGGCACAGTACACGGCTCGTAATGTACGTGTTGCGTTGGCCACAGATGGGTTCAATCCCTATGGAATGAGCGCTGCCCCATACACATGTTGGCCCGTGTTTGTTATCCCAATCAATCTCCCCCCTGGTGTGTGCTTTCAAAGGCAGAATATATTCGTGTCGTTGATAATTCCCGGACACCCGGGGAACAAAATGGGCGTGTACATGGAGCCTTTGATCGATGAATTGGTACGTGCCTGGGAGGAAGGGGTATGGACATATGACCGAGCTACGAAGACAAACTTCAGAATGCATGTTTGGTACCAGTACTCCATGCATGACTTACCGGCGTATGGGCTATTCTGTGCCTGGTGTGTTCACGGTAAATTCCCATGCCCAGTTTGCAAGGAAGCTCTCAGGTTCATTTGGTTGAAAAAGGGTGGCAAATATTCGTCCTTCGATAAACATCGACAATTTCTTCCTGCTGACCATCCATTCCGCCTAGACATCAAGAACTTTACGAAAGGTGTCGTAGTGACAGACCGCCCACCTGCAACGATGACTGGTGCCGAAATTCGTCAACAGATAGATGGGCTCGTGGCCAATACAGAAGGTGGTTTTGTGGGATATGGTGAGCAGCATATGTGGACACATAAGTCTGGCTTGACTCGGCTCCCCTATTATGATGACCTGCTCCTTTCACACAACATTGACGTGATGCACACTGAAAAGAATGTTGTCGAGGCACTGTGGGCAACAATTATGGACATTCCTGATAAGTCAAAGGATAATGTGAAGGCAAGAGTGGATCTGGCAACGTTATGTGATAGACCAAAACTAGAGATGAAGCCGCCAAGTGGCGGAAAGACGTGGAGAAGGCCTAAGGCCGATTTCGTCCTAAGCAGGGCCCAGAGGAAGGAAGTACTTCAGTGGATAAAGATGTTGATGTTTCCTGATGGATATGCAGCTAACCTGAGTAGGGGGGTGAACTTATCTACTATGCGAGTCTTAGGGATGAAGAGTCATGACTTCAACATATGGATTGAACGGATTCTTCCTGCGATGGTTCGAGGCTATGTCCCTGAGCATGTCTGGCTAGCGCTTTCAGAGTTGAGCTATTTCTTCCATCAGCTTTGTGCAAAAGAGTTATCTCGGACTGTGGTTGCAGACTTGGAAAGATTGGCCCCCGTGTTACTGTGTAAGCTTGAGAAGATATTTCCACCTGGCTTCTTCAATCCAATGCAGCATTTGATTCTTCATCTCCCCTATGAGGCACGAATGGGGGGCCCCGTGCAGGGACGTTGGTGCTATCCAATCGAGAGATGTCTAAAGACTATTCGAAAGAAATGTAGAAATAAATGCAAAATCGAGGCTTCCATTGCAGAGGCATACATTCTAGAGGAGGTCTCAAACTTCACAACAACTTATTATGGTGACAAACTGCCGAGCGTGCATAATCCACCCCCTCGTTACAATGATGGCGACAATGAATCGAACCTTAGCATATTTCAAGGCCAACTCGGAAGCGCAAGTGGCTCGACCACCAAGACCCTGACACATGAAGAGTGGTGGCATATCATGCTATACGTATTGACCAACCTTGAAGAGGTGACGCCATACATGGAACAATTTCTTCATGAATTCTGGCGTCGATCAAGGGACCCCACTCCACAGGAATATGACGCTCTTCTTAGAAAGGGTGCGAGAAATGGGTTGCCCGATTTCATTTCCTGGTTCAAACATAAGGTACGTGCTTAGTTTGTAAAAGAGATACGTCTTTAAACTCAATTTAGCGTCTTTTAACTTGCGAATACTTGCAGGGCCAAAGAGATCCGTCTATGAGTGCCGAATTGAGACAAGTAGCCAACGGCTTTGCTTATAGGGTCAAGAAATATTCTGGGTATGACGTCAATGGATACCGTTTTCGCACAACACACTACGACAAAAGTCGGCCCAATCGGAAAACAATGTGTTCTGGGGTCTTTACGCCGGGCCTTGACAATGTCGATTATTTTGGACGAATCGAAGAAATATATGAGCTCAATTTTTATGGCTCCAAACCTCTTACTCCAGTGATATTCAAATGTCATTGGTTTGACCCTCAAGTCACGAGACGGACACATTCTAATCTTGGGATAGTCGAAATTCGACAAGATTCCACCTTAGCAGGAGACGATGTCTATATCGTTGCCCAACAGGCCACACAAGTGTATTATCTCCCATATGCGTGTCAAACGAAAGAACATCTTAAAGGTTGGGATGTTGTGTATAAGGTATCGCCGCACGGGAGGTTACCTATTCCTAACGATGAAGATTACAACTTAGACCCGGACACATATGATGGAGAGTTCTTCCAAGAAGATGGGCTAGAAGGGCGATTTGAGATAGACTTAACCGAAGCTATCGGAATGGACGTAGATATTGAAATGGTTGTTGATGAGGAGGATGATGAGGTCCAAAATGATAATGACTTAGTAATCCTTGAAGGCAATGACATTACTGACGAACTTGCGTCTTCCGATGGTGTGGAGATTGAAATGCTTGATAGTGATGATGAGAGTTATGATCCGGCTAACCCCGACACATATGAAGATTATTTTTAATCGATGTAATGATATATGACTTTTTATTTCGCACCTGTTTTTAAATACATCTTTTTATATGTGCTTATTTGTTTACTCTTAATTGCAGGTTGTTGGACAAATATGGTGGGCGGTTTCCTGAGGAGGAGGAGGGGGAGGAGGAGTAGGACGGCGGACGATGCAGAGCAGGCAGCGCAGCAGGACGAGGCAGAGCAGGCAGCACAGCAGCAGGCGGCGCCTTAGGACGACGACGACCAGCAGCAGGACGACGACGACCAGCAGCAGGACGCCTCAGGTTCAGGCGGCTCTAGTTCGAGGAGCATCTACCTGCGAGGCCCCGCGAGTCTCCCTCAGCGTCCCATACTTCGGGACAGACGGCCGCTGATTCGGCCGGAAGGGGAGAGGTATGTAACTTTATGTTTTTCATTCTTGTTCATATTATGTGTTCAAAATCATAATATAAACTAATACTTTTTATTTATCACTTGGACAGGTCTTGGACGGTTTTGGATTATGCTGGGGGTCATCGTCGCCCCCCCAATGGCATCCTCGGCCTGCTGTGCAAGGAACACTTCCCTGGACTTGTGGAGTACGCCGGAGTGACGGGCCCAGCCTTCACCTTCGACCACTACGCCGTCGCCCCCGATGCAGTAGACCGGGACGGCAGGGAATTCAATAACAAGGCGGAGCGGGTGAAGCAAGAGCTGTGGGTAAGTCTTAGTATAATGTAAAATATGTCGCATTCGTTGCAAATTCTTGAAATAATGTATGGATACATCGTTTTTGTATGCAGGATTTCTTCAGATGCGATGCTGGATACGAGGCTAGGGCGGATGTGGTGGCCACCACGAGCTGTAAGAAGCTCGTCGTGGACATGCACTATGAGGCCCGCATCGAGGCCATCATCACCTACCACGGCTCCGTCCTTGGGGAGAAGGTGACCAAAACTCAAGCCCGAACCATGTCGTTGACTAGGGAGCAGTACCTGCAGGTAAAGTCATGCATGTTTGGTACCAGTACTCCATACATGAATTTTATTTTATCTTCTGATATGCACTTTACGTGTTTACTTTGCAGATGATTCCACATTGGTGCGCCGCACATCCTCTGTGCTGGGAGCAGATGGTGGATAGGTGGTGTTCGGCTGAGTGGGACGAGGCGCACACAGCTAGCCGGGAACGGCGTTTGATGATGCAAGGCCCCTCCCACCACCAAGGCAGCCGGAGCCTGGGCCAATATGCCGAAGCATGGGTACGCCACCTTTTTTATTTAGATATATAGCACTAAGTTAGATATTATTTCTAACTATCTCGTTGGTTTTCGTTGCAGTCGGCGTCACATGGTGGCAGGCCTTGCTCCACCTTCTCGGCCTATGCTATGGCCCATAAGGGTAAGGCGACGTCCGACGTCACCTACAACCCGGATGACGGGCCTGAGGCCTACACCAACCCCGCCGTCTACAGCCGCCTCCATGACTACACCGCCATGGCGCAGGAGGTCCATGGCCTAGACTATGATCCGAGCACCGAGCCGATCGACACCGATGTGCTCATGAGGGTCGGAGGAGGCAAGAGACATGGGCGGTACTGGATTGCCGACGGGGCAATCGACTCGTCCTCCACTCCCACTCTGTCTCAGGTGAGAGCAAGGAGCACGGGCTCGAGTCCAGCCATACGACCTCGGCACGACAGCTCACAGCATCGCATACAGCAACTCGAGGTTAGTGCTTCTGTAACTCGTCCTTTCTTGAGTTATATACCTTCTCTTTGAGTTACTATAACGTTGGCTTGTAATATTACAGACCCAACTAGAAGAAGAGAGGAGGGAACGTCAAGAGATGGAGGTGAGGATAATAGCGGAGCGGGCGGCGGCTGATCAGAGGATGGCAGAGATGTTCCAGTACATGCAGAGCCTTGGCGCCGCACAGGGCATCGCTCCACCACCTCCATTGTTCCCTCCAGTTGACCCTACTCTCTTCCACACTCCTGTGAGTATCAAAATTGTAGTTAGATGTTTGTAATGCATCTGGTATAACACATGCGATCTCTTCTCTGTGCAGGGCCAATCTGGGGCGACATCCAACAACCCTCCGGAAGGGTTCAGCCCAACGCAGCCCCGGTCAAACCGCCCACCTCCATGAGTGTTGTGTTTTCATTGTTTTAGACTTCAGAACTTATGTATAATACTTATGTCTGTGTTTGATACTTATGTGAGACGTTTGAGACTTATGTTTGTGTTTAATACTTGTGTTGAACACTTATGTTTGTGATGGGTATTTATGTTTGTGGTGACGGTTTTATGTTTGTGTTGGCTATTTATGTCTGTGATGATATCTGTGATGTATATATGTGATATATATGTGATATCTTCTGTTTGTGTGGATGGAATACAAAAAACAAATTAAAAAGGTATATACTGGTCACTTTGGTCACTTTGCCGAGTGTTACACTCGGCAAAGAGGCTCTTTGCCGAGTGTCCGGGTCATAACACTCGGCAAAGAGCACAGACCTGGGCACCGGCTTAGGTTCTTTGCCGAGTGTTATGTCCCTGACACTCGGCAAAGAGGTCGGCTTTGCCGAGTGCCACTTGGGACACTCGGCAAAGAACCTGACATGGGGACCCTCCCTGGCGGGTTCTTTGCCGAGTGTCCCAAGTGGCACTCGGCAAAGATGGATTCTTTGCCGAGTGCTGCACGGAAGACACTCGGCAAAACTAACTTCTTTGCCGAGTGTCACAAGGGACACTCGGCAAAGCCGCCGTCTCCGTCACCCAGCGCCGTAACGACCGCTTTTCTTTGCCGAGTGCTCTCTGGCAGAAAAAGCTCTCGGCAAAGAAGGCTTTGCCGATGCACTGTTCACCGAGCCTTCTTTGCCGAGTGTAACACTCGGCAAAGCTTTTGCCGAGTGTTTTGAAGGCTTTGCCGAGTGCTTCAGGCACTCGGCAAAGCGATTGATTCCGGTAGTGTTTTGTGCTTCTTTGGGTATCGAGCATCAGTTTTTCTGTCCGTATGTACCTCAGGAGAATGATATTGTTGAACACAAAAATTGAGCCATTGCATAGTTATGGATCTGTTATAGTTGATGACTTCTCAAGATACACATGAGTTTTCTATCTCAGTAACAAGAGGTGTTTTTATCAAGGGATGACACTTAGATCCACGAACTTTGAAATATATTTCTAGGTGCTTAAACTTGTTAAGTGGCACGCCACAACTTTCGGTACGATCCAAAAATAGACATGTGATGCATTATTTTTTTTATAAATTTAGGGATGTGCGGTACATCATTTAATAAGTTCAAGGTTTAAAAATATATTTTTAAATTTTGTAGACCTAAGTAATTAACATTCCTTGAGAGGCTAGGGTGGGTCACCGATGCATTTAGCTCTTAATTATAAAACACGACGTCACTGTTTTTTTTAAATGACTACGGATTCTGTCGAGATGCTTCTTTTTCTCTCTTTTTAATTGAAAATTTGGTTTGACGCTTTAATAGTAATATAAAATTACTTAAGGCTTGGACATGCATTTGGCTGGCTCTAGGTGAAGGAACCAAGGGTGATCTCTGAGAGGATCCCGGCCGCGTACGTCCGCTCGGCGGTCGCAGGGGCAGAGCTTAGCTTCCAGGGGGGGGGGGGGGGGTGACGACGACCTGTGCCTGACGGGGTGAGTGGTATTTCGCGCCCGAAAACCCGGAGCAGACGAGCCAGCAGTGCATGCAGCGCAAGCGCAGTGGAGGAGCAAGGCCGACCGAGTGGGTCTGCCTGCCTGCCTGCAATCTCTCGCCCGTCCCAAGCTCGACCTGCTGGTTGTCGCGAGGGGCGCTGTGTAGGGACAGCTACAGTGGGTAGCTAGGCAGGCTCGCTCTCGCGAGGTGTTGGTGGTGTTGCGCGCGGTGGTAGTAGCTAGACCGTAGACGTAGACAGCAGATAGTAGCCCTGCGACGCGAGCACATGCAGGCAGGGCCAGGCGCACGCATGTGGATGTGGGTGGGTGCCCGGCACGGTGGAACTCCGTCGTGGACGGTCGCGCGGAATTGGGCCCAGGCGCCCAGCGCCACCATGCTTGTACCAGTGCTCTGCTGTTCACTGGCAGTAGATTCTAATCATGCACTCTCTCTCTCTCAGTCTCTCTCTCCCTCCCACTCTCTCTCGTAGTCAGCTGCCCACTGTCTGCAGAAAGCTAGGTTTACGATCTATCCATGTGTCTCAAGGCGCCGAGGGCCTATTTGGAATATAGGATTCTATAGACATAAAATTAGAAGAAGAAGAAGAAAAAAACATTTAGGCCTTCTTTGGAACAAAGGAAACTGTTGAGCTCTAAAAAGAGCAGTGCGGACGGTCCGGCGCCGAGGCCGGACGGTCCACGGTCCGGACTGTCCGCGGTGGTGACGCGGACGGTCCGCGCGCGCGCGCAGAGTCAGTTAGGGTTCCTAGTTTCTCGCGGGATTTGTTACCTAAAACCGCGGGATTAACTCGGAAATCAGTTTGAAGCGGATCTAGACCTCCCCCTTTATATAGATGAAGGGCTACGGCCGATTGAACCCCAACAATCGAACCAATACCACTTCTATTTCGCATTTATTTCCAGCACAATTAGGAGTAGTTCTAGTCTAGTTCTAGTTTAGCCCTAGTTTAGTATTCCAATCCACAAATTCTCTGGCTCTCCTCGACTCTACGTCGATTAGAGGAGTCTAGGTCGGTCTGCCCGAGCCTAGACAACTCCTAGGATCTCTCCTCCCCGACGGGGTCCCTCCCGGGAGCGAGATCCAGGCGCCGCCGGCGACCTTCGCCGACCCTGCGCACGCGGACCGTCCGGCCTGTAGGCGCGGACTGTCCGACCGTCAGGCAGGGATCGCCAGCCCCTGTACCAGGTCACGGACCGTCCGGCCCTGTGTCGCGGACCGTCCGCGTCTGACCAGGGAGCACAACTGCGTCTCGCACCAGGTCGCGGACCGTCCGGCCCCTGCGCGCGGACCGTCCGCCCCTGTGCAGAGGGCACCGCCGCTGGTTCTTTTGAGTGATTGACGCCTCCAAAAAGGTGTCAACATACTTTTTGGCGACTCCGCTGGGGAAGAGGTGTCTAGATCTGCTAAAAATCGGCCCATAAATGGCCGGTTCTAAGGATCACACCAAGATCTCCACTACCAACATCATCAAGCCGGCCATGGAGGCGCTCCCGGCTGATGACCAAAGGCCCTTTGAAGACCTCTGTAAGGAAAATGGACCCCGGGCCATTTGGCTAATTGAGTTTTGGTGTTTGATGAACAACACAATCCGTGGACTAATAAGTTTTTTAGTGTTTGTGTTTGTAGTTCACAGGATGCGAAGAGAATTGGACCAAGGCAATGAGGATGCAACACCTCAAAAGAAGACATAAAAAGATGCATAGGAGTCCAATACTCAACAACAAAGAAGCCCGAAGAAATCAGCGAAGAAATCCAAAGATAAGGGCTGTCAGCCAGCGCATGGTGGCGCACCGGACATTGGTGTCCGGTGTGCACCAGACTGTCCGGTGAGGCACTGGACAGTCTGCGCAGAGAGGCCGCAGACAGGCGCTCTCTGGCTGTAGCACCGGACTGTCCGGTGTGCACCGGACTGTCCGGTGTGCCAACGGGCAGAAGGCAACGGTCGGATCCAACGGTCGACTGCTACAGGCGCCAACGGTCGGCTGACGTGGCGTGCACCGGACATCTACTGTGCAGTGTCCGGTGGTGCACCGGACTGTCCGGTGCACCCGACGACAGAAAGCTGCTGCTTTCTGTCCAACGGCTAGTTGGGGGTGTGGAGGCTATAAATACCACCCCAACCGGCCATTCTCAAGTGTGAGAGCCCAAGCAACATACCAAGACACATAGTGCATATTTCCAAGAGCTCAAACACCCAAGTGCTTAATAGAATCACTCGGTGATTAGCGTAGGTGCTTTGCGAAGTGCTTAGGTTAGTTAGACCGCTTTAGCGCTTGCTCTAGGTGAATCCTAGTTAGTTGAGTGAGTTTTGTAAAACCACACAACCCCTCGGCTCTTGCGTGAGTCGTTGTAATTGTACCGAGTGGGGCAAGAGTCTTGCGAGACCGTGACAACCGCGTTTGTGTCACGGCCGCCACCGTGTACCGGAGGGAACGAGGCCCGCGGCGTTTCGGCCGGAAGCTCGATAGTGGAGACGGCGGGGAGCGTCCGAGAGGAGCCGGAAGCGGAGCACCACTTGCGCGTGGAGAAGGCCCGCGGCTCTCTACGGAGTTACTCGACCGTGGTGCTTGGCCCTCGCGTGGGCTTCCCTTTGCGTAGGGGCACCAACGAGGATTAGTCGGGACCTTGCGTGGTTCCGGATACCTCGGTAAAAATACCGGCGTCATCCACGAGAGTTTGCTTCTCTACTTAGCTCTTTACATTCCGCATTTATATTAAGCATTTAAGTTTCAATCTTGTAGTCATACTTATTTAGTGTAGATTGGAACTTAACCTTTGCGGTAGAGATAGCAACACTTAGACAAAACCTAGGTTGCACATTCTAGTTTTGATTACTTGCATAGGTTTTGCTCTAGGGATTTAATTGTGGCCTAGTTTAGTAAAAGTTTTAGAAGTCCTAATTCACCCCCCCCTCTTAGGCGTCACCCGTTTCCTACAAGTGGTATCAGAGCCCGGTTTGGCTCATTTGAAACGCTTTAGCTTCACCGCTAAAAGAGCCGACGCTTTTTAGAGGAAGGGATGGATACCCATAGGCCACCACACTTCGACGGCACTAACTTCCCATATTATAGTGCTAGAATGGCTTGTTACCTAGAGGCCGTTGATCTAGGTGTTTGGAGAGTCACTCGTGACGGGATGAAACCTCTCAAGAATCCCGAGAAACCCACCACGAGTGAGGAAAAAGAAATCCATTTAAATGCTAGAGCCAAAAATTGCTTGTATGAATCTCTTAGCATGGATATTTTCAATCAAGTATTTACCTTGAAAACTGCTAATGAGATTTGGCTAAAATTGCATGAGCTCCATGACGGCACATCCAATGTCCGTGAGCAAAAACATTGCCTAGTCTTAAATGAGTATAATTCTTTTGCCATGAAAGATGATGAGCTTGTTAGAGACATGTATTCTCGTTTGAATCTAATAATCAATGAGCTCAACTCTATTGGCATTAATAAGCTAGGTGATGCGGACATTGTGAGGAAGATTATCTCCCTGCTACCACAACAAAGATATGGGAGCATCATCACCATCCTTCACAATATGGAGGATTTGAGCAACATGACCCCGACCATTGTGATTGGGAAAATCGCGGCCTTTGAGATGTCGCGAAAAATGAGTCGGGGAGAGGAGCCAACTTCCTCAAGACCATATGCTTTTGCATGTGAAGAAAGGAAGGGCAAAAAGAAGGCTCCCACTCCAAGTTCCTCAAGCGAGGAAGAGGAAGAAGAAGAAGAAAGTGATGATGATGAAGATAATCAACCATGCTCATCATCCTCCGAGGACGAAGAAACAATCCGACGCGTCGGAAAGGTAATAAGGATGATCCGCAAGATTAATCTAATGGGTGTGCCCCTGCAGGTCGAGGATCTTCTCTTTAACATTGACAGGAAAAAGCAAAGGAAGAGAGGATGCTTCGCATGTGGGGAAAAGGGCCACTTCAGGGACAACTGTCCAAATATGGCCAAACCCAAAAAGGAGAGGAGCAAAGGCAAGGCGCTCACAAGTGTTAGAACTTGGGATGATTTTTCAAGTGAAGATGAACCTCCAAGGACGCGCAGCCACCGGTCCTCGTCACGATCATCACGGTCATCACACAAATGCCTTATGGCAAGAGCTAACAAAAGCATTCCATCCTCTAGTGATGAAAGTAGTAGTGATGATGAAGGCGAGGGAAAGGCCTCTCTAGAAGAGCTTGCGGAAGCCGTAAAATTTTTCCAGGATGTTTGCACTAAGCAAAAAGCTCAACTTAAAACTTTGAAAAATAAGTTGGTTAGCTCTCAAAATGATTACAAAGGTTTGCTAGAAAAATTTGAAACTTTTGCAAACTTAAATAGTGAGCTATCAACTAAAATTGAGCTATTAGAATCTAGTGCTCCATCCACTGCTACCGATGATAGCCTTATTAAAAAGAATGAAAAACTTAAGGCTAAGTTAGCAAGCTCCCAAGAAGCTATTGAAAATTTGCTAGAGAAAATGGAAATTCTTAGCATACACAATAATGAGCTAACTACTAAGCTAGAAAACATTGGTAGCACCCCAGCAGCATCTTTAGTTGAAATACCTGAAATAATTAAGAAAGATGCTTCTACTTCCTGCTTTGATTTAATTGATGACTCTAACCCCTGCAACCAAGTCGTTGTTGAGAATATTGTTGTAGAGACATGTTCGGATGAGGTTGCAAAGGAAAATGAACAATTAAAGCAAGAAGTGGCTCGCCTTGGCAAGGCTTTGTATGACAAGAAAGGCAAAGCCAAACAAATCCGACCTCCACAGGATAACACCACTGCGGGAGTGAACAAGCCTGTAGAGGGAGAAACTGTGATTTGTAGGCTATGCCACATGGAAGGCCACAAGTCTTTCCAATGCAAGGCGATGACCGGGGATAAACAAAGGCAAAAGCTCAAGCAAAAGCCATCAAGCAAGATTTCCAACACCTACATCAAAAAGGTGAACAAAAAGGATGCTACACCATATTTGATCAAGAAGAAAAAGAACGGAAAGGTGATAGCAATCAAGGCCAACAAGCAAGCCAACAAAGGAAAGGAGGCCAAACGCATCTGGGTGCCAAAGGAGATAATCTCAACCATGAAAAGCACCAAGAAGGTTTGGATCCCGAAAGGGAAGTGAGTGGACCGAAAGTCTTCGGGAAATTTGGAGACTTGGCTAAATTGGGATGTATATCATGGGATACATCATATTGGATCAAGTTTATTGCCAAGTGGGTTAGTGAAAACTTTGGACCCAAATTTCCCACCCATGACTAAGGTAACTAGTTTTATTGTATTTCTCGCTTTTAGATATGCGTATCTATTTACCTTGTATCTAGTTTACCTCTCTTGCCTAGTATTACATGTGTTATGTACTTTTGCTTAAAATCATGCATACTAGGTAAATCATATGGTAGGATTGCTTGTTTTTAATACTTAAAGCAAACCTACATGGCTTAAAATGTTTATTTAAGCACGACACATAGCTTCTATATCTCTCCATAGTAAATGATGCATCAATTGAAAATTTTGATTTCTACAAAGTGTATCATTTAACTTATATGTGCCAAAGTTTGGATTATGGATAATTTGCCCCTCTTGATATCAAATCAAAGTGCATGTCTCCTACAAGTATTCAAAACTTGTATGCACACCTTTAGGGGGAGGTTACTCTATAATCTAACACTTTGAGACTAACACCTTTTCAAGTCTATTTCATGTGATAGTCTCATTGTAAGGAAAATGAAGTCCCCAGAGAAAGACAACAACCTTCCACTGCAAAATCTCCAAGAACTCTCATGTCTCTCAAGCTCACCATTGACTTTCAATTGGTATCTTTTGAGACTACATTCAGTATCATTTACATGTCTTCTCCAATATTTGATTAGACTATATTTCATATCATATGCTTCCATGTTGCAAAAATGCATAAGTAGTTAACTCATATTCTGTTACCTATGCATAAGGGAAGCTAGTCTTTTCAAATCATGTCTTGCACCTCTAATTTTCACATGCTCTTTTCCTAAGTAGAGGATCTCTGTCAGGGGGAGTATTTCTTCATCTCTAAAGGGGGAGAAAAACTCTTTCTAAAGGAGAATACTCATTTAGGGGGAGTAATCTTTTAAGGATTCCTACATGTGGTATCATTCATGGCTTAACTTAATATCCTTCTAGCGATATCATTTGATTCAATTCTTGTTGAGGGCAAGCTTTTATTTACTTCCTACATGCTTCTAATGTCTTCCTTTTCGGTGGTTGATGCCAAAGGGGGAGAAGTTTAGGGACCAAAGCAACAAAAACTATATCAAACACCAAACACCACCAATTTAAAATTTTATATCTACAAATGGCTTTTCAAGTGGTTTTGGTTATTTGGTCCAAAAATAGGAAGTAAGTGAATTATGGAGTTAGGGGGAGGCTTAAGTCCATAATATCATATTGTGGGGACATCCATGCATCTTAGCAAGTAAAATGCATATTTTCATTCAAATACTTGTATTATTTGCTTGCTTTGGTTGTGTTGTCATCAATCACCAAAAAGGGGGAGATTGTAAGGAAAATGGACCCCGGGCCATTTGGCTAATTGAGTTTTGGTGTTTGATGAACAACACAATCCGTGAACTAATAAGTTTTCTAGTGTTTGTGTTTGTAGTTCACAGGATGCGAAGAGAATTGGACCAAGGCAATGAGGATGCAACACCTCAAAAGAAGACATAAAAAGATGCATAGGAGTCCAATACTCAACAACAAAGAAGCCCGAAGAAATCAGCGAAGAAATCCAAAGATAAGGGCTGTCAGCCAGCGCCTGGTGGCGCACCAGACATTGGTGTCCGGTGTGCACCGGACTGTCCGGTGAGGCACTGGACAGTCTGCGCAGAGAGGCCACAGACAGGCGCTCTCTGGCTGTAGCACCGGACTGTCCGGTGTGCACCGGACTGTCCGGTGTGCCAACGGGCAGAAGGCAACGGTCGGATCCAACGGTCGACTGCTACAGGCGCCAACGGTCGGCTGACGTGGCGTGCACCGGACATCTACTGTGCAGTGTCCGGTGGTGCACCGGACTGTCTGGTGCACCCGACGACAGAAAGCTGCTGCTTTCTGTCCAACGGCTAGTTGGGGGTGTGGAGGCTATAAATACCACCCCAACCGGCCATTCTCAAGTGTGAGAGCCCAAGCAACATACCAAGACACATAGTGCATATTTCCAAGAGCTCAAACACCCAAGTGCTTAATAGAATCACTCGGTGATTAGCGTAGGTGCTTTGCGAAGTGCTTAGGTTAGTTAGACCGCTTTAGCGCTTGCTCTAGGTGAATCCTAGTTAGTTGAGTGAGTTTTGTAAAACCACACAACCCCTCGGCTCTTGCGTGAGTCGTTGTAGTTGTACCGAGTGGGGCGAGAGTCTTGCGAGACCGTGACAACCGCGTTTGTGTCACGGCCGCCACCGTGTACCGAAGGGAACGAGGCCCGCGGCGTTTCGGCCGGAAGCTCGATAGTGGAGACGGCGGGGAGCGTCCGAGAGGAGCCGGAAGCGGAGCACCACTTGCGCGTGGAGAAGGCCCGCGGCTCTCTACGGAGTTACTCGACCGTGGTGCTTGGCCCTCGCGTGGGCTTCCCTTTGCGTAGGGGCACCAACGAGGATTAGTCGGGACCTTGCGTGGTTCCGGATACCTCGGTAAAAATACCGGCGTCATCCACGAGAGTTTGCTTCTCTACTTAGCTCTTTACATTCCGCATTTATATTAAGCATTTAAGTTTCAATCTTGTAGTCATACTTATTTAGTGTAGATTGGAACTTAACCTTTGCGGTAGAGATAGCAACACTTAGACAAAACCTAGGTTGCACATTCTAGTTTTGATTACTTGCATAGGTTTTGCTCTAGGGATTTAATTGTGGCCTAGTTTAGTAAAAGTTTTAGAAGTCCTAATTCACCCCCCCCCCCGCTCTTAGGCGCCACCCGTTTCCTACAACCTCGTAATGCGCGATGAGAAGGAGGTGATGCGGCAATGGAACGAACAACGTGACAAGGAAGAGGCGGAACTGCTGCATAAACTCTCCGAACGGCGCAAGGAGGCGGCGGACAAGTACTTGTCACACTTCACAATGGATCGCCACCAGAAGATCGTCCGTCAAGGGGAGATCGATATGGAATCTCTCCTACCTCCACTGCAGGGTCCCGCTGTAAGTACTCCAGATCTATCTTTTACGACTTTCATGGATCAACGAGGAGATCAGTTAAAGCAATATGTAGATGAATCTATTAAAATGCATTTACGTGCATACGAGAAATCAGCTGCTCCTAATTTTCCATCGCGAGAGTCTAATACAGTGCCACCCACGTCAAACACATCGGCTATAAACGGGTCACCTTTGACCCAGCCATCATATGGTATGCCGATGCACGCTTTTGTGTCACCATCACAGCCGCAACCACTAGGCACGCGGCAGGTACTGGACGCGACCGGACCGTCCGAGCATCATCTCAGACAGTCCGGTTATACCGCGGACCGTCCGGCGTATTTCGCCGGACCGTCCGACCAGATGCAGGCCCGCACACAAAACACTCAGGTCGCACCGTACATGGCCGGACCATCAGGGTACAACCCTGAACACTTCGGCCCCAGTACGGACCGTCCGGATATGTTGCGGACCGTCCGCCATCTTACGCCGGACCGTCCGGATATGGCATGAACCGACCGACGTATTACGCTGGACCATCCGAATCTACACGAGTCCATGCGCAGACTGCCCAAGTCACGCCATATATGGCCGATCCATCCGGGTACAGCCCTGGACCATTCGGCCCGATCGCGGACCGTCCAGTTCTTTACGACAGAAGGTCTGGGTACGAGACTACCCACGTAGCACCATATACGGCTGGACAATCCGGATATACCTTCAGACCATTTGGCCAGGTCGCGGACCATTCGGCCTCTTACGCCGGATCGTCCGGATATGCATACGCAGAGCTGAGAGCTGCGCAATACGCACAGTTCCCACATTCATCGCAGCAACATTATGGTGCCCCACCAGCAACACATTATAATCATGTCATACCACCTCATGGACATAGGACTGAATACTATTCGGCCACAAGAGAGCCTGAGGGGTATAGGGCAGGAGCTGGTGACATTAATAGGACACCTAACACACACCTCAAACATACCTGGGAGGAAAGCCGATAGAGTAATGTCAGGCAACCTGAAATCTCCACCCACAAACTCAATGGATGGTCGCCAGACATGGCAGAGAGGGTCAGAGATGAGGTAGCCGGGATGTTCAGGGACAAACTCGGTGTTAGTGTGTCAGGTACAGGGCAATCGTATCGGAAGCCTTATAGCCACCGATTCGACACCGTGCCATACCCACAGGTAACTAGAATACCAGACTTCTCTAAGTTTTCTGGTGAAAGTGGGAAAAGCACACACGAACATATAAGCCAATTCATAGCACACTTGGGAGAATTGGCTGATGGGGAAGCCTACCGCGTTCGTTTATTCTCGTTGTCCCTTACTGATACTGCATTTGCATGGTACGCAGCTTTGCCACCAAACTCTATTAACTCTTGGGAAGAATTAGAGCAGAAATTTCATGAACACTTCTTCTCAGGAGAACATGAGTTAGAATTGGTTGACTTAGCTTCAGTCCGACAGGGGCATGAAGAATCGGTTAATGACTATATCCGGAGATTCCGGGACACTAGAAACCGATGCTTTCAGATTCATGTCGCAGAAAAACAACTGACAGGGCTAGCTTTCAATGGGTTGCGACCCTACTTAAAAGAAAAATTAGATGGCACCCAATTCTTTTCACTAGTGCACTTACACCAGCGGGCTATGACCTGTGAAAGCCGAAGTAAGGAAACATCGAAATTGGTTAGCCATAAGATGCATCTAGTGGGATACGATAATTCGGACGATGAATCCACGGATGTATACACCGCCGAACTGGTTTGGCCAGGACAGGCTAAACCTTCAGCGTGTTCTGCTTTACAGTCGATTCGAAAGAATCGACAAGAGGAAGTTAAGTTTACTTTTAATGTTGCCAAATGCGATAAAATATTTGACGAGTTACTGAAAAACGGTAACATTAAATTAACTCATACTATTCCTCCTCCTGATGAATTAAAGAGGCGTGCTTATTGTAAGTGGCATAATTCCTTTTCTCATGCTACCAATGATTGTAATGTTTTTCGTCGACAGATACAATCGGCCATAAATGAGGGTCGATTGGCTTTTCAGGAGATGCAAGTAGACACACAACCCTTTCCTGTTAATACAATAGAACTCACATGCAAAAAGGTCTTGGTTCGGCCCGAAATGGCCGATAAAGACAAAGGCAAGGGCATCGTCATCAGCAATCCTCGCATGTCAGATATATCACAAAAGGAGATTGCTCGAAAGGCTTCGGACGAGAAGGCTAAAAGGTCCGAAGACGCCGGGGGGCAGGCACAGTTAATAAACCAAACACATCAGCCTAGCCCCAGCATCGTAGATGGTCCGGCACCTACGTGCGGACAATCCGGTGCTCAGACAAACGGTCCGGCTAACTCAGCCGAACAGTCCACCTATGACCAAAGGCGTCAACCTCTACACAAAGTAAGGAAAAAGACGCAAGATCAAAGCACATATAATCGGCTGATCAAAGCCGATCCTACTTTTGATCAGTTGCTCTCCAAAAATACTAGCAAAAAGACTGTTCCACGTGATCGGTCAACAAAGAAACCCCGGTCACCTGCTAAAACAAAACGGTCAAACAAAACGACCCGAAAGGCGACACAACAAGCATCGCCTATTCATTCTATGAGACCAGGGTACTTTCCACCTATTTACTCATCGTCGATATATTATCCTGTTCAAACATGGAATGGCACGATGATGAATCCATGGTACATGTATAGTCCCTTCGTCTATCCAGACAGGGGGGCACCTCCATTCTATTCCTTTTGATCCATTGATCAAATGGTCATGGCCGAGAAAGATACAATCCGAAACGGCCTTTATATTGGTGCTTTATTGAATAATCTCCATATCGAAAAGCCGGTGACCTACATCAGGTTTAGTTCATATGCTTTTGGTTCGTCAACCTTCACCAAAAGGCAGGGGGGCATATGTTGAGCTCTAAAAAGAGCAGTGCGGACGGTCCGGCCACGAGGCCGGACGGTCCGTGGTCCGGACTGTCCGCGGTGGTGACGCGGACGGTCCGCGCGTGCAGAGTCAGTTAGGGTTCCTAGTTTCTCGCGGGATTTGTTACCTAAAACCGCGGGATTAACTCGGAAATCAGTTTGAAGCGGATCCAGACCTCCCCCTTTATATAGATGAAGGGCTACGGCCGATTGAACCCCCAACAATCGAACCAATACCACTTCTATTTCGCATTTATTTCCAGCACAATTAGGAGTAGTTCTAGTTTAGTTCTAGTTTAGCCCTAGTTTAGTATTCCAATCCACAAATTCTCTGCCTCTCCTCGACTCTACGTCGATTAGAGGAGTCTAGGTCGGTCTGCCCGAGCCTAGACAACTCCTAGGATCTCTCCTCCCCGACGGGGTCCCTCTCGGGAGCGAGATCTAGGCGCCGCCGGCGACCTTCGCCGCCCCTGCGCACGCGCGGACTGTCCGGCCTGTAGGCGCGGACCGTCCGACCGTCATGCAGGGATCGCCAGCCCCTGTACCAGGTCACGGACCGTCCGGCCCTGTGCCGCGGACCGTCCGCGTCTGACCAGGGAGCACCACTGCGTCTCGCACCAGGTCGCGGACCGTCCGGCCCCTGCGCGCGGACCGTCCGCCCCTGTGCAGAGAGCACCGCCGCTGGTTCTTTTAAGTGATTGACGCCTCCAAAAAGGTGTCAACAGAAACATAAAGGAATTTTGAAGGGTTCAAATTCTATAGAAAGTTTTCCTATGTGATCCTTTGGAACAAATGATTGAGTTGCTACAAATCCTATAAAATTTATATGGAATGGAGCATTATAGTGAGATTTTGGAGGATTTTTAGCATGAGATCCAACCTCCTATAAATTTTCCTATAGAATTGAAATTGTCATGCAACTCTATCTCTATATTTTTTTCTATCCCTATGTTTTACTAATCCTTCATTTCAAAGGAGACCTTAGGGCTAGTTTGAGAACTCTATTTTCTAAAGGGATTCCTATTTTTCCAAGGGAAAATAAATTAATTTCATTGAAAAAAATGAAAATGTTTTTGGTAAAATAGGGTTCTCAAACTAGCCCTCACGTGTAAAATGTCTTAACAATTTGAATTGTATGGAATTAAGGAAACATAAAAACGGTAAGATTAAACATTCACATGAAATACACCAAAAAAACGTAGGAATTTAATAAGAGAGTGACGGAAAGTGATTTTTTAAGACGTTCAACCTCTTGGTAGAGTCTCCCTTTAAAAAATCTTAGATGTCGAGTCAAACTGTATTTTAGAAAAAAGAGTATTTGGTGAAATTGCATGGGAAAAAAACTAAAAATGACGTTTAGTTTCCTGAATCAGCAGATACAACATGGTTGCCTGATGCAACATATTTGTATTGTGACGTGTGGTCCGCAACCTAGCTTCGTCCTGCATGCAGCGAGTCAATCTCTGGAGTGGAGCTCAATTTGAACATATTATTACATCTCGGTTTGCATCCACCTATACAATTGCATCCGCTCCTACATGATGGATAGCGCAAGCAACCAACCAAATAGGCTGGACTACTGGACCATTAGGACAACCAAACACACACTTGTTTCATCTTTTGGCTCCTACACTTAGGTATGTACAACCCCTTTTAATATGGGATGTGTTGAGGAGTATCTAAATGGTAAGTGAAAAAAAATATAAGAGACAAATTCTTCATAAATAGGTCGTCTCTTCACGACTCTTTATTCATATTGTCTATTATCTGTATTTATAATTCAGAGTCTTAGGATTATATTATGCAGTCTCTTATACTTAGTCTCAGGGTTGTACATGCATGCCCTTAACTTTAAATCTTTCAATGTCAGCAATATCAATAGTGGTTCAAATTTCGCTGTCCGATGTTAAAAACAAACGAGCTTTTAATCACGTCACAGTTTCTCATATAATTGTTTCGTTGCTCACCGCAATTTAGGGCAACCGCCGCACTTTGTTAGTACAATATGCCCCGCATATCATACATTTGGTTTTCTTGACCAACTTTTTTTGCAACGATCATGCTCTATTTAATTGCCATCTGCTACGCTCATGCTGAACACTACTCGCACTGTATACGGGCACCCGCACTATTACGAACTTACTGGCTCTAAAATAATCTCCTTAATGATACTATTTTTAGCATATAACTCGTAATATAAGTAACTCCATATAATATTCTTATATAATCTTAAAATGTGTCTATAAGATTAACACTAGCTCTTAATTAAATTTTCTATTAGGGCTTTGGAACCCTATTTTTCAAGTGATTCTTATTTCCCCAAAGAAAAAATGAACTAATTTCTCTTAAAAAAATAGGATTCCAAAATTAGCTCTTAAAATACAAACTAATATGTTTTGAGCTAGCTTGTAAATTATATTGCATGTCCATACATGTGAAGTAAAAACGCTGGTGACCTGCAGCTGCAGACTGCAGTGTGGCCGTGTGGGGCAACGGCAGAAGAGAGAACACAGCCCCGAAGCGAAATGAGCTAGCAACTGTAGTACTGTACTGCACATACCAGCAGGGCGTGGGTGACAGGGACTGACTGTACCTGGCTCGTTGCTGCTCCCTCTCGGTTCTAAAATGAATATACATTGTCAAATATTTTTTTAAGTTTAAATAGATCTTAAAATAATATTAACATTTATATCTTTAGACATGTTTATTATAATTTATCTAACCATGTCTATTTAAGATTATTATAAACATTAACATTATATACTTTGTCAAATTTAGAGCTTACTGAGATATGGCATATTTTTGGACGGAGCTTCTTGGGAAGGGAAGGAGAGACTGCCCTTGCCCCTGGTTTAAAATAACCGGCGGAGATGGATCATTTCCCATGCACGCCATGGTCAGTCAGCAAACGCATCGTTCCATAGTGGAAAAGGTTCCTGTGCTCCACTGCTGCCAGGCCTTTTTTGACTTGCAGTTGCAGTTACAGACTCTCCACGCCATGCGCAGCATGCACTGCAGCAAAATCGACGAGGAGCCAGCCAAGTCGACAGAACAGAGTAGAGACGGACATGCACGTCCCGACCATACGCGAACGACGCCAGCAAATTAATATTGACCAGAGTTTAAATCTAGAATTGTATTTTTTTAAGAAGGACGGGGTGTTTTTTTTGTTGTTGCGTGCCAGGACTAGCTAAGAGAGGCGAATAAAATTCTAGCTTTCGAGAGGTAAAGAAAATCACTGAAGATCCTACCATTATTATACGTGGACCCAAAGCAAATCCTTGACTCCATTCACCTTCGAGCTTCAGCATATGGGTGTTCCCAACCCCAAAACTGGAACAGTAGCAATACGTAATTATTTATGCATGCCACACTCGTAGTGATGAAGCCTGTGAACAGCAGAATCTCAGCATGCATGCGTGTGTTAGAATATATTTCCATGCATCATGCATGGCATCGAACTGCTAGCCGTTACTGTTACCATGAGCCTTTTCATGAGTTACCAGCCAATGATCAGCCAGGAGAGCTTGTTTGTTTGGTAGAGAAAGCATCCATAGTCTTTGTACGTACGTACCTGGCTGTACTGTCGTTACGTGATGCTCTCTCTCTCTCTCTCAAGTCTCAAGTCTCAAAGACACGGACAGCTATCAACAAAACAGAAAACCATGCATGTTGTTGTATTGTACTAGTATTGACGACGACGCATAGCGCAAGGTAAATAAGCAAATAAAAATTATATAGTCCATAAATGAGAATTTAAATTTACATTACTTGAGTTCTTTTCAAAACTAAAAAATAATCAGTTTTAATACAGTGATATGGTGACCAATATAAACTCATCTCATTCTTTTTAATTTTTCACTTATCTTGAATCATATTTTTGACCTTGTGGATGGCATTTGGAGCACTTGGATCTATGGGCATACACTTGGAGTGCTATAAATACCCCTTACCTCTTCACTCTAAATGCATGATTACAAGGAGGAAACTACTCTCACTTTAACTTAGGCAAAGGCATGCTCTAGTACGTAGTAGTATCGAGGAAGTAAGAGGAATGTGTAGTAGAGTCAGGCTTGTCTAGCATCTTCTCCAATATGTAACTTAGAAGATGCACATCTCTTCATAAGTAAACATTTGAGATCTTTTATAATATTCGATATTCTAATTATTGTATAATAGATATATAACATTTCCTCACTGGTACACTGTTTACTTTAGTAGAGTGCTCTAGCTTCACTAAGGAAACTTGATTCTGTAAGCTTTTAGGCACCATTGTCGAGGAATGGTAGATATTCTTAACATAGAATTGAGTTGTTCGAGTTATCCTTGTTTTATCTTTCTATTTTTCATATCCTTTTTACACCATGGATCTCCCACCCATATCTCATTTCACTACTCCAAAGGGTGCTTATTTTGAGGTACCACCACCATCAAAACCCATCCATTTGCCTGGCTCTAGCAATAGGGGCTAACATTAGCCTCTCTATGGTGATAAGTTAATGGTGGAAACTTGTCAGGGTGCAGGATATTTGGTGATGCTTCAACACGATTGAGTTTAGGCCCAAACCAAGGTGGATTTGTTGGGATAACATCTCTAGGTCAGCAAGTAAGACACATAAAAGGGGAATGGCATTAGGGACTCATTATCCCTCGATAAGGTTTTGACGGGTACCTAGAAATAGGGGTACCCAAAGAAAGCCCTTAACTTATGGCAAGCCCATCCGGTACAATGGTCGACCAACTCCTGTCGAGCAACCCCGCGAGGTGGGCTGGACGACCAACTCCCACCGGGCAACTCAGCGAGGCGGACGAGTCGACCAACTCTGACGAGCAGCTCTGTGAAGTGGAGGAGCGAAGGCCCATAATAGGGGCAGAACACCTGAGGACCCCAATGACATAATCCTGTCACGCGCACGCCTATACCTGCCTGACACGGAGATGTGGTCGGCACTCTAGCCTCACGCCAACCATGATATAGGCAAGGCACCACCAAACACCGTCTTGGCAAACGCACGACATGCCAGAGGAGTGAAAGGGAAATGTGCCCTTGGGCCATTTCTAAGTATTTTGGTGATTGAGTGCCAACACATGTGCTTAATTGTGAATTTATGTACATGGATGAACAAGGTGCAAATCATGAAGTAAAGGTATGTTTCTAAGCCTTAGTACATTGGTTTTGTGTACTAATATATTTGTCTAAGTGTTAGAAACAGAAAGAAGAAGAGGAGAAAAGACTTGGCTGTGTGCTGCCAAGACCCAGTTCGGTCTGGAGCACCGGACTGTCCGGTGTGCACCGGACAGTGTCCGGTGCGCCAGGCTGCCTCGGCTCGAACTGGCCGCTCTCGGGAAATTGGCCGACGGCGTACGGCTAAAATTCACCGGACTGTCCGGTGTGCACCGGACTGTCCGGTGAGCCAACGGTCGGCCGGGCCAACGGTCGGCCGCGCAATCTGCGCGGGACACGTGGCGGAGCCAACGGTCGGAAGACGGCACCGGACTGTCCGGTGTGCACCGGACATGTCCGGTGCGCCAACTGCGCCAGATCTTCCAACGGTCGGCAACGGTCAGAAGCGCCCGTTATGGAAAGAAATCGGGCACCGGACAGTGTCCGGTGTGCACCGGACTGTCCGGTGCCCCCGACGACAGAAGGCAAGGATGGCCTTCCGGATTTGCTCTCAACGGCTCCTAGCTGCCTTGGGGCTATAAAAGGAGCCCCTAGGCGCATGGAGGAGATATACAAGCAACCTTTGAGCATTTCTGAGCACCCACAAGCAATCTTTGCGCATTCTGTTGTCATTCTAAGTGTTTCGAGCTCTGTTCTAGTGAGAACTGTGTGATACTCTTGTGAGCTCGATTCTTGGCCGTGTGTGTGCGAGTTTCTCTGTGGATTTGTGTGTGTTGCTTCCCTCCCTTACTCTGTGCTTCTTTGTGATCATATACTTGTAAGGGCAAGAGACTCCAATTTGTGGAGATTCCTTGCAAACGGGATAGTGAAAGGAAAACAAAACACCGTGGTATTCAAGTGGGTCTTTGGACCGCTTGAGAGGGGTTGATTGCAACCCTCGTCCGTTGGGACGCCACAACGTGGAGTAGGCAAGCGTTGGTCTTGGCCGAACCACGGGATAAACCACTGTGTCACCTCTGTCTTGATCTTTTGTGGTATTGTGTTTTGTTGAGACTTCACCTTAGCCACTTGGCAATAATCGTGCTAACACTTAACAAGTTTGTGTGGCTTAAGTTTGAAGTTTTTACAGGATCACCTATTCACCCCCCCCCTCTAGGTGCTTTCAATTGGTATCAGAGCCGTTCTCTTCACACAGGGACTAACCGCCCGAAGAGATGGATCCTAAGGGGAAGGGTATTGTGATCAATGACAAAGAAAAGGAATCCTTCGTCAACGAGCCGAAGGACGATAAGCCTACCGACTCCGGCTCGGGCCAAAGACGGAAGGAAGGAAAGAAGAAGAAGACAAGGCGCATCAAGGAGATCGTCTACTACGACAGCGACGAGTCTACTTCTTCCCAAAAGGACGAGGACCACAACGACTACGAGAGAAGGAAACCGGTTAATTCGAATTTTTCTTTTGATTACTCTCGTATTCCGCAAAGTTCACATTCACATTTGCTCTCCATTCCACTCGGCAAGCCCCCACACTTTGATGGAGAGGACTACGGATTTTGGAGTCACAAAATGCGTAGTCACCTATTTTCTCTCCATCCTAGTATTTGGGAGATTGTGGAGAGTGGAATGCACTTTGATAGTTCGGATAGTCCCATGTTCGTTAATGAACAAATTCATAAGAATGCACAAGCTACTACTGTTCTTCTAGCTTCCTTGTGCAGGGATGAATACCATAAGGTGAGCGGCTTGGATAACGCCAAGCAAATCTGGGACACCCTCAAGATTTCTCATGAGGGGAACGACGTCACCTTACTCACCAAGATGGAGTTGGTGGAGGGCGAGCTTGGACGGTTCGCAATGATAAGGGGCGAGGAGCCGACGCAAACATACAACCGGCTCAAGACCCTTATCAACAAGATAAGGAGCTACGGAAGCACACGATGGACGGACCACGACGTCGTCCGCCTAATGCTCAGGTCATTTACCGTTCTTGATCCTCACTTGGTGAACAATATACGTGAAAATCCCAGGTACACCAAGATGTCGCCCGAAGAAGTTCTTGGGAAATTCGTTAGCGGGCGAATGATGATCAAGGAGGCGAGGTATGTGGACGACGCCTTGAATGGTCCGATCAACGAGCCGCAACCCCTTGCTCTCAAGGCAACACGAAGCAAGGAGGCGCTACCTAGCAAGGTGGCACAGATTGAGGCGGCTGGCCTTAATGATGAAGAGATGGCTCTCATCATCAAAAGATTCAAGACGGTGCTTAAAGGTCACAAGGGACAACCAAGCAAGACCAAAGCCAAGGGGAAGCGCTCATGCTTCAAATGCGGTAAGCTTGGTCATTTCATTGCTAACTGTCCCGATAATGAAAGTGACCAGGAAAAGGGAAACAAAAGAGAGAAGAAGAAGCAATACAAGAAGGCAAAGGGCGAGGCGCATCTAGGAAAGGAGTGGGACTCGGATTGCTCCTCCTCCGACTCCGACAACGAAGGACTCGCCGCCACTGCCTTCAACAAATCGGCTCTCTTCCCCAACGAGCGTCTCACTTGCCTTATGGCAAGGGAGAAGAAGGTGAGTACTCAAGACTCCACTTATGCTTCTTCTAGTGATAGTGAATCTAGTGATGATGATGACATAGATTATTCATGCTTGTTCAAGGGCTTAGATAGATCTAAGATAGATAAAATCAATGAATTGATTGATGCATTGAATGAAAAGGATAGGCTTTTAGAAAAGCAAGAGGATTTATTGTATGATGAACATGATAAATTTGTAGAGGCACAAAAATCATATGCTTTAGAAATCAAAAGAAATGAAATGCTTTCTAGTGAACTATCTGCTTGTCATGAAACCATTTCTACTTTACAAGGTGTTAACAATGATTTAAATGCTAAATTAGAAGTAGCAAATAAATCCAATTCGTGTGTAGAACATGTTAAGATTTGCACTAGATGTAAGGATTTCGATATTGATGCCTGTAGTGAACACCTAGTTTTAATTTCCAAATTAAATGAGGAATTGGCTAGTCTTAATGCCCAACTTAAGACTAGCAAGAATGAAGTTGATAAAATAAAATTTGCAAGGGATGCCTACACGGTTGGTAGACACCCCTCAATTAAGGATGGTCTTGGCTTCAAGAGAGAAGCCAAGAACTTAACAAGCCATAAGGCTCCCATCTTCGTCAAGGAGAAAGGGAAGGCCCCTATGGCTAGTAGTGCTAAGAAGAACCATGCTTTTATGTATTATGATAGGAGAAATGCTAGAAATGCTTATAATGATTTTGATTCACATGTTTATGATTCTCATGCCATGTTTGCTTCTAGTTCTTCTTATAAGCATGATAGGGATATGTGTAGAAGAAATGTTGTACATATGTCTAGGAGAAATATTGCTCATGTACCTAGAAAGAATGTTATTCATGCTCCTAGGAAAGTAGTGAATGAACCTTCTGTAATTTATTGTGCTTTAAACACTTCCTTTGCTATTTGTAGAAAGGATAGGAAAATAGTTGCTAGGAAGTTAGGGGCAAAATGCAAGGGAGACAGGACTTGTATTTGGGTCCCTAAAGATATTTGTGCTAACCTTGCAGGACCCAACATGAGTTGGGTACCTAAGACCCAAGCCTAAATTTGCCTTGCAGGTTTATGCATCCGGGGGTTCAAGCTGGATTATCGACAGCGGATGCACAAACCATATGACGGGGGAGAAGAAGATGTTCACCTCCTACGTCAAAAATAAGGATTCCCAAGATTCAATTATATTCGGTGATGGGAATCAAGGCAAGGTAAAAGGGTTAGGTAAAATTGCAATTTCTAATGAGCACTCAATTTCAAATGTGTTTTTAGTTGAGTCTCTTGGTTACAATTTGCTATCTGTTAGTCAACTATGCAACATGGGATATAATTGCCTTTTTACTAATGTAGATGTGTCTGTCTTTAGAAGATGTGATGGTTCACTAGCTTTTAAGGGTGTACTAGACGGCAAGCTTTACTTAGTTGATTTTGCAAAAGAAGAGGCCGGTCTAGATGCATGCTTAATGGCTAAGACTTGCATGGGCTGGCTGTGGCATCGCCGCTTAGCACATGTGGGGATGAAGAACCTCCACAAGCTTCTAAAGGGAGAACACGTGATAGGTCTAACAAATGTTTATTTCGAAAAAGATAGACCTTGTGCAGCTTGTCAGGCAGGTAAACAAGTGGGAGGAGCACATCACAGCAAGAATGTGATGACCACGTCGAGACCTCTGGAGCTGCTGCATATGGACCTCTTCGGACCCGTCGCCTATCTAAGCATAGGAGGAAGTAAGTATGGTTTAGTTATTGTTGATGACTTTTCCCGCTTCACTTGGGTGTTCTTTTTGCAGGATAAGTCTGAAACCCAAGGGACCCTCAAGCGCTTCCTCAGGAGAGCTCAAAATGAGTTTGAGCTCAAGGTGAAGAAGATTAGGAGCGACAACGGGTCCGAGTTCAAGAATCTTCAAGTGGAGGAGTTTCTTGAGGAGGAAGGGATCAAGCACGAGTTCTCCGCTCCCTACACACCACAGCAAAATGGTGTGGTAGAGAGGAAGAACAGGACGCTAATCGATATGGCGAGGACGATGCTTGGAGAGTTCAAGACCCCCGAGTGCTTTTGGTCGGAAGCCGTGAACACGGCTTGCCACGCCATCAACAGGGTCTACCTTCACCGCCTCCTCAAGAAGACGTCATATGAGCTACTAACCGGTAACAAACCCAATGTATCGTACTTTCGTGTATTTGGGAGCAAGTGTTACATTCTAGTGAAGAAGGGTAGAAATTCTAAGTTTGCTCCCAAAGCTGTAGAAGGGTTTTTATTAGGTTATGATTCAAATACAAAGGCGTATAGGGTCTTCAACAAATCATCGGGTTTGGTTGAAGTCTCTAGCGACGTTGTATTTGATGAGACTAATGGCTCTCCAAGAGAGCAAGTTGTTGATTGTGATGATGTAGATGAAGAAGATGTTCCAACGGCCGCTATACGAACCATGGCGATTGGAGACGTTCGGCCACAGGAACAAGATGAACGAGATCAACCTTCTTCCTCAACGACGGTGCAACCCCCAACTCAAGACGATGAACAGATTCATCAAAAGGAGGCGTGTGATCAAGGGGGAGCACAAGATGATCATGTGATGGAGGAAGAAGCGCAACCGGCACCTCCAACCCAAGTTCGAGCGATGATTCAAAGGGATCATCCCGTCGACCAAATTCTGGGTGACATTAGCAAGGGAGTAACTACTCGGTCTCGACTAGTTAATTTTTGTGAACATTACTCTTTTGTCTCCTCTATTGAGCCTTTCAGGGTAGAGGAGGCCTTGCTAGATCCGGATTGGGTGTTGGCCATGCAGGAGGAACTTAACAACTTCAAGCGCAATGAAGTTTGGACGCTGGTGCCTCGTCCCAAGCAAAATGTTGTGGGAACCAAGTGGGTGTTCCGCAACAAACAAGACGAGCACGGAGTGGTGACAAGGAACAAGGCTCGACTTGTGGCAAAAGGTTATGCCCAAGTCGCAGGTTTGGACTTTGAGGAGACTTTTGCTCCTGCGGCTAGGCTAGAGTCCATTCGTATCTTGCTAGCATATGCCGCTCACCATTCTTTCAGGTTGTACCAAATGGATGTGAAGAGCGCTTTCCTCAACGGGCCAATAAAGGAGGAGGTATACGTGGAGCAACCCCCTGGCTTCGAGGATGAGCGGTACCCCGACCACGTGTGTAAGCTCTCTAAGGCGCTCTATGGACTTAAACAAGCCCCAAGAGCATGATATGAATGCCTTAGAGATTTCTTACTTGCTAATGCTTTCAATGTTGGGAAAGCCGATCCAACTCTTTTTACAAAGACATGTGATGGTGATTTGTTTGTATGCCAAATTTATGTCGATGACATAATATTTGGTTCTACTAATCAAAAGTCTTGTGAAGAGTTTAGCAGGGTGATGACGCAGAAATTCGAGATGTCGATGATGGGTGAGTTGAACTACTTCCTTGGGTTCCAAGTGAAGCAACTCAAGGACGGCACCTTCATCTCCCAAACGAAGTACACGCAAGATTTGCTAAAGCGGTTTGGGATGAAGGACGCCAAGCCCGCAAAGACTCCGATGGGAACCGACGGACACACCGACCTCAACAAAGGAGGTAAGTCCGTTGATCAAAAAGCATACCGGTCCATGATAGGTTCTTTACTTTATTTATGTGCTAGTAGACCGGATATTATGCTTAGCGTATGCATGTGTGCTAGATTTCAATCCGATCCTAAGGAGTGTCACTTGGTGGCGGTGAAGCGAATTCTTAGATATTTAGTCGCTACGCCTTGCTTCGGGATCTGGTATCCAAAGGGGTCTAACTTTGACTTGATTGGGTACTCAGATTCCGACTATGCTGGATGTAAGGTCGATAGGAAGAGTACATCGGGGACGTGCCAATTCTTAGGAAGGTCCCTGGTGTCATGGAACTCGAAGAAACAAACCTCTGTTGCCCTATCCACCGCTGAGGCCGAGTATGTTGCCGCAGGACAGTGTTGCGCGCAACTACTTTGGATGAGGCAAACCCTCTGGGACTTTGGCTACAATCTGAGCAAAGTCCCACTCCTATGTGATAATGAGAGTGCTATCCGAATAGCGGAAAATCCTGTTGAGCACAGCCGCACAAAGCACATTGACATCCGGCATCACTTTCTGAGAGACCACCAGCAAAAGGGAGATATCGAAGTGTTTTATGTTAGCACCGAGAACCAGCTAGCCGATATCTTTACCAAGCCTTTAGATGAGAAGACCTTTTGCAGGCTGCGTAGTGAGCTAAATGTCTTAGATTCGCGGAACTTGGATTGAATTGTAGCATACATGTATTTATGCCGTTGATCATGTTCATTCTGCAATTTTGTTGCTTATTATGGTGCTCAAGTTGTACAAACACTCCCTGGACCTCACAAGTCCGTTGCAAAGTGATGCACATGTTTAGGGGGAGATGTGTTACAACTTGACCCTTTGAGACTAACCATATGTTTGAGTTTGTTTGATTTAGTCTCAATGAAGAATTGAAAGGGAAAAGGTGGACTTGGACCATGCAAGACTTCCACTGCACTCCGATGAGAGGGTAACTTATTCCAAGTCCATCTCATTAACTCTTATTGCCATTTGCTCTTAATTGAAGATTTTGGTGAGGCAATGGGGTTAAAGGGCCAAAATTGATCCCGTTTTGGTGCTTGATGCCAAAGGGGGAGAAAATAAAGGCCAAAGCAATAAATGGATCAGCTACCACTTGAGAGATTTTGAAAATAGTAGAATAGAGTTTTTGGTTTGTCAAAATTCTTATGTTGTCTCTCTTGTCAAAAGTTGGCTTCTAGTGGGGAGAAGTATTGATTATGGGAAAAAGGGGGAGTTTTTACCACTTGAGAGATTTTGAAAATAGTAGAATAGAGTTTTTGGTTTGTCAAAATTCTTATGTTGTCTCTCTTGTCAAAAGTTGGCTTCTAGTGGGGAGAAGTATTGATTATGGGAAAAAGGGGGAGTTTTTGAAATCTTTGATCAATCTCTTTTGGAATGACTCTCTTTATGCTTCAACATGTGTGTTTAACTTAGAGATAGAGATTTGAGTTTGATTTGCAAAAACAAACCAAGTGGTGGCAAAGGATGATCCATATATGCCAAAATTGATTCAAAATAAATTTAAGTTTTATTTGAAGTGAGTTTGCACTTGTTCTAGTTGCTTTATATTGTGTTGGCATAAATCACCAAAAAGGGGGAGATTGAAAGGGAAATGTGCCCTTGGGCCATTTCTAAGTATTTTGGTGATTGAGTGCCAACACATGTGCTTAATTGTGAATTTATGTACATGGATGAACAAGGTGCAAATCATGAAGTAAAGGTATGTTTCTAAGCCTTAGTACATTGGTTTTGTGTACTAATATATTTGTCTAAGTGTTAGAAACAGAAAGAAGAAGAGGAGAAAAGACTTGGCTGTGTGCTGCCAAGACCCAGTTCGGTCTGGAGCACCGGACTGTCCGGTGTGCACCGGACAGTGTCCGGTGCGCCAGGCTGCCTCGGCTCGAACTGGCCGCTCTCGGGAAATTGGCCGACGGCGTACGGCTAAAATTCACCGGACTGTCCGGTGTGCACCGGACTGTCCGGTGAGCCAACGGTCGGCCGGGCCAACGGTCGGCCGCGCAATCTGCGCGGGACACGTGGCGGAGCCAACGGTCGGAAGACGGCACCGGACTGTCCGGTGTGCACCGGACATGTCCGGTGCGCCAACTGCGCCAGATCTTCCAACGGTCGGCAACGGTCAGAAGCGCCCGTTATGGAAAGAAATCGGGCACCGGACAGTGTCCGGTGTGCACCGGACTGTCCGGTGCCCCCGACGACAGAAGGCAAGGATGGCCTTCCGGATTTGCTCTCAACGGCTCCTAGCTGCCTTGGGGCTATAAAAGGAGCCCCTAGGCGCATGGAGGAGATATACAAGCAACCTTTGAGCATTTCTGAGCACCCACAAGCAATCTTTGCGCATTCTGTTGTCATTCTAAGTGTTTCGAGCTCTGTTCTAGTGAGAACTGTGTGATACTCTTGTGAGCTCGATTCTTGGCCGTGTGTGTGCGAGTTTCTCTGTGGATTTGTGTGTGTTGCTTCCCTCCCTTACTCTGTGCTTCTTTGTGATCATATACTTGTAAGGGCAAGAGACTCCAATTTGTGGAGATTCCTTGCAAACGGGATAGTGAAAGGAAAACAAAACACCGTGGTATTCAAGTGGGTCTTTGGACCGCTTGAGAGGGGTTGATTGCAACCCTCGTCCGTTGGGACGCCACAACGTGGAGTAGGCAAGCGTTGGTCTTGGCCGAACCACGGGATAAACCACTGTGTCACCTCTGTCTTGATCTTTTGTGGTATTGTGTTTTGTTGAGACTTCACCTTAGCCACTTGGCAATAATCGTGCTAACACTTAACAAGTTTGTGTGGCTTAAGTTTGAAGTTTTTACAGGATCACCTATTCACCCCCCCCCCCTCTAGGTGCTTTCAAGGAGTGACCGGGGGGGTATCCATCAGTGGAAAAGGGTGTCATCACATACAACTCTTAATGTCCCTTGACTCTACCTCGTGGGGCTAGCCAAGCTCTGCCACCAGGAACCTCAGCACCGGAGACTCTACAGTGACCACATACATGATAGGACGGAGCAATCTGCCATATCAGGTGTATGCCTATGCATGTACCGGAGGACGATGTTAGGGAGATTACGTCAGAAGGGCTCCTGTAAACAACGAACCACACCTTGCTTAAGATAACAAGTCCCCTTGTAAGAGCCTCTCCCTTGAACTATAAAAGGGAGACGACCAAAACAGGTATTGGAGAGAGGATTTCTTCGACTAGAGTTCGCTCCTTCCTTCCACCCTCACACTTGCACCCTTTGTAACACATTCTTAGGAGCAATACAATGATCAGCACTACACTAGACGTAGGGCACGAGCCCAAACCAATATAAACCTTCTCAAGTCACTTGATTCACCATTCGGAGTGAGTTCGCGCTAGCCTCCCCCACCGAACACAAATTCTATTGTGTCTCTGATTTTCAAAACCACGACATGTTTCAACAAAAAAGTTGGAGTTCACCACTAAGATCAACTATGTGGTCCAATTTTCTAAAGATGTGAGTCTAGTGGAGGGCAAAGAAGCTGCCACTAGAGATAATCTCGTTGGGGAAGCATATGTCACCTTTAAGGGTGATGCCTCTGGCTCTAGCAATGAGGATGGTGGCTTAGGCCATCAAAGGGTGACATTGACATGTGATGTTGCCCCCTACCTAGCGCATTATCTATCAACAACGAGAGTCATTGGGTTGTTTGACGTGGGACCTTCATGTGCACCTTCATGTCTTGTGCACCTAAAACACGCAAAGACATTTATCCTTATAAGAGCACCTGAGACTAAATTGTGACAGTCCGATGGCCCCACCGGACAGTCTCGTGCCCCCTAAAAAGGAAGGCAGTCAATCAACGATCTGGTGACCGTTGTACTGTGCATTGTCCGGTACGCCACTGGACAGACCAGTGCACATGCAGACAGGTAAGGCTGTGAGCTTCCAAATGAAGCTCCAGCGGCTCTTAGGCCCCTTAGGGGTATAAAAGAACCCCTAGGTGCCATGGAAAAGTAGACCAAGCTTTCTAAGAGCACACTACAACTTTGAAACTCCGCGGCCACGCCTTCGAAGTGTTTGAGAGAGAGATTTGAGCACTTTTTTGAGTTGTTACTCTGTCGCTTTGTTATTACGCTCTTTTTTTGCATTCGTGTGTGTTGTTACTACGTTGTGCTCATGTGTGTACTCTACTCACTCCCTTACTTTGCTTTGGATTATGATCATTTTGTGTGAGGTGTGAGAGACTCCAAATTGTGGAGATTCCTCACAAACGTGTTTGATATAAGGAAGAAAACCGTGGCACTCAAGTTTGATCTATGGATCACTTGAGAGGGGTTGAGTGCTACCCTTGACCAAAGGAGGTCACCACAACGTGGAGTAGGTTTTGGCCAAACCACGGGAAAATCACTCTGTCTCTTGTACATTTACTTTTCTTTGATTTCTATCTTGCTTTGAGCATAACCTTCACTTATTTATTGCTCCTAGTTTAACACACATCTCAAGTGAGCAATCAAGTAAGGAGTCTTTCTTTCTCTTCTCTACTCATCCGAACTTGGTTTTTAGTTACTCTAACCCATAAATTGGACCAAGTTTGTGTTGTTTGGAGCAAGTTTTGCAAGTTAACCTATTCACCCCCTCTAGGTGCTCTCGAAGCTACATGATGATCAATGGTTTGATCGGAGTTGAGTCGGTTTTGTCGTCCCCTTTTAAAGGAGCCCATGCATCCCCCTTATATACTAAGGAGGGCATGCGATACAAAGTAGATGCTTTCTCTTAGGGTTCGTCTCCTTAGGCTTTAGCCTTATTCTTGGGAATGCCTACTCCTCTTGTCTCTTATAGCTAAGAACTAAACAAATCTCAAACACTCCTTTGACATCATTATTGCATCTTAGTTCTAACCGCTAGGTAATAAATGCTATAGAGGTGCCTTTCTTGGATCACCCTTATCGTGGCTTCCTTGTATATGTCAAGCTCCTCTTTCCACCTGAGGGGATGCCATGTGGGTCTGGAGCCCCCACCCACTTTGTGGGCTCTACGTAGTTCTTTGTCCTGACACATCATGTCTTGGGTGTGCCTATTGAGGGATTGATCGACAGTGCCTCGCAGCCATGTAATAGGATGTCAATGTAGTGTTTATGTGCATACGAGGCTTCTAGGTTCCTAATTGATTTTGGACCTGGCTTTCGGCCTTGGCCTAGGATGGATGCTCACATGAAGCCAAGGTTGGGACAACTACGGGGATTGTGGCTCAGCCAAGGCTCCCCTCAAGTTAGGTATCCATGTGTCTTGGTTGAGACCCCGAGCCCCAAGCAAAGGTGAGAAGAGTGGTTGCTTTGCCTCTCTTGGCTCACCCTTTTTATATTGGGGCTCACTCAAGAGAGGGCCATCTATGTGCTATCGAGTCATATATTGTTTTTAGAGGGTGTGCACACAAGCGTACCCACTAGGTGCGGCCCATGAGCGTAGCTAATTTGGAAAATCATTCGATAGGTTAGACATACTATCACATCCTTATTCCAGGGACTTAATATACCCCTATGTTATACTACCATCACAAAGCATGTTACGTGACGACCAAACCAAAGTTAATTTTCCATTTTTTTGTATTTTGCATTGTTTTATAGCCCTTTGTTATTAGCCAATGTCATGCGGCATGGAAACTTCCATCGCTACATAGTACATGGATCTTGGAGCAGTTTTAGCTTGCCAAATGCTATAAGATGATGGAAAGTAAAGACTTGATGCATAAATATTATGCTTATTTAATTTTCTATCTTTACACTCACTACACCAAAATAGTAAACTTCCTAGAGCCTAAACCCTAGGAAGTTAGGCCTAAACTCTAGGAAGTTAGCGAAACTCTCGGAAGTTAAGCCATCCTGTCGGAAGTTTGGCTCTCGAAAATTTTTTGTCGGAAGTTAGCTTAACTTCCTAGAGGGCTCTAGGAAGTTAGCTAACTTCCTACGGCTTACTAAGCCTCTCGGAAGTTAGTAGATTCTCGGAAGTTAGTAGTTTCACGCCGTCAGCGCCGTCAGCTGGCTAACTTCCTACGAGTAACTTTCTACAGCTTACTGTAGCCCTAGGAAGTTAGCTGACTAACTTCCTACGGCTGACTGTAGCCCCTGGCTAACTTCCTACGACTTACTGTAGCCCCTAGGAAGTTAGCTGACTAACTTCCTACAGCTAATTTTTATCAAAGGTCCTCACCCACCATATTATTAATCAAACATAAACTTAATTTTAGCCATAACATACAAGATTAATTTTAGCCATAACATACAAAATTAATTTTAGCCATAACATACAAGATTAATTTTCATCGAAGGTCCTCACCCACCATATTATTAATCAAATATAAACTTAATTTTAGCAATAACATACAATATTAATTTTAGCCATAACATACAAGATTAATTTTAGCCATAACATACAAGATTAATTTTCATCGAAGGTCCTCACCCACCATATTATTAATCAAACATAAACTTAATTTTAGCCATAACATACAAGAGTTTAGCATAGTTAAACTATATGCAGTGGTTAGCCAATCAAGTTAATTAACCTAACTACCTACGGCATTATTTGAGTAAACTCTCAGAAGTTAGCACATTGAATAAAAAAATAAAAAAAGTATAAACACGGTACCTGACGGTCGGAGCGGGTGCGGATCGATGACTTGGGTCGGGAACGTCCACGGCGGGGTCGGTGGCTGCGCAGCGGGCGTTGACGGGTGGGGTCGACAGGGGGCGGGGCGGCCGTGCGCACGAACGCCAGACGCTATTGGGGGTGGGCTCCTCAGGGGCGGGCGCTGCCGGGGGTGGGAGAGACGGCCGCGGCGGCGGCCGGGGCGGGCGGCTCGGGGGCGGGGCGCTGTCGGCGTCGGGCGCGGAGCGTGGTCGGGGTCGGGGGCCGAGCGGCGGCCGCGGCGGGCGGCTCGGGGGTGGGGCGGGGCGCTGTCGGCGTCGGGCGGAGCGCGGAGGTCGGGGGCCGGGACGGCGGCCGCGGCGGGCGGCGGCCGGGGCGGGCGGTTCGGGGGCGGGGCACTGTCGGCGTCGGGTGAGATGGGGCGGGGCGCGGTCGGTGGAGCTGGGGCGGGCGGCGGACGCGGCGGGGCCCTCCGGGGGCGGTGCGGTCAGAGGCGGCAGGACCGGGGCCGGCGCGGCCGTGCGCGTGGGAGAAGAGACTTGAGTCAGATATTTTGTGAATGGTGAGAGAAGAGGGAGGTAAAAATTAAAAAAACATAACTTCCTAGAGTAAAGTCGTAGGAAGTTAGGTAACTTCCTAGAGTTTTCGCTTTGCCTCTAGGAAGTTAATTAACTTCCTACAGCCGACCGTAGGAAGTTAGATTTTCGTTTGACCGGTCAACAGATGAATCCTAACTTCCTAGAGGAGGTCGTAGGAAGTTAGCTGCCCAGCTAACTTTCTAGAGCCAGCCGTAGGAAGTTATGTTTTCGGTTGACTGGTCAACAGGTCAAACCTAACTTCCTAGAGGAGGTCGTAGGAAGTTATCTGGACAGCTAACTTCCTAGAGCCAGCCGTAGGAAGTTAGCTATTCTATTGGCTTGTGAACGGATGAAACCTAACTTCCTAGGTGCCATGGAAAAGTAGACCAAGCTTTCTAAGAGCACACTACAAATTTGAAACTCCGCGGCCGGGGCGGGGCCCGCCGGGGGCGGCGCGGTCAGGGGCGGCAGGACCGGGGGCGGCGTGGCCGTGCGCGTGGGAGAAGAAGCTGTGCGCGTGGGAGAAGAGACTTGAGCCAGATATTTTGCGAAAGGTGAGAGAAGAGGGAGGTAAAAATTAAAAAACATAATTTACTAGAGTAAAGCAGTAGGAAGTTAGGTAACTTCCTAGAGTTTTCACTTTGCCTCTAGAAAGTTAATTAACTTCCTACAGCCGACCGTAGAAAGTTAGATTTTCGTTTGACCGGTCAACAGATAAATCCTAACTTCCTAGAGGAGGCCATAGGAAGTTAGCTGCCCAGCTAACTTCCTAGAGCCAGGCGTAGGAAGTTATGTTTTCGGTTGATTGGTCAACAGGTCAAACCTAACTTTCTAGAGGAGGCCGTAGGAAGTTATCTAGGCAGCTAACTTTCTAGAGCCAGCCGTAGGAAGTTAGCTATTCTATTGGCTTGTGAACGGATGAAACCTAACTTCCTAGAGCCAGCCGTAGGAAGTTAGTTAAGTGCCTACGGTTTTTTAACTTCCGACAGCTTTTATAAAAAACCGTAGGAAGTTATGTTTATTTCCTAGAGGTACCAGTTGCCTCTCGGAAGTTATTTATTTCCTACGGTTTGTTATAAAAGCTGTAGGAAGTTAAAAAACCGTAGGAAGTGTATGATTTTGGTGTAGTGACTCTTCATATATGCTAGCTTACCTAAACTTTATTATATCTTCTAGTAATTTCCTAGAAATTCACATATTACATGCAACTAGGCAAATTAGCAAAGTAAAAGGTATATGAACATTCCTTCTTAGTTTACTATTACCAAAAATTAACATTTTTCTCATTTCAGGAGGCTTCCAGGTAACTTAAGATGTAAACAGTGATGCTTAATGTTTATTCGCACCAGTACTTTATTATAGTCATCATACATATATTCTTGTATGTGTTTATCAACTGAAAGGTTTAGTTTTTGTTTGTGAACCATTATTGCCACTGTTGCGATACCACATACATGCTCATTTTTTCCATAAGAAAGGCATATGACTGTGTTGTAGGTGAAGCTCCTCTCACAGGGGAAGCATAAGATTATTCTGTTAGCATATCTGTAGCTCACCATTTGCGGTTGTGATCAATGCAAGATGAGCACACAAAGACAGAAACAACTATAGTTTTTTAAGCGTGGATCTAATGAAACAGAACTATATTATGTTTTGGGAGTGCAATAATACACTTGTTTAATAATGTGAAAAACATTTAAATTTTATCATTAACACTGTATTACGTGTCCATCCACTGTACTTTGTATGAGCGTGTGTAATATATTAAAAAATAGCATCTTCTTCTAATTATAAGCAGCCGCCATGAGTATCACAGTGCTAAGTTGTTTCTCTATTGAGTGTTATACGTGTATATCATGCTATGTTGGCTATCAGGCCTTTATGTTTGATTTGCTATTTATATTATGTTTGTACCCTTAAGACTTTTATTGACAGTTATCTTATATTAGGATTATGTTATTAGTGTGTGTTCTTCTTTTTCATATGCTATTATTAGGTGAGTGCGCGTGCGTTATAACGGGAACATATAGTATCACGATAACTTATATACATAATGTGTGTTATACTGTTATGAGAAAAGGTTTCATAATCCATTTGTGATCTTGACCATACATAAATTTTGAATATTTTAATCTAGCTGTTTCACCACTATATTACAATCATCAGGACCATGCGGACTTCAATATATGTCACGATTTGCATGGTCTTGTCGTTGGAGAGCACGTCCCGCACGTGCCAGAAGAAGTTCCCTCGTACATCGTCAGCCATCGGGCACGTACCACCATACACGCTTGCTTAAACAAAAAGGCAAGTGTGTGTGTTTGCAAAGAGAATTAAAGGCATGCCAGCACAAAAGCTACCCCATCGGTGGCAAGGATGACAAACTGGTCATTACTGTCGGTCCTCCTCTGCGTCGCCTCCGGGGCCGAGATGAAGCCATGGTCCCTTGATATAGTAGTCGTCGAACACGCGTGACATGGCGAGTCACGACGACTCTTGGCTAGGCTACCAGACAAAGTGCACCCAGGCTCATCAGTGAGGTAGTACACCTGACCGTTGCACCACCGGATGCGCTACTTCTCTGCATACATCATGTTCGAGGACACTCACACAACGTCAGTAACGACCGTCGTCACAGCGCACGAAAATTTATGGCCGACCAGTTGCGACTTACGTGGTAGGTTGGGCTTCAGGTGGACGATGAGCTGGATAGCGTGATGGCGCCATCGTCGGATGCGGTGCCTAGAACAACCCAGGAGTCGCCGACGTTGGTGACGACCATGAGGTCCCCCTGCTTGACGATGGACAGCGCGGTGCAGCCGCTCTGGACTGCGTCCAAGCGGTGGCTGTGCCGGATCTTGTCGTCCATAGCGGCGCATGCATCCACGTAGGACTGCTTCTTCTCGTCGTTGATAAGCGGCGCCAACGCGAGCGCCTACTGCTAGTGTTGTTTGTTTGGGGTTTTCAAGTAAGCACTACAAAAAATGGTTTTGTATGGCAAAAGTAAAGTGTCATGTTTAGTACAAAATTGGTCATAAAAAGCATCTTATGACAAAAATGCTGCGTCATAAGGGTCGTCATATAACGACCGTCACATTATGTACCTTGTGACGACTGTTTAGAGTATCGTCACATAATGTCATCATCTTTTGTGACGGCTGCGTTCGTCCGTCACATATTGTTGCTATATATGACGGTGTTATCTGTCACATTTTTTCCAGTCAACGCGTCACCTAATGTTGGGATAATGTGACAGCTTGGTTTTGTTTAGTTTAATATGGCACCCACATACAGTGACCATACAGCGACGACACACTGAGCTCTCATGATAGCTCACAGAATCATAATACATAGAAAAGCCATCATACACAACATTCTCATCACAAGTCATACACAATTCCAGCACACTAGTTCTTCCACAACAGAGGTTCAAACATACAAAGGTTCCACCACAAAGGTTCGAAGCATTCAAACAGATTGCACGTAGTTCTGACAAAGTTCTAACCACAGATATGTTCTAGCAAGGTAGAAAAACCTTAAGCAAAGGCATCATCCTCAGACTTGGTATGCATCCCTACCTCAATCTTTCTGAAGTTTCAGGACAGCTCGTAGCAGTGCATTGGTCTCTTCAAACTTGGTATGCATCCCCTTCACTTCCTCTTGGGTCTGGCGTAGCAAACTTTGGTTTTCTTCAAGTGCGGCCTGTTGAGCTTGTAGTTGTGCTTGCAACTCTTCCTGCTTCCTAGCAGCTTCCTCTCTTTCAGCTTGGAGTTTTTCCTCAAACTGAGCTTGCATGCGTGCTTGTGCAGCTAGCGATGTGGACCGACCAGTCTTGGACGTTGTAGGGACACCAATGTTTGGAAGGAAGGTGGATGAGCGGCTGATCTGGCTGAGACTATCAGCAACAATCTTGGAGGGTGACTTTTGTGCTTCTCCTTCTTCTAGCTCTCTTTCCTTCTCTGCAACCATTTGCTCCTACATAAAATGAATGTACTTAGTAACAAGGCCATACAAAAGTGTTGAACCAGGCATTTACTTGAGTGTAGTACATGTAACTTACATATATCTCATTTGCAAGCGGAGTACGACCATTTCGGGGACTATTCATACATTCCCCAAAGAAATCAACAGCATCCGGCTCCATGTTGTTGTACTTAGTCCTCTGCGACATATAAAAAACTTGGGATATAAGATTTGCCATGAAATATTGGTACATGCCAACAGCAATACAACATAGTCAAATAATGACTGACAGTTTAAGAAAAAGAACACATTAACATGCATCAATGCTGCCTAGATAGGTCAAGACTAATAACATGGCCTAAAGAAACCCTAGTACTGATGATGATCATGTTTGATGACATAGCAATTGTCCTGCTGTTTTCTATTTTATATGGTCACCATAAAAGAATTGGAGTCATTCGAGAAGGGGTTAAATGAGTGGATGAGAAGGAGTGAGAGTCGTGGAAGAAGGGGTTACCTGCTTTCGATTCTGTCGGCGAGGAACACGACGATCTGCTTCCCCTTGGACGCCGCCACCAGCTGGTCAAACATGGCCAGCGCTGACGGGTGCTTCACCTGCACGATCGGATTCAGATCCATCATCAGGGGGACGCACGATATTGGCACGGACAGCGATAATGCAGGGGATGGACGCGGACGCACCATCCACGCGGTGTCCCGCTCCTCTTCGACGCCCGCGGCGAGCGCGGTGGCCGCCTTGGCATGGGTGGGCGAGGACGCGCGCATGGACTCCACCCAGCCGCCGATGCGCCCGACGCCGGCGCCCATCTGCAGGCACTTCTTGCGCACGGCGATGCCCGACGCGGCCCGAGGCGGCGGGTACTGGAACAGCGACGCCGAGTTGGGCGGTGTACGGGATGGACGGATCCGTTCACCAGCGGCAGTGCGGCGGCGTGGTGGGCGCGAGTGGCGGCGCTAGGTTAAGGGGAGGGAGAGGACTAGACTTGTCTGCGGTGGTGGGCAGCCGAGAGGATAAGGTAGGAGGGGAATTTTGGTCATCTTGGGCGGGAGATGGAAAAGTGAATGCAACCAACAGAAAGGGGTACGGTCCTTTTTTGGAAAAAAAACATAAAGTGACGCCGCCAAATCATCACATAAAGGCACATCTAAGCGTCATAAAAGTAAAACCGTCTACCAACTCTTGGCGCCTGACAATATATGACGAATCTTCGTACTCTTATGTGACAACAAAACACTACTGTCATAAAATCTTCATGGCCTCATGAAATTATGACGACTCAAAAAATTCCATTATATTATGTGACATTATATGACGATAACTGACCTTGTCATTAGGTATTTTGTCATAAAAGGACAAATTTCTTGTAGTGTAAGAAACATAGATTCATCCTTAGCGTTGGTTTATAAAAATGATTCATAAGTTAGATCCATGGAAAAACTATTACGGAGAATAAATGCCACGCATGGAAAAAGAATTTAAGCTGAAAATATTATTCAAATAAAAAAATGCATGCAAGGCTCTTCTTTAAATACTACTCCCTCCATCCAAAAATATAATTCAAGAATCTAAGTGATAGTTATCTACTACTGCGTATTGTTCAAGGGTAATATGTGAGCTTGGGAAGAGGTAGTAGATGTTTTTTCTGTCATATATGTAGATAGAAACACACATGTAATGTAGCGGTAGCTACTACTTGCATTGGTCTAAGGGGCATGAGTTCGAATCCCCTCGCGGCCATGTGTTGAATGCGAATGGCAGAATAGTGAATGTCACGATAATCTTGTAGCTTTAATAAGTAGTATAGATTCACAATTAATTGTATTGTTGCAAAAGGATATATGTGGTGCCAATTCCGTACAAGAACGCACCTAATCGCTAGTAGATAATAGATAATGTTTGTTGGCGTAGTGTTGCATGCACTAGTTACGTGCAACGAAGACGCGAGGCCCGGCCAGCCAATAGGAGCACGACAGGATGGCCCACTGGCGCGACCTCCTAATGCGATGCTGGCTCGTATGTACCCTATAAAGGCAACATTAGTCGACGTCAAACAGCACATTTAGCGGACGAAAGCATGCTTGGTGCTAGCTAGATCACTCCAAAAATCTGTCAACTGTCACCCGCTCGGAGCAACCAACAGTGCCCAATATTTTAGTGCGCGAACGCGAGTAGGGTTAATCAAACGTCCTCTCACAAATGAATCATCAGGGATAGATGTAATCATAGACATATACTAATCATAATCATCATTTCATGCATGCATGCGACGATGATGGGCTGGTAGCCTGGTAGGGTGCATTATTAGGTCCCACAATTTTGTCCTTATCTACCTTTTACCATTTCACCATATCTTGCTCACGTGTCCACTCCCACAGATTCAAATTTTAAGCCGTTTTTTAGTGTTGCGAAACTTGTCTGATTTCAGTCAGATTTATCAGAAAGCACATTTATTATTATGTACAATATCCTCTCATATCCATCCAAAAAGGATACAGCTACGAGATTTGCGCAAGTTAAATTGTTGGACTTCTCAAAAAGTGCTAATTGCATTCTTCTCTTGATGAAAGTAGTATAAAAATATATCTCATGGTGTGATGTTGTAAACTTTGTGTGTGCTTTGATCAAAGTTATATATACACACGGGGGTGCTATTCACCACCTAGGGTCACCTGAAGAACCCACCTAATCAGATCCGTCGAACAACCTATGCACGCCATCCTACCCAACCGATTCCCCACAGGTCGCCACTCACGCGTCCCGCTTGGCCACGCCCCGCTCGCCATTAATCCCTTCGCTCCGCGGCCGTTGGAGCCAGCCACCGATATCCATCAGCGATTAGCCAACTCTGCAATTCCTCATTGTCGCGTCTCCAGTCACGTGCCGCAGTCACCCCTCATGTCCTCGACTCATCACCTTAAATTATTGAATCTTTCTTCCTGAATGGTTAGAATCTTTACTACTATATAAGACAGTAGTGTAGACGTCCACAATACATATGGTGCACGGTTCTGCCAGGAGTGCCCGTCATAAAGCGAAGGCAGCCAGCCCCAGAAACCAAGCGCGCAGGCAACACCGCCCGTCATCCGCGCCGCCATCAACGGAAGGTGCCGAGGATCTCCTACCCCGCCACATCAACGGAAGGTCTGCAATCCCCGTCATCCGAGGCCGCCATCAACGCCCTCCTACCCACGCCGTCGATGGAAGGTGCCCGAGGTTCCACCCCATCGCGCCCTCCTATCTGCTCTGCCCCACCTTCCTCCCCACGCCGTCGATGGCGCGCGCAGATCCCAGGTGGCCGAGGATCCGCCCCACCCTCCTCCCCCACCTTCTAGGCCCCTGCCGTGCCCCCGCATGCGGGTATGTCCCGCATCGCGAGATTCCCGTCGCGAGAGCCTCTTCATAGCCGCTGAGCCCTTCTCCGCCTCACCTCCCTTCCTCTCTCCGCCTGACTCGCATACGCCCTCGTCGTTCGATTCCCCCACGCAGGCACGAGCCCGCCATACGCGCGCGCCGCCAGGGCGCTCGTCGCCATCGTCCAGGCCAGCGTGATCCCGTCGACGGCCTCGCCTTAGGATCCGCTCCCTGCCCTTGGAAGCATCCGGGGGCACGGCTCCCCTGCTGGAGGTAGGCGGGATGCGGGCGTGGTTAGCAACACCGGCAGCATCTCGATTCACGCCGCCGCGAGCTTGAACAAGCCAGGTGGGGTCAAAGGCCACAGCAGCCAGATTCGAGCCGTTGCCTGGAAGGTTGCCGTGGATCCCCCCACCCTCCTCCCCCTCTGCTCCGCGATTACGGGGATCCGAGGCCGCCATCAACGCGCACCTCCCCCACGACGTCGATGGCGCGCGCGTTGAGGGCGTGGGGAGGAGGTGCGCGGCCGCCATCAACGCTCTCCTACCCCTCTGCTCCGCGATCCCTGCCATTGTTGTCGCTCACATTCCATCGACGACGCTGCATCCACCTCGGCAACCTCTGCCCACCTACAAGAACAAATGGGGAGGCGACCAGTTGAGTTGCAGATACAACCACTGATCCCTCTGCCAACATTTGCTGTTCTAAACCACTGATCCCCCACATATCTCCCTTGTTGCAGATTCAGCCACGGATCCCCCATCTCTCCCCCCATAAGGTGCGTTTTGTATTTTTAAGTCTCTTCAATTATATGTTTGATGATCCGATGACGGTTGTATGGTTTGGTAGTTTTGGTACATTGATGCAAGGTTGCCTAGCATTTCTGTGGTAAGGTTGGGTAGCAATTTTGTGATCTTCAGTCTTTTTCCTCCCATTGGATCATCATCTTTATTCATTTTGTTTAGGCACTTTGTAGTCTTACATGCCTCTACACTAGAAATACATGATAGATCTAGAGTCTTAATTATTGTTAACTGCAAATTATTTTTTAACTGAGGTAATGGAAACCTATTTGTTTTAGGGGAAGTTGTTCACATATTTGTGCCACTTGTATATGTACTTCTGATTAGATAGTTTTGAATCAAATCATGGACCCCATGGATAGTGTCGCTAGCTGTGGAACTAACGAGTCTAGGCATCCATTCCCATGCGACTGATCTGTATCACAGATCAGGGAAAGTACATCAGCTCAGTTCTGTTGAGAAGGATAAGGCAAGTTATGTGTCTTTTATACCTGCTACATCTTCAATTCGATTCTTTTATACCTGCTACATGACACTCCCGATCATTGTTTGTACGTAATCTTTTAGTTTGATTCGGTGAATTTAGAAGTAGGAATTTTTTTATTGACATTAATGCATGTCTACCCTCTCAATTTTCTCAGTGGAGATGCCAAGCGTTATTCTGATGGCAGCTATTCGTAATGTCCACATTGTAATTCCTTCTATTATCATCAATTCTATTGTTTCATACTATCTGTTCTGCTTGATGTAGTCTATATAACACCTTTTTGTTATAGGCACGACTGACCATATATCAAGTTGTCAAGGAAATGATTGATAAAATGGGTTATGAGGTAATCTTTTTACTTGTAAGCATTTGTAGCAGATATGCTTACTTGGTCAAGGAGAAGTTAATTCATCTTATTGCCCCTTCTATCATGATGGTGGTTTTGGGTTCAGGTAAAACTTGTTAGGGTAAACAAAAGAATTCAAGAAGCATACTGTGCTGAACTTTATTTAACAAAGGTACAAATCTACCTGTCTAATAAGTAAGAGCAAATTAATGCATTTTTAGTGGGTGCACCATTAACCTTAATAATATTCTAAAGTAGAAACCTCCTGCACTGCAGGTCAATGATCCTACAGACAACATCACCTTCAATCTTCAGCCTTCAGATGCCATAAACATTGCTGTTCGTTGCAAGGTATTTTCTGTATATGTCCTTGCTACATGCTATTTTTTTTAGTAAATTGATTTTTGTTATCTCTACTATTCCTTAAGTCTCTACCATAGGCGTCCACAAGAGTTGGTGCACGGTTCTGCCTGCCGAGGATCCCCACCCTCCTCCCCCACCCGTCCGCATGACCCCCTCCTGTGTCGCGGCGCAGATCTCCTCCTGGGACTAGCTTTTCAGTGAGAAGGAGATTACTTGAGCTTAGATGCATGATGGTTTGTTAGGAATATAAATAAATAGTTCCTTTTCCTTATAATACTTGCTAATTTATTTTGCCTTTTTATTATATCATCTGATAGCCTGAATTGTCATCTCTATCGATTATAATATCCTCGATAGATGGAAAGCTATTACAACCATAAATTTGTTCCAACTGTGGCCCTTGAATTCATGAGTCATACTTCTAACAGCTAGATAGAAATATGTCACTGATGAAGAATGGACTGCATGAGATCTTTAAATCGTGTTTTATTTTCAAAATGCTTTGTTCTATTGCATGTTCTTCTTCTTATAGTGATCTACAGTTCTGTGCTATGAAGTAATGCTTGCTATTTTTCTACGCATTTTCAAGTATAAACAGATTTGATCAAAGTTTCAAGTCTAAACAGATCTACTACTTCCAAACATGCATATCTGTTGCAACTGGTGTAATATAGTTCTGACCGAAGCACATGTATGCCCTTGTTCCCTAATGGTAGGCTTCTAGGTCTATATTTTTATCCCTCCAAATTTGAAATATTGTTTGTATTAAATGCAAGGATTTTTCTTTTGTCCTACTTGTGTCAGACCCTAAATGTTATAAGATTACTTGTGTGCACGCTTGTGGAACCAGCTATGAACTCAGCACCTGTTTTGGACTTACCACACCCCTAACCAACTTGTCTCTCTTTCAGGTTTGCCTTATGGATAACGATTATATTGTTATGACATGAGCCTAGAAGTTCTCACCCTGTTGTCCGCGACATACACCGACCCCGCCGCCACCCTGCCATCACCACTCTAGCGCCATACCTAGACGCGATGCCCATGGGCCACGGCGCTGTCGTGTATTTTAAATCGGTTTTCATATCTGACTCGAGGGATGACTTGTTTTTTTATGCTGTCGTGGTTCATCTGTTTTATAGTGGCTGGTAGCAAATTGCAACTGGGAGTTAACTGACGAAATTATTCTGCAGCAATGATGATGGACCATCTTCCTGTACTCATGGGTCCTAACTTAGGACTCGGTAGTCGCTATCAAATTGACCTTCTCATGTATGGAATCACTTTTGAACTCTTTCATGTCTGGAATCACTATGAACTCTTCTCATATCTGGAATCATTTTTGAACTCTTCTCATGTCTGGAATCACTTTTGAACTCGTCTATATGGCTACTCTCAATAATTTTCTGTGTCAAATTGACTTCTCTTGTATTTGGGTCCTTGGGGGCACCGCTTTTTAACTGGTTCCTAGATGGGAAGAGCTTCCAATAGATTTTCAGAACAAATTTATTGTGGTTTTCTGTTAGAGTTAGCGTCTTTTCTCGTGTTTGGGGCCTTGGGGCACTTCTTAACTGGTTCTTATACTGGAAGAGTTGTCAATAGATTTTCTGAACAGATTTCTTGTGTGTTCCTGTTAGAGTTAGCACACTAGGAAGTAGGAATGTATTTACTGATTGCATGTAATTCAGGGCACCACTGTCAGGGTGGAGTATGGTGATGCTGCAATTGCAGCTGACCCGGCAGGTGCTCATGTGATCAGCCATGCATTCCCTCATACCTATGGGCAGCCTATTGCTCATTTTCTCAGGAAGACAGCTGTTGTCCCTGATGCTAAGGCCATATCTGAACACCAGGTGGTCAGGTACATCTTTCATGTTCCTGCACATGAAAATTCTTTTTGCGTCGCAAATATCATCTCTCTCAAATATCCAATCCCTTTTGTTCCAAGTGCAGGGTTGGCATTGTCTTCTGTGGCAGACAATCCCCAGGAGGCCACAATGTTGTTTGGGGGCTCTATGAGGCTATCAAGGCCCACAACCAAAACAGCAAACTCATTGGTTTCCTTGGTGAGTAATTTGATACTTTTCGGTAATCACCTAGAGCATCATATCGTCTACATTGTCTTCACTTGTTAATTCCAATTTGATTTTGCTGATTAGCACTTGCTTCAACATGAGTCCTAAAAAACTGTGCATTTGGTTATTGCTGGTTTTTTTTGGCTCACACTAATAACTTTGTTTGTGATTTTGGTCATCATTTTTCTGCCTGGTTGGGTTGCATCTGCTTGTCATTCTTGCAGTCAGCATGAACAAGGTCGAGGCATTGTACAGGTTGTTCAAGAAGATCTGCAACACCTTCATTGATGATGGGCTGATTAATAAGGTCAGCAATGGGTGTCTGATTCACTACTTGGTTCTTATGTAGTGTCTTATTAATCTTTGTGCTATGTGCAAGTGTGGATGGTCCTGTTAGTATCAGTCCTATCGGTCGATACTGCCTCTTAGCACATTGTTTGACCGTTCCCATTTCCTTGGCATCTGAAATGACCTTAAGAATTTTTTCCTTCCGTTTTTCCCTTTTTGCCTTGATAGACTAGGAATGTAATGGTATCCTATATACTGCATTTGCTTTCATGTCGATGGTTTTGGTGAATTTACCATGATCTTGCCAAAATAGGGAAGAATTGTGGGTCTGTGCATTTTTATGGGGTGACTAGAATGCATTGATCATTAATGCAGTGTGGTTTGCTGGTTATTTACACCAATTTTTTTATCACTTGATCTATCCTCGACTCATCGTAACAGTATGAACTTTGGTTGTGGAATTCACACATGGTGCTGTCTCACTTTAAACTTTATGCTCCATTGAGAGAACACCTTGAAAGATGGTATGTAAGCATTCCCATTCATGTGGCAGGAAGTAGCTTCTGTTATGTCCATAACAGAAATTGAGATTGACAAGCATCCTATCCAACTGAAGTTGAAGTTGTGGTCAAATCAGTCATCAAAGAGGAGCCACCTAAGGGTCATGTTGAGACCTCAAATGTTTTGCAAGATGATGATGGCATAGACGAGGAGAACAATCTTGCTGGCCACCCAACTATCCACATGGGTGACGAGGAAAACATGTCTTTTGGCGGACTTGGAAGAGGATGATGTGAAATGGTGTAGTTGCAACTTGCAAAGCGAGATATGGACTTGTGTACAAGAAAATGTAGAGGTCGAGATTGCTCCTGAAAAGAACAGGGACACCATGAAAACAGGTGGCTTTGTTTTGCAGTCAAGTTGCCGGGGTGATGCCACTGTTAAAGCTACCGGGGTGAAGACACAGATGTTATCGCTCGAGATATGGCAGAGATATGGCAGGGTGCTACGTTTCACTAGCATTATCGTTTGTAATTTGATTCACACTCTTTTGTACATAAAAATTCATGATGTTATAAGGTAAGAACAATATATTTACATTCATTGTTTGGTCATAGAATTGCATATATATCAGATAAAAGAAAGCAGAGTGATTTTCAATATTTCAAGAATTTTATGCGCAATGCAACATGCTAAGCTTTATATGCAAATTTATATTGCCCCCCTTGCCCGTATAAAGAATGCTGATGTAATTGGTGGAAGTTGCACAGTAAAGAAATTATTACAATGTAAATGATAAAATCCATGGATTTATATGATCTCCGTAGCAACGTATGGGTACTTCATTAGGTTCAATAGAAAAATGACTTCTAATAATACCAGTTCCTCATATCGCGTAGCAAAATACATGGATTTATATGATCTCCGTAGCAACGCACGGGCACCCAACTAGTAAACCTTGAATTGCTGAATGTTTCTTCTTTTGTAAAATTTTAAAAAGTGACTAAAGTAAACATTGAATACTTGAACATTTGTTTATGTTGTATGGTGAAGTAAACATTGAATGATTGAATATTTGTTTTTGCATGCTACAGACAACGGACTAATCGGCCACGTTAGACATGCGCGAGGCCATTTTAGTTCCTAGTAAGATGGTTCAGTTGGTTCCTTAGTGGACTAATCCGATTAAATCTTTTGATTTCAGCGATGGACCATGACATCCATCATCCTGGATGACGAATAGCTCGTGTATATCATTTGAGCGGAAGGATAGAAACAATATTAATATTTTATGTTTTTAGATAGGTCTATACATACAATTTTCTTAAAAACCTAGCATTTCAAACATGTGTGCGCTGCCTGCCAACACTACCGGAATCCGACTCTTTACGGAGTGCTCGGCGCTTTGCCGGGTGTATTTTGTTGGGCACTCGACAAAGCATTCTTTGCTGAGTGCCACTCTCGGTGAAATAACACTCTCGGCAACGACCTCGTTTACCGAAATTGAGACACTCGGCAAAGGGTTGCCGAGTGCCAAACTCTCGGCATAACGCGATGCTCGTCAAAGGGTCGTCAGCTACCGTCTATAGCTCATGTTCGTTAACTTTGGCGAGCGCCAGACGTTGACACTCCGCAAAATAGCTTCTTTGCCGAGTGTCAACAAGGTGACACTCGGCAAATCCATATTTTGCCGAAGAGGCTCGTAATGTACGTGTTGTGTTGGCCATAGATGGGTTCAATCCCTATGAAATGACCGTGGCCACATACACATGTTGACCCGTGTTTGTTATCCCCATCAATGCCACCGGCGTATGCTTTCAAAGACAGAACATATTCGTGTCTTTGATAATTCCTAGACACCCGAGGAATAAAATGGGCGTGTACATGGAGCCTTTGATTGATGAATTGGTTCATGCTTGGGAGGAAGGGGTATGGACGTATGACCGAGCTACGAAGACAAACTTTAAAATGCATGTTTGGTACCAATACTCTATGCATGACTTACCGACGTATAAGCTATTCATCGCCTGGTGTGTTCACGGTAAGTTCACATGCCCAGTTTACAAGGAAACTCTTAGGTTCATTTGGTTGAAGAAGGGTGGACAATATTCGTCGTTCGATAAACATTGACAATTTATCCCTCCTGACCATGCATTCTGACTAGACATCAAGAACTTTACGAAAGGTGTCATAGTACCAGACCGTCCACCTGCAATGATGACTGGTGCCAAAGTTCGTCAACAGATAGATGGTCTCGTGGCCAACCTAGAAGGTAATTTTGTGGGATATGGTGAGCAGCATATGTGGACACATAAGTCGGGCTTGATTCAACTCCCCTATTATGATGACCTGCTCCTTCCACACAACATTGACGTGATGCACATTGAAAAAATGTCGTTGAGGCACTTTAGGCAACAATTATGGACATTCTTGATAAGTCAAAGGATAACGTAAAGGCAAGAGTGGATCTAGCAGCGCTATGTGATAGACCAAACCAAGATATGAAGTCACCTAGTAGTTGAAAGACATGGAGAAGGCCTAAGGCCGATTTCATCCTTAGCAAGGCATAGAGGAAGGAAGTACTGGAGTGGATCAAGGTGTTGATATTCCTTGATGGGTATGCTGCTAACTCGAGTAGGGGGTGAACTTATCTACCCTACGAGTCTTAGGTATGAAGAGTCGTGACTTCCACATATGAATTGAACGAATTCTCCTGGCGATGGTTCGAGGATATGTCCCTAAGCATGTCTAGCTAGCACTTGTAGAGTTGAGCTATTTCTTCCACCAGCTTTGTGCAAAAGAGTTATCTCGGACTGTGATTGCAGACTTGGAAAGAATGACACCTGTGTTACTATGTAAGCTAGAGAAGATCTTTCCACCCGGCTTCTTCAATCCGATGCAGCATTTGATTCTTCATCTCCCGTATGAGGCACGAATGGGGGCGTGGAGGGACATTGGTGCTATCCAATCGAGAGATGTCGAAAGACTATCTGAAATAAATGTAGAAATAAGTGCAAAATCGAGGCTTCCATTGTAGAGGCATACATTCTAGAGGAGGTGGCAAACTTCACAACAACTTACTATGGTGAAAAACTGTCGAGCATGCATAATCCACCCTCTTGTTACAATGATGGCGGCAATGAATCAAACCTCACATATTTCGAGGGCAACTTGGAAGCGCAAGTGGTTCGACCACCAAGATCATGAGACATGAAGAGTGGTGTCATATCATGCTATATGTCACAACCTTGAAGAGGTGACGCCATACATGGAACAATATCTTCATGAATTCTGGCATCGATCAAGTGACCCAACTCCATAGGAATATGATACGCTTCTTAGAAAGGGTGCGGGAAATGTATTGCTCGATTTCATTTCCTCGTTCAAATATAAGGTATGTGCTTAGTTTATCATTTGAAGTTGCTCTTACGTGCGAATATATAACAATCTAGTGTGTTTAAACTTGCAGAGCCAAAGAGATACGTCTATGAGTGCTGAGTTGAGACAAGTAGCCAGTGACTTTGCCTATAGGGTCAGGAAATATTCTGGGTATGACATCAATAGATACCGTTTTTGCACAACAAGCTATGACCAAAGTCGACCTAATTGAAAAACCACTTGTTCTGGAGTATTTACTCCTGGGCTTGATGAGGTCGAGTATTATGGACGAATAGAAGAAATATATGAACTCAATTTTCATGGTTCCAAACCTCTTACTCCAGTGATATTCAAATGTCATTGGTTTGACCCTGAAGTGACGAGACGAACATATTGTAATCTTGGGCTAGTTGAAATTCGATAGGATTCTACCTTATCAGGAGACGATGTCTATATCGTGGCTCAACAGGCCACACAAGTGTATTATCTCCCATATGCGTGCTAAACGAAAGAACATCTTAAGGGTTAGGATGCTATGTATAGGGTATCACCGCATGGTAAATTATCTGTTCCAAACAATGAAGATTATAACTTAGACCCGGACACATATGACTGAGAATTCTTCCAAGAAGATGGGCTAGAAGGGCGATTTGAGATAGACTTAATCGAAGCTATCAGAATGGAAGTAGATATTGAAATGGTTGTTGATGAGGAGGAGGATGAGATGCAAAATGAGAATGGCTTAGAAATACTTGAAGGCAATGACATTAATGATGAACTTGCACCTTCAGATGGTGTTGACTATGAAATGGTTGATAGTGATGATGAGACTTATGATCCGGCTAGCCCGGACACATATGAAGATTATTTTTAATCGATGTAATGTTATACTTTATTTATTTCGCATCTGCTTCTAAATACATCTTTTTTATCTGTGCTTATTTGTTTACTCTTAACTGCAGGTTATTGGACAAAGATGGTGGGTGGTGGGATGAGGACGAGGAGGGTAGGAGGAGCACCTGTAGGACGGAGGAGGAGGCGTAGTAGGATGACGACGCTTAGTAGCAAGTGGAGTAGTAGGCCGCTGTTGATATGGTGCAGCAGGACGACGACGACGCTCAACAGGACGCCTGATGTTAGAGGAACGTCTACTTGCAAGGTCCCACAAGTCTCCCTCAGCAACCCATACTTCATGACAGGCGGCCGCTGATTCGACCTGATGGAGAGAGGTATGTAACTTTAGATGTCGTCGCTGCTTTTCATATTATGTGTTCAAATTCATAATAGAAACTAATATTTTTCTTTATCACTTGGACATGTCTTGGAAGGTTGTGGAGAATGCAGGGGTCACGACCGCAACCCCAATGGCATCCTCGGCTTCTGTGCAGGGAACACTTCCCTAGACTTGTTGAGTATGCCAGATTGACGGGTCTAGCCTACACTTTCGACCAATACGTCGTCGCCCCTGATGCAGTAGATCGAGACGACAGGGAATTCAACAACAAGGCAGAGCGGATGAAGCAAGAGCTGTGGGTAAGTCTTCCTCGCACTATATTGTTAAATATGTCACATTCATAGCATATTCTTGAAATAATGTATGGATACATCGTCTTTGTATGCAGGCTTTCTTCAGATGCGAGGCTGGATACGAGGCCACAGTAGATGTGGTGGCTACCACGAGCTGTAAGAAGCTCGTCGTGGACATGCACTACGAGGCGTGAATCTAGGCCATCGTCCCTTACCACGGCTCTGTCCTTGGGGAGAAGGTGACCAAGCAGGACTCTCGAACCATGTCGTTGACTCAGGACCAGTACTTGCAAGTAAATATAAAACTTTAATATTGGTATTAAATTTGCTTAATTTTATCTTCTGATATGTCGTGTATTCTTTTTCGTACATGATTCTTTATTGGTGCACCACACATGCTCAGTGCTGGGAGCAAATGGTGGAGAGGTGGTGCTTGAAATTTGCCTAGAGGGGGGTGAATAGGCGAAACCTGAAATTTATATACTTAAGCACACACTACAAGCCGGGGTTAGCGTTAGAACTTAAATCAAGTCCGGGAGAAAGGGGGAAAACAAATCAACCAAGAAATAAAGCGGATGAACACGGTGGTTTGTTTTACCGAGGTTCGGCTCCAATGAACCTAATCCCCGTTGAGGTGGTCACAAAGACCGGGTCTCTTTCAACCCTTTCCCTCTCTCAAACGGTCACTTAGACCGAGTGAGATTTCTCCTTAATTCTCATGGGTCACTTAGACCCTGCAAGGACCACCACATAACTGATGTCTCTTGCCTTGCTTACAAAACACTTGGGAACAAGAATGAGGAAGGAAGAAAGCAATCCAAGCAACAAGAGCGCAAAGAACACGAACAAACACTCTCTCAAGTCACTAGGTGGTTGGAATGAACTCTAGACTTGGAGAGGCTTTGATCTTTTGGAAATATGTCTTGGATTGAATGCACTAGCTCTTATATTGAAAGTGAAGTGCTGGAAACTTGGATGCTTGGAGTGGTGGTGGTTGGGGGGTATTTATAGCCCTCAACCACCAAACAACGGTTTGGGCAGGCAGCTGTTGATGGGCGCACCGGACAGTCCGGTGCGCCACCGAACACTATCCGGTGTGCCAGCCACGTCACCCAACCGTTAGGGTTCTAGAGGATTTGACCGTTGGAGGCTTTGTCCTCTAGTGGCACCGGAGAGTCCGGTGCCGCACCGGACAGGTACCGTTCACTGTCTGGTGCGCCTCTGACCTGCGGCTCTGACTCTGCGCGCACTGTTCTTCACTGTTCATCTGTTTCTTCAGCTTTTGCAGTCGACCATTGTGCATAGGAGTCGTTGCTCCGCTGGTGCACCGGACAGTCCGGTGGCACACCAGACAGTCCGGTGAATTATAGCGGAGCGCGCCTGGAGAACCTGAGAGTGGCCAGTTCATCCTTGTACGGTCCTGGCACACCGGACACTGTCCGGTGCGCCAGACCAGGGCACACTTGGTTTCATTGCTCCTTTGAATTGAACTCTATCTTGAATATTTATTGGTTTATGTTGAACCTTTATGCACCTGTGGAACATACATTCTAGAGCAAACTAGTTAGTCCATTTGTTTGTGTTGGGCATTCAACCACCAAAATTAATTGTGGAAAAGGTTAACCCTATTTCCCTTTCAATCTCCCCCTTTTTGGTGATTGATGCCAACACAAAACAAAGCAAATATATAAAGTGCAGAAATGAACTAGTTTGCGTATGGTAAGTGCATAAGTTACTTGGAATTAAACCAATATGGAAGTTTTATTGCATATGAATGAGTGAATGGATTGCTTTCTTTTATTTAACATTTTGGACCACATGTGTTGGGGGCCTTCGTCCTCCGAAGGTCCTCAAAAACATAATTTGACAATGTTTTCCGAGTGAACTATGTGAACAGGTATCTTCGGACTCAGATTATGAACATGGAATACGGTCAGAACGAAGCCTAAGCCAGACGAAGGGGGGGTTGAGATGAAGGACGGGCTGATTACCAAGCTGTGCGAAGGATGGTGCACAGCCGAAGCTATGCGCAGAAAGCTTCGTCGCGATAGCAGAAAGGGGAACCGACTTAAAGATGAAAAGACTACTTAGGCCTTAATAGATTCCCATAAGTCATTAGCAAATGTAATGGGCATGAATGTAATTTTACATGGGCTGCGTCCCACGCCTATAAATAGATGAACAGTACTCCCGTACTGTTCAGGCTGACTTGGCATCTGCTTTTGCGTCATCCTTATACTTTTGCCTTCCTGCAATCCGAAGGTACACTTGTAATCTGAAGTCATTTCTATTTTTCTAAGATAATAAAATAGAAATGACGTTGTGATAATATTTAAATGTTTATATTACTTCTTATGTTGTATTTAAGTTCTTCATCTTCGTTTATTGTGCTTACGAGGATATGTTGTTTGTGACCTTCGTCCGGAATACATTATATCCCGAAGGGAAATAATGTTTCAAAGGACGAAGGACTTTATCATTTAACACTTTTTATGTTGCCTTGTTCTTAATCCGAAGCATTTGAGAACAAGTCCCCAACATTGGCGCCCACCTCCGGTGAACTCACTTCCACTCTTTGAGTTTTTGAACACCTTTGGAAGCCATAAACCTTCGCTATGGCGCCGAAGAAAGCTTCAGCAACTGGGGCTGCAGCTCTGCAACCGCTAGACCCCAATCAGGAGACTCTCTCTCTTCGGGAGGCCCGAAGCCAGAAGAGGAAGGCTGTCAGCCCAACGCCTCAAGAGGATGAGCTAGACCAAGAGATCAGAGATATGGAGATGCTTCATCAACAGGTGCAGAGGAAGAAGGAAAAGATGGCCAGGCTAGCTGAACTGCAAAGGCAAATAGACGAAGCTTCTGAAGAAGTTCGCCATCTTACTCACGATGAGCAGAACCGAAGGCCTCAACAAAAAGACCTTCATCAGGAGGGTTTCTTCAACGAAGATGACTGGTATGACAATTTCCATCATGGAAATTTTGTTTTCGATGATGCTTCTCCTCTGTCCGCTGAGCTGCAGGCTACACCTTGGCCTCCGTCTTACAAGCCGCCCCAGCTTCCCATATTCGATGGCCATTCAGACCCGAAGCAGTTTTTGATGAGCTACGAAGCAACAGTATCTTCGTATGGTGGCAATGCTGCTGTCATGGCAAAGTCTTTTGTTATGGCTGTCAGGAGTGTTGCTCAAACCTGGTATTCCTCCCTTCGACCAGGAACGATCACTTCATGGCAAAAACTGAAGGTCATGTTGTTAACCAGCTTCCAAGGGTTTCAGACGAAGCCGGTCACTGCTCAGGCCCTGTTCCAGTGCACCCAGGATCACGAAGAATACCTTCAGGCGTATGTCAGGAGGTTCTTGCGTTTGAGGGCGCAGGCGCCAACGGTGCCCAACGAAATTGTCATTGAGGCCATGATCAAGGGACTTCGGCCTGGACCTTCAGCTCAGTACTTTGCTAGGAAGCCTCCTCAAACCTTGGAGAAGCTGCTCCAGAAAATGGACGAGTATATTCGTGCCGACAATGATTTTCGCCAAAGAAGGGAGGAGGCTTTCAGGTTTTCTGAAATGACCAGGGGCTTCGGAGGAAGATTCTATCCAAGGCATGTCAGGTCAATCCACAACTCTACTCAAAATGATGATAAGGGGAGTCAGCAGCACAGGCCGCAGTGCTCCTCACAGGCTTCGGGGCAACAGCAAAGCTTCTTCCGGCCACCAGCTCCAAGAGGCAGAGGCGCCAGGGGCTTCGGAGGAAGATTTGGAGATCAACCAAGGAGAATATTTTGCTTGTTCTGTGGTGAAAACATGGGCCATACCACCAGGATGTGCCATGTTACCATCCAGAAGCAAAAGGAGATAGCCGAAGCCGCAGCACAACAAGCTCAGCCGAAGCAGGTCATGCATACTGCTTCGTGCCATCCGCCTTACATCCCAGAATACATAGGCAACCACCCTGCAGTTTCTGTTGCTTCGGCGAGTCAACCTCAAGCTTCGTGGCAACAGCCTCCGCCTCCACCACCGCTGCAACAAGGCCAACAGCCAGAAGGGAGCCAATATGTTCCACACCAAAGGGATCTCAGAGAACAATCCGAAGCTCGCACAGTCAATAGCACTGTGCCAGAGTCGAAGCACATCTATTGACAAATATCCTACCTTGATAGCAGTCTTTTCCATTCAGTTCTATTTTTCTGTGTAATAAAGGACATTTTTCAGTTTTTATGTAATAGTTTCGTTGTTTGCCACAAGGAAAATGTATTTTCTCAGGCTTAAGTTGCTGAGGCTTAAAGATTTACGATAACAAGGAGGACCTTCGAAATATCAAAAATCTTTCGAAGCAACAAAAAGTCGTTCTAAGGAACGCAGTGTAAGTTTTCTGCTCCAAAGTCGTTCCTAAGGGAATGCAGAGCTTACAGCGAAAAGTCAACGCTGATACCGCCTAAGTAAAAGGCGAAGAAGCTCCAAAGTCGTTCCTAAGGGAATGCAGAGCTTACAGCGAAAAGTCAACGCTGATACCGCCTAAGTAAAAGGCGAAGAAGCTCCAAAGTCGTTCCTAAGGGAATGCAGAGCTTAGAGCGAAAAGTCAGCGCTGATACAAAATATTGTGTGTTTTACGGGGATATGTGTGTATCTTTAGAACAAATGTCATCTACATAACATAACATCATCACATCATTTTGCATAGCATAAGCATCATACATCATGTTGCATATGGCAAAAGAAGGGGACACAGTATCAACCTTCGGAAGGATGCTTTGAGAAAGTGAAAATCGTGCTAAGTCTCAAGGGGATACAATATTGATCTTCGGAATATAGCTTCGGAGAATGTCTTCACGAAGCCTGGATATTCTTCATCAGAGCACTATGGACATTGTTGTGATGCATAAAAGTTTTTCTATCTTCACGAAGCATGAAAAGAAGGGAAGGTGTTTTTTCGCCGAAGGCTCAAAAATGGTACGTATGTAAAGTTTCATGCATCGTAAAGAATCGAATCATTAAAAGCAAATATATCACAGGGTTACAAAATGTTACACATATTTCATTTCAGAAGTTTTTACAATAGTGCTTAATCTTCTCTCAAAACAACTTCTGCAGCTTCGTTCAGGAGTTGGTTAACAACTTCATCCATGATAGCTTCAGCCATCCTTTTAATTTCTTCGTCTCCTTTCGGGTGAGGGCCCGGAGACGCTTTAGTAGGATCTGAAGGAGGACAGGATACGGCCACATTGCTATTACAAATTGCGAACGAAGTTTAAAATCAAAAATTACAACACAATAAAAACCATTAGCTAATACCTATTTGCCCTTCGAGCTCTGAGTTTTTGTCAGCGGCCTTAGCTACTTCTCTAGCGTCGTGAATGCCCTTCTCACTTCTCTGAATAATTTCTCGGGCCATTTCTCGGCCACCATTGTCCCAGACGTCGGTGAAAAATTTTCCACCAGCCTGGCTTGCTTCGGCCGAGGGGTCTTTAATATCTTCAGGGGATAAGCTGGCTTCGGATTGTGCAAGAACCTTAACATGATCGCAGCCTTTTTTCTCCAGCATAGTAGCAATCCCCCTGGCACCCGAGAAGGCGCAAATGTCTCCGCGGCTGTTTAGAATTTCTTCGAAGGCTTCAGCTTCGTGGCTGATCCATTCGATCGGCCCTTCTGGGTTACCTCTCACAAAATCTTCCTCACTCGAAAATGCGCCAACGCTGGCGAAGCTGGTTTTTATCTTCTTTACACATTCCATGGATTTTTCGTAGCACCTTTTCTTAGAAGATCGAAGCTCTTCAACGGTTCCTTCCAAATGATTGGCCCATTGGTCGCTACATTCCCGCCTCGTTTCTTCAAGTATGCGTTCTTCTTTAGCCCGGGCCAATTGCTTCCGAAGATCGTCAATCTCGTGCTTTTGAGCTGCAACTTGTGCTTTAGACGCAGCTTCGTTCTCCTTTATTTTGTCCACCAATGTAACTAGAATTTTGTCCTTTTCTAGGGCTTCGTTCCTTAGTTTGATAACCTCTGTTCGAAGGTTGTTGAAAGCAATTTCATAGCTCTCGTCTTCGGCATTCTTTTGCGCTCTCAGCGCGTTGCTTAGTATTAAACCCTATATGTAAAAAGTTAGTATAAGAATAAAACAATAGATTTCAAATCATAAAGTTTCCAAATGCGCAGATCCCGTACCTTCAGGCTATTATACGCAAGACTGTCCGCAAGATCGTCCTTTGTCATCGCGCAGAGGCCTGCCTCCAGCTTCGGAAACACCATGCTTCGGGCCATTTCCCGGCAGACAAGTAGTTCTTTGTTGTCCGGGAGGCAGTATAGGAAATCTTCTTCATTTGTACCATTGAACACTAGTGCCCCCTTCGGATATTTCAATTCTTTTGCATAGTGATTAGCTTCAAAAATTTCTTCTTCTGTTAACTTCTTCCCCGAAGCATGTCGAACAATATAATCAAGGACTTTGGGGGATGCTTCGAGGGCAGTAGTACTGGTCTCTTCAATTAAAATTGGCTCCATCATTTTTTCTTCCTCAATTTCCAACGGTTTTACCTTCGTGGGCTCTGAAGGTCCAGCTTCAGATTCAGATTGTTGCCTTGGAGCTTCAGCAGCAAAGATTTCAGTTTCCGTTTTCGAAGTTTCAACAGTCTTCTTCGGAGTTATGCTTGAAGACTTAATTGTCTACAAAACATCTAGCACGTTCACCATTCTTTTTCTTTTCGGGGTCACCGATGGCCCCTTTTGATTTTTTATTGTCTCAACACTTGCTGAAGGACTTAAGATTTCCAATATTTTTGGTCCTTCAATTCTCGGTTTTTCTGCCTTCTCTGCTGAAGGTGCTTCAGTTTTTTCTTCAACCTTCGGCACTGCAGCTGGTTCTGTAGTTTCAGTGGCCAAAGAGACTTCACCAATAAACTCAGGCACTGTGGCTGGTTCAATAAAACGTGCCCGGTGGGTGAGCACCTTTATCTTTTTTCTTTGCGGCGCTGGCTCACTAGAAGCACCTGAGGCAACTTCTTTTGCAGGAGAAGTATTTTTTCTTTTGCGGCCTGGCACCGGATAATGATAGTCAGGGTAGACAAACCCGATTGCATCGAATACCCGGTTGAGCCTCTTCTTCTTTCGGCCTCCGAAGGCTGCTGATAATGCAGTATTCTCGGCCTTCGAGTATACCCCAAGCAGTTCGTCACTTAAGATTTCAATGCTTTTTAACCAGTCGTCATCCGGTTCAACAAACTTATCTCCGTATTTGAATGTGTATTTTAGTCTGACCAGTCCACCTTCGTCAGACTCTTTGATGGTCTCCTTCGGCATTTCCCACTCTCCTGCAAGTGGCCAAACTCTGAAGGCAGTATGCTCTTGGACCAAATCCCTTGTCCCAATAAAAGAGCAGATTACGCCGAAGGCTCTTTGGCATTCTTCGCCCGCTTCATCCATTTCAACCTTCGGCTTTCGGAGTCCGAAGCGTTGCCAGATAGGGCGCATAATGATACTCTTAACGTCTTCTTGCGCTGTCAAGTCATTCTTTACATAGAACCATTCTGTCATCCAGGCACCAGGCCACCTCTTCCGAAAAGTTGGCACGGGGCAGCTTGACCCGGAGCGGGCACCGAAGCTGTAACAACCAAAGTTGTTGTGATATTGTTCTTTCCCCCAGGGCTTCGTCTCATATACCAACTCATGAATTTTGCAAAAACTTTTAGCATTTGGTTCTAAACCTTGGCTTCTCACAGCCCAGACGAAGATTCCCATTCTTATGATAGCTTCGGGAGTAATTTGGTGGAGGTAGATTTGAAATGTCTTCAGGACTTCGACAACAAAGCTGCTTAGGGGGAACCGAAGCCCAGCCTTGAGAAAGCTTCGGAAGATCACGACCTCATTTTCTTCGGGGGTAGGAGAGGTTTTTTCTCCAGCATCAGCCCTCACAATAGATACATCTCGAAAATATCTCCCCCTCATATTGTCAATATGACTCTGCTTAATAGTGGTTTTCCCGAAAACCGAGTGACTTGGCCGCCATGGTCGATCTTCGGACTCTCCCCCGCCGCTTTCTACATCATAACTGTCGCTGTCATCAGTATCTTCAGATAAACCTTCTAAAATCTCTTTGGTGATCTTTTCTGTATTGGTCTTCGACATTGCTTCAAGAAAGCCCAGGTTCTTCTCTTCAGAGAGACTTAGCTTCATTTCGACAGCAGCCTTCTTCTCCTCAGACATCCCTTCGGAAATCTTACTTCTCGCTTCCGAAGCTTAAAACTAGGAAAGAAAACAAATATTTTTGGGCAGAAAGCTTTGTAAGCAGGCAAAACAGATGACAAAGAGAGCGTGCCAAATCAAATGTGCCGGGCTCCTATTTATACACTCGATATGATGGAAACTGTGTGGTCCTGCGTGTCAGTGACTTTTGCTATTCTAGCAAAGGGAAGGTGTTTTTTCGGACCTTCGGCTTAAGGCCTTCGTCCATATCGCAATCTGAATTTATCACTAACAAATTAATATTGCGAGGGGCTACTGTTGGGGGCCTTCGTCCTCCGAAGGTCCTCAAAAACATAATTTGACAATGTTTTCCGAGTGAACTATGTGAACAGGTATCTTCGGACTCAGATTATGAACATGGAATACGGTCAGAACGAAGCCTAAGCCAGACGAAGGGGGGTTGAGATGAAGGACGGGCTGATTATCAAGCTGTGCGAAGGATGGTGCACAGCCGAAGCTATGCGCAGAAAGCTTCGTCGCGATAGCAGAAAGGGGAACCGACTTAAAGATGAAAAGACTACTTAGGCCTTAATAGATTCCCATAAGTCATTAGCAAATGTAATGGGCATGAATGTAATTTTATATGGGCTGCGTCCCACGCCTATAAATAGATGAACAGTACTCCCGTACTGTTCAGGCTGACTTGGCATCTGCTTTTGCGTCATCCTTATACTTTTGCCTTCCTGCAATCCGAAGGTACACTTGTAATCTGAAGTCATTTCTATTTTTCTAAGATAATAAAATAGAAATGACGTTGTGATAATATTTAAATGTTTATATTACTTCTTATGTTGTATTTAAGTTCTTCATCTTCGTTTATTGTGCTTACGAGGATATGTTGTTTGTGACCTTCGTACGGAATACATTATATCCCGAAGGGAAATAATGTTTCAAAGGACGAAGGACTTTATCATTTAACACTTTTTATGTTGCCTTGTTCTTAATCCGAAGCATTTGAGAACAAGTCCCCAACAACATGTTTTGTTTTTGCAAATTCTTTTGGAAAATCTTTTCAGAATCTTTTTGCAAAAAAGTCAAAGGTACATGAATAAAATTGCAAGAAGCATTTTTCAAGATTTGAAATTTCTCCCTTTCAAAAGCTTTTCCTTTGACTAGACAAAAGTTCCCCCTGAATGAAATTCTCCTCTTAGCTTTTAAGAGGGTTTTGAAATGGATACCAATTTTGAAATCATCTTAAGTACTAATTGAAAAACAAACATTTATGAATACTAATTAAATCTTTTATTTCGAATTTTTTTTGAAATGGTGGTGGTGCGGTCCTTTTGCTTTGGGCTTAATATTTTCTCCCCCTTTGGCATTAATCGCCAAAAACGGAGAACGTTGGAGCCCTTTTTATATGTTCTCCCCCAATGATAAAATGAATATGAGTGAAAGATTATACCAATGTGGAGAGATGGCGGAATACCGGTAAAGGTTAAGTAATACCGATGGAGTTGAGTGGAAGCGTTGTCTTTGCCGAATACTCCATTTCCCTTTCAATCTAAGACTAACACAAGAAATACTCATGGAACATTAGTCTTAGCTTTGGCACAAGAAGAATAAGAAATATGTATATGTACCAAATGAGAGAGATATGATCAAAGGTATATAAATGAGCTATGTGTGCAATGTTTCAATCAAAATTCCGAGAATCAAGAATGTTTAGCTCATTCCTAAGTTTGCTAAAGGTTTTCTCATCCAGTGGCTTGGTGAAGATATCGGCTAATTGATCTTTGGATTAGCAACGGAGCAAGGGAGGGATTAGCAACGCACACAAGGCACAAAAATCAGAGTGTCAATACGCACACAAGTCGCAACAAGAGCTCGCAACGCAACCCAATGAGTTCACAACTCCACTAGAGCTCTATATGCTATCACAACGAAACAAATGTGCGGAATCGAGGTCTTGGTGCTTAGGAATGTTGTAAGAATGCTTGGTGTGCTCCTCCATGCGCCTAGGGGTCCCTTTTATAGCCCCAAGGCAGCTAGGAGCCGCTGAGAGCAATCCTGGAAGGCAGATCTTGCCTTCTGTCGACTGGCGCACCAGACAGTCCGGTGCATCACCGGACACTGTCCGGTGCAGATCTCCTTCCTTATTTGGCGAAGCCGACCGTTGGAGTCTGAGAGCCGTTGGCGCACCGGACACTGTCCGGTGCACACCGGACAGTCCGGTGCACCAATGTGACCGTTGGCTCGCCCACGCGTCACGCGCGGAATCCTCGGCCGACCGTTGCCCCGGCTGACTGTTGACTCACCGGACAGTCCGGTGCACCACCGGACAGACCGGTGAATTATAGCCGTACACCGCCGTTGAAGTCCCGAGAGCGGCCTGGTCGCCAGAGCCAGCCTGGCACACCGGACACTGTCCGGTGCACCACCGGACAGTACGGTGAACCCAGACTGAGCAGACTTTGGCTGAACTTAGCCATCTCTTGTCTAACTCGATTTTTCCTGTTTCCAGCACTTAGACACAATACATTAGTCCATAAAACAATGTACTAAGTCTAGAAACATACCTTTTGACATGATTTGCACTTTGTCCACCACTTTGCATAGATTAGCACCAAAGCACTTGTGTTGGCACTCAATCACCAAAATACTTAGAAATGGCCCAAGGGCACATTTCCCTTTCAATCTCCCCCTTTTTGGTGATTTATGCCAACACAACATAAAGCAACTAGAACAAGTGCAATATCAATGCAAATGAAAATCAAAAGTTGTTTTGAATCAATTTTGACATATATGGATCATACTTTGCCACCACTTGGTTTGTTTTTGCAAATCAAACTCAATTTCCTATCTCTAAGTCAAATCCACTTGTAGAGACATAAAGAGAGGTATTCCAAATGAAATTGTTCAAGGATTTCAAAAACTCCCCCTTTTCCCATAATCAACATTTTTCCCCACAAGAGGCCAACTTTTGACAAAAGAGACAATAAAGAGTTTTGACAAACCAAAAGCTCTAATCTAACATTTTCAAAATTTCTCTACCATTTTCAAAATTTCTCAAGTGGTAGCTGATCCATCTATTGCTTTGGCCTTTATTTTCTCCCCCTTTGGCATCAAGCACCAAAACGGGATTAATCTTGGCCCCTTTAACCCCATTGCCTCACCAAAATCTTCAAATAAGAGTACAGAGGCAATAAGAGGACATGAGATGAACTTGGAATAAGTTACCCTCTCATCGGAGTGCAGTGGAAGTCTTTCATGGTCCAAGTCCACCTTTTCCCTTTCAAACCTCCTTTGAGACTAAATCAAGCAAACTCAAGCAAACGGTTAGTCTCAAAGGGTCAAGTTGTAGCACAACTCCCCCTAGATATGTGCATCACTTGCACAAGGACTTGTGAGGTCCGTGGAGTGATTGTACAACTTGAGCACCATAGTAAGCAACAAAATGCATAAAGAACATGATCAAAGGCATAAATACATGTATGCTATAAATCAATCCAAGTTCCGCGAATCTAGGATGTTTAGCTCACTACGCAACCTGCAAAAGGTCTTTTCATCTAAAGGCTTAGTGAAGATATCGGCTAGCTGGTTCTCGGTGCTAACATGAAACACTTCGATATCTCCCTTTTGCTGGTGATCTCTCAAAAAGTGATGCCGGATGTCAATGTGCTTTGTGCGGCTGTGCTCAACAGGATTTTCCGCTATTCGGATAGCACTCTCATTGTCACATAGGAGTGGGACTTTGCTCAGATTGTAGCCAAAGTCCCGGAGGGTTTGCCTCATCCAAAGTAGTTGCGCGCAACACTGTCCTGCGGTAACATACTCGGCCTCAGCGGTGGATAGGGCAACGGAGGTTTGTTTCTTAGAGTTCCACGACACTAGGGACCTTCCTAAGAATTGGCACGTCCCTGATGTACTCTTCCTATCGACCTTACATCCAGCATAGTCGGAATCTGAATATCCAATCAAGTCAAAGTTAGACCCCTTTGGATACCAGATCCCGAAGCAAGGCGTAGCGACTAAATATCTAAGAATTCGCTTCACAGCCACTAAGTGACACTCCTTAGGATCGGATTGAAATCTAGCACACATGCATACGCTAAGCATAATATCCGGTCTACTAGCACATAAATAAAGCAAAGAACCTATCATGGACCGGTATGCTTTTTGATCAACGGACTTACCACCTTTGTTGAGGTCGGTGTGTCCGTCGGTTCCCATCGGCGTCTTGGCGGGCTTGGCGTCCTTCATCCCAAACCGCTTTAGCAAATCTTGCGTGTACTTCGTTTGGGAGATGAAGGTGCCGTCCTTGAGTTGCATCATTTGGAACCCAAGGAAGTAGTTCAACTCGCCCATCATCGACATCTCAAATTTCTGCGTCATCACCCTACTAAACTCTTCACAAGACTTTAGGTTAGTAGAACCAAATATTATGTCATCGACATAAATTTGGCACACAAAAAGATCACCATCGCAAGTCTTAGTGAAAAGAGTTGGATCGGCTTTCCCAACCTTGAAAGCATTAGCAATTAAAAAGTCTCTAAGGCATTCATACCATGCTCTTGGGGCTTGCTTAAGTCCATAGAGCGTCTTAGAGAGCTTACACACGTGGTCGGAGTACCATTCATCCTCGAAGCCAGGGGGTTGCTCCACGTACACCTCCTCCTTGATCGGCCCGTTGAGGAAAGCGCTCTTCACATCCATTTGGTACAACCTGAAAGAATGGTGAGCGGCATATGCTAGCAAAATACGAATTGATTCCAGCCTAGCCACAGGAGCAAAAGTCTCCTCAAAGTCCAAACCTGCGACTTGGGCATAACCTTTTGCCACAAGTCGAGCCTTGTTCCTTGTCACCACCCCATGCTCATCCTATTTGTTGCGGAACACCTACTTGGTTCCCACAACATTTTGCTTGGGGCGCGGCACCAGTGTCCAAACTTCATTGCGCTTAAAGTTGTTGAGTTCCTCCTGCATGGCCAACACCCAGTCCGGATCCAGCAAGGCCTCTTCTACCCTGAAAGGCTCAATAGAAGAGACAAAGGAGTAATGCTCACAAAAATTAACTAATCTTGAACGAGTAGTTACTCCCTTGCTAATATCACCCAAAATTTGGTCGACGGGATGATCCTTTTGGATCGTCGCTCAAACTTGGGTTGGAGGTGCCTGAGGTGCTTCTTCCTCTTCAACTTGAACATCCTGTGCCCCCCTTGATCACGCGCCTCCTCATGATGAACCTGTTCATCGTCTTGAGTTGGGGGATGCACCGTAGTTAAGGAAGATGGTTGATCTTGCTCCAATTTTTCCTGTGGTCGCACATCGCCAATCGCCATGGTGCGCATTGCGGCCGTTGGAACATCTTCTTCATCTACATCATCAAGATCAACAACTTGCTCTCTTGGAGAGCCATTAGTCTCATCAAATACAACGTCGCTAGAGACTTCAACCAAACTCGATGATTTGTTGAAGACCCTATACGCCTTTGTATTTGAGTCATAACCTAATAAAAACCCTTCTACAGCTTTGGGAGCAAATTTTGAAGTTCTACCTTTCTTCACAAGAATATAACACTTGCTCCCAAATACACGAAAATAAGACACATTGGGTTTGTTACCAGTTAGCAGCTCATATGAAGTCTTCTTGAGGAGGCGGTGAAGATAGACCCTGTTGATGGCGTGGCAAGCCGTGTTCACGGCTTCCGACCAAAAACGCTCGGGGGTCTTGAACTCTCCAAGCATAGTCCTCGCCATATCGATGAGCGTCCTGTTCTTCCTCTCTACCACACCATTTTGCTGAGGTGTGTAGGGAGCGGAGAACTCGTGCTTGATCCCCTCCTCCTCAAGGAACTCCTCCACTTGAAGATTCTTGAATTCAGACCCATTGTCGCTCCTTATCTTCTTCACCTCGAGCTCAAACTCATTTTGAGCTCTCCTGAGGAAGCGCTTGAGGGTCCCTTGGGTTTCAGATTTATCCTGCAAAAAGAATACCCAAGTGAAGCGGGAAAAATCATCAACTATAACAAGACCATACTTACTTCCTCCTATACTTAGATAGGCGACGGGTCCGAAGAGATCCATATGAAGCATCTCCAAGGGTCTTGATGTGGTCATCACATTTTTGGTGTGATGAGAGCCTCCCACCTGTTTCCCTGCTTGACAAGCTGCACAAGGTCTATCTTTTTCGAAATGAACATTAGTTAGACCTATCACGTGTTCTCCCTTTAGAAGCTTGTGGAGGTTCTTCATCCCCACATGTGCTAAGCGGCGATGCCACAACCAGCCCATGCAAGTCTTAGCCATTAAGCATGCATCTAGACTGGCCTCTTCTTTTGCAAAATCAACCAAATAGAGTTTGTCGTCTAGTACACCCTTAAAAGCAAGTGAACCATCACATCTTCTAAAGACAGACACATCTACATTTGTAAATAGACAATTATATCCTATTTTGCATAATTGACTTACAGATAACAAATTATATCCAAGCGACTCAACTAAAAACACATTAGAAATAGAGTGCTCAGATGAAATAGCAATTTTACCTAACCCTTTTACCTTGCCTTGGTTCCCATCACTGAATATTATTGAATATTGGGAATCCTTGTTCTTGACGTAGGAAGAGAACATCCTCTTTTCCCCCGTCATGTGGTTCATGCATCCGCTGTCGATAATCCAGCTTGAACCCCCGGATGCATAAACCTGCAAGGCAAATTTAGGCTTGGGTCTTAGGTACCCAACTCTTGTTGGGTCCTACAAGGTTAGTTACAATAGTCTTAGGGACCCAAATGCAAGTTTTGTCACCCTTGCATCTTGCCCCTAACTTCCTAGCAATCACTTTCTTATTCTTTCTATAAATGGCAAAAGAAGCATTGCAAGCACGATATATTGTAGATGATTCATTAACTTTCCTAGGAACATTAACAATTTTTCTCCTGGGCATATTATGAACAACATTTCTCCTACCAACATTTCTATCATGCACATAGGAAGAACTAGAAGCGAACATGGCATGAGAATCAAAAGCATCATAAGCATTATAATTCCTATAAGCACTTCTAGATTGTCTCCTATCATGGTACATGTTGGGGGCCTTCGTCCTCCGAAGGTCCTCAAAAACATAATTTGACAATGTTTTCCGAGTGAACTATGTGAACAGGTATCTTCGGACTCAGATTATGAACATGGAATACGGTCAGAACGAAGCCTAAGCCAGACGAAGGGGGGGTTGAGATGAAGGACGGGCTGATTACCAAGCTGTGCGAAGGATGGTGCACAGCCGAAGCTATGCGCAGAAAGCTTCGTCGCGATAGCAGAAAGGGGAACCGACTTAAAGATGAAAAGACTACTTAGGCCTTAATAGATTCCCATAAGTCATTAGCAAATGTAATGGGCATGAATGTAATTTTACATGGGCTGCGTCCCACGCCTATAAATAGATGAACAGTACTCCCGTACTGTTCAGGCTGACTTGGCATCTGCTTTTGCGTCATCCTTATACTTTTGCCTTCCTGCAATCCGAAGGTACACTTGTAATCTGAAGTCATTTCTATTTTTCTAAGATAATAAAATAGAAATGACGTTGTGATAATATTTAAATGTTTATATTACTTCTTATGTTGTATTTAAGTTCTTCATCTTCGTTTATTGTGCTTACGAGGATATGTTGTTTGTGACCTTCGTCCGGAATACATTATATCCCGAAGGGAAATAATGTTTCAAAGGACGAAGGACTTTATCATTTAACACTTTTTATGTTGCCTTGTTCTTAATCCGAAGCATTTGAGAACAAGTCCCCAACATTGGCGCCCACCTCCGGTGAACTCACTTCCACTCTTTGAGTTTTTGAACACCTTCGGAAGCCATAAACCTTCGCTATGGCGCCGAAGAAAGCTTCAGCAACTGGGGCTGCAGCTCTGCAACCGCTAGACCCCAATCAGGAGACTCTCTCTCTTCGGGAGGCCCGAAGCCAGAAGAGGAAGGCTGTCAGCCCAACGCCTCAAGAGGATGAGCTAGACCAAGAGATCAGAGATATGGAGATGCTTCATCAACAGGTGCAGAGGAAGAAGGAAAAGATGGCCAGGCTAGCTGAACTGCAAAGGCAAATAGACGAAGCTTCTGAAGAAGTTCGCCATCTTACTCACGATGAGCAGAACCGAAGGCCTCAACAAAAAGACCTTCATCAGGAGGGTTTCTTCAACGAAGATGACTGGTATGACAATTTCCATCATGGAAATTTTGTTTTCGATGATGCTTCTCCTCTGTCCGCTGAGCTGCAGGCTACACCTTGGCCTCCGTCTTACAAGCCGCCCCAGCTTCCCATATTCGATGGCCATTCAGACCCGAAGCAGTTTTTGATGAGCTACGAAGCAACAGTATCTTCGTATGGTGGCAATGCTGCTGTCATGGCAAAGTCTTTTGTTATGACTGTCAGGAGTGTTGCTCAAACCTGGTATTCCTCCCTTCGACCAGGAACGATCACTTCATGGCAAAAACTGAAGGACATGTTGTTAACCAGCTTCCAAGGGTTTCAGACGAAGCCGGTCACTGCTCAGGCCCTGTTCCAGTGCACCCAGGATCACGAAGAATACCTTCAGGCGTATGTCAGGAGGTTCTTGCGTTTGAGGGCGCAGGCGCCAACGGTGCCCAACGAAATTGTCATTGAGGCCATGATCAAGGGACTTCGGCCTGGACCTTCAGCTCAGTACTTTGCTAGGAAGCCTCCTCAAACCTTGGAGAAGCTGCTCCAGAAAATGGACGAGTATATTCGTGCCGACAATGATTTTCGCCAAAGAAGGGAGGAGGCTTTCAGGTTTTCTGAAATGACCAGGGGCTTCGGAGGAAGATTCTATCCAAGGCATGTCAGGTCAATCCACAACTCTACTCAAAATGATGATAAGGGGAGTCAGCAGCACAGGCCGCAGTGCTCCTCACAGGCTTCGGGGCAACAGCAAAGCTTCTTCCGGCCACCAGCTCCAAGAGGCAGAGGCGCCAGGGGCTTCGGAGGAAGATTTGGAGATCAATAAAGGAGAATATTTTGCTTGTTCTATGGTGAAAACAAGGGCCATACCACCAGGATGTGCCATGTTACCATCCAGAAGCAAAAGGAGATAGCCGAAGCCGCAGCACAACAAGCTCAGCCGAAGCAGGTCATGCATACTGCTTCGTGCCATCCGCCTTACATCCCAGAATACATAGGCAACCACCCTGCAGTTTTTGTTGCTTCGGCGAGTCAACCTCAAGCTTCCTGGCAACAGCCTCCGCCTCCACCACCGCTGCAACAAGGCCAACAGCCAGAAGGGAGCCAATATGTTCCACACCAAAGGGATCTCAGAGAACAATCCGAAGCTCGCACAGTCAATAGCACTGTGCCAGAGTCGAAGCACATCTATTGACAAATATCCTACCTTGATAGCAGTCTTTTCCATTCAGTTCTATTTTTCTGTGTAATAAAGGACATTTTTCAGTTTTCATGTAATAGTTTCGTTGTTTGCCACAAGGAAAATGTATTTTCTCAGGCTTAAGTTGCTGAGGCTTAAAGATTTACGATAACAAGGAGGACCTTCGAAATATCAAAAATCTTTCGAAGCAACAAAAAGTCGTTCTAAGGAACGCAGAGTAAGTTTTCTGCTCCAAAGTCGTTCCTAAGGGAATGCAGAGCTTACAGCGAAAAGTCAACGCTGATACCGCCTAAGTAAAAGGCGAAGAAGCTCCAAAGTCGTTCCTAAGGGAATGCAGAGCTTACAGCAAAAAGTCAACGCTGATACCGCCTAAGTAAAAGGCGAAGAAGCTCCAAAGTCGTTCCTAAGGGAATGCAGAGCTTACAGCGAAAAGTCAGCGCTGATACAAAATATTGTGTGTTTTACGGGGATATGTGTGTATCTTTGGAACAAATGTCATCTACATAACATAACATCATCACATCATTTTGCATAGCATAAGCATCATACATCATGTTGCATATGGCAAAAGAAGGGGACACAGTATCAACCTTCGGAAGGATGCTTTGAGAAAGTGAAAATCGTGCTAAGTCTCAAGGGGATACAATATTGATCTTCGGAATATAGCTTCGGAGAATGTCTTCACGAAGCCTGGATATTCTTCATCAGAGCACTATGGACATTGTTGTGATGCATAAAAGTTTTTCTATCTTCACGAAGCATGAAAAGAAGGGAAGGTGTTTTTTCGCCGAAGGCTCAAAAATGGTACGTATGTAAAGTTTCATGCATCGTAAAGAATCGAATCATTAAAAGCAAATATATCACAGGGTTACAAAATGTTACACATATTTCATTTCAGAAGTTTTTACAATAGTGCTTAATCTTCTCTCAAAACAACTTCTGCAGCTTCGTTCAGGAGTTGGTTAACAACTTCATCCATGATAGCTTCAGCCATCCTTTTAATTTCTTCGTCTCCTTTCGGGTGAGGGCCCGGAGACGCTTTAGTAGGATCTGAAGGAGGATAGGATACGGCCACATTGCTATTACAAATTGCGAACGAAGTTTAAAATCAAAAATTACAACACAATAAAAACCATTAGCTAATACCTATTTGCCCTTCGGGCTCTGAGTTTTTGTCAGCGGCCTTAGCTACTTCTCTAGCGTCGTGAATGCCCTTCTCACTTCTCTGAATAATTTCTCGGGCCATTTCTCGGCCACCATTGTCCCAGACGTCGGTGAAAAATTTTCCACCAGCCTGGCTTGCTTCGGCCGAGGGGTCTTTAATATCTTCAGGGGATAAGCTGGCTTCGGATTGTGCAAGAACCTTAACATGATCGCAGCCTTTTTTCTCCAGCATAGTAGCAATCCCCCTGGCACCCGAGAAGGCGCAAATGTCTCCGCGGCTGTTTAGAATTTCTTCGAAGGCTTCAGCTTCGTGGCTGATCCATTCGATCGGCCCTTCTGGGTTACCTCTCACAAAATCTTCCTCACTCGAAAATGCGCCAACGCTGGCGAAGCTGGTTTTTATCTTCTTTACACATTCCATGGATTTTTCGTAGCACCTTTTCTTAGAAGATCGAAGCTCTTCAACGGTTCCTTCCAAATGATTGGCCCATTGGTCGCTACATTCCCGCCTCGTTTCTTCAAGTATGCGTTCTTCTTTAGCCCGGGCCAATTGCTTCCGAAGATCGTCAATCTCGTGCTTTTGAGCTGCAACTTGTGCTTTAGACGCAGCTTCGTTCTCCTTTATTTTGTCCACCAATGTAACTAGAATTTTGTCCTTTTCTAGGGCTTCGTTCCTTAGTTTGATAACCTCTGTTCGAAGGTTGTTGAAAGCAATTTCATAGCTCTCGTCTTCGGCATTCTTTTGCGCTCTTAGCGCGTTGCTTAGTATTAAACCCTATATGTAAAAAGTTAGTATAAGAATAAAACAATAGATTTCAAATCATAAAGTTTCCAAATGCGCAGATCCCATACCTTTAGGCTATTATACGCAAGACTGTCCGCAAGATCGTCCTTTGTCATCGCGCAGAGGCCTACCTCCAGCTTCGGAAACCCCATGCTTCGGGCCATTTCCCGGCAGACAAGTAGTTCTTTGTTGTCCGGGAGGCAGTATAGGAAATCTTCTTCATTTGTACCATTGAACACTAGTGCCCCCTTCGGATATTTCAATTCTTTTGCATAGTGATTAGCTTCAAAAATTTCTTCTTCTGTTAACTTCTTCCCCGAAGCATGTCGAACAATATAATCAAGGACTTTGGGGGATGCTTCGAGGGCAGTAGTACTGGTCTCTTCAATTAAAATTGGCTCCATCATTTTTTTCTTCCTCAATTTCCAACGGTTTTACCTTCGTGGGCTCTGAAGGTCCAGCTTCAGATTCAGATTGTTGCCTTGGAGCTTCAGCAGCAAAGATTTCAGTTTCCGTTTTCGAAGTTTCAACAGTCTTCTTCGGAGTTATGCTTGAAGACTTAATTGTCTCCAAAACATCTAGCACGTTCACCATTCTTTTTCTTTTCGGGGTCACCGATGGCCCCTTTTGATTTTTTTTGTCTCAACACTTGCTGAAGGACTTAAGATTTCCAATATTTTTGGTCCTTCAATTCTCGGTTTTTCTGCCTTCTCTGCTGAAGGTGCTTCAGTTTTTTCTTCGACCTTCGGCACTGCAGCTGGTTCTGTAGTTTCAGTGACCAAAGAGACTTCACCAATAAACTCAGGCACTGTGGCTGGTTCAATAAAACGTGCCCGGTGGGTGAGCACCTTTATCTTTTTTCTTTGCGGCACTGGCTCACTAGAAGCACCTGAGGCAACTTCTTTTGCAGGAGAAGTATTTTTTCTTTTGCGGCCTGGCACCGGATAATGATAGTCAGGGTAGACAAACCCGATTGCATCGAATACCCGGTTGAGCCTCTTCTTCTTTCGGCCTCCGAAGGCTGCTGATAATGCAGTATTCTCGGCCTTCGAGTATACCCCAAGCAGTTCGTCACTTAAGATTTCAATGCTTTTTAACCAGTCGTCATCCGGTTCAACAAACTTATCTCCGTATTTGAATGTGTATTTTAGTCTGACCAGTCCACCTTCGTCAGACTCTTTGATGGTCTCCTTCGGCATTTCCCACTCTCCTGCAAGTGGCCAAACTCTGAAGGCAATATGCTCTTGGATCAAATCCCTTGTCCCAATAAAAGAGCAGATTACGCCGAAGGCTCTTTGGCATTCTTCGGCCCCTTCATCCATTTCAACCTTCGGCTTTCGGAGTCCGAAGCGTTGCCAGATAGGGCGCATAATGATACTCTTAACGTCTTCCTGCGCTGTCAAGTCATTCTTTACATAGAACCATTCTGTCATCCAGGCACCAGGCCACCTCTTCCGAAAAGTTGGCACGGGGCAGCTTGACCCGGAGCGGGCACCGAAGCTGTAACAACCAAAGTTGTTGTGATATTGTTCTTTCCCCCAGGGCTTCGTCTCATATACCAACTCATGAATTTTGCAAAAACTTTTAGCATTTGGTTCTAAACCTTGGCTTCTCACAGCCCAGACGAAGATTCCCATTCTTATGATAGCTTCGGGAGTAATTTGGTGGAGGTAGATTTGAAATGTCTTCAGGACTTCGACAACAAAGCTGCTTAGGGGGAACCGAAGCCCAGCCTTGAGAAAGCTTCGGAAGATCACGACCTCATTTTCTTCGGGGGTAGGAGAGGTTTTTTCTCCAGCATCAGCCCTCACAATAGATACATCTCGAAAATATCTCCCCCTCATATTGTCAATATGACTCTGCTTAATAGTGGTTTTCCCGAAAACCGAGTGACTTGGCCGCCATGGTCGATCTTTGGACTCTCCCCCGCCGCTTTCTACATCATAACTGTCGCTGTCATCAGTATCTTCAGATAAACCTTCTAAAATCTCTTTGGTGATCTTTTCTGTATTGGTCTTCGACATTGCTTCAAGAAAGCCCAGGTTCTTCTCTTCAGAGAGACTTAGCTTCATTTCGACAGCAGCCTTCTTCTCCTCAGACATCCCTTCGGAAATCTTACTTCTCGCTTCCGAAGCTTAAAACTAGGAAAGAAAACAAATATTTTTGGGCAGAAAGCTTTGTAAGCAGGCAAAACAGATGGCAAAGAGAGCGTGCCAAATCAAATGTGCCGGGCTCCTATTTATACACTCGATATGACGGAAACTGTGTGGTCCCGCGTGTCAGTGACTTTTGCTATTCTAGCAAAGGGAAGGTGTTTTTTCGGACCTTCGGCTTAAGGCCTTCATCCATATCGCAATCTGAATTTATCACTAACAAATTAATATTGCGAGGGGCTACTGTTGGGGGCCTTCGTCCTCCGAAGGTCCTCAAAAACATAATTTGACAATGTTTTCCGAGTGAACTATGTGAACAGGTATCTTCGGACTCAGATTATGAACATGGAATACGGTCAGAACGAAGCCTAAGCCAGACGAAGGGGGGGTTGAGATGAAGGACGGGCTGATTACCAAGCTGTGCGAAGGATGGTGCACAGCCGAAGCTATGCGCAGAAAGCTTCGTCGCGATAGCAGAAAGGGGAACCGACTTAAAGATGAAAAGACTACTTAGGCCTTAATAGATTCCCATAAGTCATTAGCAAATGTAATGGGCATGAATGTAATTTTACATGGGCTGCGTCCCACGCCTATAAATAGATGAACAGTACTCCCGTACTGTTCAGGCTGACTTGGCATCTGCTTTTGCGTCATCCTTATACTTTTGCCTTCCTGCAATCCGAAGGTACACTTGTAATCTGAAGTCATTTCTATTTTTCTAAGATAATAAAATAGAAATGACGTTGTGATAATATTTAAATGTTTATATTACTTCTATGTTGTATTTAAGTTCTTCATCTTCGTTTATTGTGCTTACGAGGATATGTTGTTTGTGACCTTCGTCCGGAATACATTATATCCCAAAGGGAAATAATGTTTCAAAGGACGAAGGACTTTATCATTTAACACTTTTTATGTTGCCTTGTTCTTAATCCGAAGCATTTGAGAACAAGTCCCCAACAGTACATAAAGGCATGGTTCTTTTGCACACTACTAGCCATAGGGGCCTTCCCTTTCTCCTTGGTGGAGATGGGAGCCTTATGGCTTGTTAAGTCCTTGGCTTCCCTCTTGAAGCCAAGTCCATCCTTAATTGAGGGGTGTCTACCAATCGTGTAGGCATCCCTTGCAAATTTTAGCTTATCGAAATCACTTTTGCTAGTCTTAAGTTGGGCATTAAGACTAGCTACTTCATCATTTAATCTAGAAATTGAAACTAGGTGTTCACTACAAGCATCAATATCAAAATCCTTACACCTAGTGCAAATCATAACATGTTCTACACAAGAATTAGATTTATTTGCTACATCTAATTTAGCATTTAAATCATTGTTAACACCTTTTAAAGTAGAAATGGTTTCATGACAAGTAGATAGTTCATAAGAAAGCATTTCATTTCTTTTAACTTCTAAAGCATAGGATTTTTGTGCCTCTACAAATTTATCATGTTCTTCATACAACAAATCCTCTTGCTTTTCTAAAAGCCTATCCTTTTCATTCAAGGCATCAATCAATTCATTGATTTTATCAATTTTATTTCTATCCAATCCCTTGAACAAGCTAGAGTAATCTATTCCCTCATCGCTAGAATCATCATCACTTGAAGAAGAGTAAGTGGTATCCCGAGTACATACCTTCTTTTCCTTCGCCATGAGGCATGTGTGATGCTCGTTGGGGAAGAGGAATGACTTGTTGAAGGCAGTGGCGGCGAGTCCTTCATTGTCGGAGTCGGAGGAGGTGCAATCTGAATCCCACTCCTTTCCGATATGTGCCTCGCCCTTGGCCTTCTTGTAACTCTTCTTCTTCTCCTTCTTATTTCCCTTTTCCTGGTCACTATCATTGTCGGGACAGTTAGCGATAAATGACCAAGCTTACCACATTTGAAGCATGAGCGCTTCCCCTTTGACTTGGTCTTGCTTGGCTGTCCCTTGCGACCCTTAAGCGCCGTCTTGAAACGCTTGATGATGAGGGCCATCTCTTCATCATTGAGACCTGCCGCCTCAACTTGCGCCACCTTGCTAGGTAATGCCTCCTTGCTTCTCGTTGCCTTGAGAGCAACGAGTTGAAGCTCATTGATTGGACCATTCAGTGCGTCGTCCACGTACCTCGCCTCCTTGATCATCATTCGCCCGCTTACGAATTTTCCAAGGACTTCTTCGGGTGACATTTTGGTGTACCTGGGATTCTCACGAATATTATTCACCAAATGAGGATCAAGAACGGTAAAGGACCTTAGCATCAGTCGGACGACGTCGTGATCCGTCCATCACGTGCTTCCGTAGCTCCTTATTTTGTTGATAAGGGTCTTGAGCCGGTTGTATGTTTGGGTCGGCTCCTCGCCCCTTATCATCGCGAATCGTCCAAGCTCGCCCTCCACCAACTCCATCTTGGTGAGCAAGGTGACGTCGTTCCCCTCATGAGAAATCTTGAGGGTGTCCCAGATCTGCTTGGCATTGTCCAAGCCGCTCACTTTATGGTACTCGTCCCTGCACAAGGAGGCTAACAACACAGTAGTGGCTTGTGCATTTCTATGAATTTGTTCATTAATAAAAATAGGACTATCCGAGCTATCGAACTTCATTCCACTTTACACAATTTCCCATATGCTCGGATGGAGAGAGAACAGGTGACTACGCATTTTGTGGCTCCAAAATCCGTAGTCCTCTCCATCAAAGTGAGGAGGTTTGCCAAGTGGAATGGAGAGCAAATGAGTATTTGTACTTTGCAGAATACGAGAGTAGTCAAAAGAAAAGTTCGAATTAACCGGTTTCCTTCTCTCGTAGTCGTTGTGGTCGTTGTCCTTTTGGGAAGAAGTAGACTCATCGCTGTCGTCGTAGTAGACGATCTCCTTGATGCATCTCGTTTTCTTCTTCTTCCCATCTTTACGTCTGTGACCCGAGCCCGAGTCGGTAGGCTTGTCATCCTTCGGCTCGTTGACGAAGGATTCCTTCTCTTTATCGTTGATCACGATACCCTTCCCCTTAGGATCCATCTCTTCGGGCGGTTAGTACCTTTGTGAAGAGAACGACTCTGATACCAATTGAGAGCACCTAGAGGGGGGGTGAATAGGTAATCCTGTAAAACTTGAAACTTAAGCCACAAAACTTGGTTAAGTGTTAGCACAATAATCGCCAAGTGGCTAGAGAGGAGTCAAAACACAATAACCACAAGAGATCAATCACAGAGATGGCATGATGGTTATCCCGTGGTTCGGCCAAGACCAACGCTTGCCTACTCCACGTTGTGGCATCCCAACGGACGAGGGTTGCAATCAACCCCTCTCAAGCGGTCCAAAGACCCACTTGAATACCACGGTGTTTTGCTTGCTTTTCTTAATCTCGTTTGCGAGGAATCTCCACAACTTGGAGCCTCTCGCCCTTACACTTGAAGTTCACAAAGAAGCACGGAGCAAGGGAGGGATTAGCAACGCACACAAGACACAAAAATCAGAGTGTCAATACGCACACAAGTCGCAACAAGAGCTCGCAACGCAACCCAATGAGTTCACAACTCTACTAGAGCTCTATATGCTATCACAACGAAACAAATCTGCGGAATCGAGGTCTTGGTGCTTAGGAAAGTTGTAAGAATGCTTGGTGTGCTCCTCCATGCGCCTAGGGGTCCCTTTTATAGCCCCAAGGCAGCTAGGAGCCGTTGAGAGCAATCCTGGAAGGCAGATCTTGCCTTCTGTCGACTGGCGCACCGGACAGTCCGGTGCAGATCTCCTTCCTTATTTGGCGAAGCCGACCATTGGAGTCTGAGAGCCGTTGGCGCACCGGACACTGTCCGGTGCACCAATGTGACCGTTGGCTCGCCCACGCGTCACGCGCGGAATCCTCGGCCGACCGTTGCCCCGGCTGACTGTTGACTCACCGAACAGTCCGGTGCACCACCGGACAGACCGGTGAATTTTAGCCGTACGCCGTTAATCATCTCCCGAGAGCGACGAGTTCGCCTGTGAACGGCTCACCGGACAGTCCGGTGCACCACCGGACAGACCGGTGAATTATAGCCGTACACCGCCGTCGAAGTCCCGAGAGCGGCCTGGTCGCCAGAGCCAGCCTGGCACACCGGACACTGTCCGGTGCACCACCGGACAGTCCGGTGAACCCAGACTGAGCAGACTTTGGCTGAAATTAGCCATCTCTTCTCTAACTCGATTTTTCCTGTTTCAGCACTTAGACACAATACATTAGTCCATAAAACAATGTACTAAGTCTAGAAACATACCTTTTGACATGATTTGCACTTTGTCCACCACTTTGCATAGATTAGCACCAAAGCACTTGTGTTGGCACTCAATCACCAAAATACTTAGAAATGGCCCAAGGGCACATTTCCCTTTCAAAGGTGCCATCCTGGAGTTTCTTAATTTGAAATCCTAGGAAATATCTCAACTCCCCCATCATAGACATCTCGAATTTCTATACCATGATCCTACTAAACTCTTCATAAGTAGACTTGTTAGTAGATCCAAATATGATATCATCAACATAAATTTGGAATATAAACAAGTCTTTTTCAACAGTTTTAGTAAAGAGTGTAGGATCGACTTTTCCGACTTTGAAGCCATTAGTGATAAGAAAATCTCGCAGGCATTCATATCATGCTCTTGGGGCTTGCTTGAGCCCATAAAGCGCCTTTGAGAGTTTATACACATGGTTAGGATACTCACTATCTTCAAAGCCGGGAGGTTGCTCAACATAGACCTCTTCCTTGATGGGTCCATTGAGGAAGGCACTTTTCACGTCCATTTGATAAAGCTTAAAGCCATGGTAAGTAGTATATGCAAGTAATATACAAATTGACTCAAGCCTAACTACGGGTGCATAAGTTTCAACGAAATCCAAACCTTCGACTTGTGAATAACCTTTGGCCATAAGTCGAGCTTTGTTCCTTATCACCACACCATGCTCATCTTTCTTGTTGTGGAATACCCATTTGGTACCTAAAACATTTTGATTAGGACATGGAACTAAATGCCATACCTCATTCCTCGCGAAGTTGTTGAGCTCCTCTTGCATTGCCAGCACCCAATCCGAATCTCTTAATGCATCCTCCACCCTGTGTGGCTCAATAGAGGACACAAAAGAGTAATGTTCACAAAAATGTGTGACTCGAGATCGAGTAGTTACCCCCTTGTGAATGTCACCAAGAATGGAGTTGATGGGGCGATCTCTTTGAATCGCTTGGTGGACTCTTAGGTGTGGCGGTCTTTGACCCTGAATTTCTTGATCATCTTCCTTGTCTTGATTATATTCATCTCCCCCTTGATTATTGACTTCTTCTTGAGGTGACTCATCTTCTTGATCTTCTTCTTCATCATTTTGAGCCTGATTTTCATCTTGAGTTAGTGGAGATGCTTGTATGGAAGATGATGGTTGATCTTGTGCTTGTGAAGGCTCTTCTTATTCCTTAGGACACACATCCCCAATGGACATGTTCCTTAGCGCGACGCACGGAGCCTCTTCATCATCTAATTCATCAAGATCAACTTGCTCCACTTGGGAGCCATTAGTCTCATCAAACACAATGTCACAAGAAACTTCAACTAGTCCAGTGGACTTGTTAAAGACTCTATATGCCCTTGTGTTTGAGCCATAACCAAGTAAAAAACCTTCTACCGCCTTAGGAGCAAATTTAGATTTTCTACCTCTTTTAACAAGAATAAAACATTTGCTTCCAAAGACTCTTAAATATGAAACATTGGGCTTTTTACCGGTGAGGAGTTCATATGATGTCTTCTTGAGGATTTGGTGAAGGTAGAGACGGTTGATGGAGTAGCAAGCCGTGGTGATTGCTTCCACCCAAAACCGGTCTGGAGTCTTGTACTCATCAAGCATGGTTCTTGCCATATCCAGTAGAGTTCTATTCTTTCTCTCCACTACACCATTTTGTTGAGGTGTGTAGGGAGAAGAGAACTCATGCTTGATGCCCTCATCCTCAAGAAATCCTTCTACTTGTGAATTCTTGAACTCTGTCCTATTGTCGCTTCTAATCTTCTTGATCCTTAATCCGAACTCATTTTGAGCCTGTCTCAAGAATCCCCTTTAGGTCTCTTGGGTTTGTGATTTTTCCTGCAAAAAGAATAGCCAAGTGAAGCGAGAACAATCATCCACAATAACTAGACAGTACTTACTCCCGCCGATGCTTATGTAAGCGATCAGGCCGAATAAATCCATGTGGAGTAGCTCGAGCGGCCTGTCCATTGTCATCATGTTCTTGTGTGGATGATGAGCACCAACTTGCTTTCCTGCTTGACATGCGCTACAAACCCTGTCTTTCTCAAAATGAACATTTGTTAGTCCTAAAATGTGCTCTCCCTTTAGACTTGTGAAGATTCTTCATTCCAACATGAGTAAGTCGGTGATGCCAGAGCCAACCTATATTAGTCTTAGCAATTAAGCAAGTGTCAAGTTCAGATTTGTTTTCATTAAAATCAACTAAATATAGCTGACCCTCTAACACTCCCTTAAATGCTATTGAATCATCACTTCTTCTAAAGACAGTAACACCTATATTTGTAAATAGTCAGTTGTAGCCCATTTTGCATAATTGAGAAATAGAAAGCAAATTGTAATCTAAAGAATCTACAAGAAAACATTGGAAATAGAACGGTCAGGAGATATAGCAATTTTACCCAAACCTTTGACCAATCCTTGATTTCCATCCCTGAATGTGATAGCTCGTTGGGGATCTTTGTTTTTCTCGCAGGAGGAGAACATTCTTTTCTCCCCAGTCATGTGGTTTGTGCATCCGCTATCAATTATCCAGCTTGAGCCCCCGGATGCATAAACCTGCAAAACAATTTAGGCCTTGTTCTTAGGTACCCAAACAGTCTTGGGTCCTTTCATGTTAGAAACAAACACCTTGGGTACCCAAAAACCAGTCTTTGAACCCTTGTGTTTGCCCCCAACATATTTGGCAACTACTTTGCCTGATTTGTTAGTAAGCACATAAGAAGCATCAAAAGTCTTAAATGAAATGTTAGGCACATTTGATGTAGTAGGAGTTTTCCTTTTAGGCATTTTAATATGAGTAGAATGTCTAGAGATAGATGCCTCATTCTTGTACATAAAAGCATGGTGAGAAACATAATGAGATTTCCTAGCATGAATTCTCCTAATTTTGTGTTCGGGGTAATTTGCAGGATATAAAATATAGCCCTCATTATCCTGAACTATGGGTGCTTTGCCCTTAACAAAGTTAGACAATTTCTTAGGGGCATTAAGCTTGACATTGCTTCCCTGTTGGAAACCAATGCCATCCTTAATGCCAGGGCGTCTCCCATTATAGAGCATGCTACGAGCAAATTTAAACTTTTCATTTACAATTTCATGCTCATTAATTTTCGCAGTTAATGTGGCCATGTGATCATTTTGTTGTTTAATCATAGAAATGTGATCATTAATAGCATCTACATTAACATCTCTACATCTAGTGCAAATAGAAACATGCTCGATGGTAGATGTAGAGGGTTTACGAACATTTAATTCTTCTATCTTAGCATGTAATATGACATTCCCATCTCTAAGACAGGAAATAGAATCATTACAAACATTTAAATCTTTAACCTTAGAAATTAATCTAGCATTTTCATCTCTAAGGCTAGAAATTGCATCATTCAATTTATCAATCTTAGCATTTAGACTAGCATTTTCATTTCTAAGACTGACAATTGAATCATTACAAACATTTAACTTTTTAACCTTAGCAATTAAACTAGCATTCTCAGTTCTAAGGTTGGAAACAGTGTCATGGCAAATGCTAAGCTCTTTAGTCAAGTTTTCACATTTTTTTATCTCCTGAGCATAAGCATTTTTTACTTTGACATACTTCTTGTTTTCTTTAATAAGGAATTCCTCTTGGCTATCCAAAAGTTCATCCTTCTCATGAATGGCTCCTATCAATTCATTTAATTTTTCCTTTTGTTGCATGTTAAGGTTGGCAAAAAGAGTAAGCAAATCATTTTCATCTTCACTAGAACTACCCTCATCACTAGATGTAGTGTACTTGGGGTGGTTCTAGATTGTACCTTCTTCTTTTTGTCGTCCTTTGCCATGAAGCACTTGTGGCCGACGTTGGGGAAGAGGAGGCCCTTGTTGACGGCGATGTTGGCGGCGTCCTCATCGGAGGAGGAGTCGGTGGAGCTCTCGTCGGAGTCCCATTCCTGACACACGTGGGCATTGCCGCCCTTCTTCTTGTAGTACCTCTTATTCTCCTTCTTCCCCTTCTTGTCGTCGCCCCTGTCACTATCACTTGAATTTGGACATTTAGCAATAAAATGACCGGGCTTACCACACTTTTAGCACACCCTCTTAGAGCAGGGTTTGTAGTCCTTCCCCCTCCTTTGCTTGAGGATTTGGCGGAAGCTCTTGATGATGAGCGCTATTTCCTCGTTGTCAAGCTTGGAGGCGTCGATGGGAAGCCTACTTGGTGTAGACTCCTTTTCTTCTTCCATCGCCTTGAATGCGACGGGTTGCACCTTGGGTGTGGAGGTGGCGCCTTGCTCCAAGTTGATGATGTGTTTGGAGTCTTTGATCATTAGCTCAAAGCTCACAAACTTGCCTATCACTTTTTCAGGAGACATTAATTTGTATCTAGGATCTCCACGAATTAATTGCACTTGAGTAGGATTACAAAAACAAGATCTTAGAATAACCTTGATCATTTCATGGTCATCCCATTTTGTGCTCCCGAGGTTGCGCACTTGGTTCACCATGGTCTTGAGCCGGTTGTACATGGCTTGTGGCTCCTCTCCTTGGTTGAGGACGAATCGACCGAGCTCCCCCTCGATCGTCTCCCGCTTGGTGATCTTGGTCACCTCGTCTTCTTCATGCGCCGTCTTGAGGACGTCCCAAATTTCTTTGGTCGTCTTTAACCCTTGCACCTTATTATACTCCTCTCGACACAAGGAGGTGAGGAGTATAGTTGTGGCTTGGGAGTTAAAGTGCCTAATTTGGTCGGCCTCGTCCGAATTGTAGTCCTTGTCCCCTACCTTAGGTACCTGCGCTCCAAACTCAACAATCTCCCATATGCATTTGTGGAGTGAGGTTAGGTGATGCCTCATTTTATCACTCCACATACAATATTCTTCACCATCAAAATATGGTGGTTTTCCTAGGGGAACGAAAAGTAATGGAGTGTGTTTTGAAATGCGAGGATAGCGAAGGGGCATCTTACTATACTTCTTGCGCTCATGGCGCTTAGAAGTAGTGGACGACGAGTCAGAGCCGGATGTGGAGGGCGACGATGAGTCGGTCTCGTAGTAGACCACTTTCTTCATCTTCTTTTTCTTGTCGCCTCTTTGATGGGTTTTGTTGGAGGAAGAGGATTCCTCCTTATTCTTGTGGTCGGACTCCCTTGAGTGGGTTCTCCCCGAGCTTGCGGGCTTGTCGCCGGTCACGATCTCCCTCTTGGTGTGATCTCCCAACATCACTTCGAGTTGTTAGACTCTAATGAAGCACCGGACTCTGATACCAATTTTAAGTTGCCTAGAGGGGGTGAATAGGCGAAACCTGAAATTTATAAACTTAAGCACACACTACAAGCCGGGGTTAGCGTTAGAACTTAAATCAAGTCCGGGAGAGAGGGGGAAAACAAATCAACCAAGAAATAAAGTGGATGAACACGGTGATTTGTTTTACCGAGGTTTGATTCCAATGAACCTAATCCCCATTGAGGTGGTCACAAAGATCAGGTCTCTTTCAACCCTTTCCCTCTCTCAAACGGTCACTTAGACCGAGTGAGCTTTCTACTTAATTCTCACGGGTCACTTAGACCCCGCAAAGACCACCACACAATTGGTGTCTCTTGCCTTGCTTACAAAACACTTGGGAACAAGAATGAGGAAGGAAGAAAGCGATCCAAGCAACAAGAGCGCAAAGAACACGAACAAACACTCTCTCAAGTCACTAGGTGGTTGGAATGAATTCTAGACTTGGAGAGGCTTTGATCTTTTGGAAATGTGTCCTGGATTGAATGCACTAGCTCTTGTATTGAATGTGAAGTGCTGGAAACTTGGATGCTTGGAGTGGTGGTGGTTGGGGGGTATTTATAGCCCTCAACCACCAAACAACCGTTGGGGCAGGCTGCTGTTGATGGGCGCACCAGACAGTCCGGTGCGCCACCGGACACTGTCCGGTGCGTCAGCCACGTCACCCAACTGTTAGGGTTTTGGAGCATTTGACCGTTGGAGGCTTTGTCCTCTAGTGGCACCGGACAGTCCGGTGCCGCACCAGACATGTATTGTTCACTGTACGGTACGCCTCTGACCTGCGGCTCTGACTCTACGCACACTGTTCTTCATTGTTCATCTGTTTCTTCAGCTTTTGCAGTCGACCGTTGCACGTAGGAGCCGTTGCTCCGCTGGTGCACCGGACAGTCCGGTGGCACACCGGACAGTCCGGTGAATTATAGCGGAGCGCGCCTAGAGAAACCCGAGAGTGGCCAGTTCATCCTTGTACGGTCCTGGTGCACCGGACATTGTCCGGTGTGCCAGACCAAGGCACACTTGGTTTCATTGCTCCTTTGAATTGAACCCTATCTTGAATATTTATTGGTTTATGTTGAACCTTTATGCACCTGTGGAACATACATTCTAGAGCAAACTAGTAAGTCCATTTGTTTGTGTTGGGCATTCAACCACCAAAATTAATTGTGGAAAAGGTTAACCCTATTTCCCTTTCAGTGCTTGCCTGAGTGGGACGAGGCGCTCAACGCTAGCCGGGAACGACGTCTGATGATGCAAGGTCCCTCCCACCACCAAGGCAGTCGCAACCTCGATGAATATGTAGAAGCATTGCACTCACTTTTATTTAGGTATATAACATTCGATTAAGCATGATTTCTAACTATCTCATTGGTTTTCTCGCAGTCAGCGTCACATGGTGGCTAGCCTTGCTCCATCTTCTCAGCGTATGCTATGGCCCACAAGGGCAAGGCGGCGTGCGATGTCACCTACAACGCTGAGGACAGGCCCGAGACGTATAGCAACCCCGCCGTCTATAGCTGCCACAGTGAGTACACTACCATGTCACTTGAGGACCATGGGCTAGATTACAATCCGAGGACTGAGAGTTGTCCTCTTGAGGGTTGGAGGAGGCAAGAGGCATGGGCAGTACTGGATTATCGATGGGGCAATCAACTCATCGACCACTCCCACTCTGTCTAAGGTGCGAGCAAGGAGCACGAGCGCGGCCCAGCCATACGACCTCGACAGGACAACTCACATCAACAGATACAATAACTCCAGGTTAGTGCTTCTGTAACTCATCATTCCTTGAGTTATATACCTTGTCTTTGAGTTATTATAACATTGGGGTGAAATATTACAGAACCAACTAGAAGAAGAGAGGAGAGAACAGATGGAGATGGAGGCGAGGATGAGGGCGGAGCGGGAGACGGAGCTTGGCAGATCAGTAGAGGATGACAAAGATGTTCTAGTACATACAGAGCCTTAGCGCCACACAGGGTTTTGGTCCACCACCTCCATTGTTCCCTCCAGCTGACCCTTCTCACTTCCATACTCCCGTAAGTATCAAAATTCTAGTCCTACATGATATATATTCAACTGGTATAACAGATGCAATCTCTTCTCTGTACAGGGACAATCTGCGGCATCCAACAACCCTCATGGATCGCCAGCCCATCGCCGAACCAGTCCAGCCGCCCACCTCGTTGATGTTCTTCTAAACTTAGTTGTGAGACATGTTTATGGCATATATTGGATGTTTCTGGACTTATTTATGTGAGTACTTGTTAGTGTTGTGAACAATTTTGTGGTACTTGTGACTTTATGATCTTTGTGAAGAAACATGTGATCTTTGTGAGCTATGTCGTGTGTTTGATGTATGTGATGATTCTGTGATATCTGTGATGTATATGTGATATATCTTTTGTTTTCTTGGATGGAATAGCAAAAACAAATAAAAAAGAGGTATTCTTGTCACTTTGCTGAGTGTAACACTCGCAAAAGAGGTAATTTGTTAAGTGTCATGACCATAGCACTTGTCAAAGAAGGCACACCTAGAAATCGGTAAAGCTTCTTTACCGAGTGCTATGGCCGTGACACTCGGAAAACAAGCAACCTTTGCCGAGTGCCACTAAATGCACTCGACAAAGGAACTAGCAAAGGGGCCCACTGGTGCTACGCCAGCTGGTACTCAGCAAAGACGGAGCCTATGTCAAGTGCCTCCTAAAACACTTGGGAAAGGAATTAGCAAAGGGGCCCACATGGTGCTTCTTTGCCGGGGCAGTACAGCAAGCACTCGGCAAAGAGGGAGCCTTTGCCGAGTGTCACGGTGGCACTCGACAAAGTCTCTATCATCATCACCTGGCGACGTGACGGCGACTTTTCTTTGCCACGAACCAAGTGGCACTCGGCAAATTCTTTGCTAAGTGTCCGATAAAAAGTACTCGGCATAGAAGCTGTTGTCGATGTCCAGTTTACCGAGACTTCTTTGCCGAGTGTCACACTCGGCAAAGACTTCACCGAGTGTTTTTCAGGGCCGTATAGTGCCCAACGTAAATGGAGCAACCACATAGGGCCCCCAAAATTTTAGGGCCCCAAAATTTTGAGTTTCTAAATATAAATAACATAAAAAGGTAAATGTCGTTTATTGTTTTGTGAAATCTCGACTTTAAAATAGATAATATAAGAGGACAAAAATATGAGAATAGATCAAATATGAAAGGCTACATTTTAGATTGGTTTTTATCTCTATATACTATAGGTCTCAGGGCCTATTTTTATGTTTTGCACCGGGGCCTAAAAAACTCAGAGATGACCTTGGTGTTTTCCAGGCTTTGCAGAGTGATTCAGCCACTCGGCAAAACAACTGTGTCCAGTAGTGCAAATGTGGTGCCACTATTAACAAATTGGCAGTACAAAAGAATTTATGTTCCTTATAACAGCCAATATGAAAAACACGCCTCTCCTAGCTATAAGTTGTACTTTATCTGTTGCGCGTTAGACAAAAGAAACGTCACTCAGCATTATGCTAGCCTTATTCTAAAGTGAAAGTGAGCACATCACATGACAAGCCTTTAAGCAATTACTACTTTACTAGTGTAGTTAGCTAAGCACAAACCAACTTTAGAAGACTTTTAGCCGCCTTAGGACGATCTAACTATCGGATCAGTCACAAAGGTTTGTCTCTCCTAAGTACTAGCTCTGAATGGTGAGATAAAAGGGGAGCAACATTAATTATGTTATTGGTGACTGAAACGATCTTCTTTAGGTCCGTACGTAAAAAGGGTAGAGGACAAGGTTACTGATGACAATTAAAATAAGTTATCCAGATAAACATTCTCGAGTTCAACTGGTGCTTCTTAACCCAGGGACAGACGTGACAGCCATTTATCACTTGGTTTTAGGTGTTTGGGTGGCCGGGTGGGTGGGGTTTTGGTGTGCGGGGAAGAAATAAGCACCCCCATAACTCTCCACATACCATATCTTGTGTACTTCAGGAAAAGAAGCCGTTCCAAGGATTCACTCCATGACATATCTTATTGAACGTACGGAACTTTATTTTTTCTCCACGTATAAGTTTAATTTTAAGTTTATATTTCTGAGGTTATTGTGAACATCATAACTTATATTAGAAAATTATATTAATAATTTTCAATAATTGTTTAATGTTTAGTTTTGTAGCATTAAAGATATATTTATTTCTGATCCCTAACCAATCAAAACAATTATAAAAAATAATATATATATATGCTAAATTATGCTATTAGCTACTAATCAACAAATTTTGGACTGAAAACACAGTTTTTACATAATGAAATAAAAATAATTTTTTTGTTAAAGGGTAAATTGAACCAACTCAAAGAAATAGAGGGGTAAATAAACTAAAAAATATATTTTATGAGTTTACGTGAACATTGTTCATAGGTGAGGCCGCGAGGGGAGTAATTTATAATTTTTTCATTTTAAAAGATTAAAATTTCCTACCGGTTCTTAAACTTATAGCGTTGTATCATCCCGGTCTCTAAATTCCAAAAATGCACATCCTGGTACCTAAACTTGTAAATTTGTATCATCTTAGTCTCTAAACTTTCAACGTTCACCTTTTGGTCCTTATACTTGTATAGTCGTGTCATCTGAGTTTCTAAACTTGTTATTGATGTTGTCGGGGACCATAATTAGGGGTACCCTCAAGACTCCTAATTCTCAGCTGGTAACCCCCATCAGCATAAAGCTGCTAAGGCCTGATGGGTGCGATTAAGTCAGGGATCAGTCCATTCGAGCGACTCGATCACGCCTCGCCCGAGCCTAGCCTCGGACAAGGGCAGCCGACCCCGGAGGATTTCCGTCTCGCCCGAGGCCCCCCTCCAACGGTGGACATGTTTCCGGCTCGCCCGAGGCCCTGCCTTCGCTAAGAAGCAACCCTGACTAAATCGCCGCGCTGACCGACCAAGTCGCAGGAGCATTTAATGCAAAGGTGACCTGACACCTTTGTCCTGACGCGCGCCCCCCCGGCAGAGCCAAAGTGACCGCCGTCACTTCACCGCTCCACTGACCGGCCTGACAAAAGGACAGCGCCGCCTGCGCCGCTCCGACCGAAGTGCCGCTTGGCAGAGTGAGACTGACAGGCAGTCAGGCCCTGGCAAAGGCACCATAGGAAGCTCTGCCCGACCCAGGGCTCGGACTCGGGCTAAGCCCTGGAAGACGACGAACTCCGCTCCGCCGGACCCAGGGCTCGGACTCGGGCTAAGCCCCGGAAGACGGCGAACTCCGCTCCGCCCGACCCAGGGCCGGACTCGGGCTAAGACCCGGAAGACGGCGAACTCCGCTCCGCCCGACCCAGGGCTCGGACTCGGGCTAAGTCCCGGAAGACGGCGAACTCCGCTCCGCCCGACCCAAGGCTCGGACTCGGGCTAAGTCCCGGAAGACGACGAACTCCGCTTCGCCCGACCCAGGGCTCGGACTCGGGCTCAGCCCCAGAAGACGACGAACTCCGCTCCGCCCGACCCCAGGGCTCGGACTCCGCCCTGGCCTCTACCGAACGACCTCCGCCTCGCCCGACCCAGGGGCTCGGACTCGGCCTCGGCCATGGAAGACAGACTCGACCTCGGCTTCGGAGGAGCCTCCACGTCGCCCAACCTAGGGCGCAGGCTAGCCACGTCAACAGGGAGCGCCATCATCACCCTACCCCGAGCTGACTCGGGCCGCAAAGAACAAGACCGGTGTCCCATCTGGCTAGCTCCGCCGGATAGGCAATGATGGCGCCCCGCATGCTCTGTGACGACGACGGCTCTCAGCTCTCTTACGGAAGCAGGAGGACGTCAGCAAGGACTCAACCGCCCCGACAGCTGTCCCTCCACCAGGCTCCGTCGCTCCTCCGACGGCCACGACATCACACCAGCTGGGTGCCAAAATCTCTCCGGTTGCCACATCGGCATGTACTTAGGGCGCTAGCTCTCCCCCGCTAGACACGTAGCACTCTGCTACACCCCTATTGTACACCTGGATCCTCTCCTTACGCCTATAAAAGGAAGGACCAGGGCCCTCTTAGAGAGGGTTGGCCGCGCGGGGACGAGGACGGGACAGGCGCTCTCTTGGGGCCGCTCGCTTCCCTCTCCCGCGTGGACGCTTGTAACCGCCTACTGCAAGCGCACCCGACCTGGGCGCGGGACGAACACGAAGGCCGCGGGATTTCCACCTCTCTCACGCCCATCTCCGGCCACCTCACTTCCCCCCTTCGCGCTCGGCCTCGCGTTGACCCATCTGGGCTGGGGCACGCGGCGACATTCACTCGTCGGCTTAGGGACCCCCGGTCTCGAAACGCCGACAGTTGGCGCGCCAAGTAGGGGCCTGCTGCGTGTTGACGAACAGCTTCCCGTCAAGCTCCAGATGGGCAGTCTCCAGCAACCTCTCCAACCCGGGACGGTGCTCCGTTTCGGGAGTCTTGAGTTCATGTCCTTCGACGGCAGCTACGACATGATACTCCTTCCACCGCCGCGCGACAACGACGATGGCGGCCGACAGCCCGCCCGCCGGTGGCGGAATCGACGACGTCTTCCCCGCGTGGTGGGAGAACAACATTCGAGCTCGCCCCGTCCTCTCCCCCGACAACGGAGGAGGAGGCGGGGCAACCAAGGCCAAGCGGGAGGCCGCGCCTTGTCGGCTGTCGAGCGAGTCGACGTCCCCAGCGCTCCAACGGGGGGCGCGTCGGGCGTCGACCTCGCGTTTGAGACGAAGGCGAGCGTCGTCTCCCCGCGACACGCCAATCCCGAGCAAGTGGACGACGCCAGTGCGCTCGCGGAGAGCCTGCAGGACGTCGCCCTCGTACCTGAGACGACGGTGCAATTAGCCCCCGACGTGACTATGTCGCTGCTCGTCGACCGAAAGGTACCGACTGATTCCCATCCTACGTCATTTAGATTCAGCCTCAACCCGCCTAGCGACCTTGCTTTGGCGGGCGCTCTCGTAGAGGCGAGGTCAAACCCTCTGGGGTTTCGCATGCGGTCGCCTTGGGACCGGCTAACGGACGTCTCGACCTACGGGCCCTCTGGGTCCGAGGAAGATGACGACCCCAACATCTGTTAGGATTTCTCTGGATTTGGCAACCCTAGTGCCATGCGGGACTTCATGACCGCATGTGACTACTGCCTCTCCGACTGTTCCGACGGTAGCCGCAGCCTCGATGACGAGGACTGCGGCCCAAGCCGCGAATGTTTCCACGTCGATCTAGGGGGTCCCTCCGAAGGCAATCATCTCGGTGTGCCGGAGGACGGTGATCTCCCTAGGCCGGTGCCCCGCGCTGACATCCTGCGGGAGCTAGTTGTGGTCCCCGTTCCGACGGGGGGTCACGACCCACAGCTCGAGCAAGTCCGCGGGGCGCAGGCCAGGCTCGACGAGGGAGTAGGAGCGCTTGAGCCGATCCGCCGGGACGTCGGGCAGGCATGGGCGGGCCAACCCCCGGCCGGAGAAATACGTCACCTGCCCCAGGGTCTCCCGCTCCGCGTCGCCAACGACATCAGGGTCAGGCCGCCACCCGCATCCAGCGGGGTCGGTCAGAACCTGGCTGCAGCAGCGATGCTTCTCCGCGCAATGCCGGAGCCATCAACCACCGAGGGTCGGCGAATCCAAGGAGAGCTCAAGAATCTCCTGGAAGGCGCTGCGGTCCGATGGGCCGAGAGCTCTGCCTCCCGAAGGCAAGGATACCCCTCGGAACCTCATGCCGCGACTTCCCGATTCATGCGGGAAGCCTCGGTCCACACCGGGCGCACGCGCAACACCGCGCCTGTGGCCCCGGGCCACCTCGGCAACGAGCACCATCACCGCGACCGTCGGGCCCACCTCGACGAGAGGGTGCGCCGAGGCTATCACCCCAGGCGTGGGGGACGCTACGACAGCGGGGAGGATCGGAGTCCCTCGCCCGAACCACCCGGTCCGCAGGCCTTCAGCCGGGCCATCTGGCGGGCACCGTTCCCGACCCGGTTCCGACCCTCGACTACTATCACAAAGTACTCGGGGGAAACGAGACCGGAATTGTGGCTCGAGGACTACCGCCTGGCTTGCCAACTGGGTGGAACGGACGACGACAACCTCATCATCCGCAACCTCCCCCTGTTCCTCTCCGACACCGCTCGCGCCTGGTTGGAGCACCTGCCTCCGGGGCAGATCTCCAACTGGGATGACCTGGTTCAGGCCTTCGCCGGCAATTTCCAGGGCACATATGTGCGCCTCGGGAATTCCTGGGACCTCCGAAGCTGCCGACAGCAGCCGGGAGAGTCTCTCCGGGACTACATCCGGTGATTCTTGAAGCAGCGCACCGAGCTGCCCAACATCACCGACTCGGATGTCATCGGCGCGTTCCTTGCCGGCACCACCTGCCGCGACCTGGTGAGCAAGTTGGGTCGCAAGACCCTCACCAGGGCGAGCGAGCTGATGGACATCGCCACCAAGTTCGCCTCTGGCCAGGAGGCGGTCGAGGCTATCTTCTAAAAGGACAAGCAGCCCCAGGGCCGCCCACCGGAAGATGCACCGAGGCGTCTACTCAGCGCGGCGCCAAGAAGAAAGGCAAGAAGAAGTCGCAAGCGAAACGCGACGCCGCCGACGCGGACCTTGTCGCCACCGCCGAGCACAAGAACCCTCGGAAGCCCCCCGGAGGTGCCAACCTCTTCGACAAGATGCTCAAGGAGCCGTGCCCCTATCATCAGGGGCCCGTCAAGCACACCCTTGAGGAGTGCGTCATGCTTCGGCGCCACTTCCACAGGGCCGGGCCACCCGCGGAGGGTGGCAGGGCCCGCGACGACGACAAGAAGGAAGATTACCAAGCAGGAGAGTTCCCCGAGGTCCGCGACTGCTTCATGATCTACGGAGGGCATGCGGCGAATGCCTCGGCTCGGCATCGCAAGCAAGAGCGCCGGGAGGTCTGCTCAGTGAAGGTGGCGGCGCCAGTCTACCTAGACTGGTCCAACAAGCCCATCACCTTCGACCAAGCTGATCACCCCGACCACGTGCCGAGCCCGGGGAAATACCCGCTCGTCGTCAACCCCGTCATCGGCGACGTCAGGCTCACCAAGGTCCTTATGGATGGGGGCAGCAGCCTCAACATCATCTACGCCGAGACCCTCAGGCTCCTGCGCGTCGATCTGTCCTCCGTCCGAGCAGTCGTTGCGCCCTTCCATGGGATCATTCCCGGGAAGCGCGTCCAGCCCCTCGGACGACTCAACCTTCCCGTCTGCTTTGGAACGCCCTCCAACTTCCGAAGGGAGACCCTGACGTTCGAGGTGGTCGGGTTCCGAGGAACCTACCACGCGGTACTGGGGAGGCCATGCTACGTGAAGTTCATGGCCATCCCCAACTACACCTACCTGAAGCTCAAGATGCCGGGCCCCAACGGGGTCATCACCGTCGGCCCCACGTACAGACACGCGTTCGAATGCGATGTGGAGTGCGTGGAGTACGCCGAGGCCCTCGCCGAATCCGAGGCCCTCGTCGCCGACTTGGAAAGCCTCTCCAAAGAGGTGCCAGACGTGAAGCGTCATGCCGGCAACTTCGAGACAGTGGAGACGGTTAAGGCCGTCCCCCTCGACCCCAGCGGCAACGCCTCCAAGCAGATCCGGATCGGTTCCGGGCTTGACCCCAAATAGGAAACAGTGCTCGTCGACTTTCTCCGCGCGAACGTCGACGTCGTTGCGTGGAGTCCCTCAGACATGCCCGACATACCGAGGGATGTCGCCGAGCACTCACTGGATATTCGGGCCGGAGCCCGACCCGTCAAGCAGCCTCTGCGCCGATTCGACGAGGAGAAGCGCAGAGCGATAGGCGAGGAGATCCACAAGCTAATGGCAGTCGGGTTCATCAAAGAGGTATTCCATCCCGAATGGCTTGCCAACCATGTGCTTGTGAGAAAGAAAGGGGGGAAATGGCGGATGTGTGTAGACTACACTGGTCTCAACAAAGCATGTCCGAAGGTTCCCTACCCTCTGCCTCGCATCGATCAAATCGTGGATTCCACTGCTGGGTGCGAAGCCCTGTCTTTCCTCGACGCCTACTCAGGGTATCACCAAATCAGGATGAAAGAGTCCGACCAGCTCGCGACTTCTTTCATCACGCCCTTCGGCATGTACTGCTATGTCACCATGCCGTTCGGTTTGAGGAATGCGGGCGCGACGTACCAGCGATGCATGAACCATGTGTTCGGCGAACACATCGGCCGCACGGTCGAAGCCTACGTCGATGACATCGTAGTCAAGACGAGGAAAGCTTCCGACCTCCTCTCCGACCTTGAAGTGACATTCCGATGTCTCAAGGCGAAAGGCGTCAAGCTCAATCCCGAGAAGTGTGTCTTCGGGGTGCCCCGGGGCATGCTCTTGGGGTTCATCGTCTCCGAGCGGGGCATCGAAGCCAACCCGGAGAAGATCGCAGCCATCACCAGCATGGGTCCCATCAAGGACTTAAAGGGCGTACAGAGAGTCATGGGATGTCTCGCGGCTCTGAGCCGTTTCATCTCACGCCTCGGCGAAAGAGGCCTGCCTCTGTACCGCCTCTTAAGGAAAGCCGAGCGCTTCACTTGGACCCCTGAGGCCGAGGAAGCTCTCGGGAACCTGAAGGCGCTCCTCACAGAGGCGCCTATCTTGGTGCCCCCAGCTGATGGAGAAGCCCTCTTGGTCTACGTCGCCGCCACCACCCAGGTTGTTAGCGCCGCGATTGTGGTCGAGAGGCAAGAAGAGGGGCATGCATTGCCCGTTCAGAGGCCAGTTTACTTCGTCAGCGAGGTACTGTCCGAAACCAAGATCCGCTACCCACAAGTTCAGAAGCTGCTGTATGCAGTGATCCTGACGCGGCGGAAGTTGCGACACTACTTCGAGTCTCATCCGGTAACTGTGGTGTCATCCTTCCCCCTAGGGGAGATCATCCAGTGCCGAGAGGCCTCGGGCAGGATTGCAAAGTGGGCAGTGGAAATCATGGGCGAGACAATCTCGTTCGCCCCTCGGAAGGCCAACACCGCGCGCCCCATCCACTACCTCCCTCGCTGTCCGGGTCCGCCGCATGGGCATCTCATCGGGAGATTCACTCTGGGCTTGGTTGGCGGTCGAGGAGGGTCTCCAGAGCACACTGAGCACGTTCGCGACCTCATATGTCGGTATCGGGAGCTTGGGTCCATGGTGGATTGCTCACCGAGGATTGCTTCGTCCGCCACCACGGGGGCGCGTACTCCTTGCCGTTCGGTGCGCAAGCTCGGCCTTGGGAGCATTGCCGTGATCTCCGCGACTCGGATTTGGTGGCATCTGACCCGGAGGGGCCCTGGTGGTCGGTGGATTGCTCGCCGTCATACAAACTCCGCCGTGCGCCGTGGCCAGAGCTGTTCGTGCTACCAACCGAGGTGAGACTTCCTTCCCCGGATTCGCCCTCTCCTCCTCTGCGCGTAGAACCTTTCGAATCGCGACTTGGGGCGCCAGGGCCGCGGGCCACCTATTCGCCGGCGAGCTTCCGCCGTGGCGGATTGGCGGCGCCACCCGTGCTGGCCGGGGGTAGGGGCGAGGCCGTTGGGCCGTCCGATCTTAGCCAACGGATAAGATTAGATCTGGGGGGGTGTAACGCACGGCCGTTGGATCTTCACTGTAGGTTCTAGATTATATGCGCGAATCGATCGGATGTGGGTTGTTAATGACCGTTAGATCTGCAATAGACGGTAGAGATCGCGTACCGGTTGGAATGCATGGTGCATCTAATCTGGGCCGGTAGTATTTGATCGGATGACTAGGAATTGCTCATACCCCTTCGTGGTGTGCATTTTGCATATGAAACCCTACAGTCCTGGGTAATGAACCCGCAGTCCATAGCCTGGGTTCTCTGTGTCTTAGATTATTATGTCCCAGGGCCCCTGCATTTCTTTGTTTTTAATGCCCAGTCCAGAGAACAATGGAAATAGGAAATTAATTATAGAAAATGATTTTCAATACAAAAATAATCCCAGAAACTTGTTTAATTCGTAGAAAATTCATATTAAGTCTAAATTAGTCCATTCCAGTTCCTATAATTTTGTAATATAATTGTTTATCATTTTGTGTCACTGTTTTGACATGAAAGCCATATTAAAATTGATATCCTAATTAATTTTGTAGCAAGCACATAAAATCTTTGGAAATTCATAACTCCTCCGTTTTAAATCCGAATTAACTCGTTCAAGTTGCGTTAGTCTCGTATAAATATTTACTATGCAATAACGATATTTATTATACCATATATCATTATTTTATGACTAGATCTTTATTTAACTTATGCGGTTTAGTCTTGTTAATCTACTTACCATTATAATCTACTAGAATATGATCTAAGGTCAATTTATAACTTAGATTAAAGTTGAGATAATTATTTATAGAACAACCTCTTATATTATTTATATTAACCAATTTATAATATAGTTTAATATTTTAATCACATAAATCTTCTATACATCATAACTCCTTAACCATAACTCCGATTTTAGTGGATCTCGTTCCCACGATCTCGTAGCGACGCGTAGATCATTATTACGTAGTTTATTATTATGTTTGGTGTGATGTTAATTTTTCCTATCCCATGTTTGTTTGTATTGCTACGACTAGTGCAAGGTTACGAGTCACCTGAAGAGCAAGTTGGTACCTGGAATCTCAAGTCCCAGGCAAGTTGTGCCCTTGATCACTTCTTTTTACCCACTCATGTTCTAATTAATCATAATGATCTGCATAGGTTAATTTTGATGGGACCCAATAGGTTACCCTAGTTTGTCTATCTTTATACCTTGTTTACCACTGAACTTTCTGGGTAGTACTTGCTAGTGCTATATGTGGTTTTGGGTATGAAGATTACACTATTCATGATTATACTATTGTTATCAGTTGTTATTTATTGTTCATGATAAGATCATTATGTTAATTGGAACATGGAGAACCACCCGGGAAAACAGTGCTACCACAAGGGTGGAATGGGACGCCCTTGGCTGATTAATTAGGAAAGCTAGTGGAAGACTACCTTACCCGAAAGGGGCAAGGGCAGTAGGGGAGTGGTCAGTGTAGGGAGGCCCTCGGGAGGATTTTGCTGCGATGGCGGTCCTGCAAGGGATTCCTGCACTGGAACTTCCTATAAACTGTAGCGGGTTTTCTGAAGCTAGTGGAACTTTGTAAAGGCCTCGTAGTGTTACCCTGCCTCGCCTCCTCGGTAGAGGTGTATGGGATTGGCCGTCTCTTGGCAGATGGGTAACATGACTTGTGGGTAAAGATGCGCAACCTCTGCAGAGTGTAAAACTGGTATACTAGCCGTGCTCACGGTCATGAGCGGCTCGGACACTCACATGATTAAATTATGGAACTTAAACTCAATTTGTCATATGCATTGCATCGCAGGTGAAGTTGTTGCTTTTGTTCTACTATTTAACTGGGTTGGTATTTACTTATACTTAGTAACTGCTAATAAAATTTTGACCAACTTTAAAAGCAATGCTCAGCTCTAACCATCCTCTTTGGTAAGCCTTACACTTCACGTGAGCTCCCACCTTTGGCGAGTTCATGCACATTATTCCCCACAACTTGTTGAGCGATGAACGTATGTGAGCTCACTCTTGCTGTCTCACACACCCCACAGGTCAAGAACAGGTACCACAGGATGAGGCGCTTGGAGGATGCTGTGACGAGTTCGTGAGAGGTCTAGGTCGTCGTCTCCCAGTCAACTTTGGTTGCTGGACCGTTGTCTCCTTATAATGTAATTATTTATTTTGTAGAACTCCTGTTATATATAAAGATGTGACATTCGATCCTGTGCCACTATACATCATATGTGTGAGACTTGGTCCCAGCATACCTGGTGTTTATGTTCGCGCTCGGGTCTTGGTGCCCCGAAACCCGGGTGTTACAGAAGTGGTATCAGAGGAATGTTGACTGTAGGACGAAACCTAGATAGAACTGGACAACCATTGTCTACTTACCTTTGCTACTCTGATTCTTTTCTAAACTTATCTTAATCTTTTCTCATCTATTTCCGCTTTACTCTGATTATTCTTACCTATTTCATTCTAAAGACAAATGTGGATTTCATACTTTGAAATCTCGTGCCTAAAGTGACCTTTAGGAATAGGAGACCTAATCATAGGAACAAAAACAAAACTATTTTTTTATAAATGTCTATGTATTTGAATGTTTGTTCTTATGATACTTGCCTGATTTGGATATTTGATTGAGTGTGATGAGTTGTGGAATAATGTCCACAATTGCATCTGCATATACACATAGGTATAAAAATATATTTATAAAATAACTAGACAACCTAGATTGTCCCCATTGGAACATATCTAGCTTAAGAGATTTATCTTATCCTAAAAACTCTCATTTTAACCAATTCATCTTATCTTAAAAGATTCTCCCTTATCTCAATAGATCCATCTTATCTCGAAAAAGATTCTAACCCTTCGTACCAGATCTAACTGACCTCAAAAGATTTTACCTTATCCTTATGGATTCACATTGCCCTAATTAGCATATTTATCCCTCTTTAGAATTACAAACCATGAGCTAATCTAGAATTTATTTAGATCTTATTGAGTCTAAAATAACCATATCAATCTATTCTAGAGCTGATCCAATCTAAAGTAAGTTACTTAATACTGGTACAAGGATTAAGCCATACTCTTAAGTCACTTAAGCCTAAGTTAGTGTCATAGATCAACTCAGCCATACACTCCCAATAAGTTGCACAATCCATTTATGTGAACCTATTGATTAAAAAAAAATCTCCTACTCATAGACCCAACTATCTTAACTATATCTCCCTAGCTCAGATGAAGACACCAAGATTGGAGACCGAAGATGATCAACCTCATTAAGAAAGGATAAACACCAACTCAAGTCTTCAAGGATCAAGCAGGATCACCAGATGAGTCAAAAGCCACAATCTAGGATGGAACCTTTTCTTACCCTACACTTTCTTAACCAAACCTATATATGCCCTAAAAGACATCTTCTATCCTACATAATAAAGTGGACATACATATATTACCCATGCTCTCCTAATCACTTACTAATAATAAAAAGAGAGACTCTTGATTTTGAACTAATTAGAAACTAAAAACTAAATTTCAAATCACTATTCCTATATCCCTTTCTTACTAATCTCGAGGACGAGATTTCTGTTAAGGGGGGTAGGATTTGTAATACCCAAATTTGTAAAAGCATAGGAAATGAGATTAATTTTCTCTATATGTGTTGCCTTTATTCATTAGTACATGTGAACACCCATTTGGAAGTGAATCATTAAATAAATGACACATAAATAACCTAATGTATCATGTTAGAGTTTAATTAAGTGTGCATTTAACAATAATAATAATTTTAGTGGAATTACATTAATATTCCCATTTGAACTTAAAGGCCTAAAGTATACTTAAAATGTGGGGGAAGTGAGGGAAAATACTATAAATTATGGAGGGAATAAATAAATAAAATATTTTAGACCAGTATTTAAGTTTGTATATTTGGGCTAAAGGTGAAACTCACAACAAATTCTGGAATTTGAATTATGAAAGCAAGTGGAAAATAGAAATAAGGAGGTGGGGAAATAGAAAGGAAGAAAGAACCCTGCTGGGCTGGCTTGACCACAATTCGGCCCAACCTGGACTCGTCTACCATGCGCGCCCAGCCCAGGTTTTACCAGGCCGCGTCATGGGGCTGACTAGCGGGCCCCATTCCGTCAGTCGCTCACACTCCTCAATTGTGCGCGTGCCCCTCACTGCATGTGGGGTCCCGATGTCAGGACCTTCTCCCAGCTCCAACTACCGACCGCGATCTCCGGCTCTGCGCGACGACGGCCGAATCCATCGCTGCGAGTCCGTCGCAACCAGCCCGGAATCCGTGCATGATCGGGTTGCCGCCTTCCTCACGGACTCTACCTTACTGGTGTATATAACCCGACGCCTGGCGAGCCAACACCGCGCGCCCCATCCACTACCTCCCTCGCTGTCCGGGTCCGCCGCATGGGCATCTCGTCGGGAGATTCACTCTGGGCTTGGTTGGCGGTCGAGGAGGGTCTCCAGAGCACACTGAGCACGTTCGCGACCTCATATGTCGGTATCGGGAGCTTGGGTCCATGGTGGATTGCTCACCGAGGATTGCTTCGTCCGCCACCACGGGGGCGCGTACTCCTTGCCGTTCGGTGCGCAAGCTCGGCCTTGGGAGCATTGCCGTGATCTCCGCGACTCGGATTTGGTGGCATCTGACCCGGAGGGGCCCTGGTGGTCGGTGGATTGCTCGCCGTCATACAAACTCCGCCGTGCGCCGTGGCCAGAGCTGTTCGCGCTACCAACCGAGGTGAGACTTCCTTCCCCGGATTCGCCCTCTCCTCCTCTGCGCGTAGAACCTTTCGAATCGCGACTTGGGGCGCCAGGGCCGCGGGCCACCTATTCGCCGGCGAGCTTCCGCCGTGGCGGATTGGCGGCGCCACCCGTGCTGGCCGGGGGTAGGGGCGAGGCCGTTGGGCCGTCCGATCTTAGCCAACGGATAAGATTAGATCTGGGGGGGGTGTAACGCACGGCCGTTGGATCTTCACTGTAGGTTCTAGATTATATGCGCGAATCGATCGGATGTGGGTTGTTAATGACCGTTAGATCTGCAATAGACGGTAGAGATCGCGTACCGGTTGGAATGCATGGTGCATCTAATCTGGGCCGGTAGTATTTGATCGGATGACTAGGAATTGCTCATACCCCTTCGCGGTGTGCATTTTGCATATGAAACCCTACAGTCCTGGGTAATGAACCCGCAGTCCATAGCCTGGGTTCTCTGTGTCTTAGATTATTATGTCCCAGGGCCCCTGCATTTCTTTGTTTTTAATGCCCAGTCCAGAGAACAATGGAAATAGGAAATTAATTATAGAAAATGATTTTCAATACAAAAATAATCCCAGAAACTTGTTTAATTCGTAGAAAATTCATATTAAGTCTAAATTAGTCCATTCCAGTTCCTATAATTTTGTAATATAATTGTTTATCATTTTGTGTCACTGTTTTGACATGAAAGCCATATTAAAATTGATATCCTAATTAATTTTGTAGCAAGCACATAAAATCTTTGGAAATTCATAACTCCTCCGTTTTAAATCCGAATTAACTCGTTCAAGTTGCGTTAGTCTCGTATAAATATTTACTATGCAATAACGATATTTATTATACCATATATCATTATTTTATGACTAGATCTTTATTTAACTTATGCGGTTTAGTCTTGTTAATCTACTTACCATTATAATCTACTAGAATATGATCTAAGGTCAATTTATAACTTAGATTAAAGTTGAGATAATTATTTATAGAACAACCTCTTATATTATTTATATTAACCAATTTATAATATAGTTTAATATTTTAATCACATAAATCTTCTATACATCATAACTCCTTAACCATAACTCCGATTTTAGTGGATCTCGTTCCCACGATCTCGTAGCGACGCGTAGATCATTATTACGTAGTTTATTATTATGTTTGGTGTGATGTTAATTTTTCCTATCCCATGTTTGTTTGTATTGCTATGACTAGTGCAAGGTTACGAGTCACCTGAAGAGCAAGTTGGTACCTGGAATCTCAAGTCCCAGGCAAGTTGTGCCCTTGATCACTTCTTTTTACCCACTCATGTTCTAATTAATCATAATGATCTGCATAGGTTAATTTTGATGGGACCCAATAGGTTACCCTAGTTTGTCTATCTTTATACCTTGTTTACCACTGAACTTTCTGGGTAGTACTTGCTAGTGCTATATGTGGTTTTGGGTATGAAGATTACACTATTCATGATTATACTATTGTTATCAGTTGTTATTTATTGTTCATGATAAGATCATTATGTTAATTGGAACATGGAGAACCACCCGGGAAAACAGTGCTACCACAAGGGTGGAATGGGACGCCCTTGGCTGATTAATTAGGAAAGCTAGTGGAAGACTACCTTACCCGAAAGGGGCAAGGGCAGTAGGGGAGTGGTCAGTGTAGGGAGGCCCTCGGGAGGATTTTGCTGCGATGGCGGTCCTGCAAGGGATTCCTGCACTGGAACTTCCTATAAACTGTAGCGGGTTTTCTGAAGCTAGTGGAACTTTGTAAAGGCCTCGTAGTGTTACCCTGCCTCGCCTCCTCGGTAGAGGTGTATGGGATTGGCCGTCTCTTGGCAGATGGGTAACATGACTTGTGGGTAAAGATGCGCAACCTCTGCAGAGTGTAAAACTGGTATACTAGCCGTGCTCACGGTCATGAGCGGCTCGGACACTCACATGATTAAATTATGGAACTTAAACTCAATTTGTCATATGCATTGCATCGCAGGTGAAGTTGTTGCTTTTGTTCTACTATTTAACTGGGTTGGTATTTACTTATACTTAGTAACTGCTAATAAAATTTTGACCAACTTTAAAAGCAATGCTCAGCTCTAACCATCCTCTTTGGTAAGCCTTACACTTCACGTGAGCTCCCACCTTTGGCGAGTTCATGCACATTATTCCCCACAACTTGTTGAGCGATGAACGTATCTGAGCTCACTCTTGCTGTCTCACACACCCCACAGGTCAAGAACAGGTACCACAGGATGAGGCGCTTGGAGGATGCTGTGACGAGTTCGTGAGAGGTCTAGGTCGTCGTCTCCCAGTCAACTTTGGTTGCTGGACCGTTGTCTCCTTATAATGTAATTATTTATTTTGTAGAACTCCTGTTATATATAAAGATGTGACATTCGATCCTGTGCCACTATACATCATATGTGTGAGACTTGGTCCCAGCATACCTGGTGTTTATGTTCGCGCCCGGGTCTTGGTGCCCCGAAACCCGGGTGTTACACAACGGTTCCCCCGGACGTCTTCTCCCGGGATCTGCATCAACCCTCCGTCAAGATCGACGACGCGCCCAAGCCTGAGGCGCCCTCGGTCCAGCCCGAGGTGCCCTCGGCACAGCCGGAGGCACCCTCAGCTCGGCCCGAGGCGGCCTCGGTTCAACCCGAGGTACCCTCGGCCTCCGAGGGTGAGGCACTGCGCATCAAGGAGAAGCGGAGCGGGGCCACGCCTGATCGAAATTGACAGACCTCGTACCTGCAATATCTCCGCCAAGGAGAGCTACCCCTCGACCGAGCCGAGGCTCGGCGGGTAGCGCGACGCGCCAAGTCGTTCGTCTTGTTGGGCGATGAGAAGGAGCTCTACCACCACAGCCCCTCGGGCATCCTCCAGCGATGCATCTCCATCGCCGGAGGTCAGGAACTCCTGCAAGAGATACACTTGGGGGCTTGCGGCCATCACGCAGCGCCTCGAGCCCTTGTCGGGAATGCTTTCCGGCAAGGCTTCTACTGGCCAACGGCGGTGGCTGATGCCACTAGAATTGTCCGCACCTGCGAAGGGTGTCAATTCTATGCGAAACAGACCCACCTGCCCGCTCAGGCTCTGCAGACGATACCTATCACCTGGCCCTTTGCTGTGTGGAGTCTGGACCTCGTCGGCCCCTTGCAGAAGGCGCCCGGGGGCTACACGCACCTGCTGGTCGCCATCGACAAGTTCTCCAAGTGGGTTGAGGTCCGACCTCTCAACAGCATCAGGTCCGAGCAGGCGGTGACGTTCTTCACCAACATCATCCATCGCTTCGGGGTCCCGAACTCCATCATCACCGACAACGGTACCCAGTTCACCGGCAAAAAATTCTTGGACTTCTGCGAGGATCACCACATCCGGGTGGACTGGGCCGCCGTGGCTCATCCCATGTCGAATGGGCAAGTAGAGCGTGCCAACGGCATGATTCTACAAGGGCTCAAGCCTCGGATCTACAACGACCTCAACAAGTTCGGCAAGCGATGGATGAAGGAACTCCCCTCGGTGGTCTGGAGCCTGAGGACAACGCCGAGCCGGGCCACGAGTTTCACGCCGTTCTTTCTGGTCTACAGGGCCGAAGCCGTCTTGCCCACTGACCTGGAGTACGGCTCCCCGAGGACGAGGGCCTACAGCGATCAAAGCAACCAAGCTAGCCGAGAAGACTCGCTGGACCAGCTGGAAGAGGCTCGGGACAAGGCCTTGCTACACTCGGCGCGGTACCAGCAGTCCCTGCGACGCTACCACGCCCGAGGTGTCCGACCCCGAGACCTCCAGGTGGGCGACCTGGTGCTTCGGCTGCGGCAAGACGCCCGAGGGAGGCACAAGCTCATGCCCCCCTGGGAGGGGCCATTCGTCATCGCCAAAGTTCTGAAGCCCGGAACATACAAGCTGGCCAACAGCCAAGGCGAGGTCTACGGCAACGCTTGGAACATCCAACAGCTACGTCGCTTCTACCCTTAAGATGTTTTCAAGTTGTTCATATACCTCGCACCCATGCAAAGTTTAGTCATCAAGGAAGGGTCGGCCTCGCCTCGGCAAAGCCCGACCCTCCCTCGGGGGCTAAAAGGGGGGGACCCCCTCTGCGTTGAAATTTTCCTCGAAAAAAGATCTCTTCTGCCAGAATATCTTTCATGCTTTCTGACTATTTCGAAAAGTGGACCCTGAAAACGACGGAGTACACGTAAGCAGCCAAGGCTGACCGAGCCGAGGGACTCCTACGCCTCCGGGATACGGATACCTCACTCATCACCTTCTGCGATAAGTAACTCGCGTTCGGATAAAGTGATTCCGCGCACCGAACAAGTCTTCACGTTCGGAAGCTCTTCTGCCGAAGCGATCCTTCGAGCCTTCTCGACTGAGCCGGTGACAGGGCCTCATGGACGGGTGAAAGTGCGCGTAAGCGGCAAGGCCGACCGAGCTGAGGGACTCCCACGCCTCCGGGATACGGATACATCACTCATCACCTTCCGCGAGAAGCAACTTTCGCTCGCACAAACATCCCTGTTACCGACAAAAAAGTCCAGATACTCGAAACAAGAGGAAAGGAGACGCAGCTTTACAACACAGCGAGGGTGTGTAAATTCTGGCCTCGGCGGCCGCAGAAGGCACACGCTACAAGACACTCTGATCCTGCAGGCTCGGATCTTGACGCTGGAAGGGGGCAGTAGCACCCTCGGCATCGACGACACCTTCAGCGAGGTCCGACCTAGCCTCGGACGGCGACGCGGTCCAGGGATCCCCACTCTGGAGGACGACGTCATTGTCACGCCCGGACAATCGCTGCCAGGGACTTCTCCGGGAATCCGGCCCGAGCAGGCGGCTCGGCCGGGTGCCCCTGGGGCCTCGGCCAACCACCTCCCAAGGGCGCCAGCCCGACCCGAGGCCTCGGCTGATCAACTCCGGCGTCGGTCCCGCTAACGGACAACCCGGCTAGGCTCCGGCCGACCAGGTTTCATTTTCGAGCCAACTCTGCCTCCGTTCATGCTGATATCGCTACCCCTAGCCTCGGCTCGTCGAAGAGCGGCCAGGGGGTCCCTTTAACTAAGCTAGAGGAGCCTCAGACAACAAGGCCGACCGAGCCGAGGGACTCCTACGCCTCCGGGATACGGATACCTCACTCGTCACCTTGACACAGGGCAATTCATGCTTGGTGAAGCGGTTCAGATAATCAACAGGCGAGTCTTAATGCTCGAAAATGAGGAAAAACATGGCTCCGTGCCAAAATTACATACATGTTCAGGCCTCGACAGCCGTAATGAACAAAAACACTGGCATTCGAAGTGCCATTACAAACGGAACTCCGGTTCCCCCTCCGCAGGTATGAACAACCCCACTCCATGGGGGAGGGCCTGCGGAACAACAGAAGACCGACGAACGGCGCCGTCACCCGCTCCAGCAGCGGCGACGACGACGACTTCTGCCCCGGGGGGCCGAACAGCGGCGGCACTGACCTCAGGGCGGATGCTGCTGCCAGGAGGCCCCCGCCCATGCCCAAACTCGTGAGGCAAGGACGGGCAGAAGGCCATAGAGTTGGAGGTCGGTCCGTGGCCGGCCTTGGCTATCTCGCTGGCGGGAGAACCTCTTCCAGCTGCCGTGGCAGACGCCGGCGCCGCGAGCGGCTCCGAAGCCACTCGCGTCCGAGAGCCAGGCACGGTGCAGCTGCCAGCGCCACGGACGACGACCGTCCATCCCTCCGGTCACTGAGTGAAGGAGCGGGTCGTCGCCCACAACAGGGGCCGACCCCAACTTGGCACACTCCCCTCCCCAGCCTTGGTGATGAAAATCCTTGAGGCTGAGGGAGGGGCAGAGGCCGCGGCCCGGCTCGCTTTCCCCCACCATCAAGTTGGAGGTCACCATCTTGGGTGACCGCCGGTGGAGGGGTGCAGCCGGGCTGCATGATGAAAATCCTTGAAGCCCAACGATGGCTGAAAGGTACCAACTCCTACGGAGTTGCGTTCCTCCAACGATGAGGTGAAAAGACGGCGGGTATCCCCCATCCGGGGGCTTGGAAGGTAGAAAGACGCAATGCATAAGGGAGCGAGAAGACATGGTCGCCTTCCGAAGGGGGTCACCCTCCTTTTAAAGGCAACTCTCCCTACTTGCGCCCCTAACCGTCACGGGCTGAGTCTTCTCCAACACGCTCCAAGGCCCTCCCCTGCGGCGCGGGGGCTGGGTCCCGCATGTCAAGCAAACCGGCTCAGAGCAGAAGAAGCCAAACCGCCGCGCGTGGTGCACACAACCGCCCAGCGGTTACAAGTGACCCTCCACTTTTGCCCAGACCAACGGGCGAAAGAGGCGGGCAGCCATGCAGGCGGCATGCAACCGCGCCAAGTGGACGCGCTCCTCCGACTCCCGACACGCCAGCATGGAGGCCCAGGCCCACGCGTCACGCAACCGGCGCGCCGGATGCCGCATGCAAGCAACTGCACCGCCACTTGCGCCACCACCGCACCTCCTCGATTGCAGAATCAATACCGCGACTCGAGGCGACCAGGCGCACGACCCAGCAGCGCCAGCCTGACGCGGCGGTCAATGCGGCAAAAAGGGGGCCGGCAGTGATGACGCTGGCAGGCGGGCGGGAGCAGCGATCGCGTCGTCAGCCAAGCTCACGTCCCATCCAGGGGCAGCTAGAGAACCCCCTCTCACGGCATGAAGACAACGCGCCCGTGATCCGTTCCTCGAACGGCTCGCGCACGCGCAACGGCCGCCCTGCCAACAACTCGCCCCGTCGCATTAACTCCACGGAGGGATAGACGGCGCTTCTGGCAGGAGAAGCGGGCGATGCTTCGCCTTCGCCGTAAAAACCGCGCCAAAAAAGGTACGCCACGGCGTTCGATTTCGTATCCTTTTCCTTTTTTCCTCTTTCTCTATCTCTTGCAACAGGGACCGGGAAAGGGGGATACCCCGAAAAGGATCCTTCCCCGTGAAGGAACCAGGCTCCGAGCCTCCTTACTGATCAGAGGTTCGAAGGCTGGCCCCCCGAAGGGTTTCAACAGCCGCCTCAGATCGCGTGGGCCCTACACCCACTACTGGTCAGGGGTTCGAAGGCCGGCCCCCCGAAGGGTTCCACGGCCGCCTCAGGCTACTCGGGCTCCGCGCCCATTACTGATCAGGGGTTCGAAGGCTGGCCCCCGAAGGGTTCATAGTCGCCTCAGACGCCGAGTGAGGGATGACCAGGGGTACGTTCGATACATAACCAAGGCTCGGGCTGCGCTCCCGAGGTACCCTAGGACATTTCCGAGACCAGCGGGAGCGATCTTGTAACGGAATCCCATCAGAGGGAGGCATCGAGCCCTCGGACCCCGTCGCCAGGGGACCGGGTCCGGCAGATCACTCGCAGGTACTTTTGGGCGTGCCTCTGGGCCCCTAGCCGACCCCTAACGAACGGGGCACGGACGTCCACTCGGATTACCCGCTTGCAGCTCACCGGAGACACCATGTTCGGCGCCCATCGAGGGTAACATGGCGCTTTCCCCCCCTCCTCCTTGCGGAAAGGCGACGCAGGGGCGTATGTAAAAAAGCCGAGTCTGTCCCTGATCGCCCTCTCGCCCTGTGCGGAGGCTCGGGGGCTGCTCTCGCAAACCCGGCTCCGGCCGAACCGTTGACAGCGTCAACATACCAGCCCGAGAGCTTGGGCCCCGACCGTACACCCGGGCTACGGCCAGTTCGCATGAGGGAACAACCAGACCGACCGAAGCATTACGCGAGGCATTAAGACCTCGGAGGAGTGAAACCACTCCTCCGAGGCCTCGGGGGCTACACCCGGCGGGTGCGCTCGCGCGCACCCACCAGATCAAAATGCAACCGAGAAAGGCTGGTCCCCTTGCAAAAAAGTGCGACGAAAGCCTCCAAGCGAGTGCTAACACTCCCTTCGAGGCTCGGGGGCTACTGTCGGGGACCATAATTAGGGGTACCCTCAAGACTCCTAATTCTCAGCTGGTAACCCCCATCAGCATAAAGCTGCTAAGGCCTGATGGGTGCGATTAAGTCAGGGATCAGTCCATTCAAGCGACTCGATCACGCCTCGCCCGAGCCTAGCCTCGGACAAGGGCAGCCGACCCCGGAGGATTTCCGTCTCGCCCGAGGCCCCCCTCCAACGGCGGACATGTTTCCGGCTCGCCCGAGGCCCTGCCTTCGCTAAGAAGCAACCCTGACTAAATCGTCGCGCCGACCGACCAAGTCGCAGGAGCATTTAATGCAAAGGTGACCTGACACCTTTGTCCTGACGCGCGCCCCCCCGGCAGAGCCGAAGTGACCGCCGTCACTTCACCGCTCCACTGACCGGCCTGACAAAAGGACAGCGCCGCCTGCGCCGCTCCGACCGAAGTGTCGCTTGGCAGAGTGAGACTGACAGGCAGTCAGGCCCTGCCAAAGGCACCATAGGAAGCTCCGCCCGACCCAGGGCTCGGACTCGGGCTTGAAAGGGAAATGTGCCCTTGGGCCATTTCTAAGTATTTTGGTGATTGAGTGCCAACACATGTGTTTAATTATGAATTTGTGTACATGGATGAACAAGGTGCAAATCATGAGATAAAGGTATGTTTCTAAGCCTTAGTACATTGGTTTTATGGACTAACATATTTGTCTAAGTGTTAGAAACAGAAAGAAGAAAAAGAGAAAAGGGGAGAGAAAGACTTGGCTGTGTGCAGCCAAGGCTCAGCTCGGTCTGGAGCACCGGACTGTCCGGTGTGCACCGGACAGTGTCCGGTGCGCCAGGCTGACTCGGCTCGAACTGGCCGCTCTCGGGAATTCGCCGACGGCGTACGGCTAAAATTCACCGGACGGTCCGGTGTGCACCGGACTGTCCGGTGAGCCAACGGTCGGCCAGGGCCAACGGTCGGCCGCGCAATCCGCGCGGGACACGTGGCCGAGCCAACGGTCGGAAGACGGCACCGGACTGTCCGGTGTGCACCGGACTGTCCGGTGCGCCAACGGCTCGCAGATCCACGGCAGTCTTCCAACGGTCGGAAGCACTAAAAAAAGGAAACAAATCGGGCACCGGACAGTGTCCGGTGTGCACCGGACTGTCCGGTGCCCCCGACGACAGAAGGCCAGGATAGCCTTCCAGAATTGCTCTCAACGGCCCCTAGCTGCCTTGGGGCTATAAAAGGAGCCCCTAGGCGCATGGAGGAGACACACAAGCAACTCTTGAGCATTCTTGATCATCCACACAAGTTCTTTGCGCATTCGTTTGTGATTCTAAGTGATTTGAGCTCTGTTCTAGTGTGAACTCTGAGATAGTCATTCGAGCTCGAGTCTTGGCCGTGTGTGTGCGCTTTTGTTGTGGATTTGTGTGTGTTGCTTCCCTCCCTTACTCTGTGCTTTCTTTGTGATCATACACTTGTAAGGGCAAGAGACTCCAATTTGTGGAGATTCCTTGCAAACGGGATAGTGAAAGGAACAACAAAACAACGTGGTATTCAAGTGGGTCTTTGGACCGCTTGAGAGGGGTTGATTGCAACCCTCGTCCGTTGGGACGCCACAACGTGGAAGTAGGCAAGCATTGGCTTGGCCGAACCACGGGATAAACCACCGTGTCACCTCTGTCTTGATCTCTTGTGGTATTGTGTTTTGTTGAGACTTCACCTTAGCCACTTGGCAATAATCGTGCTAACACTTAACAAGTTTGTGGCTTAAGTTTGAAGTTTTCACAGGATCACCTATTCACCCCCCCCCCCTCTAGGTGCTCTCAATTGGTATCGGAGCCGTTCTATTCACAAAGGGACTAACCGCCCGAATAGATGGATCCTAAGGGGAAGGGTATAGTGATCAACGACAAAGAGAAGGAGACCTTCGTCAATGAGCCGAAGGACGACAAGCCTACCGACTCCGGCTCGGGTCAAAGACGAAAGGAAGGGAAGAAGAAGAAGACCAGGCGCATCAAGGAGATCATCTACTACGACAGCGACGAGTCTACTTCTTCCCAAAAGGATGAGGACAACAACGACTACGAGAGGAAAAAACCGGTTAATTCGAACTTTTCCTTTGATTACTCTCGTATTCCGCAAAGTTCACATTCTCATTTGCTCTCCATTCCACTTGGCAAGCCCCCACACTTTGATGGAGAGGACTACGGATTTTGGAGTCACAAAATGCGTAGTCACCTATTCTCTCTCCATCCTAGTATATGGGAGATTGTAGAGAGTGGAATGCACTTTGATAGTTCGGATAGTCCCATGTTCATTAATGAACAAATTCATAAAAATGCACAAGCTACTACTGTTCTTCTAGCTTCCTTGTGCAGGGATGAATATCATAAGGTGAGCGGCTTGGACAACGCCAAGCAAATCTGGGACACCCTCAAGATTTCTCATGAGGGGAACGACGTCACCTTACTCACCAAGATGGAGTTGGTGGAGGGCGAGCTTGGACGGTTCGCAATGATAAGGGGCGAGGAGCCAACGCAAACGTACAACCGGCTCAAGACCCTTATCAACAAGATAAGAAGCTACGGGAGCACGCGATGGACGGACCACGACGTCGTCCGCCTAATGCTCAGGTCCTTTACCGTACTTGATCCTCATCTCGTGAACAATATTCGTGAGAATCCCAGGTACACGATGATGACGCCCGAGGAAGTACTTGGAAAATTCGTGAGCGGGCGGATGATGATCAAGGAGGCAAGATACGTCGACGACGCGTTGAACGGACCACTCCACGAGCCTCAACCCATTGCTCTAAAGGCAACGAGGAGCAAGGAGTCGCTACCTAGCAAGGTGGCGCAAGTTGAGGCGGCTGGCCTTAATGATGAAGAGATGGCTCTCATCATTAAAAGATTCAAGACGGCGCTAAATGGTCGCAAGGGGCAGCCAAGCAAGACCAAGACCAAGGGAAAGCGCTCGTGCTTCAAATGCGGTAAGCTTGGTCATTTTATTGCTAACTGTCCCGATAATGAAAGTGACCAGGAAAAGGGGAACAAGAGAGAGAAGAAGAAGGCATACAAGAAGGCAAAGGGCGAGGCGCATCTAGGAAAGGAGTGGGACTCGGATTGCTCCTCCTCCGACTCCGACAATGAAGGACTCGCCGCCACTGCCTTCAACAAATCGGCTCTCTTCCCCAACGAGCGTCTCACTTGTCTTATGGCAAGAGAGAAGAAGGTAAGTACTAAAGACTCCACTTATGCTTCTTCTAGTGATAGTGAGTCTAGTGATGATGATATAGATTATTCTTGCTTGTTCAAGGGCTTAGATAGATCTAAGATAGATAAAATCAATGAATTGATTGATGCATTGAATGAAAAGGATAGGCTTTTAGAAAAGCAAGAAGATTTATTGTATGATGAACATGATAAGTTTGTGGAGGCACAAAAATCATATGCTTTAGAAGTGAAAAGAAATGAAATGCTTTCTAGTGAAATATCTTCCTGTCATGAAACCATTTCTACCTTAAGAAGTGTTAATATTGATTTAAGTGCTAAACTAGAAGTAGCTAGTAAATCAAATTCTTGTGTTGAACATGTTGAAATTTGTACTAGGTGTAAGGATTTTGATGTTAATGCTTGTAGTGAACACCTAGTTCTAATTTCCAAATTAAATGATGAAGTGGCTAGTCTTAATGCCCAACTTAAGACTAGCAAGAATGAAGTTGATAAAATAAAATTTGCAAGGGATGCCTACACGGTTGGTAGACACCCCTCAATTAAGGATGGGCTTGGCTTCAAGAGGGAAGCCAAGAACTTAACAAGCCATAAGGCTCCCGTCTTCGTCAAGGAGAAAGGGAAGGCCCCTATGGCTAATAGTGCTAAAAAGAACCATGCTTTTATGTATTATGATAGGAGACATGCTAGAAATGCTTATAATCATTTTGATTCACATGTTTATGATTCTCATGCAATGTTTGCTTCTAGTTCTTCTTATAATCATGGTAGAGATATGTGTAGGAGAAATGTTGTACATATGCCTAGGAGATATATTGCTCATGTACCTAGAAAGAATGTTATTCATGCTCCTAGGAAAGTAGTGAATGAACCTTCTACCATTTATTATGCTTGTGATGCTCCCTTTGCTATTTGTAGAAAGGGTAAGAAGGTAGTTGCTAGGAAATTAGGGGCTAGATGCAAGGGAGATAAATCTTGCATTTGGGTCCCTAAAGACATTTGTGCTAACCTTGCAGGACCCAACATGAGTTGGGTACCTAAGACCCAAGCCTAAATTTGCCTTGCAGGTTTATGCATCCGGGGGTTCAAGCTGGATTATCGACAGCGGATGCACAAACCATATGACGGGGGAGAAGAAGATGTTCACCTCCTACGTCAAGAATAAGGATTCCCAAGATTCAATTATATTCGGTGATGGGAATCAAGGCAAGGTAAAAGGGTTAGGTAAAATTGCAATTTCTAATGAGCATTCTATTTCAAATGTATTCTTAGTGGAGAGTCTTGGATATAATTTGCTATCTGTTAGTCAATTATGTCAAATGGGATATAATTGTTTATTTACAAATGTAGATGTGTCTGTCTTTAGAAGATGTGATGGTTCACTAGCTTTTAAGGGTGTACTAGACGGCAAGCTTTATTTAGTTGATTTTGCAAAAGAAGAGGCCGGTCTAGATGCATGCTTAATGGCTAAGACTTGCATGGGCTGGCTGTGGCATCGCCGCTTAGCACATGTGGGGATGAAGAATCTCCACAAACTTCTAAAGGGAGAACACGTGATAGGTCTAACCAATGTTTATTTCGAAAAAGATAGACCTTGTGCAGCTTGTCAGGCAGGTAAACAAGTTGGAGGAGCACATCACAGCAAGAATGTGATGACCACGTCAAGACCTCTGGAGCTGCTGCATATGGACCTCTTCGGACCTGTCGCCTATCTAAGCATAGGAGGAAGTAAGTATGGTTTAGTTATTGTTGATGACTTTTCCCGCTTCACTTGGGTGTTCTTTTTGCAGGATAAGTCTGAAACCCAAGGGACCCTCAAGCGCTTCCTCAGGAGAGCTCAAAATGAGTTTGAGCTCAAGGTGAAGAAGATAAGGAGCGACAACGGGTCCGAGTTCAAGAACCTTCAAGTGGAGGAGTTTCTTGAGGAGGAAGGGATCAAGCACGAGTTCTCCGCTCCCTACACACCACAGCAAAATGGTGTGGTAGAGAGGAAGAACAGGACGCTAATCGATATGGCGAGGACGATGCTTGGAGAGTTCAAGACCCCCGAGTGCTTTTGGTCGGAAGCCGTGAACACGGCTTGCCACGCCATCAACAGGGTCTACCTTCATCGACTCCTCAAGAAGACTTCGTATGAGCTACTAACCGGTAACAAACCCAATGTATCGTACTTTCGTGTTTTTGGGAGCAAGTGCTACATTCTAGTGAAGAAGGGTAGAAATTCTAAGTTTGCTCCCAAAGCTGTAGAAGGGTTTTTATTAGGTTATGATTCAAATACAAAGGCGTATAGAGTCTTCAACAAATCATCGGGTTTGGTTGAAGTCTCTAGCGACGTTGTATTTGATGAGACTAATGGCTCTCCAAGAGAGCAAGTTGTTGATTGTGATGATGTAGATGAAGAAGATGTTCCGACGGCCGCTATACGAACCATGGCGATTGGAGACGTTCGGCCACAGGAACAGGATGAACGTGATCAACCTTCTTCCTCATCGACGGTGCATCCCCCAACTCAAGACGATGAACAGGTTCATCAAAAGGAGGTGTGTGATCAAGGGGGAGCACAAGACGATCAAGTGATGGAGGAAGAAGCGCAACCGGCACCTCCAACCCAAGTTCGAGCGATGATTCAAAGGGATCATCCCGTCGACCAAATTTTGGGTGACATTAGCAAGGGAGTAACTACTCGATCTCGATTAGTTAATTTTTGTGAGCATTACTCTTTTGTCTCCTCTATTGAGCCTTTCAGGGTAGAGGAGGCCTTGCTAGATCCGGATTGGGTGTTGGCCATGCAGGAGGAACTCAATAACTTCAAGCGCAACGAAGTTTGGACACTGGTGCCTCGTCCCAAGCAAAATGTTGTGGGAACCAAGTGGGTGTTCCGCAACAAACAGGACGAGCACGGGGTGGTGACGAGGAACAAGGCTCGACTTGTGGCAAAAGGTTATGCCCAAGTCGCAGGTTTGGACTTTGAGGAGACTTTTGCTCCTGTGGCTAGGCTAGAGTCCATTCGTATCTTGCTAGCATATGCCGCTCACCATTCTTTCAGGTTGTACCAAATGGATGTGAAGAGCGCGTTCCTCAACGGGCCAATAAAGGAGGAGGTGTACGTGGAGCAACCCCCTGGCTTCGAGGATGAGCGGTACCCCGACCACGTGTGTAAGCTCTCTAAGGCGCTCTATGGACTTAAACAAGCCCCAAGAGCATGGTATGAATGCCTTAGAGATTTCTTACTTGCTAATGCTTTCAAGGTTGGGAAAGCCGATCCAACTCTTTTTACAAAGACATGTGATGGTGATTTGTTTGTATGCCAAATTTATGTCGATGACATAATATTTGGTTCTACTAATCAAAAGTCTTGTGAAGAGTTTAGCAGGGTGATGACGCAGAAATTCGAGATGTCGATGATGGGCGAGTTGAACTACTTCCTTGGGTTCCAAGTGAAGCAACTCAAGGACGGCACCTTCATCTCCCAAACAAAGTACACGCAAGATCTGCTGAAGCGGTTTGGGATGAAGGACGCCAAGCCCACAAAGACTCCGATGGGAACCGACGGACACACCGACCTCAACAAAGGAGGTAAGTCCGTTGATCAAAAAGCATACCGGTCAATGATAGGATCTCTACTTTATTTATGTGCTAGTAGACCGGATATTATGCTTAGCGTATGCATGTGTGCTAGATTTCAATCCGATCCTAAGGAGTGTCACTTGGTGGCGGTGAAGCGAATTCTTAGATATTTAGTCGCTACGCCCTGCTTCGGGATCTGGTATCCAAAGGGGTCTAACTTTGACTTGATTGGGTACTCAGATTCCGACTATGCTGGATGTAAGGTCGATAGGAAGAGTACATCGGGGACGTGCCAATTCTTAGGAAGGTCCCTGGTGTCATGGAACTCTAAGAAACAAACCTCCGTTGCCCTATCCACCGCTGAGGCCGAGTACGTTGCCGCAGGACAGTGTTGTGCGCAACTACTTTGGATGAGGCAAACCCTCAGGGACTTTGGCTACAATCTGAGCAAAGTCCCACTCCTATGTGATAATGAGAGTGCTATCCGAATAGCGGAAAATCCCGTTGAGCACAGCCGCACAAAGCACATAGACATCCGGCATCACTTTTTGAGAGACCACCAGCAAAAGGGAGATATCGAAGTGTTTTATGTTAGCACCGAGAACCAGCTAGCCGATATCTTTACCAAGCCTTTAGATGAGAAGACCTTTTGCAGGCTGCGTAATGAGCTAAATGTCTTAGATTCGCGGAACTTGGATTGAATTGTAGCATACATGTATTTATGCTTTTGATCATGTTCCCTTCTGCATTTTGTTGCTTATTATGGTGCTCAAGTTGTACAAACACTCCCTGGACCTCACAAGTCCGTTGCAATGTGATGCACATGTTTAGGGGGAGATGTGTTGCAACTTGACCCTTTGAGACTAACCATATGCTTGAGTTTGTTTGATTTAGTCTCAAAGGAGAATTAAAAGGGAAAAGGTGGACTTGGATCATGCAAGACTTCCACTGCACTCCGATGAGAGGGTAACTTATTCCAAGTCCATCTCTGAACTCTTATTGCCATTTGCTCTTAATTGAAGATTTTGGTGAGGCAATGGGGTTATAGGGCCACAATTGATCCCGTTTTGGTGCTTGATGCCAAAGGGGGAGAAAATAAAGGCCAAAGCAATAAATGGATCAGCTACCACTTGAGAGATTTTGAAAATAGTAGAATAGAGTTTTTGATTTGTCAAAATTCTTAAGTTGTCTCTCTTGGTCTCTCTTGTCAAAAGTTGGCTTCTTGTGGGGAGAAGTATTGATTATGGGAAAAAGGGGGAGTTTTTGAAATCCTTGATCAATCTCTTTTTGAATGACTCTCTTTATGCTTAAACATGTGTGTTTAACTTAGAGATAGAGATTTGTGTTTGATTTGCAAAAACAAACCAAGTGGTGGCAAAGGATGATCCATATATGCCAAAATTGATTCAAAATAAATTTAAGTGTTATTTGAATTGAGTTTGCACTTGTTCTAGTGGCTTTATGTTGTGTTGGCATAAATCACCAAAAAGGGGGAGATTGAAAGGGAAATGTGCCCTTGGGCCATTTCTAAGTATTTTGGTGATTGTGTGCCAACACATGTGTTTAATTATGAATTTGTGTACATGGATGAACAAGGTGCAAATCATGAGATAAAGGTATGTTTCTAAGCCTTAGTACATTGGTTTTATGGACTAACATATTTGTCTAAGTGTTAGAAACAGAAAGAAGAAAAAGAGAAAAGGGGAGAGAAAGACTTGGCTGTGTGCAGCCAAGGCTCAGCTCGGTCTGGAGCACCGGACTGTCCGGTGTGCACCGGACAGTGTCCGGTGCGCCAGGCTGACTCGGCTCGAACTGGCCGCTCTCGGGAATTCGCCGACGGCGTACGGCTAAAATTCACCGGACGGTCCGGTGTGCACCGGACTGTCCGGTGAGCCAACGGTCGGCCAGGGCCAACGGTCGGCCGCGCAATCCGCGCGGGACACGTGGCCGAGCCAACGGTCGGAAGACGGCACCGGACTGTCCGGTGTGCACCGGACTGTCCGGTGCGCCAACGGCTCGCAGATCCACGGCAGTCTTCCAACGGTCGGAAGCACTAAAAAAGGAAACAAATCGGGCACCGGACAGTGTCCGGTGTGCACCGGACTGTCCGGTGCCCCCGACGACAGAAGGCCAGGATAGCCTTCCAGAATTGCTCTCAACGGCCCCTAGCTGCCTTGGGGCTATAAAAGGAGCCCCTAGGCGCATGGAGGAGACACACAAGCAACTCTTGAGCATTCTTGATCATCCACACAAGTTCTTTGCGCATTCGTTTGTGATTCTAAGTGATTTGAGCTCTGTTCTAGTGTGAACTCTGAGATAGTCATTCGAGCTCGAGTCTTGGCCGTGTGTGTGCGCTTTTGTTGTGGATTTGTGTGTGTTGCTTCCCTCCCTTACTCTGTGCTTTCTTTGTGATCATACACTTGTAAGGGCAAGAGACTCCAATTTGTGGAGATTCCTTGCAAACGGGATAGTGAAAGGAACAACAAAACAACGTGGTATTCAAGTGGGTCTTTGGACCGCTTGAGAGGGGTTGATTGCAACCCTCGTCCGTTGGGACGCCACAACGTGGAAGTAGGCAAGCATTGGCTTGGCCGAACCACGGGATAAACCACCGTGTCACCTCTGTCTTGATCTCTTGTGGTATTGTGTTTTGTTGAGACTTCACCTTAGCCACTTGGCAATAATCGTGCTAACACTTAACAAGTTTGTGGCTTAAGTTTGAAGTTTTCACAGGATCACCTATTCACCCCCCCCCTCTAGGTGCTCTCAGGGCTAAGTCCCGGAAGACGGCGAACTCCGCTCCGCCCGACCCAGGGCTCGGACTCGGGCTAAGCCCCGGAAGACGGCGAACTCCGCTCCGCCCGACCCAGTGCTCGGACTCGGGCTAAGCCCCGGAAGACGGTGAACTCCGCTCCGCCCGACCCAGGGCTCGGACTCGGGCTAAGACCCGGAAGACGGCGAACTCCGCTCCGCCCGACCTAGGGCTCAGACTCGGGCTAAGTCCCGGAAGACGGCGAACTCCGCTCCGCCCGACCCAAGGCTCGGACTCGGGCTAAGTCCCGGAAGACGACGAACTCCGCTTCGCCCGACCCAGGGCTCGGACTCGGGCTCAGCCCCAGAAGATGACGAACTCCACTCCGCCCGACCCCAGGGCTCGGACTCCGCCCTGGCCTCTGCCGAACGACCTCCGCCTCGCCCGACCCAGGGGCTCGGACTCGGCCTCGGCCATGGAAGACAGACTCGACCTCGGCTTCGGAGGAGCCTCCACGTCGCCCAACCTAGGGCGCAGGCCAGCCACGTCAACAGGGAGCGCCATCATCACCCTACCCCGAGCTGACTCGGGCCACAGAGAACAAGACCGATGTCCCATCTGGCTAGCTCCGCCGGATAGGCAATGATGGCGCCCTGCATGCTCTGTGACGACGACGGCTCTCAGCTCTCTTACGGAAGCAGGAGGACGTCAGCAAGGACTCAACCGCCCCGACAGCTGTCCCTCCACCAGGCTCCATCGCTCCTCCGACGGCCACGACATCACACCAGCTGGGTGCCAAAATCTCTCCGGTTGCCACATCGGCATGTACTTAGGGCGCTAGCTCTCCCCCGCTAGACACGTAGCACTCTGCTACACCCCCATTGTACACCTGGATCCTCTCCTTACGCCTATAAAAGGAAGGACCAGGGCCCTCTTAGAGAGGGTTGGCCGCGCGGGGACGAGGACGGGACAGGCGCTCTCTTGGGGCCGCTCGCTTCCCTCTCCCGCGTGGACGCTTGTAACCCCCTACTGCAAGTGCACCCGACCTGGGCGCGGGACGAACACGAAGGCCGCGGGATTTCCACCTCTCTCACGCCCATCTCCGGCCACCTCACTTCCCCCCTTCGCGCTCGGCCTCGCGTCGACCCATCTGGGCTGGGGCACGCGGCGACATTCACTCGTCGGCTTAGGGACCCCCCGGTCTCGAAACGCCGACAGATGTCATCAAAGGTCCAAATTATTTAGACCTGTGATAAAACCAAAAACAAGTTTATGGATTAGATGACACAACCATATAAGTATAAGGATCAGAATATACGCATTGAGAGTTTAAGGACCGGGATGATACATAAGCTGTATGACTGCCCTTATTTGAAAAATGTAGCAGGTAGTTAAGTTTAATAAGCAAACGAGTAGAAAAGAGTAGCAAGCTACAACCAACACGTCAAATAAGAGCAGCCGAACAGACAAATTCGGCCTTGGTATTTTTGTAGTTTTAGGGCTAGTTTGGGACCTTTTTCCATGGGATTTTCGTTTTCTAAGGAAATTTAGTTTATTTTTCTTAGGAAAAACAGAAATCTTTTAGAAAAATAGAGTTCCCAAACTAGCCCTTATACAATAGTATGGTATTTGATAATACCGTGGTATTGAAAGTTAAAATGTGTTTGGTTGATACAGATAAAACACAGCTTTAAATATCATGGTTTACATAAAACCGTTGTATTTTTGGAGTTTTAGAAACTCCACTCAGGACTTTAGTTTTCTACTATTCTCTCTATAAGTACTTTGGTTTTCTAATAGAACCAACCACATCTCGGTTTTAAGCAATACTGTGGTTTTATTATGGTAAAACAATATTGTATGTAGTATTTGTGTCATGTACAATTGTAAACTATGGTATTTTAGAACTATATTACCAAACAGACTCATTACAAGTTTAGGGATATATATGTGTACTTTTGGAGTTTAGAGATCAAAATAATACAACACTATAAGTTTAGATATCGATAGTGTATTTTTACTATTTTACTCATTTTAAAAAATGTAGACTACGGCCCCGTTTCAATCTCACGGGATAAACTTTAGCTTCCTGCTAAACTTTAGCTATATGAATTGAAGTGCTAAAGTTTAGCTTCAATTACCACCATTAGCTCTCCTGTTTAGATTACAAATGACTAAAAGTAGCTAAAAAAGCTGCTAAAGTTTATCTCGCGAGATTGGAACAGGCCCTACATGTGGCCAATTGGGTGGTGATGGTAGGAGTCGTGAGTTGCGAAGCAAGGAGTTTTATCGAGACAAACTGCTCTCTTTGGTGTATCATACAAGCATTTGTTGGATTTTATATTTTTTATTACCGAAGTGTCCGAACATACAGTTAAACAGGATACCTGAAAAGAAAATTAGGGTAAAGTTCTAAAGTGAGACACCAGTTAGTCCAGGACCAAAACATTGGTGGGTAGGAAGGCACCCACCCGGTCACTCTGCCTCCACTACAGGAGTCGTCTTGACACTTAGTAAAGCTTCTTTTGCACTTGGCAAAGTGTTAGTCGACAACCCCAAAAATAGATTCTTTTTAATCGTGTATGTCACCCACCCAGCCATCCCCGGTCCACTACAGGAATCGCCTCCTTTGCCTAGTATCACAAATACTCAGCAAAACCTCTTTTTCACTTAGCAAAGAGTTGTCGACAAAACGAAAAATAACAATTTTTAATCGATAGAGGCACCCACCACTAGTTAGGGCAACTTGGTGGCCATTTTGTTGACATTTTTCGCGGTGCGACCAGTAGGATTCAAATCGGCAACCTCCCTCTCACGTGTGAGCTCTTCTAACACTCCACCTCTATCCTACATGTGTCTATATTATGTTTTCTTTCCCCAAATATTTAACCAAACCGAGTGTAAATTCATTGTTTGAGGCGCTAAATGAATTTAATGAAAAGATTGTCAACTACAAAGTTGCATAACGTTTCAAGAACTATAATTTTATATGGTATTTCTTCATCTGATGTTGTTTACAAAATTCGAAAACTTCAAACGTATTTTTTCTATGATAAGATGATTTATGGTCATAAAGTTGTTAACTACAAAGTTATTTTGAGACCTACAACTTCTATTTTGGTGGTTTTCCATTTGAGGTCGTTTGAAAATTTCGAATTTAGTTTTACATGACACAATGATTATAAATCAAAAGGTTGTCAACTGCAAAGTTTCATAACTTTTTAAGACATACAATTATCATTTTGGTGGTTTTCCCATCTGAGGTCGTTTAAAAAATCTAATTATATTTTTTTGTATTCAGACATAGTTTTCGTTGATAAGATGGCTTCAAATCAAAAAGTTTTCAACTACAAAAATCTATAACTTCTCAAGATCTACAATGTTTATTTTAGTTCTTTGATCATCTGTTCATCCAAAATGGTGGTTCTAATATTGTTCACAAGTCTTATCATATGAAGAAATGACCAAAAAATGTATATATTTTGATGACTCATACAACTTTATAGATGAAAACCTTTTGCCGAAGAGAAATCTCCCGTGCACCTACCCTATTACTAAGACTGGAGGGGCAGCCTAGGGTTAGCCTCATGAGATAGATGAACACAAGAACACACAAGGGTTTAGAGTGGTTCGGGCCACTGGAGCGTAATACCCTACTCCAATGTGAGTTATATTGCCGAGAGCTTAAGGAAGCCCGGGATTCGAGTGAGTCTGTCCTAGCATGAACAACTTTAGGTTGATCTGCTTTCTATTGAGTGTGCTCTCCCTTTTATAGCTTAAGAGAGGTGCTTACATGGTGCTTGATCTCAGATAAGTGGACCCAGGGATACAAAGAGACCACAGGGTAATGCAAGTGGATCGAGGTCTTCTCCATCCAGTCTTTTCCTCTGCCTAGTTTTGTTGGTGTGGGGGAAAAGGCTACAACGTAGGTTGCGCCTTAGGCGAGCGTAGGGAGAATACAGACGGTGTCATCCTGTCCCCTCCGCCTGTTCCCTCACGCAAGGAATAGTAGAGGTCATAATGAAGGGTGCCCAAGCGACACATTGAGTCAATTGTCTTGCCTTAGTAACTTGTAGCTTTCTAACGTGGCACAGGCCTTGCGGGCTATGCACGCCACTTGAATTTAATGTGGGGTGTGCACCACCTATCACTGGCATGAACAGCCGCGCACTCTGCCCGCCTTAAACGCAGGTGGCCCCTCTTGCCTGAGCTTATGTCAGGTTCTTCCCGACGGCTTACGTCACACGCCATAAGACACATTGTAGCATCGGGTCCTCACCGAAGCAAGGAGCAACCAACTAGGAGTATATGTAGGCATGGTAGATCTGGACCACCCCTAGTTGGGGTCCGGAAGGTACTCGGAAGAGTCCGAGACCCTTTGGCGAGGGCCTGGACACGTGGATGTACCTTAGCTCTTTAAGTCGGAGGTCCGGGTAGCATATGCAGGTGTCCGAGACCATCTAGAGGGGATTTGGCCCCTGGGCACAAATGCAAGGATTCCCCATACTTTGGGGCATGTAGCGGCCCTGGGGCCCCAGTTCTAGGGACCCGGAGAGCCCTACGTGGAAATGGCCTCCATCCGAGGGCAACAGTCTCGTCGGACTAGCCCTTGTTCCGAGGTAGGGTAGACCACATGCGATTATGCGACTAAGGATAACCACAACGGTCCCGTCTTGGTCCTATAGGAGTGGGTACCCCAGTTTTGAGGTACAGACACTTTCCATTTGAATTAATTTACCACTTCAAAATGTGATTTAAAAATTATCTTGGCAAAGTGTCAAAAAACACTCGATAAACAAACTCTTTGCCTAATGTCAAAAAGCACTCGTCAAAGATCTAGTGTCAAAAAACACTCAACAAAGAACCTCTTTGCCTAGTGTCAAAAAACACTCGACATAGAAGGCTTTTTGCCTAGTGTTATTTTTTGACACTCAACAAAGAGCCTCTTTGCCTAGTGTGCCAGTTTAGGAAACTAGGCAAAGAGGCATTTTGCGTAGTGCCTTTTTGACACTCGGTAAAGTGTTTTTTTATTTTTTCTTCTTGCTCCCAAACTTTTTATGTTGTGTTCTAACAACACCTAGAACTACATGTTCAATTTTGACAGATTTCTCGAAGTGCTTAGTAAATTTATTTCATTTAATTGAATTTTTTCAGATAATTCAAATTTGAACTGCAAATCATACACATAATGAAAAATGATATCCATGTTATTCAGTATAAGTTGAGACCGTATCCAGCAATAGAATAGAAATTTTAAATATCTTGTTCACAAAACATGATCACGAACTTACGGTCTAGTTGTTTTTAAATTGTATAAAAAGAAAACTAGGTCAAAAAATCATGAAGTTGTCAAGATGTTATGATTTCATGTGTGGAGGCTATGATAAAAAGTTGACAAGGTTTCATTAAAGTTGTTACCTACAATAATTACAAACCGAACAAATCTACAAAGTTTCATGATGGCATGTGGAGGTCGACTAGGTGGTAACCATCATACGTGTGAAACTTTAACGAAACTTTATCAACCTTTTATCACAACCCCCACATTGATATCATGACATCTCGATAAGTTTCATGATTTTTTGATTCGTTTACTTTTTATACAATTTGAAAACAATTGGACCGCAAGTTCAGGGTCATGTTTCGTGAACTTGATGTTCAAAATTTCTGGTTTGTTACTGCATATGACCTCAACATATACTCAATAACATAAAAATCATTTTTCTATACATTTTGTCCATTATGTGAATGACTTGCAGAAATTTTGCATGATTCAAATGAAAAATCTTTGATTCTTCTTCTACTAACACGAGTTATGCTAATAAGGGTAAACATGCTATATTTATGTTTGTTCCTGAAGGGAAAACTATTCAAGTTGTTCCTGAATAGCTTCCTTCAAAAAGGGTTTCTGCTTGCTCGGTGAATGTCTTACTAGAAGATGTAATTTCTTGGAATTGAGGTTTAGTATCTTTTAGGTGTTTACTTAACTCATCTAGAAATTTCTTTACCTGTTCAATTTCTAACGAATCAAGATATCCTCCTGTTTTGATATAAATAGTAGATACCTACTCTTCCACTCGAAGAGGCTTTGATTGGGATATCCGAAAATATTTAATTAAATGAAATAAATTTACTAAATATACCAAAAACCTCGAGAAATGTACCAAAAAGAACATGTAGTTATAGATGTTGTTGAAACATAATAGAAAAAGTTTAAGGTCAAAATAAAAAAAATAAAAAACACTTTTCCTCTAGTGTAAAAAAGACAATAGGCAAAATGTCTCTTTGCCTAGTGTCCTGGATTGATCCTAGGAAAAATACATGTTTCCCTAGTGCTTGAAAATGGCACTAGTCAAAGAGGCCTCCTTTGCCGAGTGACACGCCGGACACTCGGCAAAATTAACGGTAGTTAGTGTGTGTTAGGTTCAGACGGTGATTTGCCGAGTGTTTTCTTTATCGAGTGTTTGACACTAAGCAAATCACCTCTTTGTAGAGTGTTTTTTCTTTGTCGAGTGATAAACACTAGACAAACCACCTATTTGTCGAATGTTTTTATTTACCGAGTGTCAAGCACTGGGCAAACAACTGATTTGCTAGTGTATTTCTATGCCAAGTATTACACTCGGTAAAAGACTCTTGGCCATGTGCTCGTGAATTTGCACTCGACAAAGAATTTAGCACTAGGCAAAGATTGTCCCTCTACTAGTGCTCATTGAGGTTCAGTTTGTGAGCAAGAGAATTGAGCAAAAGGAATAGATGGGCTAAAATCCCTTTATTATTCAATCCCCTTCTTCTCAAACATGTCTGCTCTATTTCAGTTTTGTAGAATGGTGTCGCAAACTATCCAAGAGTACGTCGAAGTATGAGCGTGAATGGAAACATAGAATAACGACTCAATAAACAATACCATTTAAATAAAACATAGAAAAATCTAGTAAATGTCCGTTAACAAAAGAACCTTTGAAATATATAGAAGTTTTTAAGCAAACCAATTTATTTTTTATGGAACAACTCAGTACGTATATGAATTGCATTTTGTATAACTGGTAGATATGAATTGTTTTAATGGATCGTGTAATTGATTCATATACAAGATACGAAAGACATGACCTAACATGTATTGGATCATGCTCTATATCCACCACCGTCTAACAGTTATTCAAATAGTTTGAGTCAACTAAACAAACTAAATGAACTATCTGTTATCCGAATAGTTAAAATAAGAGTAAAACACATTTCCGGTCATTAAACTTGTCTCCTTGTGTCACCATGGTCCATAAACTTTTAAAGTATGTTAGCCTGATCCTTAATCATTGTTTGGGTCTCACTTAAGGACAAACAGGCGTATTACCTGTAAACCAAATGTTTTTAGGCGTTGTTTGAATTAGGTCTTACCTTTGTCCTCTGTCAACGCCGTCGACGTTGCCTACCCTCTCCGTGACTACGACTCCACCGCCCTCATTGCTAGAGCCTGCACGAACCCTCCACCCCCTTTCTCCAACACCATAGAAGGTAGCTCGAAGCATAAGGTTTGGATTCAATTTTGGGTTCTTTGGTTGGTTTAAACCGACTTAGAGGTAATGTGTTCTTCCTGCTTTTGGTTGTGACAGAAAGGTGGTTCTGTATGCTCTTTTTGGAGATGGGAGGAGGAGTACCTGAACATGATTAGCAAGATGCAGAAGAAACAAGCAGGCTTGGAGGATGAAATAGAGAAGGCTTATGGATTCAAGGAGAAAAAGATTTGGGGATGTTTGCTTTGGTTAGCTTAGGACAGAAAACAGTTGAGTTGTTGAAGATCATTGCTTGTGTGTGTGTTTGCATATTAGTGTCCAATGTGTACCAAGTTGTTAAAAAATGAGAAACTTATGTGCAATTAGATTAAATGTATGTGGAATCTATGTAATTGTAAAGACAAAAAAAAATGTGTGTGTTTGCTTTGGTTTGGAATCTATGTAATTGTAATTGCTTTGATTTGGAGGTGTTTGCTTTGGTTAGCTTAGGACAGAAATTTGTGTGCATGTGTTTGCATATTAGTGTGCAATCCGATGGGAAAGGACAAAAAATGGTCATATAATTTATTATGATTTTACCCCTCGATATATTGTGTAATTGTAATTTTATCTGTTAAGAGTGTGTCCGTTTTTTTATTTTTAATCGATAATTCTGATTTTCACTCACGATTTTGAAAGAGAGGGGTAAACGGCAGTTGCAAGACTGAAGGATAAATAATCACAATTGTCGTTTTAATATTAGTTATAGATATATAGATACATATACAACAAAAAAAAATATCGAATACAGGGATATCTTGTCCTAGCTCGTGGAAGTGGAGTGCTCCTCTCCCACCAGTGCGTGTTGCTTAATGCATATCGATCAGATGTGCATCCGATGCGCGGCCGTGGATCGTGTCGATCTTTAAAGAGCAAACAAAAAGCAAGACGTCGAATAATGTGGACGTACGCAGTACTACGTTACATAGGCCGCGGCGCGCGCGCAGCAAAGGTATAGGATACCGGATGAGGATGGGATGTATCGTGTATGGCGATGGGAATCGGAAGGGACGGGAATAAAGCTGGGGGGGACATGATGATGCTGAAGAATCTAAGCGGATTATTTTGACATGACGCTTTGTCCTTACACCTCATGTTTGCTAATGTGTCCCCTAAAGTTCTATCCTCTTGGAAGCTATACAATCTCCACGCATTCCGTAGTGTAATATACTGTCATATGATGTATATGTACATGTGCAAGAATAATAATATGCTACCTTTTACAAGCTGATGTGTAGATGCGCTACGGCACTGCAAATATTGATCTTAAAAACTGATAAATAGATAACCATTGAACAGCTAGTATAAGATTAGGTGAGGTCCCATTTAGAACGCAGAAACTTTAGGATAAGCATATAATATTTTTTTTGTAGGAATAAGTTTTAGATCTTGTTTAGAACCTCTAGAGCTAATAGTTAACCAACTAACAAATTATTAGTTGGGTCCAAACTAATGAACTAATTATTAGTTGTGAGATAGCGCTCCAATAGTTATGTAGTAGTTCTCTAAATCATATATTTAGCAAGTTGATAAAGATCTTTGGGAGTAAAAAAATATAAGTTATCCAATAGCTCTCTAAATATACTCCATCCGGTGTACTATTAGCTACCGTATAGGACAGCGACACGGTCTCCAAAATATAAATTTAACTAATGTTTTTATTAAATATAAATAAACTTTTAATGTATTTATACTTTTATAAGAGTACTTGTTAAGACAAATCGGTGTATATAAATATTATATTTCAAAGCTACGTAATAAAATAATTATTTGAATTTAAAATTTTATAAATTTGACTCAAACCTTGTTCAATACAACAAAAAATAGGACATCGGAGGGAGTAGGTTGTAGTTTGGTTTTGATTCTATTCACGTTAAAAAAAGTGGACCTATTTTCTATCTGTAATTTGATTGGATCTGTAAGAAAAACATTCGGCTGACTAGTTCCTTCTATCGTTGGCAGCAGAAGACCTAGCATATGAATCTCGCGGAATCTATGCACATGAGACGATCAATTTGCTCTAAAGTATCCTTTATTTACATTTTATCTAATGTCAAGCGTGATCATCTCACATAAACACGCCGCTATAAAACATTGTGTTATTTTTTTTTTGTTTCGGGAGTTGATAAAAAGTTGCTAGATCTAGGAAGAAAATGGGGTTAGATGAGAAGTAACTAAATTTAGAATGTTTATTAAGATCTGTTGGAGAGAAGTTTTTAGAACAACTACTCAAATTATTGATTTAGGGAGTATTATAGAGGACTACTGAAGTTGCTCTTAGTTGGAGGTGTTTGAAGATCTAAAACTAATTTTAATTGCTAACTATTAGTTTTAGAGGTTCCAAACAAGACCCATAGAACAAACATAGGAGATTGAAAATTTTCTCGCGTTTCAAAGGGACCTAATGTTTAGGTGATACTATGCACTACAAATTATATTAGAGCATTCCACCAATTATAACGACCGTGAGACGACTTGATAGTTAGCAAACATCCTATATGAAGTATTTACGAGCATCTTTGAACTTGCATTGGCAAGGGATATCATTCTAGTCCCTAACTTAAAGTGCTATTTTGGGGTCACTAAACTTAGCTGTCATTGTTATCTAGATCTCTAATTTATCAATTGCCATTTCTGGTATCTAAACTTAACTCGCTGCGGTTTTTTAGAGGGTGCGAAAATGAGAGATAAAGTGACAAAACATGTGTAATACACTATATATACATGGTGCTACTAAGAAATACTCTATCTGTTCCAATTTATAATTTATTTAACTTTTTTACCATGAATTTGATCGACTTGTCTTACTTAAAATAATTTATAATTATTATAAATTTTACTGTGATATCTTTTAGTATATAGTATACTTTAAGTATGGCTTTAAAATTTTCAAAAAAATGGATAAGATGAGATAAAAACTTGGTGTAAAAAAGTCAAACGAATTATAAAATTGGACGGAATTATAAAATTGGACGAAGAGAGTATAATTTTTTTCATATACTAGAGGACCCTAAGTCCCACCTTGTATCACACATCTACCCTTTTATCCTTACTATCTCCTCTCCTCTCCTTGTCTTTGTCTTCGTATTATCATTGCCATTCTTCTTGCCTAATCACATTGTCCCTAGCTATCCTCATCTTGGTTATATCGTCATTGGTATGGAGAGATTGACGGCCCAAGTGCTACAACATGCACCTAAGATGGCTCTGTAAGAAAAATGGGTCGTGGCCTATTTAAAGTATTGTTTTGGTGTTTCATGCTCAACATAATCATTTGGACTAGCTTTATTTGCTAGTGCTTTTAGGTATAGTTCAAATGATGCATAATTATACATGAACTAAGGCAAAAGGTTGATCTAGATGACCAACACCCCAGCAACACATTAACAAGAGATGTTGAAGACCGATAGATAATGGCTTGCTGCATGAGCATTTTAATAAGTCAAACTTTTAACAATGTCTTGCGTTTAGTTATGATTGACCCAAGTAGAAACCACATTATCAATATATGAGTTTTTTGAGCCACTCGTAACCATGGGAATGACTGGTATATCATTTTCAAACTTTATAGCGAGAGTCGTGAATTATCTTATGCTAGGCTTAAATACTCTCATTATACACTTCCAAGATGTATGTCAGGTTTAACTATTTAGTTTTTCAGAAGTTTATCTAGTAAACTGCTAGGAACCCCTTTCAAATGCCACAATACCCCTTATTCAAAACATATCACCTCCTAGCTATACACATAAGCTAGATGTTGTACTATTCATCCACTAGAATATTAGACAAGGTCTCTATACTTGACTAAACCCAGAGCTATAATAGCACTCGGCTTCGCTATAAGTCCCAAATTTTGCTTACAGATGAGTCATTGGAGAGAGTAATTTAGAGCATCATAGAAAAGACGTGCTCTAGCCCCTGATCCTGTGCTTCTAAAAATCATTTTTTACATCTGTGCACTAAACCATTAATCAGGTATTAAGCACTAGCCAAACTACCCTTATGCAATAATAAGCCATATGTATTAAGGAACAAGGTAGTAAGACTAGGAAATCCTTAATGCATTTCAAATTTAGGACACATGCAACATGAAATATTAGTGAATTTATTGTGTATTGGTACAAAGAAATCCCATCATATATTGGTGAATTTATCGTGTATTGATCAAGCAATTAAAATTAGATGAGAAAGAAAATACGGAAGATATGGAGGAAGACAATAATAATGAGTAATAGTATTGTATCACTTTTTATGAACTATGTAATTTTTATTTTTTTATGTTTTTTGTCGAATTATGATTTTTTTTCTTAATTATGTGATTAGATGATTTTTTCTAAATAAAATACCATGTCTCATTTTACATAACAGTCTTTAAAAGAAAAAATTGAGATGACTTTAGGTTAACAATAAAGACTGTACATTTTAATAAATGAAGACTGACGACGATCGATAGTGTGGATGATAGGTGACGTTTCAGATGGTAAAACAATAGCCAGGTGTATTGGGTCCAGCCTATATATGTCCAAATGGGCGTGTCGGGCCAGCATGGCTGGGCACGGCACGACATCGTCGTGCCCAGGCACGGCACGCCAGTGTCACGGGCCGGGCTGGCACGTGGGCTAAACTTACTGCCCAGGCACGGCACGCCCACTTTTAATCAGGCCAGGCCAAGCCGAGGGCAAGGCCAGCCCGTTAGTGCTGTGCTGGGCTCGGGCCCAGTAACATAATACACATAATACATCAAATTTAGCAGAAAACATTACATTCAATCCATTATCCAACTAGTCATTCAAATCAATATAGGACAAGGCAAATAGGCTACAAAGTAGTCTTTAAATGTTTTGGAGCCTTAGTGCAATGCTGCCTCATTAAAAACCTTACTAGGTAAAAACTCACACTTCGTGAGAAAATCTTAGGAAGGAAAAGAGTACAACCAGCTCCTTAAAGTATTTATAAGTTTATAGTTCAGTGTTCAGTCCACAGTCCATATGAGCATATTACAGATAAAGAAGTAGAGAACATAAATAGGTAGAAACAGAAAGAGAGAATAAGTTCATAGTTGTCCTTCTTGAACTCTGTGTTGCTGCTTCCTTTCTTTTGTTCCCTGGTGATATTCGCTGCTCATCATCTAGGTACATATCCTCAAAGGTTGCTTCAAGGTCTTTGGTTTCCTTCTCCACAGTATGCTGCTTGTGCTGGTCAGCCAACTCCCAATCCTTGATACAGGAGAGCACCTCCACCATGTCTGTCGTCAACCATCGTCGTCGCTCCTCGAGCACTTTGCTAGCTAGCTGAAATTAGATTTTGAAGATATTGTAGAAACAGGGACAGTCATAACATCTTTAGCTAGTATAGAAATAATAGGATAAGTTTGGTTGTGGCGTTGCCACCACATAAGAATGTTGAAATCAGACCCAAATTTAGTTTCAGTGTCACTGTCAAGGTAAGAAGTTAACTCAGATAAACCAGTAGATGTACCAGATGCACCACCTGTACCAGTATTGCTATAACTTTCATCATCACCATATATGTCATCCCATGCCTCTATGGCCTTACTAGAACCACTACCTGACTGTGGTTGAGGAGTCAAGCAAACACCTCCAAATTTGGCCTCATAAATTTGATACATCTTAGTTAATTTGGTTCTAATACATGAAGGATATCTACTATAATCAGTCCCATTAAGAGAAGATAATCTTTGAAGAACTTTATGAAAGCCCCTCATCTTTGCTCTAGGATCAAGAATGAAAGCAAATGCATAAAGAATGGGTATGTCCCTCCAATATTTCAAAATTTTTGTTTTCATAGGCACAACAACAGTTCTTAAAAGTTCATGGTTCTCATATGCATTTAGATGTCTAGCAATTTTCAACATATGGTGCAACATTAAGGGTGATGTAGGGTAATATATTCCAGATAGTGCAACAGTTGAGTCATAGAATAACTGAAAGAAAGAAAATAATTTTTCTACAACAACCCAATGATTATCACTCAACAAACAAGACCCATCATCTTTGCAAGGATAATTAGTTCTAATCCACACAGAGAAAGTGCTATGATAAGGAACTAAATGTTTAAGCATCAGGAATGTTGAATTCCATCTAACATCTATATCTACTCCAAATTTACGTGGTCTAACACCAACACTCATGCAGTATTGTTTATAAGAAGCAATTCTTTGATTTGAAGAGTTTAAAAATGTTATAGCAGTCCTAAAGTCTTCAAGATATGGTTGTAAACGTTTCAAACAACTTTTAACAATCAGATTAATAATATGGCAAGCACAACGCTGATGCAAAAATATATTACTCAAATCACTCTCATTCCTACTAGGTGCAGGTATCAAATGGCCAATATAACCAGCAAAGACTGGTTTCAGAACATCAATAGCAGTTTTGTTAGATGAGGCATTACCGAGCACAATGGCAAAAATCTTATCAGTAATGCTATAGTCATTTACAACCTTTTCAACATGCTCAGCAATGTTAAGACCTGTATGAGCTACCTCTATAGGTCTAAGACCAAGCAATCTCTTTTCTAAACACCAATCAGAGTTCACAAAATGAGCAACAACACTTATATAGTCCTCTTTAGCTTTACTAGACCATATATCAGATGTCAAAGCAACAGATGAAACATGTTTAAGGACTTCAATAAGTAGTTCAACACAATCATTAAATAGTCGGATCAAGTCTCTAGCAGTAGTTTGCCTAGAAGATTATGAAACCTTGGATTATGAGCATGAGTTATATACTCCTGAAAAGCACTAGATTCACCAAAACAATGTGGCAGGTCTAGCCTAGCTATTAAACGACAAAGCTCAGTTCTAGCAACAGAAGGGGAATACTCCCAGTGATTAACAGATCCATCTGCATTATATTTAAGCAAAGACTGAGTTTTTCCAGATCTATCATTTTCTTTCTTAGCAGGGCAAACATCTAGGTGTCAGATCAAATGGCCAGTTCTAGATGAAGATTTAGCAGACATGCTATTCTTGCAGTGAAGACAAATGGCAGATACTCTTTCCTCCTTACCATTTTGAATCGCAGTTACCTCCTCAAAGTGCAGCCATACCTTAGATGTTGGACCTCTCCTTCTAGAACGTTTACTAGGCACAAAGACAGAGGTGCTCGTGTCAGCCGTCGGGCTTGTGGAGCCCGTCCCCGTTTGTGCATCGACGTCGTCCAGATCGATGGCACCAGCTGAGGTGGTACCAAGGAGGAGGCATCAGACATCGTCTGCCTCGTTCTGTGCTTCAAGCCTCCGCTCCTCGACCACCGCATCGAGACTGAGCTCGTCGTCAGCCGAGCCCGTGGACATGGCCACCACCTCGGTCGGCTTCTCCGGCTCCTCACGGCGCGTGGCGCGCGCACACACGGTGCACACCTCAACGAATCGAAGCAAAAGATCAAGAACAAGAGGACTAGGACTAGGATTAAGAGAGAGACCGAGATCAAGAACAAGAAGACCTTACCTGCAACACCAGAGCACCGGATCCACCAACCAGATGGCAGACGGCAGAGGCAGAGGAGCGAGCTTGGCGAAGATCGAGTTTTAGGGTTAGGGTTAGCGAGGGAGAGATGTAGAGAGTTCACAGAGAGGATGGAGCAAGAGAGGAGAGGAGCACGACATGAAGACCAGCAATGGCGACTTGCCGGTGTACAACTCCGTCGACACCGGAGGCGAGGCCGCACGGGAAAGCTCCACCTAGCGCCGAGCCGCCGACACAGGAGACGGAGAGGCCGAGAGAGGAGAACAGATGCTAGGGTTACGGAGATGCCGAGAGAGGAGCGACGTTTATTCAACCTTATGACCGGGCTGGCGCCGTGCCGCGGGCATACGCGGGCCGTGCTCGTGCCTGCACCGCGGGCCCACCTGGCAGCCCAAGCACGACACGTGCACCGGGTCGGGCTAGCACGAGCACGGCGGCCGTCATGCCGGGCCGGGCCTAAACCGTGCTTAGCCATGCCAGGTGCCGGGCTGCACCACGGGCCGACCTGTTTTTGGACATGTATAGTCCAGCCTAAAGCCGAGTTCAATTTTTTGGTCTGTCTTGGTGAGATAGCGATAATATATGAACATATCATATGACTCGTTACTTTATTTATTACATAGCTATTTTAATTGTGGGTCGGACGGTGAACTGCCGAACTGGTGATATTGTTATTGTTGAGAACTACGTTACCACGGATCACCAGATCTGCTCCCTTCCCTCCCATCAGCAGTAGAGGCGCAAGAAGATGTAGAGAACCCATCTCCCCTCCCATAAGCACGACAGAGGAAACACACGAGACACTGGATATAGGGTTGGGCCTCTGGCCTCTTTCTGATCTCTGTATTATGAGGAGGTGTACAGGTTCCTTATATAGAGATGTGAGATCCCTCAGGGGCAAAGCAGGTATTTGCCCACATAACCCTAATTAGGGTTACTTAACACTCCCCCTTGGGCGAATACCGTGACCAACACATGCCTCGTTAAAACTCCGAAAAATCCAGTGGGAAAAATATGGAGAAAGAGTGCATGGTGATACAAATTGCATTTGCACTTTGTTGCTTCGTTAAAAACCTCATGTGAGAAACTTCAAAAAAAACTCACCAAGGAAAAAGAGTACAACAACTGTCATCGGGACAGATTTCGATCCTTTGGGATCTATATTCTATCGAATCTTCTACAAGGGCTAACTTTAGAAATGTGCTCCCCCTGATCCTTGCAAAACTGTATCAATAAGGCAAAACATCTTCTTCTAGAAGTATATGCACATAAAGATTTAGCAAACGGATTGCATATCCTTGCAAGGACTATTTCAGGAACTTTACCTCTACTCACTTCTAGGATATACGAGGTAAGTGCACATATCAATATAAATAAGCCACTTTGACTGATGGTGTTCGATCGACTAGATTTATATATTTGATAGAAAGTTCCATAAAGGTTCACATATTGATCATCAATCTCACGCCTTCAGGGCATAGAATATGACATTTATTGTCTCACGATTGTGATCAATATAAGCATTCGCTCCCCCTGACGATGACATCTGTCAAAGTCGTTATCCCTCATAACTCAAGCATATTCTTCAAGATATATGTCTCATTGTTCATATGGAATAACGAGAATGGATGAGGTTGGGGTGCTTTCATTTTCTATCTTACACCACAATTTATACATAGTTGTGCAAAGCAAATAACATGTCCTTCAATAGGACTTAGGGGATAATATAGTTGCAATAGTACATATTCTAAATATGATACGTCGCTCGAGGCGTTCATCCATTGCAACATCTATGATGGTGTCACAAAAGTCCATCTAAGATCGTAATCCATCAGGGATTTTTCATCGATCAGATACATCATTATAGTCTGTCATTCTGGCACAATGGGGATATTTTGCCAGTAACACCTAAACCTTATAGGTTTCTGCCATCAGGGCTTTAGAGGATATCGTAATTCCACATCTAGTGGAAATTACCATGAGTAAAACTCATGGAATGCACATGTGCTTATTCGGTGAACTTCAAGTCCTTTGGTACCTCATCTTATTCCTTTTCGGGTCTGTACGGGTCTTTATCCCTTTATAGGGATTATCAAACTTTGGTGTTCAACACAGACTTTGTTTCTTCTGGATAGGTTCCATCTGGGAACGATAGTCTCAACTACGTGATATTCTCCCTACATAGGAGAGTGATCATTAATCAGGAATGTATTATTCGGTACGAGATTTATATGTTGCATATTTACAATTCAAAGATATGAGTCCTCCTAGGATCTCATGACGGATCTTCAGAATCCTATTAACTGCATATTATAATTCATGCCATTTGCCAGATATATTACATAGCGGAACAGTGTTTATTCAACACAAACGTGGGATGGGTCTCTCACAAGACCACTTGAACCATCGCATTCACCACACATTATTTCAACAGTGCCCATAAATGTCCGAACTTCAAGCTCGCGACTTTCATTTTGCGATTATTGGTTCAGCCTCGATTGCATTTATCAATGACCCGATAAGAGAGCTTAAAGCACTCATGTCTAGGACTTTGTTTTGGATCCCTTTGCAATTTATAGAGGCAATATAGGTGTCGACACATTTGTCTCCCACATTTAATAATGATCTTCGTCATTTCCCAAAAACAAAAGATTCATTGTTCCGTATTCCTAGCACAATGATATTGCGCGCATTACTAGGAATTTCATCATCATGATGAACCTCTTCGTGAGGTAACTCACCAGCAGGGCGAGTTCATCGGAGGAGAATTATTACAGACCACGTGAATCTGCAATCATAACATATGCTTCGACTAAGGCTAATGGATCATATTCGCAGGCGTCCCCGAGAATAGATCAAATGCCAATAAGTCAAATGTGGATATGATATTAATCCCGGGTATATCCACATCTACATCAGGTAGAAGCATTCAAACCAATATGGTTAAACCTCAACGATTCTGGCAAACTCCATATACACAGGAGTACACACCGAACGGCAGGTTCAGTTTGGCTTTTGTGCGTTTAATAGAACATTGGGGCATTACACTATATGGGCATTCCTCCCCCTAATGCCGAGATGTTCTTAAAATCATACAGATAAAATCCCCAACCACAATCATCCAGTTGTGGCCATTGTATGCTATTGTGGTGATTTATTTGGGAAATCTTACACACATTACAGATAGGGGTTTTATGCAGTGAGCTTTGGACATTAATGTAGTGGCATGAATACTACATATTTATCCTTCAACATGAAGGGTTAGTCTCAACATCCAGCGAGACACGCAACAACAAGTTGCTTCATGGTTACAATTCTGCCAACTTATTGTTATTATTACCAAATGCACAGTCAATCATTAAGATTTAGACTAATATGCACAACACTATTTTATCCATAAGGATCCTTCAGGGGCTCATGCATACCATTTGTCGTTTGGAGCTAGTAGTTGACTTCAGATCAACAAGAAAAATGACCATCAGGGTCTAACGCTCACAAAGACATTCACTGTTTGCATTGTGCTTTTAAGCACATAGGAAAAATGTGTGTGTTTATATTGGTAGTGAAGTGCATGGCATCAGGCCAATGCTGCCAAGCAAAGATTTTTATATGCGGAGATGTATAGTCCAGCTCATTTTTATCACTGCCCATGGTTTACCCAATTACTCATACTACTCTGAAATTGGGTACCGATTTATGCAACATTTCTAGGTATAATAATTTTGAGAGAGAACTTATAACAATAGTTAATTATTTATGGTGTTGCTAGTAGGGCAATTATTTCTCCTCATATTATATACCAACTTGTTCTATAAGCATTATTTCGATCTCTTAATTGTTCAGCAAAAAGAGAAGCTTTGGAATAGAACAGACAAGGCCAAGAATTCATTTTTATCTGGGAAAATCACCATATAACTAGCTTTTGATGAAGCAAATGATGATAATTGCTTGGCAAGAATGAAACAATACTGGTATCCACCTAGGATCCATCTTCAACAACAGATATTACTGCTCTCATACGAAGAAATCATCAGGAGTAGAGAGAATACAACAGGTCTCTACAAGATCTTCATATTTCTATCACAAATTATCATCACTAGTAGTCTAGTGGTCAAGACATATGACTCTTCTGGCTCCGAGGACCAAGGACATGTTAATGTCTAATTTAGCTTCAAGCTCTGTGGTGATGTGGGATTTCATAGTTATTTGTCTACCCTTCTCACTTCTGGTAGATCGTAGGTAGATAATGGTAAGCATGCCAAAGGGTAGAATTCAGTGTAGTTCGGCTACATAAACCCCAGGTATGTGTCCATTCAGGACCAACCTTTACCATTTAGCTTACAGTGTATACCAAACTTGTTAAAGGACTATCCTGAGTCAATTCAGTGACTATAAGTATTTACAATTCCGAGAGATGTATGCGACACAAGCATAGCGGTCTTAGATAGAACGAGTAAAGTGGTTCGACTAGAACACACTATGGTTTTCACACCAACATAGTGAAAAATTTCTCAGAATAAACTCTCGGTATATTCGCAACTTCGTGTTGCTGGCGATTACATGTCCTTTTATCTCATAGTTTGCTTCATGTCATTTAGCGACAAAGAGAGCAATGTGCTAACATCTGGTTGAGCAATGTATGGCTGAGATTTATAGTCTTAAATCATTTGGTAAGGCCTTTTGCTTACTAATAGAATCCCAATTTGTGATGTTTTCTGTGCCAAAAGGCTTTCATGCATTAATATTGAATTTCTTCAGGCTACTTCAGATAAAACTTTATGCACGAGAAGAGAGCAGAGATTTAACACATCTGTGTTTCATTGTATTTCGATTTAATTTCCCAAATTTCCAAGCACTATAGAGTTTGATATAGTTGTTATGGCCACTTGGCGATATATATAAATATATGATGCCACACAACACAATCAAATAAAATATAGAGCTAAACAAAATTATTTACGAAGGTTGCAAAATAATGTGACTTAAGGGTCTCGAATAACCCATCACAATCCACACAAGTACAAGCTCTAGTGTATGTGGCGTCAGTGCGTGTGCGGCCATCAGGGCCACGACAACACAATAAGCCCTCGTAACAAGCGCAACAGACACATATATGGCTTGATAGTCGGGGTACACGAAATGTCCACACAACGTGCGCAACAGGCGCATTTGTGTCTCGATGATCACGATAGACGAATAGTGCCAACAAGGCATGCGAAAGATATGCGACTCGGCGATGGAGGTCTGACTCAACGGGAGCAGTTCGATTAAATGAGAGTGCGACATAGCAATCACATGACTCAGCCAAGTCCGTAAGACACAAATACTGCGTCGTGTTGCCAGGGCGTAGCAAGTGCTTAACCAATGCCATAACTCAGTCGATTAACAACGTAGCCTGATCGGCGTGTCCGAGTACCCATTATACAATTTAATCGCTCGGCGTGAGTCCAAAAACTCAACGCAACACGAATATCTAGAACGATTTGAGTATGTACAGACATTACAGTATTGCCTTCACATGCATTCTAATATTTCTGCTATATATTTACCACGATAATAGAGCAGAAAGATAATACTGGAATTAATACATGAGCATAAGGTTATCAGTTGCAAGAAGGCATTTTTCATATATATATATATATATAATCATGCAATTTTCTACTAATTATTTACTGCGGGAAATAATTATCTAAAATAGAAATTACAGTCTAAAACAATCTCGAGTGTCCATACACATTAATCTATAATTTTCAAGAATTCACGTGCTCATAAATGAAAGTAGTCAAACCATGGATCAATGAGAGAAAATCCTACCAAAATTACGAACGACCGGTCGTAATGTGCAGGACGGCAGGAGAAAAATAATAATAATAAAAAGCCCGATTGACTCGCTCCTATTTGTGTCTAGATTCCCGGCCATCACCAGGAAACGTTGAATACGGCATGCAGGTGTGGCTCAATCCTATCACACAGTAGGAATATCTAACCGTATGGGTCAGCACCGCAGTGGCTCAGAGCGAGCAAAAATCGGCCTCATCCCGTTGTCCCCCTCGGCAAGACTCGCCGACAACTGGAGCACGTGTCGCTGCGCCAAAGAGAGCAGACTACACACCGGTATGGGCGATGTGCGTGGAGATCGTCAGCAGGGTGGTTCACACGGCTCGCGCGGCGTGCGGCCAGCAGGGCCACCAGCCCAGCACGTAGGTGTGAGCTTTGCCAATAGGGCGTGGGTTCTCCGCAGCCGAAAAGACGAGCGCAGAGAGAATTTGGTCTCCTTCCGATGTAGATTCGTGCGGTGCGTGCGTACAGGGAGCGTGCGTACATGGAGTTTTTTTTAATCTTCTGCGGTTCTTCTCTCGATTGAAAAATAAATCGCAGATTCAATCAAGAAATTGTATACCGTATTTCTTGATGCAGAACGGAAGGGAAACCTGTCGCGTAGGACAGTTCGGCAAGGCCGAGGGACCTGCCGGCGTGACGGGGAGTTGATGCAGATCCGATCCCGTAGCAATGTTGAGGTAGAGCGTGCTGATAACGTGTTGAGAACTACGTTACCACGGATCACCAGATCCGCTCCCTTCCCTCCCATCAGCAGTAGAGGCGCAAGAAGATGTAGAGAACCCGTCTCCCCTCCCATAAGCACGACAGAGGAAACACACGAGACACTGGATATAGGGTTGGGCCTCTGGCCTCTTTCTGATCTCTGTATTATGAGGAGGTGTACAGGTTCCTTATATAGAGATGTGAGACCCCTTAGGAGCAAAGCAGGTATTTGCCCACATAACCCTAACTAGGGTTACTTAACAGTTATATGGCTGCCATCCCCCCCCCCCCACACCACACACACACACAAATCGTAGGTCAAGTGTCCAGAGATGAGAGAGCAGTTACCTTCGCGATAGCTAAAGAAAGCAGAATGAATTTCTTCCTTTCGCAATGTATCCATGGCAACAAGTTTGGGCTAGATCTGAGACGAGACATTTGGTTTGGCCCGGTAAGTTAACTTTTCGGCCTAACTGAATCGACACCATTGTCCAAGCTAAAAGGCCCAACTTAATAGGCTGCCAGTAGAACCGTTTGCCTCTCGCCTGCATCCTAGTCCGGCGGCCGCACCCGGGCAACTCCGGCGGTTCCCCGCCGCCGTCCTCCGTCTATCCCCGACTGCACTAGAGCTCCGTCTCATGGGGGCGTCCGAATCTCTCCTATCTAGGCAGCAGCTTCAGCAGCCGCGGCCTCAGTGGGCGGATGAGATCACGACGGTGTCCGAGGGCCGGCGCGACGACGCCGACGCCGATCCCCTCGTCCGCCGTATCCGGTCTCTCACCATAGTAAGTCCTGAACTCTCGTCTCCTGATCTCTCACTGTAGTAAGGCCTGACATTAACCGCTTTTGACTGGTGTTACGATGTTGGGGATTTGTAGGCTCCGCCGCTATTGAGCTCCCAATCTGAAGCGGAAGCAGAGAGCAGCCTCACGGATATCCTCGTCGGGAAGCCCTCTAACTCCTCAGCCACCTCTGGTGAGTGGGAGTGGCTGCCAGCCAGGATGCTATTTTGGTTAGTTTGTGTGTTACTATGCAGGCGAGATTTTACATAGTAGTGTTTGGGTATATAATTGACTAATTGGAAGCACGCTGTACTCGAAATAATTTGCATCAAGCATTGTTGCATTTCCATTATTGTTGTTGAAGCTTACAGTGTCACGTTAATTTATTTGTAGGAAATCTGAACCCAAATGTCCTAGCTGAGCTTTTCGCCATGTACCGCGAATGGCAAGAAGAGAATGCCAAGAAAATTAGCCGAAAACAGGTAGGTGGGAATTGTTGTAAGAGTTCTCTCTTTCAGTTATTGATTATTGAGGGGACTCACTCAGGATATGGCATTGTGGTTCGAGTCACTAGTTTAAGCCCTACAGTATGCTAGCATATTGTTGTCAATATAAAGCACATCGCTTCATTTGTTTGCAGTTATTCTCTCCGTTGATATTTGACCTTGACAGCAAGGCGAATAATATAGATAAATCACAGTCCCAGTTACCAAAGGCCTTTTGTTCTATGTGTTCTGTGCAACTGTGTTGCTTGTTATGTTTGTCATCATATAGACACGATACAAAATAAAAATACAGACCCAGTACTTGAGCCTCTCATATAAGGCGTCTGGTGATAGGGTAAAGTGGTAAACTGAGGCAACCCTTCTCTCCACAAATGTGGAGAAGCTGCTTGACCTGGTGACACAGTTCTCACCGTTGCACTAGGCCTGCCTTCGTCACCATATAAACATGATCTTGTAAATTAATGTGAAACTGGTTTTTAGGCTGTTTCCAACCTGTGACCTGATGACTTAGTGAGACAGCTCTTACCATTGCGCTAGGCCTGCTCTTCACCACCATATAAACATGAGCTTGTGAATTAATGTGAAACTGGTTTTTGTAGTAGTAAATATCAACTTGATGGGCAAAAACCAGTTGCTCTTTCAGTCTAGACATTGAATCCTGAGTTTACTTGCATTAATTCTCAAGGAGAAGGTTTGATATTCACTTATATGAATAGTTGTCACTTTTTCTGAGTTTCCTTTTACTGCCTGTTTGGATCCCATGAATTGAAACAAATATCTAGAAAGTGCTTCTCATATTATTATTAGATTACTTTTTAATTCCTCTCAATTCTAGGGAACCAAACAGGGCATTAGTTTCATTGTTATAACCAATATTGGTCCTAGCATATTCATGTCATTGTTGAACTGCAGTGTTTATATTAGATATGCAGCTCTGCACTTAAAGTATGAAGGAGAAATTAACTAATAAATTCTAAATGTTCGAGGTAAACATGCAAGCAGTATTTGGGTACTTACAGAACATGTCTCTACAATCTGACTCTTAACACTGCCACCGCAATAGCTTGGCAACTACTTCATTTTTGTTTGTTGGCTGGTTTATATTAAGCAGATCCAACATGGAACGTCTTGGTGCAGGAGGAGATAGAAAACAAGATAGAAACAGCTGATGCATTGGCAGCTAAACTTCTCCAGCGGTTCAACTATTGTCTTACTTACATGAGATCCACCTCCCACAATCTTGCTGAAGGTAATGATGTAATTTTATTTCGTAAGTAGGTCGTCATCTGTATATGTAAGGAAGCCATTCATCGCATTGTTATGTATTTTGGCTCTAGTCTAATTGAGGCAAGCGAGCACAACTAGCGATGTCAGCTTGTGTTGCTATTAATACCTGTTCCGTCGTTTAGAATATCACGGTAGTGCCCAAATTACATGCTGACATCCCCCTTTCAATATTACAGTGCATCCGCTGCAGATCGAAGTTGGTGAGTCAAAGGGCAGGTTAACTGAAGTCATAAGCAACTACGATGCATTGTGTAAGAGAATTGCTGCAGAAGGACCAGAAAGCCTACGATCATCTGTTCAACCTTTCATGGCTGCTAGAGCGGAGGCAGAAGGGAGTGGTTCACTTGACCCAAAACAAGAGTCCTGAATTGTACAATCTAACTGCTGACAGCATGTGCAAAGAAACTTCAGAGGATGATTAGTTTGTTCAAAAAATATATTATACAAACACGTTTATAGTGTTGGAAAACATGTTTTTAGTCTTGGAAACAGTCTACACTAAGAGCAACTCCAAAAGGATATTAAAAATTTTACCCCAAAAACTGATTATTAAGAGTAGCCTAAAAAGTTTTAAGAGTTGATCATGATGGGTACTCCAACAGTTCCTTTAAATGTGACATGTGGCGTAATCTGTACAATTGTCGGGAGACTGTGGATGATCCGATACGTTGAGGAATGGATTGAGGATAGATGAAACATACTAAAATATGAGGGAGATGAGGCTATGAATGCGGGACACTATTTTTTTGGGTAAAAATGAAGGAGCTATTGAAGTAAGAAAAAAACACTATTCTTGACTAATATCTATTTTGGGGTTAGTTTACACGTTCTTTTAGAGTTACTCTAACACTAGTATATCTATTACGTTGAACCAACATATCACACATGTAGTGATGAAACGATGTGATACCAGTGTGCTAGCACCAGCACCGTTTCAGGACAAAATTGAATGCACATGTATATGTGCTCTAGAGTTCTCTTACACATACAATGACATCATTAGTGACAACAATATACTATATTCAAATTAAAACATTGCTTACTAACTACAGATGGATTCTATGTCAAAAGAGAAAGGTACAACTATTATAGCGAAAAAACATCAAAGGTTAGCGAAACTAGTAGTACTAGTAGCTGCCTCCATAGGCATTGATCGAGAAAACATCTAAGTCTAGTCTTCACCTTCGTCAACACCCGCGCACACCCATACACTACCTTCAACCTAGCAACAATGTATATGGCAAGTTTGAATCCTTATTGTTCTCAACAAGTGTGGTAAAAATGTTATGCAGACTAAGTCAAGAAAAATCTAGAAAGGCTAAACTTGGTTCTTTTGCTAAAAATGCTTTTAGTTCAAATTCGTTTATAAAGACAATTAATTATTATGTGATTCTCAACTCACAATTATTCTGGTAAACAAGATCATTTATTGTAACATAAACCCATAACAATCAACTAAACCATAACTTTTTCCATGAGAAGTGATTTCATTCCCTCGCCATTGGGTGTATGAATATCTTCATCTGGTCTGTGGTTTCAAGCCACTTGCCACTTCCTTGGTGTGCGACCAGGAGATCACTTCAAAACTTTTCGACGAGTTCGACCAAGTTACACACGCTCACTAAGGTTCTGACTAATAGAAAAGTACTTCTTTCTTGGAAGGTCCCCTTTTGTACCAAATGGATATCAAGAGTATCCCTACTATCTCCCAAACATAACGTTTCAATGAATTTGGCATACCCCACCATCCATGGGCCACCATTTGGCACGTACCATAACTGGACTCCGTCACTTACTATGCTAGGTCATGCCCATACTTGACTCATGGCTACTTAGTTTTCATGTAGGGTTGCTACATGAACCGCTCCTTAGGATTCAGGTGATAAAAACACCCAAGAAAACTATCAATAACCCTAGCGTAGTTTCCAAACTATTGGTAACCATAAACACGGTTCACATACCAGATCACACAAATCCTACTTTTTCCTATTGCATAAAGATTACTGGACTAGATGAAGTAATTAAATTAATCAAATTAAAAGTGTGGCTAAGCATTTCTACCCATAACAAGAAGATAACAAAGTGTTACAATGAATTATGTAGAATTTCTAGTAAACCATGTATTAAGTGTGCATTCATTAACACAAGGATGTAATTTTGCAAATAAAAGCGTTTATAAATTAGGATCAACATGGTTAAGGACACTTGATTTTGTCTTGAAAGTGTTGTGTTTGATAGCCTTAAAATACTTCACTACACATAGTGAGAAACAATAGCGATTTTAGGTCTAATGATCTCATAGGTATACCACTTGAGAACACTTGATGTCACATTTGTAACATAACAATCCTAGCAATGACTCAGAGTGGGTCAATCCAACACCATGAAATGTATCACATGTCCATATTATTGATTTGATATCTCTATATCAATGATCCGTGAAACATGGTCATCAATCAGTACATGTGCTAGTCTATAAAATCATTATTATACCACACATATGATACATGACTAGGGATATTTTTAAAAACAATATAAAACATAGATTTTCACAAACAAGTCATGTACTTTCCAACCAATGTTATAGTGATAATTCAAAGTACTGAATAACACTTATTCAACACTCATACACATAAGCCATTTATACAATTACCTTCCACTTATACTAATGCCATCATGCAAGTATGTTATACCGATTGCACTAGTGTGTGCCTCATGTTTTTGTCATGGAAGAGGCTTCATCAACGGATCAACAACATTCATATCCATGTACACTTTGCAAATCTTCACATCACTTGTATTAATGATCTTGCAGATAAAGTGATAGTGCTGAAGTATGTGTTTGAAGTTTTGGTGCGATCTAGGTTCCTTGGCCTATGCAATAGCACCATTATTATCACAACAAAGTTTCCAAGGATTTGACACACTCCAAAACAAACTCAACTCAGAATCATACTTTATGATCTAGACAACCTCCTTAGCAACTTCTAACGTCGCTATATACTCAATCTCTATCGTAGAATTAGGCACCATCTCTTGCTTGAAACTTTTCCAACTTATTGCTACTCCATTAGGGCAAAACACAAATTTGTATTGTGATTGACTGTCATCTCTATTGGTTTGGATGCTAGCATTAATGTAACCATTTATAATGAGCCCTTTCTCACCTGCATAAACTAGGAACATGTTCTTAGTTCTTCTCAAGTACTTCAGGTTATTCTTTATAGACACCCAACAAGCCTCACTAGGGTTAGATTGATACCTACTTATAACACTTAGAGCATAAGCAACATCATGGCATGTACATAGCATGACATACATGATGGATCCAACCGCGGAGGCATATGAAATCACACTTATCCTTTTTAGCGCATTAGGTGTCAAAGCACACTGAGTATCTCTTAGAGTAATGTCACAAAAGATTTGCATGAAATCTTTCTTGTAATCATACATATTGAATCATTTTAATACCTTGTCAATATACACATTTTGGCTTAATCCAATTAGCTTTTTTGATCTATCTCTACAAATCTTAATGCCCAAACTATAAGTTGTCTCTCCCAAATCTCTCATAGAGAACCATTTTTTAATAAAGACTTGATAGCTTAAAACATAGGAATATCATTTTTGATCAACAATATGTCATCTACATATAAGACCAAAATACGTGTGTGCTCCCACTAGCCTTCTTGTAAATGCAAGGCTCCTCTTCATTTGTGATGAAGCCAAACTTTTTAATTCTCCACCAAAACAAAGATTCCAACTCCGAGATGTTGCTTCAATCCATAAACAGACTTTTAAAGTTTGTATATTTTCCCAACATTTTTAGGATTGACAAAAACCTTCAGGCTATGCCAGGTACACGTCCTCACTTAGATTTCCATTTAAAAAAGTCGTTTTGACATCTATCTGCTAAATTTCATTATCAAAATGTGTAACAATTGCTAGGAGGGTTCTAATAAACTTTAGCATAGTGACAGGTGAAAATGCTTCATCATAATCAACACCTTGAACCTGCTTAAACCTTTCGCTACCAATTGTGCCATATAGATGTGAACATTTTCATTCATGTCTATCTTTTTTCGTAAAAATCCATTTACAGACAATGGTTTGAACACCATCTACTGGATAAACCAAGTTTTAAACTTGATTACCATATATAGAATCTATGGCTCCTTGCATTTCTTGGCCGGAGTCTAATCCCATCACTGCTTCTGTGTAGTTTGAGAGCTCATTATTGTCCAACAATAATATGTCATGTTGTCCCGTGATTAGAAGCAATAGTATGTTAGTAGCGTGTCATGTCGTTGTGGTGCCGCGACAATTAGTTGTACAATATCTTGTACTTCATGTGGAGGATCACTAGGGATTGAAACATTTTCAAATGTTTCTCAAATTTCTTCAAGCTACACCTTGCTCCTACTAACTCCCTTTGAGAGAAACTCTTTCTCCAGGAAGGCACCATTCTGAGCGTTCATCTTCTAAAATAGATTTACAGAGACAAACATTTCAAGATGACCACCTCTATAAACAGTTGCATTAAAAATAATTCATAATATTTTCATATGAATTTAGACAAATACAAACTCTATATCAAAATTGTAGCTCTCAATGGGACATACAACTTTATAGCCGTTTTTTAATTTAAACTATTTAGAGCGCCTAAAATATTGTTGTAAATTCATAAATTTTAAAATCTGAACTTTAAAATTATCAAACAACCTCAGTGTTGGCATATTCTATATGCAGGTGATAATTCTCGATACAAACTATAATTTTGTAGTTGTAAATTTTCAATTGAAGTAGTTTAGTATCCCAAATATATGTTCTAAGTTTATAATTTTTGAAATTTAGAATTTCTAAAAAATGTTCACATAGTTAATATCAAAGTTGCGGTGACTGATGTGAGCTAGATGTTTGTTGTTGTCAAATTTTTATTTCAAATCGTTTAGAGTTTCAAATGTTTGTTTTAAATCTAAATATTTTATTTTATTTTTAAAATTTTAAACAATCATGGATGTGCATACATCCTATACCAAAGTTGTAGTACTTGACAAAATTTAAAACTTAGTAGTTAAATTTTTTCATGAGTTTAATTAGTAGCCAAAATATCAAATAAAAGGAATATTTATATAAAAGATAACATAATAATATAATCTGAAATGAGTGTGTGGTATAGAGTTAGAGAAGTGCTATTGCTAGGTAAAAGGTCATGAGTTAGATTCTCCAAAACCGCAAAAAATGTTTTTTAAGAAGACTAACGGAGTCGGACGTTACGTGTCATACCAGAATCGGAGTTGGGGGTATTTTTGCATGGTAACAACATACCTAGCACATCTTGACATGGTTTGATGAGGAAATGAGCCATATATTGATAGACGATGGGCCAAAACACTATCGGAATCCTCAGTGCTGAGAGCAAATGCTAGCCGGGAACGGCGTCTGATGATGCAATTTCCCTCCCACCACCAAGGCAGTCGCAACCTCGGCAAATATGCAGAAGCATGTGTATGCCCTCTTTTATTTAGGTATATAACACTAGATTAGACATGATTTCTAATTATCTCGTTGGTTTTCTTGCAGTCGGCGTCACATGGTGGCCAGCGTTGCTCCATCTTCTCGGCGTATGGTATGGCCCACAAGGGCAAGGCGACGTCCGACGTCACATACAACCCGGAGAACGGGCCCAAGGCGTATAGCAACCCCGCTGTCTACAACCGCCTAAGTGAGTACACTGCCATGACACAGGAGGTCCATGCGCCAGATTACGATCTAAGAACCGAGGACACGACGGAGATGTCCTCATGAGGGTCGGAGGAGGCAAGAGACATGGATGGTACTGGATTGCCGACGGGGCAATTGACTCGTCGTCTACTCCCACTCTGTCTTAGGTGCAAGCAAGGATGACGAGATCGAGCCCAGCCATACGACCTCGGCAAGACAACTCACATCATCGGATACATCAACTCTAGGTTAGTGCTTCTATAACTCGTCATTCCTTGAGTTATATACCTTCCTTTTGAGTTATTATAACATTGGGGGTGAAATATTATAGGCTCGGCTATAAGAAGAGAGGAGGGAACGACAGGAGATAGAGGCGAGGATGATGGTGGAGCGGGAGGCCCGCTTGACAGATCAGCAGAGGATGGCAGAGATATTCCAGTACATGCAAAGCCTTGGCGCCGCACATGGTTTTGCTCCACCACCTCTGTTGTTCCCTCCAGTTGACCCTGTTCAGTTCCATACTCCTGTGAGTATCAAAATTCTAGTCCTGCATGATATATATTCATCTGGTATAACACATGCAATCTCTTCCTTATGCAGGGACAATCTAGGGCAGCATCTAACAACCCTCATGGATCGCCCAGCCCATCGCCTCACCAATCCAGCCGCCCACCTCGCTGAGATACTTTGTGCACATGATCTTATCTTTGTTGGTGTTGGTCTGAATTTGTTGATGTTGATAATGCTTTGTGAGATATTTTGAGACTTATGTTTGTGAGTGTTGGAGACTTATGTTTGTGTTCGAACTTGTTTGATTTATGAGATTTATGGTCTTTGTGAGAAATGTGATATCTATGATGATTACATAATATCTGTGATGTAGATGTGATATATCTTTTGTTTGTTTGGATGGAATAATAAAAACAAATAAAAGGGGGTATGCTGGTCACTTTGTCAAGTGTAACACTCGGCAAAGAGGTACTTTGCCGAGTGTCAAGGTCATAATACTCAAAGAAGGCACACCTGAGTACCGGTAAAGCTTCTTCGTCGAGTGCTGTGGCCTTGGCACTCGATAAAGAAGCAACCTTTGTCGAGTGCCTCCTAGTGCACTCGGCAAAGTAACTGACAAAGGGAGCCGTCGATGATATCTTTGCCGAGTGCTAGTCCTGCAGGCACTCGGCAAAGAGAGGGCCTTTGCCGAGTGCCACCTAATACGCTCGACAAAGGAACTGGCAAAGAGGCGCACGGGAAGCTTTTTTGCCGAGTGTCAGTACAGTAGACACTCGCAAAGAGTGAGTCTTTGCTGAGTGCCCGCGTGGCACGCACTCGGCATAGGCTCCGTCGCCGTCACCTGCGCACCATGACGACGACTTTTTTTTACCGAGTAACAAGTAGCACTCGGTAACGTCTTTGTCGAGCGCCCGACAAGAAGTACTCGGCAAAGAAGTCGTTACCGAGGTATGTATAGTTCACCGAGTCTTCTTTGACGAGTATCACACTCGACAAAGACTTTGCCGATTGTTTTTCCGAACTTTAAAACGTTATTTCCGATAGTGAAAGTGTAGCAAGTCATAGTTGTATAGAAGCAAACAACAGTCAGCAGTCCTAAAAAAAAGCTATCGTTGCGATCAGAAATGGTTGCTGCATCAGCAAGCATCGACTGTAGAAACCAAGCAGCAACACTTGCAGCCGCGCGCTGCTGCGGAAGTGCATGGCAATCTCGCAATGGCAATGCCAACGCCTAACGCCGTTGCCCGTCACGTTCGCGCACTGCCGCAACACCAAAATCATTCACTCCAGCTGCCGCCTGTATCAACTACTGTATCAAGCAACTCACGGTCTTCGCACGCAGCCAATTGAAGCATGCATCTAGAAGAATCGGATCACTTCTACAATATGGTTTTCATATATATGGATGGAACTAGCTATATATATTTGCTATGGGAATGGGATTAATACTTATCATAACTCATCCATCAGAAATTCACTTAACGAGCATCATATATGCAAAATGCCGCAAACCTGTAGCATTAAGGAGGCACAGTCTTTGCTGTCCATGACATGTAAAGTTCCTTGGTGCAACAAAACGGGGGTACAGTAATGCAGTAGGGTTCTTTCTCGATCTCCAGTTCATTGTGCAGATCATTCATATTTATAGAGGCTAATTAAGCTACGGCATGCATGCAGGTTTTCAGGCGCACACTTCAATACTTCATGCTAGCGTGCGTGATCTTAATCAATTGTGCCAGAGGCCATGATGAGCCCCATGATCCGGCCGGGCGTAGAACATCGCCGGCGTTGCTCCCACGAGGCGTGCGTCGACGTAGAAAGCGGCGGCGTTGGGCGGGGCCGGGTGGAACCCATCCATCACCGCGAACTGCATCTCCTCCGACGGCTTCCAGTGCCGCTTCCGCTGGTTGATGAACCAGTTGTTGATCTGCTTCTGCTCCAGCCCCGTCGACTCCGCCAGTGCGATCTTCTCCATCTCCTGCACATGCATGCAACAATGGCGCGGCACCACCGTCGCTCCATCATCCATCTCATCCATATATATAAGGGTGTCTCGGAATGAATTTCCATGCATGCGTACCGAGGGGTAGGGCCATCGGTAGTGCAGCTCCCACCAACTGAGCAGCTTCTGCCGGGCCTCCTTGGGGAGCTTGTCTTTCTTCCTCTTCTTGCACAGCTCCTTTCTCAGGTTGCCCAAACACCCGCTGTATTTCCTGAGGAGCTGCTTCTTGAGCTCCTTGTCATCGGAGCAAGGATCGATGCCGAGTGCTGCTTCAGCCTCCATGCCGCTGCCTTCTTCTTGTTCATCGTCGGACATGTCGACGACTCCAGTTTTATCTTCTGGTAGGTAGTACAGCCAATGCAAGTTAAATAGCACTGACTTAGGACACGCACAATATATAATTAACGCACTGCACGAACGATCATAGTGGCATCAAAGAGCGAATTAACACAAACTTTAAGAACTAACAGTGGCACAAATGGTTTACGAACCCCATGAGAGGTAATTGAACAGTACTCGTCCATCACTTTAGAAAGATGGTGCAATTATGAAGCTAGCAACAATCCTTACATCAGTCTCTCTCTCTCTCTCTCTGCCTAAATATGCATGCATGGCTCACACAACTATTGAGGACATAATAGAGATACAAGTTGACTCCCTAGCACTAGTTAATTAGTAGATACACTACGTACTCATATCTGTCAACATGGATGTAAATAAAGCTTTATGACTTGGACCCATAAGAAATTAGGAGAACTAGCTACATATACTTAGGTCATTGGACATGTTATCTAATATGGATCTATATGTAAATAAAGTTTTTGACCACGTTAACTTCCGATGGCACTAGAAAGCCATCGATATTTACTTAACTTCCGACGAAAACAGTCGGAAGTTAGATAACTTCCGTCCATTTTTTCGATACATGTCTATTGTTAAAAGTTAGTGTTTGTCATCAAAAGTTAGTTAACTTACGATAATATTGGCTAACTTCCAACAGGTTTGACCGTCATAATTCATGCTATTTCTTGTAATGACAGTCTTGACCTTCTTATTCATTAATTTTTAGACTAAGTATTTGTAAAGTAATTACTGTAGGAACCTAATCCGGCTGCATCAAAATACAAATGACATTTCACAATTAAGATATAAAATTCATAATGGTTTGACATATATTGAGCTATGACATTTTTAATAATTGAGTTGTACGGTATGCCTCAGTATTTAAAAATTATTAAAAAAATCTTATTGTATGTCCAAGTTTAGTCAAGTTTAGAATATCATTATTTACTATGCACACAAAGCCCCTCCCGATAAGTTCACCATACACGTTTAGCTTGCTTTGTTCTTAGGTGCCGACTTAAAATGGAAGTGTGTGTGTATATAAAGTTGTTATATTGAACTCTAATTTTTTTTTGGAAAATAATACTACCTCTTCTTGAATATATTGACCATCCGCGTTTTGAACTAAAACGCACAAATAAAAAAGAAAGGAGAGAGTATGTTAGAAGTAATATGCTCCTAGTTAGACTTGCAAGAATCCTGAGCACATATGCATTAATTAATTTTAATATACTATTTTTCTTGTTTATGAGATATCCTAACTTGGAAGATCAGTTTATATGCTCATGTTTTTAATAATACTACGACACCCTGCGTGTTGCAACCTTTAAATAAGTTGTTCCATGTGTTTTGCATCGGATTGGTCAAAATTGGGCAAGCTAATAGAAAAAAAAAAAACTAAAGGACCGTTTGGATCCTTAAAATTGAATTTGATTCTAATAATCGTAATTTAGACACAGATTAATTAAACTAATATGGTTTTATAACGAATATAGTTGTATACTACTGTTAACCATAGGAGGAAGATATTTATATGCTACATTTCTACTATAGAGAAGCGATCCGAAAAGAGTATTATAAGTTGCAGAATAGAAACATAGACTAGTGGTACATAAAATCAATTTACACCCCTCATCCTATGAAATTGGGTAGGCTTATATCTAAACTTTGGAAAGTGGTGTAATACCAAATTCCAAACCAGATAACTTACTCTATTAAGTAAATCAAATTCCTTCGAAATGAAGGGATACAAACGGACCCTAATAGATATTATAACAAACTATAAGAGGATGGGATGGCCAAACAAATAGTATGATGTGAATGCCTGATATGTTGTCAGATTGAGAATAGTACCTATATTTAGAGGGTTGATACAATACTTAGTCACAAATGACGTGAACTTCTTCCATATGGGAATAATAAGTGTACTTAGTAGTGGATGTTGTGATACTTAATAAGATAGAAAAGTGGGTTTGCTTTCATATGATATATATAGATATAGGTTCCAACAAGAGGTCCCAACAATCCACCTACATAAATTGCTATGTACCCAAGCTTATTTTATACACAAAACAAGGCAATCAATACAAATAAGTTATTTAATACTCTCTCAATACCAAATTTTAGGACTTTTTGTTTTTTGGATATGTATATAATATAACTGTACTTGATAAGAAAAATGAAAGTGGAAAGAAGGTCATTTGTTACTTATATAAATATGTTAGTGCTTTGTTGTTTCCCATTCATATTTCAAAATTGTTATTATGCACCTAATAATTGTCCTACATGACTATGAATTTGTGACCAGATCAAGTAACAGTGGAATAAGAGACGCTAGATCTTAAATGTCGAGCCTTAATGCCCGATAAACACTTACTTGTAAAACAAAGAAAAGTTAGGGTCTCCTTATAATTAGATATCCGAAGTATAGGAATAAGAAAAATTATAGAATTTGAGAGCTACATGCCACTTATAATCTTATAGACATTTGGTTAGGAATTGCAAATGCATAAAAGTCTCTAAAAAAGCATTTGAATATAGAACATGAAAAACATGCAAAATCAAAAGAGAAGCATACACATAAAGGAATTAAGTTTCCCAAGGTGTTGGACCTTCTGTTAGATTTATTCCAAAATTCAATAGACTGAGCATTTTCATAAGGCCCCGTTTGTTTCCCTTCATTTTGTGGAATTGAAATCTAACTATAATGGAGTAAGTTATTTTTTTAGAATGTGACATTCAACAACTTTTCAAAGTTTATATATAAGCATATCTCAAATTCATAGGTGAGAGATAAAAATCGATGCTATAGATTTACATGCTACCTTTTAATGTACAACTTATAGCACACTTTTTTACTTACTTTTCTATAGCAGAAACGTAGTGTATATTTATCTCTCTCATATGATTTAGGATAATATACAAATATAGTAACCTAATTATTTTTGTCTAAATTATAATTATTATAGAATGGAATTTATTCCGGTTTTATAGAATTTCAGAATGGCCAATCCTTTGTTCAAAAGGGTCCATAGGAAAAAATTCCGATAGTTTACAATTTTATAAGGTTGCATCATGAATCCTATCCTATATATGTTCCAAAGACCCCCAGGGTCCAAATGGGTCAAATCCACTCTATGCACTGAGTCAACCACACACTACCATCAACGTACTTACGCTTTTTAATTTATCCTCATTTCTCGTAACAGGATTAAGCCAAGGTTGGGTGTATGAACTAGAAACCTTATATGTTGTTCTAATCCAACTTAACAACTAAGGTGAGATGAAACCCTACAATCTCAAACCAACCTACACACGGATCAATATGTACCAAATCTAAATTACGTCAGATATCCAGATATAACCCCTCAAAGGGCACGATGTCCTCGTCATTCCAACACACTCATAACTATAGATGCCCAACTGGGAATGGAATATGGATTGGTACTAGGCACATCACGACACGTAGTGCTTTGGCATGACACAAACACTATATAAATAGTGTCAGTGCTGGTATGACACGAGATAAGTGTCATGCCTGGGCCGTCACTCCATCACGATTGACTCGCACAAGCACGCCATGATTAAGTGGTCGACACGATTAGACACAGTTTATAGGACCTTAGGGCAACTGGTGGCCTATAGATAGGATTGTGATATGTTCATGTGATTGTAAATTGTTATTGTTTCAAATATAATAAGTTCACTCTATACATATTTAAATGTTCATGTTTTAAAATTATATACACGACATGATTAAGTGGTCGACACGATTAGACACGGTTTATAGGACCTTAGAGCAACTGGTGGTCTATAGATACGATTGTGATATGTGCATCTGATTATGAATTGTCATTGTTTAAAATATAATAAGTTCGCTCTATACATATATAAATGTTCGTGTTTTAAAATTATATATAAATTATATATGTAACCTTAAATGTTCTAAATCTTTTGGACTCTTAAAGTGAAATATTGTCTTGGACAATGGCTAGACACTAGTGATGGCACGACACTCACACAGTTACTAACAATGTCTAATAGTGTCGTGCTTTATAGTGTTGATGCCAATATCGTGTCGTGCGACCCATTTGACCATCTATACCCATAACCAGGCAGATGATAACCAGGAAAGTTCGACCTTAGCATATGCGATCGTGCGAGTGCCTCGTGCGTCCAATATCCCTCTTAAACCACGCAGGGTGGTAGGGCTCTAAATTTTACACTATAAAATTTAAGGATCGGATCGAATTAGGATCACCAACAATTGTTCTAGCCAATCAAATCTTAAATAAATTAGAAGAAAACCAATCCAACTAGAAATCGTTTAGGGCGACGAATCTAAGAAAACCAAACATGCCCTAAACTGCGTCAAACACTTATATTGGCAATAATATATATACAATATTATTTGCTAGAGGTAGCTGAGCGGATGGTCATCACAGCCACCACTACCGGAATCTAGCTCTTTGCCAAGTGTCGAGATCTTTGCCAAGGACAATTTATCGGGCACTTAGCACAACACGCGTTGTCGAGTGCCACTCTCAGCGAAAAATGACAATTGGCACAGACCCCCTTTGTCGAGCGGCAAACAATCGGCAAAGGAGTCTTTGCCCAGAGTCAAGCTCTTAGCGAAATGTGACCCTCGACAAAGGGGCGTTAGCAGCCATCTATAGTTGGCAGTCATTAACTATGCCGAGTATCAGGAGTTAACACTCGACAAAATGACTTCTTTGCCAAATATCCTCTGTAAGACACTTGCCAAAATAACTTTTTTGTCGAATATCTTCTGTAAGATACTCAACAAATTAATTATTCGCTCTTTCTTTGACACTCGACAAAACATATTTTTTTCTTTTTTCACCAAACTTTTTATACTATGTTCCTACACTTAGACCTACATGTTCCATTTTGACACAATTATCAAAGTGCTTGCTATAACTATTAAGTTTAGTTCGTTTAATTCAATTCCTTCGGATAATTCAGATTTGAATGCAAAAATGATATTCATGTTATTTAACATAAGTTACGACCTATTTCAGAAACGAACCGGAATTTTCGAGCACCATGCTCACGAAACATGATCGTGAACTTGTGATCCAGTTATTTTAAAATTGTATAAAACACAAACAAAATTAGAAAAACATGAAAAAGTTTGGTGAAACAAATTAAAAAAATGAAAGGGGCACCGGGGCCTCTGGAGCCTTCTTTGTCGTGTACCTCCCGGAGCTCTCGATAAAGAGGTCTACTGGAGCTCTATTTGTCGAGTGTCAGAGAGAACACTTGGCAAAGGCTCCGTCACCGTCACTTAGCGCCATGACAGTGACTTTTCTTTGCCCAACACAGGTGACACTCGACAAAGTCTTTACCGAGTGTCCGATAAAAAGTACTCGACAAAGAATCCGTTGCCAATGTACAATTCATCGGGACCTCTTTATCGAGAGTCACACTCGGCAAAGACTTTGCCGAGAGTTTTCTGGACTTTGCCGAGTGTATGAAGCACTTGGCAAAACAACTGTGTCCGGTAGTGCATTAAGAAAATAATTGTGCACATCTCTTTAGTTTCTGATGCACTTGTTTCACTAACTTTTCTGTCCTGATGACGTAGCTCATCAAATTAGATGATTTTATGCTAGCTAGCGAAGATAAAAATCCAACGGGAAGAACAACTGCTTTGACTTGTTTTAAGAGAGAAGAACAGTTATTTGGACACTCAAGTTGAAGTAGCACTGCTGTCTACTACTAAGTCCCAGTAATAATACAAGCATAGGATTTGCCCTTTGGGGCAGCCAGATTCTTCACATTTATAATCAGTACAGAAATACTTTATTTAACGTCAGGACCAGTATATGAGACCGGACATGTGCGCAAGACTATACATAGCCCATATATAGCTAGCATGTAGACTAGTGATTCCCTGTTCCTCCGTCCAAAAAAATATCATTTCTGAAGGAGTCAAATATATAAGACTAAACTATTTTTTAGAAAATTATATTTAAAAAATATGTTTTTTTGTTAGTATAACAGTACTTACTATACATCATAAATATTATTTTTTATACATACTGAACCATAAGATTACTTAGCTTTTCAAAAAAACGAGATTTTCATTCTGAATAGAAATAGTAGTACTGCACAGTAAAAGATTGGTAGGAGTAAATAGAAAATACTACTTCCGACCTGATAAGAATCCATTATTCAGCTTTGGGAGTACTATCATCTTATATCTTTAAATAAATTTATAATAAAAATATATTTCATTATTCACAAAAACCATCTAATTTGGCTAAATTTAAGATTTATGGACTCCAAAAACGAGGATGTTTTTTTACTGAGGTAGCACTCCAAGATAGCGTCACATAGACCTAGCTAGGCAGCAGATTGACATGTACTCCACTCTGATCGTATACGACGGGAGCGTCATGACTTGAGAAACGCATAACGTAGCTTATTTTAGTATATATTTCGTGCTAGGAGCATTGCTTTGTTAGCAATATGAAAAAAGAAGAACATTTTGTGCTTGTTGCTGCCTAGCTAGGCAACACTGACAATGTATTCGCTTCCATGAAAAGAAAAGAAAAGAAAATTCTGTTAATCTATGCTATCCGCTACTGTGGCGACTATTTCACCAATATGATGAGGTAACTAATATAGAGACTTAACCGGTGAATGGTTGATGGATTATAGACCGTTAATGAGTAAGCTGAAGATTAGTCACCTGCAGCTGAAGAGATGAAAGCTCCCATGGTTGGCCCGGTGTTAGTAATGGAGTTGAGCTGCGCCTCCACTGTCGTCAGGAACTCCTCCGCCTCCCGGAGCGGCCGGGTCAGCTCCTCCTTCCACGTCACAAGCAGCTCGCAGTAGGACTCCTGGTCACAACAAAAACTTTCAAACATGACAATTGACAGAGGCCAAACACGTATTTAACCGAATAACACCAATAGATATGAGGTCATATATATGCGTGATCCCAGGGATGAGAGGCTGCAGGGTGTGTCATGTGCAAGCATGCATGTGTTTCGTACGGTACTCCACCATGAACTGGTCGAGCTCCGGGTCCGGCCTTGTGTGCGCGACGTCGCCCGCGGCTGCACGCTGCCACGCCTCGCGCTCCCGCGCCGCCGCCGCGATCTCCTCGGCCGCTTCCGGCGGGCAGCCGACCTGAGTAAGGTGAGCACATATGCGACAGGAATATATGAACACATGTAATCTAGGAAGGATAGCAGCAACAGGAACGAACACGTGCGCGCGCGCGCGCGCTAAAGTTGAAGGGTCGTCGATCGGCGCGCGTGCCTTGTGGCAGTCCAAGAAGGCGGCGAGCAGGCGGTGGTAGCTAGGGTGGGAGACGATCTTGGCCTTGATGGGGTCTAGATCAGCAGCGCGGCCGCCATGGCCAGCGACGCTAGACGCATGCATCATTGGTGCAACACCTTGACCTCGGGCTTCACGGTCGGTAGCAGCTGAGCTTGGGACGGTGTAGACTTGCACCGAGACCTTGGAAGAGGACGCCAATGATGGCGCCGCGGGCCGCCAGGCAGCAGCACCCGGGTGGCCGCGGCCTCCAAGATCCGAGAGATCCTCCATCGCCAGTAATTAGTAGCTATAGATTTCGTGATCCGAGTAACGAAGACGGGAGAGGAGAAGAAAAGGACTAGTAGCTAGCTAGGGCTAAGCACACGAGAGATTTGTTTGCTTCGGCTTTGAGATCTTTTTGCAGTACTACAGTACAGTATAGTAAAGTGGAATTTCGGGATAAATAAAAGGAGAGGAACAGGAAGAGTGGAGACGAAAAGGAGGTCCACACCGTGGCTGTGAGATTCGACTGGCTGTGGCACAGAGATGAGATGAGATCGCATAGAGCTAGAGAGAAGTATAGGGTAGGGGGGTGAAGTAGGAAAAGAAAGGAGAGGCGAGGTCTGGTGGCCGTCATGTCCGACGTCAAATCGGGCAAAAAGCCGGAGAGAGACTAGCGTGAGTTTCACCGGCTAGTGCTTCAGGCTTCACTGCTTCCATGGCGAAATGTGTACTGCCTGGCGCGTGCTGTCGACCTGGAGCACCAGCGGGTGTGATTGCTACGTTTTGGACGTGCTGACAGCGCAACGGCCAGTTGCACCTTCAAAATGATTATTTGCCGCACAGACGCAGGTCTTTTTCTACTCCATCTCTAGTAGGTAACTATAATTAACATTATTTATATCTCCTAGTATATTTGTTAGAGAAATACAGTGCATAAAAATATTGATTTACTCCCCCCTCTCTTTTTATCTAGCATTATTATTTTCCGACATATGCATTTAACTTTAATGTATGTAAAAGAAAACATTTTATATTTATATTATACAATAGATAGATCAATGAATCTATATTTATAATGATTTATTTGGAGAATAAATATTACTAATTTTTTTAATAAACTTAGTCAAAATTAGAAGATGAATTCTATGCCGGTATTTAAATAAGGCCAGAGGGATTACGTATTATAAATTTTATACATATATTTAAAAAATAATAATTTAACTCGTTACAAAAGTAGAAATATAATTATTTTGGAATCAAGAAAGTACATGTTTCATTGTTTCAAAGTATGGAAAAGTCGTCGTCATGGCGCCAAGTGACGCGACGGAGACTTTATCGATTGTTTGATGGTCTGACACTTGGTAAAGAAGGCTTCAGCGGGTCTCTTTGTCAGTTCCTTTGTCGAGAGCTGCAAGAAGCACTCGGCAAACAAGCCCCCTTTGTCAAGTGACCGTTGGACTGACACTCAGCAAAGAAGGCTCTAGTAGGTCCCTTTTTCAATCCCTTTGGCACTCAGCAAAGTGACCGTTGGACTGACACTCAGCAAAGGGAGCTTCTTTGCTGAGTGCCAAGAATATAGCACTTAGCAGAGAAGCTTTACTGGTTTCCAGGTGTGCCTTCTTTATCGAGTGTTATGGTCACGACACTCAACAAAAAAACCTCTTTGCCGAGCGTAACACTCGACAAAGTGATCAGAAAACCTCTTTTTATTTGTTTTTATTATTTCATCCAAACAAACAAAAGATATGTATCATTGACATCACATATATCACAGAATCAATACTTGTATCACCAACACCATATATCTCATAAATATCACCACATCAAACAAGTTTCACAAACATACGTCGCACTAAGTATCTCACAACATCAAGTATTACAACATCAACAAGTTTAACAAACACACATATCACCAACACTAACAAACATAAGTCTCAATCATCACTAAGAGATCATCAACGAGGTGGCCAGCTGGACCGGTTCGACGAAGTGTTGGGTGAAGTGTGAGGGTTGTCCAATGCCACCGATTGTCTCTGCCCAAAGAAAAGATTGCATGTGTGAGACCAGATGAATATATATCACGCGGGACTAAAATTTTGATACTCACAGGAGTATGGAATTGAGCAAGGTCAGTTGTAGGGAACAACGGAGGTGGTAGAGCAAGACCCTATGCGGCGCTAAGGCTCTACATGTACTGTAACATCTTCGCCATCCTCTACTGATCCGCCAAGTGAGTCTCCCGCTCTGCCCTCATCCTCGCCTCAATCTCCATATGTTTCCTACTCTCTTCTTCTAGCCGGGCCTATAATATTTCACCCTAATGTTATAGTAATGCAAAGAGAAGGTATATATAACTGAATGAATGATGAGGCATAGAAGCACTAACATGGAGTTCCTGGATGCGTTGGTGTGAGCTATCCTATCGAGGTCGTATGGCTAGGCTCGTGCTCATCCTTCTTGCTCGCACCTGAGACAGAGTGGGAGCGGAGGATGAGTCGATTGCCTCGTCCGCAATCCAGTACCGCCCATGCATCTTTCCTCCTCTGACCCTCTTCAGGATATCTCTGTTGATGTCCTTGGTCCTCGGATCATATCTGGTCCATGGACCTCCTTTGCCATGGCAGTGTACTCAATGAAGCGATTGTGGACGGCGGGGTTGTTGTACGCCTCGAGCCCATCCTTCGGGTTGTAGGTGACGTCGGACGTCGCCTTGCCCTTGTGGGTCATTGCATATGCCGAGAAGGTGGAGCAAGGCTGGCAACCTTGTACCATTGACTGCGAGAAAACTAACGAGATGGTTAGAAATCACGCGTAATCAAAAGTTGGACTTGATAGTCGCCAAGAGGGGGGTGAATAGGTGAAACATGAAAATTATAAACTTTGAACACGCACTATGTCCGAGGTTAGCGTTAGAATTAAATCAAAGTGCGGAAGATAGTTCTCCTTGCTTAGAGTTGCTGAATCAATGTGGGTAACTTTGGGAGCCAACTCAAATCAATGTGAGCAGGGGAACTTTTAGAGAGAGGAAAGAGGGAAAACAAATCAAGTGAAAATCAACAAGTGAGCACGGTGATTTGTTTACCAAGGTTCGGTTCCAAAGAACCTAGTCCCCTTTGAGGAGGCTACAAAGGCCAGGTCTATTCCAACCCTTTCCCTCTCTCAATCGGTCACACAGACCGATCGAGGCTTCTCCTTAATCACTTGGGTCACTAAGACCCGCAAGGATCACCACACACTTAGGTGTCTCTTGCTAGCTTTACAAAGCATTTAGAGAATACGAATGAAAAGGAGAAAGCAATCCAAGCAACAAGAGCAACAAAAGAATACAAATGATCCTCTTACAAGTCTCTAAGCAATAGAGTCGATTTTGGAGCTTGGAGTGGATTGAATGCTTTGATTGTGTCTTTGGAGTGTTTGCCTTTGCTTTTGCAATGAATGTGAAGTTCAAAAAACTTGGATGGCTTGAATGGAGGTGGTTGGAGGGTATTTATAGCCCCAACCACTATTCAAGCTTTTGTTGTCGATGGCACACCGGACAGTCCGGTGGTGCACCGGACAGGATACCGTTCACTGTCCGGTGCCTACCACGTCAGTAGACCGTTGGGGTTTGGAGCGGTTGACAGTTGAAGTCCTTTGTCTTCTAGCTGCACCGGACAGTCCGGTGGCACACCGGACATGTCTGGTGCGATCTGACCTCGCTGTTCAGACTTCTGACTGCACATTGTTCACTTTTACTGTTCACCCACCGCAGTCGACCGTTGAGCTCAGTTGATCATTGCTCCGTTGGCTCACCGGACAGTCCGGTGAATTATAGCGGAGTGACTTCAGGGAAAACCCGAGAGCGGCCAGTTGATGAGGTGCTCGGCCTGGGCACCGGACAGTGTCTGGTGCACACCGGACAGTGTCCGGTGCGCCACTGGCAGCACCATTGCTAGTCTTTGCTCCAAACTTGGTTGAGTCCCTAACTTAATTTCTTTCTTGGTTTATGTTGTGAAAGGGAAATAGGCTTACACCTTTTCCTAATTGATTTTGGTGGTTGAATTGCCCAACACAAATAATTGGACTAACTAGTTTGCTCTAGATTATAAGTTGTACAGGTGCCAAAGGTTCACAATAGACCAATAAAATGACCAAGAAAGGGTTCAAACAAAGAGAGCCAAAGACAACCGAAGTGTGCCCTAGTCTGGCGCACCGGACTGTCCGGTGTGCCACCGGACAGTGTTCGGTGCACCAGGGAACTCGATGCTGAACTCGCTACCTTCGGGAAAATGGAGGCTGCTCCGCTATAATTCACCGGACCATCCGGTGTATGCACCGGACAGTGTCCGGTGGCACACCGGACTGTCCGGTGTGTCAGTGGAGCAACGGCTACTTCGCGCGCAACGGTCAACTGCAACGCATTTAATGCGCGCCTGCGTGCGCAGAGGTCAGAGCACGCGCAGCAGGCGCACAGGACAGTCTACAGGACTTGTCCGGTGCACCACCGGACAGCCCAGAGGCCCCACCAGTCAGAGCTCCAACGGTCGAACCCTAACGGCCGGGTGACGTGGCTGGCGCACCGGACTGTCCGGTGCGCCCGTCGACAGCAGCCTCCAACCACCCCTCCATTCATTGCATCCAAGTTTTCCACCTTCCAACACATTACAAGAGCTATAGCCTTCAATTCTAGACACAACCAAAGAGATCAAATCCTCTCCCAAGTCCGGAATCACTCCAAATCAATAGTGACTAGAGAGAGCGACATTTGTGTTCATTTGAGCTCTTGCGCTTGGATTGCTTCTTTTCTTTCTCATTCTTTCTTGTGACAAACTCAATTGTAACCGAGGCAAGAGACACCAATTGTGTGGTGGTCCTTGCGGGGACTTAGTGTCCCGTGTGATTGAGAAGAGAAGCTCACTCGGTCTAAGTGACCGTTTGAGAGAGGGAAAGGGTTGAAAGAGACCCAGTCTTTGTGACCACCTCAACGGGGAGTAGGTTTGCAAGAACCGAACCTCGGTAAAACAAATCCTTGTGTCTCACTCTTTATTTGCTTGCGATTTGTTTTTCACCCTCTCTCTCGGACTCGCTTATATTTCTAACGCTAACCCGGCTTGTAGTTGTGATTAACTTTGTAAATTTCAGTTTCGCCCTATTCACCCCCACTCTAGGCGACTTTCAATTGGTATCAAAGCCCGGTGCTTCATTAGAGCCTAACCGCTCGAAGTGATGTCGGGAGATCACACCAAGAAGGAAATGGTGACCGGCGACAAGCCCGCTACAAGCCACGGGAAGGCTCCATCGGGAGAGTCCCGCAACAAAGGGAAGGAGAAGGAATCCTCTTCCCACAAGTCGCATCGGAGTGGCGACAAGAAAAAGAAGATAAGGAAGGTGGTCTACTACGAGACCGATTCTTCATCGCCATCCACCTCCGGCTCCGACGTGCCATCCATAACTTCTAAGCGCCATGAGCGCAAGAAGTATAGTAAGATTCCCCTACACTATCCTCGTATTTCTAAACATACTCCATTACTTTCCGTTCCATTAGGCAAGCCACCAACATTTGACGATGAAGATTATGCTAGGTGGAGTGATATGATGAAATATCACCTAACCTCACTCCACAAAAGTATATGGGATGTTGTTGAGTTTGGAGTACAGGTATCATCCGTAGGGGATGAGGATTACGATGAGGACAAGGTGGCCCAAATCGAGCACTTCAACTCCCAAGCCACCACTATACTCCTCCAATCTCTAAGTCGTGAGGAGTATAACAAGGTGCAAGGATTAAAGAGCGCCAAAGAGGTTTGGGACGTGCTCAAGACCGCGCACGAAGGAGACGAGGTGACCAAGATCACCAAGCGGAAGACGATCGAGGGGGAGCTCGGTCGCTTCATGCTTCACCAAGGAGAGGATCCGCAAGCCATGTACAATCGCTTGAAGACCTTGGTGAACCAAGTGCGCAACCTCGGGAGCACCAAATGGGATGACCATGAGATGGTCAAGGTTATTCTTAGATCCCTCGTTTTTCTTAACCCTACGCAAGTTCAATTAATTCGAGGTGATCCTAGATACAAGCTAATGTCTCCCGAGGAGGTTATAGGGAAGTTTGTAAGCTTTGAGCTAATGATCAAAGGCTCAAAGAAAATCATCGAGCAAGGCACCTCCTCCACGCCCGAGGCACAACCCGTCGCATTCAAGGCAACGGAGGAGATGAAGGAAGAGTCTACACCAAGTAGGCTCCCCATCGACGCCTCAAAGCTCGACAATGAGGAGATGGCTTTAATCATCAAAAGCTTTCGACAAATCCTCAAGCAAAGGAGGGGTAAGGACTACAAACCTCGCTCCAAGAAGGTTTGCTACAAGTGTGGTAAGCCCGGTCACTTTATTGCAAAATGTCCTATTTCTAGTGACAGTGAGAGGGGCGACGACAAGAAGGGGAGAAGAAAAGAAAAGAAGAGGTACCACAAGAAGAAGGGTGGCAATGCCCATATGTGCCGCGAGTGGGACTCCGACGAGAGCTCCACCGACTCCTCCTCCGACGAGGACGCCGCCAACATCACCGTCAACAAGGGACTCCTCTTCCCCAACGTCGGCCACAAGTGCCTCATGGCAAAGGACGGCAAAAGGAAGAAGGTTAAATCTAAATCCTCCACTAAATATGCATCCTCTAGTGATGAAGACAATTCTAGTAATGAGGAGGATAATTTGTTTACTCTTTTTGCTAACCTTAACATGCAACAAAAAGAGAAGTTAAATGAATTGATTAGCGCTATTCATGATAAGGATGAACTCTTGGATAGCCAAGAGGACTTCCTAATTAAGGAAAATAAGAAGCATGTTAAGGTTAAGAATGCTTATGCTCTAGAGATGGAAAAATGTGAAAAATTAACTAGTGAGCTAAGCACTTGCCATGATTTGATTGCCAACCTTAGGAATGAGAATGCTAGATTAATTGCTAAGGTTGATTCAAATGTTTGTGATGACTCATATGCCAATCTTAGAAATGATCATGCTATGTCTATTGCTAAGATTGAAAAATTAAATATTTCTCTCGCTAGCCTTAGAAATGAAAATGAAAAACTAATTGCTAAGGCTAATGAATTGAATGTTTGCAATGCTTCCATTTCCAATCTTAGAGATGAAAATGACATACTACATGCTAAGATTGTTGAATTAAATTCTTGCAAACCCTCTACATCTACCATTAAGCATGTTTCTATTTGCACTAGGTGTAGAGATGTTGACATTGATGCTATTCATGATCACATGATTTTAATTAAACAACAAAATGATCATATAGCAAAATTAGATGCTAAAAAGAATGAAAAATTTAAATTTGCTCGTAGTATGCTTTATAGTGGGAGACGCCCTGGCATCAAGGATGGCATTAGCTTCCAAAGGGGAGACAATGTCAAACTTAATGCCCCTCCTAAAAAATTATCTAACTTTGTTAAGGGCAAGGCTCCCATGCCTCAGGATAACGAGGGTTACATTTTGTACCCTGCTGGTTATCCCGAGCATAAAATTAGGAGAATTCATTCTAGGAAGTCTCACTCTGGCCCTAATCATGCTTTTATGTATAAGGGTGAGACATCTAGCTCTAGGCAATCAACTCGTGCTAAATTGCCTAGAAAGAAAACTCCTAGTGCATCAAATGAACCTAGCATTTCATTTAAAACTTTTGATGCATCTTATGTTTTGACTAACAAATCCGGCAAAGTAGTTGCCAAGTATGTTGGGGACAAACACAAGGGTTCAAAGACTTGTGTTTGGGTACCCAAAGTTCTTGTATCTAATGTCAAAGGACCCAAAACTGTTTGGGTACCTAAAATCAAGAACTAAATTTGTTTTGTAGGTTTATGCATCCGGGGGCTCAAGTTAGATCATCGATAGCGGGTGCACGAACCACATGACAGGGGAGAAGAAGATGTTCTCCTCCTACGAGAAAAACCAAGATCCCCAACGAGCTATCATATTCGGGGATGGAAATCAAGGTTTGGTCAAAGGATTGGGTAAAATTGCTATATCACCTGACCATTCTATTTCCAATGTTTTTCTTGTAGATTCTTTAGATTACAGCTTGCTTTCCGTTTCCCAATTATGTAAAATAGGTTACAACTGTCTTTTCACAGATACATGTGTTACTGTCTTTAGAAGAAGTGATGATTCAGTAGCCTTTAAGGGAGTGTTAGAGGGTCAGCTATACTTAGTTGATTTCAATAGAGCTGAACTCGACACTTGCTTAATTGCTAAGACTAACATGGGTTGGCTCTGGCATCGCCGACTAGCCCATGTTGGGATGAAGAATCTTTACAAGCTTCTAGAGGGAGAGCACATTTTGGGACTAACAAATGTGCATTTTGAGAAAGACAGGATCTGTAGCGCATGCCAAGCAGGGAAGCAAGTTGGTGTTCATCATCCACATAAGAACATTTTGACGACTGACAGGCCACTCGAGCTCCTCCACATGGACCTATTCGGCCCGATCGCTTACATAAGCATCGGCGGGAGTAAGTACTGTCTTGTTATTGTGGATGACTATTCTCGCTTCACTTGGGTATTCTTTTTATAGGAGAACACTAGTGGAGATCTTATCATCGATGACGTTCGTATTGCGTCACTGCATGTGTATATATCGTCACAGATAAAGGTTTGTGACGAATTTGTGACGAGTTCGATTTGGTCATAGGGGTCGCGTCACATTTGTTGTGTTGTGACGGACTACCCAGTTTCGTCATCGATGTGTATACATTCTGTGACGAAAGCCGCGTTGTCATGGAAGTGAATTCATTCTATGACGATCAGTTGTGGTCATAGAGGAAGGCACTTTTCCGTCATAATTCGTCGTCTGCCCGAGCAAACTGACGGCGTTGTTAACGCCGTTTTGTTTCTGTGACGGTACGGTATCGTCACAGATAGAGCCGTTGTTTGGTCATTAACAGCCGTTTGGAAGGTGCTGATGCGTATGACGTCAGCACTGACGTGGCAGCTGACGTCAGCGCACGTGGCTAGTACAGTGGCAGCTGACGTGGCATATGTTTTATTATATGCCACCAGTTTGGTCACAGATGTGCAGAGAATAATTTAATTGGAAATTGCAAAATATACTAGAACAGAGGAATGAGCACACAATTCCATATTCCATAGATGAATACAACTAGTATTCCAGTGCGCATACAAACTAAGTGGACAACACTAAACTCAGTTCACAGCATCACCACTTGACTTCACATTTTAGTTGAGTTTGCACAAACATAATAGCATATAATCAAAAGTTGACACCCACGAGCAACTAGAGTTTTTGGGTACCCTCATGTCAAAGAACAGGCCAAAAACAGCAGCTCTGACTAGCAGCCCTCATGTCGAAGAAGAGTTACCATGCAAGGACAAGAGCTTCTTGATGAGCACATTGGTCTCCTCCATCTCCTTGCTGTTCTTCTCTGTTATCTTCTTGTACTCCTCCAACTCCCTTTGTGTCCTCGCCTGCTGTTCCTCAGCTTCTTCACATTTCTTCCTGAGCTGGTCGAGTTCACCTTGAACAGCAGCCGTCGCTTCAGCTGCAAGTTGTTCCCGAAGCTCACTATGATTTGATGATGATGCCTTGGAGGTTGCCGATGTTTTGATGCCGACGCTTTTCAGGAATTGGTGTGAGCTGCTCTGGGACAGCACCTTCGACACAAGGTGCACACTGGATGCTGGCATCTCACCTTCAGCAACAGGTTTAGCCCTCAAAGCCTCCATATGAGACTGAAATATCATGGAAAGAAACAGTAACATGTTAATGCTAATGAGCAACAGCAAGAACCCGGACTAAGTGCCTTCTTTGAATCTCCAAGAACTCCTGCAAATCTTGGCTCTTCTCCATCAGCCTCTGCCGCTGCAAACAGTTCACCGATCATCTCAGGTACTCCATGATCATCATCGTAAACATCATCGTCCACATCCATATGTATCCCAAAGTCATTATCATATCCTTCGACATCCTCCTCTATACCCTCAACTTCTGTATCTGCCGACTCCCCATGATGAATCCACCTCGTGTATGTAGCTGACATTCCATAAATGTGTATATGAGTTTCTACTTCACTCTGAGGTCGCAACCTTTGATTAAGACAATTCACGCACGGACAACGAATGTCTGTGTCTTCTGGGTATCTTTCAGTAACAAAATTCATGAACTCTTCAACTCCTTTCACATATGCAGGTGTGAATTGTTTCCCATAAACCCATCTTCTATCCATCTATTTTGACAATAAATTAAAACTTGCATTAACTCCATAACTATGATTACACTGAACAAAATTGAAAACCACATCAAACACATGCATATATGAAATAAAATTCAAACGCACATAGAACCTTATTGTCAAAAACACAACACATCAAACCTTGTCTTTTCTCCCCTCCCTGCCGCTGTTCTATCCACGCCCGCCGTAGCTATGCGCAAGACGCCGCTGCTTTGCCGCGCCCGAAGCTTCTCTACCTCGCTGTTTGCAGACGACGTCGTTCTTCCAACACAGTTGGATCAATGGATCAGGCGACAAGATCGCTCGTTCGCTGCGACGCTACCCAGTTGCCGATCAAGCGGACGACGACAGACGCCGGCGTCGTTGTGTGCCGTAACCTGACGGCCGATCGCAGAAGCGCAGATCGCAGCAGGAAAAAATCAGAACAGGCGAACCATGCAGATCGCAGAATGGCGGCTGGGAAAACTTGTTAACATAACGACAGATGGGAACACCTGTTAACAGACGGATAGTTTCTTTATATACACGAACAAGTGCGTAGTCTGGTGGTAGCAACGATTTAACGCAAGTCGCAGGTCCCTGGTTCGAAGCTCCGCGGGCGCACCTTTTTTTTGCCAAATAACTAACTGCCGCTTCGTACTGGGCCGGGTCCGCGTCGCCAGGTGGGGGCTGTGTCCCAAAAAACTGCGGCCCATGTAGGCCAAGGAACCCACGCCGTCAAGTGGTGTGTACACGTGGGCCGTTTTTTACTAAAACTCATCTGTGACCAATTTATTTCATCATTACGTCAGCCGATCAAACCAAATTAATCTGTGACGTTCCTTTCATTTTCGTCTATGACGTTCCTTTCATTTTCGTCTTTAATATTGAAGTCTAATCTTCGTCCCTTGTAATTGTTGACGAAGATGTCAATTTGGTCATAGAAATGTATCAATCTGTGACTGAAGTCACCAGCGTCACTAGAAAATCGTCACTGATGATCACATTCTTACTAGTGGAAATCTCAAACCCAAGAGACCTTAAAGGGATTCTTGAGACGGGCTCAAAATGAGTTTGGCTTGAGGATCAAGAAAATTAGAAGTGATAATGGGACGTAGTTCAAGAATTCACAAATTGAAGGCTTCCTTGAGGAGGAGGGCATCAAGCATGAGTTCTCTTCTCCCTACACGCCACAACAAAATGGTGTAGTGGAGAGGAAGAATAGAACTCTATTGGACATGGCAAGAACCATGCTTGATGAGTACAAGACTTCGGATCGGTTTTGGGCCGAGGCGGTCAACACCGCCTGCTATGCCATCAACCGGTTGTATCTACACCGAATCCTCAAGAAGACATCATATGAACTCCTAACCGGTAAAAAGCCCAATGTTTCATATTTTAGAGTCTTTGGTAGCAAATGTTTTATACTTGTTAAAAGAGGTAGAAAGTCCAAATTTGCTCCTAAGGCTGTAGAAGGCTTCTTACTAGGATATGATTCAAACACAAGGGCATATAGAGTCTTTAACAAGTCCACTGGACTAGTTGAAGTTTCTTGTGACATTGTGTTTGATGAGACTAACGGCTCCCAAGTGGAGCAAGTTGATCTTGATGAATTAGATGATGAAGAGGCTCCGTGCATCGCGCTAAGGAACATGTCCATTGGGGATGTGTGTCCTAAGGAATCCGAAGAGCCCATTCAAGCACAAGATCAACCATCCTCCTCCATGCAAGCATCTCCACCAACTCAAGATGAGGATGAGGCTCAAGATGATGAAGAAGAAGATCAAGAAGATGAGCCACCTCAAGACGACGACAATGATCAAGGGGGAGATGCAAATGATCAAGAAAAGGAGGATGAGCAAGTTGCAAGGCCGCCACACCCAAGAGTCCACCAAACAATCCAACGAGATCACCCCGTGAACACCATCCTTGGCGACATTCATAAGGGGGTAACCACTAGATCTCGTGTTGCACATTTTTGTGAGCATTACTCTTTTGTTTCCTCTATTGAGCCACACAGGATAGAGGAAGCACTCCAAGATTCGGATTGGGTGATGGCGATGCAAGAGTGAGAGCACCTAGAGGGGGGGTGAATAGGTGATCCTGTAAAACTTGAAAACTTAAGCCACAAAAACTTGGTTAAGCGTTAGCACAGTAAATGCCAAGTGGCTAGAGAGGAGTCACTACAAAACACAATAACCACAAGAAATCAATCACAGAGATGGCACGGTGGTTATCCCGTGGTTCGGCCAAGACCAACGCTTGCCTACTCCACGTTGTGGTGTCCCAACGGACGAGGGTTGCAATCAACCCCTCTCAAGCGGTCCAAAGACCCACTTGAATACCACGGTGTTTTGCTTGCTTTTTCTCAATCCCGTTTGCGAGGAATCTCCACAACTTGGAGCCTCTCGCCCTTACACTTAAAGTTCACAAAGAAGCACGGAGCAAGGGAGGGATTAGCAACGCACTCAAGACAAGAAATCACAGCAACACCACGCACACAAGTCGCAACGAGAGCTCACAACACAACTCAATGAGTTCACCACTCAACTAGAGCTCTAATTGCTATCGCAAAGAATCAAAGGCGCGGAATCGATGTCTTGGTGCTTAGGAATGTTGTAGGAATGCTTGGTGTGCTCCTCCATGCGCCTAGGGGTCCCTTTTATAGCCCCAAGGCAGCTAGGAACTGTTGAGAGCAATCTAGGAAGGCTGATCTTGCCTTCTGTCGACTGGCGCACCGGACAGTCCGGTGCACACCGGACACTGTCCGGTGCCCGATTTCCTTCCAAAAATGGCACAGTCGACCGTTGGCAGCCTGAGAGCCATTGGCGCACCGGACATGTCCGGTGCACACCGGACAGTCCGGTGCCTCCTTCTAGCCGTTGGCTCGGCCACGTGTCCCGTGCAGATTGCGCGGCCGACCGTTGGCCCGGCCGACCGTTGGCTCACCGGACAGTCCGGTGCACACCGGACAGTCCGGTGAATTATAGCCGTACGTCGCCGATGAATTCCCGAGAGCGACGAGTTCGCTGTGAACGGCCCACCGGACAGTCCGGTGCACCACCGGACAGTCCAGTGAATTATAGCCGTACACCGCCGTCGAAGTCCCAAGAGCAGCCTGTTCGCCAGAGCCAGCCTGGCGCACCGGACACTGTCCGGTGCACCACCGGACAGTCCGGTGCTCCAGACAGAGCAAAGTCTTGGCTGCTCGAGCTAAGGCATTTTCAATTGGATTTTTCCTGTTTCCAGCACTTAGACACAATACATTAGTCTCTAAAACAATGTACTAAGTCTGAGAAACATACCTTTATCCTTGATTTGTACTTTGTCCACCATTTTAACTTAGGCACTTATGTTGGACACTAAATCACCAAAATACTTAGAAATGGCCCAAGGGCACATTTCCCTTTCAATCTCCCCCTTTTTGGTGATTTATGCCAACACAATATAAAGCAAGTAGAACAAATACAAAATCAATTCAAATAAGAACTCAAATTGTTTTGATTCAAATTTGACATATATGGATCACTCTTTGCCACCACTTGGTTTGTTTTTGCAAATCAAACTCAAATTTCTATCTCTAAGTCAAACACACATGTTAAGACATAAAGAGAGTAATTCCAAGAGAAATTGATTCAAGATTTCAAAAACTCCCCTTTTCCCCATAATCAACACTTCTCCCCACAAGAAGCCAACTTTTGATAAGAGAGACAACAAAAGAGTTTTGACAAACCAAAAGCTCTATTCTACTATTTTCAAAATCTCTCAAGTGGTAGCTGATCCATTTATCGCTTTGGCCTTTATTTTCTCCCCCTTTGGCATCAAGCACCAAAATGGGATTAATCTTGGCCCTTTAAACCCATTGCCTCACCAAAATCTTCAAATGAGAACACAAAGGCAATAAGAGTACGTGAGATGAACTTGGAATTTGTTACCCTCTCATCGGAGTGCAGTGGAAGTCTTTCATGGTCCAAGTCCACCTTTCCCTTTCAAACCTCCTTTGAGACTAAATCAAGCAAACTCAAGCAAACAGTTAGTCTCAAAGGGTCAAGTTGTAGCACAGCTCCCCCTAAATATGTGCATCACTTGCAAAAAGGACTTGTGAGGTCCAGGGAGTGTTTGTACAACTTGAGCACCATAAGTAAGCAATGAAATGCATAAGGAACATGATCAAAGGCATAAATACATGTATGCTATGAATCAATCCAAGTTTCGCGAATCTAGGACATTTAGCTCACTACGCAGCCTGCAAAAGGTCTTTTCATCTAAAGGCTTAGTGAAGATATCGGCTAGCTGGTTCTCGGTGCTAACATGAAACACTTCGATATCTCCCTTTTGCTGGTGGTCTCTCAAAAAGTGATGCCGGATGTCAATGTGCTTTGTGCGGCTATGCTCAACAGGATTTTCTGCTATTCGGATAGCACTCTCATTGTCACATAGGAGTGGGACTTTGCTCAGATTGTAGCCAAAGTCCCGGAGAGTTTGCCTCATCCAAAGTAGTTGCGCGCAACACTGTCCTGCGGCAACATACTCGGCCTCAGCGGTGGATAGGGCAACGGAGGTTTGTTTCTTAGAGTTCCACGACACCAGGGACCTTCCTAAGAATTGGCACGTCCCTGATGTACTCTTCCTATCGACCTTACATCCAGCATAGTCGGAGTCTGAGTATCCAATCAAGTCAAAGTTAGACCCCTTTGGATACCAGATCCCGAAGCAAGGCGTAGCCACTAAATATCTTAGAATTCGCTTCACAGCCACTAAGTGACACTCCTTAGGATCGGATTGAAATCTAGCACACATGCATACGCTAAGCATAATATCCGGTCTACTAGCACATAAATAAAGCAAAGAACCTATCATGGACCGGTATGCTTTTTGATCAACGGACTTACCTCCTTTGTTGAGGTCGGTGTGTCCGTCGGTTCCCATCGGAGTCTTTGCGGGCTTGGCGTCCTTCATCCCAAACCGCTTTAACAAATCTTGCGTGTACTTCGTTTGGGAGATGAAGGTGCCGTCCTTGAGTTGCTTCACTTGGAACCCAAGGAAGTAGTTCAACTCGCCCATCATCGACATCTCGAATTTCTGCGTCATCACCCTGCTAAACTCTTCACAAGACTTTTGGTTAGTAGAACCAAATATTATGTCATCGACATAAATTTGGCACACAAAAAGATCACCATCGCATGTCTTAGTGAAAAGAGTTGGATCGGCTTTCCCAACCTTGAAAGCATTAGCAATTAAAAAGTCTCTAAGGCATTCATACCATGCTCTTGGGGCTTGCTTAAGTCCATAGAGCGCCTTAGAGAGCTTACACACGTGGTCGGGGTACCGTTCATCCTCGAAGCCAGGGGGTTGCTCCACGTACACCTCCTCCTTGATCGGCCCGTTGAGGAAAGCGCTCTTCACATCCATTTGGTACAACCTGAAAGAATGGTGAGCGGCATATGCTAGCAAAATATGAATTAATTCTAGCCTAGCCACAGGAGCAAAAGTCTCCTTAAAGTCCAAACCTGCGACTTGGGCATAACCTTTTGCCACAAGTCGATCCTTGTTCCTTGTCACCACCCCGTGCTCGTCCTGTTTGTTGCAGAACACCCACTTGGTTCCCACAACATTTTGCTTGGGGCGAGGCACCAGTGTCCAAACTTCATTGCGCTTGAAGTTGTTGAGTTCCTCCTGCATGGCCAACACCCAGTCCGGATCCAGCAAGGCCTCTTCTACCCTGAAAGACTCAATAGAAGAGACAAAGGAGTAATGCTCACAGAAATTAACTAATCTTGAACGAGTAGTTACTCCCTTGCTAATATCACCCAAAATTTGGTCAATGGGATGATCCCTTTGGATCGTCGCTCGAACTTGGGTTGGAGGTGCCTGAGGTGCTTCTTCCTCTTCAATTTGAACATCATGTGCTCCCCCTTGATCATGCGCCTCCACTTGAGGTACTTGTTCGTCATCTTGGGTTGGGGGATGCACCATAGTTGAGGAAGACGGTTGATCTTGCTCCAATTGTTCCTGAGGCCGTACATCTCCAATCGCCATGGTGCGTATCGCGGCCGTTGGAACGTCTTCTTCATCTACATCATCAAGATCAACAACTTCCTCTCTTGGAGAGCCATTAGTCTCATCAAATACAACGTCGCTAGAGACTTCAACCAAACCCGATGATTTGTTGAAGACCCTATATGCCTTTGTATTTGAGTCATAACCTAATAAAAACCCTTCTACAGCTTTGGGAGCAAATTTAGAGGTTCTACCTTTCTTCACAAGAATATAACACTTGCTCCCAAATATACGAAAATAAGACACATTGGGTTTGTTACCAGTTAGCAGCTCGTATGAAGTCTTCTTGAGGAGGCGGTGAAGATAGACCCTGTTGATGGCGTGGCAAGCCGTGTTCACGGCTTCCGACCAAAAGCGCTCGGGGGTCTTGAACTCTCCAAGCATAGTCCTCGCCATATCTATGAGCGTCATGTTCTTCCTCTCTACCACACCATTTTGCTGAGGTGTGTAGGGAGCGGAGAACTCGTGCTTGATCCCCTCCTCCTCAAGGAACTCCTCCACTTGAAGATTCTTGAATTCGGACCCATTGTCGCTCCTTATCTTCTTCACCTTGAGCTCAAACTCATTTTGAGCTCTCCTGAGGAAGCGCTTAAGGGTCCCTTGGGTTTTAGACTTATTCTGCAAAAAGAACACCCAAGTGAAGCGGGAAAAGTCATCAACAATAACTAGACCATACTTACTTCCTCCTATGCTCAGATAGGCGACGGGTCCGAAGAGGTCCATATGCAGCAGCTCCAGAGGTCTTGAAGTAGTCATCACATTCTTGCTGTGATGTGCTCCTCCCACTTGTTTACCTGCTTGACAAGCTGCACAAGGTCTATCTTTTTCGAAATGCACGTTAGTCAAACCTATCACGTGTTCTCCCTTTAGAAGCTTGTGAAGGTTCTTCATCCCCACATGTGCTAAGCGGCGATGCCACAGCCAGCCCATGCTAGTCTTAGCAATTAAGCATGCATCTAGACCGACCTCCTCTTTTGCAAAATCAACTAAATAAAGTTTGCCGTCTAGTACACCCTTAAAAGCTAGTGAACCATCACATCTTCTAAAGACAGACACATCTACATTTGTAAATAGACAATTATATCCCATATTACATAATTGACTGACAGATAGTAAGTTATATCCAAGAGACTCATCTAGAAACACATTAGAGATAGAGTGCTCATTTGATATTGCAATCTTGCCTAAACCTTTCACCTTGCCTTGGTTCCCATCACCGAATATGATTGAATCTTGGGAATCCTTATTCTTGACGTAGGAGGTGAACATCTTCTTTTCCTCCGTCATATGGTTCGTGCATCCGCTGTCGATAATCCAGCTTGAACCCCCGGGTGCATAAACCTGCAAGGCAAATTTAGGCTTGGGTCTTAGGTACCCAACTCTTGTTGGGTCCTACAAGGTTAGTCAAAATTGTCTTAGGGACCCAAATGCAAGTTTTATCACCCTTGCATTTTGCCCCTAATTTCCTAGCAACTATCTTCCTATCCTTTCTACAAATAGCAAAGGAAGCATTTAAAGCATGATAAATTGTAGAGGGTTCATTCATAACTTTCCTAGGAACATGAACAATATTCTTTCTAGGCACATGATGAATATTTTTCCTAGGCATATCTCTACCATGCATATAGGAAGAACTGGGAGCAAACATAGCATAAGAATCATAGGCATGTGAATCAAAAGCATTACAACTCCTATGAGACTGTCTTCTATCATTGTACATAAAAGCATGGTTCTTTTTAGTACTACTTGCCATAGGGGCCTTCCCTTTCTCCTTGGCGGAGATGGGAGCCTTATGGCTTGTTAAGTTCTTGGCTTCCCTCTTGAAGCCAAGCCCATCCTTAATTGAGGGGTGTCTACCAATCGTGTAGGCATCCCTAGCAAATTTTAGTTTATCAAAATCACTTTTGCTAGCCTTAAGTTGGGCATTAAGACTAGCCATTTCATCATTTAATTTTGCAATAGAGGCTATGTGTTCACTACAAGCATCAATATCAAAATCTTTACATCTATTGCAAATAACAACATTTTCTACACAAGTTGTTGATTTACTAGCTATTTCTAACTTAGCATTCAAATCATCATTAATGCTCCTTAAGCTAGAAATTGTCTCATGGCAAGAAGATAATTCACAAGAAAGCATTTCGTTTCTCTTAACTTCTAAGGCATGAGATTTTTGTGCTTCTAAAAATTTGTCATGTTCTTCATACAACAAGTCCTCTTGTTTTTCTAAAAGCCTATTCTTATCATTCAAGGCATCAATCAACTCATTAATTTTATCTACCTTGGTTCTATCTAGGCCCTTAAATAAACATGAATAATCTATTTCATCCTCATCACTAGATTCGTCCTCACTTGAAGAAGCATAAGTAGAGTTTCGAGTACATACCTTCTTCTCCCTTGCCATAAGGCATGTGTGATGCTCGTTGGGGAAGAGGGATGACTTGTTGAAGGCGGTGGCGGCGAGTCCTTCATTGTCAGAGTCGGACGAGGAGCAATCCGAATCCCACTCCTTGCCAAGATGTGCCTCGCCCTTTGCCTTCTTATAGTTCTTCTTCTTCTCCCTCTTGTTCCCTTGATCCTGATCACTATCATTGTCGGGACAATTAGCAATAAAATGACCAAGCTTACCGCATTTGAAGCATGAGCGCTTCCCCTTGGCTTTGGTCTTGCTTGGCTGTCCCTTGCGACCCTTGAGCGCCGTCTTGAATCTTTTGATGATGAGGGCCATCTCTTCATCATTAAGTCCGTCCGCCTCAATTTGTGCTACCTTGCTGGGTAACGCCTCCTTGCTCCTTGTTGCTTTGAGAGCAACAGGTTGAGGCTCATTGATTGGACCGTTTAGAGCGTCGTCCACGTACCTCGCCTCCTTGATCATCATTCGCCCGCTTACGAATTTTCCAAGGACTTCTTCGGGCGACATTTTGGTGTACCTGCGATTCTCACGAATATTATTCACCAAATGAGGATCAAGAACGGTAAAGGACCTTAGCATCAGTCGGACGACATCGTGGTCCGTCCATCGCGTGCTTCCGTAGCTCCTTATTTTGTTGATAAGGGTCTTGAGCCGGTTGTATGTTTGTGTCGGCTCCTCGCCCCTTATCATCGCGAATCGTCCAAGCTCGCCCTCCACCAACTCCATCTTGGTGAGCAAGGTGACGTCGTTCCCCTCATGAGAAATCTTGAGGGTGTCCCAGATCTGCTTGGCATTGTCCAAGCCGCTCACTTTATGGTACTCGTCCCTGCACAAGGAGGCTAACAACACAGTAGTAGCTTGTGCATTTCTATGAATTTGTTCATTAATAAAAATGGGACTATCCGAGCTATCAAACTTCATTCCATTCTCAACAATCTCCCATATGCTTGGATGGAGAGAGAATAGGTGACTACGCATTTTGTGGCTCCAAAATCCGTAGTCCTCCCCATCAAAGTGTGGAGGCTTGCCGAGAGGAATGGAGAGCAAATGTGAATTTGAACTTTGCAGAATACGAGAGTAGTCAAAAGAAAAGTTCGAATTAACCGGTTTCCTTCTCTCGTAGTCGTTGTGGTCGTCGTCCTTTTGGGAAGAAGTAGACTCATCGCTGTCGTCGTAGTAGACGATCTCCTTGATGCGCCTTGTCTTCTTCTTCTTCCCATCTTTCCGTCTATGGCCCGAGCCCGAGTCGGTAGGCTTGTCATCCTTCGGCTCGTTGAGGAAAGATTCCTTCTCTTTATCGTTGATCACGATACCCTTCCCCTTAGGATCCATCTCTTCGGGCGGTTAGCTCCGATACCAATTGAGAGCACCTAGAGGGGGGGGGGGTGAATAGGTGATCCTGTAAAACTTGAAAACTTAAGCCACAAAAACTTGGTTAAGCGTTAGCACAGTAAATGCCAAGTGGCTAGAGAGGAGTCACTACAAAACACAATAACCACAAGAAATCAATCACAGAGATGGCACGGTGGTTATCCCGTGGTTCGGCCAAGACCAACGCTTGCCTACTCCACGTTGTGGCGTCCCAATGGACGAGGGTTGCAATCAACCCCTCTCAAGCGGTCCAAAGACCCACTTGAATACCACAGTGTTTTGCTTGCTTTTTCTCAATCCCGTTTGCGAGGAATCTCCACAACTTGGAGCCTCTCACCCTTACACTTAAAGTTCACAAAGAAGCACGGAGCAAGGGAGGGATTAGCAACACACTCAAGACAAGAAATCACAGCAACACCACACACACAAGTCGCAACGAGAGCTCACAACACAACTCAATGAGTTCACCACTCAACTAGAGCTCTAATTGCTATCGCAAAGAATCAAAGGCGCGGAATCGATGTCTTGGTGCTTAGGAATGTTGTAGGAATGCTTGGTGTGCTCCTCCATGCGCCTAGGGGTCCCTTCTATAGCCCCAAGGCAGCTAGGAGCCGTTGAGAGCAATCTAGGAAGGCTGATCTTGCCTTCTGTCGACTGGCGCACCAGACAGTCCGGTGCACACCGGACACTGTCCGGTGCCCGATTTCCTTCCAAAAATGGCACAGTCAACCGTTGGCAGCCTGAGAGCCGTTGGCGCACCGGACATGTCCGGTGCACACCGGACAGTCCGGTGCCTCCTTCTAGCCGTTGGCTCGGCCACGTGTCCCGCGCAGATTGCGCGGCCGACCGTTGGCCCGGCCGACCGTTGGCTCACCGGACAGTCCGGTGCACACCGGACAGTCCGGTGAATTATAGCCGTACGTCGCCGATGAATTCCCGAGAGCGACGAGTTCGCTGTGAACGGCCCACCGGACAGTCCGGTGAATTATAGTCGTACACCGCCGTCGAAGTCCCGAGAGCAGCCTGTTCGCCAGAGCCAGCCTGGCGCACCGGACACTGTCCGGTGCACCACCGGACAGTCCGGTGCTCCAGACAGAGCAAAGTCTTGGCTGCTCGAGCTAAGGCATTTTCAATTGGATTTTTCCTGTTTCCAGCACTTAGACACAATACATTAGTCTCTAAAACAATGTACTAAGTCTGAGAAACATACCTTTATCCTTGATTTGTACTTTGTCCACCATTTTAACTTAGGCACTTGTGTTGGACACTAAATCACCAAAATACTTAGAAATGGCCCAAGGGCACATTTCCCTTTCAAAGAGGAGCTCAACAACTTCACGAGGAATGAGGTATGGCATTTAGTTCCACGTCCTAACCAAAATGTTGTAGGAACCAGGTGGGTCTTCCGCAACAAGCAAGATGAGCATGGTGTGGTGACAAGGAACAAAGCCCGACTTGTGGCCAAGGGATATTCACAAGTCGAAGGTTTGGACTTCGGTGAAACCTATGCACCCGTAGCTAGGCTTGAGTCAATTCGCATTTTACTTGCCTATGCTACTTACCATGGCTTCAAGCTTTATCAAATGGACGTGAAAAGTGCCTTCCTCAATGGACCAATCAAGGAAGAGGTCTATGTTGAGCAACCTCTCGGCTTTGAAAACAGTGAGTATCCTAACCATGTTTATAGACTCTCTAAGGCGCTTTATAGGCTCAAGCAAGCCCTAAGAGCATGGTATGAATGCCTAAGAGATTTTCTTATTGCTAATGGATTCAAAGTCGGAAAAGCCGATCCTACACTCTTTACTAAAACACTTGCAAATGATTTGTTTGTATGCCAAATTTATGTTGATGATATCATATTTGGGTCTACTAACGAATCTACTTGTGAAGAGTTTAGTAGGATCATGACACAGAAATTCGAGATGTCAATGATGGGGGAGTTGAAGTATTTCTTTGGATTTCAAGTAAAGCAACTCCAAGAGGGCACCTTCATTAGCCAAACGAAGTACATTCAAGACATTCTAACTGAGTTTGGGATGAAGGACGCCAAGCCCATCAAGACACTCATGGGAACTAATGGGCATCTCGACCTCGACACGGGAGGTAAATCCGTAGATTAAAAGGTATACCGGTCGATGATAGGTTTCTTACTCTACTTATGTGCTTCACGACCGGATATTATGCTTTCCGTATGCATGTGTGCAAGATTCCAAGCCGATCCTAAGGAAGCTCACCTTAGGGCCATAAAACGAATCTTGAGATATTTAGTTTATACTCCTAAGTTTGGCCTTTGGTACCCCAGGGGATCCACATTTGATTTAATTGGTTATTCCGATGCCGATTGGGCAGGGTGTAAAATTAATAGAAAGAGCACATCGGGGACTTGCCAGTTCTTGGGAAGATCTCTGGTGTCTTGGGCTTCAAAGAAGCAAAATTCTGTGGCTCTTTCAACCGCCGAAGCCGAGTATATTGCCGCAGGCCATTGTTGCGCGCAATTGCTTTGGATGAGGCAAACCCTTAGGGACTATGGTTACAAATTAACCAAAGTTCCTCTTCTATGTGATAATGAGAGTGCAATCCGCATAGCGGATAATCCCGTTGAGCATAGCCGCACTAAACACATAGCCATTCGGTATCATTTTTTAAGGGATCACCAACAAAAGGGGGATATCAAGATTGCATATGTTAGCACCAAAGAACAATTAGCCGATATCTTTACCAAGCCATTAGATGAACAAACTTTTACCAAACTTAGGCATGAGCTAAATATTCTTGATTCTAGGAATTTTTATTGATGTTTTGCACACATAGCTCATATGTATACCTTTGATCATCTCTTTCATGTGCTATGACTAATGTGTTCTTTCAAGTCCATTTCATGCTAAGTCATAGATTGAAAGGTAAAAGGAGTCTTCGGCGAAGACAAGGCTTCCACTCCGCTCCATCGAATCATTCATCCTTCGCCGTCGCTCCGCACAATCTCTCCAACTTTGGTATAATCTTCACTCCTTTACTTCCATCCAAAGGGGGAGAGAGTATTTAAAAAGGGCCTATATTTCACTCAAATATCCGTTTTTGGAGATTCATGCCAAAGGGGGAGAGAGTATTAGCCCAAAGCAAAAGGACCGCACCACCACCAATTTCAAAAAATGTAGTCTTTTATTTGGTATTAAAAGAAGTTTTTCAATTGGTATCTTATTTTGATATAATTTCAAATTGGTATGGCCTCTTCAAAATTAATATCTAAAACCCTCTTGAACACTAAGAGGAGGATTTCATTAAGGGGGAGTTTTGTTTAGTCAAAGGAAAAGCATTTGAAACAGGGGGAGAAAATTTCAAAACTTGAAAATGCTTCTCAAAATCTTATTCATTTACCTTTGACTATTTGCAAAAGAACTTTGAAAAGAATTTCCAAAACTTTTTGCAAAACAAAACATGTGGTGCAAGCGTGGTCCAAAATGTTAATAAGAAGAAAAGCCATCCATGTGCATCTAGTAAGTAATATTTATTGGTTTCATTCCAAGCAACCTTTGCACTTACATTATGCAAACTAGTTCAATTCTGCACTTCTATATTTGCTTTGGTTTGTGTTGGCATCAATCACCAAAAAGGGGGAGATTGAAAGGGAAATAGGCTTACACCTTTTCCTAATAGATTTTGGTGGTTGAATTGCCCAACACAAATAATTAGACTAACTAGTTTGCTCTAGATTATAAGTTTTACAGGTGCCAAAGGTTCACAATAGACCAATAAAATGACCAAGAAAGGGTTCAAACAAAGAGAGCCAAAGACAACCGAAGTGTGCCCTGGTCTGGCGCACCGGACTGTCTGGGGTGCCACCGGACAGTGTCCGGTGCACCAGGGATCTCGACGCTGAACTCGCTACCTTCGGGAAAATGGAGGCCGCTCCGCTATAATTCACCGGACCGTCCGGTGGCACACCGGACTGTCCGGTGTGTTAGTGGAGCAACGACTACTTCGCGCGCAACGGTCGACTGCAACGCATTTAATGCGCGCCTGCGCGCGCAGAGGTCAGAGCAGGCGCACAGGACAGTCTACAGGACTTGTCCGGTGCACCACCGGACAGCCTAGAGGCCCCACCAGTCAGAGCTCCAACGGTCGAACCCTAACGGCCGGGTGACGTGGCTGGCGCACCGGACAGTGTCCGGTGGCGCACCGGACTCTCCGGTGCGCCCATCGAAAGCAGCCTCCACCAAACGGCTAGTTTGGTGGTTGGGGCTATAAATACCCCAACCACCCCTCCATTCATTGCATCCAAGTTTTCCACCTTCCAACACATTACAAGAGCTATAGCATTCAATTCTAGACACAACCAAAGAGATCAAATCCTCTCCCAAGTCCGGAATCACTCCAAATCAATAGTGACTAGAGAGAGCGACATTTGTGTTCATTTGAGCTCTTGCGCTTGGATTGCTTCTTTTCTTTCTCATTCTTTCTTGTGACAAACTCAATTGTAACCGAGGCAAGAGACACCAATTGTGTGGTGGTCCTTGCGGGGACTTAGTGTCCCATGTGATTGACAAGAGAAGCTCACTCGGTCTAAGTGACTGTTTGAGAGAGGGAAAGGGTTGAAAGAGACCCGGTCTTTGTGACCACCTCAACGGGGAGTAGGTTTGCAAGAACCGAACCTCGATAAAACAAATCCTTGTGTCTCACTCTTTATTTGCTTGCGATTTGTTTTTCACCCTCTCTCTCTCGGACTTGCTTATATTTCTAACGCTAACCTGGCTTGTAGTTGTGATTAACTTTGTAAATTTCAGTTTCGCCCTATTCACCCCCCTCTAGGCGACTTTCATGTTGAACCTTATGCACCTGAGATAAATGACAACTAGGCAAACTAGTTAGTCCACATGGTTTGTGATGTACGTCAAACACCAAAATTGATTATAGGAAATGTTTTAAGCTCATTTCCCTTTCAATCTCCCCCTTTTGGTGATTGATGCCAACACAAACCAAAGCAAATATAGAGTGTAAAAATATAACTAGTTTGCAATTATGACAGATGTGCATAAGTTGCTTAGATTTAAACCAATTGAGAGGATTTCTACATATGTCTAAGTAAATGTGATTGCTTTCTTCTATTATAACATTTTGGACCACATTTGTACCACTTAGTTTGTTTTTTTCAAATCTTTTGGAAATGTCTTTTCAAATTTTTTTGCAAATAGCCAGTGATATAAGAATATGATTTCAAAAGCATTTATCAAGATTTTGAAAGTTCTCTCCCTGTTTCAAATGCTTTTTCTTTGGCTAAATAAAAGCTTCCCTTAAAAAGTTCTCCCCTTAGCTATCAAAAGGTTTTTTAATTCCCTTTGTGAAGTGGTTTTTGAAAAAAAATTGAAAATAGGTGGTGGTACGGTCCTTTTGCTTTGGGCCTTTAATTCTCCCCCTTTGGCATTAATTGCCAAAAATGAAGAACTTAAGAGGCCTTTTAATTCTCCCACCTTGGGGCCTATTTTCTCCCCCTTTGGAAAATAAAGGATATAAGTGAAAGTTTATACCAAATGGAAGTTTATGAGTAAGGCAAAGGATAAATGATACCGACAGAGTTGGAGTGGAAGCCTTGCCTTTGCCGAATTACTCCATTTCCCTTTCAATCTAAGACTAATCATAGAGATACTCATGGAAGTATATTAGTCTTAGCCTTGGCACAAGAAAAAAAAGAAATGTGCATGTGTACCAAATGAAAGAGACATGATCATAGGTATATAAATGAGCAAAGTGTGTAATGTTTTAATCAAAGTTCCGAGAATCAAGTATATTTAGCTCATTCCTAAGCTTGCTAAAGTTCTTTTCATCTAGTGGCTTGGTAAAGATATCAGCTAATTGGTTGTGGGTGTTGACATAAGCAATTTCGATATCCCCTTTTATTGGTGATCTCTCAAAAAAGTGATACTGGATGTCTATGTGCTTAGTGTGGTTGTGTTCAACGGGATTATCCGCCATGCGGATTGCACTCTCATTATCACATAGGAGAGGGACTTTGCTCAATTTGTAGCCATAGTCCCTAAGTGTTTGCCTCATCTAAAGTAATTGCGCACAACAATGTCCTGCGGCAATATACTCGGCTTCGGCGTTGGATAAAGCTACTGAGTTTTGTTTCTTTGAAGCTCAAGACACCAGAGATCTTCCCAGAAACTAACAAGTCCCTGATGTGCAATTCCTGTCAATTTTACATTCGGTATAATCGGCATCGGAATACCCAATTAGATCAAAGGTAGATCCCTTGGGGTACCATAGCCCAAACTTAGGAGCGTAAACTAAATATCTCATGATTCTTTTCACGGCTCTAAGGTGAACTTCCTTAGGATTTGCCTGGAACCTTGCACACATGCATACAAAAAGCATTATATCCGGTCGTGAAACACATAAATAGAGTAAAGACCCTATCATCGACCGGTATACCTTTTGATCTACTGATTTACCTTCCATGTCGAGGTCGAGATGTCCATTGGTTCCCATGGGTGTTTTGATGGGTTTGGCATTCTTCATTCCAAACTTCTTGAGAATATCTTGTATGTACTTAGTTTGGCTGATGAAGATTCCCTCTTGGAGTTGCTTGATTTGAAATCCAAGAAAATACTTCAACTCTCCCATCATTGACATCTCGAATTCCTGTATCATAATCCTGCTAAACTATTCACAAGATGACTTATTAGTAGACCCAAAGATGATATCATCAACATAAATTTGGCATATAAACAAGTCCTTAGCATTTGTTTTAGTGAAGAGAGTAGGGTCAGCTTTACCAACTTTGAAGCCATTAGTGATAAGAAAGTCTCTCAGGCATTCATACCATGCTCTTGGGGCTAGCTTGAGCCTATAAAACGCCTTTGAGAGCTTATAAACATGGTTAGGATACTCACTATCTTCAAAGCCGGGAGGTTGCTCAACATATACCTCTTCCTTGATAGGGCCATTGAGGAAGGCACTCTTCACGTCCATTCGATACAACTTAAAACCATGGTAAGTAGCATAGGCAAGTAATATACGAATTGACTCAAGCCTAGCTACGGGTGCATAGGTTTTATCAAAATCCAAACCTTCGACTTGTGAATAACCTTTAGCAACAAGTCGGACTTTGTTCCTTATCACCACACATGCTCGTCTTGTTTGTTGCGGAATACCCACTTGGTACCTACAACATTTTGGTTAGGACGTGGAACTAAATGTCATACCTCATTCCTCATGAAGTTGTTGAGCTCCTCTTGCATTGCCACCACCGAGTCTGGATCTCTTAGTGCATCCTCTATCCTATATGGCTCAATAGAAGACACAAAAGAGTAATGTTCACAAAAATGAGCAACTCGAGATCTAGTGGTTACCCCCTTGTGGATGTCACCAAGAATGGAGTTGACGAGGTGATCTCTTTGAATTGCTTGGTGGACTCTTGGGTGTGGCGGTCTTTGATCCTGGATCTCTTGATCATCTTCCTTGTCTTCATTATCTTCATCTCCCCCTTGGTCAATGTCCTCCTCTTGAGGTGGCTCATCATCTTGATCTTCTTCTTCTTGAGCCTTATCCTCATCTTGAGTTGGTGGAGATGCTTATATGGAAGATGATGGTTGATATTGTGTTTGTGCGGACTCTTCGGACTCTTTTGGACACACATCCCCAATGGACATGTTTCTTAGTGCGACACATGGAGCCTCTTCATCATCTAATTCATCAAGATCAACTTGATCCACTTAAGAGCCATTAGTTTTGTCAAATACAATGTCACAAGAAACTTCAACTAATCTAGTGTACTTGTTGAAGACTTTATATGCCCTTGTGTCTGAGTCATAGCCAAGTAAAAAGCCTTCTACTGCTTTAGGAGCAAATTTAGAATTTCTACCTCTCTTAATAATAATAAAGCATTTTCTCCCAAAAACTCTAAAATAAGAAACATTGGGCTTTTTACTGGTGAGGAGTCTATATGATGTTTTCTTAAGGATTCAGTGAAGGTAGAGCCGGTTGAGTAGCAGGCGGTGTTAATCGCCTCCGCCCAAAACCGATCCGGAGTCTTGTACTCATCAAACATGGTTCTTGCCATATCCAAAAGAGTTCTATTCTTCCTCTCCACTACACCATTTTGTTGAGGAGTGTAGGGAGAAGTGAACTCATGCTTGATGCCCTCCTCCTCAAGAAATCCTTCAATTTGAGAGTTCTTGAACTCCGTTCCATTATCGCTTCTAATGTTCTTGATTCTCAATCCCAACTCATTTTGAGCTTGTCTTAAGAATCTCTTTAAGTTCTCTTGGGTTTGAGATTTTTCCTGCAAAAAGAATACCCAAGTGAAGCGAGAATAATCATCCACAATAACAAGACAATACTTACTCCCTCCGATGCTTATATAAGCGATCGGGCTGAATAGATCCATGTGGAGTAGCTCAAGTGGCCTGTCGATCGTCATGATGTTCTTGTGTGGATGATGAGCTCCAACTTGCTTCCCTGCTTGGCAAGCGCTACAAATCATGTCTTTCTCAAAATGAATATTTGTTAGTCCTAAAATGTGCTCTCCCTTTAGAAGTTTGTGAAGATTCTTCATTCCAACATGGGCAAGTCGGCGATGCCAGAGCCAGCCCATATTGGTCTTAGCAATTAAGCAAGTGTCTAGTTTAGCATTGTTATCATTAAAATCAACCAAATAAAGCTGACCATCTAACACTCCCTTAAAGCTATTAAATCATCACTTCTTCTAAAGACAGTAACAACTATATCAGTAAAGAGAAAGGTGTAGCCCATTTTGCATAATTGAGAAACAGAAAACAAGTTGTAATCTAAAGAATCTATAAGAAAAACATTGGAAATGAATGGTCGGGAGATATAGCAATTTTACCCAATCCTTTGACCAAACCTTGATTTCCATCCCCGAATGTAATTGTTTTTTTGGGGATCTTCATTTTTCTCATATGAGGAGAACATCCTTTTCTCCCTTGTCATGTGGTTTGTGCACCCGCTATCGATTATCCAACTTGACCCGCCGGATGCATAAACCTACAAAACAAATTTAGGTCTTGTTCTTAGGTACCCAAATGGTTTTGGGTCCTTTGACATTATAAACAAGCACCTTGGGTACCCAAACACAAGTCTTGGGACTCTTGTGTTTGCCCCCAACATATTTGGCAACTACTTTGCTTGATTTGTTAGTTAGCACATAAGATGTGAAAGTCACCTAGAGGGGGGGTGAATAGGCAAAACCTAAAATTTACAAACTTTAAGCACGCACTATGGTCGGGGTTAGCGTTAGAATTAAATCGGTGTATGGAAGATAGTTCTCCTTACTTAGAGTTGCTCAATCAATGCGGATAACTTTGGGAGCCAACTCAAATCAATATGAGCAAGTGAACTTTTAGAGAGATGAATGAGGGAAACATCAAGTGAAAAATCAATGCAAGTGAACACGGTGATTTGTTTACCGAGGTTCAGTTCCAAAGAACCTAGTCCCTATTCAGGATGCCACAAAGGTCGGGTCTATTTCAACCCTTTCCCTCTCAATCGATCACACAGAACAGTCAAGGTTCCTCCTTAATCACTTGGGTCACTAAGACCCTGCAAGGATCACCACACACTTAGGTGTCTCTTGCTAGCTTTACAAAGCACCTAGAAGAATTTAGAATGGGAAGGAGAAAGCAATCCAAGCGACAAGAGCAACAAAAGAACACAAAAGATCCTCTCACAAGTCTCTAAGCAATAGAGTTGATTTTGGAGCTTGGAGTGGATTGAATGCTTTAATTGTGTCTTTGGAGTGTTTGCTTTTGCTCTTGCAATGAATGTGAAGTTCAGAAAACTTGGATGGCTTGAATGGAGGTTGTTGGGGGTATTTATAGCCCCAACCACTATTCTAGCAGTTGCTGTCAATGGCGCACCAGACAGGGCACTGTTCACTGTCTGGTGCGTGCCACGTTAGCACGCCATTGGGGTTTGGAGCGGTTGACAGTTGAAGTCTTCTGTCCTCTAGCGGAACCAGACAGTCCAGTGGCACACCGGACATGTTCGGTGCGTTGTGACTTCGCAGCCTGACATCTGACTTCTGTACTGTGCACTGTTGATCTGACATCAGAGTCGACAGTTGCCCTCAGTTGACCGTTGCTCCATTGGCTCATCGGACATGTCCGGTCAACACTGGACAGTCCGGTGAATTATAGCGGAGCGTCCCTTGGAAAAACCCGAGAGTGGCCAGTTCGGGAGGTGCTCAGCCTGGGCACCGGACAGTGTCCAGTGTGCCACTGGCAGCACCATTTCTAATTTTTGCTCCAATCTTTGTTGAGTTCCCAACTTAGTTTCTTTCTTGGTTTATGTTGAAAGACATCTATCTAGGCAAACTAGTTAGACCACGTGGTTTGTGATGGACGTCAAACACCAAAATCGATTACAGGAAATGTTTTAAGTCCATTTCCCTTTCAAGATGCATCAAAAGTTTTAAATGAAATGTTATGCCCATGTGATGCATTGCAGTTTTCTTTTTAGGCATTTTGATATGAGTTGAATGCCTAGAGCTAGAAGCCTCATTACTATACATATAAGCATGATAAGAAATAGTATGAGGTTTTCTAGCATGAATTCTCCTAATCTTATGCCCAGGATAGTTTTCAGGATATAAAATGTAACCCTCTCTATCCTGAACCATGGGAGCCTTACCCTTAACAAAATTAGAGAGTTTGTTCTTGGGGGCATTAAGCTTGATGTTGCTTTGGCTCCCTTGTTGGAAGCCAATGCCATCCTTAATGCCAGGGCGTCTTCCATTATAAAGCATGCTTCGAGCAAATTTAAAATTTTCATTTTCTAGCTCATGCTCGGCAATTTTAGTAGTTAATTTAGCTATGTGATCATTTTGTTCTTTAATCATAATAATTTGATCATTCATAGCATCAATGCTAACATCTCTACATCTAGTACAAATAGTTACATGTTCAACGGTAGATATAGATGGTTTGCAAACATTCAATTCTTCAATCTTAGCAATTAAATTATTGTTCTCAATTCTAAGACAAGAAATTGAATCATTGCACATACTAAGCTCTTTGGATAAATTTTCACATTTTTCTACCTCTAGAGCATAAGCATTTTTTTAATTTAACAAATTTCTTATTTTCCTTAACGAGCAAGTCCTCTTGGCATTCTAAGAGATCATCCTTCTCGTTAATGGATTCTACCAATTCATTTATTTTCTTCTTTTGATCCTTAGTGAGATTAGCAAAAAAGAGAGGTTAAATCATCATTATCATCACTAGAGCTACCCTCATCATCGGAAGTAGTGTATTTGGGGGTATCTCTAGTATGTACCTTCTTTTTTCTTGCCTTCCTTAGCCATTAGGCACTTGTGACCGACATTGGGGAAGAGAAGTCCTTTGTTGACGGTGATGTTGGAGGCGTCCTCGTCGGAGGAGGAGTCGATGGAGCTCTCGTCGAAGTCCCATTCCTGCCCCATGTGCGCCTCGCCACCCTTCTTCTTGTAGTATCTTTTCTTCTCCATCTTTTTCTTCCCCTTCTTATCGTCGTCCCTGTCACTGTCACTTATATATGGACATTTAGCTATAAAGTAACAGGACTTACCACACCTGTATCACACCCTCTTGGAATGGGGCTTATAGTCCTTCCCCTTCCTTTATTTGAGGATTTGTCGAAAGCTCTTAATGATAAGAGCCATCTCCTCGTTGTCGAGCTTAGAGGCATCGATTGGGAGTCTACTTAGTGTAGACTCATCCTTCTTCTCTTTCATTATTTTGAATGCAACGGGTTGCACCTCGGGTGCAGAGATGGTGCCTTGCTACAAGTTGACAATATGTTTGGAGTCTTTGATCATAAGTTCAAAGCTCACAAACTTGTCAATTACCTCCTCGGGAGACATCTGTTTATATCTTGGATCTCCACGGATTAGTTGCACTTGAGTGGGATTATGAAAAACAAGAGATCTAAGAATAACCTTGACCATTTCATGGTCATCCCACTTGGTGCTCCCGAGGTTGCGCACTAGGTTGACCATTGTTTTGAGTCGGTTGTACATTGCTTATGGATCCTCTCCTTTGTTGAGGACGAATCGACCGAGCTCTCCCTCGATTGTCTCACACTTGGTGATCTTGGTCACCTCGTCCCCTTCGTGCGTCGTCTTGAGGACATCCCAAATTTCTTTGGCATTTTTCAACCCTTGCAACTTATTATACTCCTCTCGACATAAGGAGGTGAGGAGTATAGAAGTTGCTTGGGAACTAAAATGCCTAATTTGAGCAGCCTCATCCGAGTCATAGTCCTTGTCGCCCATCTGTGGTGCCTGCGCTCCAAACTCAACAATATCCCATATACTTTCGTGGAGTGAGGTTAGATGGTGCCTCATTTTATCACTCCACATACAATAATCCTCACCATCAAAATATCGTGGTTTACCTAGGGGTACCGAAAGTAAAGAAGCACATTTAGGAATGCGAGGATAGCGTAGAGACATCTTACTATAATTCTTGCGCTCTTGGTGCTTCGAAGTAGTAGACTCGATGCCTGATGTGGAAGGTGATGAAGAGTCGGTCTCGTAGTAGACCACCTTCTTCATTTTCTTTTTCTTTGTGTCACCCTTTCTATGTGACTTGATGGAGGAAGCGGATTCCTCCTTGTGCTTGGAGCGGTTGACCGTTGAAGTCCTTTGTCTTCTAGCTACACCGGACAGTTCGGTGGCACACCGGACATGTTCGGTGCGATCTGACCTCGCTGCTCTAACTTCTAAATGCGCATTGTTCACTTTTACTGTTCACCGCTGTCGACCGTTGAGCTCAGTTGACCGTTGCTTCGTTGGCTCACTGGACATGTCCGGTGCACACCGGACAGTCCGGTGAATTATAGCGGAGCGACTCCAGGGAAAACCCAAGAGCGACCAGTTGATGAGGTGCTCGGCCTGGGCACCGAACAGAGTCCGGTGCGCCACTGGCAGCACCATTGCTAGTCTTTGCTCCAAACTTGGTTGAGTCACCAACTTAATTTCTTTCTTGGTTTATGTTGAACCTTATGCACCTGAGATAAATGACAACTAGGCAAACTAGTTAGTCCACGTGGTTTGTGATGTATGTCAAACACCAAAATCGATTATAGGAAATGTTTTAAGCCCATTTCCCTTTCAGGACTAAATAAAAGATAGCTTGTGTCCATGCTTCTACGTATTTGCCGAAGTTGCGGCTGTCTTGGTGGTGGGAGGGACCTTGCATCAATTGTGCGCTTGAGGATTTGGCACTAGCAATGGATTCTAAGTTCGATAAATACTCGGAGAAGGGCAAGTATAATATGGCACTTGTCGTAGCCACTATACTTGACCCATCAAAGAAGATGGATTTTTTGGACTTCTTTTATGAGAATACGTGTCAACAGTTTATCGACATTCAGATAAACATGTCCTTGGCCAAATAATGGCTCAGCAAGTTTTTTGGTGAATATGCAAAGATTGTTCAAAAAGATACTACAATCTCACCTATTGTTGCTACAAATACTAGTATTTTAGGCTCACTGATTCTTTGAAAAAGAAGGTTGGATAAAGAATTTTCTCAGTGGTCCCAAACAAGAGGAAGACGTCTTGCAAAGTCTGAGCTTGACGCATACTTAGAAGAAGAATTTGTAAGAACAAATGAAAGATTTGAAATTCTAAGTTGGTGGAGGACAAATGCAAACAAATACCCAGGGCTTTCAGCTATAGCGCGTGATTTATTAGCAATACCTTTGAGCACTGTTTCTTCGGAGTTTGATTATAGCGTCGGTGGTCGCATTCTTGTTGATAATTGAAGCTCAATGACACCAGAAACACTTGAATGCCTTGTATGCTGCAAGGATTGGTTGTATGAATACCTAAATATTCAAGGTACTTGATAAGTATGCTAGTAATCACATAGTGTCGGGGACCATAATTAGGGGTACCCTCAAGACGCCTAATTCTCAGCTGGTAACCCCCATCAGCATAAAGCTGCAAAGGCCTGATGGGTTTGATTAAGTCAGGGATCAGTCCATACGAGTGACTTGACCACGCCACGCCCGAGCCTAGCCTCGGGCGAGGGCAGCCGACCCTAAGATGACTCCGTCTCGCCTGAGGTCTCCTCTTTCACGGCAGACGCATCTCCGGCTCGCCCTAGGCCCCGCCTCCGATAAGGAGAAACCCTGACTAAATCACCGCACCAACCGACCGAGTCACCAGGGCGTTTAACGCAAAAGGTAAGACCGACGGGCGACCAGACTTCGCCAGTGGTGCCATAGGAGACTCCGCCCGACCCAGGGCTCGGACTCGGGCTAAGGCCCCGGAAGACGGCGAACTCCGCTCCGCCCGACCCAGGGCTCGGACTCAGGCTAAGGCCTCGGAAGACGGCGAACTCCGCTCCGCCCGACCCAGGGCTCGGACTCAGGCTAAGGCCTCGGAAGACGGCGAACTCCGCTCCGCCCGACCCAGGGCTCGGACTCAGGCTAAGGCCTCGGAAGACGGCGAACTCCGCTCCGCCCGACCCAGGGCTCGGACTCGGGCTAAGGCCCCGGAAGACGGCGACCTCCGCCTCGCCCGAACCAGGGCTCGGACTCCGCCTCGGCCTCAGCCGAATAATCTCCGCCTCGCCCGACCCAGGGCTCGGACTCTGTCTCTGTCTTGCAGGACGGACTCGGCCTCGGCCTCGGAGGAGCCTCCACGACGCCCGACCTAGGATACGAGACCGCCACGTCAACAGGAAGCGTCATCATCGCCCTGCCCTGAGCCGACTTGGGTCGCAGAGAACAAGACCGGCGTCCCATCTAGCCAGCTATGCCAGATAGGCCATGATGGCGCCCCGCTAGATCATGACGACGGCGGCTCCCAGCTCCCTTACGAAAGCAGGAGAACGTCAGCAAGGACCCAGCCACCTCGACAGCTGTCCTCCCGTCCGGCTCCGTTACTCCTCCAACAGCCACGACGCTACACCAACAGGGTGCCAAGATCTCTCCGGCTGCCACCTGGGCATGTACATAGGGCGTTAGCTCTCCCTCGCTAGACATGTAGCGCCTTGCTACACCCCCATCTTGTACACCTGGACCCTCTCCTTACGACTATAAAAGGAAGGGCCAGGGCCTTCTTAGAGAAGGTTGGCCTCGCGAGGACGAAAGGCAGAGGCAGGCGCTCTCTCGGGGCCGCTCTCCCCCTTCACCTCGTGCGGACGCTTGTAACCCCCTACTGCAAGCGCACCCGACCTGGGTGCGGGACAAACACGAAGGCCGTGGGAATTCCTCCGACTCCCTCACGACCCGGCTCCGGCCACCGACTCTCTCCCTCTCTGTTCCCCCTTTCGCGCTCGCTCCACGCGCTCGACCCATCTGGGCTGGGGCACGCGGCACTCTCACTCGTCGGCTCGGGGACCCCCCGGTCTCGAAACGCCGACAGTTGGCGCGCCAGGTAGGGGCACGCTGCGTGTTGACGTTCGATTTCCCGTCAAGCTCCAGATGGGCAGTCTCCAACAACCTCTTCAACCCGGGATGGTGCTCCGTTTCGGGAACCTCGAGTTCATGTCTCTCGATGGCGACTACGACATGATACTCCTTCCACCGCCGCGCGACGACGACATTGGTGGCGGACAGCCCGCCCGCCGGCGGCGGAATCGACGACGTTTTTCCCGCGTTGGGGAAGGACAACGTTCGAGCTCGCCCCATCCTCTCCCTCGCCATCGGAGGAGGAGGAGGCGGGGCAACCGGGGCCGAGCGGGAGGCCGCGCTCCGACGGCTGTCGAGCAAATCGACATCCCCGGCGCCCCAGCGGAGGACACGCCAAGCGTCGCCCTCGCGTTCGAGGCAAACGCGAGCGCCATCCCCCCGCAACACGTCGACCCCGAGCAAGTGGACGACGCCAGCACGCTCACGGAGGGCCTGCAGGACGTCGCCCTCGTACCCAAGACGACGACGCGGTCAGCCCCCGACACGACTTCATCGCTCCTCGTCGACAAAAAGGTACCGACTGCTCCCCATCTTTCGTTATTTCGACTCGGCCTCAGCCCGCCTGGCGACCTCGCTTTGGCGGGCGCTCACATTGAGGCGAGTGCAACCTCTCTGGGGTTTCGTGTGCGGTCGCCTTGGGACCGATTGACGAGCGTCTCGACCTACGGACCCTCTGGGTCCGAGGAAGATGACGACTCCAGCATCTGCTGGGATTTCTCCGGATCTGGCAACCCTAGTGCCATGCGGGACTTTATGACCGCATGTGACTACTGCCTCTCCGACTGTTCCGACGGCAGCCGCAGCCTTGGCGACAAGGACTGCGGCCCGAGTCGCGAATGTTTCCACATCGAGCTAGGGGATCCCTCCGGAGGCGGCTGTCTCGGCATGCCGGAGGATGGTGATCCCCCTAGGCCAGCGCCTCGCGCCGACATCCCGCGGGAGCTAGCTGTGGTCCCCGTTCCGGCGGGGGGTCACGACCCACAGCTCGAGCAAGTCCGCGGGGCGCAGGCCGGGTTCGATGAAGGAGCAGGAGCGCTCGAGGCAATCCGCCAGAACATCGGGCAGGTATGGGCGAGCCAACCCCCGGCCGGAGGAATACGTCACCTGCCCCAAGGTCTCCAGCACCGCATCGCCAACGATGCCAGGGACAAACCGCCACCCGCATCCGGCGGGACTGGCCAGGACCTGGTCGCTGCAGCAATGCTCCTCCGCGTGATGCCGGAGTCATCAACCACCGAGGGTCGGCGAATCCAGGGAGAACTCAAGCATCTCCTGGAAGGCGCTGCGGCCCGGCGGGCCGAGAGCTCTGCCTCCCGCAGGCAGGGATACCCCTCGGAACCTCGTGCTGCGACTTCCCGACTCACGCGGGAAGCCTCGGCCTTCACCGGGTGCACGCGCACCACCGCGCCTGCGGCCCCGGGCCACCTCGGCGTCGAGCACCCTCATCGCGACCGTCGGGCACGCCTCGACGAAAGGGTGCGCCGAGGCTACCACCCCAGGCGTGGGGGACGTTACGACAGCGGGGAGGATCGGAGTCCCTCGCCCGAACCACCCGGTCCGCAGGTCTTTAGCCGAGCCATTCGGCGGGCGCCGTTTCCGCCCCGATTCCGACCCCCGACTACTATCACGAAGTACTCAGGGGAAACGAGGCCGGAATTGTGGCTTGCGGACTACCGCCTGGCCTGTCAGCTGGGTGGGACGGACGATGACAACCTCATCATCCGAAACCTCCCCCTGTTCCTCTCCGACACCGCTCGTGCCTGGTTGGAGCACCTGCCCCCGGGGCAGATTTCCAACTGGGAGGATCTGGTCCAGGCTTTCGCCGGGAATTTCCAGGGCACGTACGTGCGCCCCGGGAATTCCTGGGACCTCCGAAGCTGTCGGCAACTGCCGGGAGAGTCCCTTCGGGACTACATCCGGCGGTTCTCGAAGCAGCGCACCGAGCTGCCCCAACATCACCGACTCCGATGTCATCGGCGCGTTCCTCGCCGGCACCACCTGCCGCGACCTGGTGAGCAAGCTGGGTCGCAAGACCCCCACCAGGGCGAGCGAGCTGATGGACATCGCCACCAAGTTCGCCTCCGGCCAGGAGGCGGTAGAGGCCATCTTCCGAAAGGACAAGCAGCCCCAGGGCCGCCCGTCGGAAGATGCTCCCGAGGCGTCCACTCCGCGCGGCGCCAAGAAGAGAGGCAGGAGGAAGTCGCAAGCGAAACGCGACGTTCCCGATGCAGACCTTGTCGCCGCCGCCGAGCGCAAGAACCCTCGGAAGCCCCCCGGAGGTGCAAACCTCTTCGACAAGGCACTCAAGGAGACGTGCCCCTACCATCAGGGGCCCGTCAAGCATACTCTCGAAGAGTGCGTCATGCTTCGGCGTCACTTCCATCGGGCCGGGCCACCCGCAGAGGGTGGCAGCGCTCACGACGACGACAAAAGGGAGGATCGCCAAGCAGGAGAGTTCCTAGAGGTCCGCGATTGCTTCATGATCTACGGAGGGCATGCGGCAAATGCCTCGGCTCGGCATCGTAAGCAAGAGCGTCGGGAGGTCTGCTCGGTGAAGGTGGCGGCGCCAGTCTACCTAGACTGGTCCGACAAGCCCATCACCTTCGACCGGGACGACCACCCCGACCACGTGCCGAGCCCGGGGAAGTACCCGCTCGTCGTCGATCCCGTCATTGGCGACGTCAGGCTCACCAAGGTCCTGATGGACGGAGGCAGCTGCCTCAACATCATCTACGCCGAGACCCTCAGGCTCCTACGCGTCGACCTGTCGTCTGTCCGAGCAGGCGCTGCGCCCTTCCACGGGATCATTCCCGGGAGGCGCGTCCAGCCCCTCGGACAGCTCGACCTCCCTGTCTGCTTCGGAACACCCTCCAACTTCCGAAGGGAGACTTTGACGTTCGAGGTGGTCGGGTTCCGAGGAACCTACCACGCAGTGTTGGGAAGGCCATGCTACGCGAAGTTCATGGCCATCCCCAACTACACCTACCTGAAGCTCAAGATGCCGGGCCCCAACGGGGTCATCACTGTCGGCCCCACGTACAAACACGCCTTCGAATGCGATGTGGAGTGCGTGGAGTACGCCGAGGCCCTCGCCGAGTCCGAGGCCCTCATTGCCGACCTGGAAAGCCTCTCCCGAGAGGTGCCGGACGTGAAGCGGCATGCCGGCAACTTCGAGCCAGCGGAGACGGTTAAGGCCGTCCCTCTCGACCCCAGTGGCAACACCTCCAAGCAGATCCGGATCGGTTCCGGGCTCGACCCCAAATAGGAAGCAGTGCTCGTCGACTTTCTCCGCGCAAACGCCGACGTTTTCGCGTGGAGTCCCTCGGACATGCCCGGCATACCGAGGGAAGTCGCCGAGCACTCGCTGGATATTCGAGCCGGGGCCCGACCGGTCAGACAACCTCTGCGCCGATTCGACGAGGAAAGGCGCAGGGTGATAGGCGAGGAGGTCCACAAGCTGATGGCAGCAGGGTTTATCAAAGAGGTATTCCATCCCGAATGGCTTGCCAACCCTGTGCTTGTGAGGAAAAAAGGGGGGAAGTGGCGGATGTGTGTAGACTACACTGGTCTCAACAAAGCATGTCCGAAGGTCCACGGACCTGGAATACGGCTCCCCGAGGACGAAGGCTTACAACGAAGAAAGCAACCAAGCCAACCGAGAAGACTCGCTGGACCAGCTGGACGAGGCTCGGGACAGAGCCTTACTACACTCGGCGCGGTATCAGCAGTCCCTGAGACGCTACCACGCCCGAGGAGTCCGACCCCGAGAACTCCAGGTGGGCGATCTGGTGCTTCGGCTGCGGCAAGACGCCCGAGGGAGGCACAAGCTCACGCCCCCCTGGGAGGGGCCGTTCATCATCGCCAAAGTTCTGAAGCCCGGAACGTACAAGCTGGCCAACAGTCAAGGCGAGGTCTACGGCAACGCTTGGAACATCCAACAGCTACGTCGCTTCTACCCTTAAGATGTTTCCAAGTTGTTCATATACCTCGCACCCACGCAAAGTTTAGTCAACAAGGAAGGGTCGGCCTCGCCTCGGCAGAGCCCGACCCTCCCTCGGGGGCTAAAAGGGGGTTAACCCCTCTGCGTCAAAATTTTCCTCGAACAAAAAACCTCTTTCACCAGGACATCTTTCGTGCTTTTTGACTACTTCGGAAAGTGGGTCCTGGAAACGACGGGGTACACGTAAGCAGTCAAGGCTGACCGAGCCGAGGGACTCCTACGCCTCCGGGATATGGATACCTCACTCATCACCTTCTGCGATAAGTAACTCACGCTCGGATAAAGTGACTCCACGGATCGAATGAGTCTTTACGCACGGAAGCTCTTCTGTTGAAACAGGTCCTTCGAGCCTTCTCGACCGAGTCGGTGACAGGGCCTCATGGATGGGTAAAAGTACGCGTAAGCGGCGAGGCCGACCGAACCGAGCCGAGGGACTCCCACGCCTCCGGGATACGGATACCTCACTCATCACCTCCCGCGAGAAGCAACTCTTGCTCGCACTAACATCCCTGCTACCGACAAAAAGTCCAGATACTCGAGACGAGAGGAAAAGAGACACAGCTTTACAACGCAACAAGGGTGTGTGTTCTGGCCTCAACAGCCGCACAAGGCCCGCGCTACAAGACGACTTGACTCTGCAGGCGCGGATCTTGACGATGGAAGAGGGCGACGACACCCTCGGCATCAACAGCACCTTCGGCAAGGCCCGACCTAGCCTCGGGCGGCGACGCGGTCCGAGGGCCTCCGATCCGAAGGACGACGTCGTCACCGCGCTCGAGCAATCTCCGCCAGAGACTTCCCCGAGATCCCGGCCCGAGCGGACGGCTCGGCCGGCCACCTCCGGGGCCTCGGCCGACCACCTTCCGAGGGCGCCAGCTCGGTCCGAGGCCTCGGCTAATCAGCTCCGGCGTCGATCCTGCCAACAGACAACCCGGCTAGGCTCCGGCCAACCAGGTTTCATTTCCGAGCCAACAACGCCGCTGCTTGTGCTGATATCGCTACCCCTGGCCTCGGCTCGTCGAAGAGCGGCCAAGGGGTCTCTTTAACTAAGCTAGAGGAGCCTCGGACAACAGGTCTGACCGAGCCGAGGGATTCCTACGCCTCCGGGATACGGATACCTCACTCGTCACCTGGACACGGGGCGACTCATGCTTGGTGAAGCGATTCAGACAATCGACAGGCGAGTCTTAGTGCTCAGAAATGAGGAAAAAACACGGCTCTGCGCCGGAGCTACATACATGTTCAGGCCCCGAAAGCCGAAAATGAACAAAAAACCCGGCACCCGAAGTGCCACTACAAACGGAACTCTGGTTCCCCCTCCGCAGGTACGAACAACCCCACTCGATGGGGGTAGGCCTGCGGGGCAACAGAAGACCGACGAACGGCATGTCGCCGACCGCCCCGACAGCGGCAACGACGATGAAGACTTCTGCCCCGGGGAGCCGAACAGCAGCAGTGATGGCCTCAGGGCGGATACTGCTGCTAGGGGGCCCCCGCCCTCGCCCAAACTCGAGAGGCAAGGACGGGCAGAAGGCCGTAGAGTTGGAGGTCAGCCCATGGCCAACCTGGGCTGTCGCGCCGGCGGAAGAACCTCTTCCAACTGCCGTGGCGGGAGGCGGCACCGGGAGCGATTCCGAAACTGCTCGGCTCAGAGAGCCGGGCACGGTGCAGCTGTTAGCGCCACGGGCGACTCCCGCCCTTCCCCCCGATCACTGAGGGAAGGAGCGGGCCACCGCCCGCGCAGAGACCGACCCCAACTCGGCACACGCCCCTCCTCAGCCCTGGTGATGAAAATCCTTGAGGCTGAGGAAGGGGCGGATACCGCAGCCCGGCTCGCTTTCCCCCACCATCAAGCCGGAGGTCGCCCTCTTGGGCGATCGCCGGTGGAGGGGTGCAGCCGGGCTGCATGATGAAAATCCTTGAAGCCAAACGATGGCTGAATGGTACCAACTCCCACGGAGTTGCGTCCCTCCAGCGATGGAGCGAAAAGACGGCGGTTTCCCCCCATCCGGGGGCTCGGAAGATGGAAAGACACAATGCATAAGGGAGGTGGGAGACATGGTCACCTCACGAAGAGGGTCGCCCTCCTTTTAAAGGCAACTCCCCTTGCTTGCGCCCTCAACCGTCACGGGCTGAGTCTTCTCCAACACGCCTCCAAGGTCCTCCCCTGCGACACGGGGGCTGGGGCCCGCCTGTCATGCAGACCGACTCCAAGCAGAGAAAGCCGAACCGCCGCGCGCGACGCACGCAACCGCCCAGCGGTTACAAGTAACCCTCCACTTTTGCCCAGACCAACGGGCAAAAGGGGCGAGCGGCCATGCAGGCGGCATGCAACCGCGCCAAGTGGACGCGCCTCTCCGACTCCTGACAGGCCAGCGCGACAGCTCAAGCCCACGCGTCGTTCAACTGGCGCGCCGGGCGCTGCATGCGAACCGCCGCGCCTCTCGCTCCACCGCCGCACCTCCTCGATTGCGGAACCGATACCGCGACTCGAGGCCGCCCAGCCTGCGATCCAGCGGCGCCAGCCTGGCGCAGCGGTCAAACGCGGTCAAAAATGGGCCGGCAGTAATGACGGTGGTAGGCGCGCGAGGGCAGCGGTCACGCCATCGGCCAGGCTCACGTCCCATCCGGAGGCAGCAAGAGAACCCCCTCTCACGGCGTGAAGACGACGCGCCCGTGACTCGTACCTTGAACGGCTCGCGCACGCGCAACGGCAGCTTCACCGACCGCTTACCCCGGCGCATTAACTCCGCGGCGAAATAGGTGACGTTTCTGGCAGGGGCAGCTGGCGACGCTTCGCCTCCGCCAAAACGGCCACGCCGAAAAAGGTACGCCACGAAGTTCAATTTCGAATCCTTTTTCCCTTTTCCTTCTTTCTCTATCTCTTGCAACAGGGACCGAGAAGGGGGATAACCCCAAAGGGATCCTTCCCCGTGAAGGAACTAGGCTCCGAGCCTCCCTACTGATCAGGGGTTCGAAGGCTGGCCCCCCGAAGGGTTCAACAGCCGCCTCAGATCGCGTGGGCCCGACACCCACTACTGGTCAGGGGTTCGAAGGTCGGCCCCCGAAAGGTTCCACGACCGCCTCAGGCTACTCGGGCTCCGTGCCCCCTACTGATCAGGGGTTCGAAGGCTGGCCTGTCGAAGGGTTCACAGCCGCCTCAGACGCCGAGCGAGGGATGACCAGGGGTACGTTCGATACATAACCAAGGCTCGGGCTGCGCTCCCGAGGTACCCTAGGACATTTCCGAGACCAGCGGGAACGACTCTGTAACGGAATCCCATCGGAGGGAGGCAACGAGCCCTCGGACCCCGTCGCCAGGGGACCGGGTCCGGCAGATCACCCGCAGGTACTTTTGGGCGTGCCTCCGGGCCCCTAGCCGACCCCCAACGAACGGGGCACGGACGTCCACTCGGATTACCCGATTGCAGCTCACCGGAGACACCATGTTCGGTGCCCATCGAGGGTAACATGGCGCACTCCCCCCCTCCTCCTTGCGGAAAGGCGACGTAGGGGCGTATATAAAAAGTCGAGTCTGTCCCTGATCGTCCTCTCGCTCCGTGCGAGGGCTCGGGGGCTGCTCTCGCAAACCCGGCTCCGGCCGAACCGTTGACAGCGTCAACATACCAGCCCGAGAACTTGGGCCCCAACAGTGCACCTGGGTTACGCCCTGCTCGCATGAGGGAACCGCCAGACCAGCCGAAGCATTGCGCAAGGCATTAAGACCTCGAAGGAGTGAAACCACTCCTCCGAGGCCTCGGGGGCTACACCCGGCGGGTGCGCTCGCGCGCACCCACCGGAACAAAGTACCTCCGAGAAAGGCTGGTCCCCTTGCAAAAAAGTGCGATGCAAGCCTCCAAGCGAGTGTTAACACTCTCTTCGAGGCTCGGGGGCTACTGTCGGGGACCATAATTAGGGGTACCCTCAAGACGCCTAATTCTCAGCTGGTAACCCCCATCAGCATAAAGCTGCAAAGGCCTGATGGGTTTGATTAAGTCAGGGATCAGTCCATACGAGTGACTTGACCACGCCACGCCCGAGCCTAGCCTCGGGCGAGGGCAGCCGACCCTAAGATGACTCCGTCTCGCCTGAGGTCTCCTCTTTCACGGCAGACGCATCTCCGGCTCGCCCTAGGCCCCGCCTCCGATAAGGAGAAACCCTGACTAAATCACCGCACCAACCGACCGAGTCACCAGGGCGTTTAACGCAAAAGGTAAGACCGACGGGCGACCAGACTTCGCCAGTGGTGCCATAGGAGACTCCGCCCGACCCAGGGCTCGGACTCGGGCTAAGGCCCCGGAAGACGGCGAACTCCGCTCCGCCCGACCCAGGGCTCGGACTCAGGCTAAGGCCTCGGAAGACGGCGAACTCCGCTCCGCCCGACCCAGGGCTCGGACTCAGGCTAAGGCCTCGGAAGACGGCGAACTCCGCTCCGCCCGACCCAGGGCTCGGACTCAGGCTAAGGCCTCGGAAGACGGCGAACTCCGCTCCGCCCGACCCAGGGCTCGGACTCGGGCTAAGGCCCCGGAAGACGGCGACCTCCGCCTCGCCCGACCCAGGGCTCGGACTCCGCCTCGGCCTCAGCCGAATAATCTCCGCCTCGCCCGACCCAGGGCTCGGACTCTGTCTCTGTCTTGCAGGACGGACTCGGCCTCGGCCTCGGAGGAGCCTCCACGACGCCCGACCTAGGATACGAGACCGCCACGTCAACAGGAAGCGTCATCATCGCCCTGCCCTGAGCCGACTTGGGTCGCAGAGAACAAGACCGGCGTCCCATCTGGCCAGCTATGCCAGATAGGCCATGATGGCGCCCCGCTAGATCATGACGACGGCGGCTCCCAGCTCCCTTACGAAAGCAGGAGAACGTCAGCAAGGACCCAGCCACCTCGACAGCTGTCCTCCCGTCCGGCTCCGTTACTCCTCCAACAGCCACGACGCTACACCAACAGGGTGCCAAGATCTCTCCGGCTGCCACCTGGGCATGTACATAGGGCGTTAGCTCTCCCTCGCTAGACACGTAGCGCCTTGCTACACCCCCATCTTGTACACCTGGACCCTCTCCTTACGACTATAAAAGGAAGGGCCAGGGCCTTCTTAGAGAAGGTTGGCCTCGCGAGGACGAAAGGCAGAGGCAGGCGCTCTCTCGGGGCCGCTCTCCCCCTTCACCTCGTGCGGACGCTTGTAACCCCCTACTGCAAGCGCACCCGACCTGGGCGCGGGACGAACACGAAGGCCGTGGGAATTCCTCCGACTCCCTCACGACCCGGCTCCGGCCACCGACTCTCTCCCTCTCTGTTCCCCCTTTCGCGCTCGCTCCACGCGCTCGACCCATCTGGGCTGGGGCACGCGGCACTCTCACTCGTCGGCTCGGGGACCCCCCGGTCTCGGAACGCCGACACATAGATTATTAGTTGCTTTTACTCTCTCTATATTGACTGAAATATATTGCTAAGTATGCTAGTAATCACTCTACTTTCCTAACAATTGTTGTTTTGCTATTTCAGTTCATCCAGTTGTGTTTGGACCCAGCTAGCAACAACACTTTTCCTGCCAGTGGAAATGGGTTAGTAAACAATATATCCTCTCTTTTTGCTATTTTACTACTGCGATGTATTCAGGTGCTGGTGCTCACTAGAGTAATGGCGTCGAATGCTTTTGGCACGCTTTTTTCCTGTTGCGAATTGCGTTGTTTTACTATTTGTGAGGTTGTTAAGATTGCAATGCGATGTGATTTTGATGCTGATTTGTTGTTTATGCGGATGAGAGATGTTCGACAAGTCACATAGATGTGCAAATTCAAAATATTTTTCCTTTTTCTTGAGTATAGTTTACCCACGGTTGGAAATATTGTTAGTTGAAGTGACAAATAGTCAGAAATTCAGAATTGTCGTGCACTGGAACCATTTTCATTTTTGCCATTCATAGCATTTCTCCCAACTTGTACAACATGGACTTTTGCTCAACAATTCAATGTGCTGTTTTTCTCACATGGTGCTTTTCTTTTCACTTCCAGGGAGATTTATGTGTCGTTCGGTGGGCTTTTGATGCGACCTAGATGTGCTCTTCCACTGTTGCTAGTTTCGATCTTGATCAGAGACTCTTTCTACTACTGCTAGTTTATGTTTCTTGCCAAAAAAGATTATTGTTCATTAATGATCTTTAACATATGTTTTGTAATTCTCTCGAGACCTAAATGTTCATCGACCAAAATTTTCACTGTGTATGCAACTCTGTTTTTGTATGCCGCTGATGCTATCTATAAAATTGTCACTGTGTATCAGTGTATGTTGTTGGCTTGATGTGAGACAACAAGCTTAACCCACGGGTTCCATGGGTTTCCACCCAATTATGGGTTGGTTTGGGATCAATAATATTTTTGGATGGGTTGGGTATAATTTCCTTCTTATATTTTTGGGTGGATGTAGGATGGATATCAAAGTTACTAGATTTGGGTATGGGTTGGGCGTGGGTTGGATTTTTTGCCATTAGCAGGCCTAATTGTGACTAGTGATCATTAGTGATTAGTGTCTTGGAAAGTCTAGAGAGAGTGTGATCTTGTGATTTTCTTGTTGCTCTTGTTGCTTGGCTTTCTTGATCATGCTTTCTTCATCTCCTTGTAAACTCTAAAGTGACTTATAAAGCTAGCAAGAGACACTAATTGTGTGGTGATCCTTGCAGAGTCTAAGTGACCCTCGAGATTAAGAAGAACCACTCAACCGGTCTAAGTGATCGTTTGACATAGGGAAGTGGTTGAAAGAGACCCGACCTATGTGGCCTCCTCAATGGAGAGTAGGTTCTTTGGAACCAAACCTTGAGAAACAAATCGCCCATGTCTTTGTGCTAATCTTGTATTGTGATTTGATTCTTCCTCTCCCCTCTCTCTAAGTTATATTGCTTGCAATCATTTTGAGTTAGCTCCCAAAGTTATTCGCATTGATTAAGCAACTCATAGCAAGAAGAACTCTTTTCCGCACTATAATTTAATTATTACTCATTCTAAACTAAGCCCGGGTGAAGTTTGTGTTCAAAGATTATAATTTTCAGGTTTCGCCTATTCACCCCCCTCTAGGTGACTTTCAATTGGTATCAGAGCCCGGTACTTCATTATAGTCTAACAACTCGAAGTGATGTCGGGTGAACACACCAAAGGAGTTAGCCACCAGGGAAAAGCTCGAATCTTCAGAAAAGAAGCATGAAGACAAGACTCTATCAAAGGAGGCTAAGACATCTGGCGACAAGCACAAGGAAACCAAGGAGGAATCCGCTGGCTCCATCAACTCACATAAGAAGAAGGGCGACAAGAAGAAAAAGACGATTAAAAGGGTTGTCTACTACGAGACCTACTCATCCGCGCCCTCAACCTCCGAAACCGAGTCAACTTCAAAGCGCCAAGAGTGTAAGAAGTATAGTAAGATTATCCTTCGCTATCCTTGTATTCCTAAATATCCTTCTTTACTTTCTGTTTCCTTAGGCAAACCACCATATTTTGATGGTGAAGACTATTCTATGTAGAGTGATAAAATGAGACATCATCTAACCTCACTCCACGAAAGCATTTATAATATTGTTGAGTTTGGAGTGTAGGCACCACAAGTGGGGGATGAGGACTGTTGGGGGCCTTCGTCCTCCGAAGGTCCTCAAAAACATGATTTGACAATGTTTTCCAAGTGGATTATATGAACAGGTACCTTCGGACTCAGAATTATGAACACGAAGTACGATCAGGACGAAGCCTGAACCAGACGAAGGGGGATTGAAATGGAGGACGGGCTGATTACCAAGCCTTACGAAGGGTGGTGCACAGCCGAAGCTGTGCGCAGGAAAGCTTCGTAGCGATAGCAGAAAAGGGAACCGACTTAAAGATGAAAAGACTACTTAGGCCTTGGCAGATTTCTATAAGTCATTAGCAAATGTAATGGACATGAATGTAATTTTGTATGGGCTGCGTCTCATGCCTATAAATAGATGAACAGTAGTCCCGTACTGTTCACGCTGACTTGGCATTGGCTTTTGCGTCACGCTTGTACTTTTGCCTTCCCTCAAGCCGAAGGTACATTTGTAATTTGAAATCATTTCTATTTCTCCATGATAATAAAATAGAAATGATTTTATGATAATGTTTAAATGTTTATATCATGTCTCATGCTTTATATGAATCCTTCGTCATTACTTGTTGTACTTACGAAGGTATGCCTCTCGTAACCTTCGTCCGAAACTCATTATTTCCCGAAGGGGCATAATGTTTCGAAGGACGAAGGACTTTAACACTTAACACTTTTTATGTTGCCTTGTTCTTAACTCTTAGCATTTGAGAACAAGTCCCCAACATTGGCGCCCACCTCCGGTGAACTTACTTCCACTTCGAGTTTTTTGAACACCTTCGGAAGCTATAGACCCTCGCTATGGCGCCGAAGAAAGCTTCAGCGACTGGGGCTGCAGCACTGCAACCGCTGGACCCCAACCAGGAGACCGTCTCTCTTCGGGAGGCCCGAAGCCAGAAGAGGAAGGCCGTCAGCCCGACGCTTCAGGAGGATGAACTAGACCAAGAGATCAGGGATATGGAGATGCTTCATCAACAGGTGCAGAGGAAAAAGGAAAAGATGGCCAGGCTAGCTGAGCTGCAAAGGCAGATAGACGAAGCTTCTGAAGAAGTTCGTCATCTTACCCACGATGAGCAGAACCGAAGGCCTCAACAAAAAGACCTTCATCAGGAGGGCTTCTTCAACGAAGATGACTGGTATGACAATTTCCACCATGGAAATTTTGTTTTCGATGATGCTTCTCCTCTGTCCGCTGAGCTGCAGGCTACACCTTGGCCTCCGTCCTATAAGCCACCCCAGCTTCCCATGTTCGATGGCCATTCAGACCCGAAGCAGTTCTTGATGAGTTACGAAGCAACAGTGTCTTCGTATGGTGGCAATGCTGCAGTCATGGCAAAGTCTTTTGTTATGGCCGTCAGGAGTGTTGCTCAGACCTGGTATTCCTCCCTTCGACCAGGAACGATCACTTCATGGCAGAAGCTGAAGGATATGTTGTTAACCAGCTTTCAAGGATTTCAGACGAAGCCGGTCACTGCTCAAGCCTTGTTCCAGTGCACTCAGGATCACGAAGAATACCTTCAGGCGTATGTCAGAAGGTTCTTGCGATTGAGGGCGCAAGCACCAACGGTGCCCAATGAAATTGTCATCGAAGCCATGATCAAGGGGCTTCGACCTGGACCTGCAGCTCAATACTTTGCTAGGAAGCCTCCTCAGACTCTGGAGAAGCTGCTCCAAAAGATGGACGAGTACATTCGTGCCGACAATGACTTTCGCCAAAGAAGGGAGGAGGCTTTCAGATTTTCTGAAATGACCAGGGGCTTCGGAGGAAGATTTTATCCGAGGCATGTCAGGTCCATCCACAACTCTACTCAAAATGATGATAAGGGGAGTCAGCAGAACAGACCGCAGAGCTCCTCACAGGCTTCGGGGCAACAGCAAACTTTCTTCCGGCCACCAGCTCCAAGAGGCAGAGGCGCCAGGGGCTTCGGCGGAAGATTTGGAGATCAACCAAGGAGGGTATTTTGCTTATTCTGTGGTGAGAACAAGGGCCATACCACCAGGATGTGCCATGTTACCATCCAGAAACAAAAGGAGCTAGCAGAAGCTGCAGCGCAACAGGGCCAGCCGAAGCAGGTCATGCATACTGCTTCGTACCATCAGCCTTACATCCCGGAATACGTGGGCAACCACCCTGCAGTTTCCGTAGCTTCGGCGAGTCAACCTCAAGCTTCATGGCAACAGCCTCCGCCCCCACCTCCGCTGCAACAAGGCCAACAGCCAGAAGGGAGCCAATATGTTCCGCACCAAAGGGATCTCAGAGAGCAATCTGAAGCTCGCACAGTCAATAGTACTGTGCCAGAGTCGAAGCACATTTATTGACAAATATCCTACTTTGATAGCAGTCTTTTCCGTTTAGTTCTATTTTTCTGTGTAATAAAGAACATTTCAGTTTTCATGTAATAGTTTCGTGGTTGGTTATCAGGAAAACCTATTTTCTCCGCAGGCTTAAGTTGCTGAAGCTTAAAAATTCGCGGTAACAAGGAGGACCTTCGAATCATTAAAAATCCTTCGAAGCAACAAAAAGTCGTTCTAAGGAACGCAGAGTAAGTTGCTGAAGTTACAAAAAGCCGTTCCAAAGGGAGCGCAGTGTAAGTTTTTTGCTCCAAAGATGTTCCTAAGGGAATGCATAGCATACAGCGAAAAGTCAACGCTAATACCGCCTAAGTAAAAGGCGAAGAAGCTCCAAAGACGTTCCTAAGGGAATGCAGAGCTTACAGCGAAAAGTCAACGCTGATACCGTCTAAGTAAAAGGCGAAGAAGCTCCAAAGACGTTCCTAAGGGAATGCAGAGCTTACAAATATATTTTGTGTGTATCTTCGGAACAAACGTCATTTGCATAACATAACATCATCACATCATTTTGCATAGCATAAGCATCATACATCATGTTGCATATGGCAAAAGAAGGGGACACAGTATCAACCTTCGAAAGGACGCTTTGAGAAAGTTACGAGGGAATACAGTGATAATCTTCGGAATACAGCTTCGGAGAATGTTTTTACGAAGCATGGGCAAGCTTCATCAGAGCAATATCAAAATTGTATAGCTTCGGAGAATGTCTTCTTCACGAAGCATGAAAAGAAGGGAAGGTGTTTTTTCGCCGAAGGCTCAAAAATGGTATGTATGTAGAATTTCATGCATCGTAAAGAATTGAATAATGAAAAGAGACTTGTATATTACATTCAAATGTACAAAATATTACATGGATCACACTTCAAATGTTTTTTCTAATAACACCTAGTCTTCTCTTAATACTACTTCGGCAGCCTCATTTAGAAGTTGTTCAACAACTTTATCCATGATAGCTTCGGCCATTTGTTTGATTTTGTCATCCTCTTTTGTGTGAGGGTCAACAGACGATCCAGCAGGTTCTGAGGGAAGAGAATATTTTTGCATTACTATTACAAACCGCGAGCAAAGTTTGAAATAAAAATTACAACACAATAAGAGCGACTAATTAATACCTATTTGCCCTTCGGCAACTTCTGTCACTTTCCTAGCATCATGGATGCCTTTTTCACTCCTTTGAATAATTTCTTGCGCCATTTCTCGGCCGCCGTTGTCCCAGACATCAGTAAAGAATTTGCCGCCAACCATGCTTGCTTCGGCCGAGGGGTCTTTGATGTCTTCGGAGGATAAGGCAGCTTCGGACTGAGCTAAAGATTTTACATGTTCACAACCTTTCTTCTCCAAGACAGTAGCAACTCCCCTGGCGCCCGAAAAAGCGCAGATGTCACCACGGCTACTCAGGATTTCCTCGAAGGCCTCTGCTTCGTGACTGATCCATTCTATTGGACCTTCGGGATTGCCTCTTGAGAAATTCTCTTCACTGGAAAATGCGCCCACGCTGGCGAAGCTGGTCTTTATCTTCTTTACGCATTCCATGGATTTTTCGTAGCATCTTTTCTTAGAAGACCGAAGCTCTTCCACGGTTGCTTCCAAATGATCAGCCCATTGGTCGCTGCATTCTCGTCTTGTTTCTTCAAGTATCCGTTCTTCTTTCGCCCGGGCCAATTGCTTCTGAAGATCTTTAATTTCGCGTCTCTGAGCTTCGGCCTGAACCTTTGCAGCAGCTTCGTCCTTTTTTATCTTGTCTACTAATGTAAGCAGAATTTTATCTTTTTCTAGAGCTTCGTTTCTCAGTTTAATAACTTCTGAACGTAAATTGTTGAACGCAATTTTGTAGCTCTCATCTTCGGCACTCTTTTGTGCTCTTAATGCGTTGCTTAGGATTAAACCCTATACAAAAAAGAATCCATATAAGAATAAAGGAATGAATTACGTATTGTAAAATTTTTTCAAACGTCTAATTCCCATACCTTCAGGCTATTATATGCGAGACTGTCCGCGAGATCCTCCTTTGTCATAGCACATAATCCAGCTTCGAGCTTTGGGAACCCCATACTTCTAGCCATCTCTTGGCAGACAGATAGTTCTTTATTATCAGGAAGGCAGTACAGGAAGTCATCTTCATTTGTCCCATTGAACACTACTGCCCCCTTCGGATATTTTAGCTCTCTGGCATAGTAGTTGGCTTCGTAAGTCTCTTCTTCAGATAATTTCTTCCCCGAAGCATGTCGTACGATGTAATCGTATATGCTGGAAGGAGCTTCGGGGACGGCAGTGTCAATTTCTTCAACTAAAACTAGATCCGATATTTTTATTTTTTCGGTTTCCAAAGATTGTTCCTTGATGGGCTCTGAAGGCCCAGCTTCAGTTTCAGGTTGTTGCTTCGAAGCTTCAGCTTCAGCCTGTTGCTTCGAAGCTTCAGTGGACGCTTCAGCAAGTTCAACAGTCTTCTTTGGAGTTGTGCTTGAAGACTTAATTGTCTCCAAGACATCTAGTACGTTCACCATTCTTTTTCTTTTTGGGGTCACCAATGGGCCCTTTTGATTTTTTATTGTTTCAACATTTGCTGTAGGACTTAAGATTTCCGATATTTTTGGCTTTTCAATCTTCGGTTTTTCTGCTTTTTCTGCCGAAGGCGCTTCAGTTTTCTCTTCTATCCTCGGCACTGGAGCTGGTTCTGTAGCTTCAGAGGCCAAAGAGACTTCACCAATAAATTTTGGCACTGTGGCCGGCTCAATAAAACGCGCTCGGTGGGTGAGCACCTTCATCTTTTTCCTTTGCGGCGATGGCTCACTAGTGGCAATCGTGGTAGATTCTGTCGCAGGAGAAGTATTTTTTCTTTTGCGACCCAATACCGGATAGTGATAGTCAGGGTAGACAAACCCGACTGCGTCAAATACCCGGTTGAGCCTTTTCTTCTTTCGGCCTCCGAAGGCTGCTGATAACGCAGTGTTCTCGGCCTTCGAATATGCCCCAAGAAGTTCGTCACTTAATGTTTCAATGTTTTTCAACCAGTCGTCATCAGGTTCAACAAATTTATCCCCGAATTTGAATGTGTATTTCAGTCTGACCAGTCCGCCTTCGTCGGACTCTTTGATGGTCTCTTTCGGCATTTCCCACTTTCCTGCAAGTGGCCACACCCTGAAGGCAATATGTTCTTGAATCAAGTCCCTTGTCCCAATAAAAGAGCAGACTACGCCGAAGGCTCTTTGGCATTCCTCGGCTGCTTCATCCATTTCAACCTTCGGCCTTCGAAGTCCGAAGCGTTGCCAGATGGGGCGCATAATGATATTCTTGACATCTTCTTGCGCTGTTAAGTCATTCTTTACATAGAACCATTCAGTCATCCAGGCTCCAGGCCACCTCTTCCGAAAGGTTGGCACAGGACGGCTTGACCCGGAGCGGGCACCGAAGCTGTAACACCCAAAGTTGTTGTGATATTGTTCTTTCCCCCAGGGCTTCGTCTCATATAGCAACTCATGAATGTTGCAAAAGCTTTTAGCATTTGGTTCTAAACCTTGGCTTCTCGCAGCCCAGACAAACATCCCCATTCTTATGATAGCTTCGGGAGTAATTTGATGAAGGTAGACTTGAAATGTCTTCAGGACTTCAACAACAAAGTTGCTTAGGGGGAATCGAAGCCCAGCCTTGAGAAAGCTTCGGAAGATTACGACTTCATCTTCTTCGGGGGTGGGAGAAGTCTTTTCTCCAGCATCAACCCTCACAATAGATATATCTCGAAAATACCTCCCCCTCATATTATCAATATGATTCTGCTTAATAGTGGTTTTCCCGAAAACCGTGTGACTTGGCCGCCATGGTCGATCTTCGGACTCTTCCCCACCACTTTCTACATCATAACTGTCGCTGTCACCAGTATCTTCGGACAAACCTTCAAGAATCTCCTTGGTGATTTTCTCCGTATTGGTCTCCGCCATCGCTATAAGGAACCCCAAGTTCTTCTCTTCGTCGAGACTCAGCTTCGTCTCAGCAGGGATCTTCTTACCTTCAGACATCTTCGGAAACGCTAAAAACTGTTTTCAAGGCCGAAGCTTCAAAATCAAAAAGATCAGCAAATCTTAGTGCACAAGAGCTAAAAATTTAGTGGGCCGAAGCAGATGGCAAGTGTGCGTACCAAATAAGTTTGCGGTATGATCTTATTTATACGCCCAGTGCGTTGAAAATTGAAAGACCCCGCTTGTCAGTGAATGTTGCTATTCTAGCAAAGGGAAGGTGTTTTTTCGGACCTTCGGCTTAAGGCCTTCGTCCATATCGCAATCTGAATTTGTCATTAACAAATTAATATTGCGAGGGGCTACTGTTGGGGGCCTTCGTCCTCCGAAGGTCCTCAAAAACATGATTTGACAATGTTTTCCAAGTGGATTATATGAACAGGTACCTTCGGACTCAGAATTATGAACACGAAGTACGATCAGGATGAAGCCTGAACCAGACGAAGGGGGATTGAAATGGAGGACGGGCTGATTACCAAGCCTTACGAAGGGTGGTGCACAGCCGAAGCTGTGCGCAGGAAAGCTTCGTAGCGATAGCAGAAAAGGGAACCGACTTAAAGATGAAAAGACTACTTAGGCCTTGGCAGATTTCCATAAGTCATTAGCAAATGTAATGGACATGAATGTAATTTTGTATTGGCTGCGTCTCATGCCTATAAATAGATGAACAGTAGTCCCGTACTGTTCACGCTGACTTGGCATTGGCTTTTGCGTCACGCTTGTACTTTTGCCTTCCCTCAAGCCGAAGGTACATTTGTAATTTGAAATCATTTCTATTTCTCCATGATAATAAAATAGAAATGATTTTATGATAATGTTTAAATGTTTATATCATGTCTCATGCTTTATATGAATCCTTCGTCATTACTTGTTGTACTTACGAAGGTATGCCTCTCGTAACCTTCGTCCGAAACTCGTTATTTCCCGAAGGGGCATAATGTTTCGAAGGACGAAGGACTTTAACACTTAACACTTTTTATGTTGCCTTGTTCTTAACTCTTAGCATTTGAGAACAAGTCCCCAACAAGGACTACGACTTCGATGAGGTCGCTCAAGTGAGACACTTCAACTCCTAAGCCACCTCATACTCCTTGGTTCCTTATGTAGGGAGGAGTATAACACGGTGCAAGGATTGAAAAGTGTCAAAGAAATTTGGTACATCCTCAAGACGGCACACGAAGGGATAAAATCACCAAGATCACCAAGTGGGAAACAATTGAGGGTGAACTCGGTCGGTTCGTCCTCAACAGAGGAGAAGAGCCATAAGCCATGTACAACCGGCTCAAGACCATGGTAAACCGAGTCTGCAACCTCAGAATCACCAAGTGGGATTACCATGAAATGGTTAAGGTTATTCTAGGATCTATTGTTTTTTCGTAATCCCACTCAAGTGTAATTAATCCATGAGAATCCTAGGTATGAGCAAATGTCTCCCGAGGAGGTGATTGGCAAGTTTGTGAGCTTTGAACTTATAATCAAAGACTTCAAACACATTATCAACTTGGAGCAAGATGGCGCCTCCACTCCTAAGGCACAACCCATTGCATTCAAGGCAACAGAAGAAAAGAAGGATGAGCCCATGCCAACCAAAAGGCTCCCAATTGATGCCTCCAAGCTTGACAACGAGGAGATGACTCTTATCATTAAGAGCTTCTGGCAAATCCTCAAGCAAAGGAAGGGGAAGGAGTACAAACCCCGCTCCAAGAGGGTTTGCTACCGGTGTGGTAAGTCTGGTCATTATATTGCTAAATGCTCATATGCAAGTGATAGTGACAGGGATGACGATAATAAAGGGAAGAAGAAGATGGAGAAGAAGAAGTACTACCACAAGAAGAAGGGTGGTGAGGCGCACATGGGAAAGGAGTGGGACTCCGATGAGAGCTCCACCGAATCCTCCTCCGACGAGGACGCCACTAACATCGCCATCAACAAGGGTCTTTTCTTCCCCAATGGCGGCCACAAATGTCTCATGACCAAGGAACGCAAAAAGAAGAAGGTATACTATTGAGACACCCCCAAATATACTACTTCTGATGATTAGGGTAGCTCTAGTGAAAAGAATGATGATTTGTCTTCTCTTTTTGCAAACTTTACCATATAACAAAAGGAGAAAATCAATGAATTGATAAAATCCATTAATGAGAAGGATGAAGTCTAGGAATGCCAACAAGATCCATTAACGAGAAGGATGAAGTGTTTGAAAATTTTAAAATTTCCCGATGCTTATGTAGCGAGCTTTAGGAGGGCTATTGTCGGTACCCTGAAACAGGGGTACCCCTTGCTACAGTATGAAGACGCTATACTCGCGCAGCTACCTCTAGTTGTATGGCGAACAACTCTCTGCCTCGCCACGTGGACGGCTCCGGGGTCGCCACATGGCCAGGGAAAGAGATGTACTCCAAGATGCCAACAGTGGGTCCAGACCCCCATGGGAAAGCGTCGGACCTCTGTACATGTAGACCGGACCTCCGGGGCAAGATCCAGGACCCCCGCGAGTGCGACCCGGACCTCCGGGACGGGTCCTGGACCCCTCTGCATGGGGTCCGGACTACCCACAACCGGATCCCAGGACTCTGGGGGAGACAATACCCAGACCTTGCTTAGGCAGGGGTCTAGTGTCGACATGTGTCTAGGCCCAGCCTGATGCGGACCTGTCCGCATAACGCTACTGCTCCCCACCCAGGCGGGGACCCGATGCTGCCACATGGCCTACCGCATGTGACGTAAGCCTGCGGGCGGAGCCTGATGTAAGGCCTCTGGGCCGCGCTGCCTCTGCATTTATTGCAAGAAGACGCGCCGCCTGTCTATCCCGCTGACAGGCGATGTGCCCCTTCAGCATTTAATGTGTCCTGTCCACTCAGCTGGTAGGCGGCGTCCAGGCCATCCTGCAGGTGGCGTGCCTGTCTATTCCCGTTGGCTGACAGTACGTATGTGTTGCCGCATGCGCTGCATTTATCATGACTCACGCGTTACCGAGGACGATGCCGCGAGATATCAATACTGTATGCACTACGGATATTATGACGCTCGGAGATCACCCTGGTGTGGCAAGCAGTAGTTCCTTTCTTCCATTTGTCCCTGGGCCCACGTGTCGGGGCTCAGTATCCTTGTATGTGCCCCCCTTGAACTATAAAAGGGAGGGCACACTGCGATCCAGACTTATTTGAACTCAAGCTCACGAGCAATACAACACACAATGGAGTAGGGTATTATGCTCCGGTGGCCCGAACCACTCTAAACCCTTGCGTGTTCCTGTGTGTTCATCCCCCAATCTCGTAACAGGCAAAACGCTTAGGCCCCTCCTCATCTTAAGATTTAGGGCGGGTGCATTCCGCCACCCAGCCGAAGATTTCTTCTCTGACATCTGGCGCGCCAGGTAGGGGCCTTGGCTTTAGGTTTTTGCTTGTTTTCCCGCTCGGCATCATGGTCCATATCGTCGAGCACCGCGACGTGGTCTCTGGGGACTTCCTCATGGAGGAGGAGGTCGCATCTTCTGCGTCGCTTAGCTCCAGCCGCCCGGCGCCTGGTGCAGTTGCTGTGCGCCCCGCACGGCAGCACACGCCTACACAGGCGTCCCAAACTCCATCGGGGGTTGCTCCCGCCGGGGCGCTTTCCACGACCAGGGAGTTGTTGCGCCACCCACCAAGCCCCACGGCCTCGCCAGGGGCTATGAAGCAGTGGCGCAACGACGTGGATCGCCTCCTTGGCATGGCGCACTCTGGCTCGGCTAGGCCCAGGCCTCGATCATCCCGGCGCCAGCACGAGGCATCGACCTCGGTGTGTTCACCCTTGGTGAGGGTTGTGCCGACCGAAGATCTACAGGCGGAGCTCAACCGCAGATGTGCGGGCGAGGATGCCCGTATCTCACTGGAGAGGGCGCGTGAGCGCCGCCAAAACCTCGAGGGACGCAACCTCGAGCAAGACTTCGCTGTGGTCGCACCATAGACCCTAGGGGGTGCCCGATCCTAGACGGGTATCCCGTTGGCTGGTGTGGGCTGCGCCGCTCTAGCAGACCATCTCCACGCGGCGACATGGCCATCCAAGTTCCAGCCACACCTGCCGGAGAAGTATGAAGGTACGACAAACCCATTGGAATTCTTGCAGGTCTACATCACCGCCATTACGACAGCAGGTGGAGACACCGCCGTGATGGCGACCTACTTCCATGTAGCTTTGTCTGGGCCAGCCCGGACTTGGCTCATGAACCTAGCCCCAGGATCCATCTACTCCTGGGAAGAGCTCTGCGCGCGGTTCGTAGCGAACTTCGCCAGCGCTTACCAGCAGCATGGTGTGGAGGCACACCTCCATGCAGTGAGGCAGGAACCTGGAGAGACCCTCCGGGCGTTCATTTCCTGCTTCACCAAGGTACATGGGACAATCCCTCGTATCTCAGATGCTTCCATCATCACTGCTTTCCGCCAGGGGGTACGTGATGAAAAGATGTTGGAGAAGTTGGCCACGCATGATGTGGACAACGTCACCACGCTCTTCGCTCTGGCCGACAAGTGTGCCAGAGCCGCCGAGGGCCGTGCATGGCACTCGGCGCCACAGACCGGGGTTACCCAGACGAGCGGCTCGGGTGCCATCGCCCAGAGCGGTGGCAAGAAGAAAAAGAAGAACAAGAACCGCGGCCACGAGAAGCCGCAGGTTGCTGCTCCGATCGCCGTTGCCGCGGCCGAGGGCTAGGGTGAGTGCAACAAGCGCCCACGGCTCCAAGGAGGCAGCAGTGGCACATGCCCAGTGCACCCCAACAGCCACCACAGCGCCACCGACTGCCGTGAGATTATCAAACTCGTGAAGCGCGTTAGCAAGCGGCGCGAGCAGTCCTCCAAGGACGGCTCGCCACCTCGTCGCTGGCCCGGCAAGGAGAGGGCTGACGAAGAAGCCGCAACCGTGGGGGAACGAGACCTCGGGTACCAGTCGCCCGAGGGGGACCTCAAGGACGTCTTCTCCGAAGACTTCGACTCCAGCGATGACAACGACCACCGCAAGAAGCTGTACATAATGTACGGTGGAAGCTGGGAGCTCACCTCCCGCAGGAACGTCAAGTCCCTGCGATGGGAGGTTCTTTCAGCGGGCCCAGGGGTCCCCAAGGCTGCTCCGCACCAATGGTGGAGGAGCACCACCATCTCCTTCGGGGCATCCGACTGCCCCGACAACATGACGGGGGCCGGCGTACTACCGCTCATCACCGCCCCTGTCGTCGCCAACATGCGGCTACACCATGTGTTGATCGACGGGGGGCTGGCCTCAACGTCATCAGCCATGCGGCATTCAGGTAGCTGCAGATCCCAGGGTCCTGGCTGGGGCCCTCTCGCCCATTCTCCGGGGTGGGCCCATAGCCCGTGTATCCCCTCGGGAGCATCACGCTCCCGGTTACATTCGGGACGGAGGAAAACTTCTGCACGGAGAACATCCAGTTCGATGTCGCGGATGTCAACCTCCCCTTCAACGCCATCATTGGTAGGCTGACCCTGTACCGGTTCATGGCCATTGCCCATTACGGGTATTTGGTCCTTAAGATGCCGTCCCCCGCAGGGGTCCTCACCGTGCAGGGCGACCGTGTCACCGTGCTTGCGACCGTCGAGAAGCTACACGCCCTGGCGGCCAAGATTGCTCGGCCGGACGGTGGAGGGAGAAGCCCCTCGACCTCCGGTGCCAAAGCGCCCTCCAAGGCGCCGAAGGTACAGCCGTCTGGAGCAGACGGTGGACCCGTGAAGACCATCTAGGTTGGCGCGGACCCCTCCTAGACCACCCGCATCGCGGGAAATCTGGGAGAAAAATAGGAACTCGCGCTCGTCGCCTTCCTCCAGGCAAATGCCGACGTGTTCGCTTGGGAGCCGTCGTAGATGTCTGGGATCCCTAGGGAGGTGATTGAGCACCATCTGAAGATCTACCTGGACGCCAAGTCGATGAGCCAGAAGCCTCAAAGACAGTCCGTGGAGCGGCAGGACTTCATTCGTGAGGAGGTCTGGAAGCTGTTACACGCCGGTTTCATCGAAGAGGTTCATCACCCCGTGTGGCTGTCCAACCCAGTCATCGTGCCAAAGGCAAACAGGAAGCTTCGGATGTGCATCGACTACACCAGCCTGAATAAGGCATGTCCCAAATACCCATATCCACTGCCACGTATAGATCAGATCGTGGACTCTACCTCTGGGTGCGACCTTTTGTCCTTCTTGGATGCCTACTCCGGTTTCCATCAAATTCGGATGTCTAGGGAGGATAGGAAGCATACTGCTTTTGTAACAGTGGATAGGCTATACTGTTATGTTGTAATGCCCTACGGTCCGAAAAACGCCTTGCCAACATTTGTTCGGGCAATAAGTAAGACCTTCAGGGACCTGATTCGGGACAAGGTGGAGATTTATGTCGATGACATCGTGGTCAAGACTAGGAAGGGGTCGACTCTAGTAGAAGACCTGACCCTGGTTTTTGGCAAGCTGCGGGCAACCCGCACCAAGCTAAACCCGGAGAAGTGTGTCTTCGATGTCTCCGCAGGAAAGCTGCTGGGGTTCCTGGTTTCATATCGGGGCATTGAAGCTAACCCAGAGAAGATCAAGGCTATTGAGGTAATGAGGCCTCCCACCTGTATCAAGGACGTCCAGAAGCTTACGGGATCATTAGCTGCCCTTAGCCGCTTCATTTCGAGGCTTGCCGAGAGGGCACTGCCCTTCTTCAAGCTCCTGCGGAAATTCGGCCCATTTTCTTGGACCGAAGAGGCAGAACAAGCCTTCCAAGAGTTGAAGAAGCACCTAGTATCCCTGCTGATCCTGGTTGCTCCAGAGCCAGGGGAGCCACTGTATCTGTACATTGCGGCGGCTGCAGAGGCGGTGAGCATGGTGCTAGTCGCTGAAAGGGCGACACAAGAAGTCCAAGGACCTAAAAGCTTAGAACCAGCTACAGGGGCCCAGACCATCTAGAAGCCGGTCTACTACGTCAGTGAGGTCCTCCATGAGGCGAAGGCCAGGTCCCTCGAGACGCACAAACTCCTCTATGCTGTGCTGGTTGCGTCCAGGAAGTTGTGCCATTATTTCTAGGCACACAGAGTTGTGGTGGTGACCTCCTTTCCGTTAAGGGCCATCCTCCACAACTCTAACGCCACTGGCAACATCGCCAAGTGGGCAGCGGAGCTCGCTGAGTTCCAGCTGGACTTCCGGCCTCGCCACGCCATCAAAAGTCAGGTCCTGGCTGACTTCATCGTGGAGTGGACTCCACCTCCGAGCGCCCCTGGGGGCCCGGACCCTGATCCAGGCCCCACACCTACGGAGCGCAGGGGTCCGGTCTTCACCGAGCCCCACTGGACGCTCTTCTTCGATGGATCAGCCCGCCAGCAGAGTGCTGGTGCGGGGGTGGTCCTCGTCGACCCAGGCAGAGATCAGGTGAAGTACGTGGTGCGCCTCGAGTTCAAGGCCACCAACAACATGGCGGAGTATGAGGCACTGATCTTCAGCTTATCTGTGGCCCTATCCCTAGGGATCCGCCAGCTCCTTGTGAAGGGGGACTCTCAACTAATCATCAAGCAGGTCCGCAAGGAGTGTAGCTGCAACGAGCCTAGACTCGCAGCTTACCTCCTCCATGTAAGGAAGCTGGAGAAGGACTTCATGGCCCTGGAACTGCAACATGTACCCTAGGCCGACAATTCAGCGACAGATGACCTCTCCCAGAGGGCATCAACTCAGGCACCTGTGCCCGAGGGCGTCTTCGAAAGACGGCTGCTGAGACCCACTGCCCAGCCTACCGAACTGGGCGAAGGGGGCGAGACTGACACCTCGAAGTCGATGGTCCCGGTGGTGTCCTAGAACCCACTGAAGGCTGTGTGTGCTCTGGGGGACTCCGCCGACCCCTTAGTGCCGCAGCTAACAGCTCAGAGTGGTCCCAATGCATGGATCTCCGAGATCCGGGACTACCTGAAGGAAAACATCCTTCCTGAAGACCATGTCTCCGCAGAGTGCATAGTGCGGTTGGCTAAACGATACACGGTGGTGGAAGGGGATCTCTACTGCCGTGGCGCCAACGGCATTCTCATGCGGTGCATCATCCCAGGAGGAGGGCCGTGAGCTGCTCACGGAGATCCATGGAGGGGAGTGCGGAAGTCATTCTTTATCCCGCACACTGGTCGATAAGGCCTTCCGGCATGGTTTTTACTGGCCAACCGCCCTCCAGGATGCGGCCGAGCTGGTAAAGTCCTGCGAAGTGTGCTAGTTCCACGCAAAGCAGATACACACACCGGCACAGGCTCTGCAAGTGATTCCGCCCTCCTAGCCATTCGCCGTATGGGGGGTGGATATCTTGGGACCATTTCCCAGGGTCGTCGGTGGGTACCGGTACCTCTTTGTCGCCATCGACAAGTTCACCAAGTGGCCAGAGGCCACCCCTATGGTCAGCATCACCCAGGGTGCTGCTGTCGCCTTCCTCAAGTCGATCGTCTGTAGATTTGGGGTCCCAAGTCGTATCATTACGGACAACAGGACCTAGTTTACAAGTCGGATCTTCTAGGAGTACTGCGAGGGCATCGGCACCCAGCTCTGCTTCACATCCGTGGCTCATCCTAGGAGCAACGGCCAGGTGGAGAGGGCAAATGTAGATATCCTTAAGGGACTCAAGACACACACCTATGACTGCTTGAAGAAGCATGGTGCAAATTGGGTCAGTGAGCTGCCATCCGTGCTGTGGGGGAACCGGACCACACCCAGCCGAGCTACTGGGGAGACCCCATTCTTCCTAGTCTACGAGGCCGAAGCCTGCCTTCCCCCGGAAATCATTATGGGCTCCCCACGGGTCCAGTCGTTCGATGAATCTATGCAGGAATAGCTACGGCGTGAGGACATGGACTTCATCGACGAGCACAGGTGGCGAGCAGCAATCTGAAATGCACGGTACAACCAGGCGCTACCACCAATGGTTCGTGCATAGTAGGAAGCTCGAGGTCGGGGACCTGGTCCTAAGGCGAGTACTAAACCAGGAAGGGCTCCACAAACTCTCCCCCAACTGGGAGGGACCCTTCAAGGTAATGGAAATATATCGCCCCGGGTGCATCTGCCTCGCCACAACTGACGGAGTACCTCTTCCCAATCCTTGGAACATAGAGCATCTCCGTAAGTTTTTCCCAAAAAAGCAGAGCTGAAGGATTCGGTTTTCTTCCTTTGTAACTAGGTAGCACATATATGTACGCAGCCCGGTGAGGTCCGCCCTCGTAAACCCGGTCTGTTGGCCTATGCTCATGTATATCCAGCTGTAAGGAAGGGGTTCGCCCCGCAGATTTGTTTTTCTGGCGATTCTATTCTGCTTCAATTTATAGCCGTTATTTTTTATCTAACCCACCCATACAGTTTCCCGCCCATGCTGGTATAGTGACACCCGAATTGAGTAACCAGGATTGCAGTTGGGGACCCCTCGGCAAGGGGGGTCCGGTAGCCTGGGGCCAGTTTTAGAGAACGGGTACTCGTCTCCTAGGGCGGTCCAGAGCCATGTGGCCGCTTAGCCTGGTTCTGTACCCTAAGCCTGCACGCTCGGTCGCCCTATGACGGATATCCTAGTATCTGGAACTATAGCCCTGTGGGCTCGACAGCCTTGGCTCCCCATACTAAATCCTGTAGGTCCCTGTTGCATGATTCAAAGGGTGGAAGATACTAGCTGGTGGATCCTATGGGTGCACTACTAAAACTATCTAGCTAAAGCTGTGTACAGGAGCAGGTCCCAGACAAGGCTACCTACTAGGGGCCAGGTCACCAATTCTCTCTAAGGTATGCTGGTAGCCAGCCTCGACACATCGAGCCTACCTCCCAGGGGGGCCAGGTACCGGATAGAAGTTGGCGACGCACACAGCAGAGGCAAAAAGCATACAGTAAGTGCTAATACTAGTTGATACATAATATTCAAGAGTATCTTACAGAACCAAAAAGTATTACAATGCCGCTTCCCAGCAGGACCCTTGCACTCTCTCTGTAGATCTAACTACTCCTCATCGGTGGGGTCCCGCTGGAAGCGCTCGGCTACCACCTCAACAGTATCTTGAACGGCCTCCCGGGCGGCGTCTTCAAGATCGGCCACCAGACCTGCGATCACCGGCTCCAGGGAGATGGCTGGGTTGTGGCTCCGGAAATACGTCAGGATGTATTCTATCACCGCCCGGCAGAGCCTGCCGCCCTTAGCCTCCAGGCGGACGCCCAGAATCTGGTCCAGGCGACAGAGGCGGTTCGCGGTGGATGTAACACCCCTGGTGTTACTGGAACTAAAACTTGAGCATGGCATCATAAGCATTGACATTGCATATGTTTGATACACCTAGAGTGCATTCACTAGGTAAAAATTTCAAACAAGTATATTGTTTTTGGTGTTTTGCAAATAGGACCCTGGACAGGGAACCTAACCCTAAATAAGGCTCAAAGGGGGGTAAAACTTAATCCAAGATGAGAAGACCTAAAGGCTTTAGGGAAAGAGTCATAAAATGTCCCCAAAAACAAAGTTGAATCACATTTATACCCCTAGGATACCAAACATCTCAATTAGAACCCTGGAAAACCCTAAATCCAAACCCTAGGGACCTATGTGCAAAATTAGTCCACTTTTGGACTAAAGTGCAAAAACCAAGTCAAACAGGTATCTTAAGTCATTTGGTTCACAAATGTGTGGACTTGTAGGCCAAATATTGAGTTTTGGACTTAAATGCAAAATGGACCTCAATTTGGTTCTATTTTAAGTCTGAAATTCAGTGTTGAGGGTTCAACTTTGGAGCATTGTATCTTTCAAATTATAGGGTTTTTGCCCTAGGTCACCACATAAAGATTGTAGAGCAAACTAAGGAGAACAACTTTGCTTAAGGTTGTAAGCTCACTTGTTGAGAAAAATCCAGAGATAATCTTGCCTGAAGTTGCTCTGTCAGGCTTGTATCAAGAAACTGAAACTGAACCTGAAGTCAGAAGTGGTCACAGTGATATGGGACCGATTTGAGCACGCCATAACTTTAAATACGTTCGGTTTTGATCCAAGAATCCTATAGTAAGTTTGGAGACTGATGATTAGTGAACAAATTTTATTAAGAGGGATCGCTCTGTTCCTAACAAGAATCTAGAGATAATCGGGTTGGATCATGGCCGGTTCAGGCGACTGAAGTAGATGTGCCATGGTACAGTGTTTTGGATGGATCAGAACGCCAGCTCAGCTCGCCGTCGTTGATCGCCGTCCGGAATCGTGCAGGGTATTGGGTGGATAACACCGGGAAAAGGGTAGCTCGTACGTGGCACCATCTCCTGTGCTCGGCCGGAGTTACTCACCGGCGGCCGCTGTGACTCAGTGGATTCCGCCGCGGTGGCACTCATGCCGTAGTTCTCCCTCACTGTACCGTCTACCGACGTGGTCGACATGCGATTGTGGTGTTGTCCGTGGCCGCGAGGTGATCGTCGGACCGCCACGACTATAAATAGCCATTGGGATCACGGCGAGGTGCTCGCTGTTCTTCAAGTAAGCTCGAGTACAACCAGGAATTCACACTGCCCTCTCCATCTTCTCTCAAATCGATTGCGCACAGTGAAAGCACAACCTCTCACGATCCTATAGCCTCAATCCCCACCCCCAATTTCATCCAGAGTCGTTGAATTGCCATTTTCCCCCAATTCAGTCCGCCGCGCCACCCAAAACAGCCCGCCCGTGGTCAGCTTACTCTGGTAAGTCACTGTCCAATCCTTGTGTTGTTCTAGTGCCCTTGCATACTTGCGAAGCTCACGGTGGCGTCCGTTTGCTCTGATCGACCATGGTTTGGCGGGAACATGTACTCCCGTGCTCGGTTTCCGCCGTGCACGTGGACCGACTGTTCTCGGGGTGTTCGGGTCAAATTGGTGTGTGTTCCGAGGCCGTCTTAGGTCGGTAAAGCCTCCCCGGTAATCGGCTTGAGCAATCATCGCCGGCCATGGCCGGTATGAACCTCGGCAGGCGTGAACGATGAGCGCGCCGTGGTTGAGGACTAATTTGGAGAAGAAAAGGAATTCCAGGGACCCTTGTGTAAGCTGTCAGCGAGACGTTGAATAGTGGCCGAGGATTCTTAGCGCATTCCTTAGATCATCACGGGCTTTTCTGCAAAACTACCAGCACGCGCGCGGGCGCGCGAGGGCGCTCTCCTGTTTTCCTGTGTTGCTGGGCCGCCGGGCTAGATTGTGGCCCAACACTATTGAATATTTTTCTTTTTCTTTTTCAGTGAAGCTTTAGAAATATGTAGAAAATTATAGAAAAATGGTAAAATTGTGAAACTAATTTTCCTAGGCTTCTTATTTTCCCTAGAATTTAATAAAAATAGTTTCATGATTTTTGGGTTAAACAGGGAATTTTAGGGTATTTAAAATAGCTTAAAGAAATGGTTCTGGAATTTTAAAGAATTAATAGTAATGCCAAAAATGTTCAAAATTTTTATATGAACTCCCCACATTATTTAGAAGCTTGGGTAAAGTTTGAATTGATTTGGACCTTGTTTGATCACTAAACCCCAAAACACCCCCTGCCCTGTGAACTCCTTAACCGACTCCGGAAACCCTAAGTTCTCGGAGTTCCGTGAAGGAAAGTTGTATTCAAGACTTGGATAATAAGTTTATATTATCTTTGCACCCTCACGAGCATCCCATGGCATCCATTCTTATACATATGTATGGTTATGATTAGAACACAAAGAAGAAGTGGAAGCCACTAAAGAGCAAGTACCACCACCTTTGGAAACACAAGCTGAGAACTGTTTCTACTTCGACATTTGTGGAACTGAGCCTGACTCACCCATAAACAAAGGCAAGCCCTGGTGCATTTGCCACCCCCCTTGTGTTTTAAAATCTTTCTCACTTGCTTGATGCACTAGGTGATAGGTGTCGATTGCTTAAAACAATTTCTGCATTACTTTCCTTGGAATTGATTACCTTCCTTGATACCCTGTTTTACAAAAGGTTTTATTATGCTTAGCATTGCTCTAGCAAAACAAAAGGATTTGTTTTACAAAAGATGTTTGGCAAAGTGGGAGGGTTGTTTTCAAAATAAAACTTGATGGTGAATCCCTCACGGCCATGATGGATTCACATCGGAAAAGATGTACCTCTGCTAGGTACCAACCTTTGGGGTTAATGATTAAGCTGAGACCGGGCGGGTGACTTGCACGAGAAAGAGAGTCTCGGTGTAGTGTCTCCGTCTGAGTCGATTAAGGGCCGTCTCGATGTAAGCCTGCTGACCGAGGACCCTTTAACTGGTCACATGCCTCATCATGGGTAAGCTTTGCCTCGGGTGGACTAAGGCCAGAATAAGATAACACGAAATGGGCATGGAGCGGTGGCGAGAGTAGCGTGTACCCTCCGTGGCAAGAGGCTGGACGGTGGTGTATCTGTGCTCTCGGTTTGCGTGAACCTGATTTGGTCTTAAGAAACTCGGTGGCGGGTTGACATATGCAAGGGTTAAGTGCTACATATGTCGTGTGATCGGAGATCCTCAGCTGAGTATAATCGATTCGGATCGCTGTACCTCCGCGGTTATGGAGACTTGGCCACTGACTTACACGTAGCAATCCAGTGAAGATGAAGGGTTGATAAGAAATTGGCTAGTGCAGGTCAAGTGATTGAACTAGGGTAGAAAGAACTCTAGCTGCAGGTAATTTTACTTAACCTGACAATAAAATTGGATTTTAAGGATCCACTTTAGTAAGCAATTCTGCAAACAGAGTCTTTGATTATTGAAAGGCCTTACCTTGACTCCCTTAACCAGCATACCCTTGAGAGTCTTTTCTTTAGTCGGGTAAGACTTGCTGAGTAATTCCATACTCAGGGTTTATTCCCCCGTTGTTTTTAGGTGAGGAGACAACAAACTTTTGTTGTTTTTGTACCAAGGTGGTGAAAAGTGAAGATAATCAAGAGTGAAGCTGCCGGAGGACCGGGTCCTCCTTAAAAACTTTTGTGTAAAGAACTTAATGGGAGGAGTTTTTACCTCCCAGGTATTGTAATAATACTTTTCAGCACTCTCTAGTCTGTACAAATAACTTACTCTTACTTTTAAATAAATGTAAGTTTATGTAATTACTTCCGCATTTCCGCATCTCCGATGAACATATTGTCTGCCAGACGGGTGAAACGTTCCTGGAAAGGTAAGGATAAAGATACCGAACTTGTCAAGTGATTCAGGAACATCTACAGGGTTGTCTGATGTCTGTTGGACAAGGACAACTGTAGGTGGGCCTAATGACTTGGGAGGTTCCGTCACAGTGGAGTCCAACACCAGGAGCGCATCGGAGATGGTCACCGGCGGCCCTTACACCGGGATGGGGCTCACCCCCAGCGGCACCAGTGTCGTGCTTGCCTTGTCGGCCCAGGCGACGATGCGTTGGACCCTAGCGCGCTGCTCCGACCAGAGGCCTTCAAGCGTCTTCTTCATTGCCTCCACCGCCTGGGGGCCCGGGGCCACCTGCGCCGCCTGAAATCGGCGGACCTGCTCCTCTAGTGTTCGCTCTTTCTCCTCCAATTGCTTCTCTTTCTCCTCTGCCTCGAGCTCATGCTCGGCCAGCAACTTGTTCCACCTTTCACACATCTCCTCCCTGAAGGCGAGGTCCTTCTCTTGCCAGGCGAGATTAGTCGCCTGCTTCTCCAGGGAAGCATCCTTCGCCTTGAGGTTCTCCTCGGCGAGAGCAATGTTGCTGGCCTTATCGTCGAGCTCCTGCTGTAGCTTTTGCAGACTTGCCGTAGCTACGGTCTGCCCGACCCGCTGCTCCTCCAGCATTACATTATAGGCACTTAGCTTTTCCTGGAGCGTCGTGATGACCTCCCCCTCTGGTCCAGGTGCTTCTCCTTCTCGGTCAGCCTTTTCTCCTTCCGTCTCGCCTCCAGCTCTCGGTCGAACACCCTCTAGAGTCCGCGCCAGCTCGGACCGCTCGAAGGCGAACCAATGGGACACCACCTTGGTGCGCTCCTCCAACTGAGTGCTCCAATCACCGAGGCGCTGGCGCTCGGCTTCGAGTGCCTCCCATTCCCGCTGGGTTGCCGCCTCGGTCTCTTGGAGGGCCTGATATGCATGAGACAGCACCTGGGGGAGGGGAACCGGTGCTGCCTCCGGCTTGGCTCCGGATCGGAGCTGCCGCCTAAGGACCACCTCCGGCTCTTCCGGAATGGGCGGTGGGGCAGAGCTGGACGCGCCCCCCACGTCACCCCCCATGGTAGGGACGGGCTCAGCGGGGACCTCCTCGGCCGCTGCCGACGGTGTACTTGACGGCGTCGCCATCGTTGAGGCCGCGGTAGCCATCGGCAGATCGCCGGCAACACTCCCAGCAGATGCCTGCTGTTGGGAGCCAGACCCGCCGGCGGGCATGGTGTCCGACGGGGGAGGAGCGCCCTTGGAAGTGGAGAGAGAGGAGGCCCTGACAAGCAAAGGATGGGTCAAGGCCTGTCGACATAATAATTACACTTGCAAAAACAAGGATGGGGCTAGACTTACTTAGGGCCCTAGATCTTCCAGTGACCTTGGAAGCGTGACGCCCGTTGCTGTTGTTGTTGCTGCTGCTGCCCTGCGGTGGCGGCGGTGGGCCTGATGGTGGTGGCGGTGGCGATGGCGGCGGATCCGAAGGTGCTGGTGGCGGAGGGCTCACGTCCCTTTGCGCGCCCTAGGCCTGGGAGCTGGCCTCCTCAGTCCCACCAGCTGCCTTCTGACGCTTCTGGGGTGGATCCGAACCAAGGGGCAGGTCCCCGACAAGCGACCCGTCCGCGCGACGCAGCCGGCGCCGCCTCTCTGCCTCCGACCCCCCGGTGTCACCCGGGGCGGAGGAGCCACTTACAGCCCCTTTGCCCTTGTCCAAGGGGCTAGGGGCCGTAGGGGGACTTTGGAGCCCGCACCGGCGGGTTGGGAACCTCCAGCCGGTACACCGGGGATCTGGATCCCGCGGTGGGGGTTCCGACCGTCGGTCTAGCGAACCGCCACACCGCTCTCATCGAGGGTTGGCAGCCAGTCCAAGATCGTCGTCCGTAATCCTGAGTCGTCGCAGAGTGGAGGGATGCCCTGGGGAGGGATTAGCGTTTCAGGGATGAAGGACTCACCAGTGATCCCCTTCACCAGGAGTTCCAGTTCCTCCCAGGACAGGTCGGTGCCAGGCCCACACTGGATCCGGTTTAGGTCATTCGGGCCGGTGAATCAACATCTTAGTCGCAGCCTCCTCAGCAGCGGCGCGATCCGCCGCTTCAAGAAGTCACCGACCACGTGCATTGACGTCAAGTCGCCGGTTGCCAAGGCCTTAATCCTGTCCAGTACAGGCTCGAACTCTGGCGCCACCAGCAGCTTGGCCCTCCATTGCTTCCGGTCGAGCCTCGGCCCGTCGCTCGGTAGCGCGAGGCGGTCATGGGCCTCGGTGCTGGCGATCACCCAGTCGGCACGCCAATTTTCCCACCTTGCGCCGGCAAGGGAGGAGATGTAGGCGCCTGCTGAGTACGCCCTTATCTAGAAATAGTAGGCACCGAGGTGGTCCTTCGCCTTCCCTGACCTCACCAGCATAAAGAAATGGCGAAAGAGGGCGGTGCAGGGTGCCACCCCCACGAACATCTCACATAGGTGGGCGAAGATGGCCACCTGGAGGATGGAGTGCGGGGTAAGGTGCTGAAGTTGGAGGCCGAGCTCCTCCAGCAGCAGCAGGAAGAATGGTGAGATCGGCAACACCAACCCGCAAGAGAGGTAGGAGACGAAGAGCACGAACTCCCCGGTGGCGAGATTGCCGAGGGGGGAGGCTTCGGCCCGGATCCTGCCGGTGAAAGCCGGCGCACTCCATCCGAGCAGGTTGCGCACCACGTTGAGTGCCCTCTCGGACTGGTAACGCTCGGGATGAGCCAGCGCGGCCATGGCGACTGCGGTGGCGGAAGGCTGAAGAGTATGAATGCAAAGGGGCGCAGAGGGCTCAGAGGCGAAAGGGCGCAGCAGTTGGAGAAAATGCGAAAGCGTAACCGCTGCACGCGGGGAGAACCCCTTTTCAAGGAAGAACTCCCCCGCTCGCGCTCCAGGAAACTCCGCCCGACGCGCACCTAGCGTTCAGGCAACTCAGTCACTGACATGGGGGCCCGGGCCCGCAAGTCAAGCTGCTGGGGCACTGGTTTCCAAGTGCGAAGAAGGCAAACCACCGCGCGAGGAGCGAACCGCCGCGCACAATCCCGCACCACCTCGGGGCCGCTATGGGAGAATATTTTTAACCTAGGCGGCGGCAACAAGGCGCCCCGCGCACGTGGCTCGACAAAACCGCCATGCATGGGGGCCACACATCAGTCAGCCGCAAAGACAGACACGACACTTGGTGTGACCGATGGCAGACTGACAGCATGTGCGCGTCGAGTTAATGCGGCACACGCTAAGGAGGCGCCCCAGTCACCAGTCATGCCATGCTAACGCAAGATACAGATTTTGGCCCCACCTACAGGCTCGCATCCTCCCCTGAGGTGGGCCCGGGGGCCACTATCGGTACCCTGAAATAGGGGTACCCCTTGCTACAGTATGAAGACGTTATACCCGCGCAACTACCTCTAGTTGCATGGCGAACAACTCTCTGCCCCGCCACGTGGATGGCTCCGGGGTCGCCACGTGGCCAGGGAAAGAGATGTACTCCAAGATGCCAACAGTGGGTCCGGACCCCCATGGGAAAGCGCCGGACCCCTATACATGTAGACCGGACCTCCGGGGCAAGGTCCAGGACCCTCGCGAGTGCGACCCGAACCTCTAGGACGGGTCCCGGACCCCTCTGCGTGGGGTCCGGACTACCCACAGCCGGATCCCGGGACTCTGGGGGAGAAAATACCTAGGCCTTGCTCAGGCAGGGGTCCGGTGCCGACATGTGTCCAGGCCTAGCCTGGTGCGGACCTGTCCGCATAACGCTACTGCTCCACGCCCAGGCGAGGACCCGATGCTGCCACATGGCCTACCGCGCGTGACGTAAGCCTACGGGCGGAGCCTGACGTAAGGCCTCTGGGCTGCGCTTAGGGGTGAATATCGAGCTGGCTCGGCTCGACTCGACTCGACTCAACTCGAGCTGGCTCGTTAAGATAACGAGCTGGCTCGGCTCGACTCGTTATGTTAACGAGCTAAAGATCCAACTCGACTCGACTCGTTTGCCAACTCGAGCTAGCTCGTTTAGCTCGCGAGCCAACTCGATAATACCATGTCTAGTGTCTACGAACGGATATAAAACATATAGCAAAAGAAAAGAAGATGATCTATTTAGAAAAAAGAATAGAGTTTGCAACTTAAGATTCCATCCTCAACAAAGAACAAGATTAACTATAGTAGAGTACAAGATTAACTATTTTGGATTGGAGATTATTGTGATTTGACTAATTACTCCAACTCGTTTAGCTCGTGAGTTAGCTCGCGAGCCAGCTCGAGCTGGCTCGTTAACGTAACGAGTTGAAATACAAGCTCAACTCGTTACAAATTATAAACAAGTCGAGTCGAGCCACTATCGAGTCGAGTAGAGCGAGTTAACGAGCTACGAGTTTTTCGTCCACCCTTGGCCGCGCTGCCTCTGCATTTATTGTAGAGAAGACGCGCCGCCTGTCTATCCTGCTGACAGGCGATGTGCCCCTTCAGCATTTAATGTGTCCTGTCCACTCAGCTGGCAGGCAGCGCCAGGCCATTCTGCAGGCGGCGTGCCTGTCTATTCCCGTTGGCTGACAGTACGTCTGTGCTGCCGCATGCGCTGCATTCATCATGACTCGCGCGTTACCGAGGACGATGCCGCGAGATATCAATACTGTATACACTACAGATATTATGGCGCTCGGAGATCACCCTGGTGTGGCAAGCAGTAGTTCCTTTCTTCCATTTGTCCCTGGGCCCACGTGTCGGGGCTCAGTATCCTTGTATGTGCCCCCCTTGAACTATAAAAGGGAGGGCACACTGTGATCCAGACTCATTCGAACTTAAGCTCACGAGTAATACAACACACAGTGGAGTAGGGTATTACGCTCCGGCCCGAACCACTCTAAACCCTTGCGTGTTCCTGTGTGTTCATCCCCCAATCTCGTAACAGGCAAAACGCTTAGGCCCCTACTCATCTTAGGATTTAGGGCGGGTGCATTCCGTCACCCGGCCGGAGATTTCCTCTCCGACAGCTGCGAATTTAAAGACAAAAAAACTAGATTGAAGAGTCATGACTACGACATAGTTATGGAGAGTCTCCTTCCTATCTGAAGATGGTGTGCGGAAGGCGTTGGCTGAGCTAAGTTTCTTTTACCAAAAACTTCATGCTAAAGAAATCAAGGAAGAGATGGCGGAGAAGCTGAAGAAAGAGATACCGGTACTTGTATGCAATCTGGATTTTTTTTTCTTCAATCCAATGCAACATTTACTCATCCACCTTTCATATGAAGAAAGGTCGTGTGCAATATCGATGGAAGTATCACAGTGAGAGAGTGTTAAAAGAAGTGGTTGGAGAGAGAGGTAGAATGAAGTCGCTCTATTCTACGTTTGGTTGGAGAGCGAATAGAATGGTTAGAGCGGGACGACTCTAAATCGAAAATATTATCATTAGACTTGGGGCAAGCTGACTCCAAAAAACCGGTGGGTTTTCACAGTTCCACTTCTCCCTCTCTCTTTACGATTGACTCAAACATAAAATGGAACGATTTCACCCTGGAATCTATACTAGAACCGCTTCGCTCTTGAAATATGGGATGGAACGCTCTTGAAATATGGGATGGAACTGCTCCGCTCCCATGGTTGTCCAACCAAACGGAGCTTTAGTGCAATAGTTGGCACTAAAAGAAGGGTTGAACTGTTGAAGAGTGCATTATAGAAGGATTTAAATAATCCTTCGCGAGCGCGCACCCACCCACGAGCGAGTGCGAGTTTCTCTCCATGTGTGACATGGGGATCGGACAGTGTCAACGTCGCCCAATAAAGCTATATATCTGATATCTCATGTGACCTGATGCATGATTCGATGCCGGATCAAACATAATCCTTGTGATGGACGAGGATGGTACAGCCAATGCAACTACCAGAGATGCTCGAACCACTGGATCTCACGCTCGGTGTGTCACCTGACTCTTTCAAAATGCTCGCTTTCCATGGTTCTGTTTGCACAGCGACAGCGGGAGGCCCCTTATGCCAAGACGCGTTTTTAAGCTTTGCGTTGATTAACAGTGTGTGGTTTCACTTGCTCAATCATATTGACAGTCAAGGAGCAAAGCAGTAAGTAGTTGATGCCAAACATTAGGGTCGTGAGTCTGGCTTGTTTGGCTAGCTATACTGCAGAGTAAACACAAGTGTAATGAGTAGCTGCATTATTCGGCGCAAGCACACAGAGCCAGCCCTTGGGAGATGAGATCAGATGCAGGGAATGAGACCCAGCGGCGCGTGCGGTGGTTGCGATTGCGATTGCGATGCGAGGAAACAAGGCCTTTCCTTTGCGGCCCGGCGCGGCCCCAGCCAACAGGGTTGGCATTGGCAACTGGCAAGGCAAGGAATGACGGAAGTGAAAGGCGGTCACGAGGCCGAGGCTCTGGAGACCTGGGACCCGGCCCGCCCCTCCACGGACGGGACGGATCAGCAGCAGCCATCGAGCCAGCGCCAACCCCGCGGGCTCTGTCGCTGGGGGCCCGTCGCCGCCACACCCACCACAAGCAGGGGGGGTGGGGTGGGGGGAGGCCGCGAATCGAAGCGCGACAGGTTCCAGCCACACGTGATGGCGCTTCTTCTCGCCCTGGTCCGGGCCGGGGCGTCGTCCGTCAGCTAGCACTACGACGTGCGACGTGCCGCAAGGCTGCATCTGCTGCCCCCCCCTGGCCCCTGCCGCATCACCGGGCGCGGGCACTGGCTCTCCCCGCTCGACAGCAAACGGCTAGTGTTTGGCCCATGGCAGGCAAAGGAGATGCATGCTTGCCGCCCTGGCCCTGTTGCTTTTTGGGGTTTCCATTCGTCGTCGCCGTCCTGTTTCGTTCCTTGGGGAGAGCGGAGAATAGAATAGGAGCAACAGCCCAGCAGGACGTTCACGTGAGAACCCTAATCATCGTTATCGCAGTTCAAATTACCCAACTGTGCTCTCTTATCCCGACTTGTTGTTCTGACGTAAGTGTCAGCCAGGACAGAGTGATCAAAATAAAGCACCGAACTATTACTCGTAGTGAAAAAAAATAGTATCACGTACTTCTAGCCAATTTTAAGTGACGGCATATAGTCTCACTCCACATTGCTAAGTAACCTTAGTTAAGGTTATATGGACAAATACCGACTTTGCCTCTGAGGTGTCTCACATCTCTATATAAGAAACATGTACACTCCTTTATACGATAGAGAAGAGAAAGAGGACAGAGGTCCAACCCTATACCTTGTGTCTTGTGTGTTTCTCTGTTATGCTTATGGGAAGGGAGATGAGTCTTCTACAGCTTATCGCGCCTAATCTGTTGACGGAAGGGAACGGAGCGGATCTGGTGATCTGTGGTAACATAGTTCTCAATACGTTATCAGCACGCTCTACCTCGACGTTGCTGCGAGATTGGATCTGCATCAACTCTCCGTCAATCCGGGAGGTCTCCGCCCTAGCCGAAATGTCCTACGCGACAGTCTTCGATTCCTCTCCTACGCAATACAGTGGTATGTCTTTCTGTATAGATTGAATACACAGTTCGTGGTGATAAAAAATGGTGGCGGCCCTGCAGGCCACGTGTCGTGCAAACCGTCTTGCTTGCCAGCCAGCGACCATGTCGTCGTCTCCCCTGTTGCGGCTTACACAGGGAGAGGAGGCTCTACGGGCAGCCGTGGACGCATGCCAGCTCGGTGGCGCACAGACGCGCATGCGCGTGACGAACACTCGGTGGCGCTCGCCATCAAGGATCCGATAGATGCGCGATGGAAGGGCAACGGTGTTGCGGCTGGTGAGCATGGTCGCGCGCCACACGACGCCGCACACCGGCTGCATGGTGCTCGGCCTGTGTAAAGAGATATGCACGATGGGAGATAAGCTCGTAGCCGCCAGAAGCGGATCACACGCCGAATCTGCCTGAGTTTTCATTCAAACCAATCGGTTTGGAACCACCCCGCAAGGACCGCTGCATGCAACCTGTAACCCAAGGTGAAAGTACCGTGAGACCAGTGCGGGTCCCGCAACTGTGCGGATGGGGTGCTACTTTTGTGATGGCAGGCGAGCTTGCCCATGTCCTAGCGTGGAGACGCGGCCATGACACGACCACCAATCTGTTTTTCCAGGAGAAAAAGGGAAACGAGTTTGCATGCATGTGATAAATAAACCATCAACTTTATCTCCTGCACGGCCACACGCACCCACCTCCTGCATGGCCTCATGCAAGAGTCATGCGTGCATGACACTCGGCTATATGTGTTAATTACATATTAAAATGTTTTAGCACAAGAATTTGGATGACTAGAGGATAACCAATTATATGATAATAAGGTAATATGTTTTATTTTGCAGCTTCTAATTCAATTTCGTGTCTATTAAATAATTAGTAGACAAATACATGCATGAATATGGTAAAATGCTTGTTACATGATGTGCTATGTTCATGCATTAGTTCTGGAGTTTATTTTTCTGCTTTTATTTCCCGTAGTAGATAATTGGCAGAAATTATTAAAATATGTGAAGGCTATACTGTGCATACTTAAATCGCTCTAAATATTTGAGTTACGTTGAGTTTTCAGACTCACGTCGAGCGATTAAATTGTATAGTGCATATTCGGACACACTAATCAGTCTATGTTATTGTCGGGTACCATAATTAGGGGTACCCCCAACGCTCCTAATCATGGCTGGTAAACACCCTCAGACCAACTGACGGGTGCGATTCAAGCCAAGACTTCGTCTACCCGAGGGACGCGATCTCACCCGAGCCCAGCCTCGGGTTGGAACCGTAGTCCCAGACGAGTTCACGCCTCGCCCGAGGGCCTCCTCAGGCAGCGGGCGCCCCCTCGGCTCTCCCGAGGCCCGGCTCAGGCAGGCTTCGTTATGAAGCAACCTTGGCCAGACCGCCTCACCAACCGACCGCTTCGCAGGCGCATTAAATGCAGGGGATGCCTGACGCCGTATCCTGACACACGCGCCTCAGTCGGGCAGGCCGAAGTGACCGCAGTCACTTTGCCCCTCTTCTTTACTGTCTGACATGACAGGAAAATAGCGCCGCTCGCTCCGCTCCGACTGCCGTGTCAGCCACCCCGGCAACGACTGACAACAAGTCACGATCAACCACCGAGTTCAGCCTCAGGCGCAACAGGAAGCTCTGCCTCGCCCGACCTCATGCTCCGTCCTCGGGAGGAGGTTTCCGCCTCGCCCGACCTCAGGCTCCGGCCTCGGGAGGAGGTCTCCGCCTCGCCCGACCCCCGGACTCGGCCTCGACCCCGATCTCGGGAGGAATCCCGTCCTCGCCCGACCCCGGCCTTGGCCTCAAGAGAAGTCTCCGCCTCGACCGACCCTGGGCTCGGACTGACCGCTCTAATAGGGGATGCATCATTTCCCTATTCCTAGCCTGCTCAGGCTACAAGGAACAAGATCGCGCGTCCCATCTGGCTTACCCCGGCGACGGGTAATGATGGTGCCCCGCGTGCACCATGACGCCGGTGGCTCTCAGCCTCTTACGACAGCAAGGAGACATCAGTAGGATCCTCGCCGTGCTGCCAGCTGTGCTCCTACAAGACTCAGGCGCTCCTCCGACGGCCACGCCATCACATGTACAGGGCCCAAGCTCTCCCCCAACGACCACGTTGGCATGTACACAGGGCTTAGGCACTCCACTGCCGGACACATTAGCGCATAGCTACGCCCCCCGTTGTACGTCTAGACTCTCTCCTTGCCTCTATAAAAGGGAGGTCCAGGGCCACCCTGAGGGGGGTTCGCGCGAGGGAAGCGGCGGATGAACTCTATGTCTCTCCCTCTCTCACGTGACGCGCTTGTAACCCCTACTACGAGCGGCACCCCTGGTGCAGGATAATACAAGGCTTGTCCCACCTCTTGTGTTCCATCCCGCGCCAACCCATCTGGGCAAGGGCACACAGCGATTTCACTACTCGGTCCAAGGGACCCCCCGGGTCCGAGACGCCGACAGTTGGCGCGCCAGGTAGGGGCCTGCTGCGTGTTAACGAACACCTTCCCATTGAGATCCAGATGGGGAGTCTTCAGCAACCTCTCCAGCCCGGGACGGTGCTCCGCTTCGGGAGTCTCGAGTTCATGTCCCTCGACGGCAGCTACGACATGGTACTCCTCCCCCTGCAGCGTGACGACAACGACGGTCTCCGACTCGCACGGCGGCGGCGAGCTCTACGACAGCATCTCCCCGTGGCAAGAGAGGAGCACCCCGGTCGTCCCCGCCACCCTCCTCGTCGGAGGAGGCGGAGACGAGGCAACCGTGGCCACGTAGGAGGCGGCACCTTGTCGGCTGTCGCACCAGAGCGAGTCAACGACGCCGACACTCCCCCGGGGGACATGTCAGACATTGTCCTCGCACCTGAGACGACGGCGGGTGTCACTTCCCCGCGACGTGTCAGCCCCAAGCGGACTGATGACGCTAGCACCCTCGCAAAGGACCTACTGGGCGTTACCCTCGTACCTGAGATGACGGTGTGCTCCGCCCCCGACACGACTTCACCACCGTCCAACGACCAAGAGGTACCGTCCGTTTTCCATCCCGTACCTTTTCGGTTCAGCTTCGATCCGCCTAGCGACCCCGCTATGGTGAGCACCTTCGTAAAGGCATATCCAAACCTTCCAGGGACCGATTGACAACCGTCTCAACCTTCAGACCGGCAGGTTCTGAGGAAGAGGACTACCCTGACTCCGGTTGGGATTTCTCTGCCCTCAATGACCCCGGTGCCATGCAGGGCTTCATGTCCGCATGTGACCACTGCCTCTCCGGTTGTTCTGACGATGGCCATGACCTTGACGACGAGGGTTACGGCCCAAGTCGCGAATGTTTCCATGTCGATCTAGGAGATCACAACAGAGGCAACCACCTCGGTATGCCAGAGGTTGGCGATCCCCCTGGGCCCGCATCTCGCGTTGACATCCTGCGGGAGCTAGCTGTGGTCCCAGTCACTGCGGGGGTCAGGACATAAAGCTCGAGCAAATCCGTGAGATGCAGGCCTGGGTCGACAGGGAAGCAGGCCAGCTTGTACAGCTCCGACAGAACATCGAACAGGAGTGGGCAGGCCGAACACTAGCCGGAGAAGGCTGTCATCGGGCCCAAGACATCCGGCGCCGCATCGTCGACAATGCCAGGACAGCGCTGCCCCCGGCCGTCAGTGGGTCCGGCCAGGACCTAGCTGCAGCGGCGATGCTGCTTCGAGCCATGCCAGAGCCATCCACCACCGAGGGATGGCGTATCCAGGGCGAACTCAAGAATCTCCTAGAAGGCGCCGCGGTTCGACGAGCTGAGAGCTCCGCCTCCCGCAGGCGAGCTGACCCCTCGGAGCATCACGCGGTGTCCTCCCGGCGCATTCGGGAAGCCTCGGTCCATCCCGAGCGTACACAGGACGAGGCGCCCGCCGCCCGAGAACGCCTCGGCAACGAGCACCACCATCTCGACCATCGAGCCTGCCTCGACGAGAAGGTGCACCGAGGCTACCATCCCAAGCGTGGGGGACGCTGCAACAGTGAGGAGGATCGCAGTCCTTCGCCCGAACCACCCGGTCCGCGAGTCTTTAGCCGAGCCATACGACGAGCGCCGTTCCCTGCCCGTTTCTGAGCCCCGACTACCATCACCAAGTACTCGGGGGAGACGAGGCCGGAGCTGTGGCTCGCAGACTACCAACTGGCATGCCAGTTGGGAGGGGCGGATGATGACAACCTCATCATCCATAATCTACCCCTTTTTCTCTCCGACGCCGCCCGATCCTGGCTGGAGCATCTGCCTCCTGCGCAGATCTCCGACTCGGATGATCTGGTCAAAGCTTTCGCGGGAAACTTCCAAGGCACGTACGTGTGCCCTGGGAACTCGTGGGACCTCCGAAGCTGCCGCCAGCAGCCAGGGGAGTCCCTCCGACAGTACATCCAGCGGTTTTCAAAGCAGCGCACTGAGCTGCCCAACGTTACCGACTCAGATGTCATTGGGGCTTTCCTTGCCGGCACCACTTGCCGAGACCTGGTGAGCAAACTGGGGCGCAAGACTCCCACCCGTGCGAGCGAACCGATGGACGTCGCCACCAAGTTCGCCTTGGGTCAAGAGGCGGTCGAAGCCATCTTCCGAAAGGACAAGCAGCCACAGGGAGAGCCGAAGACAGACGCCCCTGAGGCATCCGCCCAGTGGGGCATGAAGAAGAAGGATAAAAACAAGTCGCGAGCGAAGCGCGACGCCGCAGACGCGAATCTCATCGCTGCGACCGAGCACAGGAACCCTCGGAAACCTCCTGGAGGGGCCGGCACGTTCGACAAGATGCTCAAAGAGCCGTGCCCCTATCACCAGGGGCCCATCAAGCACACCCTCGAAGAATGTGTCATGCTCCGGCGCTACTTCCATAAGACCGGGCCCCCGGTGGAGGATGGCAAGGGCCATGACAACGACAAGAAGGAGGGTGGCAAGGAAGAGGGATTCCCGAAAGTCCATAACTGCTTCATGATCTACGGCGGGCAGGCGGCGAACGCCTCGGCTCGGCACCGCAAGCAGGAGCGCCGGGAAGTCTGCTTGGTGAAGGTGGTGGCGCCAGTCTACCTAGACTGGTCCGACAAGCCTATCACCTTCGACCAAGGCGACCACCCGGACTTCATGCCAAGCCCAGGAAGGTACCCGCTCGTCGTCGATCTGATCATCAACAACGTTAGGCTCTCTAAGGTCCTCATGGACGGAGGCAGCATCCTTAACATCATCTACGCCGAGACCCTGGAACTCTTAGGGGTTGATCGGTCCGAAGTTCGGGCCGGTGCGGCACCCTTCCACGGGATCGCGCCCGGGAAGCGAATCCTACCCCTCGGGCGGATCGACTTACCCGTCTGCTTCGGAACTCCCTCTAACTTCTGAAAGGAAGCTCTCACCTTTGAGGTCGTCGGGTTCTGAGGAACCTACCATGCGGTGTTGGGAAGACCATGCTACGCCAAGTTCATGGTCGTCCCCAACTACACCTACCTCAAGCTCAAGATGCCGGGCCCGAATGGGATCATCACTGTAACACCCCTGGTGTTACTGCTACTAAAACTTGAGCATGACATCATAAACATTGGCATTGCATATGTTTGACACACCTAGAGTGCATTCACTAGGTAAAAATTTCAAACAAGTTGTATTGTTTTGGTGTTTTGCAATTAGAACCCTGGAATAGGATACTTAACCCTAAATAGGGATTAAGGGGGTAAAACATGACCCAAATTGAGAAAACCCAAAAGCTTTACTAGAATGGTCATAAAATACTCCCAAGAATGAACTTGAATTACATTTGAGCCCCTGGGATACCAAAAACCCTAATTGGAACCATGGAAAACCCTAAATCCAAACCCTAGGGGCCTTTGTGCAAAAATAGTGCACATTTGGACTAAAGTGTGAAATCTACTATGTTAAAGCATATTAAGTCATATGGTTCACAAAATTAGGGATTTGCAAGTGAAACCCTAAGTTTTGGGTTTATTTGCAAAAAGTACCACTTGACCTCTATATTGCCTAAGTCTGAAAGCAGTGTTATGAGCACAACTTTGAGCCCTTGTAACTTTAAAATTCTAAGGTTTTTGCCCTAGGTCACCACATCAAAATTATAGACCTATCAAAGGAGAACAACTTTGCTTAAGAGTGTAAGCATAGTTGTTAAGAAGAAATGGGAGATAATTAAGTCTAAAGTCGGGCTGTCAGGCTAACTGAACTCTGAACTTCAGACTTACAGTGTAACATAGCCATCTTGGACTTGGATTCAACCTTGATCTAGTGCTCAACTGAGTTCAATCCCTATAATCGAAATGTGGCTGGGTTGTAGCTCTGCAACTTTGCTACAGAGAGTTGAGTAAGTTACTAGAGAAAGTTTGGAGAAATTTGGACCTAAAAACGCTCTGTCAGGTTGTCTGATGACCCTCGCCATGGTACAGTAAGCCCCCAAACTGAAGAAGATCCCGATTCATCCCCCCCGCTCGTCGCCGGTGATTCTTCGCCGAGATTGATGATGGATCGCCATGGTTTGTGCACCATGGGCAGCAGATAAGCTCGGGCAGGTAAATATCTAGCGCCCGGATTGAGTTGAGCCTCATGGTGGCTAAGCCCGCCGTACTTCCCTCCCCAGCTCATCGGTAAATTGGATAACCTCGCCGCCGTCGTGCTGTCGCCGTTGTGCACCATGTGCTTAAGCACTGGTCCTCATCGTGGTGACTCACTGGGTGCATGTCCAGTGATCGCCGGAGTAACTGCCACGATGATAGCCTCTTATTCCACGCACAGAGCTCGTCTCTCCTTCGACCGCCAGCACTGCTCGGCCGAATTCATCACTGCCGCTCGCTAAGCCTATAAATTGAGCACACCGCGAGCTCCGTAGGGCAGTGAACTATCCAGCCACCACGAATTAGCCTCGATTGTTCGCCGGAGCTCACGAATTTTGAAGTCCCTCCAATTCGGGTTTCCGCAACCGTGAAACTAGCCTCACCGCGGTCAGCGTGAACCAGGTCAGCCTACGTCTTCTGCTCCCTTGTTTGAATATTCTCACCACCCCGTAATGCTTGTCGAACCACCAATTTGGACTGAGAGCTCACCTGTCACCGGGAACACGAACGAATATCCATGGTCATCTCTGTCCTCGCGGGCAGAGCTAGACAGAGCTCTAATCCTAAAATTTCTTGGGGGAAACCATTATTAAGACTTGAATTTGGTGTCCGCCGCTCGGGGGCGCCAGTACTTGCCCCAATCGGCCGGCCTACGAGCTCGCCGGAGCTCGGTCGCGCTCGACGCCGTCGGGGATCGGGCAGCGTAAAGGATAGAACTTTAAGGGCCTTCGTGCAAACTGTCAGTGACATGAGAAAATAGTAAGCGAACCCAGTTCTAGTTAGCCAAAACCCCAAGGGTCTTTCTGAAAAGCCGCCAGGGCGGGCGCGGGCGCGCGCGTTTCCGTGTGGACCTGGGCCGTATGAGCCGGATTTGGCCTAGTACTGTTTCTCCTTTTCTCTTTTCTTTTTCTGTCCAACTTTAGAAATATGTAGAAAATTGTAGAAAAGTGTTAAAAATGTCAAACCAATTTTGTTAGATTCCTTATTTTTCATAGTATTTAGTAAAAATAGTTGTATGATTTTTAGGACAAATTGGGAATTTTGAGTCATTTAAAATAGCTTAAATCATGGGTTATGGATTTTTAGAAAATAGATGATAATTCCAAAAATGTCCAAACTTTTTATATGAACTTTACACATTATTTAGAAGCCTTGGGTAGAGTTTGGTTTGATTTGGACCTTGTTTGATAACTAGAACCCAAAACCCCCACCCCTGCCCTTTGAATTCCTTTACTGACTCCGGAAACCCTAGTTTTCCGGAGAACCGTGAAGGAAAATTGTATTCAAGAACCTTAGATAATAAATTCTTATTATCTTTGCACTCTCATGAGCATTTCATGGCATACATTCTTATATACACATATATATGGTGATCTTTAGAAAACGAAGAAGAAGTCGAAGTAATCGAAGAGAAGACACCACCACCACCCTCGGAATCTCATGCAGGAAACTGTTTCTACCTTGATATCTGCGGGTCCGAGCCTGACTCACCTATCAACGAAGGCAAGCCCCGGTGCATTTGCCACCTTCCTTGATGTTTTTAAAATCTTTCTCACTTGATTAATGCATTAGGTAATAGGAGTTGAATGCTTAAACAATTCCTGCATTACCTTCCTTGTACTTGATTACCTTCCTTGAAACCCTGTTTTTACAAAAGGTTTTACTATGCTTGGTATTGCTCTAGCAAAACAAAAGGTTTGTTTTACAAAAGATGATTGGCAAAGTGGGAAGGATGTTTTTGAAAATAAAACTTGATGGTGGATCCATCATGGCCGTGATGGGTTCAACATCCGAAAAGATGTACCTCTGCCAGGTACCAAACTTTGGGTTTTAAATGATTAAGCAGAGACCGGGTGGGTGACTTGCACGAGAAGAGAGTCTCGGTGTAGTGTCTCCGTCTAAGTCGATTAAGGACCATGTCGATGTAGGCCTGCTGACCGAGGACCCTTTAACTGGTCACATGCCTCGTCATGGGTAAGCTTTGCCTCGGGCAGACTAAGGTCAGAATAAGATAACATGGAATGGACGTGGAGCGATGGCGAGAGTAGCGTGTACCCTCCGTGGCAAGAGGCTGGACGGTGGTGTATCTGTGCTCTCGATTCGCGTGAACCTGATCTGGTCTTAAGAACCCCGGTGGCGGGTTGACATATGCAAGGGTTAAGTGCTACATATGTCGTGAGATTGGAGATCCTCAGCTGAGTATAATCGATTCGGATCGCCGTACCTCCGCGGTTATGGAGACTTGGCCACTGACCTATACGTAGAACTCCGGTGAAGATGAAGGGCTTGTTAAGAAATCGGCTAGTGCAGGTTAAGTGATTGAACTAGGTTAGAAAGAACTCTAGATACAGGTAATTTTACTTAAACTGAAAATAAAACTGGATTTTTAAAGATCCACTTTTAGTAAGCATTTATGCAAACAGAGTCTTTGATAATTGAGAAACCTTACCTTGACTCCCTTAGAACCAGCATACCCTTCTTTTCTTTAGTCGGGTAAGACTTGCTGAGTAATTCCATACTCAGGGTTTTATTCCCTATTGTTTTTAGGTGAGGAAGCAGCAAATTTTTGTTGCTTTTGTACCAGGGTGGTGCCAAATGAAGAAAAGCAAGAATGAAGCTGCGGGAGGACCTAGTCCTCCATAAAAACTTTTATGTAAGAACTTATCGGGAGGAGTTTTTACCTCCCTTGGTATTGTAATAATAAGTACTCTGTACTCGTGTTTATATGCTAGTCTGTAATAACTAACTTTATCTTACTTTCAAATACATGTAAGTTATGTAATCACTTCCGCATTTCTGTATCTCCGATGTTCTGTAATGTCTGCGTGACGGGTGAAACGCTCTTGGGAAAGGTAAGAAAAGCAGATACCGAACTTTTCAAGTAATTCTGGGGCATCTATAGGGTTGTCTGAGGTCCGTTGGACAAGGACAACTGTAGGTGGGCCTAATAACTTGGGAGGTTCTGTCACAGCTGGTATCGGAGCGAAGCCCTTCTCTGTAGATATTATGAGGCATCTTCAAAAGGATTTTCTAAATACTTACCTAGAAAAAATTTCTTCCATTCTTACCCCTTATATCTGAAGAATCTATATGAAAGACCAGATAGGAGGAGTGCAATGTATAGAAGGTATGAATCAACTGAGGTTGGTTCTGTAATTATACATGCATCATGTTAAGTACTATACTAATAAAATTTCCCCTTAGAAAAATGCCGCCGCGCACCAGGAAAACTGCACGCAAGTCAACTGGCCCAATTGGTGTACCCCGTCATCAACTCGCTCCCAGACATGAGGATAGTAGTAGTGGGAGTAATGATCCGATCGGGGATCTTGAAGCCCAAGTGAATCAGCTTCAAGCGGAACTTCAACACAGGACTAACATATAGGTCGCGGATGGCGACAGAATAAATGAATTAAGAAGCCACATCCGCCGCCTGCAGGATCAGCTCGCTGATCGAGATTTAGCGCTCGACTGGGCGGTTCAGTCTCATTCACTTGCCTGGGCTAAGGAGGCAAAGGCGCGAGCCCGAGTCGAAGAACTTAGCTCAGCTATTGATAATCTGCAGGCATATTGCAATACCCTACATGAAGAAGTTCATGTACTGTATTCGCAATTGCACCCCAGCGTACCTGCAAATCCTGTCGGGACAGAAGCCGGACCTTCTCATGAAGCAGGAGAAGCTTTTGGTGGTGAACTGGACCTTTTCAGGCCCCCTCCCTCCATGAAGTTGGTCGACGAATGGTCTCCTACGCCCGACAGTGAGGCTACTAAGAGTGATAGGAAGTAGGAATAGTATAGTTGTAAAATTAGTAGTGTTATTGTATAATGGGTACTGTACTCCTGTTGTAAAAATTCGAGTCTGTAACATTACTCTTTTTAGTAATGTAAAGTGGATGTTTTTCTTTGACATATTATATTTGTTTCCAAATGTTTGTTGCCACAGATGCCGTCCAAGACCCGATCACAGGATGCAGCCGGAACGTCTAGTGGGAGGGAGTCCACCCCGAATCCACCTCCAGTCCCTCCCACACTTGCCGAGGCTATCGCCGCCTTGGTAAATGCGACAGCGGATAATACCCGTTTCCTACGGGAAATGGCGGGTCAGCAATTTCAACAACAAGGCGGGCGGGGCTATCCGCAAGGGCCCCGTGAGACATCTTATTTAGACTTCTCCGAAACACGTCCACCGCTGTTTGTCAAAGCCGAAGACCCTTTAGAGGCAGACGAATGGATTCGTGTCATCGAGCAGAAGTTTGGACTTCTGCGATGTTCTGAAACCCAGAAGCCCTTGTTCGTAGCCCAGCAACTGCGTGGCCCTGCCAGCACTTGGTGGGGAAATTTTGTGGCCGTTCAACCGGCCAATCATCAGATAACATGGGAAGAACTTAAGTTGGCCTTCCGTGAACATTACATACCAGAAGGTGTACTTCACATGAAACAAGAAGATTTTATGAAGCTGAAGCAAGGAGGGGATACTGTTAATCAGTATCTCAATAAATTCAATCATTTGTCATAGTATGCAATCGACCAAGTTAACACCGATCTGAAGAAGAAGAATTGTTTCATGCGAGGACTGAATGATAGGATGCAAAGAAAAATGGCTACTTGCATTGACCTTACCTACGGAAGGGCTGTCAGCACAGCGTTGGCAGTCGAATCTAAATATGCAAGTTCTGGAAAGATCAAGGGGAGTGGAGGAAACAGGCCTACTCAGGGCCCTGAGAAAAGGCAACGATTTGTTATCCGGCCTATTAATCAGGGTCGTTCTTCACCACGTCCACCCTCCTTCCCATTTAAGCAACCAGTATTCATCCGTCCCAACACTGCCCCTACAACAACAAGTCAGCCGGGTGCCCCTGGCACTCGATTCCCTGCTCTTCCCAGTTCATCGTCAGGATATTTCAATTATGGAAAATCTGGGCATTTTATCAAGGATTGCCCTTATCCGAAGCAAAACAAGTCAAACAATCCACAAGGATCTGGGAATTCATCTCAATCCAAGGGAAATACTATGGGCAAAAATACAAAGAAGATGGGACACATATACTATACGCAAGTGGCCACCACACCAGATGGTGAACCGGTCATGATGGGTACGTTCCTTGTGGCCAATCATCCCGCAGTTATTCTCTTTGATTCTGGTGCTTCCCATACATTCATCAGCAAGAAATTTGTGGAGCAACATTGCATTTCATACCATGAATCAAAAGAGGGGTTTAAAATTCAGTCACCTGGGGGACAAATATTTACTAGAGAAGTGGCCTATCAAGTGCCCGTAACATTGGCCGGACGCGCCTTTCCTACTAATATGATAGTTCTGAAAGGCCAAGACATAGATGTGATTTTAGGCATGAATTGGTTGGCCAAACATAAAGCAACCCTCAACACTGAGCAGAGAACCATCAGGTTGAGTCATAATCAAGAAGAAATTCTCTTGTCTATCCCCATTTCAACCAAAATTACTGGCAGAGTTTATGAAGCCATTATACCGGAGGTCAAAGATATTCCGGTAGTATACGAGTTCCCAGATGTCTTTCCAGAGGATTTGCCTGGATTACCACCCGAGAGAGATGTAGAGTTTGTGGTTGAATTGAAGCTCGGTACGGCTTCCATTTCTGGAAGATCGTACCGCATGCCTCCAAATGGGCTGGCAAAACTGAAAATTCAGTTTCAAGATCTACTATCGAAAGGATTCATCCGGCCAAGCTCATCAACATGGGGTTGTCCAACCATATTCGTCAAGAAGAAGGATCAAACTTTACGGATGTGTGTGGATTATCGACCCCTGAATGAGGTCACTATCAAGAACAAGTACCCTCTTCCATGAATTGACATTCTATTTGATCAACTGACTGGAGCGAGGGTATTCTCCAAGATTGATCTCAGATCGGGCTATCATCAGATCCGTATTCGGCCCGAGGATATACCAAAGACCGCATTCACTACGCGGTACGGATTATTTGAATACCTGGTAATGTCTTTCGGACTGACAAATGCTCCTGCCCACTTCACTTATCTGATGAACTCGGTATTCATGCCCGAGTTGGACAAATTTGTGGTGGTCTTCATTGATGATATTTTGATATATTCAAAGAATGAAGAGGAGCATGCTCAACATTTACGGGTCGTATTAACGCGCTTGAGAGAACATCAATTATATGCCAAGTTCAGTAAATGCGCGTTTTGGCTGGAAGAAATTCAATTTCTGGGACATGTACTGTCTGCCAGGGGGATTGCGGTGGATCCCAGCAAAGTCAAGGACATTTTGGAGTGGAAACCCCCAACCACTGTTCACCAAGTCCGAAGTTTCCTTGGACTAGCTGGTTATTACCGCCGATTTATACCAGATTTTTCTAAGCTTGTGAAACCAATCACGAGTTTATTGAAAAATGATACTAAATTCAATTGGTCTTCAAACTGTAACGAAGCTTTTGAAAGATTGAAGATATTATTAACCACTGCTCTAGTATTGGCTCAACCGGATATTAGCAAGCCATTTGATGTGTATTGTGATGCATCTGGCAGTGGTCTCGGCTGCGTATTAATGCAAGAAGGCCGAGTAATTGTGTATGCTTCAAGGCAGTTATGTCGACATGAGGAGCATTATCCTACTCATGATCTGGAGCTAGCTGCAGTGGTTCATGCTCTGAAGATCTGGCGTCATTATCTACTGGGAAATGTCTGTCATATTTATACAGACCACAAAAGTTTGAAATATATCTTTACCCAGTCTGAACTCAACATGAGACAAATGAGATGGCTTGAGCTTATTAAATATTATGAACTGGAGATCCATTATCACACAGGCAAGGCTAATGTAGTGGCAGATGCACTCAGTCGCAAGGTCTCCTGCCATTGTCTAACTATGGGGACTTCTGACATTACGTTATGCCAAGAGATGGAGAATTTGAACCTGGGTATGATTCAGCATGGGACTTCAAATCACTTGAAGCTTGTGTCAGTCATCTTACAAAGGATAATTGACGCACAGAAAAATGATGAGGGTATGAAACACATACGTGAAAAGATAAAGGCTGGAAAAGCCAATTGCTTTCGAAAAGATGATCAAGGGGTTGTATGGTTCAAAAACCGCATAGTTGTGCCGAAGAATGAAGAAGTCCGCCAGCAAATTCTTGATGAAGCACATCTTAGTCGCTATTCTATTCATCCCAGAAGCACTAAGATGTATCAAGATCTGAAACAACATTATTGGTGGACGAAAATGAAGATCGAGATTGCACGCTATGTGGCTAGATGTGACACCTGCAGACGTGTCAAGGCCATACACCCAAAAGCTGTCGGTCCATTACAGTCTCTACTAATACCAACATGGAAATGGGAAGATATAAGTATGGACTTCATTGTGGGATTGCCCAGGACCGCAAAGGGGTATGACTCTATCTGGGTTATTGTTGATCGACTTACGAAAATTGCTCATTTTCTACCCGTCAAGACAGTGCACCCAGTTGCTGTTTATGCCCAACTGTATATTGCTCGTATTCTCAGTTTGCACGGAGTTCCAAAGACTATAGTGTCGGTGTTTCGACCCTGGGGGGTCCCTGGACCGATGAGTAAATTGTCGATGCGTGTCCCAGCCCAGATGGGTCGGCGCGAGACAGAACACAAGGGGGGAAAATAGTAAGGGGAACCGCAGCCTCGTGTTGTCCTGCGCCCAGGGCGGATGCGCTTGCAGTAGGGGGTTACAAGCGTTCGCGAGGGAGAAAGAGAGAGTGAGCCTGTGCGTCAGCCCATTCTCCCGCGCGGCCACCCTCTTTCGTACGAGGGCCCTGGACCTTCCTTTTATAGACGTAAGGAGAGGGTCCAGGTGTACAACGGGGGTGTAGCAGTGTGCTAACGTGTCTAGCAGAGGGGAACCAGTGCCCCATGTACATGCCGACGTGGCTGTCGGAGAGGTGTTGGAGCCCTGTTCATGTGGCGTCGTGGCCGTCGGAGGAGCGCTTGAGCCCTATAGAAGCACAGCTGTCGAGGCTGTCAGATCCTTGCTGACGTATCCTTGCTTCCGTAGGGGGCTGAGAACCACCGTCGTCATGGAGCACGCGGGGTGCCATCATTACTTGTTTTACTAGGGCGAGCCAGATGGGACGCCGGTCTAGTTCCCCGTAGCCTGAGCTAGCTAGGGGTAGGGTAATGATGTACCCCCCTACGACGTGGTCGGTCCGAGCCCGAGGTCGGGCGAGGCGGTGGCTCCTCCGAGGTCGAGGCTAAGTCCGAGCCCGGGGGTCGGGTGAGGCGGAGACCGTTGTCCGAGGTCGGGGTTGAGTCCGAGCCCGGGGGTCGGGCGAGGCGGAGACCGTTGTCCGAGGTCGGGGTTGTGTCCGAGCCCTGGGGTCGGGCGAGGCGGAGACCGTCTTCTGAGTCGAGGTCGAGTCCGAGCCCTGGGGTCGGGCGAGGCGGAGACTGTCTTTCGGAGGCGAGGTCGAGTCTGAGTCCTAGGGTCAGGCGAGGCGGAGACTGTCTTCCGGAGGCGAGGTCGAGTCCGAGCCCTGGGGTCGAGCGAGGCGGAGATTCTTATGGCGCCCGAGGCTAGACTTGGCTGCTGTCAGCCTCACCCTGGCAGGTGGCACAGCAGTCGGAGCAGCGCAGGCGGCGCTGTTTTCCTGTCAGGTCAGTCAGTGGAGGGGCGAAGTGACTGCGGTCACTTCAGCCTTGTCGACTGGAGAGCGTGCATCAGGATAAGGTGTCAGGTGATCCTTGCATTGAATGCTCCGTGAAGCCTTTCCGAGCTAGGCCTCGGGCGAGTCGAAGGTGTGCCCGTTGCTTGAGGAGACCCTTGGGCGAGGCATGAATCTGCCTTGGTCTACCGCTCCTGCCCGAGGCTGGGCTCGGGTGAGGCGAGATCATGTCCCTTGAGTGGACGGAGCCTTGACCGGAATTGCGCCCATTAGGCCTTTGCAGCTTTGTGCTGATGGGGGTTACCAGCTGAGATTAGGAGCCTTGGGGGTACCCCTAATTACGGTCCCCAACAGTAGCCCCCGAGCCTCAAAGGGAGTGTGGGTACTCGCTTGGAGGCTTTGTTGCACTTTTTTGCAAGGGGGCCGGCCTTTCTCGGTTGCATTTTGTTCCGATGGGTGCGCGCGAGCGCACCCGCCGGGTGTAGCCCCCGAGGCCTCGGAGGAGTGGTTTGACTCCTTCGAGGTCTTAATGCCTTTCGTGATGCCTCGGCCGGTCTGGTCGTTCCCTCATGCGAACTGGTCGTTGCCCGGGTGCATAGTCAGGTTCCGAGTTCTCGGGCTGGTATGTTGATGCTGTCAACGGGTTGGCCGGAGCCAGGTTTGCGAGAGCAGCCCCCGAGCCTCTGCACAGGGCGAGAGGACGGTCAAGGACTGACTCGGCTTTTTTCATACGCCCCTTCGTCGCCTTTTCGCAAGGAGGAGGGGGGAGTGCGCCATGTTGCCCTCGGAGGGCGCCGAACATGGTGTCTCCGGTGAGTTGCTAACGGGTGATCCGAGTGGACGCCCATGCCCCGTTCGATAAAGGTCGGCTAGTGGCCCAGAGGCACGCTCCAAAAGTACCTGCAGGTGATTTGCTGGACCCGATCCCGTTCGATAGGGTCCAAGGGCTCGATGCCTCCCTCTGATGGGATTCCGTTACAGAATCGCTCCTACTGGTCTCAGAAATGTCCTAGGGTACTTTGGGAGCGTAGCCCGAGCCTTGGTTATGTATCGAACGTACCCAGAGTCATCCCTCACTCTGAGTGTTCTGGGGCGGCTGTCGAACCCTTCGAGAGGCCAGCCTACGAACCCCTGATCAGTAGTGGGCGCGGAGCCCGAGTGGCCTGAGGCGGCTGTCGAACCCTTCCGAGGGGCCAACCTTCGAACCTCTGACCAGTAGTGGGCGCGGAGCCCGAGTGGTCTGAGGCGGCTGTCGAACCCTTCTGAGGGGCCAGCCTTCGAACCTCTGATCAGTAGGGGGGCTCGGGGCCCGCTTCCTTCGCGGAGAAGGATACCTTTCGGATTATCCCCCTTTCCCGGTCCCTGTAGCAAGAGAGAGAAAGGGGAAGAAGAAAAGGATATGAAATTGAACGACGTGGCACACCTTTTTTGACGCGGTCATTATGGCGGAGGTGAAGCGTCGCCCGCTTCGCCTGCCAAAGGTGTCGCCTGCCCTGCCGCAGAGTTAATGCGACGGGACGAGTGGTTCGCGGGGCAGCCGTTGTGCATGCACGAGCCGTTCGAGGAACGGAACACAGGCGCGTTGTCTTCACGCCGTGGGAGAGGGCTCTCCTGCTGCTTCAGGAGGGGACGTGAGCCTGCAGACGATTCGGCTGCTGCTTCCGCTTGCCTGCTGCCGCCATTACTGCCGGCCCACTTCTGGCCATATCGACCGTCGCGCCTTCTCCCGCGGCTGACTGACCCATGACCGGCGTGCCTGGATGGCACTGTTGGTCACCTCGAATCGCGGCACCGGTTCCGCAGTCGAGAAGGCGCGGCGCTGGCGCGAGTGGTGGTGCAGTTTCTCGCACGTAGTAACCGGCACGCCGGTTACATGACGTGTGGACCTGGGCCTCCATGCTGGATGCGTCGAAGTCGAAAGGGTGCGCCTCCTTGGTGTTGTTGTATGCCGCCTGCATGGCGGTCCGCCCTTTCACCCTGCTGGTTTAGGCGACGACGGAGGAATGCTTGTAACCGCTGGGCGGTTACACGCTCCGCGCGCGGCGGTTTGGATTCTTCTGTCCTGGGCCAGCTTGCATGTCGTGTGGGGCCTAGCCCCCGTGTCGTAGGGGGAGGACCTTAGAGCGTGCCGGTGAAGACTTAGTCCGTGACGGCTGAGGACGCAAGTGGGGAGAGTCGTCTTTAAAAAGGGATTGACCTCCTGGGCGGTAGCCATGCCTTCACACTTTCCTCATGCGTCGCGTCCTTCCGCCTTCTGAGCCCCCGGATGAGGAGCGCCCTTGTTGTCTTCGTCTTGTTGTGAAGGAGCGCAACCTCGTGGAGGTTGGTACCTTTTAGCCATCGCTCGGCTTCAAGGATTTCCGTCGTGCAGCCCAGCTGCGTTCCCCCACCAATGGGCAGTTTGGTGGAGAGAAGCGAGCCGGGCTGCGGCCTCCGCCCCGCCCTCAGCTTCAAGGATTTTCGTCATCCTTGCTGGGGCGGAGGGCGAGCTGAGCCGGAGCTCTACCTCCCGCACGGGTCGGTGGCCACCTTCTCCTTCAGCGTTCATGGGAGAGGGCGCTCACCGGCTTAGCGGAAGGGGCGGACTTTGACAACGTGTGGCCGAGCGGCCGCAAGCGTCGTTAGCTCCAGCATGCCTAGTTCGCTGGCTCAGCTGGCTCTGGCACGGCTTCCGGTGCCACCTCCCACCGCTGGGCAGAGTACAGCTATCTGCCCGCCGTACGGGCGGCTGTTGCACTGCACGCACCGGGGGCCGCCCATGACGTCGCGCGCTGCTAGGGCGGCGTTCGTGTTCTTGGGCTGTCCTACCCTTGCTCCGGCACGACGCCTTCGTGCAGGGGTCAGTGCTCGCCCGTCCGGGAGGACTCGAGTGGGGATCTGCCAGCGGACAGGTGGCCGGAGAAGTCCTCGTCGTCGACAAGATCGCCGCTGCCATCTGCGCTCTGGGCCTCCGGCTCTTTGGCTTTGATAGCTTGTCCTCGCCCCTCGAGTGGAGACAGTGGGCGAGGGCCTTGTCGCAGCAGCGTCTGCCCTGAGGTCATTGCTGCCGCTATTTGGCCGCCCGGAGCGGAGGTCGTTGTCGCTGCTACAGGAGTGGGCGGCGGTGAGCCGCTTGGAGTTCGTCGTCCCATGGGCCTCTTGGTATGGAGGTTGTTCATACCCACGGGAACGGAACCGGAGTCCCATTTGTAATGGCATCTTGAGTGCTGGCGTATGTTCATTGTGGCTGTCGGGGCCTGAACATCTGTGTATTTGGGCGTAAAGCCGTGTTTCTTCCCCATTTCGAGCACCAGGACTCGCCTATCGGCTAGCTGGACTGCTTAACCAAGTGTGAGTTGCCCTGTGCGGAAGGTGACGAGTGAGGTATCCGTATCCCGGAGGCGTAGGAGTCCCTCGGCTCGGTCGGCCTTGCCGCTCAAGGCTTCTCTTGCTTAGTGAAGGAACCCTCGGCTGCTCTGCGATGAGCCGAAGCCGGAGGCAGCGGTGTCAGCATGGACAGAGGCAGAGTAGGGGACTTCCCAGGCCGAGGAGTAGGGGACTTCCCAGGCCGAGGAGGTGTAGCAGTGGCGGCTGGGACCTGGCCAGGTCGTCCACTGGCGGGACCAACCCTGGAGTCGGGCTGCCAAGGCCATGAGCTGGGCTGGTGTCCTCGGGGGATAGCTGGCTGAGGCTATGGAGCGGCCGGTCCGGCCGTCTGCTTGGGCTGGGTTCCTGGAGGAGGCCCTGGCGACGATGGCCCAGGTGCGGTGCTGACATCTTCCTTCGAGGTGGAGATCCTTCGACCATGTTGCCGTCCGAGGCCGGGTCAGATTCCGCCGAAGGTGGAGTCGATGCCGAGGGTGCTGCTGCTCCCCCTATTGACGTCTGAACCTGTAGGAACAATTTGTCTGTAGTGTGCGTATGTTTTTTGCGGCCGCCGAGGCCAAAACATACTGTCATCGTGTTGTAAAGCTGCGTTTCTTTTCCCCTTGTTTCGAGTATCAGGACTTGTTCGTCGGTAACAGAATCGTTTATCCGAGCGAGAGTTACTTATCATAGAAGGTGATGAGTGATGTATCCGTATCCCGGAGGCGTAGGAGTCCCTCGGCTCGGTCGGCCTTGCCGCTTACGTGTACTCTTACTCGTCCATAGGATTCTGTTATCGATATAGTCGAGATGGCACGAAAAATCCTTTCGGCCGAAAATTTTTCAAGCGCTAAGACTTGTTCGGACAGCGGAATCGCTTATCCAAGCGTGAGTTACTTATCGCAGAAGGTGATGAGTGAGGTATCCGTATCCCGGAGGCGTAGGAGTCCCTCGGCTCGGTCGACCTTGCCTGCTTACGTGTACTCCGTCGTTTTCAGGATTCCACTATTGAAGTAGTCGAAAAGCACGAAAGATGTTCTGGCAGAAAGACTTTTTCCGAAGGAAATTTTGACGTAGAGGGGGTTCCCCCCTTCTAGCCCCCGAGGGAGGGTCGGGATTTGCCGAGGCAAGGCTGATCCTTCCTTGATGGTTAGACTTTGCTTGGGTATAGTGAACGAGGTATATGGACGACTTGAAAACATCTTAAGGGTAGAAGCGACATAGCTGTCGGATGTTCCAAGCATTGTTGTAGACCTCGCCTTGACTGTTGGCCAGCTTGTATGTTCCGGGCTTCAGAATGTTGGCGATGATGAACGGCCCTTCCCAGGGAGGCGTGATCTTATGGCGCCCTCGGGCGTCTTGTCGTAGCCGAAGCACCAAGTCGCCCACCTGGAGGTCTCGGGACCGAACCCCTCGGGCGTGGTAGCGTCGCAGGGACTGCTGATACCGCGCCAAGTGTAGTAAGGCCATGTCCCGAGCCTCTTCCAGCTGGTCCAGTGAGTCTTCTCGGTTTGTCTGGTTGCTTCGGGCGTCGTATGCCCTCGTCCTCGGGGAGCCGTATTCTAAGTCTGTGGGCAAGATAGCCTCGGCCCCATAGACTAGAAAAAACGGCGTGAAGCCCGTGGCTCGGCTTGGCGTCATCCTCAGACTCCAGACCACCGAGGGGAGTTCCTTCATCCACCGCCTGCCAAACTTGTTGAGGTCGTTGTAGATCCTCAGCTTGAGTCCTTGCAGAATCATACCGTTGGCACGCTCTACCTGCCCATTCGTCATGGGGTGAGCTATGGCGGCCCAGTCCACCCGGATGTGGTGGTCCTCGCAGAAGTCCAGGAACCTCCTACCGGTGAACTGGGTGCCGTTGTCAGTGATGATGGAGTTCGGGACCCCGAAGCGATGGATGATGTTGGTGAAGAACGCCACCGCCTGTTCGGACCTGATGCTGTTTAGGGGTCGGACCTCGATCCACTTGGAGAATTTGTCGATGGCGACCAGCAAGTGCGTGAAGCCCCCAGGTGCCTTCTGCAAGGGATCGACGAGGTCCAGACCCCACACAGCAAATGACCAGGTGATGGGTATTGTTTGCAAGGCCTGAGCGGGCAGGTGCGTCTGCCTTGCATAGAATTGACACCCTTGGCATGTGCGTACAATCCTAGTGGTGTCGGCCACCGCGGTTGGACAGTAGAAACCCTGTCGGAAGGCGTTTCCCACGAGGGCTCGAGGTGCTGCGTGGTGACCACAAGCCCCTGAGTGTATTTCTTGCAATTACTCCTGACCTTCGGCGATGGATATGCATCACTGAAGGATGCATGAGGGGCTGCGGTGGTAGAGCTCCTTTCCGTCACCCAGCAAGACGAACAATTTGGCGCGCCGCGCCAGTCGCCGACCTTCGGCTCTGTCGAGGGGTAGCTCTCCTCGGTGGAGATATTGCAGGTATGGGGTCTGTCAGTTTCGATTAGGCGTGACCCCATTCTGCTCTTCCTCGACGCGCAGTGCCTCACCCTCGGGGGCCGAGGCTGCCTCGGGCTGAGCTGATGGCGCCTCGGGCTGGGCCGAGGGCACCTCGGGTAGAGCCGAGGCCTTCTCGGGCTCGGGCGTGTCGTCGGTCTTGATGGAGGGTTGATGTAGGTCTCGGGAGAAGACGTCCGGAGGAACCGTTGTCCGCCCCGAGGCTATCTTAGCCAGCTCGTCTGTGGTCTCGTTGTATCGTCGAGTGACGTGGTTGAGCTCGAGCCCATAGAATTTGTCCTCCAGGCGCCGAACCTCGTCGCAGTAGGCTTCCATCTTCGGATTGCGGCAATGGGAGTTCTTCATGACTTGGTTGATGACAAGCTGCGAGTCGCCACGAGCGTCGAGGCGCCGGACCCCTAGCTCGATGGCGATGCGCAACCCGTTAACCAGAGCCTCATACTCGGCCACGTTGTTGGACACTAGGAAATGGAGGCGCAACACGTAGCGGAGGTGCTTCCCGAGGGGTGAGATGAAGAGCAGGCCCGCGCCCGCTCCTGTTTTCATCAGCGACCCATCGAAATACATGGTCCAGAGTTTCCGGTTGGATCGGAGCTGCTGGAAGCTGGGTGTCGACCCATTCAGCCACAAAGTCCGCCAAGACTTGGGACTTGATGGTCTTCCGAGGGGCGAACGAGATTGTCTCGCCCATGATCTCCACCGTCGACTTTGCAATCCTACCCGAGGCCTCTCGGCATTGGATGATCTCCCCAGGGGGAAGGATGACACCACAGTAACCGGATGAGACTCGAAGTAGTGTCGCAACTTTTGCCGTGTTAGAATTACCGCGTACAGTAGCTTCTGAATCTGCGGGTAGCGGATTTTGGTTTCGGACAGTACCTCACTGATGAAGTAGACCAGCCTCTGGATGGGCAATTCGTGCCCTTCTTCTCGTCTCTCGACCACAATCGCGGCGCTGACCACCTAAGTGGTAGCGGCGACGTAGACCAAGAGGGCTTCTCCGGCAGCAGGGGGCACCAGGATGGGCGCGCTTGTAAGGAGCACCTTCAAGTTCTCGAGGGCTTCCTCGGCCTCGGGGGTCCAAGTGAAGCGCTTGGTCTTCCTTAAGAGGCGATACATGGGCAGGCCTCTTTCGCCGAGGAGCGAGATGAAGCGGCTCAGAGCCACAAGGCATCCCATGACCCTCTGTACTCCTTTCAAGTCCTTGATAGGCCCCATGTTGGTGATGGCCGCGATTTTCTCCAGGTTGGCCTCGATGCCCCGCTCGGAGACGATGAACCCCAGGAGCATGCCTCGGGGGACTCCGAAGACACACTTCTCGGGATTGAGTTTTACGCCTTTCGCCTTGAGACACTTGAATGTCGTTTCGAGATCGGAGAGGAGGTCGGAGGCTTTCCTCGTCTTGACTACGATGTCATCGACATAAGCCTCGACCGTTCGACCAATGTGCTCCCCGAACACGTGGTTCATGCACCTTTGGTATGTCGCACCCGCATTCCTCAAACCGAATGGCATAGTAATGTAGCAGTACATGCCAAAAGGTGTGATGAAAGAAGTCGCGAGCTGGTCGGACTCTTTCATCCTGATTTGGTGATACCATGAGTAGGCATCGAGGATCGACAGGGTTTCGCACCCAGCAGTGGAATCCATGATTTGATCGATGCGAGGCAGAGGGTAGGGAACCTTCGGACATGCTTTGTTTAGACCAGTGTAGTATACACACATCCGCCATTTCCCACCTTTCTTTTTCACAAGCACAGGGTTGGCTAGCCATTCGGGATGGAATACTTCTTTGATGAACCCGGCAGCCATCAGCTTGTGGATCTCCTCGCCTATGGCTCTGCGCTTTTCTTCGTCGAATCGGCGCAGAGGCTGCTTCACGGGTCGGGCTCCAGCTCGGATATCCAGTGAGTGCTCGACGACATCCCTCGGTATGCCTAGCATGTCCGAGGGACTCCACGCAAAAACCTCGGTGTTTGCGCGGAGAAAGTCGACGAGCGCTGCTTCCTATTTGGGGTCGAGCTCGGAGCCGATCCGGATCTGCTTGGAGGTGTCGTTGCTGGGGTCGAGAGGGACAGACTTAACCGCCTCTGCTGGTTCGAAGTTGCCGGCATGGCGCTTCGCATCTGGCGCCTCCTTGGAGAGGCTCTCTAGGTCGGCGATGAGGGCCTCGGACTCGGCGAGGGCCTCAGCGTACTCCACACACTCCACGTCACATTCGTACGCGTGTCGGTATGTGGATCCGAAAGTGATGACCCCGTTGGGGTCCGACATCTTGAGCTTGAGGTAGGTGTAGTTGGGGACGGCCATGAACTTGGTGTAGCATGGTCTCCCCAGCACTGCGTGGTAAGTTCCTCGGAACCCGACCACCTCGAACGTGAGGGTTTCCTTTCGGAAGTTGGAGGGAGTCCTGAAGCAGACGGGCAGATCGAGTTGTCCAAGGGGCTGGACGCGCTTTCCAGGAATGATCCCATGAAAGGGCGCCGCACCGGCCCGGATCGAGGACAGATCGATATGCAGGAGCCCGAGGGTGTCAGCGTTGATGATGTTGAGGCTGCTGCCTCCGTCCATAAGGACCTTGGTAAGCCTGACGTTGCCGATGACGGGATCAACAACGAGCGGTACTTCCCCGGGCTCAGCACGTGGTCGGGGTGGTCGCCTTGGTTAAAGGTGATGGGCTTGTCGGACCAGTCTAGGTAGACTGGCGCCGCCACCTTTACCGAGCAGACCTCCTGGCGCTCTTGTTTGCAGTAACGAGCCGAGGCGTTCGCCACTCGCCCACCGTAGATCATGAAGCAGTCATGGACCTCGGGGAACTCCTCTGCCTTGTGGACCTCCTTCTTGTCGTTGTCAGGGGCCTTGCCACCTTCCGTCGGTGGCCCAGCCTTGTGGAAGTAGCGTCGAAGCATGACGCACTCCTCAAGGGTGTGCTTGACGGGACCTTGATGATAGGGGCATGACTCCTTGAGCATCTTGTCGAACAAGTTGGCGCCTCTGGGAGGCTTCCGAGGGTTCTTGTGCTCGGCGGCGGCGACAAGGTCTGTGTCGGCGGCATCATGTTTCTCTTGCGACTTCTTCTTGCCCTTCTTCTTCGCGCCGCGCTGAGCGGACGCCTTGGGGACATCGTCCGGCTGGCGCCCCTGAGGCTGCTTGTCCTTCCGGAAGATGGCCTCGACCGCCTCCTGGCCAGAGGCGAACTTGGTGGCGATGTCCATTAGCTCGCTCGCCCTGGTGGGAGTCTTGTGACCCAGCTTGCTCACTAGGTCGCGGCAAGTGGTGCCGGCGAGGAATGCGCCGATGACATCTGAGTCGGTGATGTTGGGCAGCTCGGTGCACTGCTTCGAGAATCGCCGGATGTAGTCCCGCAGGGACTCTCTCGGCCGCTGGCGGCAGCTTCGGAGATCCCAGGAGTTCCCAGGGCGCATGTATGTGCCCTGGAAGTTGCCGGCGAAGGCTTTGACTAGGTCGTCCCAGTTGGAGATCTACGCAGGAGGCAGATGCTCCAGCCAGGCTCGGGCGGCGTCGGAGAGGAACAGGGGGAGGTTGCGGATGATAAGGTTGTCATCGTTCGTTCCACCCAGCTGGCAGGCCAGCCGGTAGTCCGTGAGCCACAGTTCCGGCCTTGTCTCCCCCGAGTACTTGGTGATGGTAGTCGGGATTCGGAGCCGGGTCGGGAACGGCGCCCGTCGTATGGCCCGGCTGAAAGCTTGCGGACCGGGTGGTTCGGGCGAGGGGCTCCGATCCTCCTCGCTGTCGTAGCGTCCCCCATGCCTGGGGTGGTAGCCTCGGCGCACCTTCTCGTCGAGGTGGGCTCGACGGTCGCGGCGATGGTGCTCGTTGCCAAGGCGGCCCAGGGCCGCAGGCGCTGTGTCCTGCGTGCGCATGGTGTGGACCGAGGCTTCCCGCATGAATCGGGAAGTCGCGGCGCGATGCTCCGGGGGGTATCCCTGCCTTCGGGAGGCAGAGCTTTCGGCCCGTCGAACCGCGGCATCCTCCAGGAGATTCTTGAGCTCTCCCTGGATACGCCGCCCCTCAGTGGTGGATGGTTCCGGCATCGCTCGGAGTAGTATTGCTGCTGCAGCCAGGTTCTGGCCGACCCCACTGGAAGCCGGGGGCAGCCTTGCCCTGGCGTTGTCGGCGATGCGGTGCTGGACGTCCTGGGGCAGATGACGCGCTTCTCCAGCTGGCGCTCGGCCTGCCCACTCCTGCCCGATGTTCTGCCGGAGCTGCACAAGTTGTCCTGCTTCCTCGTCGAGCCTGGCCTGCATCTCGCGGATTTGCTCAAGCTATGTGTCCTGACCCCCCGCAGGGACTGGGACCACAGCTAGCTCCCGAAGGATGTCAACGCGAGGCGCAGGCCTCAGGGGATCGCCGTTCTCTGGCATACCAAGATGGTTGCCTTCGTCGGGACCCCCTAGATCGATGTGGAAACATTCGCGACTTGGGCCACAGTCCTTGTCGCCAAGGCTATGGCTACCATTGGAGCAATCGGAGAGGCAGTAGTCACATGCGATCATGAAGTCCCGCATGGCACTGGGGTTATCGAGCCCAGAGAAATCCCAACCATAGTCGGGCTCGTCATCTTCCTCGGAACCCGGGGGGCCGTAGGTCGAGACGGCCGTCAATCGGTCCCAGGTTGACCACATATGATACCCCGGAAGGTTCGGATATGCCTTTATTGAAGCGTCCACCGAAGCGGGATCGCTTGGTGGGTCGAAGCTGAATCTAAAAGGCACAGGATGGGAAACAGGACGGTACCTCTTGATCGACGGATGGTGACGGAGTCGCGTCAGGGATGGACTGCACCGTTATCTCAGGTACGAGACTAACGCCCAGCAGGTCCTTCGCGAGCGTGCTGGCGTCGTCCGTCTGCTTGGGGTTGGCGTGTTGCGGGGAAACGACGCCCATCTTCGTCTCAGACATGAGGTCAACGCCCGACGTGTCCCCAACTGGGGCGCCGACGTCGTCGACTCGCTCGACAGCCGACGAGGTGCCGCCTCCTGCTTGGCCATAATTGCCCCGCCTTCTCCTCCGTCAACGGGGAAGGTGGCGAGACAGACTCGGATGTTGTTCTTCCGCCACGCGGGGAAGACGTCGTCGATTCCGCCGCCGGCGGGCGGGCTGACGGCCGCCATTGTCGTTGTCGCACGGCGGAGGAAGGAGTATCATGTCGTAGCTGCCGTCGAGGGGCATGAACTCAAGACTCCCGAAACGGAACTTCGTCCCGGGTTGGAGAGGTTGCTGGAGACTCCCCATCTGGAGCTTGACGGGAAGCTGTTCGTCAACACAGCAGCAGGCCCCTACCTGGCGCGCCAACTGTCAGCGTTTCGACCCCGAGGGGTCCCTGGACCGACGAGTAAATTATCGCTGCGTGTCCCAGCCCAGATGGGTCGGCGCAAGACGGAACACAAGGGGGGAAAACAGTAAGGGGAACCGCGGCCTCGTGTTGTCCTGTGCCTAGGGCGGATGCGCTTGAAGTAGGGGGTTACAAGCGTTCGCGAGGGAGAAAGAGAGAGTGAGCATGTGCGTCAGCCCGTTCTCCCGTGCGGCCACCCTCTTTTGTACGAGGGCCCTGGACCTTCCTTTTATAGACGTAAGGAGAGGGTCTAGGTGTACAACGGGGGGTGTAGCAGTGTGCTAACGTGTCTAGCAGAGGGGAGCCAGTGCCCCATGTACATGCCGACGTGGCTGTCGGAGAGGTGTTGGAGCCCTGTTCATGTGGCGTCGTGGCCGTCGGAGGAGCGCTTGAGCCCTGTAGAAGCACAGTTGTCGGGGTTGTCGGATCTTTGCTGACGTATCCTTGTTTCCGTAGGGGGCTGAGAACCACCGTCGTCATAGAGCACGCGGGGTGCCATCATTACTTGTTTTACCGGGGCGAGCCAGATGGGACGGAAGTCTTGTTCCCCGTAGCCTGAGCTAGCTAGGGGTAGGGTAATGATGTAACCCCTGCGACGTGGTCGGTCCGAGCCCGAGGTCAGGCGAGGCGGTGGCTCCTCCGAGGTCGAGGCTGAGTCCGAGCCCGGGGGTCGGGCGAGGCGGAGACCGTTGTCCGAGGTCGGGGTTGAGTCCGAGCCCAGGGGTCGGGCGAGGCGGAGACCGTTGTCCGAGGTCGGGGTTGAGTCCGAGCCCTAGGGTCGGGCGAGGCGGAGACCGTCTTCCGAGTCGAGGTCGAGTCCGAGCCCTAGGGTCGGGCAAGGCGGAGACTGTCTTCCGGAGGCGAGGTCGAGTCTGAGTCCAGGGGTCAGGCGAGGCGGAGACTGTCTTCCGGAGGCGAGGTCGAGTCCGAGCCCTGGGGTCGGGCAAGGCGGAGATTCCTATGGCGCCCGAGGCTGGACTTGGCTGCTGTCAGCCTCACCCTGGCAGGTGGCACAGCAGTCAGGAGCAGCGCAGGCGGCGCTATTTTCCTGTCAGGTCAGTTAGTGGAGGGGCGAAGTGACTGCGGTCACTTCGGCCTTGTCGACTGGAGAGCGTGCGTCAGGATAAGGTGTCAGGCGATCCTTGCATTGAATGCTCCTACGATACGGTCGGTTGGCGTGGCGATCTGGCCAAGGTTGCTTCTCCGCGAAGCCTTTCTGAGCTAGGCCTCGGGCGAGTCGAAGGTGTGCCCGTTGCTTGAGGAGACCCTCGGGCGAGGCGTGAATCTACCTTGGTCTACCGTTCCTGCCCGAGGCTGGGCTCGGGTAAGGCGAGATCGTGTCCCTTGAGTGGACGGAGCCTTGACCGGAATTGCGCCCATCAGGCCTTTGCAGCTTTGTGCTGATGGGGGTTACCAGCTGAGATTAGGAGCCTTGGGGGTACCCCTAATTACAGTCCCCAACATATAGTGTCGGATCGTGGACCTCAATTCGTATCCAAATTTTGGGAAGAACTTCATAAATCCCTGGGTACTAAATTGCTCCACAGTTCAGCCTATCATCCTCAAACGAGTGGGCAGACTGAGAGGGTTAATCAAATACTTGAAGATATGCTACGGGCATGTGTGCTGGACTTCTCACAGAAATGGGATGAATGTTTGCCGTTAGCGGAATTCTCATATAATAATAGCTATCAAGAAAGCATCAAGATGGCACCCTTTGAAGCTTTATATGGACGACGATGTCGTACTCCGCTAAATTGGTCTGAACCAGGTGAAAGGTACTTCTTCAGGCCTGACCTGGTAAAAGAAACTAAAGAGAAAGTTCAGAAAATAATACATAATTTGAAGAAAGCTCAAACCCGTCAAAAGAGTTATGCAGACCAGCGACAACAACCCTTATACTTTCTAGTAGGAGATTATGTCTACTTGAAAGTTTCTCCAATGAAGGGCGTATCGCATTTCGGGGTTAAAGGAAAGCTTGCACCCTGGTACAGTGGTCCATTCCCTATACTTGAGCAATGTGGACCAGTGGCACACCGACTCCAATTACCCGAAACTTTGTCTGCTGTGTATAATGTGTTCCACGTGTCTCAACTGAAGAAGTGTCTTCGGATTCCAGATCGGACTATCGAAGTGACAGATGTTGTCCTTAAGCCAGACTTGACATATTCTGAACATCCTATTCGAGTCTTGGATCAAAAGGACATAATTACCCAGAGAAAAACTCTCAAGTTTTACAAGATAAAGTGGAAACAACATTCCGAAGATGAGGCTACATGGGAAACTCAAGACTTTTTAGCTAAGAATTTCCCAGGCTTTTTAGCCTCTTGTAACTTGTAAAGTATACAACATTGTTGTAATAAAGGAGTGAACCCCAAACCCACCCCTGCCTTGTACCAAAAATAAGGAAATAAAAATATGGAGCATTTCCTTTTCCATTACCTACCCTAGGACTTTTAATCTCGGGACGAGATTCTTTTATGGGGGGAAGGATGTAACACCCCTGTTGTTACTGCTACTAAAACTTGAGCATGACATCATAAACATTGGCATTGCATATGTTTGACACACCTAGAGTGCATTCACTAGGTAAAAGTTTCAAACAAGTTGTATTGTTTTGGTGTTTTGCAATTAGAACCCTGGAATAGGATACTTAACCCTAAATAGGGATTAAGGGGGTAAAACATGACCCAAATTGAGGAAACCCAAAAGCTTTAGTGGAATGGTCATAAAATACTCCGAAGAACGAACTTGAATTACATTTGTACACCTGGGATACCAAAAACCCTAATTGGAACCCTGGAAAACCCTAAATCTAAACCCTAGGGGCCTTTGTGCAAAAATAGTGCACATTTGGACTAAAGTGTGAAAACTACTATGTTAAAGCATATTAAGTCATATGGTTCACAAAATTAGGGATTTGCAAGTGAAACCCTAAGTTTTGGGTTTATTTGCAAAAAGTACCACTTGACCTCTATATTGCCTAAGTCTGAAAGCAGTGTTATGAGCACAACTTTGAGCCCTTGTAACTTTCAAATTCTAAGGTTTTTGCCCTAGGTCACCACATCAAAATTGTAGACCTATCAAAGGAGAACAACTTTGCTTAAGAGTGTAAGCATAGTTGTTAAGAAGAAATGGGAGATAATTAAGTCTAAAGTCGGGCTGTCAGGCTAACTGAACTCTGAACTTCAGACTTACAGTGTAACAGAGCCATCTTGGACTTGGATTCAACCTTGATCTAGTGCTCAACTGAGTTCAATCCCTATAATCGAAATGTAGCTGGGTTGTAGCTCTGCAACTTTGCTACAGAGAGTTGAGTAAGTTACTAGAGAAAGTTTGGAGAAATTTGGACCTAAAAACGCTCTGTCAGGTTGTCTAATGACCCTCGCCATGGTACAGTAAGCCCCTAAACTGAAGAAGATCCCGATTCATCCCCCCCCCCACTCGTCGCCGGTGATTCTTCGCCGAGATTGATGATGGATCGCCATGGTTCGTGCACCGTGGGCAGCAGATAAGCTCCGTCAGGTAAATATCTAGCGCCCGGATTGAGTTGAGCCTCGTGGCGGCTAAGCCCGCCGTACTTCCCTCCCCAGCTCATCAGTAAATTGGATAACCTCGCCGCCGCCGTGCTGTCGCCGTTGTGCGCCACGTGCTTAAGCACTGGTCCTCATCGTGGTGACTCACTGGGTGCATGTCCAGTGATCGCCGGAGTAACTGCCACGGTGATAGCCTCTTATTCCACGCACAGAGCTCGTCTCTCCTCTGGCTGCCAGCACTGCTCGGCCGAATTCATCACCGCCGCTCGCTAAGCCTATAAATTGAGTGTGCCGCGAGCTCCGTAGGGCAGTGAACTATCCAGCCACCATGAATTAGCCTCGATTGTTCGCCGGAGCTCACGAATTTTGAAGTCCCCCAATTCGGGTTTCCGCCACCGTGAAACTAGCCTCACCGCGGTCAGCGTGAACCAGGTCAGCCTACGTCTTCTGCTCCCTTGTTTGAATATTCTCACCACCTCGTAATGCTTGCCGAACCACCAATTTGGACTGAGAGCTCACCAATCACCGGGAACACGAACGAATATCCATGGTCATCTCTGTCCTCGCGGGCAGAGCTAGAGAGAGCTCTAATCCTAAAATTTCTTGGGGAAAACCATTATTAAGACTTGAATTTGGTGTCCGCCGCTCAGGGGCGCCAGTACTTGCCCCAATCGGCCGGCCTACGAGCTCGCTGGAGCTCGGCCAGTGCTCGACGCCGTCGGGGATCGGGCAGCGTAAAGGAATAGAACTTCAAGGGCCTTCGTGCAAACTGTTAGTGACATGAGAAAATAGTAAGCGAACCTAGTTCTAGTTAGCCAAAACCCCAAGGGTCTTTCTGAAAAGCCGCCAGCGCGGGCGCGGGCGCGCACGTTTCCGCGTGGACCTGGGCCGTCTGAGCCGGATTTGGCCCAGTACTGTTTCTCCTTTTCGATTTTCTTTTTCTGTCCAACTTTAGAAATATGTAGAAAATTGTAGAAAAGTGTTAAAAATGTCAAACCAATTTTGTTAGATTCCTTATTTTTCATAGTATTTAATAAAAATAGTTGTATGATTTTTAGGATAAATAGGGAATTTTGAGTCATTTAAAATAGCTTAAATCATGGGTTATGGATTTTTAGAAAATAGATGATAATTCCAAAAATGTCCAAACTTTTTATATGAACTTTACACATTATTTAGAAGCCTTGGGTAGAGTTTGGTTTGATTTGGACCTTGTTTGATAACTAGAACCCAAAACCCCCACCCCTGCCCTTTGAATTCCTTTACTGACTCCGGAAACCCTAGTTTTCCGGAGAACCGTGAAGGAAAATTGTATTCAAGAACCTTAGATAATAAATTCTTATTATCTTTGCATTCTCATGAGCATTTCATGGCATACATTCTTATATACACATATATATGGTGATCTTTAGAAAACGAAGAAGAAGTCGAAGTAATCGAAGAGAAGACACCACCACCACCCTCAGAATCTCAGGCAGGAAACTGTTTCTACCTTGATATCTACAGGTCCGAGCCTGACTCACCTATCAACGAAGGCAAGCCCCGGTGCATTTGCCACCTTCCTTGTACTTGATTACCTTCCTTGAAACCCTATTTTTACAAAAGGTTTTACTATGCTTAGTATTGCTCTAGCAAAACAAAAGGTTTGTTTTACAAAAGATGATTGGCAAAGTGGGAAGGATGTTTTTAAAAATAAAACTTGATGGTGGATCCATCATGGCCGTGATGGGTTCAACATCGGAAAAGATGTACCTCTGCCAGGTACCAAACTTTGGGTTTTAAATGAGTAAGCAGAGACCGGGCGGGTGACTTGCACGAGAAGAGAGTCTCGGTGTAGTGTCTCCGTCTGAGTCGATTAAGGACCGTGTCGATGTAGGCCTGCTGACCGAGGACCCTTTAACTGGTCACATGCCTCGTCATGGGTAAGCTTTGCCTCGGGCAGACTAAGGCCAGAATAAGATAACACGGAATGGATGTGGAGCGGTGGCGAGAGTAACATGTACCCTCCGTGGCAAGAGGCTGGACGGTGGTGTATCTGTGCTCTCGGTTCGCGTGAACCTGATCTGGTCTTAAGAACCCCGGTGGCGGGTTGACATATGCAAGGGTTAATGTAACGCCCGGAATTTGAGGGTAGAATTTTTTTCTTCTTTTCTCTCACCAAATTCGGGCGTTACTCTATTTTCTCTTCCCGTTCCGCTCCCTCTTCCCAATTTCAAACCAGTATAGTGACGGGTGTCCGTGTCGTGTATGAACAAAAACCTAAGTGTCATGGGTGTTGCATCATGCCGAAACACGTTTCTTTGTCTGATGTCGTGTGTTCGTCTCGTTCCGCTTTCGGATTTCAGTTCGCGATTTAATTCCGTTTAATGGTCGTGCGTGTCGTGGGTTTCGATCCCCGATGTGACCTAGCCCAGCCCAGCCCGGCCCGCGCACCCCTGGCGCCCCACACACCCCATGCGCCCCCCTCCTCCTCTCCCTCTCTCATTTGGAATTCCCGCTCAGCAACCTCTCTCTCCCTCCCGTGGTGCCCTAGGTTTTGGAGACGGTGATCGCCGGAGTTGGATCCCGAGGTGAGCTCCCCTCCCCTCCCTTCTCCTCTCTCTCTCTCCCTCTCCCTCCTCTTCTCTCCCCCTGCGCGCGCCCTCTCTTCTTCCCCTGCTCCCTCCCCTACCCGCGCGGCGCGGCGGCCCCGCCCTCCCCTGCTCGCGCGGCGGCGCGCCCCTGCCCCCTCCCCTGCCTGCGCGGCGCGGCGCCGGCCCCGCCCTCCCCTGCTCGCGCGGCGTGGCCCCCGGCCAGCCCCCAACGCGGCTCCCGGCGTGGCCCGGCTCGGCCCCCCGGCGCGGCGTGGCCCCCGGCGTGGCCCTCTGCCCCGGCGCAGCGGCTCAGCCCCTGCGCGGCCCACGGCCCCGTGCGCGCAGCACCCCGGCCCCGGAGCGACTCGCGTAGCCCCGTTTACCCCCTAACGTGTTCCCGCGTGCGCAAACCCACGCGCGCGGTGATTATTTTTTTTGGTTGTAGTTAATTTAAAACTTCGTTAGTTAGTGTGCTGCGTCGCGTGCTTCGTCGCGCGACGATTCAATTCAAGTTCGTATTTATCAATGTGTTGCGTCACGCGCTTCATCGCGCGACGATTCAATTTAAATTTGTGTTTATTAATGTGCTGCGTCGTGTGCTTCGTCGCACGACAATCTATTTTAATTTCAGGTTGTTTAAGGTGCGATGTCGCGCGTCCAGACGCGCGATGTTCCACTTTAAACTCAGCTCTTTTGACGTAATGTCGTCGTGCGCTTCGTCGCGCGATGCTTAACGTCTCTTTATAATTAATGCAAGTGTCTCGTTGTGCGCTCTGTCACGCAGCGAGTCGTTTACTTCTTAATTCAATCTAAATGTTGTGTCGTACGTCTCGACGTATGACCACTCCCTTTCATTCATCTTCAATTGTTTACAATAATTAAATGTGGAACTTGACTTTACTTTATGTTAAAACGTAGCATCCAAATTAATTCCCTTCTATTAAGCGAGTAGTTTAATTTATAATCATGTAACGTGATCGTTTCTCGGCTGTCATTTTCTCTTTCTCTCTTAGCCTTAATTGCGAGCCAGCGTGGAACGTCTGTTTATTTACTGCATTCTATTGTATGGTGTATTGTTCTTTTGTATTAAATGTGTGGATGTATGTATGTTTGCGCTCGCATAGAGAACGATCCGGTTGAAGAGCCCGAAGAACTCGCAGGAGAAGCCCCTGACTCCCTGAGCAGCAGTCGGTTGGTGGAGGCAAGTGTCCCTTGTCCTATCTCTATCCTATACATTCTTTAATTCACCTCCCGCATTACATATTTATACCTAAGGATTGACTAGCTTTTGTTATCCCTGTCCTTGTTTACCTATTTGGGTCGGATTACTATTGGTTAGCTTTATGCTATTGCTCAACTCTAATCAATGAACATGATGAGAATTATCAATGATACGTTGTTTTCCCCTCTTTTATTATGATGTTATACTTGTGGCCTTCAAGGGGGCTCGAGCGGTTTCTCGAGTGCCTCTCCGTAAGGACCTGTTTGTTGGATGACCGCCCGGGAAAACAGTGCAACCATGAGGGTGGAGTGGGACGCCCTTAGCTGAGTAATTAGAGGAACCGGGGTGTAGTTCGCTTAGCCGTTGAGCCGTCAATAGGGCTCGGTGTATGCGGCTCGCTCTGCCAAGGTTGATTTGTCCCTTGGGGAGGAGTGCGGTACATTTAGAAAACCTAACGGGCGGCTACAGCCCCGGGGAATCTTTGTAAAGGCTACGTAATGATATCCTGCTGGGTCACCTTGGTAGTGATCAATGGAGAGTCATGATCTCCGGGCAGAAAGGGAAATCACGGCTTGTGGGTAAAGTGCACAACCTCTGCAGAGTGTTTGAAAACTGATATATCAGCCGTGCTCACGGTTATGAGAGGCCAAGGGAGCTCCAGTGATTAGTGGTACTTGATCAGAGATGTTCGGATTTGCAGGTGGCAATGAGATTGATGGTTCTTGGTTTTGACTCTGGTAATGGTAAGTGGTATTCTTTCCGTTTGGAAAGAGTACGTTTGGGTTAATAACATGGGTTAATCCTAAAACTTGGCTTTATCTACTAGTAATAACAATCTGACCAACTAAAAGCAACTGCTTGACTTACCCCCACATAAAGCTAGTCCACTACAGCCAAACAGGATACTTGCTGAGTATGTTGATGTGTACTCACCCTTGCTCTACACACCAAACCCCCCCCCCTTCCCCAGGTTGTCCGCATTGCAACCACTGCTCAGGAGAAGATGAAGCCATGGAAGGAGACTTCCAGGAGTTCCAAGACTATGACGAGTTCTAGGTGTGGGTTAGCGGCAAACCCCCAGTCGGTTGCCTGTGAAGGCCGCGTTTATCTACGTTTCTTTTCTGCACTTTGATTTATTGTAAAGACTATGTGGATGTCTCAGACATATGATGTAATCGACTATTACTTCCCTTTTAATACTATTTAAGCACCATGTGATGATGTTCATGTTATGTAACTGCTGTGTACGTGAATTGCTGATCCTGGCACGTACATGGTTCGCATTCGGTTTGCCTTCTAAAACCGGGTGTGACATAGGTGGTATCAGAGCCGTGCTGACTATAGGCCCGCTAACCTAGAGTAGAATGGTCGTTCTAAGGATTATAGACCTCTGTCCCTGCCTTGACTTTGGTATCCCTTCAAAAGTTGGTCAAATCGACCAAAACTATGTTCTACTATATATTATACCTTGCTGAAAATTGTGTTTTATTCTAATCTTTCATTTATTTATGGTTTATTACTTGCTGGTCATACTAGTTCTATTCTCACTCTTATGCTTGTGGTGTCTTTTGTAGATGGCTTGTCTTAGACACACCGCACGGAAGTCTGTCATCCCCTTCTTACCCTCTCGTCTTGCGGAGCGTCCGCTTCGCCGTCCTGTGGCCGGTCAGTCCAGCCACTTGGAGAGACTGCACCACCGCATGCATGAGGAGCAGGAACGTCGATGATAGGAGCAGGAGTAGCAGGGCTTTTCTTTCTTGCTCCAGCAGGAGATAGAGTCTGTGAGGAGCTGCTCCCCTGTGCTTCCCCTAGAGGCACCCCGTGCACCACCATTGAACGCCCCAGTCCCTGGAGTAGCTACTAGAGGAGACCCAGACGATGGAGGAGGCGACAGCAGCTCGAGCCACGACACCGACTTTTCTGCTGACCAGGAGTCGAAAGGATGGGTTGCTCGTCCCATCACTCGCGACGCTGCTCGCGGGTGTCACTTCCACGACGCGCTCGACACCCTGCTATGTCGGGCACTTGACCGACGTACTTGGTCCATCGAGTATCGCTGTGTGGTCTACCAGCATAGTCGCGGGGTCTACCCGGACCACTGGGAGGCGACCTGCTTGGTGTGCCGTCCGGAGAGCAGTCTCCGGGGTGCAAAGATCTGCTCAGATCACTATTCCATCTCTGAGCAGGACTCAGCTGAGGCGGCCATGCAAGATGTCGCACGACGTGCGCTTTCGCACTACTGCTCGGTTCTCGGTGGGGTAGCCGACGGTCTCAACCTGAAATATTACCCCCACCGTCCATCTGGCAGCATAGGAAGCGTGATTGTTTCACCTGTCGATGAGGACAATCCTAGGTTGAGCAGCACAGTCAACCTAGCCGCCGTGCTAAACACGGGGCTGGACCATGCATTAGATGAGCTGAGTATGGCTTGTGCTGAGATCGCTCAGCTGCGGGCTGAGCGCGCGGAACGTCGTCACCTGGATGATGGTTCCCCCGCTCCCGTCGGGACTCAGCACCCATACCGCTCACCTCAGCGTGGACACCAGTCTTATGGCAATCCCGACTACAAGACCAAGATAAATTTGGAACCATAGATCGTCAGAGTCGGATCTTGTAATTAATACGAAATACATACATAGAAGCTATAGTCTTAGCATTAGTCTCGTTTTTAGTTAGTCTTAGTTAGACAGGGTAGTTTGCTATATCCTGTGCATTTATGTTTGTCATGATGAACTATGTTTGATCTGGATCTTTATAATGACTGTCACCAGGATGTGGGAATCCCCTGCATTTTGGTTTATCTGTTATATATTAATGGAGTTAGCTATTTAGTTGGGAAGCCTTTTATTCCACTTCCCTCTTTATCTGAGAAGCTGTGTTGGTCTGTGTTGGAGATCAGTGAAGATGCTCATCTGCTCAGTGTTGTGGAGAATTCTATACTCTTTTCTTATGCTTCAAGATTTGCAAGATCAGTTCTGATGTGTGGTTGCATTCTGCAGATGTCAGAAAATAGGCGCAGAGGAGGAAGGCGTGCTCAGCAGGAGCAGGCAGCTCAGCAGGATGAGGCACCCCAGCAGCAGCTACCTCCCCACCCCCGATGTCCATCGAGCAGATGTTTCTTATGCAGACTCAGGTAGTTCAAGCCATTGGTCAGACTTTGGCTGCCATTCAGCAGCAGCAGCAACAGCCACCACCTCAGCCTCAGATGGACAAGCGTGATGAATTCATGAGAGGTCATCCCCCAACGTTTGCTCACTCTTCTAACCCCATGGATGCTGAAGACTGGCTGCACACTGTGGAGCGGGAGTTGCATACCGCTCAGTGCGATGACAGGGAGAAAGTCCTGTATGGTCCCCGTCTGTTGAGAGGAGCAGCCCAGTCATGGTGGGAGTCTTATCTCGCCACCCATGCCAACCCCGACACCATCACCTGGGAAGAATTCAGAGGTAGCTTTCGTCAGTACCATGTTCCTGCAGGTCTGATGACAGTGAAGAAGGAGGAGTTTTTGGCCCTCAAGCAAGGGTCATCGTCTGTCAGTGAGTACCGGGACAGGTTTCTACAGTTGTCTCGCTATGCACCTGAAGATGTCAACACTGACGACAAGAGATAGTACCGTTTCCTGAGAGGCTTGGTTGACCCTCTGCAGTATCAGCTGATGAATCATACTTTCCCGACATTCCAGCACCTGATTGACAGAGCAATCATGACAGAGAGGAAGCGTAAGGAGATGGAGGATCGCAAGCGCAAAATCAGTGGACCCCAGCCTGGAAGCAGCAATCGCCCTCGTTTCTCAAGCAATCAACCTCAGCAGTTCAGGCAGAACCAGCGTCCACCTCAGCAGCAGTAGTTTCAAAGGCAGTTTCCTCAGCATCAGCATCAGAATTGCTAGAACAATCAGTCAGGAGGAGGTCAGTTCCAGAGGCAGAATCAACAGGCACCTCATCTTCCTGCCCCAGCAAACCAACAGAATAATCAAGCAGCACCAGCTCAGGTTGGAAACAGAGCATGTTTCCACTGTGGAGAGCAAGGCCACTGGGTGATGCAATGTCCAAAGAAGGAAGCCCAGCAGCAGTCAGGCCCCAATTCCCCAGCAAAGCAAAATGTGCCTCAGCCAGGAGCAGGCAACCGCTCTCAGCCACGCTATAATCATGGGAGACTGAACCATTTGGAGGCTGAAGCAGTTCAGGAGACCCCCGACATGATAGTAGGTATGTTTCCAGTCGACTCCCATATTGCAGAAGTGTTATTTGATACTGGAGCAACGCATTCATTCATTACTGCATCATGGGTAAAAGCACATAGTCTTACAATAACTATCATGTCAACCCCCATTCAAATTGACTCAACCGGTGGTAGAATTCGAGCCGATAGCATTTGTTTGAATGTAAGTGTGGAAATAAGGGGGATAGCGTTTCCCGCTAATCTCATAGTAATGGGTACTCAGGGAATAAATGTCATCCTAGGGATGAATTGGCTAGATAAGTATCAGGCAGTTATCAGTTGTGATAAGAGGACAATCAAGTTGGTGTCCCCACTAGGAGAGGAAGTGGTGACCGAGTTAGTCCCGCCTGAGCCAAAGAAAGGATGTTGTTATCAAATGGCTGTTGATAGCAGTGAAGCGGACCCAATTGAGATTATCAAGGTTGTGTCCGAGTTCCCAGACGTGTTTCCAAAGGACTTACCAGGTATGCCACTGTTGGGGGCCTTCGGCTTCCGAAGGTCCTCAAAAATATGATTTAAACAATGTTTCGGGAGTATAATGTGTGAACAAGTATCTTCGGACTTGAATCGATATCACAGTGGGGGAAGCCCAAAGAATACGAAGGTTGATACAGCGCCGAGGCTGTGAGCAGGAAAGCTTCGGCGTGATAGCAGAAAATGAAACCGACTTAAAGATGAAAAGGCTATTCAGACCTCGGTGAATTACTATAGAATTACTACCAAATGAAAAGGACATGGATGTAATTTTACATGGGCTGCGTCCCGTGCCTATAAATAGATGAACAGTGCTCCCGTACTGTTCACGCTGACTTGGCATTTACTTTTACATCACGCTTGTACTTTTAGCTTCTTTCGAGCCGAAGGTACGCTTGTAATTTGATATCATTTCCATTTTTCTATAATAATAATATAGAAATGAGTTGATAATTATACAAAATTGTTTATGATATCTCTTGTATTACATATGATTCCTTCTACATTATGATATGTTGTGTTGATGAAGGTTTGTCCTTCATAACCTTCGTCCGAAAATCATTATATCTCAAGGGAAATAATGCTTCGAAGGACGAAGGACTTTGACATTTAACATTTTTTGTGTTGTCTTGTTCTTAACTCATAGCATTTGAGAACAAGTCCCCAACATTGGCGCCCACCGCCGGTGAACTCACTTCCACTCTTTGAGTTTGGAACATCTTCGGCAATCATAAATCTTCGCTATGGCGCCGAAGAAGGCTTCAGCAACTGGGGCTGCAGTTCTGCAACCGCTGGACCCTAATCAGGAGACTCTCTCTCTTCGGGAGGCCCGAAGCCAGAAGAGGAAGGCTGTCAGCCCGACACCGCAAGAGGATGAGGTAGACCAAGAAATCAGAGACATGGAGATGCTTCATCAACAGGTGCAGAGGAAGAAGGAAAAGATGGCCAGGCTAGCAGAACTGCAAAGGCAGATAGACGAAGCCTCTGAAGAAGTTCGTCATCTTACTCAGGATGAGCAGAACCGAAGGCCTCAGCACAAGGACCTTCATCAGGAGGGTTTTTTCAACGAAGATGACTGGTATGAGAATTTCCATCATGGAAATTTTGCTTTTGATGATGCTTCTCCTCTGTCCGCTGAGCTGCAGGCTACACCTTGGCCTTCGTCCTACAAGCCGCCCCAGCTTCCCATGTTTGACGGCCATTCAGACCCAAAGCAGTTTTTGATGAGCTACGAAGCAACAGTATCTTCGTATGGTGGCAATACTGCAGTCATGGCAAAATCTTTTGTTATGGCTGTCAGGAGTGTTGCTCAAACCTGGTATTCCTCCCTTCGACCAGGAACAATCACTTCATGGCAAAAGCTGAAGGACATGTTGTTAACCAGCTTCCAAGGGTTTCAGACGAAGCCGGTCACTGCTCAAGCTCTATTCCAGTGCACCCAGGATCATGAAGAATACCTTCAGGCGTATGTCCGGAGGTTCTTACGTTTGAGGGCACAGGCGCCAACAGTGCCCAACGAAATTGTAATTGAGGCCATGATCAAGGGACTTCGGTCCAGGACCTTCAGCTCAGTACTTTGCTAGGAAGCCTCCTCAAACTTTGGAGAAGCTGCTCCAGAAGATGGACGAGTATATTCGGGCTGATAATGATTTTCGTCAAAGAAGGGAGGAAGCTTTCAGGTTTTCCGAAATGACCAGGGGCTTCGGAGGAAGATTTTATCCGAGGCATGTCAGGTCAATTCACAACTCTACTCAAAATGATGATAAGGGGAGTCAGCAGCAAAGGCCACAGTGCTCCTCACAGGCTTCGGGACAACAGCAAAGCTCCTTCCGGCCGCCAGCTCCAAGAGGCAGAGGCGCCAGGGGCTTCGGCGGAAGATTTGGAGATCAACCAAGAAGAACATTTTGCTTGTTTTGTGGTGAGAACAAGGGCCATACCACCAGGATGTGCCATGTTACCATCCAGAAGCAAAAGGAGATAGCTGAAGCTGTAGCACAACATGGTTAGCCGAAGCAGATCATGCACACTGCTTCGTATCATTCGCCTTACATCCCAGAATATGTAGGCAATCACCCTGCAGTTTCTGTTGCTTCGGCGAGTCAACCTCAAGCTTCCTGGCAACAACCTCCGCCTCCACCACCGCTGCAACAAGGCCAGCAGCCAGAAGGGGGCCAATATGCTCAACATCAAAGGGACTTCAGAGAACAGTCCGAAGCTCGCACAGTCAATAGCACTGTGCCAGAGTCGAAGCACATTTATTGACAAATATCCTACCTTGATAGTAGTCTTTCCCATTTAGTTTTATTTTCTGTGTAATAAAGGACACTTTTTAAATCTCATGTAATAGTTTCGTTGTCTGCCACAAGGAAAATATATCTTCTCCACAGGCTTAAATTGTTGAAGCTTAAAGATTTGCGATAGCAAGGAGGACCTTCGAATTATCAAAAATTTATTTTAAAAGGCACGGTATGAATTTTTCGAAGCAACAAAAAGTCGTTCTAAGGAACGCAGAGTAAGTTTGCTGAAGTTACAAAAAGCCGTTCCAAAGGGAGCGTAGTGTAAGTTTTCTGCTCAGAAGTCATTCCAAAGGGAATGCAGAGCTTACAGCGAAAAATAAACGCTGATACCGCCTAAGTAAAAGACGAAGCGCGAAAAGTCAACGTGAATACCGCCGAAAGTAAAAGGCGAAGAAGCTCCTAAGGGAGGCTTACAGCGAAAAATAAATGTTGATTCCGCTGAAGTAAAAGGCGAAGAAGCTCCTAAGGGAGGCTTACAGCGAAAAGTCAACGCTGATTTAAAAAGATTATGTGTTTTATTGCAGGGATGTCCGTGTATCTTCGGAATAAATACCATTTTACATAACATAACATCATCACATCATTTCGCATAGCATAAGCATCATACATCATGTTGCATATGGCACAAGAAGGGGGCACAATATCGATCTTCGGAAAAATGCTTTGAAAAAGGGAAAATCATGCTGAGTCACAAGGAGATACAATATTGATCTTCGGAGTGTAGCTTCGGAAAATATTTTCACGAAGCTTGGACATTCTTCATCAGAGCACTATGGATATTGTTCTGATAAATGAAAATTCTTCTTCACGAAGCATGAAAAGAAGGGAAGGTGTTTTTTCGTCGAAGACTCAAAAACGGTACGCATGTAAAATTTCATGCATCGTAAAGAATTGAACCATAAAAAACAACTATATTACATTCAGGGTTACAAGATATTTCACATATTACATTTCAGATGTTTTTACAATAGCACCTAGTCTTCCCTAAGTACTACTTCCGCAGCTTCGTTCTCCTTTATTTTATCCACCAATGTAACTAGAATTTTGTCCTTTTCCAAGGCTTCGTTTCTTAGTTTGATCACCTCTGTTCGAAGGTTGTTAAAAGCAATTTCATAGCTCTCGTCTTCGGCATTCTTTTGCGCTCTCAGCGCGTTGCTTAGAATTAAACCCTATATGTAAAAGAGTTAGTATAAAAATAAAAGAATAAATTTCAAATCATAAAGTTTCCAAATGCGCAAATCTCGTACCTTCAGGCTATTATACGCAAGGCTGTCCGCAAGATCGTCCTTTGTCATCGCGCAGAGGCCAGCCTCCAGTTTCGGAAATCCCATGCTTCGGGCCATTTCCCGGCAGACGAGTAATTCTTTGTTATCCGAGAGGCAGTATAGGAAATCTTCTTCATTTGTACCATTGAACACTAGTGCCCCCTTCGGATATTTCAATTCTTTGGCATAGTGATTAGCTTCAAAAACTTCTTCTTCTGATAACTTTTTCCCCGAAGCATGTCGAACAATATAATCAAGGACTTTGGGGGATGCTTCGGGGGCAACAGCACTGATTTCCTCAATAAGAATTGGCTCCGTAATTTTTTCTTCCTCGGTTTCCAAGGGTCTCACCTTCGTGGGCTCTGAAGGCCCAGCTTCAGTTTTAGTTTGTTGTTTTGGAGCTTTAGTATCAAAGATTTCAGTTTCCGCTTCGGAAGTTTCAACAGTCTTCTTCGGAGTCGTGCTTGAGGACTTAATTGTCTCCAGAACATCTAGCACGTTGACCATTCTTTTTCTTTTCGGGGTCACCGCTGGGCCCTTTTGGTTTTTTATTGTCTCAACACTGGCTGAAGGACTTAAAATTTCCAATATTTTCGTTCCTTCAGTTCTCGGTTTTTTTGATTTCTTTGCTGAAGGTTCTTCAGTTTTTTCTTCAATCTTCGGCACTGAAGTTGGTTCTTTAATTTCGGTGGCCGAAGAGGTTTCGCCGGCGAATTCGGGTACTGTAGCTGGTTCAATGTAGCGTGGTCGGTGTGTGAGAACCTTTACCCTTTGTCTCTTCGGCGCTGGCTCACTAGGAGCAGCTGAAGAAGTTTCTTGTGCAGAAGCTACGTTTTTTCTTTTTTGACCCCACGCTGGATAGTGGTAGTCGGGGTACACTGAACCCAATTGCGTCAAACACTCGGTTCAGTCTTTTCTTTTTCCGGCCTCCGAAGGTTGCTGACAATGCAGTATCTTCGGCCTTTGAATAAACCCCGAGTAGTTCATCACTTAAATTTTCAATGCTTTTTAGCCAGTCATCATCTGGCTCAACAAATTTATCTCCAAACTTGAAAGTATACTTCAGCCTGATAAGTCCACCTTCGTCAGCCTTCTTTATGGTCTCTCGCGGCATTTCCCATTTTTCCGCGAGCGGCCACACCCTGAAGGCAATATGCTCTTGAACCAAATCTCTCGTTCCAATAAAAGAGCAAATAACTCCAAAGGCTCTCTGGCATTCTTCGGCAGCTTCGTTCATTTCAACCTTCGGCTTTCGCAGGCCGAAGCGTTGCCAAATAGGGCGCATAATTATACCTTTAATATCTTCCCGTGTTTTCAGGTCATTCTTCACATAAAACCATTCTGTCATCCAGGCGCCGGGCCATCTCTTCCGAAAGGTTGGCACGGGACAGCTTGACCCGGACCGAGAGACGAAACTGTAGCAGCCGAAATTATTGTGGTACTGCTCCTTACCCTAGGGTTTTGTTTCGTATAACAATTCATGTATGTTGCAGAAACTTTTCGCATCAGGTTCCAGACCTTGGCTTCTCACGGCCCACACGAAGATATTCATCCTTATGATTGCTTCGGGGGTAAGTTGGTGAAGATAGATTTCAAATATTTTCAGTACTTCTATGACAAAGCTGCTCAGGGGAAATCGTAGTCCAGCTTTCAAAAAGCTTCGGAACACTACGACTTCATTTTCCTCAGGAGTCGGACAAGTCTTCTCTCCTTCGTCGGCCCTCACAATGGACAAGTCCCGGAAATATCTTCCCCTCATGTTGACAAGTTGATTTTCTTTGATACTTGATTTGCCGAAAACCGAATGGCTTGGCCACCAAGGGCGATCTTCGGAGTCTTCACCACCGCTATCTGCATCATAACTGTCGCTGTCATCAGTATCTTCAGATAAACCTTCTAAAATCTCTTTGGTGATCTTTTCTGTATTTGTTTCGACATTGCTTCAAGAAACCCCAGGTTTTTCTCTTCAGAGAGACTCAGCTTCATCTCGACAGTAGCTCTTTTATCTTCAGACATCTTCGGAAATGCTAAAAAACTGCTTTCAAAGCTGAAGCTTAAAAACTTAAAAAGCCAAGCAAGTGTTGGTGCGCAAGAGCTAAAAATTGAGTAAGCAAGAGCAGATGGCAAGAAAGCGTACCAAATGAGCTTGCGGTATGCTCTTATTTATACGCCCAGTGTATTAAAAATTGGAAGACCCCGCTTGTCAGTGAATGTTGCTATTCTAGCAAAGGGAAGGTGTTTTTTCGGACCTTCGGCTTAAGGCCTTCGTACATGTCGCAATCTAAATTTATTATTCTAACAAATTAATATTGCGAGGGGCTACTGTTGGGGGCCTTCGGCTTCCGAAGGTCCTCAAAAATATGATTTAAACAATGTTTCGGGAGTATAATGTGTGAACAGGTATCTTCGGACTCGAATTGATATCACAGTGGGGGAAGCCCAAAGAATACGAAGGTTGATACAGCGCCGAGGCTATGAGCAGGAAAGCTTCGGCGTGATAGCAGAAAATGAAACCGACTTAAAGATGAAAAGGCTATTCAGACCTCGGTGAATTACTATAGAATTACTACCAAATGAAAAGGACATGGATGTAATTTTACATGGGCTGCGTCCCGTGCCTATAAATAGATGAACAGTGCTCCCGTACTGTTCACGCTGACTTGGCATTTACTTTTACATCACGCTTGTACTTTTAGCTTCTTTCGAGCCGAAGGTACGCTTGTAATTTGATATCATTTCCATTTTTCTATAATAATAATATAGAAATGAGTTGATAATTATACAAAATTGTTTATGATATCTCTTGTATTACATATGATTCCTTCTACATTATGATATGTTGTGTTGATGAAGGTTTGTCCTTCATAACCTTCGTCCGAAAATCATTATATCTCAAGGGAAATAATGCTTCGAAGGACGAAGGACTTTGACGTTTAACATTTTTTGTGTTGCCTTGTTCTTAACTCATAGCATTTGAGAACAAGTCCCCAACAGCCACTAGAGCGGAAAGTTGAGTTTGCTATAGAGCTTCTTCCTGGAACCGCCCCCATCTTTAAGAGAGCTTACAGAGTATCGGGGCCAGAGTTGGTTGAACTTAAGAAGCAGATTGATGAGCTGTCAGAGAAAGGTTACATTCGGCCAAGCACCTCGCCTTGGGCCGCCCCTGTCCTATTTGTGGAGAAGAAAGATGGCACCAAAAGGATGTGTATCGATTATCGAGCTCTAAATGAGGTCACCATCAAGAACAAGTACCCTTTGCCTAGAATAGAAGATCTGTTCGACCAGCTGAGAGGAGCCAGCGTGTTCTCCAAGATAGATCTGAGGTCAGGTTATCATCAGCTCTGGATCCGACCTTCAGATATTCCGAAGACGGCATTCATTACCAAGTATGGGTTGTATGAGTTCACTGTGATGTCTTTCGGTCTAACCAATGCACCGGCCTTCTTCATGAACTTGATGAACAGTGTATTCATGGATTATCTTGATAAGTTTGTGGTGGTATTTATTGATGACATTCTGATATATTCTCAAAGCGAAGAAGAGCATGCAGATCATTTGAGGATGGTATTGCAGAGATTGCGAGAGCACCAGTTGTATGCAAAGTTGAGCAAGTGCGAGTTCTGGATCAGTGAAGTCCTGTTTCTGGGTCATATAATCAACAAAGAAGGATTGGCTATGGATCCGAAGAAAGTGGCAGACATTCTGAACTGGAAAGCGCCAACTGATGCTCGAGGGATCAAGAGCTTCATTGGAATGGCCGGATATTATCGGCGATTTATTGAAGGGTTTTCGAAGATTGCGAAACCAATGACAGCTTTGCTAGGCAACAAGGTTGAGTTCAAGTGGACCCAGAAATGTCAAGAGGCCTTTGAAGCGCTGAAAGAGAAGTTGACTACCGCGCCTGTCTTAGTCTTGCCTGATGTGCACAAGCCCTTCTCGGTGTATTGCGATGCTTGTTACACCGGTTTGGGATGCGTGTTGATGCAAGAGGGAAGAGTTGTGGCTTACTCGTCCCGACAGCTAAAGGTTCATGAGCAGAATTACCCAATCCATGATCTAGAGTTGGCAGCAGTGGTTCACGCATTGAAGACATGGAGGCACTATCTGTATGGACAGAAATGTGATGTTTACACAGACCACAAGAGTCTGAAGTACATATTCACTCAGTCAGAGCTGAATATGAGGCAACGAAGATGGTTAGAGTTGATCAAAGACTATGAATTGGAGATTCATTACCATCTATGCGAAGCGAACGTAGTGGCAGATGCTTTGAGCAGGAAGAGTCAAGTCAATCTGATGGTCGCTCGTCCGATGCCTTATGAGTTGGCCAAAGAGTTTGACAGGTTGAGTCTCGGATTTCTGAATAATTCGCGAGGAGTCACAATTGAGTTGGAACCTACCCTAGAGCGGGAAATCAAAGAAGCGCAGAAGAATGATGAGAAGATCAGTGAGATCGGGTGACTGATTCTGGAAGGCAAAGGCAAAGATTTTTGGGAGGATGCAGAAGGTGTGATATGGTTCAAGACCGTTTGTGTGTTCCCAATGTCCAGTCTATTCGAGAATAGATCCTCAAGGAAGCTCATGAGATAGCTTATTCGATTCACCCTGGAAGTGAGAAGATGTATCAGGATCTGAAGAAGAAATTCTGGTGTTACGGAATGAAGAGGGAAATCGCAGAGCATGTGGCGATGTGTGATAGTTGTCGGCGGATCAAGGCAGAGCACCAGAGACCAGCTGGATTGTTGCAACCGTTGCAAATTCCTCAGTGGAAATGGGATGAAATTGGTATGGACTTCATAGTCGGATTGCCTCGCACTCGAGCGGCTATGATTCCATTTGGGTAGTAGTGGACCGCTTGACCAAGTCAGCCCACTTCGTACCTGTCAAGACCAACTATAGCAGTGCAGTATTGGCAGAGCTGTACATGTCCCGGATTGTTTGTCTTCATGGTATGCCAAAGAAGATAGTGTCAGACCGAGGAACGCAGTTCACCTCTCATTTCTGGTAGCAGCTGCATGAAGCTTTGGGCACACATCTGAATTTCAGTTCAGCTTATCATCCGCAGACAGATGGTCAGACTGAAAGAACCAATCAAATCCTTGAAGACATGTTGAGAGCCTGTGCGTTGCAAGATCAGTCCGGATGGGACAAGAAGTTGCCTTATGCAGAGTTCTCCTATAACAATAGTTACCAGGCCAGCTTGAAGATGTCACCATTTCAGGCGCTCTATGGAAGGAGTTGTAGAACTCCCTTGCAATGGGATCAGCCTGGAGAAAAGTAGGTGTTCGGGCCAGACGTTTTGCTTGAAGCTAAAGAGAACATCAGGATGGTCCGAGAGAATTTGAAGATAGCGCAATCAAGGCAGCGAAGCTATGCAGACACAAGAAGAAGAGAGCTAAGTTTCGAGGTTGGAGATTTTGTCTATCTGAAAGTGTCACCGATCAGAGGAGTCAGACGATTCGGAGTCAAAGGCAAGCTAGCACCCCGCTACATCGGTCCGTATCAGATTCTCGCAAAGCGTGGAGAAGTGGCCTATCAGCTCAGTTTGCCAGAAGGCTTGTCCGCAGTGCATGATGTCTTTCATGTGTCTCAGTTGAAGAAGTGTTTGCGTGTGCCAGAAGAGCAGTTGCCAGTGGAAGGTCTGGAGGTCCAGGAGGACTTGACCTACACAGAGAAACCAGCGCAGATCCTTGAGACGGCAGACAGAGCCACCCGAAGAAAGACCATCAGAATGTGCAAAGTCAGATGGAGTCATCACTCTGAAGAAGAGGCAACCTGGGAGCGTGAAGATGACCTGATGGCTAAATACCCTGAGCTCTTTGCTAGCCAACCTTGAATCTCGAGGGCGAGATTCTTTTAAGGGGGATAGGTTTGTAACGCCCGGTATTTGAGGGTAGAATGTGCAAAGTATAGTGACGGGTGTTCGTGTCGTGTATGAACAAAAACCTAAGTGTCATGGGTGTTGCATCATGCCGAAACATGTTTCTTTGTCTGATGCCGTGTGTTCGTCTCGTTCCGCTTCGGATTTCAGTTCGCGATTTAATTCCGTTTAATGGTCATGCGTGTCGTGGGTTTCGATCCTCGATGTGACCCAGCCCAGCCCAGCCAAGCCCAGCCCGGCCTAGCCCGGCCCGCGCGCCCCCGGCGCCCCACACCCCCCATGCGCCCCCCTCCTCCTCTCCCTCTCTCATTTGGAATTCCCGCGCAGCAACCTCTCTCTCACATTTCTCTCTCCCTCCCGTGGTGCCCTAGGTTTTGGAGACGGTGATCGCCGGAGTTGGATCCCGAGGTGAGCTCCCCTCCCCTCCCTTCTCCTCTCTCTCTCTCTCCCTCTCCCTCCTCTTCTCTCCCCCTGCGCGCGCCCTCTCTTCTTCCCCTGCGCATGCGCCCCTGCTCCCTCCCCTGCCCGCGCGGCGCGGCGCGGCCCCGCCCTCCCCTGCTCGGGCGGTGGCGCGGCCCCGCCCCCTCCCCTGCCCGCGTGGCGTGGCGGCCCTGCCCTCCCCTGCTCGCGCGGCGGCGTGCCCCTGCCCCCTCCCCTGCCCGCGCGGCGTGGCGCCGGCCCCGCCCTCCCCTACTCGCGCGGCGCGGCCCTGGCTCGGCCTCCCGACGCGGTGTGGCCCCCGGTGTGGCCCTCTGCCCCGGCGCGGCGGCTCGGCCCCTGCACGCGGCCCTCGGCCCCCTGCGCGCGGCACCTCGGCCCCGGCGCGACTCGCGTAGCCCCGTTTACCCCCTAACGCGTTCCCGTGTGCGCAAACCCACGCGCGCGGTGGTTATTTTTTTGGTTGTAGTTAATTTCAAACTCCGTTAGTTAGTGTGCTGCGTCGCGCGCTTCGTCGCGCGACGATTCAATTCAAATTCATATTTATCAATGTGTTGCGTCGCGCGCTTCATCGCGCGACGATTCAATTTAAATTTGTGTTTATTAATGTGCTGCGTCGCGCGCTTCGTCGCGCGACGATTCTTTTAGTTTATATTCATTAAAGTGTTGTGTCGCGCGCTTCGTCGCGCGACGATCTATTTTAATTTCAGGTTGTTTAAGGTGCAATGTCGCGCGTCCAGACGCACGACGTTCCACTTTAAACTCAGCTCTTTTGACATATGTCGTCATGCGCTTCGTCGCGTGATGCTTAACGTCTCTTTATAATTAATGCAAGTGTCTCGTTGTGCGCTCTGTCGCGCGGCGAATCGTTTACTTCTTAATTCAATCTAGATGTCGTGTCGTACGTCTCAACGTGCGACCTCTCCCTTTCATTCATCTTCAATTGTTTACAATAATTAAATGTGTAACTTGACTTTACTTTATGTTAAAACGTAGCATCCAAATTAATTCCCTTCCATTAAGCGAGTAGTTTAATTTATAATCATGTAACGTGATCGTTTCTCGGCTGTCTTTTTCTCTTTCTCTCTTAGCCTTAATTGCGAGCCCGCGTGGAACGTCTGTTTATTTACTGCATTCTATTGTATGGTGTATTGTTCTTTTGTATTAAATGTGTGGATGTATGTATGTTTGCGCTCGCATAGAGAACAATCCGGTTGAAGAGCCCGAAGAACTCGCAGGAGCAGCCCCTGAGCAGCAATCGGTTGGTGGAGGCAAGTGTCCCTTGACCTATCTCTGTCCTATACATTCTTTAATTCACCTCCCGCATTACATATTTATACCTAAGGATTGACTAGCTTTTGTTATCCCTGTCCTTGTTTACCTATTTGGGTCGGATTACTATTGGTTAGCTTTATGCTATTGCTCAACTCTAATCAATGAACATGATGAGAATTATCAATGATACGCTGTTTTCCCCTCTTTTATTATGATGTTATACTTGTGGACTTCAAGGGGGCTCGAGCGGTTTCTCGAGTGCCTCTCCGTAAGGACCTGTTCGTTGGATGACCGCCTGGGAAAACAGTGAAACCATGAGGGTGGAGTGGGACGCCCTTAGCTAAGTAATTAAAGGAACCGGGGTGTAGTTCGCTTAGCCGTTGTGCCGTCAATGGGGCTCGGTGTATGCGGCTCGCTCTGCCAAGGTTGATTTGTCCCTTGGGGAGGAGTGCAGTACATTTAGGAAACCTAACGGGTGGCTACAGCCCCGGGGAATCTTTGTAAAGGCTACAGTAGTGATATCCTGCTGGGTCACCTTGGTAGTGATCAATGGAGAGTCATGATCTCCGGGCAGAAAGGGAAATCACGGCTTGTGGGTAAAGTGCACAACCTCTGCAGAGTGTTTGAAAACTGATATATCAGCCGTGCTCGCGGTTATGAGCGGCCAAGGGAGCTCCAGTGATTAGTGGTACTTGATCAGAGATGTTCAGATTTACAGGTGGCAATGAGATTGATGGTTCTTGGTTTTGACTCTGGTAATGGTAAGTGGTATTCTTTCCGTTTGGAAAGAGTACGTTTGGGTTAATAGCGTGGGTTAATCCTAAAACTTGGCTTTATCTACTAGTAATAACAATCTGACCAACTAAAAGCAACTGCTTGACTTACCCCCACATAAAGCTAGTCCACTACAGCCAGTCGGCTGCCTGTGAAGGCCGCGTTTATCTATGTTTCTTTTCCGTACTTTGATTTATTGTAAAGACTATGTGGATGTCTCAGACATATGATGTAATCGACTATTACTTCCCTTTTAATACTATTTGAGCACTGTGTGATGATGTCCATGTTATGTAACTGTTGTGTACGTGAATTGCTGATCCTGGCACGTACATGGTTCACATTCGGTTTGCCTTCTAAAACCGGGTGTGACAGTTAAGTGCTACATATGTCGTGTGATTGGAGATCCTCAGCTGAGTATAATCGATTCGGATCGCCGTACCTCCGCGGTTATGGAGACTTGGCCACTGACCTATACGTAGAACTCCAGTGAAGATGAAGGGCTTGTTAAGAAATTGGCTAGTGCAGGTTAAGTGATTGAACTAGGTTAGAAAGAACTCTAGATACAGGTAATTTTACTTAAACTGAAAATAAAACTGGATTTTCAAGGATCCACTTTTAGTAAGCATTTATGCAAACAGAGTCTTTGATAATTGAGAAACCTTACCTTGACTCCCTTACAACCAGCATACCCTTGAGAGTCTTTTCTTTAGTCGGGTAAGACTTGCTGAGTAATTCCATACTCAGGGTTTTATTCCCTATTGTTTTTAGGTGAGGAAGCAGCAAATTTTTGTTGCTTTTGTACCAGGGTGGTGCCAAATGAAGAAAAGCAAGAATGAAGCTGCGGGAGGACCTAGTCCTCCATAAAAACTTTTATATAAGAACTTATCGGGAGGAGTTTTTACCTCCCTTGGTATTGTAATAATAAGTACTCTGCACTCGTGTTTATATGCTGGTCTGTAATAACTAACTTTATCTTACTTTCAAATACATGTAAGTTATGTAATCGCTTCCGCATTTCTGTATCTCCGATGTTCTGTAATGTCTGCGTGACGGGTGAAACGCTCTTGGGAAAGGTAAGAAAAGCAGATACCGAACTTTTCAAGTAATTCAGGGGCATCTACAGGGTTGTCTGAGGTCTGTTGGACAAGGACAACTGTAGGTGGGCCTAATAACTTGGGAGGTTCCGTCACAATCACCGTCGGATCCACATATCGCCACGCGTACGAATGCGACGTGGACTGCGTGGAGTACACCGAGGCTCTCGCCGAGTCCGAGGCCCTCATCGCCGGCCTGGAACGCCTCTCCAAGGAGGCGCCCGACGCGAAGCGGCACGCCGGCAACTACGAACCAGTTGAGACGGTCAAGTCCGTCTCTCTCGACCCCAGCAACGACGCCAGCAAGAAAGTTCGGATCGGCTCCGAGCTCGACCCCAAATAGGAAGCAGTGCTCGTCAACTTTCTCCGCGCAAACGCCGAAGTCTTTGCGTGGAGTCCCTCGGACATGCCCGGCATACCGAGGGATGTCGCCGAGCACTCACTGGACATCAGAGCTGGAGCCCGACCCGTGAAGCAAAACCTGTGCCATTTTGACGAAGAAAAGCGCAGGGCCATAGGCAAGGAGATCCACCAGCTACTCGCGGCAGGGTTTATCAAAGAGGTATTCCATCCCGAATGGTTAGCTAACCCTGTTCTTGTAAGGAAGAAGGATGGGAAATGGAGGATGTGTGTAGACTACATTGGTCTAAACAAAGCATGTCCGGAAGTTCCCTACCCTCTACCTCGCATCGATCAAATCGTGGACTCCACTGCTGGGTGCGAAACCCTGTCATTCCTCGATGCCTACTCAGGCTATCACCAAATCAAGATGAAAGAGTCCGACCAGCTCGCGACTTCTTTCATCACACCTTTTGGCATGTACTGTTACACTACAATGCCATTTGGGTTGAGGAATGCAGGCGCCACTTACCAGAGGTGCATGAACCACGTGTTCGGATAACACATCGGCAGAACGGTCGAGGCTTACGTCAACGACATCGTTGTCAGAACGGTCGAGGCCCTCATCGCCGACCTCCTCTCTGACCTTCAAACGACATTCATGTGTCTGAGAGCGAAAGGCGTGAAACTCAATCCTGAGAAGTGTGTCTTCGGAGTCCCCTGAGGCATGCTCCTTGGATTCATCGTCTCCGAGCGGGGCATCGAGGCCAACCCGGAGAAAATCGTGGCCATCACCAACATGGGACCGATCAAAGATTTGAAAGAAGTACAGAGGGTCATGGGATGCCTTGCGGCTCTGAGCCGCTTCATCTCACGCCTTGGCGAGAAAGGCTTGCCTCTGTACCGCCTCTTAAGGAAGGCCGAGTGCTTCACTTGGACCCTCGAGGCCGAGGAAGCCCTTGGAAACCTTAAGACGCTCCTTACGAACACACCCATCCTAGTGCCCCTCGCCACAGGAGAAACCCTCTTGATCTACATAGCCACGACTACTCAGGTGGTCAGCACCGCGATCATAGTTGAGAGACGAGAAGAAGGGCATGCACTGCCCGTCCAGAGGCCAGTCTACTTCATCAGCGAAGTGCTTTCTGAGACCAAAGTCCGCTATCCACAGATCCAGAAGCTGCTCTACGCAGTGATCCTGACACGGCGAAAGTTGTGACACTACTTTGAGTCTCATCCGGTGACTGTGGTGTCATCCTTCCCCCTGGGGGAGATCATCTAGTGCCACGAGGCCTCGGGTAGGATAGCAAAGTGGGCGGTGGAGCTTATGGGCGAAACGCTATCATTCGCTCCTCGGAAGGCCATAAAATCCCAGGTCTTGGCAGACTTCCTGGCTGAGTGGACTGACACCTAGTTACCGACAACTCCAATCCAGCCCAAGCTCTGGACCATGTACTTCGATGGGTCACTCATGAAAACAGGAGCAGGCGCTGGCCTGCTCTTCGTTTCATCCCTCGGAAAGCATCTCCTCTACGTCATTCACCTCCATTTTCTGGCATCAAACAACGTGGCCGAGTACGAGGCACTGGTTAATGGGCTACGCATCGCCATCGTGCTAGGGGTCCAACGCCTCGACGCTCGAGGCGACTCGCAGCTTGTCATCGGCCAAGTCATGAAGAACTCCCACTACCGTGACCGGAGGATGGAAGCCTACTGCGACGAAGTCCGGCGTCTGGAAAACAAGTTCTACGGGCTGGAGCTCAAGCACATCGCCTGACGATACAACGAGACTGCGAACGAGCTGGCGAAAATAGCCTCGGGGCGAACGACGGTTCCCCCGGACGTCTTCTCCAGAGACCTACATCAACCATCTGTCAAGATCAACGACACGCCCGAGCCTGAGGAAACCTCGGCCTAGCCCAAGGTACCCTCGGCCGAGCCCGAGGTACCTTTGGCCGCACCCGAGGCACCCTCGGCCATCAAGGAAGAGGCCTTGCCCGTCAAGGAGGAACAGAATGGGGTCATGCCAGATCCGAACTGGCAGACCCCATACCTGGAATATCTCTTCTGAGGAGAGCTTCCCATCGACAAGACCAAAGCTCGGCGGCTAGCTCGGTGCGCCAAGTCATTCGTCTCGCTGGGTGATGAAAAAGAGCTCTATCACCGCAGCCCCTCGGGCATCCTCCAACAATGCATATCTATTGCCCAAAGACAAGAGCTGTTGCAAGAAATACACTCGGGGGCTTGCGGCCACCATGCAGCACCTCGAGCCCTCGTGGGGAATGCCTTCTGACAAGGTTTCTACTGGCCAACCGCGGTGGCCGACGCCACTAGGATTGTGCGCTCCTGCCGGGGGTGTCAATTCTACGCAAAGCAGACGCATCTGCCCACTTAGGCCTTGTAGACGATACCCATCACCTAGCCATTTGTTGTGTGGGGTCTAGACCTCGTTGGTCCCTTGCAGAAGGCACCCGGGGGCTTCTCGCACCTTTTGGTCGCCATCGACAAATTCTCCAAGTGGATCGAGGTCCGACCCTTGACCAGCATCAGGTCCGAGCAGGCGGTGGCAGTTTTTTACCAACATCATCCATCGATTCGGGGTCCCAAACTCAATCATCACCGACAATGGCATGCAGTTCACCGAAAAAAGTCCTGGACTTCTGTGACGACCACCACATCCGTGTGGACTGGGCCGTCGTAGCTCATCCCATGACGAATGGGCAGGTGGAGCGTGCCAACAGTATGATTTTGCAGGGGCTCAAACCAAGGATCTACAACGACCTCAACAAGTTCGGTAGGCGGTGGATGAAAGAGCTACCCTCGGTAGTCTGGAGTCTGAGGACGGCGCTGAGCCGCGCCACAGGTTTTACGCCATTCTTTCTAGTCTATGGGGCCGAGGTCGTCCTCCCCACGGACTTAGAATATGGGTCCCCGAGGACCAAGGCGTACGACGACCGAAGCAACCAGACTAGCCGAGAATACTCGCTGGACCAACTCGAGGAGGCTCGGGGCGTTGCCTTACTACATTCGGCACGGTACCAGCAGTCGCTGTGGCGCTACCACGCCCGAAGCGTTCGGTCCCGAGGCTTCCAAGTGGGAGACTTGGTGCTTCGCCTGCGACAGGACGCCCGAGGGCGCCACAAGCTCACTCCTCCCTAGGAAGGGCCCTTCATCATCGCCAAGGTCTTGAAGCCCAGAACATACAAGCTAGCCAACGACCAAGGCGAGGTCTACACCAACGCTTGGAACATCCAACAGCTATGTCGCTTCTACCCTTAAGATGTTTTAAGTCGTTCATGTACCTCGTTTACATACACAAAGTCTAACCGTCAAGGAAGGGTCGGCCTTGCCTCAGCAAAGCCCGACCCTCCCTCGGGGGCTAGAAGGGGGGAACCCCCTCTGTGTCAAAATTTTCCTCGGAAAAATTTTCTACCAAAACAACCTTTGTGCTTTCGACTTCCGTATCGATAGCGGGATCCTGAGAACGACGAGAGTACACGTAAGCGGCAAGGCTGACCGAGCCGAGGAACTCCTACGCCTCCGGGATACGGATACCTCACTCATCACCTTCCGCGAGAAGTAACTCACGCTCAGATAAGCGATCCCGCTACCGAACAAGTCCTAACACTCGGGTAGAAAACGACTTTCGCGCCTTCTCGACTGTACCAATAATGGAATCCTTCGACCAAATGAGAGCGCACGTAAGCGGCAAGGCCGACCGAGCCGAGGGACTCCTACGCCTCTGGGATATGGATACCTCACTCATCACCTTCCGCGAAAAGTAACTCTCATTCGAATAAACGATTCTGCTATTGACAGACAAGTCATGATGCTCGAAACAAGAGGAGAGAAGACGCAGCTTTTTAAACACGACGATAAAGTGTTTAGGCCTCAGCAGCCGCAAAAAAGCATGCGCATGCTACAGACAAACTGTTCCTGCAGGTTCGGGCATTGGCAGGGGGAGCAGCAGCACCCTCGGCGTTGTTTCCACCCTCGGCGAAACCTAGCCCAGCCTCGGACGGCGACTCGGGCAAAAGGACCTCCACCTAAGGGAGGACGCAAGCACTGCGCCAGCAGATGTCTTGGCCAAGCTCCAGCGGCTGCTACCGCATCTTCCTCGGCCTAGGAAACCGCCATCTCCCGGGCCGATGAAGTCTCTTTCCGAGCCGACTCCGCGTCTGTCCGCGCTAACACCGCTGCCTCCGGCTCTGGCTCATCGCAGAGCAGCTAAGGGTCCCAAAAACTGAGCAAGAGAAGCCTCGAGCGGCAAGGCCGACAGAGCCGAGGGACTCCTACGCCTCCGGGATACGGACACCTCACTCGTCACCTTCCGCGAAAGGCAACTGACGCTCGGTTAAGTGGTTCGGCTAGCCAACAGGCAAGTCCCAGCGCTCGAAATGAGGAAGACACACAGCTTCATTCTCAAATACCCAAATGTTCAGGCCTCGACAGCCACAAAGAACAAACACATATACTTGGGGGTAACTATGCTACACAGACTTAGACGTCGGCAGAACCCTCGGCGGTTCTCCCGACCTACGACAAATGTCTAAGTACTTGAAGCGGTTACATTTTGCTCCGGCAAAAACCCGGTATATCCCCTTACAAACGGGACTCTGGTTCCATTCCTGCGGATACGAACTATCTCCACGCTAGAGGGCCTGCGGGACAACAAATTCCAGGTGGCTCGCCGGCGACCACTACACCAGCAGCGACAACGACCCCCGCTTCGGGCGGCTAAACAGCAGCAGCGATGAACTCAGGGCCAACGATGCTGTGACGAGGCCCTCGCCCGCGTCTCCGCTCGAGGGGCGAGGACAAGCCATCAAAGCCAAAGAGCCGGGGGTCCGGCCATAGCTGGCGCTGATGGTTTTGTCGGTGGAGGAACCTTCTCCGGCTGCCACCACCTCAGCACTGACGACAGCGGCCACCTGCGCGCCAGCGCCACGTCGACGAATGGCGGACGCCCCAGCCTGCACCGGTAGATCCCCACTCAGGTCCTCGCGAACGGGCAGGCCCTGACCTCCACGCGGAGGCGTCGTGCCTGAGTGAGGACAAGACAATCCAAGAGCACGAACGCCGCCCATGCGGCATATGGCGTCTTGGACGGTCCACCGGTGCGCACGGCGCAACAGACGCTCGAGCCCGGATCAAGCGGCAGGAGGCAGCATCGGAGGCCGCGACAGAGCCAGCTGAGCCAGCGAGCCAGGCACGCTGGAGCTGACGACGCTTGCGGCCGACCGGTCCTGCGTTGCCAAAGTTTGCCCCTCCGCAAGGTCGGTGAGCGCCTTCTCCCCTGAATGCTGAAGGAGGAGACGACCTGCCGGCCCATGCGGGAGGTAGAACCCCGGCTCAGCTCTCCCTCCGCCTCAGCAAGGATGACGAAGATCCTTGAAGCTGAGGGCGGGGCGGAGGCCACAGCCCGGCTTGCTTCTCACCACCAAACTGCCCATTAGGTGAGGGAATGCAGCCGGGCTGCACGACGAAAATCCTTGAAGCCGAGCAATGGCTGAAAGGTGTCGATCTCCATGAGGCCGCGCTCCTCCAACGATAGAAAGAGCAAGGTGGCGCTGGAGCACCCCATCCGGGGGCTCAAAAGGCGGAAGGGCGCGATGCATGAGGGGAGAACGAAGGCATGGCCACTGCCTAGGGGATCGATCCCCCTTTTATAGGCAGACCTCCTCACTTGCACCCCTTAGCGTCACGGGCGAAATCCCCACTGACATCCTCCAAGGTTCTCCCCCTACGACACGGGGGCTGGGACCCACACGTCATACGAGTTGATCCGAAGCACGAAGAAGGCGAACCGCCGCACGCGAGACATGTAACCATCCCGCGGTTACAAGCGCTCTCCCATCTTCACAGAAACCGGTGGTCGAAAGGGTGGACTGCCACGCGACAGGCATCCAACTGCACCGCAACTGTGCGCCCCTTTGGCTCCGTCCACATCCGGCGGACCAGCGAAAGGAAGCGGGCCCGCATGTCATGTAACCGGTGCGCCGGTTACGACGTGCGAGAAGTTACACCGCCACTCGCGCCAATGCTGCGCCTCCTCGACTGCGGAACCGGTACCGCGACTCGAGTTAGCCCTGCGCAGGACCCAACAGTGCCAGTTAAAGGTGACGGCCACGGGCCGGTCAGCCGCGGGGTAGGCACGACAGTTGGCATGGTCAAAAGCGGGCCGGCAGTAACTGCAGCGGCAGACGAGCGGAGGCAGCGGTCAAGTCGCCTGCAGGCTCGCGTCCCCTCCTGAAGTGACGGGAGAGCCCTCTCCCACAGCGTGAAGACGACGCGCCCGTGCCCCGTTCCTCGAACGGCTCGCACGCACAACGGGCGCCACGCGAATCGTCCGTCCCGTCGCATTAACTCCCCGACGGAGCAGGCAACACCTCCAGCAGGCGAGCGGGCGTCGCTTCGCCTTCGCCATAATGACCGCGTCAAAAAAGGTGTGCCACCTTATTTAAATTCATATCCTTCCCTCCACCCTCTCTCTCTCTCTCTCTTGCCACAGGGACCGAGAAAGGGGATGTTGTGGAAAGGATCCTTCTCGGCGAAGGAAGCGGGCTCCGAGCCCTCCTACTGATCAGGGGTTCGAAGGCCGGCCCCTCGGGAGGGTTTTGACAGCCACCCCAGAGCACTCGGACTTCAAGCCCATTACTGATCAGGGGTTCGAAGGCTGGCCCCTCGGAAGGGTTCGACAGCCGCCCTAGAGCGATCGGGCTCCGCGCCCACTACTGATCAGGGGTTCGTAGGCTGGCCCCTCGGAAAGGGTTCGACAGTCGCCCCAGAGCACGCAGAGTGAGGGATGACTCTGGGTACGTTCGATACATAGCCGAGGCTCGGGCTACGCTCCCGAGGTACCCTAGGACATTTTCGAGACCGGCGGGAACGATTTGTAATGGAATCCCACCGGAGGGAGGCATTGAGCCCTCGGACCCTATCGAAGGGGTTTGGGTCCAGCGAATCACCCGTAGGTACTTTTGGAGAGCGCCTCTGGGCCACCAGCCGACCCCTAACGAACAGGGCACGGGCGTCCACTCGGATCACCCGTTAGCAGCTCTCTGGAAACACCATGTTCGGCGCCCTCCGAGGGCAACATGGCACTTTCCCCCCTCCTCCTTGCGGAAAGGCGATGCAGGGGCGTATAATAAAAGTCAGGAAAGTCCTTGATCGTCCTCTCGCTCCATGCAGAGGCTCGGGGGCTGCTCTCGCACCTAGCTACGACCAAAACTGTTGACAGCGTCAACAAACCAGCTTGATAACTTGGAACCCGACCACGCACCCGGGCTACGGTCGGGCCGCATGAGGGAACGATCAGACCGGCCGAAGCACCACGAAAAGCATTCAGACCTCAGAGGAGTCAAACCACTCCTCCGAGGCCTCGGGGGCTAGACCCGGCGGGTGCGCTCGCGCGCACCCACCAGAACAAGGCAAAATCGAGAAAGACCGGTCCCCTCACCGAAAACGCGGCAAAAGCCTCCAAGCGAGTACCATCACTCCCTTCGATGCTCGGGGGCTACTGTCGGGTACCATAATTAGGGGTACCCCCAACGCTCCTAATCATGGCTGGTAAACACCCTCAGACCAACTGATGGGTGCAGTTCAAGCCAAGAATTCGTCTACCCGAGGGACGCGATCTCACCCGAGCCCAGTCCTCGGGTTGGAACCGTAGTCCCAGACGAGTTCACGCCTCGCCCGAGGGCCTCCTCAGGCAGCGGGCGCCCCCTCAGCTCTCTCGAGGCCCGGCTTGGGAAGGCTTTGTTGTGAAGCAACCTTGGCCAGACCGCCTCACCAACCGACCGCTTCGTAGGCGCATTAAATGCAGGGGATGCCTGACGCCGTATCCTGACACACGCGCCTCAGTCGGGCAGGCCGAAGTGACCGCAGTCACTTCGCCCCTCTTCTTTACTGTCTGACATGACAGGAAAACAGCGCCGCTCGCTCCGCTCCGACTGCCGTGTCAGCCACCCCGGCAACGACTGACAACAAGTCACGATCAACCACCGAGTTCAGCCTCGGGCGCAACAGGAAGCTTCGCCTCACCCGACCTCATGCTCCGGCCTCAGGAGGAGGTTTCCGCCTCGCTTGACCTTAGGCTCCGGCCTTGGGAGGAGGTCTCCGCCTCGCCCGACCCCCGGACTCGGCCTCGACCCTGGTCTCGGGAGGAATCGCGTCCTCGCCCGACCCTGGCCTCGGCCTCAAGAGAAGTCTCCGCCTCGACCGACCCTAGGCTCGGAGTGACCGCGCTAATAGGGGATGCATCATTTCCCTATTCCTAGCCTGCTCAGGCTACAAGGAACAAGACCGACGTCCCATCTGGCTTACCCCGGCGATGGGTAATGATGGTGCCCCGCGTGCACCAAGACGCCGGTGGCCCTCAGCCCCTTACGACAGCAAGGAGACGTCAGCAGGATCCTCGCCGCGCTGCCAGCTGTGCTCCTACAGGACTCAGGCGCTCCTTCGACGGCCACGCCATCACATGTACAGGGCCCAAGCTCTCCCCCAACGGCCACGTTGGCATGTACACAGGGCTTAGGCACTCCACTGCCGGACACATTAGCACATAGCTACGCCCCCCGTTGTACGTCTGGACTCTCTCCTTGCCTCTATAAAAGGGAGGTCCAGGGCCACCCTGAGGGGGGTTCGCACGAGGGAAGCGGCAGACGAACTCTGTGTCTCTCCCTCTCTCACGCGACGCGCTTGTAACCCCTACTACGAGCGGCACCCCTAGTGCAGGATAATACAAGGCTTGTCCCACCTCTTGTGTTCCATCCCGCGCCAACCCATCTGGGCAGGGGCATGCAGCGATTTCACTGGTCGATCCAAGGGACCCCCCGGGGTCCAAGACGCCGACAGTTATTATCAGCTGAGTTATGGCATTAGCTGAATATTGACTGCGCCCTGGCAACACGACGCAATATTTGTGTCGTTCGAACTTGGTTGCGTCATGTGATTGCTATGTCACACTCTTGCTTAATCGGACCACCCCCGTTGAGTCGGACCGCCATAGTCGAGTCTTACATTTTTCGCATGCCCTGTATGCACTATCCATGTGTCGCAATTATTGACGCCACATACACTAGAGCTTGTACTCGTGTGAATTGTGATGGTTATTCGAGCCCCTTAAGTCACATTATTTTGCAACCTTCATAAACAATTTTGTTTGGCTCTATATTTTATTTGATTGTGTTGTGTGGCATCATATATTTATATGTATCGCCAAGTGGCCCTAACAACTATATCAAGCTCTATAGTGCTTGGAAATATGGGAAATTAAATTGAAATACAATGAAACACAAAAAAGTTAATTCTCTGCTCTCACCTCGTGCATAAAGTTTTACCTGAAGTAACCTGAAGATATATAATATAATGCATGAAAACCTTTTGGCATCTAAGACATCACAAATAGGGATTCTATTAGTGTCGGCGTTTCGGACCCGGGGGACCCTCAATCGGACCGACTAGTGAATTTTGTGCTGCATGCCCCTGCCCAGATGGGTTGATGCAAGATGGAACACAAGAGGAGGGATGAGGCTTATATTATCTTGCACCGGGGTGCTTGCAGTAGGGGTTACAAGCTTCGCGAGAGAGGGAACGGGTCCTAGGCCTCCTGAGGAGTCTAGTGTTGCGGAGTGGAGCTCGATGTTTGAGTGAGTCCGTCTCCGTTGTCCTTGCTGCCCGTCCCCCTCCCCTTTTTCTTGAGAAGGCCCTGGGCATCCCCTTTTATAGACACAAGGGGATGGTCCAGTTGTACATATGGGGGTGTTGCTATGTGCTAACGTGGCCTGCGGAGAAGTGCCTGAGCCCTGTAGAAGCATAGCTGGCGGTGCGGTCCTGGGTCCTGCTGACATTTCTTTGCCTTCGTAGAGAGCTTGAGGACTATTGACGTCATGGACGCATGCGGGGAACCATCATTACCTATTGCCGGAGTAATCTAGATGTGACTCTAGTCTTATTCCCTTGTAGCCTGAGGCGGCTAGCTAGAAGTAGGGTAATGATGTGTCCCCTGTAGCGTACTCGGTCCGAGGCCGAGGTCAGGCGAGGCGGTGACTTCTCCTGAGGCCGAGGTCGAGGTCGGGTGAGGCGGAGACCTTGTCCCGAGGCTGAGGCTGAGGCCGGGGTCGGGCGAGGCGGAGACCTTCTCCTGAGGCCGAGGCTGAGGCCAGGGTCGGGCGAGGCGGAGACCTTCTCCCGAGGCTGAGGCCGATGCCGAAGCCGAGGCCTGGGGTCGGGCGAGGCGGAGCTCCCTGTTGCGCCCGAGGCTGAACTCGGGAGAAGCCATGACTCACTGTTGTTAGCCTTACCCTGGTGGTTGGCACAATAGTCGGAACGGGGTGAATAGTGTTGTTTTCCTGTCAGAACGATCAGTAAAGGAGTGAAGTGACTACGGTCACTTCGACCTTGCCAATTGAGGCGCGCGTGTCAGGATAAGGTGTTCAGGCGATCTTTGCATTAAATGTGCATGCGATACGGCCGGCGGTAAGGCGATTTGGTCGGGGTTGCTCTACGACAAAGTCTACCCGAGCTTAGCCTCGGACGAGCCGGGGTGCGCCCGCTGCCTGAGGGGGTCCTCGGGCGAGGCGTAAATCTGTCCGGGACCACTGCTCTTTCCCGAGGCAAGGCTCGGGCGAGACGAGATTGCGTCCCTTGGTAGATGAGGCTTTAACTTTGCGTTGCGCTTATTAGCCTTCATGGTCTGTTTTGAAGATGTTTTCCAGCTATGCTTAGGATAGCTTAGGAGTATTGGGGGTACCCCTAATTACGGTACCCGACAGTAGCCCCTGAGCCTCAAAGGAATTGTAGGCACTCGCTTGGAGGTTCTGCCAGATTTTTTGCAAGGAGACTAGCCCTTCTCGGTTATGTTTGGTTCCGATGGGTGCGCACGAGCGCACCCGTCGGGATTAGCCCCCGAGGCCTCGGAGGACTGGTTTGACTCCTCTGAGGTCTTAATTCTTTTTGTGATTCCTCAGTCGGCCTTGTTGTTCCCTCATGCGGCCTGGTCGCAGCCCGAGTGCATGGTCAGGCTCCGAGTTTTTAAGCTGGTTTTGTTGACGTGGTCAACAATTTGGCCGTAGCCTGGTGCGAGAGCAGCCTCCGAGCCTCTGCATGGAGCGAGAGGACGATCGAGGACCATCTCGGCTTTTATTATACGCCCCTTCGTCGCCTTTCCGCAAGGAGGAGGGGGGAACGCGCCATGTTACCCTCGATGGGCGTTGAACATGGTGTTTCCAGTGAGTTGCTAACGGGTAATCCGAGTGGACGCCCGAGCCCTGTTCGATAAGGGTCGGCTAGTGGCCCAGAGGAGCGCTCCAAAAGTACCTGCAGGTGATTTGCTGGACCCGGACCCATTCGATAGGATCCGAGGGCTCGGTGCCTCCCTTCGGTGGGATTCGATTACAAATCGTTCCCAGCTGGTCTCGAAAATGTCTTAGGGTACCTCGGGAGCGTAGCCCAAGCCTTGGCCGTGTAACGGACGTACCCAGGATCATACCTGACTCTGCATGTTCTGGGGCGGCTGTCGAATCCCTTCAAAGGGCCAGCCTTCGAACCCCTGATCAGTAAAGGGCTTGGAGCCCGAGTGCTCTGGGACGGTCGCCGAACCCCGCGGGGCACAACCTTCGAACCCCTGATCAGTAGGAGGGCTCGGGGCCAGTTTCCTTCGCTGCGAAGGACTCCTTCAAAATGTCCCGTTTCCCAATCCCTGTGGAGAGAGAGAAAGAGAAAAGAAAGGAGATATTTCGAAACAGTGTGGCGCACCTTTTTTGAGGCAGTCATCATGACGGAGACTGAAACGGTGCCCGTCCGCCTGCCAGAGGAGACGTGTGTCCTGCCAGGGAGTTAATGCGACAGGACAGGCGACTCATGGGGTATCTATTGCGCGTGCGCGAGCCGTTCGAGGAATGGAAAAACCGTTTTGCCTTCGAGTTTGAAATTCATGAAGGGTTCGGGCGAAGTTTCGGGTGGATTTCGCCCGGGCCTTTATATACCTGGAAGAGGGGCCAGCAGTGGTTCTTTACCCTGTCGTTTGCGCTTGTCTTCTGCTTTTGTCTTCGTGACCTAAGAAAGTAGATAGAGAAGAGAAAACCGCGCACCTCATCCCCTCTGCTTCCACCGCTTTAGCCCGGCGATGGCTGACAAGGCGACCGTCATTCCGCCGCACGACCCGTGGCCTTTCTCCACCGTCACTGCGGAGGATCTGCAGGCCCTTGTTACCGAGGGTTTGCTCCATCCTCTCTCCGAGGGGCCGCAGCCTGAGTGGTTGGCCCCTAGGAGCGAGGCCGAACCGACTCCGCCGCCGGGATACGTGGTCAGTTTCACCCCCTTCCATGAGCGGGGGTTTGGGATGCCGATGAGTCGCTTCATGCGGGCGCTCCCGCACTACTATGGGGTGGAGCTGCATAACTTCAACCCCAACCCCATCGCGCAAGGCGGCCATTTTCGTGGCGGTTTGCGAGGGGTTTTGGGGGATTGACCCCCACTGGGACCTGTGGACCCATCTCTTTTGCGCGGAGTTTTTTGCTGCGTCAACGGACATGAAGAAGGTCCGTATGGCGGTGCGGGATGGTGGCTGCACCCTTCAGCTGAGGTCGGGGCACGCACCGCAGTACATCCCCGCCTCCCTTGTATCTTCGAACAAGGGGTGGCAGAACCGGTGGTTTTATCTCCGAAACGATGACGGGATGCTTCCGCCGTATTCTCGATGAGTGGTGACCGCCGCTGGTGATAACTGGCGATAGGGGGCCACTCGCGAGAACCAGGAGAAGCTCCAGCCCATTCTCCGTGCCCTGCAGAAGCTATAGGCCGAGGGCCTTACCGCTGCGGAGGTCGTCGCCGCTATCCACCGTCGGAGGGTGCTCCCATTCGTAGAGCGGCGGTTGCGGCTCTCGGAGATGAAGCCGGGGATGGATTTGGAGGGTTCACGGATGTCCTCGACCTCCCTCACCGCCGATGACCTCCTCAGACGGGTAGCGGGCACGGTGGGGAGGCTGGACGCTGGTGTCCTTAGCTAGCCCCCGATGCGTCCCGACCATGGGTATGTGTTCCTGGTAAGTGTCCAACCCTCCTTCTGTTTTGCGCCGTGTTTCTTATGTCTTTTAGTTCTTACTGTTGGGATTTTTGTTCATCCCTAGGGGTTGAGGGGTTTCATACTCTCTCGACCACCGGTTCCGGAGGACGTGGCGGGCCGAACCGCACGTAGGCTCGCCGCGAAGAAGGATAAGGAGAGGAAGTACGTGGAAAAGGCCTGAGCTCGCGAGAGGATGCGAGCTCGGGAAGCCTTGGAGAAGCATCGTCGGAGGCAAGCAAGGGATGGGCTCCCATTGGAGCCGTCGCCGGACACACCTAACGATGATGATGATGATGATGATGATGATGATGATGATGATGATGATGATGATGATGATGATGACGAAGACGAAGACATGGCAGCTCGGCTCAGCCTCAGTCCGGATCTGAAGGCTAGACCAGGGGGTCGTCAAGTCAGCTTCCAAGGGGGCTGGCGTCACCAGCGTTCGGGGCCGGGATGCCGGGGTCTCGGCCCGAGGAGCGGAGGCGGGCCGAGGGGGTACTTGACCCCTTGGCCGAGATAATTGAGGTGACTCCGGGGGGCAGGCCGAACCGCATGCCCCCCAAGAGCAGGTGCCCATGCCAGCCGTACAGGAAGTTGGTCTCCTGGCGGTCGTGATGTTGCCTGGGCAGGCCGCCTCCTCGGCGCCTCGGGCATCCGAGGCGGAAGCGGCGCCGAAGCCGGCTGCGGGACAACCCTTGGCGACGCCTGCGGATATCGGGGCCCAAGGGGTCTCCCCGCAGGCGCGATTGGTTTTGCCCCGGAGCGGGTAAGTATCTGAGGGTACCTCTATTTTAGTTATTTCGCCATGTGTCTTGAATATGCCCCTTCTCCCTTTCAGCAAGCGGAGGCAGGGCTCGGCAGGACTGGCCCCCACGAAGGCGCTTAAGACAGGGTCGGCCTCTGCAGCCGGAGCTGCGGCGCGCCACGCTGGTTGGTTGGCCTCCGCGCAAGGCGCCCTCCGGCGGGGGGCCTAAGCGGCACGGGCTGTCATGGGGCAAGCCTCCCAGGTCGAGCCCCCTGTTGGAGCGGCCATCATGCCGGGGGAGGTTGTTGACGCGGCCGCGGCCCCGAGTCCGCCTGTCTCGTTGCTGGCGCCGGCATCGACTCCTGCTGGGGCCGCTGTTGATCCCTCCGCGGAGCCGCCTGCCACCGCCGATGTTGAGATGGCTGAGGCGCCTCCGCCCTCGGTCATCCCCGATCTCCCCATTTTCGACCATGAGGAGGGGGCGGCCGTTGTTGCCGAGGTCGTCGAGCGGAGGCCTGTCACCTTGGCCGAGGAGAGGCCCGATACGTCAACTGCGGCGGCACCCGATGCATTGACTGCAGGGGGACCTGGTGCCTCGGTCGCGGGGTGCGCAGAACCATGGCCCGTCTTGGGGAGCAGCGGCCTTATCCCCACGCAGCTCAATCCCAATGAGTGGTGTGGGCAGCCGCTCCTATTCTGGAGCCACGACACCTCGGAGCCCCTCCTTTCCCTTAACGATGAGTTGGAGGAGCAGCTCCGGGGTAATTTCCGTGAATATACCGAGGCGGCAATGAGGTCGCTTCGGACGACCATGGAAACCCTTTCTAGGGACGTTCCTAGGGTCTTCCAGGTAAGGATTTTGATGTACGCCTCGCGTGATCAGGGAATTCTTTTTGATATCCAATTTTTCTCCCACAGGAGCTCGCAGACATGAGCACCGCCAAGTCGTTGTTCATCCGTCGCAAGAGCGACGTTTGGGAGTCGCTGTGGTCCTAGTGGGCCGCGCTTACCGAGGCTAATGAGCGCCTCGCCCAACGGAGCGCCGAGGTGGCGGACCTTCGGCTGCTCTGCGATGAGCTGAAGTCGAAGGCGGCGGCGGCGCGGACAGAGACGGCGTCGGCAAGGGAGCAGGCGGCCTCCCAGGCCGGGGAGATGCAGCAACAGTAGTGGGAGCTCGACTAGGTCACCAGCGAGCGGGACCAATTCTGGGGCCAAGCTGTCGAGGCCGTGAGCCGGGCTGAGGCCCTTGGGGGACAGCTGGCCGAGGTTACGGAGCGGTTGGCCGAGGCGACCGCTCGGGCCGGGACCCTTGCGGAGGACCTGGCCGTGGCCGTCGAGTCTGCCTGGTCCGCCCAAGCCACTGCCTCGCAGCAGCGTGTCCGAGCTGAAGGTATGTTTTGCCTGCTTTATGACTTTGGTTTAGCTTCATCCTTTTCCTTGTGTCTGAAGAACATCGTCTGGCTGTCTTCAGGGTTCGAGGCGGCTCTTGACGAGTCCGTCAAGAACTACAAGGAGCTTGCCCAGGCGGCCGAGCAGAAAGAGGCCGACCGCATGGCCATGTCTGAGGCCATCTCGGACTTCTGCCGGACCTTTGGCCTCGACGATGTCCCTTCGGGCAGCTCTCCCCAGAGTCGTCTGCGGGCCTTGGGCGGCCTCGTGCGCAGCAGACTCTACGGGTCGCTGCACCATGGTGTTAGGCGGGCCTTCGCCGTCCTCGCTTCCCACTACGACGTGGATTTGGAGCGGGTCAGCGAGGGCTACTGTCTACCTGATGACGAGGACGCCGCCCTGGCCGAGGTCCAAAGGCTTGATGCGGCTGCCGAGGGCCCAGGCGCGGCGTTGGCTTCCTTTTTTGAGGTGGAGATCCTTCCGCCTGGGTCACCGTCCGAGGTCGGGCCAGATTCCGCCGCAGGGAGGAACGACGCCGAGGGTGCTGCTCCTCCCCCTGCCGACACCTGAGCCTGTGGGGAATAGTTTATTCTAAGTATGTGTATGTTTCTTGCGGGCGCTGAGGCCTAAATATTTTCAGTGTTAGAGCATAAAGTTGTGTTTTCTTTCCTCTTGCTTCGAGCGTTAGGACTTGTTCGGTAGCAGAATCACTTATCCGAGCGTGAGCTACCCTTCGTGGAAGGTGACGAGTGAGGTATCCGTATCCCGGAGGCGTAGGAATCCCTCGGCTTGGTCGTTCTTGCCGTTCAAGGTCTCTCTTGCTTGTTTTTAGGATTCCGTTATCGATATAGTCGAAAGGCATGAAAGTCATTTTCTACCCGAGCGTTAGGACTTGTTCGGTAGCAGAACCACTTATCCGAGCGTGAGCTACCTTTCGTGGAAGGTGATGAGTGAGGTATCCGTATTCCGGAGGCGTAGGAATCCCTCGGCTCGGTCGGCCTTGCCGTTCAAGGTCTCTCTTGCTCGTTTTTAGGATTCTGTTATCGATATAGTCGAAAGTCGTTTTGGTAGAAAACCTTTCCGAGGAAAATTTTGATGCAGAGGGGGTTCCCCCCTTCTAGCCCCCGAGGAAGGGTCGGTTTTTGCTGAGGCAAGGCCGATCCTCCCTTGACAGCTAGAATTTTTATTTGTACATGTAAAGGGACCAAGGTACATGAACGACTTGAAACACTTTAAGGGTAAAAGCGATGTAGTTGTTCAATGTTCCAAGCGTTGTTGTAGACCTCGCCTTGATTGTTGGCCAGCTTGTATGTCCCAGGGCTTCAAAATTTTGGCGATGATGAACGGCCCTTCCCAGGGAGGAGTAAGCTTGTGGCGCCCTCAGGCGTCTTGTCATAACCGAAGCACCAAATCTCCCACTTGGAAGCCTCAGGGCCGAATCCTTCGGGCGTGGTAGCGTCGCAGAGACTGCTGATACCGTGCTGAGTGTAGCAAGGCTACGTCCTGAGCCTCTTCTAGCTGGTCCAATGAATCCTCTCGGCTGGTCTGGTTGTTTTGGTCGTCGTATGCCTTTGTCCTCGGGGAGCCGTATTCTAAGTCCGTGGGTAGGATCGCCTCAGCCCCATAGACTAGAAAAAACGGCGAGAAACCCGTGGCCCGGCTCGGCGTCGTCCTCAGACTCCAAACCACCGAGAGTAGCTCTTTTATCCACCGCTTGCCAAACTTGTTGAGGTTGTTGTAGATCCTTGGTTTTAGCCCCTGCAAAATCATGTCATTGGCGTGCTCCACTTGCCCATTTGTCATTGGGTGAGCTACGGTGGCCCAATCCACACGGATGTGGTGGTCTTCGCAGAAGTCTAGGAACTTTTTCCTAGTGAACTGTGTGTCGTTGTCGGTGATGATAGAGTTTGGGATCCCAAAGCGGTGGATGATATTTGTAAAGAACACCACCGCCAGCTCGGACCTGATGCTGGTTAAGGGTCGGACTTCGATCCACTTGGAGAATTTGTCGATGGCGACCAGCAGGTGCGAGAAGCCCCCGGGTGCCTTCTGCAAGGGACCGACGAGGTCCAGACCCCACACAGCGAATGGCCAAGTGATAGGTATTGTTTGTAGAGCCTGAGTAGGAAGGTGTGTTTGTCTCGCGTAGAATTGACACCCTCGGCAGGAGCGTACAATCCTAGTGGCGTCGGCCACTGCGGTCGGCCAGTAGAAACCTTGTCGGAAAGCGTTTCCTACTAGGGTCCGAGGTGCTGCATGGTGACCGCAAGCCCCCGAGTGTATTTCTCGTAATAGCTCTTGTCCTTGGGTGACGGATATGCATCGTTGGAGAATGCCTGAGGGGCTGCAGTGGTACAACTCCTTTTCATCACCCAGTAAAACGAACAACTTGGCACGCCGAGCCAGTCGCTGAGCTTCGGCCTTGTCGAGGGGCAGCTCTCCCCGGAGGAGATATTCCAGGTACGGGGTCTGCCAGTTTGGGACTGGTGTGACCCCATTCCGCTCCACCTCGACACGCAAGGTCTCACCTTCGGCGACCGAGGGTACCTCGGGCTGGGGTGAGGTCTCCTCGGGTTCGGGCGCGTCATTGAGTTTGACGGATGGTTGATATATGTCCCTAGAGAAGACATTCGAGGGAACCGTTGTTCGTCCTGAGGCTATCTTAGCCAGCTCATCTGCAGTCTCGTTGTACCGTTGAGCAACATGGTTGAGTTCTAGCCCATAGAACTTATCTTCCAAGCGCCGAACTTTGTCGCAATAGGCCTCCATTTTCTGATCGCGGCAATGAGAGTTTTCATGACTTGGTCAATAACGAGCTGTGAGTCACTACGAGCGTCGAGGCGCTGAACCCCTAGCTCAATGGCGATGCGTAACCCATTCACCAAGGCCTCGTATTCGGCTACATTGTTTGACGCTGGAAAATGGAGGCGTATTACATAACGCACATGTTCTCCGAGGGGTGAGATGAAGAGCAAGCCCGCGCCTGGTCCAGTTTTCATCAACGACCCATCGAAGTACATGGTCCAAAGTTCGGCCTGGATTAGGGCCGTTGGCAATTGGGTGTCAGTCCATTCAGCCAGGAAGTCGGCCAAGATTTGGGATTTTATGGCCTTCCGAGGGGCAAATGAAAGCGTTTCCCCCATGAGTTCCACTGCCCATTTCACTATCCTACCCGAGGCCTCTTGGCACTGGATGATCTCTCCCAGGGGGAAGGATGACACCACAGTCACCGGATGAGACTCGAAGTAGTGTCGCAGCTTTCGCCGTGTTAGAATCACTGCGTACAGTAGCTTCTGGATTTGCGGGTAGCAGATTTTTGTCTCGGATAGCACTTCGCTGATGAAGTAGACTGGCCTCTGAATGAGCAGTGCATGCCCTTCTTCTCGTCTCTCGACTACGACCACAGTGTTGACCACCTGAGTGGTTGCAGCTACGTAAATCAAGAGGGCTTCTCCCGCAGCGGGGGGCACCAAGATGGGCGCATTAGTAAGGAGTGCCTTTAAGTTTCTGAGGGCTTCTTTGGCCTCGGGAGTCCAAGTGAAGCGCTCGGCCTTCCTTAAGAGGCGGTACAAGGGCAATCCTTTCTCGCCAAGGCGCGAGATGAAGCGGCTCAGAGCCGCAAGGCATCCCATGACCCTTTGTACTCCTTTTAAATCTTTGATGGGTCCCATGTTGGTGATGGCCGCGATTTTCTCTAGGTTGGCCTCGATGCCTCGTTCGGAGACGATGAACCCTAGGAGCATGCCTCGGGGGACTCCGAAGACACACTTCTCGGGATTGAGTTTTACGCTCTTCGCTTTTAGGCACCTGAATGTTACCTCAAGGTCAAAGAGGAGGTCGGAGGCTTTCCTTGTTTTGACAACGATGTCATCGACGTAAGCCTCGACCGTTCTGCCGATGTGCTCTCCGAACACATGGTTCATGCACCTCTGGTATGTTGCACCTGCATTCCTCAAACCAAATGGCATAGTGGTATAGCAATACATGCCAAAAGGTCTGATAAAAGAAGTCGCGAGCTGGTCGGATTCTTTCATCTTGATTTGGTGATAGCCTGAATAGGCATCGAGGAAAGATAGGGTTTCGCACCCAGCGGTAGAGTCCACAATTTGGTCGATGCGAGGCAGAGGGTAGGGAACCTTGGGACATGCTTTATTTAGCCTAGTGTAGTCTACACACATCCTCCACCTCCCACCTTTTTCTTTACAAGTACAGGGTTAGCTAACCATTCTGGATGGAATACCTTTTTGATGAACCCTGCAGCCATTAGCTTGTGGACCTCCTCGTCTATGGCTCTGCGCTTTTCTTCATCAAAACTGCGCAGGTGTAACACCCCTGGTGTTACTGAAACTAAAACTTGAGCATGGCATCATAAGCATTGGCATTGCATTTGTTTGACACACCTAGAGTGCATCCACTAGGTAAAAATTTCAAACAAGTGTATTGTTTTTAGTATTTTGCAAATAGGACCTTGGATAGGGAACCTAACTCTAAATAAGGCTCAAAGGGGCAAAACCTAACCCAAATGAAGAAAACCTAAGGTCTTTAGGGGAAGAGTCATAAAATGTCCCCAAAAACAAAGTTGAATCACATTTATACCCCTGGGATACCAAAAATCTCAATTAGAACCCTGGAAAACCCTAAATCCAAACCCTAGGGACCTATGTGCAAAATTAGTCCACTTTTGGACTAAAGTGCAAAAACCAAGTCAAATAAGTATCTTAAATCATTTGGTTCACAAATGTGTGGACTTGTAAGCCAAATATTGGATTTTGGACTTAAATGCAAAATGGACCTCACTTAAGCTCTATTCTAAGTCTGAAATTCAGTTTAGTGGGCTCAACTTTGGAGCCCTGTATCTTTTAAAATATAGGGTTTTTGCCCTAAGTGACCACAACAAGTTTGCAGACCAATCAAAGGAGAACAATTTTGCTGAAGAGAGCAAACCATGTTCTTGTGAGCAATTTGGAGATAATCATGCTCAAACTTGGACTGTCAGACTAATACAGTCTGAATCTCAAGTTGACAGTGACTTTGCTCCAAGTTTGAGAGCCATTTTAACCTTGATCCAGTGCTCAAATGAGTTCGAGCCCTATAGTCGAATTATTGCTGGTTTATAGCTCTACAAGTTTGCTGCAGAGTCTGGTATGTGTTGTCATATAAATCTGAGAGAAAATCAAGCTTCAAAGTGATCTGTCAGAGTGTCTGAATCCTGTTTTGGCCATGGTACAGTGTTACAACTGAAGAAGATCAGATCGCCAGCAAACTTTCACCGCCGGTGACCTCCCCGCCGCGATTCGCGTCGCTGGTGTCGTGATTCACGCTCGGGGTAAGTCGATAACGTCGCGGGGTCAAAATATCTTCGCCGCCGGTGACTAGGAAGCCACTCCGGCTAGCCGCCATTCATTCCCCCTTGCTCACCGCCGTAGATAAAGCCGCTCGCCGCCGTCGTGCCATCTTAGTATCCGCCGCGTGTCCGAGTCTTTCTACCGCGTCGCCGTGACTCCTTATAGCCATCCCATCGTCGCCGGTGAGCTCGCCACGACCGGAGACACGCACTCACGCACGCCAGCACTCTTTTCACTCTCCGACCGCCACCGTGCCATCCGAAATTCCCAGGCCACCGCCCCCGGAGCCTATAAATTGAGGGCTAGATCAGTTGTGCCATGTAATCGTCAAGCTATAGCACCCACTCTCATCTCCACTCGTTCACCGTAGCTCCGTAATTCGGGTTTTCCCCCAAATCGGTTTGAACACCCCGTAAGAACACTTCACCGCGGCCAGCCTATTCCAGGTGAATTCATACTCCTCTGTTGATTGTTCTAGCATCCCTAGGTCCTCCTTAAGCTCTCTGACCCCTTTAATTGCACTGTACCATCACCTATCGCCGGGAACACGACGATCTTGCCGCTCTGCTCACGGCCACCGTGGCCAGAGCACACCCCTTGATTATTAGTGCAATTATGTTGGGGGAATTACTCCTTAGGGGTAGAATCTGGTGTGAACCAAAGATTAGCGTCGGTCTTCGCCCTCTCCGGCCGGTCTAGCTCGCCGGAGATTGGACTCCCCGTGCGGAGCGCCGTCGGGGACGTGTCGTGTAAAGGAATAGAAGACCGAGGGCTTATCTTCGATATGTCAATGACCTAGTGCAATAGTGAATGGACCTATTTCTGTTTAGCCGTTAAAGCCGAGGACCCTTCTGCAAAATCGCCAACGGGCGCGGGCGCGGGCGCGCTTCTGCCCATTGTTGGGCCGCCTGGACCAAATTTGGCCCAGCACTGTTATATCTTTTCTCTTTTCTTTTTCTGTTCAAGTTTAGAAATATGTAGAAAAATGTAGAAAAATGGTAAAATCGTGAAACTAATTTTCCTAGCCTTCTTATTCTCCCTAGAATTTAATAAAAATAGTTTCATGATTTTTAGGGTAAATTAGGAATTTTAAGGTATTTAAAATAGTTTAAGGTAGTAGTTCTGGATTTTTAAAAGATAAATGGTAATCCCAAAAATGCTAAAAAATTTTATATGAGTTCCTCATATTATTTAGAAGCCTTGGGTAGAATTTGGGTTGATTTGGACTTTGTTTGATCACCAAACCCCAAAACACCCCCCCTGCCCTGTGAACTCCTTTACTGACTTCAGAAACCCTAAGTTCTCGGAGTTTCGTGAAGGAAAATTGTATTCAAGACTTAGATAATAAGTTTATATTATCTTTGCACCCTCATGAGCATTACATGGCATTCATTCTTATACACATATGTATGGTTATGATTAGAACACGAAGAAGTGGAAGCCACTGAAGAGCAAGTACCACCACCTTTGGAAACACAGGCTGAGAACTGTTTCTACTTCGATATTTGTGGATCTGAGCCTGACTCACCCATAAACAAAGGCAAGCCCCGGTGCATTTGCCACCTACCTTGTGTTTTAAATCTTTCTCACTTGCTTGATGCACTAGGTGATAGGTGTTGATTGCTAAAACAATTCCTGCATTACCTTCCTTGGAATTTGATTACCTTCCTTGAAATCCCTGTTTTACAAAAGATTTTTGATGCTTAGCCTTGCTTTAGAAAAACAAAATGTTTTGTTTTTACAAAAGATGATATGGCAAAAGTGGGTGGGATGTTTTCGAAAATAAAAACTTGATGGTGAATCCATCACAGCCGTGATGGATTCGACATCGGAAAAGATGTACCTCTGCCAGGTACCAACCTTTGGGTTAAATGATTAAGCTGAGACCGGGCGGGTGACTTGCACGAGAAAGAGAGTCTCGGTGTAGTGTCTCCGTCTGAGTCGATTAAGGGTCGTCTTGATGTAAGCCTGCTGACCGAGGACCCTTTAACTGGTCACATGCCTCGTCATGGGTAAGCTTTGCCTCGGGTGGACTAAGGCCAGAATAAGATAACACGAAATGGGCGTGGAGCGGTGGCGAGAGTAGCGTGTACCCTCCGTGGCAAGAGGCTGGACGGTGGTGTATCTGTGCTCTCGGTTTGCGTGAACCTGATCTGGTCTTAAGAAACTCGGTGGCGGGTTGACATATGCAAGGGTTAAGTGCTACATATGTCGTGTGATTGGAGATCCTCAGCTGAGTATAATCGATTCGGATCGTCGTACCTCCGCGGTTATGGAGACTTGGCCACTGACTTACACGTAGCACTCCAGTGAAGATAAAGTTTGAATTAAGAACTTGGCTAGTTTAGGATAAGTGTTTGAACTAGGTTAGAGAGAACTCTAGAGATAAGTAAGTTTACTTAACTTGACTAATAAAACTGGATTTTTAAGGATCCACTTTAGTAAGCATTTCTGCAAAACAAAGTCTTTGATTATTGAGAAGCCTTACCTTGACTCCCTTAAACCAGCATATCCTTGAGAGTCTTTTTTTTAGTCGGGTAAGACTTGCTGAGTAATCCCATACTCAGGGTTTATTCCCCCGTTGTTTTTAGGTGAGGAGACAACAAATTTTTGTTGTTTTTGTACCAAGGTGGTGAAAAGTGAAGATAATCAAGAATGAAGCTACCGGAGGACCGGGTCCTCCTTAAAAACCTTTATGTAAAGAACTTAATGGGAGGAGTTTTTGCCTCCCAGGTATTGTAACAATACTTTTCAGCACTCTCTGGTCTGTATTAAACGACTTACTCTTATTTTTTAATAAATGTAAGTTTATGTAATCACTTCCGCATTTCCGCATCTCCGATGAACATATTGTCTGTCAGACGGGTGAAACGTTCCTGGAAAGGTAAGGATAAAGATACCGAACTTGTCAAGTGATTCAGGAACATCTACAGGGTTGTCTGATGTCTGTTGGACAAGGACAACTGTAGGTGGGCCTAATGACTTGGGAGGTTCCGTCACAGCAGGTGCTGTTTCATGGGTCGGGCTCCGGCTCGGATGTCCAGTGAGTGCTCGGCGACATCCCTCGGTATGCCCGGCATGTCCGAGGGACTCCACGTAAAAATTTTGGCGTTTGCGCGGAGAAAATCGACGAGCACTGCTTCCTATTTGTGGTCGAGCTCGGAGCCGACCCTGACTTTCTTGCTGGCGTCGTTGCTGGGGTCGAGAGAGACAGACTTGAGTGCCTCGGCTGGCTCGAAGTTGCTGGCGTGCCGCTTCGTGTTGGGCACCTTCTTGGAGAGGCAATCCAAGTCGTTGATGAGGGCTTCGGACTTGGCGAGGGCTTCGGCGTACTCCATGCATTCCATGTCGCATTCGTAAGCGTGGCGGTACGTGGGTCCGACGGTGATGACTCCCTTGGGGCCAGGCATCTTGAGCTTGAGATAAGTGTAGTTGGGGACGGCCATGAACTTGGCGTAGCACGGTCTTCCCAGCACCGCATGATAGGTCCCTCGGAACCCAACTACCTTGAAAGTGAGGGTTCCCTTCGGAAGTTGGAGGGAGTTCCGAAGCAGACGGGCAAGTCAATCTGTCCGAGGGGCAGGATACGCTTTCCGGGTGCAATCCCGTGAAAGGGTGTTGCACCAGCCCGGATCTCAGACCGATCAACCCCCAAGAGCTCTAGGGTCTCGGCGTAGATGATGTTGAGGCTGCTGCCTCCGTCCATGAGGACCTTGGAGAGCCTAACGTTGCCGATGATAGGGTCGACGACAAGCGGGTATCTTCCTAGGCTCGGTACGTAGTTGGGGTGGTTGCCTTGGTCGAAGGTAATGGGCTTGTCGGACCAGTCTAGGTAGACTGGCGTCGCTACCTTCACTGAGTAGACCTCCCGACATTCTTGCTTGCGTTGTCGAGCCGAGGCATTCGCCACTTGCCCACTGTAGATCATGAAGCAGTTGTGGACCTCCAGGAACTCTTCTTCCCTGTCGCCTCCTTTCTTGTTGTTGTCGTGGTCCTTGCCATCCTCCGTCGAGGGTCCAACCTTGTTGAAGTAACGCTGGAGCATGTCGTACCCTTCAAGGGTGTGCTTTACGGGACCCCTGTGATAGGGGCACAACTCCTTAAGCATCTTGTCGAACACGTTGGCCCCTCCGGGAGGTTTTCGAGGATTCCTGTGCTCGGCAGCGGCGACGAGATCCGCGTCAACGGCGTTGCGCTTTGCTTGCGTCTTCTTCCTGGTCTTCTTCTTCGTGCCATGCTGGACAGACACCTCGGGGTCGTCTTCCTTCTGCCTTCCCTGAGGCTGCTTGTCTTTCCGGAAGATGGCTTCGACCGCCTCCTGACCCGAGGCGAACTTGGTGGCTATGTCCATCAATTCGCTCGCCTTGGTGGGTGTCTTGTGCCCCAGTTTGCTTACCAGGTCTTAGCAAGTGGTGCCGGCGAGGAATGCCCCGATGACATCTGAGTCGGTGATGTTAGGCAACTCGGTGCACTGCTTTGAAAACCGCCGGATGTACTCTCGCAGGGATTCCCCTGGCTGCTGGCGGCAGCTCCGGAGATCCCATGAGTTCCTAGGGCACACGTACGTACCTTGGAAATTTCCAGCGAAGGCCTTGAATAGGTCATCCCAGTCGAAGATCTGCGCAGGGGGCAGATGCTCCAGCCAGGCCCGGGCAGCGTCAGAGAGGAAAAGGGGGAGGTTGCGGATGATGAGGTTGTCGTCGTCCGTCCCTCCCAACTGGCACGCTAGCCGGTAATCCGTGAGCCACAACTTCGGCCTCGTCTCCCCTGAGTACTTGGTAATGGTAGTCGGGGCCCGGAACCGGGCTGGGAACGGTGCTCGTCGTATGGCCCGGCTGAAGACCCGCGGACCCGGGGGTTCGGGCGAGGGGCTTCGATCCTCCTCACTGTCGTAGCATCCCCCGCGTCTGGGGTGGTAGCCTCGGCGCACCTTTTCCTTGAGGCAGGCTCGACGGTCGCGGCGGTGTTGCTCGTCGTCGAGGCGATCCCGGGCTGCAGGTGTCTCGCCTCCTGTGAGCTCGGTGTGGACCGAGGCCCCGCGCATGTGTCGGGAGGACACTACGTGATGCTCCGAGGGGCACCCTCGCCTTCAGGAGGCAGAGCTCTCGGCCCGTCGGGCTGCGGCATTTTCCAGGAGGTCCTTGAGTTTGCCCTGGATACGCCGCCCCTCAGTGGTAGATGGCTCCATCATCGTTCGAAGCAACATCGTTGCTGCAGCTAGGTTCTAGCCGGCCCTGTTGAAGGCTGGGGGCAGCATTGCCCTGGCATCGTCAATAATACAACGCTGGACGTCCCGGGCCCGATGACGCGCTCCTCCGGTGAGTGCTCGACCTGCCCACCCTTGCTCAAGGTTTTGTCAGAGCTGCACAAGTTGGCACGTTTCTTCATCGAGCTTGGCCTACATCTCACGGATTTGCTCGAGCTGTGAGCCCTGACCCCCATAGGGACCTGGGCCACAGCTAGCTCCCGCGGGATCTCAACACGAGACGCAGGTGCAAGGGCACCGTCATTTCCTGGCATGCAGAGGTGGTTGTCTCCGTCGTGATCTTCCTGATCGATGTGGAAGCACTCGCGAGTTGGTTCGTAACCCTCATCGTCAAGGTTGTGGCCATCGTCAGAGCAGCCGGAGAGGCACCGGTCACATGCGGATATGAAGTCTCGCATGGCACCGGGATCACGGAGTCCGGAGAAATCCCAACTGACGTCGGGGTCGTCCTCTTCCTCGGAACCCGCGGGTCCGGAGGTTGAGACGGCCGTCAGTTGGTCCCAAGTTGACCACATATGATACCCCGGAAGGTCAGGGTACGCCCTTACGAAAGCGATTACCGAAGCGAGGTCGCTTGGTGGGTCGAAGCTGAATCTAAAGCGAACAGGATGGAAAACTGAAGGTACCTCATGGTTGGTGGGTGGCGGTGAAGTTGCATCGGAGATAGAATGTGTCGTTATCTTAGGTGCGAGACTAATGCCCAACAAGTCCCTCGCAAGGGTGCCGGCGTCATCAGTCCACATGGGGTTGGCGTTTTGCTGGGAAGCGACACCCGTCGTTGTCCCAGGTGCGAGGATAACCCCCGACATGTCCCCCGCAGGGGTGTCGGCGTCGTCGACTCGCTCTGGTCCGATAGCCGACGAGGCGCTACCTCCTGCCTGGCCACGGTTGCCCCGTCTCCTCCTCCGGCGAGGAGGGTGGCAGGGTTGACCCGAGTGTTCTTCCGCCATGGGGAGATGTCGTCGCCGAGTTCACCTCTGCCGGGCGAGCCGTCGACCGTCGTTGTTGTCGTGCTGTGGGGGGAGGAGTACCATGTCGTAGCGCCGTCGGGGGACATGAACTCGAGGCTCCCAAAGCGGAGCACCGTCCCCGGTTGAAAAGGCTGCTGAAGATTGTCCATCTGGAACTCAACGGGAAAGTATTGTCAACACGCAGCAAGCCCCTACCTGGCGCGCCAACTGTCGACGTTTCGGACCCAGGGGACCCTCAACCGGACCGACTAGTGAATTTTGTGTTGCGTGCCCTTGCCCAGATGGGTTGATGCAAGATGGAACACAAGAGGAGGGATGAGGCTTATATTATCTTGCACCGGGGTGTTGCAGTAGGGGTTACAAGCTTCGCGAGAGAAGGAACGGGTCCTAGGCCTCCTAAAGAGTCTAGTGTTGCGGAGTGGAGCTCGATGTTTGAGTGAGTCCGTCTCCGCTGTCCTTGCTGCCCATCCCCCTCCCCTTTTTCTTGAGAAGGCCCTGGGCATCCCCTTTTATAGACACAAGGGGATGGTCCAGCTGTACATAAGGGGGTGTTGCTATGTGCTAACGTGGCCTGCGGAGAAGTGCTTGAGCCCTGTAGAAGCGTAGCTGGCGGTGCGGTCCTGGGTCCTGCTGACGTTTCTTTGCCTTCGTAGAGAGCTTGAGGACTATTGACGTCATGGACGCATGCAGGGAACCATCATTACCTGTTGCCGGAGTAATCTAGATGTGACTCTGGTCTTGTTCCCTCGTAGCCTGAGGCGGCTAGCTAGAAGTAGGGTAGTGATGTGTCCCCTGTAGCGTAGTTGGTCCGAAGCCAAGGTCGGGCGAGGCGGTGACTTCTCCTGAGGCCGAGGTCGAGGTCGGGCGAGGCAGAGACCTTCTCCCGAGGCCGAGGCTGAGGCCGGGGTCGGGCGAGGCCGAGACCTTCTCCCGAGGCCGAGGCTGATGCTGAGGTCGGGCGAGGCGGAGACCTTCTCCCGAGGCCGAGGCTGAGGCCAGGGTCGGGTGAGGCGGAGACCTTCTCCCGAGGCCGAGGTCGAGGCCGAAGCCGAGGCCTGGGGTCGGGCGAGGCGGAGCTCCCTGTTGCGCCCGAGGCTGAACTCGGGAGAAGCCGTGACTCACTGTTGTTAGCCTTACCCTGGTGGTTGGCACAGTAGTCGGAACGGGGTGAATAGTGTTGTTTTCCTGTCAGAACGATCAGTAAAGGAGTGAAGTGATTGCGGTCACTTCAACCTTGCCAACTGAGGAGCGCGTGTCAGGATAAGGTGTCAGGCGATCTTTGCATTAAATGCGCATGTGATACAGTCGATGGTAAGGCGATTTTGCCGGGGTTGCTATATGACAAAGTCTACCTGAGCTTAGCCTCGGACGAGCCGGGGGTGCGCCCGCTGCCTGAGGGGGTCCTCGGGCGAGGCGTAAATCCGTCCGGGACCACTGCTCTTGCCCGAGGCCGGGCTCAGGCGAGACGAGATTGCGTCCCTTGGTAGATGAGGCTTTAACTTTGCATTGCGCTTATCATCCTTCACGGTCTGTTTTGAAGATGTTTTCTAGCTATGCTTAGGATAGCTTAGGAGTATTGGGGGTACCCCTAATTACGGTACCCGACAATTCGTAAGCAAAAAGACCTTACCAAATAATTTAAGACCAGAAATCTCAGTCATACATTGCTCAACCAGATGTTAGCACATTGCTCTCTTTATCGCTGAATGACATGAAGCAAATTATGAGATAAAAGGACATATAAATAACCTCTAGCAACACGAAGTTGCGCGTATATCGAAAGGTTATTCTGAGAAAATTTTCACTATGTTGGTGTGCAAAACTATTATGTTCCTGTCGAACTACTTTACTCGTCCTATTTAGGACCTCTATGCTTGTGTTGCATACAACTCTCAGAATTGAAAATACTTATAGTCGCTAAATTGACTTAGGATAGTCCTTTGACTGGTATGGTATACTTTTAAGCCAATTGGTAAAGGTCAGTCCTGAATGGACATATACCTAGAGTTTGTGTAGCAGAACTATATTGGATTCCACCCTTTAATATGCTTACTGTAATCTATCTCTGATCTACCAGAAGAAAGAAGAGTAGAACAATAGCCATAAAATCCCACATCACTGCAAAGTTTGAAGCTAAATTGGGCATTAATCTGTCCTTAGTCCTTGGCGCCGAAAGAGCCATAAATCTTGAACGCCAGAGGGGTAGTGATGGTAATTTATGATAGAACTATGAAGATCTTGCAGAGACCGGATGACTCCTTCATATGAGAGCAGCACTATCTGTTGTTGAAGACTGGTCCCAGAAGATATTGGTCTTTTTTTCGCTCCTACCAAGCAGTCATCACCATTTGCTTAGTCTTAGCAATCAGATGAGTTTTCCTATAAAATGAATTCTTGGACTTGTCTATTCTATTCCAAAGCTTCTCTTTTTTGCAGAACAATGAAGAGACAAAATAATACTTTATAGAACAAGTTGGTATATAATACGAGGAGAAAAGTTTGCCCTGCTAGCAACACCATAAATAATTAACTATTGTTATCAGTTCTCTATCAAAATTATTATACCTAAAAATGTTGCATAAATCGATACCCAATTTCAAAATGGTATGAGTAATTGGGTAACCCATGAGCAATGACAAAAAACGAGTTGGACTATACATCTCTGCATATAAAAATATCTGCTTGGCAGCATTGGCCTGATGTCGTGCACTTTACCACCATTATATATGCGCAAATTCTCCTATGTGCTTGAAAGCACAATGCAACCAGTGAATGTCCTTGTGAGCGCTAGACCTGATGGTCATTGTCCTTGTTGATCTGAAGTCAACTACTTGGTCCAAACGACAAATGGTGTGCATGAGCCTTAAAGTATTTTGTTTTTATGGCTAACATATTGTTGCGCAAATCAGTCTAAATCCTGATGATTGATTGTATATTTGGTGATAATAACAGTAAGTTTGTAGAATTGTAACCACAAAGCAACTTGTTGTTGCGTGTCTTGCTGGAAGTTGAGACTAATTCTTCACGTTGAAGGACAAATATATAGTATTCATGCCACTACATCAATCTAAGTCCAAAGCTCACTGCATAAAACCCTATCTGTAATGTGCGTAAGATTTCCCAAATAAATCACCACAATAGCATACATTAGCCACAATTGGATGATTGTGCTTGGGGATTTTATCTGTATGCTTGTAGTACATCTCGGCATTAGGGGGAGGAATGCCCATATAGTGTAATGCCTCAATATTCTATTAAACACACAAAAGCCAAACTGAACCTGTCGTTCGGTGTACTCCTGTGTATATGGAGTTTGCCAGAAATCGTTGAGGAGTAACCATAATGGTCTGAACGCTTCTACCTAACGTAGATGTGGATATACCCGGGATTAATATCATATCCACATTTGACTTATTGGCATTTGATCTATTCTCGGGGACGCCTGCGAATATGATCCATTGGCCTTAGTCAAAGCATATGTTCTGATCGCAGATTCACATGGTCTGTAATAACTCTCCTCCGATGAACTCGCCCTGCTGGTGAGTTGCCTCACGAAGAGGTTCATCATGATGATGAAATTCCTAGCAATGCGCGCAATATCATTGTGCTAGGAATACAAAACAATGAATCTTTTGTTTTTGGGAAATGACGAAGATCATTATTAAATGTGGTAGACAAATGTGTCGACGCCTATCTTGCCTCTATAGATTGCAAAGGGATCCAAAACAAAGTCCTAGGCATGAGTGTTTGAAGCTCTCTTATCGGGTCATTGATAAATGCAATCGAGGCTAAACCAATAATCGCAAAGTGAAAGTCGTGAGCCTGAAGTTCGGACATTTATGGGCACTATTGAAATAATGTGTGGTGAATGCGATGGCAGATTATAACGATGTATCTGATTGATGAAAAATCACTGATGGATTACGATGTTTGATGGACTTTTGTTACACCATCATAGATGTTGCAATGGATGAACGCCTCGATTGATGTGTCATATTTAGAATATGTACTATTGCAACTATATTATCCCCTAAGTCCTATAGAAGGACATGTTACTTGATTTGTACAACTATGTATAAATTGTGGTGTAAGATAGAAAATGATAGCACCCCAACCTCATCCATTCTCGTTATTCCAGATGAACAATGAGACATATATCTTGAAGAATATGCTTGAGTTTTGAGGGATAACGACTTTGACAGATGTCATCGTCAGGGGGAGCGAATGCTTATATTGATCACAATCGTGAGGCAATAAATGTCATATTCTATGCCCCGAAGGCATCAGCTTGATGATCAATATGTGAACCTTTATGGAAGTTTCTATCAAATATAAAGATCCAGTCGATCGAACACCATCAGTCGAAGTGGCTTGTTTATGTTGATACGTGCACTTACCTCGTATATCCTAGAAGTGAGTAGAGGTGAAGTTCCTGATATAATCCTTGCAACAGTATGCAATCTGTTTGCTAAATCTCTATGGGCGTATACTTCCAGAAGAAGATGTTGTGCCATATTGATTGTTGGGGACTTGTTCTCAAATGCTAAGAGTTAAGAACAAGGCAACATAAAAGTGTTAAATGTTAAAGTCCTTCGTCCCTCGAAGCATTATCTCCCTTCGGATATAATGAATTCTGGACGAAGGTCATGAAGGACAAACCTTCATGAGCACAATAAATGATGAAGAAGGATTCATACACAAAATATGAAAAAACAATGTAAACACTTTAAATGTTATTATTAACTTATTTTAATTTGTGTTACTGTATTCATAATGATAGATTTATGAATGTACCTTTGGCTCGAAGAAAAAGCAGGGGTACAAGCGTGACGTGAGAGCAAATGCCAAGTCCACGTGAACAGTACGGGAGTACTGTTCATCTATTTATAGGCAAGGGACGCAGCCCATGTAAAATTACATTCATGCCCTTTACATTTGCTAATAACTCTATAGTAATTCTTCGGGGTCCAATTCGCCTTTTCATCTTTAAGTCGGTTCCCCTTTTCTATTGTCATGCTGAAGCTTTCCTGTGCACAGCTTCGTGATCACCTTGTCCTTCGTCATAATCACCTTTCGTCCGCTCAGGCTTTGTCCTGACCATGCTCTGTGTGCTCATGATCCGAATCCGAAGATACCTGTTCACATATTTCACTTGGAAAACATTGTCAAATCATGTTTTTGAGGATCTTCGGAAGCCGAAGGCCCCCAACAGTAGCCCCTCGCAATATTAATTTGCTAAAATAATAAATTCAGATTGCGATATGGACGAAGGCTTTAAGCCGAAGGTTTGAAAAAACACCTTCCCTTTGCTAGAATAGCAATAGTCAATGACAAGTGGGGCCCTGCCACTTGCAACATACTGGGCGTATAAATAAGAACGCACCGCGAGCACATTTAGCACGCTTTTTTGCCGCCGGCTCCTGCCTTCCTAATTTTTAGCTCTTCGCACACCAACGCTTGCCTGGCTTTTTGCATTTTTAAGCTTCGTCTTTGAGAGCACCCTCCTAGCATTTTCGAAGATGTCTGAAGACAAGAAAGTTGTCGCTGAGACGAAGCTAAGCCTTTCCGAAGAGATGAATCTCGGCTTCCTTGAATCAATAGCAAAGACAAATACAGAGAAGATTACTAGGGAGATTTTAGAGGGTTTGTCTGAAGACACTGGCGACAGTGATAGCTATGATGTGGAAAGTGGCGGTGAAGATTCCGAAGATCGACCTTGGCGACCAAGCCATGCAGTTTTTGGAAAATCAAGCATTAAACAAAGCCATCTTGTCAATATGAGGGGCAGATATTTTTGGGATTTATCTATTATAAGGGCTGACGAAGGAGAGAAAACTTGTCCGACTCCCGAGGAAAATGAAGTCGTGATATTCCGAAGCTTCTTTAAGGCTGGACTTCGGTTTCCTTTGAGCAGTTTCGTGGTAGAAGTTTTGAAGATATTTGAAATCTACCTCCATCAAATTACTCCCGAAGCAATCATAAGGATGGGAATCTTCGTATGGGCCATGAAGAGCCAAGGTTTGGAACCAAATGCAAAAAGTTTCTGCAGTATGCATGAGTTATTGTATGAGACGAAACCATGGGGTAAGGAACAATATCACAACAATTTTGGCTGTTATAGCTTCGATGCCCGCTCTGGGTCAAGCTGTCCCGTGCCAACTTTTCGGAAAAGATGGCCTGGGGACTGGATGAAGGAATGGTTCTACGTGAAAAACGACTTGAAAACACGAGAAGATATTAAAGATATCATTATGCGCCCTATCTAGCAGCGCTTCGGCCTTCGGAAACCAAAGGTGGAAACTGACGAAGCGGCCGAGGAATGCCGGAGTGCCTTCGGAGTAGTTTGCTCTTTCATCGGGACAAGGGATTTGATCCAAGAACACATTACTTTCAGAGTATGGCCACTTGCAGAAAAGTGGGAGATGCCAAAGGAAACCGTCAGCGAACCTAACGAAGGTGGACTAGTTAGATTAAAATTCACCTTCAAATATGGAGATAAATTCGTCGAGCCAGATGACGACTGGCTGAAAAGTATTGAGGCCGTAAGCGATGAGCTGCTTGGGCCATACTCGAAGGCAGAAGATACTGCACTATCCGCAGCCTTCGGAGGCCGGAAGAAGAAAAGGCTCAACCGAGTATTTGATGCCATTGGGTTCGTATATCCTGACTACTGTTACCTAACACGGGGTCAAAAAAGGAAAGATACGGCGTCTGCGAAGGAAGCCGCCTCAGCCGCTCACAGTGAGCCATTGCCGAAGAGGAAAAAGATAAAGGTTCTTACACACCGTCCATGCTATATTGAATCGGCCACAGTGCCCGAGTTTGTCGGTGAATCCTCTTCGGCTCCCAAAGCCAAGGAGCCAACTCCCCTGAAGAATATTGAAGAGCCGGTCACAATGCCGGAGATAAAGAAAATAGAAGAACCGAAGGCTAAAGAAATAAGGACATCTGAAATTTTAAGTCCTTCAGCGAAAGTTGAAGTACCAAAAATCCAAAAGGGTCCAGCATTGACCCCCAAAAGAAAAAGGATGGTTAATGTACTGGATGTATTGAAGACAATAAAGTCTTCAAGCACTACTCCGAAGAAAATTGCTGAAACTCCCGAAGTACAAATTGAAGCCTTTGGGGCCGAAGCTTCAAAGTACCAAGCTGAAAGTGAAGCTGGGCCTTCAGAGCCCGCCAAGGTAAAGTCCTTGGAAACCAAAGAATCAGAAACAGCAGAACAAATTTTTGTTGAAGAGACTGGCACTGTCGCCCCCGAAGCCTTTTCCGAAGCTCCCGATTATATTTTACGGCATGCTTCGGGGAAGAAGTTGACTAAAAAAGAAAAGCAAGAGGCTCAGTTCTATGCCCAAAGACTGAAATATCCCAAGGGGGCGTTAATATTCAACGGCAGCGGAGAAGAAGACTTCTTGTATTGTCTCCCTGACAGCAAGGAGATTTCAGTCTGTCGGGAGATGAGTAAGAGCTTCGGATTCCCAACACTAGAAGACGGGCTCTCAGTGTTGTCAAAGAACGAGTTGGCTGACAGCTTAGCGTACAATAGTTTAAAGGTGAAAATGAGATCTTTGTATTATTTCTTGAAACCACAATTTTTCATTTGCTTAAACTTATTAACACACATTTTTTCTCAGGCCTTATACTTAGCAATGCCCTCAGGGCACAAAAAGATGTCGAAGACGAAGGGTGTACCATAGCCTTGAGCAACCTTCGTTCCGAAGTAATTGAACTAAGGAACGAAGGTCTCGAAAAAGATAAAATATTACACTCGTTATTGAATAAAATAAAAGAAGATGAAGCTGCTTTCAAAGCTCAAGCTAAAACTCAGAAGCGCGAAATTGAAGATCTTCTGAAACAACTAGTCAGAGCTAAAGAAGAGTGCACACTTGAAGAAACAAAACGAGAAATTAGTGAACAATGGGCCAATCATTTAGAAAAAACGTTGAAGAGCTCTGTGCATCCAAGAAAAAGCGCTATGAAAAATCTATAGAATGTGTGAAGAAAATAAGAACCAGCTTCGTCAGCGTCGACGCATTCTCAAGTGAGGAGAACTTCGTAAGGAGTGATCCCGAAGGTCCAATTGAATGGATTAGCCATGAAGCCGAAGCTTTTGAAGAAGTTTTGAATAGTCGTGGAGACATATATGCTTTTACTGGTGCCAGGGGGATTGCCACTATTTTGGAGAGGAAACGCTGTGACCATGTGAAATCTTTGGCACAATCCGAAGTCGCCTTGTCTTCTGAAGATATAAAAGACCCCTCGGCCGAAGTGAGCCTGATTGGTGGAAAAATTTTCACCGATATCTGGGACAATGGTGGCCGGGAGATGGCCCAAGAAATTATACGAAAGAGCGAGAAAGGTATTCATGACGCTAGAAAAGTAGCAGAGATCGCTGAGAAAAGTACGGATGCCGAAGTGCAAATAGGTACTGACTAGCAGTTTTTTGGCTCTGTTGTAATTTTTTGATTTCGAACTTGTTTACGCTTTGTAACACAACCACACTTTCTCGCCCCTTAGAGCCTACCAAGCCATCGGCGGACCCCCACGTGTAGGGGGACGACGAAATTAGAAAAATGGCTGAAGCGATCATGGATAAAGTTGTTGATCAACTACTAAACGAAGCTGCAGAAGCAGTTCTAAGGGAAGACTAGAAGTTATTGTGAAAAACATTTGGAATGTAATATTTATTGAACATGTATAATATTTTGTAACTTTGAATGTAATATATAAGCTATTTATGGTTCAATTCTTTACGATGCATGAAACTTTACATACATATCATTTTTTGAGCCTTCGGCGAAAAAACACCTTCCCTTCTTTTCATGCTTCGTAAATAATATCTGTATTTTCATAAAAACATCCAATCTTCGTAAAATCAATAACCGATAGATCTTTTCATCTCAGAGTTTGACAAAGGTATGCTTCTTCAATATTTACTTTTTTGTGCCTTGGCACTGTTTCTTCGAAACAATCTCCAAATGTCAACATTGATCCCCTTCTTGCGTCATTGATGCAATATGATGTATGATGTTATGCTATGCAAATGATGTGATGATGTGATGTTATGCAAAATGATATTTGCCGAAGATCGACGTTTATTTTTCACTCTAAGCCTCCCTTAGGATCTTCTTCGCCTTTTACTTCAGCGGAATCAGCGTTTATTTTTCGCTGTAAGCCTCCCTTAGGAGCTTCTTCGCCTTTTACTTTCAGCGGTATCAGCGTTTTTTTTTTTCGCTGTAAGCCTCCCTTAGGAGCTTCTTCACCTTTTACTTTCAGCGGTATCAGCGTTTATTTTTCGCTGTAGGCTCTGCATTCCCTTCGGAACGACTTTTGAGCAGAAAACTTACACTGCGCTCCCTTAGGAACGACTTTTTGTTATTTCGGAAATTCTCCTTGTAACCATAAATTCTTATGCTTCGGCAACTCTGCTATTCTGTGGAGAAAGTATATTTTTACTGTGGCGAAAGCGAAGCTATTACAAGAAATTGAAAAACTACAAAAAACACTTAGGCTTTCAATAATTATTCCTTATTAAAAAAGAAAATAAAACTAAAAGCAAAAACTGCTGCCGAGGTAGGATATTTGCTAGTAAATATGCTTGGATTCTGGCACAGTACTATTGACTGTGCGAGCTTCGGACTCTTCTCTGAAGTCCCGTTGGGGGTGGGTATGCTGGCTCCCTTCTGGCTGCTGGCCTTGTTGCATTGGTGGTGGAGGAAGAGGCTGTTGCCAGGATGCCTGAGTTTGGCTTGCCGAAGCGACAGAAGCTGCAGGGTGATTGCCAACATACTCTGGAATGTAAGGCAAATGGTACGAAGCAGTGTGCATAACTTGCTTTGGCTGGCTCTGTTGGGCTGCAGCTTCTGCTATCTCCTTTTGTTTCTGGATGGTAACATGGCACATTCTGGTGGTATGGCCCTTGTCCTCACCGCAGAATAGGCAATAAATCTTCCTGGGCTGATCCCCAAATCTCCCTCCGAAGCCCCTGGCACCTCTGCCCCTTGGAGCTGGAGGCCGAGGGTAGCTCTGCTGCTGCCCCGAAGCCTGGGAGGAAAACTGCGGCCTCTGCTGCTGGATTCCCCTGTCATCATTCTGAGTGGAATGAATTGATCTGACATGTCTGGGATGAATTCTTCCTCCGAAGCCCCTGACTATTTCGGAGAACCTGTAAGCTTCCTCTCTTCTCTGTCGAAAATCATTGTCAGCGCGGATGTACTCATCCATCTTCTGAAGCAATTTCTCCAGAGTCTGAGGGGGCTTTCTGGCGAAGTATTAGGCTGAAGGTCCTGGCCGAAGCCCCTTAATCATGGCCTCAATGACAATTTCATTGGGCACTGTTGGTGCTTATGCCCTCAGGCGTAAGAATCTTCAGACATACGCCTGAAGATATTCTTCATGATCTTGGGTGCACTGGAATAAAGCTTGAGCGGTGACTAGCTTCGTTTGAAACCCTTGGAAACTGGTGATCAGCATATCCTTCAGCTTCTGCCATGATGTGATTGTTCCTGGCCGAAGGGAGGAGTACCAGGTTTGTGCAACATTCCTGACAGCCATGACGAAAGACTTCGCCATGACTGCGGTATTGCCACCATAGAAAGATATTGTTGCTTCGTAGCTCATCAGAAACTGCTTCAGATCTGAATGGCCATCGTACATGGGGAGTTGAGGTGGCTTGTAGGACGGAGGCCAAGGTGTAGCCTGCAGTTCTGCTGACAGAGGAGAAGCATCATCAAAAGCAAAATTTCCATGATGGAAATTCTCATACCAGTCATCTTCGTTGAAGAAGCCCTCTTTATGAAGGTCTCTGTACTGAGGCCTTCGGTTCTGCTCATCTTGAGTAAGATGGCGAACTTCTTCAGAGGCTTCGTCTATCTGCCTTTGCAGATCAGCCAGCCTAGCCATCTTTTCCTTCTTCCTTTGTACCTGCTGATGGAGCATCTCCATATTTCTGATCTCTTGGTCCAAGTCGTCTTCCTGAGGCATTGGACTGATGGCCTTCCTCTTCTGGTTTTGGGCCTCCCGAAGAGAGAGGGTCTCCTGGTTGGGGTCCAGTGGCTGCAGAGCGGCAGCCCCTGTTGCTGAAGCTTTCTTTGGCAGCATGACGAAGGTCTACGCTTGTCGAAGGTGTTCGAAACTCAAAAAGTGGAAGTAAGTTCACCGGAGGTGGGCGCCAATGTTGGGGACTTGTTCTCAAATGCTAAGAGTTAAGAACAAGGCAACATAAAAGTGTTAAATGTTAAAGTCCTTCGTCCCTCGAAGCATTATCTCCCTTCGGATATAATGAATTCCGGACGAAGGTCATGAAGGACAAACCGTCATGAGCACAATAAATGATGAAGAAGGATTCATATACAAAATATGAAAAAACAATGTAAACACTTTAAATGTTATTATTAACTTATTTTAATTTGCGTTACTGTATTCATAATGATAGATTATGAATGTACCTTTGGCTCGAAGAAAAAGCAGGGGTACAAGCGTGACGTGAGAGCAAATGCCAAGTCCACGTGAACAGTACGGGAGTACTGTTCATCTATTTATAGGCAAGGGACGCAGCCTATGTAAAATTACATTCATGCCCTTTACATTTGCTAATAACTCTATAGTAATTCTTCGGGGTCCAATTCGCCTTTTCATCTTTAAGTCGGTTCCCCTTTTCTACTGTCATGCCGAAGCTTTCCTGTGCACAGCTTCGTGATCACCTTGTCCTTCGTCATAATCACCTTTCGTCTCGCTCAGGCTTCGTCCTGACCATGCTCTGTGTGCTCATGATCTAAATCCGAGATACATGTTCACATATTTCACTTGGAAAACATTGTCAAATCATGTTTTTGAGGACCTTCGGAAGCCGAAGGCCCCCAACATTGATACAATTTTGCAAGGATCTCAATACACATAACCCTACGTCCGCTCATGGATCCATTCACCTTTCCCAAGTGATATTGTTTGCGTTCTTTCTCTCCTCATGGTTACTCAGAAATGTGAATGGTGTGATAATATAGACACCATCCTTTATACATCCACATATTTAGGGGTATTGGGTTTGAAGAGCCAATCCATTCTAGATAAGGTGGTGCATCATGAGTTTATTTCATGAATTTGGTGGGATAAAATCATTCCTCATATTATTACTATCATGATTTCGAAAACCAGAGGACAATAGATTTGTGTTCGGTGGGGATGCAAGTGCGGACTCACTCCGAATGGTGGATCACGGAGAACCCAGCAAGGAACTGAGACATGAGGTTTATATTGGTTCAAGCTTTTGTCCTAGTCTAGTGTAGTGTTGATCGTACTATTGTTTTGAGGCGTGTTACAGTTTAGTGTGTTTGTGTGCGTATGAGGGGAGAAGGACTCCCTTTTATACTTCAAGGGATGGCCTTACAAGAGAGAGAAAGAGAGAGACTTCTTCAGCTAATGCCCTTAGTTACAGTGCAAAGTGGACCCCTCTAGGGTCAATCTTGGGGCGTGCTTGCACAGTATGTGATACACCCAGCCCAGGTGGGGTTGGCCGAGGCCTAACAAATTAGGGTTGTCTGGAGCCCAACAGTTCATTAAGCACACCCAACTCAGGAGAAGACCCAATCGCCCCAAGAGACTAGTCCAATGGGGGAAGGGTGGCTCTCCCTTTTAAAGTGGCTTCCTCCTCCCAAGTTAAGCGAGATGGGATAATTCTGAGGCTCACACGGTCACCGTCCAACTACAATTGGGTCAACTGGGCCAATTGCGTCTTTGCCAACGGGTAATAGTGGAGGATGTCCTCATCGGTATGGCTCCTTCTAACAGGTCGTGTGCTTCTGTATTTCTCACACGGTGCCCTATCCTATCCATCTGTCGTGCAAGTCCCTGTAGCTGGCTCTATGCTCATACCGTCGTAACAGATGGGTCCCACAGAATGTGCTCTCGGTATGGTTAAGGTTCATGTTCAGTACGACTTCATTTTCCATCAACTCGCTTGTGTCACCCTCAATCATGTGTGAGCATGCTAGGTGTGTCGTCCTGTCCTTCCTGATATGAGGGTTTGATGTCATGACCCCCATTGGTGTTGTACATATGGCGTGGACATGGTTCGGTGGCGACCTGTCCGGTTACGACCGCTGTGGACCCATAACATCAGTCTGGGTTCACTCCTTGCCGATATGTTTGGTCATTTGTTTCGCCTCGTAGACTTGCTCCGCGTGGATTTGGTCGGTCGTCCCGTCTCGCGGACTTGCTCAGCGAGGACTTGGTGGGTCGCCCTGCCTCGTAGACTTGTTCAACGGGGACTTGGTCAGTTGCCCCACCTCGCAGACTTGCTCGATGGGGACTTGGTTGGTAAATGGGCCAAAGAGAGGTTTATGTGCCTCATCTTAGGTACCCCTTTCCTAGTTACCCGATAATTACTAATTATTAGCCTATGAGGAATAAAATGGTGATGGATCAACTCATATCATTCCACAAACCAAACAAGAAAATGGCGAGTGGGAAGATGATGAACTACCCCATTATTACCAAACCAAACACGCTATTAATGAAATGAAAGCATAAAGAGCCTCTTCGATCCTCTAAAATTTATTGTTGTGTTGCCACTGGCTCATAATGACCATCTAGCGTATTGCTCCCATGTGCATGAGGGTCTAGAGTTGTTCGAGCTAAGAAAATTAATTACAGAGTCCTGGTGGTTATTGATAAATATGTAACCATCAATTTAGGAATAGGTTGGGATTATGGTCACAATGCAAAGAATAGTCATCCTTGGAGGAAGGATAATCAATTTGTGGGGAACATCAAATGAGATGCAAGCTATCTGAATTATGCATGAGTTGAGAAATTTAAAGCAAGGCTCAAAGAATATGATTAAATATGTTGAGGATCACTTTCCTTTGCCTTTTATTGATCAGTTGCTTTAGTGGATAAGATGCCATCCTTATTTTAGCTACATCAATGGATACTCAGGCTTGTTGTGAAGATGGATGGAAGGTCCTCTTTGTGCAAACAAATCACTCCTTATAGAGCCAATGGATCCTTTAAGCCTTCGCCCAATTCCTCATGCATTAGACTTCAGCACTAAAGGATTACAAGTTGTTTGCTCTAATAGGATTTGTAGTTCTAGGAAACTTTGCTTATTTATGGCTCTTCAATAAGTAAACTGGATTTTTATCGCCTTTTCATTGTATTCACAATAGATGGTGAGAATGGTACTTTTTATGATGACACTAGTGGCTTTGGGTATATTTGAATGGACTAGGTTAATCGTCAACTCTATCTAAAAATATAGTCAAGTATTTAAGTAGCTAAAAGTCAATGTATTGGTGTTTGTATTTCAGCTTACATATTCCTACTATTCTCTAAAAGAGGGTTTTGGTAAGATCGAGGTTTATGAGCTTGTGAACAAGATATGTGCTCATCAAATGTTCATGCATGGAAAATTGGAATAACCTTCCATACCCAAGATTTTTTTCCTCTATGGTTGAAACAACGAAGAATATGAAGAAGATTGTCATCCATACATCAAGGCCCAGTGAAGATTCAATTGGTGAAGACGAAGAGGAAGACTATTTTTCTTCTAACATGGGTTCATAACCATGGCTAGTCATTAGTGGTTGATGATGTGGGACTTTGGTGGTTAGCACTCAAGAAAATGAGAGGGTCATCCTAGTTTGGACGGTGAGCCCAACATCCAACAAGAAAGGTATTTCATGTTAGAGTGACATAGAGAATTTATAATAGGGCTAGGTGAGTTAAAGTCGTCTGGAGGGGGGTGAATAGGCAAAACCTGAAATTTATAAACTTAAACACACACTAAGGTCGGGGTTAGCGTTAGAATTAAATCCAAGGTGGAAGATTGTTTCTCTTGCCACGAGTTGCTCAAATGATGCGGATGACGTTTGGGAGCAAACTCAAATCAGTATAGGCAAGAAAACTTTAGAGAGAGGAAAGAGGGCAAACAAATTAAATGGAAATCAACACGAGATGACACGGTGATTTGTTTTACTGAGGTTCGGTTCCAAAGAACCTAATCCCCATTGAGGAGGCCACAAAGGCCGGGTCTATTCCAACCCTTTCCCTCTCTCAAACAGTCACTTAGACCGGATGAGCCTTCTCCTTAATCACACGTGTCACTAAGACCCCGCAAGGATCACCACACACTTAGGTGTCTCTTGCTAGCTTTACAAAGCACTTAAGAATAAGAATGGGGAAGGAGAAAGGCAATCCAAGCAACAAGAGCGCAAATGAACACAAACTCTCTCTCTCTCTCTCTCTCAAGTCACTAAGTGGTTGAGTTGATTTTGGAACTTGGAGAGGATTTGATCTTTGGAATTGTGTCTTGGAGTGAATGTTATTGCTCTTGTATTGAATGAGAACCTCAGAAAACTTGGATGGCTTTGAATGAGGTGGTTGGGGGTATTTATAGCACTCAACCACTTCCTAGTCGTTGGCTGTTTCTGCTGGCGATGGGCACACTGGATAGTCCGGTGGCGCACCAGACAGTCACTGTTCACTGTCCGGTGTGCGCCATGTCAGCACGTCCGTTAGGTTTGGAGCTGTTGATCGTTGTAACTCTTTGTCTTTTTGATGCACCGGACAGTCCGGTGACCTCTGACTTTGCTGCTCTGACTTCTGTGCGGCACTGTTCATCACTGTAAACTTCTGCAGTCGACCATTGGCGCGCAGGGAGCCGTTGCTCCGTTGGCTCACCGGACAGTCCGGTGCACACCGGACAGTCCGGTGAATTATAGCGGAACGCGCCTGGCGAATTCCCGAGAGCGGCTGGTTCGTTCGTGCCTGGGTTTGGTGCACCGGAGAGTGTTCGGTGTGCCAATTGACAGCACACTCTCTTATCTTGCTCCAAATTTCATTGTGCCCCCAACTGAATTTTTTTTCTTAGTTTATGTTGAACCTTATGCACCTAAGATAAATGATATCTAGACAAACCAGTTAGTCCAAGTGGTTTGTGTTGGACGTCAACCACTAAAATGGATTATAGGAAATGTTTAGGTGTATTTCCCTTTCAGTGAGTGAGGAGCAAATTGAATTGATTGTCAAACTGAACAAAATGTAACAAGCAAAGTCCCCTATCTAGCGTGTCAACTATCGTGGCTTTATTCTTATGACAAGTAAATTTGTATGTCGGAGAGGGTTTTGTGGGCTACTGTTCCAATGTTTTTGCTCTTGCGAGCTTATAGAGGGAGAAAGATAGAGAGTTTAGATTGGTTCAAGGAAGTCCCTTACGTCCAGCGGTCTTTCTTGATAATTGAATGTGTTACAAGACGAAGCATACTTGTGTGAAAAGAATATAACAGGTTCTAGTCGGCTTAGGATAGGAGTTCAGGTGTCTCAGCTTTTCTTCGCTTGGGTTTCCTTTAATATACTTTTTTTACTTTCCAAATTAGATAATTAGGGGGTGATTGAAGTCAAACGTGTGACTCAACCTCTATTAATTAGGGGGGTCTGTTTCCTTTTTTTATTTTTTTGTAGCGTTCGTTTCGCAACATATCTAAAATTGTCGACCAGTTGCGTCCATGTGTACATCTTTCACCTTCGCTTTCATCATTCACCAACTAGATTCGTAATCGTCAACACTATACAGTTGATAGATATACTGCCTACGTTCACTCTCATGCTACAAGTTATGAGGCACGTGGTTATACCAATTAAGAGTTGCATTGGGCTGAAATGAACCACCATTCGGCCCGGCTCGACCCAGCCTCAGTTTGGCAATGCTTGGGGGCCTGCTACATCGGCCTAGCCCGCCCTGCGACGGGCAAGCACCTGGGCCAGGAATAGAAGCGCCTATACCATATGGGCTGCAGCGAAGTGCGCATTGTAGCAAGCAAAGGGACTGTTGATCACTTTGGTGGTATTGGCCCAATTCAACATGGCGACACGCAGGTGTCCGAACTGTCGGGCTCCAGTCGCATTCAGTCGAAAGCTCGGGGTGGCCAAGTCGGCATACCCATCCACCCATCGCAAACAGAGTTGCCATGCTAACCCCATGCCGGAACCCATACAGTGCCTAGCGCTCGCATTAAGCCCGCAGGTCAGCCGACCCGGTCTTTCCGATCGATGGGGGCGGCGGGGGGAGTACATCGGTGATCGGTACATGTTGTTGAGGCATGCTGCTGGCCGGCGGGTCGGTGGCCTCTAGCGCGTGTCCAACTCGTTGCATGCATGCATGGGCAGCATGGAGGCCATGCGTGCATGCATCTCCTCTCCCTGTTGGGCCCAGGTGGCGCACATTTACGCGTAGCAGCATGCATGTCTCGACGACGACGACGACGACGCCGTCGCCGGCGGCAGGCAGACGTGTGACGGGGTCGGGAGCGTCGTATAAGGTCGGTTCGCCACTGCTGCTTGTCCGCACTCGATCGACCGAGAGAAGTGGTGTGGTGTGGTGTGGCGGCGACCAACCTCTCCCTCCTCCTCGTCAAAGCAGATCGAGGGCGACGACCAAGAAGCAACGCGAAATAAACCTGTGTGTGTGTGCGCGGGCGCGATCGAGCGCCGTGCCTAAAGCGCGCTCCACGGATGGGTGCGCCCGGAGCTAGCGGAGAACGACGTGCATCCAAAAGAGATAGAGAGAGAGAGAGAGAGACCGCACGACATGGGGGGCCACGCAAAGTCCTCGGCTTGCGGCGGCCGGTCGGCCGTCCCCTGCCCCAGTGTCCCGGCCCGGCCGAGCCGCCGACCACGCACGCGGCGCGCGACGGGAAGGAAACCGATAGGCCGGACCGGGCGGCCGGAGTGCCGGGCGGTAGATTTGGCGATCGTCGCATCAGTACGTCACATGGGGCTGCGCTCGCTGTCGCTGGTCGTTACGTTCTCGTCACCGTCCCGTCCCGTCGCGTCGAGCCGAGCGCTGTTACTGTGTCGGGCCGGCGGGCAGGATACTCCTACTACTGTGTATCGGAGCAGCCCTGCCAAGCCAATGCTGCAAAGTGCGGCCGACGGCCCCCCGGATGCGTGGCAAGGCGGCACGTGCTTGTCCGGCGCCGTGCCCTCTGAGTTCTGACCGCGGCGTGTGTGCCTGTACGTCCGAGGGCAAGCATGCAGGGACAGTCTGCCGACTCAAGGCTGACCACCACTGGCACTGGGGCGATCCTCTTGGGGAATCCCGGAAGATCTCGGACGGGCCGTGCGTAACGGCGTACACACGCTGTCCACAGGGCCGCCGGCAGGGCGGGGCCGCCTGCGGCTACGCTGTCTGCCGTGCTGTCGCCGCTGCATGCAAGATACAGACACGCTCATCAGATTTTTCTGTGCAAAAAGGATGACGACGAGGAGCAGCAGTAGAATTTTTTTTAACATAGTATGTGTCTAGTGTCTAGGTAGGTGGCTTTTTTTTATCCAAATATGTATTTAGGTTAACTCCTTTCACATATATTACCTCCGTTTTCTTAGCCACTAATTCATTTTTAAACTAACATGCGACAAATAAAAAAACGGGGAGCGTAGTTAATAGAATTTTAACAGGTTACATTATAGATTAATTTTGTAATAAGCGAGATACCAGTTTAGGAGTCTTGGTTATACAATTTTGTTATATAAAGGGTTGGATTCTGTATATAAACACAAAGATGTTGGTGCCATAAAAGGGGCAACACTAGCTTTGAGGCATCTCTAGTTTTGACATGGTAACCAAAGCCGCTAGTTAGACTTAAAAATACAACCGCCACAATTCCATGCGTATCTCCCCCATCCACAAATTTTTGTAGCCAATTATATCATTGCCGAGAAGCTCAGCAATATGAACAATAGCCGATAGAAGGCATAGGTTTTGGCCATGGCGTGATGACCATTCCGACAAGGCTATCTCATCGAAACGTCCCCAAAGCCACAGGCTATGGTAAAGATACAACGGGATGATGATAAGAAAGTCATCAACGCTAACTCTACCCATGAAAAGTGGAATGCAATATATCAACAACTACTTACATACATTATCTCTTCCATGACAAAATATGTCATGACATAACTGGCGTCAAGCATGTCCGTAGTGGCAGCATGGACAACCATAGAGAGAATGTTTTCCTCTATGGCTAGGGCACGCATCATCAACACAAAAATATCCTAGCCACTCTAAATTAAAGAAAGGTGACAAGTCCATCATAGAATATGTGAACAAATTCCAAGCGCTTGTTGATGGGATGACCTTCGTCGGTAGGCCAATTGAAGATGAATATCCCATGTCATATATTCCCTTCGGCCTTGATGAGGAGTTTGGTTCCATTGTAACGGCCCTGATGAGGAGCTACTACAAATCATAGCATAGGACAAAAGGGACTAGCTAGATCCACGTGACAAGTGGCGTAGGTATACAGATTAGCCATATTAGACACTCTTTTGTTAAAACTATGAGCCACAATCTTTCCTTAAATAATGCTCTTTATGTTCTTAATGCTAGAAAAAAGTCTTATTTCTTCTCATCGCCTTGGTAAAGACAATTTTACATACTTGAATTTCAAATGTCTTCTTTATCAAGGATCAGAGACCACGAGTAGAAATCTTCTTAAAGGTTATTGTCGTCAATGGATCTATCCACTTCCATCCTCACCATCCATCAAGCAAGTTTTGTTGTGGTTATTTCACCATATGTAAACACATCTCTCGATAATCTGGAGTTAACTAACAAGCATTTGTTATAAACATGGGCTTGCACAATTGGTTTCACATCAATTAAAGCAATAAGAAGTGAGAAACTTCCTGACATGAAGACTTCACTTTGAAGCTCCTACAAGGCTACAACAAAGGAAGGACGCATGGAGCCTCATCTACAAAGACTACACATGTGAAGCTTCATCCACGAAGACAAATATTCTATGAAGCCTTGATGAAACTATTTACCCCAAGACCATGCATGCAGATACTACGTCAAGTTGAAAAGTCCAAGAACCTTTGCAGATGCATGAACATGCTTGCAAAGATTAACTAAACAAAGACTAATTTATAGATAAGGAAGAAGGATTAGAAAAATGACTATACTACCCTAATGTAAACAAACTATTGTAATATAATAGTTGAGGGGTAGGAGAGTTTTCTTGTGTACATTATGAAGATGGGGATCCCTATAAATACCTCCTAACATGTATTGTACATGAACAAGAAAAAAAAAAGATTATGCAATACAGTTTAATCATTCTATGAAGCCTTAATGGAAATATTTACCCCAATAAGACCTCAAGTTATGAAATCCAAGAACCTTTGCAAATGCATGACACATGACTGTAAATCCAAGAACCCTTCGCCCCATCCGTTATACCATCCCTTCTACTACTATGGAAACGATATAAGCCACCCAAATCCATCACTCCCATTAAGCTACGGCCACACATCCACATACTGCAAAATCAATCCAATTTCCAACCATCTCAACAATTAATGAAGTTTCTACATATTGAGACATTGGACATATAAAAGATGCTATGTTTTCGGACATCTCTATTTTTTTTTTACAGCTTTGGCGTCCATGTGCGCGCGCGCTGTTTTACCTGAACTTCGTTAGGGCCTTGGCGGGGCGCATGCACAAGCTTAAGTACAGTGCCATGCACGATAAGCGGCGAGGGAGCAGGACAGGAACAGTAGAGGTCTCCACTCCAGCAGCGTTCCTTCCTCGCGAGGGTTGTTCTAGCGGCGGGGTGGGGACTGTGCCGTGTGAGCCTGGCCGGCCGGCTGGCCCGGTCGGGGAAGTCCTGGACCGTGGCAGCACGGCTGCCTGTCCTCCGGAGGGCACGCCGGTGACAGGGCGGCCTCGCGTGTCCGTTTTGGAAGGTGGACGACGGTCGACGGAACACCTGAACAATTCCGCGCGTCGTGATTCATGTGCAGGTTTTATCCCATGCATGACACCGATCGTGTCTCTGGAGTCTGGAAGACGACGCATATATACGGCCGATGGAGGCATTATTTGTCAGGATGGAAGTTATTGGCACGCACAGTGCGCAGACAGCGCGCGCGGTTGCTGGGTGGTAGTGATAGATCACGAGATTATTGGCGCGTCATGTTGTTTGACCTTTGTTCTTGTGAGAGGGAGGACGAACAGACCAACAAGTGCAAGCACAGAAGCAGCCTCCTCTTGTCCGCGGGTGTGTGGTACAGGCACGACCCGTTCTCGATCGACGCTGCTCCTAAAGCCGTCTGTTGGTTTGTCCGGCGCTTTTTGTTTGCCCGGCCGGCCATGTGTGCTGTTATATATAGTTTAGCGCACTGATTTTAATTTCATGTAGTACTACTCAGTCCGTCGCCGTCGTCCTAAAATAGTTCAAGTTCTAGGTTTCGATACGTGAATTTTTTAGAGAGAATAATAAAAGGAATCGGTGCATAGAAAGAACAACAAGAAGAAGAGAGATAGAGATACATTTTAAAAAAAATCAAAACAAGATAAAGTGTATTGGAAAACAAAAAATGGCAACTATTTCAAGATAAAATTTAAATGTGGGACGAAAAAAAGAGTTTGGGTGCGTTTGATTTGTCTTTTGTCTGTGGCTTTTGATCCCAAAAAACCAAAAAACATATTCAGTCAACAATATTTAATAAAAAACATCCCAAAGTACAACTATATGTGTTTTAAATTATTTACTTTTTTCTATTTTTAGATTACAGAATGTACACATGTATATAAAAGAAGCGATGAGCATATATACCCTTTTTTTACGTAAACACGTATGTAATGATACCGTTAAAAATTAAAATATGCTAATCGCATACGGAGATAAGATGCAAATGATGAAAAAACTTCGGACGTGGATCGTTAAAGTCTCTGATTTTAATAATGAGGACTCTTGCACTCATCTCGTCGAGCTACATGGACTAACCAACATTATTAGCCAGAAATACTGCTCACGTACTTTTGTGGGGTGGCTTACGTTTTCTTCGAGATTACGAAAATGGCACATGTTTTAATTCGCCTCAAACGTGGCTCTAAAGTGTATAGGCTGATGTGAAATTTGCTGGCTAGCTTTACGTTGTTCGAAATTATATACAGTATAAGCCGGGTGATCTGACCGGGTCACATGAACTTCGGAAAAGTTAAGTGCAGGGCCGGGTTAGTAGTTGACTGATTATCAGCTAACCAAACCAAACCAAACCAAAAGTTTAGCAGCACGCGTCCCCACATGTCGTTCCTCTGTCGGATAAATGTTTGCTCCCGCGTTCATTTGGACCTCGACGTGTAGTAGAGTCAGAGTCAGATTGCGCCAGCGCCAGTTCCAAAAAAACAAAACAGGACAGAAAGAGTCTCTCTGGTTTTCAGAACGTCGGCATGCAGTCGCCTCAAGCTTCAAATCCTCAACCAACTCGCAACCGAAGAACGCTAGCTGCTCCACCCTACTACCCTACCACTACCGTCGAAGGGGATGGAAAACGTGGCTTTCGATCGCTTACCGGCCGTTTTCCTAGCGTCGGTGACGGCGCATAGCTGGGTGTAGACTACTGCCCGCTTTCTTCTTAGGGATCGAGGAGACGAGACGACCGCCGTCTGCGCGTACTAGCTAGCTCGTCGTCGCTGTCGATCGTCCCGGCGGCTGGTCGATCGGACAGACAGTGCAGTACATGCATGGATGGCGCGCTGCGGTGTGGGTGCGGGACCATCCATCAGGATCGCCGATTACATTACACGTCGACCAGGCGTGGCTTAGGGCCACACCCACCGCCGCGCGCGCCACCCCAACAGGCGCACCTCATCACATGTTTCATCGGGAGGGGAGGTGGCCGGAGACCAGACCCGGGTACGCGTACGCCACCGGCCACCGGCCATCCATATCGGTTAATCGGTGTGCGGCTGCATCATCTTCGTCAGATGCCGGGCCGGGGTCAACGATTAACGCGGGCGCGCGGAGTGTACGCGGCGGCCTACGTCCCATGCATGCATGGCAGCAGCATGTACGAAAGGACGATGTTCCGTGGTCAAATGTTGTCTGCGCTTACAGGACCATTGTTTGTTTATACAGTCTTCTCTGGAGGATGAACTTCCTGGGGACAAACAAACAAAAAAAAACGTTTACTTTCTTCTTGTTGTTTTTTCTGTTTGCTCGCTCGCTCGCTCGCTGTCATCCACTTTTGTCGCTTGGGTTTGGAGGTGGTGCTTCTTCGTATCGTTATTTTTCAACCATTGCAGGAAAAAAAATATGGTTCACTCGTAAACACACTTTCTTTCTACGCAAATCTTCTGCGCGATCTTATTATTCCCTCTATCTCAGCAGCCGTGCTTCACTTTTGTGTTAAAAAAAAATACATGGACGCTACTGTTGCTTCCTCTCTTTGTTTCTTCAGTGTTGACGCACCCATAATAATAAAAAAAAATTATAATATTATAACCTTTCCTAAGTTGCGGTGGTAGTATCTTAGAAAGATTTAAAACGATCTTCACCTTTAGAAACTTAGGTCCTAGCTAAAACAAAAGGATGACGAAACTGTCGTATCTAGAAAATCTGCTACTTTTGCGACTTGTAGGTCAGTTCAGTACAGTGTTACCGCCAAGGATCTGAAAGGCTGATCTTTTTTTAAAAAAAAAGAAAAAGAAAGAAAGAAATAAAGAAACTGCACGCGGAGGCAACTACTCGGTTACCGGTATTTGCAAGTCAAATCTATTTAAGCCTTGTTCGTTTCTTTTGGATTGGTGGGTCGAAACGATTCCTAGCTGGATTGTTTTTTTATTTTATATAAACTTTGATAAGCTGGAACGATTTCGGGTGTAATCCGACGTAAACGAACAAGGCCTTAGCTATGGTTGGATTCGGATGTCTGAAGATCCAAATTATTCGTATTCGTATTCGTGTTCGGATAAAATATTAATATAGATATTTGTATTCGTATTCGATTTTAATATATATGTTAAATAGATATATCCGAATTCGGTTTTTCTCTATCCAATTTAAGATTCGTATTCGACAACATTCGACAAAACCGTAAAATGACACGTTTTTATATAGTGTTTTTTTTTGGTCTGTGTTCTCCCCCACAGGGCCACAGCTCATAGCTCTCGTTTGTACTCCTAGCCTACGGATAGAGATGTCAATGGGTACCCGCGACCCGATACCCAATGGGTATTTACTCCATTAGGGTATGTATGTGGGCTAAATATTCTACCCGTGGGTCTGTTATTGGGTAAAAATCTTCACCCAATGGGTAAACGGGTATTAGAACGTTCCGCGTTCACCCGTACCCGTTAACCCGTGGGTATAAAATACCCAATATAAACTTAGCCCAAACATGAACTTTGACTTTAGTCATCCATCTTTTTTACTATTTAACAACCTTTTAGACAATAATGTCATAGAAGGCTTAACGACAATTTAATGACCATGTAATGGAACATGTAATGTGCTATGTAGTACTATCCTAGTGTTACTACTTTATCCAATTATCTTTGGTGTGTTGAATGGATGGTTAAATGATGCTAGAAATTTTGTAATGGTATTTAGATGGATATACTTGACATTTGTATCATATAATATTTTGATAGATGTTTAGCTTTTGTGGGTACGGGTGACCCGATGGGTGACCCATACCCACATGGGTATGGGTATGGGGATAAATCCATACCCGCCAGTGTATATGGGTGACCCGATAGGATTATTTTTGTGTCGTGGGTATGGATATGGAGTAGTAATACCCGGTGGGTATTTACCCATTGCCATCTCTACCTACGGACTTTCTCTGCAAGAACTAAAACATCTTATCCTGACCATCTCTCTCGCTCTAGCTATGTACCCACAAATGGTGTGTCAAATATAATACGGCCTTATTTTGCACGGTGGGAAATGAACCTCTTCGCGTGTAGCAGTCAACCCAGGAAACCATCTCCCCTACCATTTTTCACGATAAAAACACCGAGCACCCTGCAATCGAGCATGTGAAAAATTAAGATTTCGCGTGCGCGGTGCGCCATCAAGCCGAACTGGCAGTGAGCTGAGATACTGCGTTGACCACTCACTGCCCTCCCCCTCGGACCAGTGCAACCAGGAATCGTCGGACAGTGCTGCCACGTCAAGTCCAGCGACCCGCCGTGCCAGTACGAAGACATGCATGCATCAGCCACCCGTACCAGGTACCACACACACAGACACACAGGTCCGCAGACACGACTGACAGCTGCGCGTGTAAATTCCACCGGATAATACTGCGGTCGCTTTCATCCCTCTGTCACCGGGATAATATTTTACTCGATCTACCAACCTCTAGGTTCGCTGGACAAACCCCGTATATATATATAAATGGTGCATGGTCCTAAAAACTTTCATATCTACGTACTAAAAATTTTCGAGATCATATTTAATGTGGATTTGTTTGCTAGGAATGTGTTATTATGACCTCACTTCATATTATGTGTTGTTGTAAAGATGAAATACTACCGAATTTAAATTACCAGGTTATAGATCTAAACCATCTCCCCTAGGGCTGGACCGTCCGTCACTTTTGATGCTCAACACTCATGACAATTGTTGTTTTATTGATAGAGAGCAAAGGAGATGGTCATGAACTGAATAGGAGATTAAAAAATCCTCATTCAACGTATAAGTATATTTTTTATTTGGTGCGTCCTCTTTTGTGTGTGTGTGTGTGTGTTTTACTGTGTTTCTTGGATCTATTTTTCTTGCACCAAGGATGTAGTAGGTAGGTAGGTACAGATTAGCTTAACGAGCTCGGTGGTGTTCTCGATGTGTGTTTTGGATCCGGTTTTTGGTGTCCTGTTTTCCCACATACAAAAAAAAACTATATTGCATGCAGATATATTTAGATCCGCACAAATATAGCTTTTTTAGAAAAATAGGAAGCCAATAGGGACCATCGCCCACAGCCCCCACATATATACGGCGGGCGGTGGGAGCAGAGCGGGGGAGGGAGACATCGCGTCGCAGTCGTGCCTGATCCTGTGGTGATCACGGGTATCATCAAGCTCAGCCAAAAGATAAGCAATCAAAATAAAAAAGAGATAAGCTAATAATCGCCCCATACTCTCATCCATGCATGCATGACGACATAGGAGCACGGACTGACATATATACCGCTGGCTGTACTACTAGCTCTATTAAAGCAGAGCCGCAGTCGCAAGCGTCAAGGGTTCCAAGTATAGATTAAGGGAAAAGCGCGTAGACAGGTCGGTCTATTTTCGGCCCTTGGATGGAGACTAGGAAGGTTACTTGAGCACGTATTAATGTAGGAGTACCCAGCAGCTGGTGGATGACTTGGACACGCACGCACGGGACGGCACGATCTGGGAAGCTTCGAACCAAGCGGAGGAGGATCGGAGACCGTGTCTTGGCCACCACCCATATCGGGCCGGCCTGGGCGTTCTCGTCATCGAAAAAAAAAGGGCAAAGTCGGTGGACAAAACTGTGTGCTGAAATGTGCGACTAGAGGGATCGGTCCCCGTCCTAGCTCCTCTCTCGTTTCGTTGGTATCAGTGCCAATCCTCGCCGACACCAGAAAATTGAGTACTACTCCTACTACTCGATTTTATTAGCTAAAGCATACTACACCGGAGTCTGACGTTATTGTTGTTGGTGTCTTTTTTTTTCTCCGTTCGTTTGACCATTTGTTTTTTTTAATAAAAAACTAGTACAAGGTAATCGTAAATCACTTTAGCTGACATTCTTCCCGCTTTACTTAACTACAAGTAAAGAAGGAATGAAGGCTGTACTACTCTTGGAGGAAATTAAAAAATACATATGCTTAAAGCTAAGGAAAAATTTCCTGCGACACTCGCTCGCTCGCTCACGGCCTGGTTAATCAAGTTTGCCACATTCGTGTACCTGTACCTCTTCAGTAAAGCTTCGTTTGACGGTTTCCAGTAGAACCTATAAAATAGGGACGCAGAAATGTATATGATACTGTTTGTATAGAAAAGTTTAAAATATAGAATGAAATAAAAGATGAGATAGTGATCTGCTGAAGATAGCTTTAGAATTTAGCCTTAGAGGATCTGCTAGAGATAGCGTTAGACTGTAGATGTAGCTAGATGACACTGTTTCCAAACAGTCTAAGCTTTCGATTCTATTCCTTCATGTATCTTCTACCATTCTTATATATGTTTCGTATTCCTCTATTCCGAACACGTCGACGGATTTGGCCGCGCTCCAGACAGGTGAAAGAATCGGCCGGGTAGGACTCGCCAGTCGCGCTACTCCCGGTGATGTCACGGGTGCGTAGCTTCTGACCGGCCATGCATGCATAACATTCAAATATCAATGTTCTGCTCTGACGAAACAAATAAGCGGTGTATTGTGGTGAATAATCAAAATTCGCATCCAACACATAATGCTATGTCAGAGAGCACTGTTTCCCCGTCTAATAAAAAAGATGCATTTCTCTCTCTCTAAAGATCTGGTTCAAACCTGTCTAATTTAAATTTAACGGAGTTGTTGTTAACATAGTAATGACAAATTTGCTTCCAAAGATATACTATAAAATTAAGTTTGGGATACTAATCTAATAATACATATATTTAATACTACTCTGAAACCTCTAAAACTAATAGTTAGCTTAACTCAAGTCTTCTTTACAGTGGATTTACCGGTCTCTACTAAATTCTTAAAATGCAACTGGATTTTCAGTGGAGTGCTAACAAGCTGGCTGTTTGATTTATATTAAAGCTAATTGTTTGGGCTATTACAGTTGTAATCTATAAAGACAAAACCCTGAAGCGAGCATGTATTAAAGCCAAGCGAAGAGCGAACAGGCTGGAAACTCGTTTCTTCGTTTACAGCGGGGATGTGGTGGAGTCGTGGATAGTAGGGTTTTTTTTTTACAACTTCATATACGTAATAATCCTGTACACAAGGTCTCGCCAGTACTGAAAACGGTCAAGTTGTGCGTAGCAGGACCAGCGTTGTAGGATCGGTGAAAAGGAAGCTTGTTGTGCTGCTGATGTGAAATCACATTTCCCAGGAAGGTGGCAGTGACGTTGCATTGCATCTCCACTCCCAAGTACATGTGCAGCCAGCAGCGATATGAGATGAGACGCAACATGAGCACGTTGCCCTCCACCCAGATTTGACTGTGCCATAATACTAGTACAGGAGTAGATTCCTCGCACGCATTATCATGAGCCCGCCCCTGCGCGACCACCACCTTATCCCGCCCCTGCAGAGGAGTCCAAGCTAGCCTACTTTTTTTCCACGGCGTGTTCATGGTTGTTCTGTTCGTCCCGGTAGTCAATCAATAAAACGGCAAAGCCTGAGCCCGATAATGTATGGCATGGATTTCACAGTGGCGAAAATAATTGGGCGCATGCAGCAGAGCCCCCCCGTGTCACTTGTGGAACTCGGGAGAGGATAAGACGAGAGAGACTGGGAGAAGAAGAAGAAGAAGAAGAGGCGCTCTTGACGTTCTGGTGCATGATTCCGGACACCGGTCTGGTCGGTCGGTTCTTGTTCTTCCATCGGCGCGCAAGCAAAGACCCTGACAGGACACATGTCCTGGTGCGCGCGGGGGTGAGCCCCATGTGGCGTGCTCGGGTTGAGCCCGGCGCGCGGGGCCTAGCCTACCAGCAGTACCGGCGACCTGCCCGCCCGCCCGCGGATGTTGTTTTGGCATCTGCTTGTCGCCACTGTTGGCGGGCGGCACCCCGGATCGCCGGCTTCTACTGGTTCGGTTCGGTTCGATACAAACAGTTTTCTAATCCACCAGCACACCGGAAGACAGAAAACAACGCGGGAGAGAGAGAGACAGAGAAAACTAACGTCTCCATTATCTTGCCAAGCTGGTTTCTCCCTCTCTCTCTCTCTTAAGGCATATTCAGCAGCTCCACCGTAGCATCCCTCGTCCTCTGTAAAACTGTTGTATCGAAAGAAAGAGTTAAAGACAATTTTAGAATACGTTTGGTTGCGAGACAGCTAGAACAGATATGTCCCCTAACGTCCTCTCTTATTATTCCAATTTTAAGGGCTAAGAATAACACTAGAATAATCATGTTCTAACCTTTAACCTTGAACCAAACAATCTTATTTAAGGGTTCGTCCTACTCCTATCACATCTCGTTCTGTCATTACAACCAAACACACATTTATTTCCAGCAAGTCCCCGTAGCGGAACTGTACTGCATTTTTTTTTTAAAAAAAATAGAAGATATAACTAAGACATAAATAGAAATAATAAAATGTATCTAACCCTAATATCTTACTATTCAATAAAAATCCTCTAAGACTGGTAAATTTATGTCTTAGGCCTAAAACCGAGCAATACAGTAAGTACGTTTATGGCACATGAAGCCTAGAGGCTTGTTATCGGCGTCCCAGAGCGTTGAAAAACGATGGGGCTCCGGCGGGTTTGACTATTTTTTTTTTGTCACGTGATGGCGACGCGATGCCTGCCGGCTGCCGCAAGTGCCGACCGGTCCGGCGAACACCCAAGTACCAGTGCAAGCAAAGGCTACATGTGACAGTCCACTCTATAACGTTTTTAGATGTGAAATTTATTTACCGACCAGTAATACAATCGTCGTCGTAACAATGGTACAGAGTGACCCAAAACAACCGGGAGACCCAGTCGAAAAATACACAATGTGATGCCTGCTGCTGGAAGGTGGATACGCTACCCACTCCTGCTCCTACGTAATACAGCAGTGCGGTGCAGTGGCCCTCGGGCACCTATCGTCTGGCCTGGCCCCAAGGAAAAATGGCGGCGTGGTATATACGAAATTACAAGAACCCAATAAGGAATTAATGATTACTACTAATCTCCTACTGCTAATGATGCTGTAGTGTGCCGCTGCTCTCGTGTGGTGTGGTACGGTAGTAGTATTGTATAGTACGTGACCGTGGTTTCTATGAACATTGCTTGCTCCACGCCTCCACCCCAGGTGGTGGTGGTGGTGGTGGTGACTGGTGAGCTGTGAAGCTGCTGAGCTGAGCACGTGCGGTCGGCGCGGACGGGGACCGGCTACCGCTCGGCCTTCCGGTCGGCGGCGGAGCCCGGGGTGAGGCGGTTAGCCCAGCTGAAGCGGACCGGGAGGCTGATGCTCCTGGCGGGGGCAAGCACGCGGCGCCCCGCGGTGGCGGCCTCCGCGAAGGCGCCCAGGCGCTGGAGCGCGACGTCGAGCGTCTTGGCGGACATGTTGGCGAAGCAGACGCGGAACCAGCCGGGCTCCCGGCAGTGGCAGGAGGAGCCCGGGGAGATGTTGAGCCCCACCTCGAAGACCACCTTCTTCCACAGCTCCATCTCGCCCTCGAACGACCGGCTCCGCATCAGGCGCCGCATGTTGACCCAGCAGAAGAGCCCCGCGTTGCTCTCCAGGCACTCGATGCCCACGGCCGCCAGGCCCTCCGCCAGCTGCTCGCGCCGCTCCCTGATCCGCCGCGTGTTCTCCGCGATGTACCTCCGCGTGAAGTCCCTGTCGCCCAGGAGCGACGCCAGGAGGTGCTGCGTCTGGGACGACACCAGGCCGAAGCTCGACATCTTGGTGGCCGCGGAGACCACGCCGGCGTTGGACGAGTAGATGGCGCCCACGCGGAACCCCGGGAGGCCCAGGTCCTTGGACAGGCTGTACACCACGTGCACGCGGTCCGACAGCGGCCCGACGCCGACGCCGTCGTCCGTGGCGGCGCGCGCGGCTACCACCTCGAGGACGCTCACGAAGCCCGGGTCCGCGAAGACCGTGCCCGAGTATATCTCGTCGCTCACCAGGTGGATGCCCTTGGCGGCCACGAAGTCCACCAGCATCTCCAGGTCGGCGCGCGGCGACGTGGTGCCCAGCGGGTTGGAAGGGTTGGTGATGAGCACGCCCTTGACGCGCAGCCGCAGCTTCTGCGCGCGCCGGTACGCGTCGTCCAGCGCGGCGCGCGTCAGCCGGAAGCCGTTGCCGCTCGTGCAGTGCACGGGGACGATCTCCGCGCCGGTGCGCCACTTGAGGTCACGGTCGAACCTGCAGACAAGAGCAAGGAGGCCCAGTCAGCAGCCGTTCCCATCCATCGTTCGTCATGTCATCGTGTGCTGTGGTGGGCCTAGCTATTAGTGTACTACTACTACTTTAATAGCAGTAACGTGCATCGCGGCGACAACCAGACGCCGCCCCGCCGCCACTTGCACGTTCCCTACTGCTTGCAGTACTTGCGGCGACGAGTAAGTACAAGGCAACACACACACATACCCTGGGTAGTATGGCGTGGGGATGAGAAAGGCGTCTCCGTGGTCGGCGAGGCAGAACATGAGGGCCTCGTTGGCCGAGGTGGCTCCGGCGGTGAGCACGATGTTGCTGGGGTCGAAGGTCACCCGGTACCCACGTTGCTCCGACATGAACCTCGCCAATGCCTGCGGGAATCACGCATTCAAGTGCGCGAGAGAGGTCAGACTGGTTCGGTCTCCGGCCGGTTATCCCATGGCTGCCTGCCTGCAAGCGAATGAGTAAGCTAGCAGGCACTCACATTCTTGAAGGCCGGCATGCCGTGGTAGTCCTGGAAGAGCGCGAGCTCGCGGAATACAGAGGCGCCTCCCCGGCGGAGGCCGAGCGCGTCCGGGTTGGCCTCCAGCCACGCCTCCAGCAGGTCGAAGGACAGCTGGTTCTCGGCGAGGCCCATCTGGATGATGCCGCCGGGGTTGGCGACGGGGTCGTATGGGTTTTTCTCATACTCCTCCCACCCCAGGAAGTAGGACGAGTCCTGGCCGTGGCTGTTGCAGGCGGCCTTCTTGGACAGCAGCTGCGGCTGCGGCTTCTCGTCGGCGATCATGCTCACCATACTGCCACGTCACTCACGTAGCTTTGGCGCGCGCGCGTTTCTGGCTGGGTCGTTCGTTTGAAACTGGGGGCGGCGTCAGGCACAGACACACAGTGAGCGCGTGTGTGTGTGTGTGGTGACTGGCGAGCGAGCGAGCTAGCTAGCGAGAGACAACAGAGAGGGCCAGTTGGCGAAGGAGGGAGAGAGAGGCAGAGGAATGAAGCTAGCTGTTGATCAGCTGGTGGTTTTGGTGACCCCAAAACGCGTCTATATATAGCAACAGCCAGCAGCAGGTGCCGAGCTCAGAGGCCTGGAGCACAAGTGCGAGAGTGCGAGAGTGCGGTGCTGGACAGGGACAGGGACCGCGGATTTTCCCTTTTATTGCTGAATTTCGCTTGAGGAACAGAGGACTCGTTCAGGGAGGTGTTAACATCGCGGGTTGAGCATGCGGACAACGCGGCGAGAGCAGACTAGAGTACACAAGTTGTATTAGCCTATTATAGCAGATGACTGCCTGCGGGCTGGGGTCAAACAAGTAGGCTTATATCATTTGGAAGGGGAAGTTTGGTACTCGCCGCTCTCCTATGCTTCTCCGACTGAAGCCTTTTAGAACCTGTTTGCTTGTGACTGCGGCGTAGCTGTTTGTACAGTGAATGGAAGAGGTAATCTAATACATACATTAAAAAAAGTCCCGTGATGATACTATATCATTACACCGAATAATTTTAATGACATATGGGCCCTATACGTCATACTCAATGTTTTGATTTTTTTTTACATTGCAGCAATATATATGACAGTAATGACACGGCCGGTTGTTGGAGCGAAGGCCGAACTCGACCTCGATCGGGTATTTCTCAACCACACTTAACCACGTTTGGACACATGGCTCGCAACGCCCGAAGACATCGTCTGAAATCGAAATGGGTGATAGCATCTAGTGACAATGTAATGTGTGAAACATCGATAGAGATTAATGACAACGTAAAATTATATGTGACTAACGTGTGTTTTGAAGAGCAAATTGTAAGTTAGATCACGTTGCATGAAGTTCCGGTACAACAGTGAAAACAATCCCTCGGATGAGAACTTGAAGCGACGGCTAAAAAAGACGAATTAAAAGATGAATGACTTCATATTCTAAGTATCGAAGGAGTTGTGGATACTTGGTATAGAGTTAGGACTTATATTTTTATTTTAGCCGTACCATAAAGAGAGGTTGCACATGACTAGTTTGACCAGAGAAATCTAATGTAGTGTTGGTGCATGTTCACACTCACAACTAGTGCTAGGTGTCACTCGATAACTCACTCACAAGTTAGAACGAAAACGGTTTAGAAAAAACCTACGAAAGAGAACTTGGACTTGCTGACCCAGGGGCACCGGACTGTTCAGTGTGCACCGGAATTTTCGGTGCTCCCTCACAGTGGGCCCAAGAATGCCCCGGGAGCAACCCTCTGCACCCATAGAAACCCGACAGTGCGCTGACAGTGCGCTGTTCGCTGGCTTGATTTTTAGCCAGGCACTAGACTGTCCGGTGCACAACTAACTGTCACTGTTCACTGTCTGGTGCACTGTCAGAGCAACGGCTAGCTGTCAGAACTAGCTGTTGGTGCACCGGACTGTCCGGTGCGTCCATGCACAGTAACCTACAGTAACAACTAGTTTTGGTTAGTGAAGAAGGTATTTATACGCGCTCTACCAACCACATCAAGTGTTTTGCTTGCCCATATTCACTTGTATTCATTGCTAGAGCATTGCAAGCCCACAAAGCATAGTGAGGAGATTAGTAAAATCATAATCCCATGTTAAGACCTCATTAGTGCGCATGCGTGCCACCTAGAGCACACACCACATGCATTAGTCTTCTCTTGGTCAAGTGAAAGTCTATAGCTTGTTACTCTTGGTGATCGGCATCACCTAGACGACTCAGTGACGATTGGAGTTTGGTGATCACCCCGGAGGACTTGTTGGTGAACCGACTCGGAGATTGTATCATGTGAGGGATCCATCACACCAGAGAGGCAAAGGGTCATCTCATGTGAGCACTTGGTTCTTGCGAGGACCAAGGGGGAGCGATACCCTTGCGCGAGTGCTCCAACGAGGACTAGGGAAGAGTGTCGACTCTTCGATGCCCCAGAAAAAATTGGAGGAGTCTTCTTGTCCCTACCTTACATTCTGCATTTACTTCGAGCATTTTACTTTGTGTATTTGCTTAGTTAGTATTTACAATAATGACTTATGATTGTTGTCTATCTCGTAGCATTCACTTATTGCTAGTAACTTGGGTGAAGTTGGGATCATGCTTAGGATTTAATTTTTGTTGGAATTTTAGAAAAGCCCAATTTACCCCTCCTCTTGGGCATCGTGATCCTTTCAATGTGCACTGCCTCACCATAGAGAGCAAAGGCCCTAGTATCAACTTTCTCAAAAAAGTGCAACAATAAAAGCTCAGGTTCAGAGCAACGAAGAAGTCAAAATGTCCCCATGGACGCCTCAGTACAAAACCAGACAGTATTAATCAACGAAGACCTTTCCACGGAAGAAGAGACCAAACTGCTATCCTACCTAAGTCGCAACATGGACGTTGTCTATCTCGTAACATTCACTTATTGCTATCCTGCCTAAGTCACAACATGGATGTCTTCGCATGGTCAACTTTAGTCCTCTGTAGGAAACGGGTGACACCTAAGAGGGGGGGGGTGAATTAGGACTTCTAAAACTTTTACTAAACTAGGCCACAAATAAAACCCTAGAGCAAAACCTATGCAAATAATCAAAACTAGAATGTCCAAACTAGGTTTTGTCTAAGTGTTGCTATCTCTACCGCAAAGGCTAAGTTTCAATCTACACTAAATAAGTATGACTACAAGATTGAAACTTAAATGCTTAATATAAATGCGGAATGTAAAGAGCTAAGTAGAGAAGCAAACTCTCGTGGATGACGCCGGTATTTTTACCGAGGTATCCGGAACCACACAAGGTCCCGACTAATCCTCGTTGGTGCCCCTACGCAAAGGGAAGCCCACGCGAGGGCCAAGCACCACGGTCGAGTAACTCCGTAGAGAGTCACGGGCCTTCTCCACGCGCAAGTGGTGCTCCACTTCCGGCTCCTCTCGGACGCTCCCCGCCGTCTCCACTATCGAGCTTCCGGCCGAAAACGCCGCGGGCCTCGTTCCCTCCGGTACACGGTGGCGGCCGTGACACAAACGCAGTTGTCACGGTCTCGCAAGACTCTCGCCCCACTCGGTACAATTACAACGACTCACGCAAGAGCCGAGGGGTTGTGTGGTTTTACAAAACTCACTCAACTAACTAGGGTTCACCTAGAGCAAGCGCTAAAGCGGTCTAACTAACCTAAGCACTTCGCAAAGCACATACGCTAATCACCGAGTGATTCTATTAAGCACTTGGGTGTTTGAGCTCTTGGAAATATGCACTATGTGTCTTGCTATGTTGCTTGGGCTCTCACACTTGGGAATGGCCGGTTGGGGTGGTATTTATAGCCTCCACACCCCAACTAGCCGTTGGACAGAAAGCAGCAGCTTTCTGTCGTCGGGTGCACCGGACAGTCCGGTGCACCACCGGACACTGCACTGTAGCATGTCCGGTGCACGCCACGTCAGCCGACCGTTGGCGCCTGTAGCAGTCGACCGTTGGATCCGACCGTTGCCGTCTGCCCGTTGGCACACCGGACAGTCCGGTGCACACCGGACAGTCCGGTGCTATAGCCTGAGAGCGTCTGTCTGCGGCATCTCTGCGCAGACTGTCCGGTGCACACCGGACACCAATGTCCGGTGCGCCACCAGGCGCTGGCTGACAACCCTCATCTTGGATTTCTTCGCTGATTTCTTTGGGCTTCTTTTGTTCTTGAGTATTGGACTCCTATGCATCTTTTTATGTCTTCTTTTGAGGTGTTGCATCCTCATTGCCTTGGTCCAATTCTCTTTGCATCCTGTGAACTATAATCATAAACACTAGCAAACATATTAGTTCACGGATTGTGTTGTTCATCAAACACCAAAACTCAATTAGCCAAATGGCCCGGGGTCCATTTCCTTACAATCTCCCCCTTTTTGGTGATTGATGACAACACAACCGAAGCAAGCAAATAATACAAGTATTTGAATGAAAATATGCATTTTACTTGCTAAGATGCATGGATGTCCCCACAATGTGATATTATGGACTTAAGCCTCCCCCTAACTCCATAATTCACTTACTTCCTATTTGTGGACCAAATAACCAAAACCACTTGAAAAACCATTTGGAGATATAAAATTTTAAAATGGTGGTGTTTGGTGTTTGATATAGTTTTCATTGCTTTGGTCACTAAACTTCTCCCCCTTTGGCATCAACCACCGAAAAGGAAGACATTAACAGCATGTAGGAAGTAAATAAAAGCTTGCCCTCAACAAGAATTGTATCAAATGATATCACTTAGAAAGATATTAAATTAAACTATGTGAATGATACCACTTGAAGGAGTCCTCAAACAATTACTCCCCCTAAATGAGTTGTCTCCTCTTTAGAGAGAAGTTTCTCCCCCTTTTTAGAGATGAAGAAATACTCCCCCTGACAGAGATCCTCTATTTGGAAAAAAGCATGTGAAATTAGAGGTGCAAGACATGATTTGAAAAGACTAACTTCCCTTATGCATAGGTAACAGAATATGAGTTAAGTACTTATGCATTTTTAGCAACACGGAAGCATATGATATGAAATATAGTCTAATCAAATATTGGAGAAGACATGTAAATGATACTGATTGTAGTCTCAAAAAAATACCAATTGGAGATCAATGGCGAGCTTGAGAGACATGAGAGTTCTTGGAGATTTTGCAGTGGAAGATTGTTGTCTTTCTCCGGGGACCTTATTTTCCTTACAATGATACTATCACATAAAATAGACTTGAAAAGGTGTTAGTCTCAAAGTGTTAGATTATAGAGTAACCTCCCCCTAAAGGTGTGCATACAAGTTTTGAATACTTGTAGGAGACATGCACTTTGATTTGTTATCAAGAGGGGCAAATTATCCATAATCCTAACTTTGGCACATATAAGTTAAATGATACAACTTGTAGAAATCAAAAAAATTTCAATTGATGCATCATTTACCATGGAGTGATATAGAAGCTATGTGCCGTGCTTAAATAAACATTTTAAGCCATGTAGGTTTGCTTAAGTATATGAATTAAAACCAAGCAATCCTACCATATGATTTACCTAGTATGCATGATTTTAAACAGAAGTACATAACAAATGTAATACTAGGCAAGAAAGGTAAACTAGATAAAAGGTAAATAGATACGCATATCTAAAAACAAGAAATACAATAAAACTAGTTACCTTATTCATGGGTGGGAAATTTGGGTCCAAAATTTTCACTAACTCACTTGGCAAAAAAAACTTGATCCAATATGATGTATCCCATGATATACATCCCAGTTTTGCCAAGTCTCCAAATTTCCTGGAGACCTTTCGGTCCACTCACTTCCCTTTCGGGATCCAAACCTTCTTGGTGCTTTTCATGGTTGAAATTATTTCTTTTGGCACCCAGATGCGTTTGGCCCCCTTTCCTTGGTTGGCTTGCTTGTTGGCCTTGATTGCTATCACCTTTCCATTCTTTTTCTTCTTGATCAAATATGGTGTAGCATCCTTTTTGTTCACCTTTTTGATGTAGGTGTTGGAGATTTTGCTTGTTGGCTTTTGCTTGAGCTTTTGCCTTTGTTTATCCCCGGTCATCGCCTTGCATTGGAAAGACTTGTGGCCTTCCTTGTGGCATAGCCTACAAATCACAGTTTCTCCCTCCATAGGCTTGTTCACTCCCGCAGTGGTGTTATCCTGTGGAGGTTGGATTTGTTTGGCTTTGCCTTTCTTGTCATACAAAGCCTTGCCAAGGCGAGCCACTTCTTGCTTTAATTGTTCATTTTCCTTTGCAACCTCATCCGTACATGTCTCTACAACAATATTCTCAACAACGACTTGGTTGCAGGGGTTAGAATCATCAATTAAATCAAAGCAGGAAGTAGAAGCATCTTTCTTAATTATTTCAGGTATTTCAACTAAAGATGCTGCTGGGGTGCTACCAATGTTTTCTAGCTTAGTAGTTAGCTCATTGTTGTGTATGCAAAGAATTTCCATTTTCTCTAGCAAATTTTCAATAGCTTCTTGGGAGCTAGCTAACTTAGCCTTAAGTTTTTCATTCTTTTTAATAAGGCTATCATCAGTAGCAGTGGATGGAGCACTAGATTCTAATAGCTCAATTTTAGTTGATAGCTCACTATTTAAGTTTGCAAAAGTTTCAAATTTTTCTAGCAAATCTTTGTAATCATTTTGAGAGCTAACCAACTTATTTTTCAATGTTTTAAGTTGAGCTTTTTGCTTAGTGCAAACATCTTGGAAAAATTTTACGGCTTCCGCAAGCTCATCTAGAGAGGGCTTTCCCTCACCTTCATCATCACTACTACTTTCATCACTAGAGGTGATAGTCGCCTAGAGGGGGGTGAATAGGGCGAAACTGAAATTTACAAAAATAATCACAACTACAAGCCAGGGTTAGCGTTAGAAATATAAACGAGTCCGCGAGAGAGGGCGGAAAACAAATCGCAAGCGAATAAGAGTGTGACATGCAGATTTGTTTTACCGAGGTTCGGTTCTCGCAAACCTACTCCCCGTTGAGGAGGCCACAAAGGCCGGGTCTCTTTCAACCCTTCCCTCTCTCAAACGATCCCACGGATCGAGTGAGCTTTCTCTTCTTCTCAATCAACCGGGAACAAAGCTTCCCCACAAGGGCCACCACACAATTGGTGCCTCTTGCCTTGGTTACAATTGAGTGTTGATCTCAAGAACAAGTGAGAAAGAAAAGAATGTGATCCAAGCGCAAGAGCTCGAAAGAACACAAGCAAATCACTCTCTCTAGTCACTATGGTGTTGTGTGGAATTTGGAGAGGACTTGATCTATTTGGTGTGTCTAGAATTGAATGCTAGAGCTCTTGTAGTGGTTGAGAAGTGGAAAACTTGGATGGCAATGAATGTGGGGTGGTTGGGGTATTTATAGCCCCAACCACCAAAAGTGACCGTTGCTGGAACCTGTCTGTTCGATGGCGCACCGGACAGTCCGGTGCACACCGGACAGTCCGGTGCCCCTGCCACGTCACCATTGCCGTTGGATTCTGACCGTTGGAGCTTCTGACTTCTGGGCCCTCCTGGGTGTCCGGTGCACACCGGACATGTACTGTTTGATGTCCGGTGCACCGGTATGGGCGATCCTGACGTCTGCGCGCGCTGCGCGCGCATTAAATGCACCGCAGGGAGCCGTTGGCGCCGCAGGGAGCCGTTGCTCCGCTGGCGCACCGGACAGTCCGGTGCACACCGGACAGTCCGGTGCACACCGGACAGTCCGGTGAATTTTAGCGGAGCGGCTGCCGCGCGAACCTGAGGCTGGCGAGTTCCGGAGACCGCGCTTCCTTGGAGCACCGGACATGTCCAGTGCACACCGGACAGTCCGGTGAATTATAGCGCGCCGGCTTCTGAGAATTCCCGAGGGCAAAGAGTTTGAGTTGGAGTCCTCTGGGCGCACCGGACACTGTCCGGTGCACACCGGACAGTCCGGTGCCTCCAGCCAGAGGTGCCCTCGGTTGCCTTGCTGCTTCTTTGTTGAATCCAACACTTGGTCTTTTTATTGGCTAAATGTGAACCTTTTGCACCTGTATAACTTATGCACTAGAGCAAACTAGTTAGTCCAATATTTGTGTTAGGCAATTCAACCACCAAAATTATTTAGGAACTAGGTGTAAACCTAATTCCCTTTCAATCTCCCCCTTTTTGGTGATTGATGCCAACACAAACCAAAGCAAATATAGAAGTGCATAATTGAACTAGTTTACATAATGTAAGTGCAAAGGTTGCTTGGAATTGAGCCAATAAATACTTATATGATGCGCATGGATTGTTTTCTTTGTTTTTGACATATTGGACCACATTTGCACCAAGAGTTTTGTTTTTGCAAATTCTTTTGTAAATTCTTTGCAAAGTCCTTTTGCAAGATAGTCAAAGGTAAATGAATAAGATTTGCAAAGCATTTTTAAGTTTTGAAAGTTTCTTCCTTTGTTCCAAAATGCTTTTCCTTTGACTAAACAAAACTCCCCCTCAAATAAGGTCTCCTTTTAGTGTTCAAGAGGGTTTTAAGACATCAATTTTGAAAATACTAGTTACTCCCCCTTTAGAACACAAAGAGATACCAATTTTGAAATTTACCAATATAAAATCATCAAATTTATAAAATTAGGTGGTGGTGCGGTCCTTTTGCTTTGGGCTCATATTTTCTCCCCCTTTGGCATGAATCGCCAAAAACGGAATCATTAGAGCCCAATGAAGTACTTTCTCCCCCTTTGGTCATGAAATGAATGAGTGAAGAGTATACCAAAGTTGGAGAGATTATGCGGAGCGACGGCGAAGGATAAGTAGTAGAGTGGAGTGGAAGCCTTGTCTTCGCCGAAGACTCCAATTCCCTTTCAATATACCTATGACTTGGTTTGAAATACACTTGAAAACACATTAGTCATAGCATATATAAAAGAGACATGATCAAAGGTATATTCATGTGCTATGTGTGCAAGTTTAGCAAAAGAAATTCCTAGAATCAAGAATATTGAGCTCATGCCTAAGTCGGGTAAAAGATTGTTCATCAAGAGGCTTGGTAAAGATATCGGCTAATTGATCTTTAGTGTTAATGTAAGAAATCTCGATATCCCCCTTTTGTTGGTGATCCCGAAGAAAATGATACCGAATGGCTATGTGCTTAGTGCGGCTGTGCTCGACGGGATTGTCGGCCATTTTGATTGCACTCTCATTGTCACATAGCAAAGGGACTTTGGTTAATTTGTAACCGTAGTCCCGCAGGGTTTGCCTCATCCAAAGCAATTGCGCGCAACAATGCCCTGCGGCAATATACTCGGCTTCGGCAGTAGAAAGAGCGACCGAATTTTGCTTCTTTGAAGCCCAAGACACCAAGGATCTTCCCAAGAACTGGCAAGTCCCCGATGTGCTCTTCCTATTAATCCTACACCCCGCCCAATCGGCATCCGAATACCCAATCAAATCAAATGTGGATCCCCGAGGGTACCAAAGCCCAAACTTAGGAGTAAAAGCCAAATATCTCAAGATTCGTTTCACGGCTGTAAGGTGTGATTCCTTAGGGTCGGCTTGGAATCTTGCACACATACATACGGAAAGCATAATGTCCGGTCGAGATGCACATAAATAAAGCAATGAACCAATCATCGACCGGTATACCTTTTGATCCACGGACTTACCTCCCGTGTCGAGGTCGAGATGCCCATTTGTTCCCATGGGTGTCTTGATGGGCTTGGCATCCTTCATTCCAAACTTGCTTAGAATGTCTTGAGTATACTTTGTTTGGCTAATGAAGGTGCCCTCTTGGAGTTGCTTGACTTGGAATCCTAGAAAATACTTCAACTCCCCCATCATCGACATCTCGAATTTTTGTGTCATGATCCTACTAAATTCTTCACATGTAGATTTGTTAGTAGACCCAAATATGATATCATCAACATAAATTTGGCATACAAACAAATCATTGTCAAGAGTCTTAGTGAATAGAGTAGGATCGGCCTTGCCGACTTTGAAGCCATTTGCAATAAGGAAATCTCTAAGGCATTCATACCATGCTCTTGGGGCTTGCTTGAGCCCATAAAGCGCCTTAGAGAGCCTATAGACATGGTTAGGGTACTCACTGTCTTCAAAGCCAGGAGGTTGCTCAACATAGACCTCTTCCTTGATTGGTCCATTGAGGAAGGCACTCTTCACGTCCATTTGATAAAGCTTGAAGCCATGGTAAGTAGCATAGGCCAATAATATACGAATTGACTCAAGCCTAGCTACGGGTGCATAGGTTTCACCAAAATCCAAACCTTCGACTTGTGAATACCCCTTGGCCACGAGTCGAGCTTTGTTCCTAGTCACCACACCATGCTCGTCTTGCTTGTTGCGGAAGACCCACTTGGTTCCTACAACATTTTGGTTAGGACGTGGAACTAAGTGCCATACCTCGTTCCTCGTGAATTTGTTGAGCTCCTCTTGCATCGCCATCACCCAATCCGAATCTTGAAGAGCTTCCTCTACCCTGTGTGGCTCAATAGAGGAAACAAAAGAGTAATGTTCACAAAAATGAGCAACACGAGATCGAGTAGTTACCCCCTTATGAATATCGCCGAGGATGGTGTCGACGGGGTGATCTCGTTGGATTGCTTGGTGGACTCTTGGGTGTGGCGGTCTTGGTTGTTCATCCTCCTTGTCTTCATCATTTGCATCTCCCCCTTGATCGTTGCCGTCATTTTGAGGTGGCTCATCTTCTTGATCTTCTTGTTCAACATCTTGAGCCTCATCCTCAACTTGAGTTGGTGGAGATACTTGCGTGGAGGAGGATGGTTGATCTTGTGCATGTGAAGGCTCTTCGGATTCCTTAGGACACACATCCCCAATGGACATGTTCCTTAGCGCTATGCATGGAGCCTGTTCTTCACCTATTTCATCAAGATCAACTTGCTCTACTTGAGAGCCGTTAGTCTCATCAAACACAACGTCACAAGAAACTTCAACAAGTCCTGAGGACTTGTTAAAGACTCTATATGCCCTTGTGTTTGAGTCATATCCTAGTAAAAAGCCTTCTACAGTTTTAGGAGCAAATTTAGATTTTCTACCTCTTTTGACAAGAATAAAACATTTGCTACCAAAAACTCTAAAATATGAAATATTTGGCTTTTTACCGGTTAGGAGTTCATAAGATGTCTTCTTGAGGATTCGGTGAAGATATAACCGGTTGATGGCGTAGCAGGCGGTGTTGACCGCCTCGGCCCAAAACCGATCCGGTGTCTTGTACTCATCAAGCATGGTTCTTGCCATGTCCAATAGAGTTCGATTTTTCCTCTCCACTACACCATTTTGTTGTGGAGTGTAGGGAGAAGAGAACTCATGCTTGATGCCCTCCTCCTCAAGAAAGCCTTCAATTTGAGAATTCTTGAACTCCGTTCCATTGTCGCTTCTAATTTTCTTGATCCTTAAGCCAAACTCATTTTGAGCCCGTCTCAAGAATCCCTTTAAGGTCTCTTGGGTATAAGATTTGTCCTATAAAAAGAATACCCAAGTGAAGCGAGAATAATCATCCACAATTACAAGACAATACTTACTACCGCCGATGCTTATGTAAGCGATCGGGCCGAATAGATCCATGTGTAGGAGCTCCAGTGGCCTGTCGGTAGTCATGATATTTTTGTGTGGATGATGGACACCAACTTGCTTCCCGGCTTGGCATGCGCTACAAATCCTGTCTTTCTCAAAATGAACATCGGTTAGTCCCAAAATGTGTTCTCCCTTTAGAAGCTTGTGAAGATTCTTCATTCCAACATGGGCTAGTCGGCGGTGCCAGAGCCAACCCAAGTTAGTCTTAGCAATCAAGCAAGTGTTGAGTTCAGCTCTATTAAAATCTACTAAGTATAACTGACCCTCTAACACTCCCTTAAAAGCTATTGAATCATCACTTCTTCTAAAGACAGTAACACCTATATCAGTAAAAAGACAGTTGTAGCCCATTTGACATAATTGGGATACGGAAAGCAAATTGTAATCTAACGAATCTACAAGAAAAACATTGGAAATAGAATGGTCAGGAGATATAGCAATTTTACCCAATCCTTTGACCAAACCTTGATTTCCATCCCCGAATGTGATAGCTCGTTGGGGATCATGGTTTTTCTCATATGAGGAGAACATCCTTTTCTCCCCTGTCATGTGGTTTGTGCACCCGCTGTCGAGTATCCAACTTGAGCCCCCGGATGCATAAACCTACAAAACAAGTTTAGTTCTTTGTTTTAGGTACCCAAACGGTTTTGGGTCCTTTGGCATTAGATACAAGAACTTTGGGTACCCAAACACAAGTCTTGGAGCCCTTGTGTTTGCCCCCAACAATCTTGGCAACTACCTTGCCGGATTTGTTAGTTAAAACATAAGATGCATCAAAAGTTTTAAATGAAATGCTATGATCATTTGATGCATTAGGAATTTTCTTTCTAGGCAACTTGGCATGGGTTGGTTGCCTAGATCTAGATGTCTCACCCTTATACATAAAAGCATGATTAGGGCCAGAGTGAGACTTCCTAGAATGAATTTTCCTAATCTTGCTCTCAGGATAGCCGGCAGGGTACAAAATGTAACCCTCGTTATCCTGAGGCATGGGAGCCTTGCCCTTAACAAAGTTAGATAAGTTCTTTGGAGGGGCATTAATTTTGACATTGTTTCTCCTTTGGAAGCCAATGCCGTCCTTAATGCCAGGGCGTCTCCCATTATAGAGCATGCTTCTAGCAAGTTTAAATTTTTCATTTTCTAAGTCATGCTCTCTAATCTTAGCATTAAGTTGTGCTATGTGATCATTTTGTTTTTTAATTAAGGCTAGGTGATCATGGATAGCATCAACATTAATATCTCTACATCTAGTACAAATGGAAACATGCTCAACATTAGATGTAGAGGGTTTGCAAGATTTAAGTTCAACAACCTTAGCATGCAACATGTCATTTTTGGTTCTAAGGTCGGAAATAGTAGCATTGCAAACATCAAAATCTTTAGCCTTAGCAATTAATTTCTCATTCTCATTTCTAAGGCTAACAATAGAAACATTTAACTCATCAATCCTAGCTAGCAAATCAACATTATCATTTCTAGGATCAATGCAAACATGAGAATCAACCTTAGCAATTAATTTAACATTTTCATTTCTAAGGTTGGCAATAGTGTCATGGCATATGCTTAGCTCACTAGATAATTTGTTACATTTTTCTGTTTCTAGAGCATAAGCATTTTTAACCTTAACATGTTTCTTGTTTTCCTTGATTAGGAAGTCCTCTTGGGAGTCCAAGAGATCATCCTTTTCATGGATGGCACTAATTAGCTCATTTAATTTTTCTTTTTGTTCCATGTTAAGGTTGGCAAAAAGAATACGCAAATTATCTTCCTCATTTTTATCATCATCCTCATCACTAGATGTTTCATATTTAGTGGAGGACCTTGATTTTACCTTCTTTTTGCCGTCCTTGGCCATGAGACACTTGTGGCCGACGTTGGGGAAGAGGAGGCCCTTGGTGACGGCGATGTTGGCGGCGTCCTCGTCGTCGGAGGAGTCGCTTGAGCTTTCGTCGGAGTCCCACTCCCGACAAACATGGGCATCGCCGCCCTTCTTCTTGTAGTATCTCTTCTTCTCCTTCCTCTTGCCCTTCTTGTCGTCGCCCCTGTCACTATCACTAGACATAGGACATTTTGCAATAAAATGACCGGGCTTACCACATTTGTAGCAAACCTTCTTGGAACGGGATTTGTAATCCTTCCCCTTCCGTTGCTTGAGGATTTGTCGAAAACTCTTGATGATTAGGGCCATCTCCTCGTTGTCGAGCTTGGAGGCGTCAATTGGTTGTCTACTTGGTGTAGACTCCTCCTTCTTCTCCTCCGTTGCCTTGAAGGCCATCGGTTGCGCCTCGGATGTGGAAGGTTCGTCAAGCTCGTTGATCTTCTTGGAGCCCTTAATCATGCATTCAAAACTCACAAAATTCCCGATAACTTCCTCGGGGGTCATTAGTGGATATCTAGGATTACCACGAATTAATTGTACTTGAGTGGGGTTAAGGAAAATAAGGGCTCTTAGAATAACCTTAACCACTTCGTGGTCATCCCATTTGGCGCTCCCGAGGTTGCGCACTTGGTTCACCAAGGTCTTGAGCCGGTTGTACATGTCTTGTGGCTCCTCCCCTTGGCGAAGACGGAAGCGACCGAGCTCCCCCTCGATCGTTTCCCGCTTGGTGATCTTTGTGAGTTCATCACCCTCGTGCGCCGTCTTGAGTAGGTCCCAAATCTCCTTGGCGTTCTTCAACCCTTGTACTTTGTTGTATTCCTCCTTGCTTAGAGAGGCAAGGAGGATGGTTGCGGCTTGGGAGTTGAAGTGCTCGATTTGGGCTACTTCGTCCGTGTCATAGTCCTCATCCCCTACGAATGGTACCTGTACACCATACTCAACAACATCCCATAATCTTTTGTGGAGAGAGGTTAGATGAAATCGCATCAAATTACTCCACATAGCATAATCTTCACCATTAAAAGTTGGTGGTTTGCCTAATGGGACGGATAGTAAAGGTGTATGTTTAGGAATGCGAGGGTAGCGTAGGGGAATCTTACTATACTTCTTACGCTCTTGGCGTTTAGAAGTGACGGACGCCGCGTCGGAGCCGGAGGTAGATGTCGATGAAGTGTCGGTCTCGTAGTAGACCACCTTCCTCATCCTCTTGTGCTTGTCCCCACTCCGATGCGGCTTGTGAGAAGAAGATTTTTCCTTCTTCTCCTTGTGGTGAGAAGAGGAAGATCTTTTCTCCTTCCGCTTGGAGGAGTTCTTCTTCTTCTCTCTTTTCTTGGTGCGGGACTCTTCCGATGAAGTGCTCCCTTGGCTTGTAGTGGGCTTGTTATCGCCGGTCTCCATCTCCCTCTTGGTGTGATCTCCCGACATCACTTCGAGCGGTTAGGCTCTAATGAAGCACCGGGCTCTGATACCAATTGATAGTCGCCTAGAGGGGGGGTGAATAGGGCGAAACTGAAATTTACAAAAATAATCACAACTACAAGCCGGGGTTAGCGTTAGAAATATAAACGAGTCCGCGAGAGAGGGCGGAAAACAAATCGCAAGCGAATAAGAGTGTGACACGCGGATTTGTTTTACCGAGGTTCGGTTCTCGCAAACCTACTCCCCGTTGAGGAGGCCACAAAGGCCAGGTCTCTTTCAACCCTTCCCTCTCTCAAACGATCCCACGGATCGAGTGAGCTTTCTCTTCTTCTCAATCAACCGGGAACAAAGCTTCCCCACAAGGGCCACCACACAATTGGTGCCTCTTGCCTTGGTTACAATTGAGTGTTGATCTCAAGAACAAGTGAGAAAGAAAAGAATGCGATCCAAGCGCAAGAGCTCGAAAGAACACAAGCAAATCACTCTCTCTAGTCACTATGGTGTTGTGTGGAATTTGGAGAGGACTTGATCTATTTGGTGTGTCTAGAATTGAATGCTAGAGCTCTTGTAGTGGTTGAGAAGTGGAAAACTTGGATGGCAATGAATGTGGGGTGGTTGGGGTATTTATAGCCCCAACCACCAAAAGTGACCGTTGCTGGAACCTGTCTGTTCGATGGCGCACCGGACAGTCCGGTGCACACCGGACAGTCCGGTGCCCCTGCCACGTCACCATTGCCGTTGGATTCTGACCGTTGGAGCTTCTGACTTCTGGGCCCTCCTAGGTGTCCGGTGCACACCGGACATGTACTGTTTGATGTCCGGTGCACCGGTATGGGCGATCCTGACGTCTGCGCGCGCTGCGCGCGCATTAAATGCACCGCAGGGAGCCGTTGGCGCCGCAGGGAGCCGTTGCTCCGCTGGCGCACCGGACAGTCCGGTGAATTTTAGCGGAGCGGCTGCCGCGCGAACCCGAGGCTGGCGAGTTCCGGAGACCGCGCTTCCTTGGAGCACCGGACATGTCCGGTGCACACCGGACAGTCCGGTGAATTATAGCGCGCCGGCTTCCGAGAATTCCCGAGGGCGAAGAGTTTGAGTTGGAGTCCTCTGGGCGCACCGGACACTGTCCGGTGCACACCGGACAGTCCGGTGCCTCCAGCCAGAGGTGCCCTCGGTTGCCTTGCTGCTTCTTTGTTGAATCCAACACTTGGTCTTTTTATTGGCTAAATGTGAACCTTTTGCACCTGTATAACTTATGCACTAGAGCAAACTAGTTAGTCCAATATTTGTGTTAGGCAATTCAACCACCAAAATTATTTAGGAACTAGGTGTAAACCTAATTCCCTTTCAAGAGGATGGAGTGCTTTTGTTACCTCTTGCCATAAGGCATTTGTGTGATGACCGTGATGATCGTGACGAGGACCGGTGGCTGCGCGTCCTTGGAGGTTCATCTTCACTTGAAGAATCATCCCAAGTTCTAACACTTGTTAGCGCCTTGCCTTTGCTCCTCTCCTTTTTGGGCTTGGCCATATTTGGACAGTTGTCCCTGAAGTGGCCCTTCTCCCCACATGCGAAGCATCCTCTCTTCCTTTGCTTTTTCCTGTCAATGTTAAAGAGAAGATCTTCGACCTGCAGGGGCACACCCATTAGATTAATCTTGCGGATCATCCCCATTACCTTTCCGACGCGTCGGATTGTTTCTTCGTCCTCTGAGGATGATGTACATGGTTGATTATCTTCATCATCATCACTTTCTTCTTCCTCCTCTTCTTCACTTGAGGAACTTGGAGTGGGAGCCTTCTTTTTGCCCTTCCTTTCATCACATGCAAAAGCATATGGTCTTGAGGAAGTTGGCTCCTCTCCCCGACTCATTTTTCGCGACATCTCAAAAGCCGCGATTTTCCCAATCACAATGGCCGGGGTCATGTTGCTCAAGTCCTCCATGTTGTGAAGGATGGTGATGATGCTCCCATATCTTTGTTGTGGTAGCAGAGAGATAATCTTCCTCACAATGTTCGCATCACCTAGCTTATTAATGCCAATCGAATTGAGCTCATTGATAATTAGATTCAAACGAGAATACATGTCTCTAACAAGCTCATCATCTTTCATAGCAAAAGAATTATACTCATTTAAGACTAGGCAATGTTTTTGCTCACGGACATTGGATGTGCCGTCATGGAGCTCATGCAATTTTAGCCAAATCTCATTAGCAGTTTTCAAGGTAAATACTTGATTAAAAATATCCATGCTAAGAGATTCATACAAGCAATTTTTGGCTCTAGCATTTAAATGAATTTCTTTTTCCTCACTCGTGGTGGGTTTCTCGGGATTCTTGAGGGGTTTCATCCCGTCACGAGTGACTCTCCAAACACCTAGATCAACGGCCTCTAGGTAACAAGCCATTCTAGCACTATAATATGGGAAGTTAGTGCCGTCGAAGTGTGGTGGCCTATGGGTATCCATCCCTTCCTCTAAAAAGCGTCGGCTCTTTTAGCGGTGAAGCTAAAGCGTTTCAAATGAGCCAAACCGGCTCTGATACCACTTGTAGGAAACGGGTGACGCCTAAGAGGGGGGGGTGAATTAGGACTTCTAAAACTTTTACTAAACTAGGCCACAAATAAAACCCTAGAGCAAAACCTATGCAAATAATCAAAACTAGAATGTCCAAACTAGGTTTTGTCTAAGTGTTGCTATCTCTACCGCAAAGGCTAAGTTTCAATCTACACTAAATAAGTATGACTACAAGATTGAAACTTAAATGCTTAATATAAATGCGGAATGTAAAGAGCTAAGTAGAGAAGCAAACTCTCGTGGATGACGCCGGTATTTTTACCGAGGTATCCGGAACCACGCAAGGTCCAGACTAATCCTCGTTGGTGCCCCTACGCAAAGGGAAGCCCACGCGAGGGCCAAGCACCACGGTCGAGTAACTCCGTAGAGAGCCACGGGCCTTCTCCACGCGCAAGTGGTGCTCCGCTTCCGGCTCCTCTCGGACGCTCCCCGCCGTCTCCACTATCGAGCTTCCGGCCGAAAACGCCGCGGGCCTCGTTCCCTCCGGTACACGGTGGCGGCCGTGACACAAACGCGGTTGTCACGGTCTCGCAAGACTCTCGCCCCACTCGGTACAATTACAACGACTCATGCAAGAGCCGAGGGGTTGTGTGGTTTTACAAAACTCACTCAACTAACTAGGGTTCACCTAGAGCAAGCGCTAAAGCGATCTAACTAACCTAAGCACTTCGCAAAGCACCTACGCTAATCACCGAGTGATTCTATTAAGCACTTGGGTGTTTGAGCTCTTGGAAATATGCACTATGTGTCTTGGTATGTTGCTTGGGCTCTCACACTTGAGAATGGCCGGTTGGGGTGGTATTTATAGCCTCCACACCGCCGTTGGACAGAAAGCAGCAGCTTTCTGTCGTCGGGTGCACCGGACAGTCCGGTGCACCACCAGACACTGCACTGTAGCATGTCCGGTGCACGCCACGTCAGCCGACCGTTGGCGCCTGTAGCAGTCGACCGTTGGATCCGACCGTTGCCGTCTGCCCGTTGGCACACCGGACAGTCCGGTGCACACCGGACAGTCCGGTGCTACAGCCAAAGAGCGCCTGTCTGCGGCATCTCTGCGTAGACTGTCCGGTGCCTCACCGGACAGTCCGGTGCACACCGGACACCAATGTCCGGTGCGCCACCAGGCGCTGGCTGACAGCCCTCATCTTGGATTTCTTCGCTGATTTCTTCAGGCTTCTTTTATTCTTGAGTATTGGACTCCTATGCATCTTTTTATGTCTTCTTTTGAGGTGTTGCATCCTCATTGCCTTGGTCCAATTCTCTTTGCATCATGTGAACTATAATCATAAACACTAGCAAACATATTAGTTCACGGATTGTGTTGTTCATCAAACACCAAAACTCAATTAGCCAAATGGCCCGGGGTCCATTTCCTTACATCCTCGTTGGTGTCAATTGCACAGTCATCGAGCATGGTCTATGCATTGCCCCCTCCATACGCCAAAAAACACAAGCTCCGCAAAATGTCAAACGAAAAGTCTAAAGCCACAAAAGCCGAAGTCCACAGACTGCTTGAGGCCAAATCTATCGAGCCAATTGCTTACCCCACATGGCTCGCCAACGTAGTCATGGTCAAGAAGAAGAACGATAGGTGGAGATTGTACATAGACTTCATAAGCCTCTATAAAGCTTGCCTCAAAGATGACTCCCCGATCCCCAAAATCGTCGATTCAGCAGTAGGATGCGCAGTCATGTCGCTCCTAGACTGTTTCTCAAGGTATCACTTGATATATATAAAAGAGGATGATAAGGCAAAGACGAGCTTCGTCACCGCCTTCGACACATACTGCTTCATATGTATGCCCGAAGGCCTAAAACCACCTGCTTTACTTTTTCAACACTAACAAAGACAATACTAAAAGGACAGTTGGAGCAGAATGTCTTTACTTACGTAGATGACATAGTTGTTGTGAGCAGAAACAAGGAAGATCACATCACCGACCTTATAGAAATACTCACAAAAATACGCAAAGCTAGGCTTCGCTTGAACCTAGAAAAGTGCACATTCGAAGTCCGCTAGGGCAAAATCTTGGGCTACCTCGTATCTCATAGAGGTATAGAAGCCAACCCAACCAAAATAAAAGCAATCATGGACATGCAACCTTCATAGTCAACAAAGGATGTACAGAGACTGACAGGAAGGTTGGTAGCGTTGAACACCTTTTCTTCAGACACTGCGAGGAGCAAAGGACTTCGTCTAGGGCCCTAAACAAGCAGCAGCCTTCGTGTCTTATCATAGCTAACTACCTTAGCTAGTCCTAATCCTACCTCTTGTAGGGGATACAATCCCTGGTCCCTAGGGCCATCAGTCCGCTAGCGCACTAGGGAAAGGCCTCTAGCAGCTAGGACCTAACGGTCAGCTGGAAGAGATAGGTAACGTCTACCTTAAAAGAACCCGCCCCTAGACAAACCCTGCAGAACCGAGCCTGTTGTCCGGCTTAGCAGAACCTGCAAGGAGGGTCGAGCGCGCCGAAGGGAAACCACTCGAGTGAATCCCGCGCCTGGCCCGAGACCGACCCATCATAAATGACCGGCCTTATTAACTGCGACTGGTACCGACCCACATCGGAGGCACCGGTTTGCCTCTCATTCATGACCTTCGAGCCTCCCCGGACTGCGACACATTTATGGCCCGCGTGTCCCTCTACCAACATCACACTCATAACCTATTGAGACTAGGCCTGAGTTCATAGGCCGCTAACAGGGCGTAACATGTCGAGCCATGCCGAGCCCCAGACTATGAAGGCTAGGGGTCGGCATAGCCTGAATGATGGCGCTCGAGCCCCCACGCTGCCTGCATCATCTGCAACAAAGAATACAAGAAAGCTAGGCAACCGCAAGCATGCGTAGCTTTACCCCATGGTAGGACGCTCAGTTTTACCATCACCCGGTGGCTCCTTCCTAAGGAAGCCACCGCTGGCCGATCCCCTTATCCTATTAAAGGAGGCCGATCCCAGACACGGAAGGTTCTTTTCGAGGAGGGTCAGAGAGTTCTCTCGGACACACGACGGACGCAAGGACAAACCCTAGACGAGACGATGCCCAGAAGACCGACGAACAAGAGAAGAACCCGGAGGACGGACGCTGGAGCCCTGTCGCCAGGCCAAGACTTAGCTAGAACTCCACTTTATAACAACCTCCACAACAAATAAGAGACTTGTGAGCCTCTCCCTCTCTCATCCGCTTGTAACCCCCTACTACGAGCTTTAATGATCAATGATGCCAGTAATGCAAGCCGCCGATGACTGGAAGTAGGGACGTTCTGCCTGAACCAGTATAAATATTGCACCCACCATGCACACTGTCCGTAGACCGGAACACACACAATAAATTTACTTGTTGGAGCGAGGTTCGAAACACCGACACCTCTACAATCCTGTTGTACGTTGCATCATTCTACAACGCAGTCAACGCATCTCTGGTGCAAAAAAAACTCAAAGATAGGAAACTTTGTTTCCGAGATCCTCAGCAGCTCCAAAAGCAATATGACCGAGATGGAGAAAATAACATGTGCAGTCTTCATAGCATCACGGAAGCTGGCCACTATTTTTAGCATCAATTTTGTTTTGTTAGATCCATTGCCACTGCAAATAATTTTTAGGTCTAATTATGGTCCTATTTGTTTATGCTTTTCTAGGTGTGATTCTTGCGGTAGCCGCTTCCTCGTATCGCCAGATTTTTGTCAATTCTCCGATTCTCAATTACTAGTTCAATTCTTTTTATTATAGACAATGGTGAGATAAAGAGAAACGAGTTTTATTGTAGTGTGTTTATCGGGATTATATGATCCTCACCACCACCATTACCAAATAAGCTGAAACCGGTGTTTTAAATAGCGGAATCTAAAATTTGTCTCCACCGTTCTCAAACATGCAAATTTCGGGAAAAAATCACCATAGATATAGGGAATGTATCGGGCTAAATAGCATAATTTTTCATTTGTAAAAGAAATATACCGTATCTGATTATCTAAAACCTTGGCTGAAACAGACAGGGTCTCACCTAAAGCAATCATTCCTAAAAATAACTTTTAAACTTTAAGTCATTTAGAAGTTATAAAAATAAGAAAAAGTATGTTATAGTAGTCTAGAATACTGACTATACACTATCACAAGATATGATTTTCAACTTATTTTGCACAAGTGTAGCCGCAGCAACCGCAAGTCTCCATATCTAGCCTCGTGCGTGTCACCTCTTACTGCTACATCACATAGTCATATGTGAATATAAAAAAAATAATCTGTGAACTTAATTTATATATCTAGAATCCAAAATGATCTCGAACAAAAATATTATCAATTGCAAGTTTTAAACTCATCGAGCTCTACAAATTTAACGTAAACTAAGTCTTAATTTGACTTTATTTGAAAAGGATACAAATTTATTTGTGTCGTGTCTATTCAGTCAACCGCCTTAGGGACGGTGGAGTTAACCAAATCGTTCTTAGAAACCACCAAATTTTAAGATACGGTTGATATAAGTGGTTAGCCTTTAAAATTTTATTTTTAGTGTAAGACTTCGTCCACTCATGGATTAGTGGTACTTACTCCTTGCAACCCTTTAGAATTATAGATTATCCACAAACCGCACGAGTCTTTTATGCGCACTGTGTCCTCACTTATTTGCATCTGAGAAAACTTTTCGACTCGTCACCTTTTTCCAAAATTGCTCTGAGGCAAGCACGTTTAACCTAGGTTCTTTCGAGATAGGATTCCGAAAAATAAGGTGATCCTTGTTGGTATAAGTATTCTATCAATTTTATTAAGTCTTGGACCTTAATATCACAATCCACTATTCTTAGAAGACCAACGTCCTCGTCGGTCAACCCAAAGTCAGGATCATCTCCTCTTGGCCACGTTTGTATGGTTAGTGTCATCATATATCATTGTCATGTGACCACCCTAGACCCACATGTAGCATATACTCGCAAGGGGCTCACATGTAGACCTGTTCAAACATAGGGTCAAGTCGGGTCGTGCGTCGTTTGGCACGGTCCATACTCGACACGTGCCTAGCGTTGGGTCGGGTCGGGTTGGACCGTGTTTTCCTATTGGTCAATTTGGGTCAGGGTTTTTTTTGGGTTGGGTAGGTTTTTTTTGGCTTTGGGTCAAGCTTTTCTGGTTGGTTCGGGTTTAAGGTAAAAAATCATGGCCCATGCCCGACCTGTGGATTGTTGCGGGTCAAAAACTGTGGCATGTAGCCACTCGTTCCATTGGTTGGGTTGGATTGACCTGGTCGCGCGATCCATGCTCAGATCTATCCACATGTGTCATATACGTAAACCCTACGAGTCTTTTGTGTGTAATTTATCCTCACTCGTGTACACCCCATAAAACTTTTTGGTCGGTAAGGATGGCACTACCCGCGGGTATCGTACCCGACATGTATGGGTATGTGTAAAAGTTCTAATCGCGGGTATGGTTACTGATATAAAATTTTAACAGCGGGTATAAAATTTCACATGTTACCTTATAAAATACTCGTACCCATTAGGTACCCGCGGGTATTGTGGGTATAGATATAATTTTTTTATCTGTGGGTATTGTTACAAAATTTTACCCCATAGTTAATGGGTTGTGGGTTGAGTATTCACTTACCCGCATAATATTCGACCCGTTACCATGCCTATTGGTCAGCCGCCCATAAAAAAATTGCTCTACGCAAAGCCACCGAGCACGCCAGATGTTTTTTTTAAATAGTCATCTAAAAAAGAAGGTGTACCTTGTTGAATAAGAATATTACAATCCACTCGGGCTACATTTAGGGACGGTTCTTTTATGCCCTTAAAAATAGTTAAATTCTCGTTGACTTATTTAATAGAACCGCCGCTAAAATGTGTTTGTACTGCAGTTTATAAGTTAAATGCTCTTCGACATACTTAAAAGGACGTTTCTTGCATTATCCGTCTCTATTAGATATAGAAACAAAAGTTATTTTTGTATCGATGCTTATTACTGATAAAAATAGTACAAAGTTGCGGCAGTTCCATTCAGAAAATGCGGTGTATCAGTGTATACTGCAGTTTAAACTCTCATCAATTGAACGAACCTTTTTCTTCAGTCTATATGTAGTCGGTCTGTTGAGAAAGCGAGACCAGTTCAAATGAGATCAACATTAAAGGACGATACGAAAGCGACAGGGAGTGTCCCTGCATACACTTCCTGGATTTGTCTTTTAAGCTTGTGGTTGCCCATTTGTCTTGCAAGTTGAGGCTAGTAAAAGGTAGGAGTATTAGAATGGAGCTTGTGGAACCCTTCAATCGGAACAAAGATGAACGGGGGCATCAATGAATAATAATATACTTTCCTTCCTCCAAAAAATATAGAAACATCTCTCTATCGATAAGTTAAATATTTTTAAATTTGATTAAAAATGTAGAATATAGCTTTAATATCTGCACCTCTCAATATGTTTCTTATAAAATTATAATTTACGTTTAAGCTATATGTTTTTTTTTCTTCAAAGTATTTGACTTATAGAAAGAAAAGCTGTACATTTACTTTGTGGCTGAGCAGTAGTGCACGCCTTTCCTCGATGGGATCGCTGACGAGAGTTTTCTAGCTCCAACAAACGCACAAGCAGAGTAGCTCAGGCGGCCCTTTCGTTGACGTGATGAGGCGAGCGGGGTGCTCCTATGAACTAGTAAACAATTGAGAGTAGGGCAGGACATCATGTGGTTCTGTTGTCTCATGTTGCTGTACAATTTTTTTTGTACTATATATTTGTAGGTAGGGACAGTATAATAGGACGGCTACCAACCTGGCAGTGCGCGGAAACCAGGCGACGGACACAGGTTTTTCGTTATGAAGCTCGTTGGTTTGTAGGCAAGGGACAATTTAGTTGACGATCTCAATGGTCCACTCACCATTGGCAAATGCTGATCTGGAGATGCGGCACACTTTTAATAAAGTTCAATCTAGGCGATGTTTTTATAGGATCCTTTTTTTTTAGCTTAGGAACCTAAAAATTTAGCATAGATCAGAAGATTTTGGGCATAGTATATATAAATATATCTTTACAGCTCATGTAAATGCATGATTTTGCATGCTGACACACACTTTAACTGAACACATATTACACTATGAATATGAATGGAAAGACATATATAATTTTGCATATCACAATCATATATATATATATATATATATATATATATATATATATATATATATATATATATATATATATATATATATATATAGAGAGAGAGAGAGAGAGAGAGAGAGAGAGAGAGAGAGAGAGAGAGGACAGGGGTATTTTTTTTTGAAAATGAATAAAACATAACAAAGGTGAACTTTTAGGTCCTGGTCTGATCAGCAAGAGATTTGGAATCCAACTTTTACGGTCTCTAGATAATCCATATGCTAGCTTTTGGTCAATTCCCCTTATGAAGCCATTTTTTTCAGTGCAGCTTTATAATCCACAAATCTGCAAAGCAGCTTTTACTATTTCTACTCAATACAGATGAACCCCAATGGAGTGGTTTATTTACAAGGAATTTTAACTGGAGGTGGAATCTTATCCAAGAAACTACTGGACACGAAGGGAGTGATTATAATTTGTAGCGTCAGATTTCTCAGTAAATAGTTTGCACGTCATGTATTTTTTTAATGTGATAAATGTTCTGTTCGTTGTAAAATTGATTATTTAGATTGACTTTATAACAAAACTAACGCCTTTTTTTTCTCAGTTCGGATCAGAGGAGAGCATGTGCTACTGTATTTCAGTGCTTGTGGGCGACGTGCACGGTGGGCTCCTCCCAGCGGCTGACGGCGGTGTGCGACTGGTCAGAGATACAGATACGCTCGGCCCAGCGGGCGGTATGGCTTCCGCGGCTCCCCTAGCCTCGTCACAGTCGCACGTTGCCGGCAGGCAGGCAGAGCCGAGAGCACACTGCCACGCACGCGCCCATCCGTGTCGGTGCTGTCGCAACCCCCCGACGCGCAGAGCTGTGGGCTGCGGCACTGTTGCCTCGCTGGCTGGCGATCGATCGCCGTTGGGTGTGCGATGAGATCGCCGAGACGGCGACGCCCCGGCGCATGCCGCCGCGCTGACGCCGATCCGACCGCGCCCACGACGCGGGCACGGCTGCCCGCGCTACTTTTTCGCCGGCTTCCTGCGCTCCTTCTTGCCGGTACTGACTTGTACTGGGGACAGGCCAGCGCCGACCAGGACGTGGGTGCTACTGGGCGCGGATGGTCGGCTCTGCTGTCATCTTTTCTTCTGATGGCGATGACACTGGAACGAACGAGAGTCGAGAGAAGGGTTTCATTGCCCGTGTACTAGTCTATACTAGTCCATTAGGGATTATTCGCTTTTCTTTCGATCTTTTGGTTGGATTGAGTGGTTTAAATTCTAAACTAGTCAAAATCCTTTGTATTTTTTATAATATCATCCAATCCACATGTATTAGGAATAAGCGAACAAGGCCTTAAGAGTCTAGCGTCGGCATCCACACCCTCCCCGCCTACCCCCGCTCGGGTCAGCCGCGTCCGCAGGCCCCCACCCCAACGTCTACACTCTCGCCCATGCACGCCCGTGGATCTCATGACTAGAGTTGATGTGTCTCCTACACTCTCTCTCTCCCCTGCCGCGCTCCTCTGCCCCCTCTCCTACCCCCTCCCTCGCGGCATCCTCCAACGGACGTCGAAGGCCGTCGTGCCTCTCGTCCCGCCCCTCGTCGGCGACGCCCGGCATGACGCCTCCCTATTAAGAGTGTAAAGTCAGCGTCCACAGCCCTGCCTCCGTCCGCGCCCACGTTGCTTGCGCTCCCACGGATGTTGTCGCGCCCAACGTGCCCCCGCCTTCTCCTGCGGATGTCGCCCGGCACCGGCCATCCTCATCCATCCAGGTACGACCAGCACCGCCTTCCATCTTCGCCCTTGAAGAGCTTGCCCCCTTCCACTTTTACCCACTCGTCATGCCCCTTTCCATCCTCGACTGGATCAGTGGAATCAAGGTTGGTTGCGATGACAACCCATCAATGAAAACCAACCTCACGCCTCGTGTCGAGATCTACCTTCCTTCCTCGCCACCATGCCGGTCTCGCCTTACACGGGAGCTACCCCTGAATCCACACCCCCAATCAGCGCTCTGCGTTCCCCTTCCATCCTCTCCCCCCACGTCTAGCTCCTTTCATCTTCGCCAGCACACTGCGATTACTATTAAAGAGTGGGAAAGAGGCACCATATGCGATGTCGTCGCCCACCGCGAGAACAACGTGAGGTGCGTATTCGGTTGTTCCTTTGTAGGCGCCATCTTCGGTTTTTTTCCTGCTGAGAACATCGTCTAAGCATATGTGTGGATGTCTTCGTTCTGTTCTCGAGACCATCCCGAACAGGAGACGCAGTCACGTCTCGCCCGACGGGAGACGCATTCACGACTTGCCCGTGGCCAACCTCTGGAGGGAGATCCAGTCACGACTCGTTCGAGACCAACGACGCGCGGGAGACGCACTCACGACTCGCCCGAGACCAACAACAGTACATGGAGTTGTTTTACGATATTAATAATATTTTTCACACAGATTTTAAATAACATAGTGATGTTTGTCATTATATGTCTATGTTTCATATTTTTTTACTCCTGTGCATGGACATATACTAATCAATTATCATAAGGAGTAGTATTTCGGGTGTTCTTTTTTGTTCCTCTCGCAGACATTTCTTTTAAGAAAAAGACAATCTTAATTATGTTATACACCTATTCAAATGAAATATTTGTTGACTTGAGATGGTGGTATAGGTCTACGTAGGACAAATTATAAGTTGTTTTTACTTTACGTACTGTTTGTTTACAAGCATTGGCGACACGTACGAGCTGGCTGCTCCAGTCGAGTCGATTCTGTGCCTCCAGTTCGTATCGTTTCCTTCTTTCATTTTGACCATTACAGTAATACATGTAGTCCAACTTTTGTTGTATATAGGATAGCAACGGCTAGATACTTGTCGGGTAGTACCATTCTATTTCTGTATCTATAAAAAATTGTACCCGTCGGATTACCTATATATGCTTGCGAGTATAAAATTCCACTCATAGCCGTACCCGCGTGGGTAATTTTACCCATCGGATAACCTCGTACCCGCTAGGAAAGTCTTAAATTTCAATATACCAATCACTCAAAATATTAAACAAATATACAAAAACAAGTTCAACTTCACATAGAACAAATCATATGATTACATAACTTGGTAGCTAGATAAATGATAGCTAGAGAAAAGTTTTATTTTAACTAAGATAGATTTTATTAGATGGTTATAGTGGTATTGATGCAATATATTTTACCCATAGGTAGACGGAGGTAGTATCAACCCATATATGTACCCGTCTACCATGGGTAGAGGTTCTTGTCCATTAACATACTCGCGGGTAGAGAAATCATCTGTACCCGCCTTCATATCGTGTAAAATCCGTCGGGTAGTCGGGTTTCGGGTACTCATTGCCATCTCTAGTTGTATACGGGCTCTTTGAGCTTAGGAATCATCTGGTTTGTAACTTATAAGGGACTTTCGGCTCCTAGAGCACTACATAGCACTGTTTAGTACCGTAGATTGTTAGAAATTAAGAAAAAAACGACTTATGTCTAAAATATGACTTTTATTCCTGGGAGTCTTGGACGGTCTTGGATTTGGCTAGACAAAAAAAACCTTCCAAATGGTAAAGCCATTCATGTTGTTGGGGTAGCTGCAATCTGCTTGGCCTTATAAAAGGATAGAAATAAAATGTGTTTTAGAAAGATTCTTATCAAATCTTATATGGAAAGAATAGTGGTTCCTTCTCTAAGGGGCCACCGACCACCGATCCTCGCCTTGGTCTATAAAAGGAGGTCGGCCACAAGAATAAAGGGGTTGGACTGGCTGAATATAGACGAACCAAGACGAACTGAATAAGACACAAGACAGAAGACACTCGACAGGCGGCAGCCACATACGTCCGGAGAGACTGAAGACCTGGAGGCCGGAGCCCAGGCATAGCGTAGGACTCTAGTTTCGTAGTCTTTAGTGCCGCTCCCTTGTAACAGACTTGGGAGCCTTTTCTATCTCTCTCGCCCGCTTGTAACCCCTATTATGACTTATGAGCATCGAGCAACATAGGTACCGATAGCGCTAGCTGCTGAAGACTGAATGTTGGACCATTCTGTCCGAATCAGTATAAATCTTGTCGGCGTTTCGGACCCGGGGGGTCCCTGGACCGACGAGTGAAATCGCTGCGTGCCCCTGCCTAGATGGGTTGGCGCGGGATGGAACACAAGAGGTGGGACAAGCCTCGTATTATCCTGCACCAGGGGTGCCGCTCGTAGTAGTGGTTACAAGCGCGTCGCGTGAGGGAGAGAGAGGGATAGAGAGCGGGAGCCCGTTCGTCCGCTCCTTTTCCCCCACGCGAACCCCCTCAGGGTGGCCCTGGACCTCCCTTTTATAGACGCAAGGAGAGGGTCCAGACGTACAACCGGGGGGGGGGGGTGTAGCTATACGCTAACGTGTCCGGTAGAGGAGTGCCTAAGCCCTATGTACATGCCAACATGGCTGTCGGGGGAGAGCTTGGGCCCTGTACACGTGATGGCGTGGCCGTCGGAGGAGCGCCTGAGTCCTGTAGGAGCATAGCTGGCAGTGCGGCAAGGATCCTGCTGACGTCTCCTTACTGCCGTAAGGGGCTGAGAGCCACCGGCGTCATGGTGCACGCGGGGCACCATCATTACCCGTCGTCGGGGTAAGCCAGATGTGACGCCGGTCTTGTTCCTTGTAGCCTGAGCAGGCTAGGAATAGGGTAATGATGTATCCCCTGTTGGCGCGGTCGGTCCGAGCCCAAGGTCGGGCGAGGCGGAGACTTCTCTTAAGGCTAAGGCCGGGGTCGGACGAGGACGCGATTCCTCCCGAGACCGAGGTCGAGGCCGAGTCTGGGGGTCAGGCAAAGCGGAGACCTCCTCCCGAGGCCGGAGCTTGAGGTCGGGCGAGGCGGAGACCTCCTCCCGAGGCCGGAGCTTGAGGTCGGGCGAGGCGGAGCTTCCTGTTGCGCCCGAGGCCGAACTCGATGGTTGATCGTGACTTGTTATCAGTCGTCGCCTGGGTGGTTGACACGGCAGTCGGAGCGGAGCGAGCGACGCTGTTTTCCTGTCACATCAGATAGTAAAGAGGAGGGGCGAAGTGACTGCAGTCACTTCGGCCTGGCCGACTGAGGCGCGTGTGTCAGGATACGGTGTCAGGCGTCCCCTGCATTGAATGCGCCTGCGAAGCGGTCGGTTGGTGAGGCGGTCTGGCCAAGGTTACTTCACAACGAAGCCTGCCCGAGCCGGGCTTCGGGAGAGCCGAGGGGGCACCCGCTGCCTGAGGAGGCCCTCGGGCGAGGCGTGAACTCGTCTGGGACTACTGCTCCAGCTCGAGGCTGGGCTCGGGTGAGGTCGCGTCCCTTGGGTAGACGAAGCCTTGACTTGAGCCGCACCCGTCAGTTGGTCTGAGGGTGTTTACCAGCCATGATTAGGAGCGTTGGGGGTACCCCTAATTATGGTACCCGACAGTAGCCCCCGAGCCTCGAAGGGAGTGTTGGTACTCGCTTGGAGGCTTTTGCCGCATTTTCGGTGAGGGGACCAACCTTTCTCGGTTTTTGCCTTGTTCTGGTGGGTGCGCGCGAGCGCACCCGCCAGGTGTAGCCCCGAGGCCTCGGAGGAGTGGTTTGACTCCTCTGAGGTCTGAATGCTTTTCGTGGTGCTTCAGCCGGTCTGATCGTTCCCTCATGCGGCCTGGCCGTAGCCCAAGTGCGTGGTCGGGTTCCAAGTTATCAAGCTGGTTTGTTGACGCTGTCAACGGTTTTGGCCGTAGCCGGGTGCGAGAGCAGCCCCCGAGTCTCTGCACGGAGCGAGAGGACGATCAAGGACTTTCCTGACTTTTATCATACGCCCCTGCGTCGCCTTTCCGCAAGGAGGAGGGGGGAAAGCGCCATGTTGCCCTCGGAGGGCGCTGAACATGGTGTTTCCAGTGAGCTGCTAACGGGTGATCTGAGTGGACGCCCGTGCCCCGTTCGTTAGGGGTCGGCTGGTGGCCCAGAGGCGCTCCAAAAGTACCTGCGGGTGATTCGTCGGACCCAGACCCCTTCGACAGGGTCCGAGGGCTCGATGCCTCCCTCCGGTGGGATTCCGTTACAAATCGTTCCCGCCGGTCTCGGAAATGTCCTAGGGTACCTCGGGAGCGTAGCCCGAGCCTCGACCATGTATCAGACGTACCCAGAGTCATCCCTCACTCTGCGTGCTCTAGGGCGACTGTTGAACCCTTCCGAGGGGCCAGCCTACGAACCCCTAATCAGTAATGGGCACGGAGCCCGAGCGCTCTGGGGCGGCTGTCGAACCCTTCCGAGGGGCCAGCCTTCGAACCCCTGATCAGTAATGGGCTTGAAGTCCGAGTGCTCTGGGGCGGCTGTCGAAACCCTTCCGAGGGGCCAGCCTTCGAACCCCTGATCAGTAGGAGGGCTCGGGGCCCGATTTCTTCGCCGAGAAGGATCCTTTCCACAACATCCCCTTTCCCGGTCCCTGTAGCAAGAGAGAGAGAGAGAGAGAGGAGGAGGGGAAGGATATGAATTTAAATAAGGTGGCACACCTTTTTTGACGCGGTCGTTATGGCGAAGGCGAAGCGACGCCCGCCCCGCCTGCCAGAGGTGTCGCCTGCTCCGCCGGGGAGTTAATGCGATGGGACGGGCGATTCGCGTGGCGCCCGTTGCGCGTGCGAGCCGTTCGAGGAACGGGGCATGGGTGCGTCGTCTTCACGCCGTGGGAGAGGGCTCTCCCGTCGCTTCAGGAGGGGACGCGAGCCTGCAGGCGACTTGACCGCTGCTTCCGCTCGTCTGCCGCTGCAGTTACTGCCGGCCCACTTTTGACCATGCCAACCGTTGTGCCTACCCCGCGGCTGACTGACCCGTGGCCGTCACCTTTAATTGGCACTGGTGGGTCATACGCAGGGCTACCTCGAGTCGCGGTACTGGTTCCGCAGTCGAGGAGGCGCAGCATTGGCGCGAGTGGCGGTGTAGCTTCTTGCACGTCGTAACCGGCGCCGGTTACATGACATGCGGCGCCGGTTACACGACCGGATGTGGTCGAAGCCGAAAGGGCGCACAATTACGGTGCAGTTGGATGCCTGTCGTGTGGTAGTCCACCCTTTCGACCACCAGTTTCTGTGAAAGATGGGAGAGCACTCGTAACTGCGGGACGGTTACATGCCTCGCGTGCGGCGGTTCGCCTTCTTTGTGCTTCGGATCAGCTCGTATGACGTGTGGGTCCCAGCCCCCGTGTCGTAGGGGGAGAACCCTGGAGTATGTCAGTGGAGACTTCGCCCGTGACGCTAAGGGGTGCAAGTGAGGAGGTCTGCCTATAAAAGGGGGACCGATCCGCCGGGCCGTGGCCATGCCTTCGTTCTCCCCTCATGCATTGCGCCCTTCCACCTTTTGAGCCCCCGGATGGGGTGCACCAGCGTCGCCTTGCTCTTGCTGTCGTTGGAGGAGCGCGGCCTCGTGGAGATCGGCACCTTTCAGCCATCGCTCGGCTTCAAGGATTTTTGTCGTGTAGCCCGGCTGCATTCCCTCACCAATGGGCAGTTTGGTGGCGAGAAGCAAGCCGGGCTACGGCCTTCGCCCCGTCCTCAGCTTCAAGGATCTTCGTCATCCTTGCTGAGGCGAAGGGCGAGCTGAGCCGGGGTTCTACCTCCCGCATGGGCCGGTAGGACGTCTCCTCCTTCAGCATTCAGGGGAGAAGGCGCTCACCGACCTTGCGGAGGGGCGAACTTTGACAACGCTGGACGATCGGCCGCAAGCGTCGTCAGCTCCAGCGTGCCTGGCTCGCTGGCTCAGCTGGCTCTGTCGCCGCTCCTGATGCTGCCTCCTGCTGCTTGGTCCTCGTGGGGACCGACACTGGCCGGTCCTTGAGGATTTGAGTGGGGATCTGCCGGCGAGCCGCTTGGAGTTTGTTGTCCCGCGGACCTCCTGGTGTGGAGGTTGTTCGTACCCGTGGGGGTGGAACTGGAGTTCCGTTTGTAAGGGGATATACTGGGTTTTCGCCGGAGCAAAATGTAACTGCTTCAAGTACTTAGACATTTGTCGTAGGTCGGGAGAACCGCCGAGGGTTCTGCCGATGTCTAAGTCTGTGTAGCATAGTTACCCCGAGTATATGTGCTGTTCTTTGTGGCTGTCGGGGCCTGAACATTTGGGTATTTCGAGTATAAAGCCGTGTTTCTTCCTCATTCCGAGCACTGGGACTTGCCTATTGGCTAGCCGAACCACTTAACCGAGCGTGAGTTGCCTTTCGCGGAAGGTGACGAGTGAGGTATCCGTATCCCGGAGGCGTAGGAGTCCCTCAGCTCGGTCGGCCTTGCCGCTCTAGGCCTCTCTTGCTCAGCTTTTAGAACCCTCGGCTGCTCTGCGATGAGCCGGAGCTGGAGGCAGCGGTGTTAGCGCGGACAGAGGCGGAGTCGGCTCGGAAAGAGACTTCGTCGGCCCGGGAGCTGGCGGCTTCCTAGGCTGAGGAAGATGTGGCAGCAGCCGCTGGAGCTTGGCCAAGACATCCGCTGGCGCGGTGTTGGCGTCCTCCCTTAGGTGGAGGTCCTTTTGCCCGGGTTGCCGTCCGAGGCCGGGCCAAGTTCCACCGAGGATGGAAACAACGCCGAGGGTGCTGCTGCTCCCCCTGCCGATGCCCAAACCTACAGGAACAGTTTGTCTGTAGCATGCGCATGTTTTTTCGTGGCCGCCGAGGCCTAAACAGTTTATCGCGTGTTAAAAAGCTACATCTTCTTTCCTCTTGTTTCGAGTATCATGACTTATCTATCAGCAGCAGAATCGTTTATCCAAGCGAGAGTTACTTCTCGCGGAAGGTGATGAGTGAGGTATCCGTATCCTAGAGGCGTAGGAGTTCCTCGGCTCGGTCGACCTTGCCGCTTACGTGCACTCTCATTTGGTCGTAGGATTCCGTTATTGATACAGTCGAGAAGGCACAAAAGTCATTTTCTACCCGAGTGTTTGGACTTGTTCGGTAGCAGGATCGCTTATCCGAGCGTGAGTTACTTCTCGCGGAAGGTGATGAGTGAGGTATCCATATCCCGGAGGCGTAGGAGTTCCTCGACTCGGTCGGCCTTGCTGCTTATGTGTACTCTCGTCGTTCTCAGGATCCTGTTATCGATACGGAAGTCAAAAGCACAAAGGTTGTTTTGGTAGAAAATTTTTCCGAGGAAAATTTTGACGCAGAGGGGGTTCCCCCCTTCTAGCCCCCGAGGGAGGGTCGGGCTTTGCTGAGGCAAGGCCGACCCTTCCTTGACGGTTAGACTTTGTGTATGTAAACGAGGTACATGAATGACTTAAAACATCTTAAGGGTAGAAGCGATGTAGCTGTTGGATGTTCTAAGCGTTGCTGTAGACCTTGCCTTGGTCGTTGGCCAGCTTGTATGTTCTGGGCTTCAAAATCTTAGTGATGATGAAGGGCCCTTCCCAGGGAGGAGTGAGCTTGTGGCGCCCTCGGGCGTCCTGTCGCAGACGAAGCACCAAGTCTCCCACTTGGAAGCCTCAGGGCCGAACGCTTCGGGCGTGGTAGTGCCGCAGCGACTGCTGGTACCATGCCGAATGTAGTAAGGCGACTTCCCGTGCCTCCTCGAGCTGGTCCAGCGAGTCCTCTTGGCTGGTCTGGTTGCTTCGGTCGTCGTACGCCCTGGTCCTCGGGGAGCCATATTCTAAGTCCGTGGGGAGGACAGCCTCGGCCCCATAGACTAGAAAAAATGGCGAGAAACCCGTGGCACGGCTTGGCGTCGTCCTCAGACTCCAGACCACCGAGGGTAGCTCTTTCATCCACCGCTTGCCGAACTTGTTGAGGTCGTTGTAGATCCTCGGTTTGAGTCCCTGCAAAATCATACCGTTGGCATGCTCCACCTGCCCATTCGTCATGGGGTGAGCTACGGCGGCCCAGTCCACACGGATGTGGTGGTCGTCACAGAAGTCTAGGAACTTTTTTTCGGTGAACTGCGTGCCATTGTCGGTGATGATGGAGTTTGGGACCCCGAATCGATGGATGATGTTGGTGAAGAACGCCACCGCCTGCTCGGACCTGATGCTGGTCAAGGGTCGGACCTCGATCCACTTGGAGAATTTGTCGATGGCGACCAGCAGGTGCGAGAAGCCCCCGGGTGCCTTCTGCAAGGGACCGACGAGGTCTAGACTCCACACAGCAAACGACCAGGTGATGGGTATCGTCTGCAAGGCCTGAACGGGCAGATGCGTCTGCTTTGCGTAGAATTGACACCCCGACAGGAGCGTACAATCCTAGTGGCGTCGGCCACCGCAGTTGGCCAGTAGAAACCTTGTCAGAAGGCATTCCCCACGAGGGCTCGAGGCGCTGCATGGTGGCCGCAAGCCACCGAGTGTATTTCTCGCAATAGCTCTTGTCCTTGGGCGATGGATATGCATCGTTGGAGGACGCCCGAGGGGCTGCGGTGGTAGAGCTCCTTTTCATCACCCAGCAAGACGAATGACTTGGCGCGTCGAGCCAGCCGCCGAGCTTTGGTCTTATCGAGGGGAAGCTCTCCTCGGAGGAGATATTCCAGGTACGGGGTCTGCCAGTTCGGATCTGGCGTGACCCCATTCTGTTCCTTCTCGACGGGCAAGGCCTCTTCCTCGATGGCCGAGGGTACCTCGGGCTCGGGCGTGTCGTCGATCTTGACGGATGGTTGATGTAGGTCTCTAGAGAAGACGTCTGGGGGAACCGTCGTCCGCCCCGAGGCTATCTTCGTCAGCTCGTCCGCAGTCTTGTTGTACCATCGGGCGATGTGGTTGAGCTCCAGCCCATAGAACTTGTCTTCCAGGCGCCGGACTTCGTCGCAGTAGGCTTCCATCCTCCGGTTGCGACAGTGGGAGTTCTTCATGACTTGGTCGATGACAAGCTGTGAGTCGCCGCGAGCATCGAGGCACCAGACCCCTAGCTCGACGGCGATGCGTAGCCCGTTAACCAAAGCCTCGTACCCGGCCACGTTGTTTGACGCCGGAAAATGGAGGCGAATGACGTAGCGAAGATGCTTCCCGAGGGGTGAAACAAAGAGCAAGCCAGCGTCTGCTCCTGTTTTCATGAGTGACCCATCGAAGTACATGGTCCAGAGCTCGAGTTGGATTGGATCGTCGGTAACTGGGTGTCAGTCCACTCAACCAGGAAGTCTGCCAAGACCTGGGATTTTATGGCCTTCCGAGGAGCGAATGATAGCGTTTCGCCCATGAACTCCACTGCCCACTTTGCTATCCTACCCGAGGCCTCACGTCACTGGATGATCTCCCCCAGGGGGAAGGATGACACCACAATCACCGGATGAGACTCGAAGTAGTGTCGCAGCTTTCGCCGTGTCAGAATCACTGCGTAGAGCAGCTTCTGGATCTGTGGGTAGCGGACTTTGGTCTCGGAAAGCACTTCGCTGATGAAGTAGACTGGCCTCTGGACGGGTAGTGCATGCCCTTCTTCTCGTCTCTTGACTACGATCGCGGCGCTGACCACCTGAGTGGTCGCGGCTACGTAGATCAAGAGGGCTTCTCCTGCAGCGGGGGGCACCAGGATGGGTGTATTTGTAAGGAGCGCCTTAAGGTTTCCGAGGGCTTCCTCGGCCTCAGGGGTCCAAGTGAAACGCTTGGCCTTCCTTAAGAGGCGGTACAGAGGCAAGCCTTTCTCGCCAAGGCGTGAGATGAAGCGGCTCAGAGCCGCAAGGCATCCCATGACCCTCTGTACTCCTTTCAAATCTTTGATCGGTCCCATGTTGGCGATGGCTGCGATTTTCTCTGGATTGGCCTCGATGCCCCGCTCGGAGACGATGAATCCTAAGAGCATGCCTCGGGGGACTCCGAAGACACACTTCTCGGGATTGAGTTTCACGCCTTTTGCTCTCAGACACTTGAATGCCGTTTCAAGGTCAGAGAGGAGGTCGGAGGCTTTCTTCGTATTGACAACGATGTCATCGACGTAAGCCTCGACCGTTCTGCCGATGTGCTCTCCGAACACGTGGTTCATGCACCTCTGGTAGGTGGCGTCTGCATTCCTCAAACCAAATGGCATTGTAGTGTAACAGTACATGCCAAAAGGTGTGATGAAAGAAGTCGCGAGCTGGTCGGACTCTTTCATCTTGATTTGGTGATAGCCTGAGTAGGCATCAAGGAATGACAGGGTTTCGCACCCAGCAGTGGAGTCCACGATTTGATCGATGTGAGGTAGAGGGTAGGGAACTTTCGGACATGCTTTGTTTAGACCAGTGTAGTCTACACACATCCTCCATTTCCCATCCTTCTTCCTTACAAGAACAGGGTTAGCTAACCATTCGGGATGGAATACCTCTTTGATGAACCCTGCCGCAAGTAGCTTGTGGATCTCCTCGCCTATGGCCCTATGCTTTTCTTCGTCAAAACGGCGCAAGGTTTGCTTCACGGGTCGGGCTCCAGCTCTGATGTCTAGTGAGTGCTCGGCGACATCCCTCGGTATGCCGGGCATGTCCGAGGGACTCCACGCAAAGACTTCGGCGTTCGCGAGGAGAAAGTCAACGAGCACTGCTTCCTATTTGGGGTCGTGCTCGAAGCCGATCCGGACTTTCTTGCTGGCGTCGTTGCTGGGGTCGAGGGAGATGGACTTGACCACCTTAACTGGTTCGAAGTTGCCGGCGTGCCGCTTCACATCGGGCGCCTCCTTGGAGAGGCGTTCCAGGTCGGCGATGAGGGCCTCGGACTCGGCGAGGGCCTCAGCGTACTCCACGCACTCCACGTCGCATTCGTACGCGTGGCGGTACGTGGATCCGACGGTGATGATCCCGTTCGGGCCCGACATCTTGAGCTGGAGGTAGGTGTAATTGGGGACGGCCATGAACTTGGCGTAGCATGGTCTTCCCAACACCGCATGGTAGGTTCCTCGGAACCCGACGACCTCAAAGGTGAGAGCTTCCTTTCGGAAGTTGGAGGGAGTCTCGAAGCAGATGGGTAAGTTGATCCGTCCGAGGGGTAGGATTCGCTTCCCGGGCACGATCCCATGGAAGGGTGCCGCACCAGCCCGGACCTTTTACTTGTCGACCCCCAAGAGTTCTAGGGTCTCGGTGTAGATGATGTTAAGGCTGCTGCCTCCGTCCATGAGGACTTTGGAGAGCCTAACGTTGCCGATGATCGGATCGACGACGAGCGGGTACCTTCCTGGGCTTGGCACGAAGTCGGGGTGGTCGCCTTAGTCGAAGGTGATAGGCCTCCCGGCGCTCCTACTTGCGGTGTCGAGCCGAGGCATTCGTCGCCTGCCCGCCGTAGATCATGAAGCAGTTGTGGACCTCCGGGAACTCCTCTTCCTTGCCGCCCTCCTTCTTGTTGTTGTCATGGCCCTTGCCCTCTTCCGCCGGAGGCCCGGTCTTATGGAAGTAGCGTCGGAGCATGACACATTCTTCGAGGGTGTGCTTGACGGGCCCCTGGTGATAGGGGCACGGCTCCTTAAGCATCTTGTCGAACGCGCTGGCCCCTCGAGGAGGTTTCCGAGGGTTCCTGTGCTCGGCCGCAGCGACGAGATTCACGTTAGCAGCGTAGCGCTTCGCTTGCGACTTGTTCTTGGCTTTTTTCTTCGTGCCCCGCTGGGCGGACGCCTCGGGGGCGTCTTTCTTTGGCTCTCCCTGAGGCTGCTTGTCCTTTTGGAAGATGGCTTCGACCGCCTCCTGACCCAAGGCGAACTTGGTGGCGACGTCCATCAGTTCGCACGCACGGGTGGGAGTCTTGCGCCCCAGTTTGCTCACCAGGTCTCGGCAAGTGGTGCCGGCGAGGAATGCCCCGATGACATCCGAGTCGGTAACGTTGGGCAGCTCAGTGCGCTGCTTCGAAAACCGCCAGATGTACTCTCGGAGGGACTCCCCTGGATGCTGGTGGTAGCTTCGGAGATCCCACGAGTTCCCAGGGCGCACGTACGTGCCTTGGAAGTTTCCCGTGAAAGCCTTGATCAGATCGTCCCAGTCGGAGATCTGCGTAGGAGGCAGATGCTCCAGCTAGGCTCGGGCGACATCGTAGAGGAAACAGGGTAGATTACGGATGATGAGGTTGTCATCATCCGCCCCTCCCAACTGGCATGCCAGTCGGTAGTCCGCGAGCCACAGCTCCGGCCTCGTCTCCCCCGAGTACTTGGTGATGGTAGTCGGGGCTCGGAAACGGGCAGGGAACGACGCTCGTCGTATGGCCCGGCTGAAGACCCGTGGACCGGGTGGTTCAGGCGAAGGACTGCTATCCTCCTCACTATTGCAGCGTCCCCCACGCCTGGGATGGTAGCCTCGGTGCACCTTCTCATCGAGGCGGGCTCGATGGTCGAGATGGTGGTGCTCGTTGCTGAGGCGATCCCGGGCGGTAGGCGCCTCGTCCCGCGTGCGCTCGGGATGGACCGAGGCTTCCCGAATGCGTCGGGAGGACACCGCGTGATGCTCCGAGGGGTCAGCTCGCCTCCGCGAGGCGGAGCTTTCGGCTCGTCGAACTGCGGCGCCTTCCAGGAGATCCTTGAGTTCGCCCTGGATGCACCGTCCCTCGGTGGTGGATGGTTCTGGCATGGCTCAAAGTAGCATCGCCACTGCAGCTAGGTCCTGGTCGGACCCGCTGACGGCCGGGGCAGTGCTACCCTGGCACTGTCGACGACGTGGTGCCGGATGTCTTGGGCCCGATGACAGGCTTCTCCGGCGAGTGTTTGGCCTGCCCACTCCTGCTCGATGTTCTGTCGGAGTTGCACAAACCGGCCTGCTTCCCCGTTGACCCGGGCCTTCATCTCACAGGTTTGCTCGAGTTGTATGTCCTAACCCCCCGTAGGGACTGGGACCACAGCTAGCTCCCGTAGGATGTCAACGCGAGATGCGGGCCTAGGGGGATCGTCAACCTCCGGCATACCGAGGTGGTTGCCTTTGTTGTGATCTCCCTGATCGACGTGGAAACATTCGCGACTTGGGCCATAACCTTCGTCGTCAAGGTCATGGCCATCGTCAGAACAACCGGAGAGGTAGTGGTCACATGCGATCATGAAGTCCCGCATGGCACCGGGGTCACTGAGGTCAGAGAAATCCCAACCGGAGTCGGGGTCGTCCTCTTCCTCGGAACCCGCCGATCCGAAGATTGAGACAGCTGTCAGTCGGTCCCAGGTTGACCACATGTGGTACCCCGGAAGGTTTGGATACGCCTTTACGAAGGCGCTCACCATAGCAAGGTCGCTAGGTGGATCGAACCTGAACCGGAAAGGTACGGGATGGAAAACGGATGGTACCTCTTGGTCGATGGACGGTGGTGAGGTCGCGTCGGGGGCGGAGCACACCGTCATCTCAGGTACAAGGGTAACGCCCAGCAGGTCCTTTGCGAGGGTGCTGGCGTCGTCAGGCTGCTTGGGGCTGACACGTCGCGGGGAAGTGACACCCGCCGTCATCTCAGGTGCGAGGGCAATGCCCGACATGTCCCCCGGGGGAGTGCCGGCGTCGTCGACTCGCTCTGGTGCGACAGCCGTCAAGGTGCCGCCTCCTGTGTGGCCATGGTTGCCTCGTCTCCGCCTCCTCCGGTGAGGAGGGTGGCGAGGACGACCGGAGCGCACCTCTTCCGCCGCGGGGAGATGCTGTCACCGGGCTCGCCGCCGCCGGGCGAGTCGGAGACCGTCGTTGTTGTCGCGCCACGGGGGGAGGAGTACCATGTCGTAGCTACCGTCGAGGGACATGAACTCGAGACTCCTGAAGCGGAGCACCGTCCTGGGCTGAAGAGGTTGCTGAAGACTCCCCATCTGGAACTCAACGGGAAGGTGTTCGTTAACACGCAGCAGGCCCCTACTTGGCGCGCCAACTGTCGGCGTTTCGGACCCGAGGGGTCCCTGGACCGACGAGTGAAATCGCTGCGTGCCCCTGCCCAGATGGGTTGGCGCGGGATGGAACACAAGAGGTGGGACAAGCCTCGTATTATCCTGCACTAGGGGTGCCGCTCGTAGTAGGGGTTACAAGCGCATCGTGTTACAGAATTCCTAACTCAAATCTCTTTTGATTTATTACCACAAGACCCCAAAGTTGGGTAAAAACACACATATTCAGACTTAAATATTATTCTAAGTCTGAATCCCAACACCTGACAGTCCACCTTTTTGGCTACTTTTACTCCCAAATTTATGTGGAACCAGGTCCATCTCACTTTAGCAAACTTGTTCAGTATACTCTGGTATTCAACTTTGCTATATAGTTATTTGTTCAAAACCTCATGAACTGATCACAAAAGGGCTCCAAACTCAGCAACTTTCACTGAAATTCAGTTTTCAAAAACTGAATATAATTCAGTTTCAGCCACAACACAGTCCCACTTTAAGCAGTTGTTATTCCAATTCTTGTATGGGATCATGTCCATCACCCTTTAAGGAAGTTGTTCACCAATATATGGTCTCAGCACCACTTGGAACCATTCTTTTTCCTGGGTTCCAAATGTTTATAGGGGCAAGTTGCTTAATAAAGTTTATACTCCTATAGTTCCTCTACAAGTTTGATGTAGTGACCATTAACCAAAACCTCTTGGATTACAAACTAAAATAGCCCAAAGTTTGCTCCAATTGCTGAAATTCTGAATCTGAATTTCACTAAGTCTGAAACCTACAATTTCTGACAGCTTTACTTTGGACCAGGTTTTCTCTAAGTTCCAAATAGTTTTAGGGCTAGGTGACTTAACCAAACTTATACTCCTCATGTAGCTCTATAACTTGGTTATAATGATCATCTTCAAAATGCTTATAAATCAAAAGTTACAATGGTCCAAAGTTGGCTAGTTGATATTATTTTCAGAAATTCCAATCTAAACTCAAAACTGAATTTTTATACTTAGCTCTAAATTCTTCCACACAACTTGGGAATCTCCAAATAAGAAAGTTATTCACTTTTCCAAGCTCTACACCTTTGTTACTTTGATTTTTGCCCAATTCTCTCTAGATTTTGAATTCCTCGTTTGGGGCAAATTTAGGGTTTCAATTGTGGTTCCTTCTCATCTAGTGATTTACCAACTCAATCTATCCTCCTAAAAGCCAAGTGACTCCTTAGTCTCAAATCCAACTTTAGTACATGAAACTCATGTCCAAAGTGTCCTTGGTTTAGGAGTTGCTTTGTTTATCCATAATTCTAAGCAAGTTTTTCAACCTAAGTCCTATACTCGACACACAACATCACACTTTTGAATCGAAAATTTTAACCTAGTAAATGCATTCTAGGTGTAACAAGCAAGTTAATGCAAATGCTTATGATGACATGTCAGAGTTTTAGTTCACGTAACACCAGGGGTGTTACAGCCTTCCCCCCTAAAAAGAAATCTCGTCCCGAGATTTAAAAGTCCAGGCTCAGCAATAGAGAAGGAAACGCGTCACTGGCTTATTTCCTAATCTCACTTACAAGGCAGGGGAAGTGTTCTGTTTCGCTTAATCACGAGTTAACCACGATGTCGTTCAACATTCGCACTCGTCTCCGATGCTACGGATTTCCAATGATGACTCAACGATGAATCTCTTTCTATGTTTTACCCAAGATGTTGCATCTAATTTGTTTTGGATAAAGTCTATCCATTTGTCCATTTCTCGTTCAACAGACTCACATGGAAAATCACGGTGGTACCATTTCATCATGAAACACAACCAGAAACTATGGTACCAGCGTGTACCAAGTCATTTATCCACACACGTGCATCCACAGGGAATATCCAAAGGAACAGCCATTTTAACTCTTGGGATTCGACAAACGGCTATAGATATTAAAAGTTGCTTCTGAAACAGGCAGTTGTTTCTTACACCATAGTCATAGAAAAGTTCACAGGTTACATGATCCAGGTGAAACAGGATAAACTCTTTACAACAAAGTTTAACCTGTTTTTTTTACTAGCTAACATTGCCATATGGGTTTACCTTACATCCACCCTTCAAAACTATTTTACATAGTTATATTGCCTCACGAGGATTAAGTTGCCTGCTATATCTTCTCCAGTTATCACATCTGCCAGATGTTTGTTTCCATGCTCCATAGGTACCTTTTAGTCCGTTGGTGTTGGGGCAGAATAAAAGGCGCCATTGAGCATATGCACCGTTTGTTGCAGATGGTTGACCAGTCGCTGCGCTGTTTGAAATTCCATCAGATAGGTACGATGCAACTCCTCAAGCACCTGATCCTGATGACTTAGGAAGCCCATGGTTTCTTTAAGTTCTTCCCTAACAGTAACAGCATACGAGCGAATTTCTTCTTGTTGCTGACTCAAAACTTTTGATTTAGAATGAGCATTAGTTAGCTGATGCTCAAGCTCCTTAATGCGATGCTGATCAACTTGGTGTTGCGTCTGAAGTTCTGTCACCTGATGCTCTAATCCAATAATTCGCTCAGCTTGAATCTTTGTTTCCTCCAGTTGTTCTTGTGCCTGGGTACAAGCCCTATTCTTGGCCATTTCCATCATCTTAAATGCTGCATAACTCCTAGTGTACAACTGCTGCCACATTTGACGACTGTGCCCTCGAGTAAGCTGCAACTCTAGCACGGCCATCAAAACTCGAGCAGATGCTGATTCAACCGAATCCTGCCCAATGGGAATGTTTTCCATTAATCGAGCCTGGTGATGATACACCACTGGGTCGCTTAAGGCAACTGCAGGGAACAACCTCATAGACGTGGCATGTATTTCTTCCCACTTCTGGTAACATATTGTTGTCAACACCTCTAAGGCAGTTACCTGAGCACCTTCCCAAGGAGTCATTCCTTCAGCATGGAACATCCAATGTGGCCAAGATGGTTTTCTAGCACGTTCTGGAATACGCACTACTACCTCATACCATGGTTGTCCTCTAAGAATAGTGCGCGACCACTGGTACTTGGGTGCTTCGGTATATCCAACTTCTTGAAGTAGTCGCCACAGGACCATTGGAATACCAAAATCTCGTAGAAACTCTCCAACTCCTGTAGGAGCTTCTTGTTGATTCATCTATAGAGAAGAGCAACGGATACACTCTATTCACTAAAGATGTATGAACAAGGTAGATGAAACATATACTAAATAGCTACGCAGGTGTAAAGCCCAAAATTGGTAGAAAAAAAATGATGAGTAGTTCTTTACTAAAACACAAATAAACCATTGCCTCATATTGGATTTTTGGTTTGTGCATTTAAAACAATAATAATATTAATAGAAATACATTAATGTTCACATTTGGATTTAAGCCCTAGTTTGCAAATTAGAATTTGGAGAAGGGGAAGAAAAATACTATAACAGATAAAGAAAATAATTAAATAAATAAATAAAAATCCTTCCATACTTGTTTGTTAATTTGTACATTTGAATCTAGGAACAAAGTTCATAGGAAAATTTGGATTTAAAATAGGTATTCAAATGCAAATCCCAATGGGGATTTAAATCCTAAATAAACCTAGAATTAAGAAAAGAGAGAGAGACAAAACTTGTTCTGGGCCCAATCTGCTTCTGGCCGGCCCACTCTACTCATCTCCACGCGCCGGCCAGCTGTTACACTGCCACTATGGGCCCGCTTGTAGGTCGTCCGTGGGCGCGCACCTGCTCTGGCTCCCTCTGACGTATTGGACCCGCCTCGTCAGCGTCCAAAGCCTCACACATCTGCCATGCGCGCGCCAACCCTGGCCTCTCTGACGTGCCGTCTTTGCTCCACTACCGTGTGGGACCACAGTGTCAGGTCCGTCCCTATCCGAAGTTTGCCACAACAGAATCGCCATGTCTGCCGGGAATCGCTCGGCCACGTATACCGGCATGGGATCTCGCATGTTCGTTCAGCCCCCTGAATCGGATCATCCGGGGCTATTTAAAGCAGGATGCCGGCCCCTTCTTGCCTCGCTTTGGTCCCCATAGCTTGAGGCTATCCGCCGTCATCGCTTAGTGTGGGTGTGTCCGTGGAGGGTTGCCGTCGCGGAAGCTCTTGGTGCTCGTCGGTGTCGATACCTCGGAACCAACCTAGGTTGCTCGCGGGCCCTTTGGGAAATCGTTGGGGTCAGTGCCAACCAAAAAGGGAACTGAGCGCGTCGGTAATTGCTCGTCAGAGGTGTTCCATCGCAGCAATGCCGCCATGCAACGTCGCCAGGCTTCACCGGCGCTGAATCCTTGGTAAGTGGTCTCGTCAGCTGTTCGTCGTGGTCCGCTTGTCGTGATGAGCCTTTTTAGGTAGCGGATTGGTGTGCGGGGGCATCGGGGCATGGTGCGCCAGCGGGAGCTCCACCGTGAGCACTGTGGGGCGCCGTCGTGCATAGCCGCCAGGGTTGAAGACGACCACCTGGCCATCGATCCCTAGATGGACGACTCTGATTTGATCTCTGGAAAACGGTTCAGGTGTTAACCAGTGGTCGTTTGATCATGATCCTGCGGTGCACAAAGGATCCCGCCTTGATAGGTTTTGGGCCGTAGATATGTGATCAAGCGAACAGGATTTGATCATAGTCAATTTTTAATCTGGACCGACGATCTTTAATCCGGTGGTCCTCATGGCATACCGGTTCAGATGGGTGAACTTCTAATCTGAGCCCTTGATTTACGATCTCACGGCACAGAGTGTGTCGTACCCCTTCGGTCGGGTATTTTTGCTAAAGAGCCCTTGGGGTTTTGTGGAATCAACCCGCCGTCCATCTGTAGGTTAATCCTGAGTCTAGGAAAACTTGCGATCTAGCCCCTGCATTCTTATAAAATTGTGCGCCCAGTCCAGGAATTAAAGAAAATAGGAAAAAGAGATTTAGAGATTGATTTTGAGTATAAAAATAATTGTAAAACTTGTATAATCCATAGAAAATTCATATGTAGTCCAAATTAATCCATTCAAATTCCAATAATTTTGTAATATTATTGTTAATCCTTTTGTATCACTGTTTTCACATGAAAGTCACATTAAAATTTATATCCTATTTAATCTGGTATAAAACACATAGGATCTTTGGAAATTCATAACTTAAAATCTATAACTCCAAAATTAATGATTCCTGTTCCTAGAATCTGATTTTGATGTGTAGAATATTATTATGTATTTTGTTTACATGTTTGGTGTGATGTTAATTTTGCCTATGCACTGCTTGTTTGTATTGCTACGTTTAGCAGTGAGGTCACGAGTCACCTGAAGATCATCCTGGTACCTGGAATCTCAAGGCCCAGGCAAGTTGTGCCCTTGATCACTTCTTTTTACCCACTCATGTTCTAATTAATCATAATGATCTGCATAGGTTAATTTTGATGGGACCCAATAGGTTTCCTTAGTTTGTCTATCTTTATACCTTGTTTACCACTGAACTTTCTGGGTAGTACTTGCTAGTGCTATATGTGGTTTTGGGTATGGAGATACACTATTCATGATTACACTTTTGTTATCAGTTGTTATTTATTGTTCATGATAAGATCATTATGTTAATTGGAACATGGAGAACCACCCGAGAAAACAGTGCTACCACAAGGGAGGAATGGGACCCCTTGGCTGATTAATTAGGAAAGCTAGTGGAAGACTACCTTACCCGAAAGGGGCAAGGGCAGTAGGGGAGTGGTCAGTGTAGGGAGGCCCTCGGGAGGATTTTGCTGCGATGGCGGTCCTGCAAGGGATTCCTGCATTGGAACTTCCTATAAACTGTAGCGGGTTTTCGGAAGCTAGTGGAACTTTGTAAAGGCCTCGTAGTGGATCCCTAGCCATTCACCTCGGTAGTGTCTAAGGGCCTTGCAAACCCTGGCGACATGGGATACACGACTTGTGGGTAAAGATGCGCAACCTCTGCAGAGTGTAAAACTGGTATACTAGCCGTGCTCACGGTCATGAGCAGCTCGGACACTCACATGATTAAATTATGGAACTTAAACTCAATTTGTCATATGCATTGCATCGCAGGTGAAGTTGTTACTTTTGTTCTACTATTTAACTGGGTTGGTATTTACTTATACTTAGTAACTGCTAATAAAATTTTGACCAACTTTAAAAGCAATGCTCAGCTCTAACCATCTTCTTTGGTAAGCCTTACACTTCACGTGAGCTCCCACCTTTGGCGAGTTCATGCACATTATTCCCCACAACTTGTTGAGCGATGAACGTATGTGAGCTCACTCTTGCTGTCTCACACACCCCACAGGTCAAGAACAGGTACCGCAGGATGATGCTCATGGAGGATGCTGCGATGTGTTCGTGAGTGGTCTAGGCCGTCGTCTCCCAGTCAACTTTGGGTTGCTGGACCGTTGTCTCCTTATAATGTAATTATTTATTTTGTATAGAACTCCTGTTATATATAAAGATGTGACATTCGATCCTGTGCCATGATTCATCATATGTGTGAGACCTGGTCCCAGCACACCTGGTGATTATGTTCGCGCCCGGGTTTTGGACCCCTAAAACCCGGGTGTGACAGAAGTGGTATCAGAGGAATGTTGACTGTAGGACGAAACCTAGATAGAACTGGACAACCATTACCTACTTACCTTACTCTGATTTCTTTCTAAACTTGTCTTAACCTTTTTCTTATCTATTTCCGCTTTACTCTGATTATCCTTACTTTTTCCTTATAAAGACAAACTTGGATTTCACACTTTGAGATCCGGTGCCTAAAGTGACTTTAGGAATAGGAGACCTAATCCTAGGAACAAAATCAAAAATATTTTTGTAAATATTTGTATGCTTGAAAGTTTGTTCTTATGATACTTGTTTGATTTGGATCTTTGATTGAGTGTGATGAGTTGTGGAGTAATGTCCACAATTACATCTGCATATACGTATAAAAATGCTTATAAAAATAACTAGGTAAACTAGATTATCCCTCATCAAAAAAAAATTGTATCTAGCTTAATAGATTCATCTCATCTTAAAAGATTCTATCCTACACTCATAGATCTATCTTATCTCAAAAAAAGTCTTAACTTATCCTAATGTATATAGATCCATCTTATCTTATGAGGTTTTCTCTTATCTTAATAGATTCATCTTATCTTGAAGGATTCATGTTATCCTAACCACTTTACTTATCCCATCTTAATAGATCTAACTGACCTCAAAAGATTCTACCTTATCCTTATGGATTCATCTTTCCCTAATTAGCATATTGATCCCACCCTAGAATAACAACCATGAGATAATCCAAAATTTACTTAGATCTTAACCGGTCTAATCCAGTGATGTCCAACCTAATCTAGATTTTATCTAATCTATTATGATCTAATCTGGAGTAAGTTACTTAATGCTGGTACAAGAGATAAGTCCATACCCCTCATGCACTTAAAAATAAACTAGTGCCTTAAACCCACTCAGCCACATGCATGAGATCTGATCCAACCAATAGATCCATGATGAATGGTATAACCTTTCTCACCTAACAACAAACAAACTTTTAACCTACATCTTGTAGTCTATCTCACCCATATATATCTCTCATCTTGACAGATTCTATCTTACCCATGGATATTCACCTTATACGACTGGTTACTTCAATCTGAACATAAAACAAAGATTAAGCCCTACTAAAGAATCTTCAGATTATAACCAGCTACTAGCTTATTTATTCCGCTTATTGAATAATTTCCTTTGCAAAACTATATGCTTCTAACTTTCATGGTCAATACCAGGACAGGAAAGATTATCACACAACAGCAAACAGAAATGAATTCCCCAAATCCTCCACCTGTTGAAATCGATCAAGTGGTTGCTGCCCAAAGACTGGTAATACAACAATTAACAGACCTGGTGACCGAGATGCAAAATCAGATAAGACAAGAACGCGAGGAAATACGTCAGGTCCGCCAAGAAATAAGGCAAGCACGGTTGGAAAGACAACAACAACAACAACCTCCACCACCACCACCAGCTCCACCAAGCTACATAAATATAAATTATGATGATTTGTAAAATCTAGATGTTACTTTAGTTAGTAGATGATATGATATTATTTTAGAAGGAACAATAAGGTCTATTGACCCTATGTTTTGTTAAAGAATTATGCCTCATACCGAGATTCCTTTGTTTGTGCATATGTTCCGAGAACAATATGAGTATACATCCCTTTTATTACTAATCTCGAGGACGAGATTATTTTTAAGGGGGGTAGGATTTGTAAAGCCCAAAATTGGTAGAAAAAAATGATGAGTAGTTCTTTACTAAAACACAAATAAACCATTGCCTCATATTGGATTTTTGGTTTGTGCATTTAAAACAATAATAATATTAATAGAAATACATTAATGTTCACATTTGGATTTAAGCCCTAGTTTGCAAATTAGAATTTGGAGAAGGGGAAGAAAAATACTATAACAGATAAAGAAAATAATTAAATAAATAAATAAAAATCCTTCCATACTTGTTTGTTAATTTGTACATTTGAATCTAGGAACAAAGTTCATAGGAAAATTTGGATTTAAAATAGGTATTCAAATGCAAATCCCAATGGGGATTTAAATCCTAAATAAACCTAGAATTAAGAAAAGAGAGAGAGACAAAACTTGTTCTGGGCCCAATCTGCTTCTGGCCGGCCCACTCTACTCATCTCCACGCGCCGGCCAGCTGTTACACTGCCACTATGGGCCCGCTTGTAGGTTGTCCGTGGGCGCGCACCTGCTCTGGCTCCCTCTGACGTATTGGACCCCCCTCGTCAGCGTCCAAAGCCTCACACATCTGCCATGCGCGCGCCAACCCTGGCCTCTCTGACGTGCCGTCTTTGCTCCACTACCGTGTGGGACCACAGTGTCAGGTCCGTCCCTATCCGAAGTTTGCCACAACAGAATCGCCATGTCTGCCGGGAATCGCTCGGCCACGTATACCGGCATGGGATCTCGCATGTTCGTTCAGCCCCCTGAATCGGATCATCCGGGGCTATTTAAAGCAGGATGCCGGCCCCTTCTTGCCTCGCTTTGGTCCCCATAGCTTGAGGCTATCCGCCGTCATCGCTTAGTGTGGGTGTGTCCGTGGAGGGTTGCCGTCACGGAAGCTCTTGGTGCTCGTCGGTGTCGATACCTCGGAACCAACCTAGGTTGCTCGCGGGCCCTTTGGGAAATCGTTGGGGCCAGTGCCAACCAAAAAGGGAACTGAGCGCGTCAGTAATTGCTCGTCAGAGGTGTTCCATCGCAGCAATGCCGCCATGCAACGTCGCCAGGCTTCACCGGCGCTGAATCCTTGGTAAGTGGTCTCGTCAGCTGTTCGTCGTGGTCCGCTTGTCGTGATGAGCCTTTTTAGGTAGCGGATTGGTGTGCGGGGGCATCGGGGCATGGTGCGCCAGCGGGAGCTCCACCGTGAGCACTGTGGGGGCGCCGTCGTGCATAGTGTAATACCCACTTTGTAAGAAAGATTTAAAGGGAGAAATTATATTTCTTTATAGACATGTGTGTTATCTCTATTCAGCATTTCATTTGGACACCTCACTTAAACAAGTAAAATAACTAACAAAGGACACCACCAAATTGTGCATCATGATGGAGTTTTGCTTGTATTGTGCAATTGATAATAAAATAATAATAATAGAAATACAAAAATGAGATGGGGATTTGAACTTAACCCAAAGTTGCACTTTAGGGATTTTAGAAATAATATGTAAGAGAGAAAAGAGAAGGAAGAAATTACTATGTGAATAAAAATAAGTATAATATATATATTATTCTTATACAGATTTGAGTTTGTACATTTGACTCAAAGGTGAAGTTCATAACAGGATTCAAATTCAAATTAGAGATTCAAATGAAAAGAAAATAAATCAAAAAGGGAAAGGAGAATAAAAGAAAAGGAATAAAACCTTACCTGGGCTGAAGAACACATATTCGGCCCACTAAACCACGCGCGCGGCCCGACCAGCAGAAGATGGCGCCGACAGGTGGGCCCTGCCCGTCGGCCTCCCACGCGCCTGCGCGCTCTTCTGTTACACTGTCACACGGGCCCACTTGTCAGCTAGCGATTCCGCGCGTGCATGAATCGGATGCAGAGATCGACGTATGGGACCCACCAGTCAGGTCTGTCTTCTCCCTTCTCTATCCTTTCTCCATCTCAGCTGCCAGTTTCTCGCCCACGGTTAGAACCGCCCGAAGATCTCGCCTGCCGTTGCGTGGTCGACCCCACCTCCCTGCGGCTTTATAGCCGAGTCTCTCCCATGACCCTCCCCTCTCCTATCTTTTGTGGGCGCCGTGTCTTCACCACTTTCCCCTCTCGTCGTATGCTACCGCCGGTGATCTCTTCTGTGGCGACGTACTGGTCTCTGCGTGTTGCCGTGGTAGTGCGCCGGAACCCTGGGTGGTCGCCCGAGTCCTCGGGACGAGAATCAAGCTCCTCTGGTGTTCGCGGCAGTTCTTGTCGGTCGACGGGGAGGGAGCCGTGTCGCGCATCGTCGTAGACCGCAACGCGTCCATCGCCATTGTTGGTGAGAACTCTTCGCCCCAGTTCATTTTTGCTTCCGCATAGAATAGAGTTGGGCCGATGAGAGCTTAGGGCGCTGGGTGATGGGATTCGGGTCCCTGGCAATGGCGCCGCCGTGCTCCGGTTCCGCACCACCGCTGCTTGGCCGTCGGGAAGTAGAAGGAACACGTGGGTCGTAGGATGCAAAAGGAACGGTGTAGATTAGATCAATGCGTACCCCTTCGTTGAGACGGACCCCTGCCGTTAGATCATAAACGGATGGGCGTGTAATGATCTTAGTATTTAAAATCTGCGTCGTCGATCCGCGATCCAACGACTAATAATGTGGGCGGGTTCATGGGTGTCTCGGTCTAATCTAGACCGACGATCTCGGATCGGACGGCTCACGGGCGCCGATACCCCCTTCGCGGGTCTCTTTTGAATAAGAGTCCCTGGGGAAAACGCTAATCAACCCGCCGTCCTGGCGGCTGTAATATGAGTCTTGGTAGAATTGCACCAGGGCCCCTGCGTTTCCCATTAAATGAGGCCTAGTCCAGAGCGTAATAAAACCAGGGAAAAGGATTATTAAATGGATTTTTAATAGGAAAATAATTACTAAAACTTTATAAATCCATAGAAAATTCATACTAACTCCAAATTAATCCATTCCAGTTCCTAAAATTTTGTAATTTTATTCTTTATCACCTAGATCCTCTGTTATGTCATGAAAACAGTAAGAAATTTATTTATCACTTAATCTTATTTAAAGCACATAAAACATTTGAAAATGCATAACTTAAAATCTATAACTCAGAAAATTATGATTCCAGTTCCTAAGTTTTTATTTTAATATGTAGAATATCTCTGTGCCTTTTGTTTATATGTTTGGTGTAATGTTAATTTCTCTATATGCACTGTGCTTGTTTGTATTGTGGCGAGTAGAAGAGCCCGTTGCTGAAGATCCTGGTGAGCAGCAGGTTGAAGTAGCTGAGCAGGAGCTCATTGAAGGCAAGTTGTGCCCTTGACCACATTTTACCCAATAATGTTCTTTAATATCACTTATCCATGCATAGGTTAATTTTGATGGGACCCAATAGGTTACCCTAGATTGTTTATCTCATTACCTTGTTTACCCCTGAATCACCTGGGTAGTTTGCTATTGCTTTACGTGGTTTTTGGGTTAATATTTCATTATATCTATGTTCCAATTATTCTTGTTGTTATTCTGTTTATGTTCATGTTGTTATCATTAATGTTAATTGGAACATAGAGCTTAACTTGAGAACCACGTGCCACCACAAGGGTGGAATGGGACGCCCTTGGCTGACTAATTAGGAAAGCTAGTGGAAGACTACCTTACCCGAAAGGGGCAAGGGCAGTAGGGGAGAGGTCAGTGCGGGGAGGTCCCTGGTTGATTTTGCTGCGATGGCTATCAGCCAGGAACCCTTTACTGGATCTTCCCATAAACTGTAGCGGGTTTTCGGAAGCTAGTGGAACTTTGTAAAGGCCTCGTAGTGTTGCCCTGCCGTGCTTCCTAGGTAGAGGTATATGGGGAGTCGCGACCCCTTGGCAGATGGGTAACATGACTTGTGGGTAAAGGGTACAACCTCTGCAGAGTGTAAAACTGGTATACTAGCCGAGCTCGCGGTCATGAGCAGCTCAGGACTCTCTGATGTTTAATTATGGAACTTAAATTCAATTTTGACATTTGCATTGCATGGGTTTGTTATTAATTTTGTTCTATTACTTTACTTATGGTTTGGTATTTACTTACACTTAGTAACTGCTAATAAAATTTTGACCAACTACTTAAAAGCAATGCTCAGCTTTAACCCCTGTCATTGATTAAGCCTTACACATCACATGAACTCACACCTTTGTGAGTTTATGTCCACTGGTTTCCCCACAACTTGTTGAGCTATGATCATGTGTGAGCTCACCCTTGCTGTCTCACACCCCCCCCACAGGAGAAGAACAGGTGGTTTCAAGTGGAGTCAAGTATCGAGGAGTTTGATCTGATCTAGGTGGCGTTTCTCAGTTGACATTGGCGCCGTCGATCCTTAGTTCGTTTTATCTTTATTATTTTATTTTGTAATAAGTCTTCCGCTATGTAATAAATACTCTGATGTTTTATGACATTTATCTCTATACACTCTGTTATTATATATGTTGTCTTCTTGGCGCATGTATGAGATGCACCTGGCTTTGTTCTTTAAAACCGGGTGTTACAGAAGTGGTATCAGAGGAAATGTTGACTGTAGGACGAGACCTAGATAGAAATGGACAAACCCTTACCTACTTATCTCATTCTGATTCATTCCATACTTGCCTTACTCTGGTTCTTTCTTATCTTGATCCTGTCTCACCTTCTACTGTTCTACTCTGATCATTCTTACCTTTTCTAATCTAAGACAAGATGGATTTCACACCTTGGAATCCCTACCCCTATGACATTTTAAGAGATAGGAGGCCTAAGACAAAATTAAAACTATTTTCTCTATTAAAAATGTTGGTTGATTGTTCTGATGATCAATGCCTGATTTGCTTCTTTGATTGATTGAGATATTATATATGGACATTTTAGCATGTACCACTATAAGGTAGTGTATTAGCTTTAGTAGGTGACACACTAATCTACTTAGCTAATAAGTTCCCCGAAGTAACATGATTGTAATTACTGCCTTGCCTACTGCTCTTTCTTACCTTATGTATCTAACTCAGATGGTCAATACCAGGAAAGGAAAGACTATCACGCAACAGCAAACAGAAATGAATCCTCCAAATCCCCCACCTGTTGAAACCGAGCAAGTGATCGCAACCCAAAGGCTGGTAATACAGCAATTGACAGACATGATGACCGAAATGCAAAGCCAGATAAGACAAGAACGCGAGGAAATACGTCAGGCCCGTCTGGAGATACAACAAGAAATAAGGCAATCACGGTTGGAGAGACAACAACAAGAGCAACCACCATCTCCACCACCACCGGCTCCACCAAGCTACATAAACATATATGTAAATTACTACTATTTGTAGGATCTACATGTTCCTTTAGTTAGTATTCGGTATGATACCATTTTAGGAGGAATAAAAAGGTCTATTTATCTCCATGTGTTGCTAATAAAATTATGCGTCATGCTGAGATTTTGGGTTGTGCAAATGTATTGGACAATATGAGAAAACCCATGAGAGTAATTACACCTAAAGGGCCTGTTGTGGTGAATCAAATGACACGTAGATTGACATTGGCCATTATGGGTAGAGAATTTGGAGTTACTGCTATAATATTGGAGCCAAGCAGTATAGAATGTCTGTAGAAGAGTTAAAAGAACTCAAGAAGCACTTAACGGAGTTGCAAGAGGATGGATACATTCGTCTGAATTCTTCACCTTGGAGAGCACCAGTTTTGTTTGAAAAGAAGAAAGATGGATTGCAAGGGATGTGCGTGGATTAAAGGTCCCTTAATGATGTCACTGTGAAGAACAAGTTTCGGTTACCCCGCATTAAGGATTTATTTAATCGGATGAGAGGAGCCAGGGTATTCTCGAAGATTGACCTCCGATTGGGGTACCATCAGATGAAGATTAGACCATCAGATATTCCTAAGACGGCTTTCTCGACTCGATATGGATTATATGAGTTCATCGTTATGTCGTTTGGATTAACTAATGCACCAGCTTATTTTATGGATTTGATGAATAAGATGTTTTTGGAGTATTTGGACAGATTCGTCGTGGTGTTCATCGACGATAATCTTATCTATTCTAAGAATGAGAGTGACCATGAAGAACATCTGAGGTTGGTGCTACAGAAGCTACGAGATAATCAACTCTATGCCAAGTACAGCAAATGCGAGTTTTGGATTGGCGAGGTGCCATTTCTTGGACATATCATTTCTAATAGAGGGATATCAGTGGATCCTGCTAAAGTCAAGGTGATAGTGGTGTGGAGCATACCCACTATAGTTACTGAGGACCGAAGTTTCTTGGGGCTTGCAGGACATTATTGGAGATTGATTGAAGGATTTTCTAAGATTGCTAAGCTTATGACCTCGCTTTTGGTGAAGGAAAGAGAATTCAAGTGGGACGAGAAGTGCCAAGTATATACGGATCATAAGAGTTTGAAGTATATATTCACTCAGAAGGATCTCAACCTTAGGCAACGCCGTTGGTTGGAGCTTATTAAGGATTATGATTTGGAAATTCACTATCACCCGGGCAAGGCAAATTTGGTTACAGATGCCTTGAGTCGAAAGGAGCATGATTCATTTAGCTGTTGTTGCCCAGCTACTCGATGAGATTGTTGAGAATTTCAGGAGGCTTAACCTGGGGATAGTTACTCACACTAAAGGAGTTATTATGGATGTGGAAACTACTTTGGAGCAAGAGATCCGCAAAGGACAAATTGGTGATGCTAAGATACAAGAGATTAAGGATCTGATCACTGAAGGTCGAGTTCCGGAATTCACGGAAGATGAGCAAGGTGCCATATGGTTCAAAGACAAGATATGTGTCCCCGAGATTGAAAGCCTTCGTGAGACTATATCGAAGGAAGCCATGACTTGGATTATTCTATTCATCCTGGTAGTACCAAGATGTATCAGGATTTAAAGCAGAAGTGCTGGTGATATGGACTGGAGAGAGAGATATGGCTGCACATGTGGTTATGTGCGATGTGTGTCAAAGAGTTAAGGCTGAACATCAGAGGCCAGCTGGACTACTGCATCCACTGAAGATACCCGAGTGGAAGTGAGAAGAGATTGGTATGGACTTCATTACTGGATTGCCTCGCACCTCGAAAGGATATGATGCTAGATGGGTGATCGTGGATAAATTGACCAAAGTGGTTCATTTCATTCCGGACAAGACTACTTATAAGGGATCTCAATTGGTAGAGTTATATATGGCTTGGATTGTGTCTTTACATGGAGTACCGAAGAAGATCGTTTCGGATAAAGGATCACAGTCTACCTCTAGATTTTGGAAAAGTTTTTCATGAGAATATGGATACAAAGTTGAATTTTAGTTTGACCTACCATCCTCAGATTAATGGACTGACCGAAAGGACTAATCAAGTATTGATAGACATGTTGAGAGCTTGTACCCTTCAGCATGGTAGTAGTTGGGACAAGAGCCTACCTTATGCTGAATAGTTACCAGGCCAGTCTGAAGATGTCCCTGTTCGAGACTTTATATGGCAGGAAATGCAGGACTCCTCTATATTGGATCAGACTAGAGGAAGACAGATCTTTGGACCTGAACTTATTCAAGAAGCAGAAGAACAAGTCCATATAATTCGGGAGAATTTGAGGATAGCCCAGACCAGGCAAAAGAGCTATGCTGATAATAGAAGAAGACCACTGGAATTGAGGAAAGTGATTATGTGTACCTCAAGGTGTCACCACTGTGTGGAATGAGGAGATTTAAAGTTAAGGGCAAATTGTCCCCTCACTTCATTGGATCATTCTGAGTTCTTAGGCAAGTTGGAGAGATGGCCTACCAACTCGAGTTACCAGATAGTCTATCAGATGTGCATAATGTGTTTCACGTATCTCAACTAAAGAAGTGTCTCCGTGTTCTCGAGGAACAGTTACCAATGGAAGAGCTTAGTGTTCAAGGTGATTTGACTTACACGGAGTACCCGATTAAGATTTTGGATACTTTGACTCGAGTTACGAGAAATAAGGTGATAAAGATGTGTAAAGTGCAAAGGAGACACCACAGTGAAGATGAAGCAACTTGGGAAGGAGAAGAAGAACTTCGCATAGATTTTCCCCACCTTTTCCCTAGATCTTTTTAAATCTCGAGGACGAGATTATTTTTAAGGGGGGTAGGATTTGTAATACCCACTTTGTAAGAAAGATTTAAAGGGAGAAATTATATTTCTTTATAGACATGTGTGTTATCTCTATTCAGCATTTCATTTGGACACCTCACTTAAACAAGTAAAATAACTAACAAAGGACACCACCAAATTGTGCATCATGATGGAGTTTTGCTTGTATTGTGCAATTGATAATAAAATAATAATAATAGAAATACAAAAATGAGATGGGGATTTGAACTTAACCCAAAGTTGCACTTTAGGGATTTTAGAAATAATATGTAAGAGAGAAAAGAGAAGGAAGAAATTACTATGTGAATAAAAATAAGTATAATATATATATTATTCTTATACAGATTTGAGTTTGTACATTTGACTCAAAGGTGAAGTTCATAACAGGATTCAAATTCAAATTAGAGATTCAAATGAAAAGAAAATAAATCAAAAAGGGAAAGGAGAATAAAAGAAAAGGAATAAAACCTTACCTGGGCTGAAGAACACATATTCGGCCCACTAAACCACGCGCGCGGCCCGACCAGCAGAAGATGGCGCCGACAGGTGGGCCCTGCCCGTCGGCCTCCCACGCGCCTGCGCGCTCTTCTGTTACACTGTCACACGGGCCCACTTGTCAGCTAGCGATTCCGCGCGTGCATGAATCGGATGCAGAGATCGACGTATGGGACCCACCAGTCAGGTCTGTCTTCTCCCTTCTCTATCCTTTCTCCATCTCAGCTGCCAGTTTCTCGCCCACGGTTAGAACCGCCCGAAGATCTCGCCTGCCGTTGCGTGGTCGACCCCACCTCCCTGCGGCTTTATAGCCGAGTCTCTCCCATGACCCTCCCCTCTCCTATCTTTTGTGGGCGCCGTGTCTTCACCACTTTCCCCTCTCGTCGTATGCTACCGCCGGTGATCTCTTCTGTGGCGACGTACTGGTCTCTGCGTGTTGCCGTGGTAGTGCGCCGGAACCCTGGGTGGTCGCCCGAGTCCTCGGGACGAGAATCAAGCTCCTCTGGTGTTCGCGGCAGTTCTTGTCGGTCGACGGGGAGGGAGCCGTGTCGCGCATCGTCGTAGACCGCAACGCGTCCATCGCCATTGTTGGTGAGAACTCTTCGCCCCAGTTCATTTTTGCTTCCGCATAGAATAGAGTTGGGCCGATGAGAGCTTAGGGCGCTGGGTGATGGGATTCGGGTCCCTGGCAATGGCGCCGCCGTGCTCCGGTTCCGCACCACCGCTGCTTGGCCGTCGGGAAGTAGAAGGAACACGTGGGTCGTAGGATGCAAAAGGAACGGTGTAGATTAGATCAATGCGTACCCCTTCGTTGAGACGGACCCCTGCCGTTAGATCATAAACGGACGGGCGTGTAATGATCTTAGTATTTAAAATCTGCGTCGTCGATCCGCGATCCAACGACTAATAATGTGGGCGGGTTCATGGGTGTCTCGGTCTAATCTAGACCGACGATCTCGGATCGGACGGCTCACGGGCGCCGATACCCCCTTCGCGGGTCTCTTTTGAATAAGAGTCCCTGGGGAAAACGCTAATCAACCCGCCGTCCTGGCGGCTGTAATATGAGTCTTGGTAGAATTGCACCAGGGCCCCTGCGTTTCCCATTAAATGAGGCCTAGTCCAGAGCGTAATAAAACCAGGGAAAAGGATTATTAAATGGATTTTTAATAGGAAAATAATTACTAAAACTTTATAAATCCATAGAAAATTCATACTAACTCCAAATTAATCCATTCCAGTTCCTAAAATTTTGTAATTTTATTCTTTATCACCTAGATCCTCTGTTATGTCATGAAAACAGTAAGAAATTTATTTATCACTTAATCTTATTTAAAGCACATAAAACATTTGAAAATGCATAACTTAAAATCTATAACTCAGAAAATTATGATTCCAGTTCCTAAGTTTTTATTTTAATATGTAGAATATCTCTGTGCCTTTTGTTTATATGTTTGGTGTAATGTTAATTTCTCTATATGCACTGTGCTTGTTTGTATTGTGGCGAGTAGAAGAGCCCGTTGCTGAAGATCCTGGTGAGCAGCAGGTTGAAGTAGCTGAGCAGGAGCTCATTGAAGGCAAGTTGTGCCCTTGACCACATTTTACCCAATAATGTTCTTTAATATCACTTATCCATGCATAGGTTAATTTTGATGGGACCCAATAGGTTACCCTAGATTGTTTATCTCATTACCTTGTTTACCCCTGAATCACCTGGGTAGTTTGCTATTGCTTTACGTGGTTTTTGGGTTAATATTTCATTATATCTATGTTCCAATTATTCTTGTTGTTATTCTGTTTATGTTCATGTTGTTATCATTAATGTTAATTGGAACATAGAGCTTAACTTGAGAACCACGTGCCACCACAAGGGTGGAATGGGACGCCCTTGGCTGACTAATTAGGAAAGCTAGTGGAAGACTACCTTACCCGAAAGGGGCAAGGGCAGTAGGGGAGAGGTCAGTGCGGGGAGGTCCCTGGTTGATTTTGCTGCGATGGCTATCAGCCAGGAACCCTTTACTGGATCTTCCCATAAACTGTAGCGGGTTTTCGGAAGCTAGTGGAACTTTGTAAAGGCCTCGTAGTGTTGCCCTGCCGTGCTTCCTAGGTAGAGGTATATGGGGAGTCGCGACCCCTTGGCAGATGGGTAACATGACTTGTGGGTAAAGGGTACAACCTCTGCAGAGTGTAAAACTGGTATACTAGCCGAGCTCGCGGTCATGAGCAGCTCAGGACTCTCTGATGTTTAATTATGGAACTTAAATTCAATTTTGACATTTGCATTGCATGGGTTTGTTATTAATTTTGTTCTATTACTTTACTTATGGTTTGGTATTTACTTACACTTAGTAACTGCTAATAAAATTTTGACCAACTACTTAAAAGCAATGCTCAGCTTTAACCCCTGTCATTGATTAAGCCTTACACATCACATGAACTCACACCTTTGTGAGTTTATGTCCACTGGTTTCCCCACAACTTGTTGAGCTATGATCATGTGTGAGCTCACCCTTGCTGTCTCACACCCCCCCCACAGGAGAAGAACAGGTGGTTTCAAGTGGAGTCAAGTATCGAGGAGTTTGATCTGATCTAGGTGGCGTTTCTCAGTTGACATTGGCGCCGTCGATCCTTAGTTCGTTTTATCTTTATTATTTTATTTTGTAATAAGTCTTCCGCTATGTAATAAATACTCTGATGTTTTATGACATTTATCTCTATACACTCTGTTATTATATATGTTGTCTTCTTGGCGCATGTATGAGATGCACCTGGCTTTGTTCTTTAAAACCGGGTGTTACACATAGCCGCCAGGGTTGAAGACGACCACCTGGCCATCGATCCCTAGATGGACGACTCTGATTTGATCTCTGGAAAACGGTTCAGGTGTTAACCAGTGGTCGTTTGATCATGATCCTGCGGTGCACAAAGGATCCCGCCTTGATAGGTTTTGGGCCGTAGATATGTGATCAAGCGAACAGGATTTGATCATAGTCAATTTTTAATCTGGACCGACGATCTTTAATCCGGTGGTCCTCATGGCATACCGGTTCAGATGGGTGAACTTCTAATCTGAGCCCTTGATTTACGATCTCACGGCACAGAGTGTGTCGTACCCCTTCGGTCGGGTATTTTTGCTAAAGAGCCCTCGGGGTTTTGTGGAATCAACCCGCCGTCCATCTGTAGGTTAATCCTGAGTCTAGGAAAACTTGCGATCTAGCCCCTGCATTCTTATAAAATTGTGCGCCCAGTCCAGGAATTAAAGAAAATAGGAAAAAGAGATTTAGAGATTGATTTTGAGTATAAAAATAATTGTAAAACTTGTATAATCCATAGAAAATTCATATGTAGTCCAAATTAATCCATTCAAATTCCAATAATTTTGTAATATTATTGTTAATCCTTTTGTATCACTGTTTTCACATGAAAGTCACATTAAAATTTATATCCTATTTAATCTGGTATAAAACACATAGGATCTTTGGAAATTCATAACTTAAAATCTATAACTCCAAAATTAATGATTCCTGTTCCTAGAATCTGATTTTGATGTGTAGAATATTATTATGTATTTTGTTTACATGTTTGGTGTGATGTTAATTTTGCCTATGCACTGCTTGTTTGTATTGCTACGTTTAGCAGTGAGGTCACGAGTCACCTGAAGATCATCCTGGTACCTGGAATCTCAAGGCCCAGGCAAGTTGTGCCCTTGATCACTTCTTTTTACCCACTCATGTTCTAATTAATCATAATGATCTGCATAGGTTAATTTTGATGGGACCCAATAGGTTTCCTTAGTTTGTCTATCTTTATACCTTGTTTACCACTGAACTTTCTGGGTAGTACTTGCTAGTGCTATATGTGGTTTTGGGTATGGAGATACACTATTCATGATTACACTTTTGTTATCAGTTGTTATTTATTGTTCATGATAAGATCATTATGTTAATTGGAACATGGAGAACCACCCGGGAAAACAGTGCTACCACAAGGGAGGAATGGGACCCCTTGGCTGATTAATTAGGAAAGCTAGTGGAAGACTACCTTACCCGAAAGGGGCAAGGGCAGTAGGGGAGTGGTCAGTGTAGGGAGGCCCTCGGGAGGATTTTGCTGTGATGGCGGTCCTGCAAGGGATTCCTGCATTGGAACTTCCTATAAACTGTAGCGGGTTTTCGGAAGCTAGTGGAACTTTGTAAAGGCCTCGTAGTGGATCCCTAGCCATTCACCTCGGTAGTGTCTAAGGGCCTTGCAAACCCTGGCGACATGGGATACACGACTTGTGGGTAAAGATGCGCAACCTCTGCAGAGTGTAAAACTGGTATACTAGCCGTGCTCACGGTCATGAGCAGCTCGGACACTCACATGATTAAATTATGGAACTTAAACTCAATTTGTCATATGCATTGCATCGCAGGTGAAGTTGTTACTTTTGTTCTACTATTTAACTGGGTTGGTATTTACTTATACTTAGTAACTGCTAATAAAATTTTGACCAACTTTAAAAGCAATGCTCAGCTCTAACCATCTTCTTTGGTAAGCCTTACACTTCACGTGAGCTCCCACCTTTGGCGAGTTCATGCACATTATTCCCCACAACTTGTTGAGCGATGAACGTATGTGAGCTCACTCTTGCTGTCTCACACACCCCACAGGTCAAGAACAGGTACCACAGGATGATGCTCATGGAGGATGCTGCGATGTGTTCGTGAGTGGTCTAGGCCGTCGTCTCCCAGTCAACTTTGGGTTGCTGGACCGTTGTCTCCTTATAATGTAATTATTTATTTTGTATAGAACTCCTGTTATATATAAAGATGTGACATTCGATCCTGTGCCATGATTCATCATATGTGTGAGACCTGGTCCCAGCACACCTGGTGATTATGTTCGCGCCCGGGTTTTGGACCCCTAAAACCCGGGTGTGACAGCAGGGGGTTTAACTTAAAGTTGTATGACATGATGCATGCTCGTCCTATTCGTCCTTGCAACTCTTGCCAACATATAGTGGCTATCACGTTCTATGGCGGTGGCAATCCTACTCACTCCGTCATTGAACACTAGTCGGACTTTCCTAAGGTTTGTTTAGTGTACCTGCAGAAAATTACATTATAGTTGTGGGTTAGTGGTTAATATCCTAAACTAAGCCACCTTATAGTCCTTAACTTATGGCTTAACAGAGGATGTCGCTAGCATTATAGTTTTTCAAAACTGTTTTTCAAAGCCAATCAATGTGTTTAGTTGAAAATAGGTTTTCTAAAACAAAAACTTTTGTTTTGAAAATACGTATGTGACCGTATATACTTAATCCAGCTCCGATACCAGCTGTGGCAGAACCTCCCAAGGTATCGGGCCCACATGCACTTGTCCTTGTCCCAAAGACCTCAGACGGCCATGCATGTGCACCAGATAACTTAACAGGATCCGTCCGATTGCCCCAAGGACATCGGATAAACCACTTACAACCAGAACCGCGGGATTAAGTAATACAAATCACACACACCAATATTTTTGCAGCGGAAATCTTATTACCAAATTTTACAAGTTACAAAAATTTTACATTATTTTATCGGAATGATTACAAAAGTATAAGTTTGAAATATATGCTAGCTTAAGAGACCATCCTCAATAAGAAGTATAGAAGGGTTACTTAGACTTATAAGAAGGCCGAGCCCACCGGCACTTAACACCATCATCAGCAGCACAAAGCTATGACCTGAAAACAACAGGGAATAAAACCCTGAGTATGGAATTACTCAGCAAGTCTTACCCGACTAAGGAAAAGACTCTCAAGGGTATGCTGGATAAATAGGAATCAAGGAGAGGCTTTAGCAAGAATCAACTTAGATACTTTTGCAGAAATAGCTTACTAAAGTGAGTCCTTATTTTCAACATTTTAACGCCAGATTAAATATTAATAGACTCTGTTTGCCTCTAGTCTAATTTCATCATCTCATCAATACAACATCATTTTTATTCATGAAGTTCACATCCTGACTTAGGTTGTAGGTCAGTGATCAAGTCTCCACTCTCCGGGGATATAACGGCGATCCGAATCGATTTACTCAGCTGAGGATCTCTAACCACACGACATATGTAGCACTTAATCCTTGCATATGTCAACTCGACCCCAGGGTTCTTAAGACCAGATCAGGTTCACGCAAACCGAGAGCACAGATACACCACCGTCCAGCCTCTTGCCACGGAGGGTACACGCTACTCTCGCCACCGCTCCACGCCCATTTCGTGTTATCTTATTCTGGCCTTAGTCTGCCCGAGGCAAAGCTTACCATGTCCCATTTCCAGGGTATGCGGCTAGCTAAGATAGTCCTTGCGCTAGCAGGCCTACATACGCATCTAATCCTTAATCAACCTGGGTAGAACATCACCTGTTCCTAACCCAAGTCTCGATCTAAGTACTTCCATCCTTAGGATTGTTTCTGTTCCTTAGGATGAAAAGAGCATCATAGGGAGCTTTGCAGTAAGATCCCACCACGCTCTCAATGAAAGTATTCTTGCAGGTAGAAGCCATCTTTCCTCAGGATAACCCCTGAGCTAGGCAGTATTGCAAAAGACAACCTCTATCCACAAGATCTAAGCAGGGCTAAGCATTTTTGTAAATCAAATTTTGATACTTCACCAGAAGTATCTATAAAGGTATGGATATCAAGGAAGGCAATGCATCAAAGGGTTTCAAGCAACTCCTATAAACCTAATGCACATTTCACTAGACTTAAGTGTGCGAAAAGTATTTAAAAACACAAGGAAGGGGTTGCATGCACCGGGGCTTGCCTTTGTTGCAGTGAAGTGGCTCTAAATCCCTCTATCCAATACCCAGTTAGCTGGCTTCATCCACTTGAGGAGCAGGCACTGGAGTAGACTTCTTCAATTACCACCTCGTCTAAGTGTTCTACAAGTTAATTACAAATACATGAATGCTTATGTAATGACATGTAATGCAAACTCTCACAAGGAGAGGTGGAGAACAGAAACACTACAACTAAAGCACATGACAAGAATACACCTATTTCTTAACGCTCGATTAAAGTGACCAATTTGAGTTCACTTAGGTAAACCAGGGAATTAATCCACTTATATCTCATCCAAAAGCTTAAAACTTCTTAAGCAACTTCATCTCTTCCCTAGATAAATTTATCTCCTTTCCAAAGCACTAACCCACACTTGATTAGGGATTAACCACTCTATTTTGGGGCTTACAAGGTTTCTAGAGCAAATGGATTCCAAACAGCCTCAAACCTTTACCACACTCTCCACTGACCAACACAAGGTTACTCAAAAAATTTCATAATTTTTGGCATTGTACTCTTATTTCTAAAATCCAAACAGTCCTTCCAAAAGCACTTTTAATCCACTTAATATTTTTTAATTACTTAAAAATCCTAAAACCAACTTTACCAGAAAGCTCTTGATTTTAGACATCCAACAAAAATTATCCCATGATTTTTGGAATTTTTTTTTCTGTGATTTCTAACACAATTTATAAGCTCTTGATAAAAGAAAAGACAAGGCTGTCAACAGTGTTGGGCCCCAAATTGCTGGCGCGGCCCAACAACCATGCAAAGCTGGCCCAAACTCGGGAGCCCGCGCCCACTTTGGCCATTTTGCACAAAGGACCTTGCGCTCTGGTTAAAATAATCCGAGCTCCCAGCCACTGTTGCTTGTGTCTCTGACATCTTCGCTAAAACCCCTCGGCTACCACTCTTTTACAAGCACTCGGCCCCGATACTGCCCGCTCGGACTCCGGCGACCCAGTGCCAGCTCGGCCATGGTGGCGCAACACCGGCGACGGTGATGGTACCCACGCGAACCTCGAATCACAGTGAACTCGGGTATGGGCTCAATCGATCCATGAGAACTCCACAACCCATCTATCGACAGCGACGGCGGAGCACTGGATCCGACGAACTCAATTCCCCGATCACCGCACGGTAGTGTTCAAACAAACAGGCCAGGGAGCTTTAGAGACCTCTCAAGTCTGTGGTGCGCGCGCGCAATCGCTCGGGAATGGCGCGGTTAATACGGTCCACACCGAGGCTATCCTCGACGCCCGACCGCGACGGCGCGACCGTGTTCTACTCAACGTATGGCGGTAGAGCTTGAACAAACCACTTGATCAGCTTCACTGACCAATATAGATCACGGAACACAAGCCACACGGGTGAGAAACTTTCTGAGCATACCTGGCCACGGTGAAGTGGAAGATCTGCAGGTGTGGTCACCAGACACGTTCAGTGCCTTGATTGATGGAATTGGGTGCGTCCAGGGTATGATTTGGGGAAGGAAGAGCAATACTGCTGACTGAAGCTACTCACTATGGTTGATGATCGAAGCACAGATCACTGAACTGGCTTCTGCTTTCTTGCCCTCTCCCTGTTGCTCTTTATATAGGCAGGGAAAAGATCAAAGGGCTGGATTTTTTTAAACTGGCAGCAAGGATAACTATGAATAGGAACTGTAGCCGTGGCTCATACAAGAGATGTGTATAAATCTGGAGGTTCACAGAGGATAACTATGAATAGGATCCACGCAGGTTCACAGAGTATGGTCATGCAGGGTGAAGTTTATCCATGGCCAAAAGAGAGGGGGTATGGATAGGAGCGCACTGTAGCAGATATTTCTGCTGATGAGAATTCAGAGATGTGTATAAATCTGAATATCTTTGCTCTCCCTCATCTCAACTTTGCCAAGGTCCCTTAATAAACTTTGCTCATGGATACAACCTCTCCAACTTTGCTTAAGACATTTTGGCACAAAGTCACGCATGATACTTTTTACAAGGCCTCAAAGTGGAGCAAACAGGCAATATTCAGAACAGAGTTGTCTGATGACCCATGAACCTGACAGCCTAACTTGAGCATCCTTTTTCTCGATTTTTGGCACAGGATCAAGCCCATACTTCTTAAGAACATTTAATCCCCTTCTAATGGTCTCTAATTTATCTACACAACTCATAGACTTTAACCCACTAGATTGGTCACAAAAAGACTCCAAACCTAGCTCGATATATTGCATTATAGGTTTCAGATTACTGTTTTTGCTCTGAAAATTCAGAGTTCTGCTGGCTCTATTTTGGGGTATGATTTCATGAGATTTCATAGAGTTTTAGGGTTGGGTCTCTCAATTGATCTTATACCCATACAGTAGCTCTACCATTTTAATGTACTAATTTAGGACAGCATTCTCATGAGTGAAGAGATATACAGCTCCAAATTAAGCATCCTATACTGAAATTCAGGTTTTAGAGACTGGACCCAAAGCAGTTGGAACCAGCCAGACAGTCCAACTTTGAGCCACTTTTACTCTTTTTTTGTGTAGCGCCAAACCAACAACACTTAAGAGAATTTGTTCTCCTATATATGGCCTTTCAGTTTGTTACAGAATTGAATTTCAGACTCTGTTCTGAATATTGCCTGTTTGCTCCACTTTGAGGCCTTGTAAAAAGTATCATGCGTGACTTTGTGCCAAAATGTCTTAAGCAAAGTTGGAGAGGTTGTATCCATGAGCAAAGTTTATTAAGGGACCTTGGTATGGGAAATAGTTGAGATGAGGGAGAGCAAAGATATTCAGATTTATACACATCTCTGAATTCTCATCAGCAGAAATATCTGCTACAGTGCGCTCCTATCCATACCCCCTCTCTTTTGGCCATGGATAAACTTCACCCTGCATGACCATACTCTGTGAACCTGCGTGGATCCTATTCATAGTTATCCTCTGTGAACCTCCAGATTTATACACATCTCTTGTATGAGCCACGGCTACAGTTCCTATTCATAGTTATCCTTGCTGCCAGTTTAAAAAAAATCCAGCCCTTTGATCTTTTCCCTGCCTATATAAAGAGCAACAGGGAGAGGGCAAGAAAGCAGAAGCCAGTTCAGTGATCCGTGCTTCGATCATCAACCATAGTGAGTAGCTTCAGTCAGCAGTATTGCTCTTCCTTCCCCAAATCATACCCTGGACGCACCCAATTCCATCAATCAAGGCACTGAACGTGTCTGGTGACCACACCTGCAGATCTTCCACTTCACCGTGGCTAGGTATGCTCAGAAAGTTTCTCACCCATGTGGCTTGTGTTCCATGATCTATATTGGTCAGTGAAGCTGATCAAGTGGTTTGTTCAAGCTCTACCACCATACGTTGAGTAGAACACGGTCGCGCCGTCGCGGTCGGGCGTCGAGGATAGCCTTGGTGTGGACCGTATTAACCGCGCCATTCCCGAGCGATTGCGCGCGCGCACCACAGACTTGAGAGGTCTCTAAAGCTCCCTGGCCCGTTTGTTTGAACACTACCGTGCGGTGATCGGGGAATTGAGTTCGTCGGATCCAGTGCTCCGCCGTCGCTGTCGATAGATGGGTTGTGGAGTTCTCATGGATCGATTGAGCCCATACCCGAGTTCACTGTGATTCGAGGTTCGCGTGGGTACCATCGCCGTCGCCGGTGTTGCGCCACCATGGCCGAGCTGGCACTGGGTCGCCGGAGTCCGAGCGGGCAGTATCGGGGCCGAGTGCTTGTAAAAGAGTGGTAGCCGAGGGGTTTTAGCGAAGATGTCAGAGACACAAGCAACAGTGGCTGGGAGCTCGGATTATTTTAACCAGAGCGCAAGGTCCTTTGTGCAAAATGGCCAAAGCGGGCGCGGGCTCCCGAGTTTGGGCCAGCTTTGCATGGTTGTTGGGCCGCGCCAGCAATTTGGGGCCCAACACTGTTGACAGCCTTGTCTTTTCTTTTATCAAGAGCTTATAAATTGTGTTAGAAATCACAGAAAAAAAATTCCAAAAATCATGGGACAATTTTTGTTGGATGTCTAAAATCAAGAGCTTTCTGGTAAAGTTGGTTTTAGGATTTTTAAGTAATTAAAAAATATTAAGTGGATTAAAAGTGCTTTTGGAAGGACTGTTTGGATTTTAGAAATAAGAGTACAATGCCAAAAATTATGAAATTTTTTGAGTAACCTTGTGTTGGTAAGTGGAGAGTGTGGTAAAGGTTTGAGGCTGTTTGGAATCTATTTGCTCTAGAAACCTTGTAAGCCCCAAAATAGAGTGGTTAATCCCTAATCAAGTGTGGGTTAGTGCTTTGGAAAGGAGATAAATTTATCTAGGGAAGAGATGAAGTTGCTTAAGAAGTTTTAAGCTTTTGGATGAGATATAAGTGGATTAATTCCCTGGTTTACCTAAGTGAACTCAAATTGGTCACTTTAATCGAGCGTTAAGAAATAGGTGTATTCTTGTCATGTGCTTTAGTTGTAGTGTTTCTGTTCTCCACCTCTCCTTGTGAGAGTTTGCATTACATGTCATTACATAAGCATTCATGTATTTGTAATTAACTTGTAGAACACCTAGACGAGGTGGTAATTGAAGAAGTCTACTCCAGTGCCTGCTCCTCAAGTGGATGAAGCCAGCTAACTGGGTATTGGATAGAGGGATTTAGAGCCACTTCATTGCAACAAAGGCAAGCCCCGGTGCATGCAACCCCTTCCTTGTGTTTTTAAATACTTTTCGCACACTTAAGTCTAGTGAAATGTGCATTAGGTTTATAGGAGTTGCTTGAAACCCTTTGATGCATTGCCTTCCTTGATATCCATACCTTTATAGATACTTCTGGTGAAGTATCAAAATTTGATTTACAAAAATGCTTAGCCCTGCTTAGATCTTGTGGATAGAGGTTGTCTTTTGCAATACTGCCTAGCTCAGGGGTTATCCTGAGGAAAGATGGCTTCTACCTGCAAGAATACTTTCATTGAGAGCGTGGTGGGATCTTACTGCAAAGCTCCCTATGATGCTCTTTTCATCCTAAGGAACAGAAACAATCCTAAGGATGGAAGTACTTAAATCGAGACTTGGGTTAGGAACAGGTGATGTTCTACCCAGGTTGATTAAGGATTAGATGCGTATGTAGGCCTGCTAGCGCAAGGACTATCTTAGCTAGCCGCATACCCTGGAAATGGGACATGGTAAGCTTTGCCTCGGGCAGACTAAGGCCAGAATAAGATAACACGAAATGGGCGTGGAGCGGTGGCGGGAGTAGCGTGTACCCTCCGTGGCAAGAGGCTGGACGGTGGTGTATCTGTGCTCTCGGTTTGCGTGAACCTGATCTGGTCTTAAGAACCCTGGGGTCGAGTTGACATATGCAAGGATTAAGTGCTACATATGTCGTGTGGTTAGAGATCCTCAGCTGAGTAAATCGATTCGGATCGCCGTTATATCCCCGGAGAGTGGAGACTTGATCACTGACCTACAACCTAAGTCAGGATGTGAACTTCATGAATAAAAATGATGTTGTATTGATGAGATGATGAAATTAGACTAGAGGCAAACAGAGTCTATTAATATTTAATCTGGTGTTAAAATGTTGAAAATAAGGACTCACTTTAGTAAGCTATTTCTGCAAAAGTATCTAAGTTGATTCTTGCTAAAGCCTCTCCTTGATTCCTATTTATCCAGCATACCCTTGAGAGTCTTTTCCTTAGTCGGGTAAGACTTGCTGAGTAATTCCATACTCGGGGTTTTATTCCCTGTTGTTTTTCAGGTCATAGCTTTGTGCTGCTGATGATGGTGTTAAGTGCCGGTGGGCTCGGCCTTCTTATAAGTCTAAGTAACCCTTCTATACTTCTTATTGAGGATGGTCTCTTAAGCTAGCATATATTTCAAACTTATACTTTTGTAATCATTCCGATAAAATAATGTAAAATTTTTGTAACTTGTAAAATTTGGTAATAAGATTTCCGCTGCAAAAATATTGGTGTGTGTGATTTGTATTACTTAATCCCGCGGTTCTGGTTGTAAGTGGTTTATCCGATGTCCTTGGGGCAATCGGACGGATCCTGTTAAGTTATCTGGTGCACATGCATTGCCGTCTGAGGTCTTTGGGACAAGGACAAGTGCATGTGGGCCCGATACCTTGGGAGGTTCTGCCACACATCGCGTGAGGGAGAGAGGGATAGAGAGCGGGAGCCCCTTCGTCCGCTCCTTTTCCCCCGCGCGAACCCCCCTCATGGTGGCTCTGGACCTCCCTTTTATAGATGCAAGGAGAGGGTCCAGACGTACAACGGGGGGGGGGGGGTTAGCTATGCGCTAACGTGTCCAGTAGAGGAGTGCCTAAGCCCTCTGTACATGCCAACGTGGCTGTCAGGGGAGAGCTTGGGCCCTGTACACGTGATGGCGTGGCCGTCGGAGGAGCGCCTGAGTCCTGTAGGAGCACAGCTGGCAGTGCGGCAAGGATCCTGCTGACGTCTCCTTGCTGCCGTAAGGGGCTGAGAGCCAGCGGCGTCATGGTGCACGCGGGGCACCATCATTACCCCGTCGCCGGGGTAAGCCAGATGGGACGCCGGTCTTGTTCCTTGTAGCCTGAGCAGGCTAGGAATAGGGTAATGATGTATCCCCTGTTGGCGCAGTCGGTTCGAGCCCAAGTTCGGGCGAGGCGGAGACTTCTCTTAAGGCCAAGGTTGGGGTCGGGCGAGGACGCGATTCCTCTCGAGACAGAGGTTGAGGTCGAGTCCGGGGGTCGGGCGAGGCGGAGACCTCCTCCCGAGGCCGGAGCCTAAGGTCGGGCGAGGCAGAGACCTCCTCCCGAGGCCGGAGCCTGAGGTCGGGCGAGGCAGAGCTTCCTGTTGCGCCCGAGGCCGAACTCGGTGGTTGATCGTGACTTGTTGTCAGTCGTCGCCTGGGTGGTTGACACAGCAGTCGGAGCGAAGCGAGCAGCGCTGTTTTCCTGTCACATCAGAAAGTAAAGAGGAGGGGCGAAGTGACTACGGTCACTTTGGCCTGGCCGACTGAGGCGCGTGTGTCAGGATACAGCGTCAGGCGTCCCCTGCATTGAATGCGCCTACGAAGCGGTCGGTTGGTGAAGCGGTCTGGCCAAGGTTGCTTCACAACGAAGCCTGCTCGAGCCGGGCTTCGGGAGAGCCGAGGGGGCGCCCGCTGCCTGAGGAGGCCCTCGGGCGAGGCGTGAACTCGTCTGGGACTACTGCTCCAGCCCGAGGCTGGGCTCGGGTGAGGTCGCGTCCCTTGGGTAGACAAAGCCTTGACTTGAACCGCACCCGTCAGTTGGTCTGATGGTGTTTACCAGCCATGATTAGGAGCGTTGGGGTACCCCTAATTATGGTACCCAACAAATCTTGTATCCACCGAACATACTATCGGAAGCCCAAAACACTCACATAAAAATTTACTTGTCGGGTGGAGGTTCAAAACACCGACAATTCATTTTTTAAATATAGATTGATGTTATAAGAGACTCTTGAAGTTGTAGTCTGAGACACACATTCACTCTAAAATATTATTTTAGTATTCGTTCTACTTCAAAACGTATAACTATTTTGCTAAACCATTTATTGTTGTTTTTGGATGTCACCGTCCCTCGAAAGCACAAGAGGCCACCGGGAAGTTCCGTGCGCCGCAACTATGAGTTACCGAGTGGAACTGGCTCGATGAGGAGCAGGAGCTCCTGGATCAAATGTAGGACCATATGGAGGCTATTGTTAAGAGGCCCGGCCGGCTATGATTATCAGATACCTCCTAGCAGAGCCAGATGGAGGAGGTCGCCTGAAAGGCCTAGAAAAAGTATTGGCTGCCTACAACACTGCCACTTAAAGGCTTTGGAGGCTGAAGAGGTTTGGGATATGGGTGCATATCGAGCTAGCTCGGCTCGTTACAGGGACTAGGTTTTTTAAAACCAAACCTCGGTAAATAAATTGTCGTATTCATTTGTATTGATCACCACTCGATTTGTTTCCCTCCTTTCCTCTCTCTCTAAAGTTTCCTTATATATATTGATTTGAGTTTGCTCTCAAGGTTATCCGCATTGATTGAGCAACTCATAGCAAGGAGAACTATCTTCCGCACTCCGAATTATTTCTAACACTAACCCCGGGCATAGTGCATGTTTAAAGTTTGTAAATTTCATGTTTCGCTTATTCATCCCCCTTCTAGGCGACTTTCAATTACAAAGCAATTCATCATCCATTCCACAAACATGTAACATTTCATTGCATAACACTAACATCATATGCTGCTAGAAACAAAGTTCACAAAACCATAACCAATAATCAAATATTAAATATGCAATGTAGGTATGTAGCCATGCAATAATGCAAATATTTAAGCACATGACACATCCACACATGTCCATATCACAGATCATAACTACGAGAAAACAAGAATATGAGAGATGAGATGACACCAATGACTAGATAAACTTATGTTGTGGCTTGGCTCGTTTGGCTCGCGAACTAGCTCACGAGCTAACCCGAGCTGGCTCATTAGAGAACCGAGCTAGAATGCTAGCTTGGCTCGCTACAAAATTAAAACGAGCTGAGCTACTAACGAGCCGAGTCGAGCGAGTTATCGAGCCACAAGTATTTCGTCCAGCCTAGTTTGGGACATGCTGCAACACCGAAGGCAGAAAGCGGTGGCCTGACTTGAGGCCACCATGAAGAGGAAGGTGGCTGTCGGAGAGGAAATTCTTCGGCCGGGTGGCGGAATGCACCCGCCCTAAATTCTAAGGTGAGGAGGGGCCTTAGCGGTTTGCCTGCTACGTGGATTCACAGAAGAACACAGGAGGACACAAGGGTTTAGAGTGGTTCAGGCCGCCGGAGCGTAAAACCCTACTCCACTGTGTGTTGTATTGAGTGTTTGAGCACTTGTGCTTGAGCCTAGAGAACTTGTGTGTGAGTCTGAGGGTGTTGTGAACCTAAGTGAGTCTGCCTTGTAACGTTGTGTGTCTTCCCTTTTATAGCTCAAGGGAGGCACATACAAGGATGCTGAGCCCCGACATGTGGGCCCATGATCAGAATGGAAGAAATACATGGAGTAACTAATGCAGGTGACGCCTGGGCAATCTCTTGGCGCTATGATATCCGCAGCCCGCGTAGTGTTGATATGCAACGGTAGCTTCCTTGGTAACGTACAAGTGATGATGAGCGCAGTGCACGCGGCAGAATGGGCGTGTCGCCTACCAATAGAATGGACAGGCATGCCGCCTGCCAGCGGAATGGACAGTTCTCATTAAATGCTGAGGCGACACACTGCTTGCTAGTGGAATGAACAGGTCGTCGCCTGACAGCAGAATGGACAAGTCTCAATAAATGCGGAGGTGGCACACCACCTGTTAGTGGAATGGACAGGCGGCGCGCCTTATCCGCAATAAATGCAGGGGCCGCGTACCCCAGATGCCTTACGTCAGGCACCGCTCGTTGGCTTACGTCACGCGCAGTAGGCCACGTGGCAGCATCGGGTCTCCGCCTGGGCGGGGAGCAGAAGCGTATGCGGACAGGTCTGTACCAGACTAGGTCTGGACACGTGTCGGTACCGGACCCCCGCCTGGGTCCTGTTCAAGGCCTAGGTATGTTCTGTCCTGGGACCTTGAGACCCCCCTGTGGGCGGTCCGGACTCCATAAGGGGGGTCCGGATCCCATTCTAGGGGTCCGGCTTGCACACGTGGAGGTCCGGGACCAATCTTGGGGGTCCGGACTGTATATTTGGGGGTCCGGGACCAAAATTGGGGGTCCAGACTGTATATCTGGGTGTCCGGCGCTCTCTCGTGGGGTCCGGACACACTGTTGATGCTTTGGAGTATTCCACCTTCTCTGGACATGTGGCGGCTTCGGACCCACCCATGTGGTGGGGTCGGGCGCTGCTATAGACCCAGAATAACCGCCTGAGATTGGGGTGAGTCGTGGCTTGGTCCCACACACAACACTTCTACCACGCGACTAAGGGATAGCCGCGTGGGTTCTTTGTCTTTGTATAGTAGCAAGGGGTACCCTAGTTTCAGGGTACCGATAGTGGCCTTTGTGGAGGCCCGACCTCTAAAGGGTCATGAACCCTAAATTTAGAGAATGAGATCGTTCTCTACCCACTCTAGTAGTGTCCTCTAAACGGTTCTCTAAATTTAGAGGACTCTGCTGAATCCTCTATATATAGAGTTTCTCTAAACGGTCATCTATCCATTTGAATACTTTAAACAACTGGTTTAGCAAAACTAAAATATGTACAATACATTTGCGAGTATAACAAATACGTATGTACAAAAAAAATAAAAAAATGTCTCTAATATAGATATTTGCGTTTAGAGGACGTGATTTAGAGGACGTTGTTGGAGAGGAAGGAGATATAGATGATGAAATCTTTTAGAGGAGATTGTAAAGGACGGATATAGAGGGCGTTGCTGGAGACAGTAAGGCATAGGAAGCCTAGGAGGCAGGGTTTATAAAACCGATCGGTTTTGGCCGTAAAGCGTTCGGTTTACCAAAACCGTTGGGCCTCGGTTAACTACCATTTTTCTTAAATCGTTCTATATTTAATATTTTAGGAAAATATAAAAAAGGGAAAATATGATAAAAAACTACATCTTGTCATGAGTAATCTGATATACAAGATATTTAAATTTATTCTAGTTGAGACCATAAAAATAAAAATCGTTTAGACCTGCTACCAAACCCGTTAGACCATTAGGGTATTTAGATAAAAATAAAAAATATTCTCCCCTTCCCCTAACTTTCCCCATTCTTCTTGCTCCTAGCCTCCAGCACCTGCCGCCTCCGTCTATGAAACCGCCGCCGCCGCTGCTAAAACCGTCCAAGGGACGAAGTTTACCTCCGTGTTGCACCAGATCTTGGCCGGAGGGAGCGGCTAACCGTCGGTTTACCGCTCGCTCCCGGCTCCAGCCGCCCACTTTGATTGCACCGGTGGTTTACCACTTGTTCCCGGCGGTTCATCACTAATAGCCATTGATAAGCCGCGTTTTGGTACTGAGAAACCGGATTTAATGCCCACAGTAGTTTCTAGTTTTCGTATTTAGTGCTATATGTGAAGATAATTTATGTATGTTAGATGCTATATGTGAAGATGATTTATTGTTAGATGCTAGTTATACATTAGTATTGTTAATGTGTAGATACTAGTTATATATGTTAGTATTATGAATATTTAGTTATATATGCTAGTATTGTTAATATCTAGTTATATATGTTAGTATTATTTGCTACTAATGTGTTGTAGACTTGCATTATTTTTGCCATATCTGTAGGAGACATGTTGGATGAAGATAGATATAGAGATAGAGAAAGAGAAAATAATAGAGTCTTGTTCCATAGAGAGAAGGATGGCACAAGTTTTAGGTGCAAGTATTGTAGAGAAACAAAGAGCGAAGGGGGTGGTACCTGATTGAAGAAGCATCTCGTGCATAGAGGGAAGAATGTCAAGAAATGTCCCTTTGTTCCTCTAGACACAAAGGCATACTTCCAACTTGACATAGATAAGATAAAGGAAAAGAAAAGGTCTAGGTTCAGTTCGCAGCTTAGGGCAGATGAGGTAGCACGAACCCATTTTGGTGAATCAAATGACGATGAGTATGAGAATGAAATTTAGGTGGCTCTGCATCAGTAACGTGTGGAGCACAAATTTAGTCACATGGCTGGTGCAAGGTATGACATAGGTGGTGGATCTGGATCCTCCAGCCAGAGTGTATCTTCATTGCCACTTGATAGGATGGTGGAAAGGAGTAGGGAACAAGTACCTGAGCGTGTTAGAGGCTATAATCTTGCTCAAACCTTTGGACCAAGGCAACAGATGATAGATACTGGTATGGAAAAGTAAGGGAAGGAGCTCGAAAGAGATTCTTGGAAGGGCTTGGACAAAGGCTTGTCATGCCATGGGCATACGGAGTTGAAAGGTCGACAACCCATATTTTAAGGCTGCAATTATGGAGTCCCAAAAACAAGGTAACAAATAACACAATATATTTTTTGTATTTGATCTATGTTGTTGATATAATTTTGTTACCTTAAATGCAGGTGTGAGGTCACATTATCGACTAGTCGAGAGATTGATGGCAAGTATCTTGATGAAAACGTTAAGGAGTTTTAAAAAGAGATTGAAAAATGGAAGAATTAGTGGAATGCATTTGGTGTGACTCTAATGTGTGTTTCATGGACTGGTCCTACACAAAAGAGCATCATTAACTTTTGGTATATTGCAATGGGGCGATGTATTTTTTTGAAGACATTTGATGCAACTAGAGTGGTCAAGGACCATAAATTCATAATGTAGGTATGGTAAGGTTGAACACAAATGTATGTACTCGTAATTGCTTCGCCCTTTTTTACTGGCCACCCATATGTATGTTGATGTAGCAGTAGATCAAGGAGGACTCAAAGATTATTGAACCAGAGAATGTTGTCAAAATTGTAACAGATAATGGTTCCAACTTTAAGAAGGCTTGTAAGATGTTGAGCAGAGAAGCCAGAGAGTACAATCATATAGTATGACAGCCATGTTTAGCACATACCATTAATCTAATGTTGAAGAACATTGGAAAGTGGCCACATCATGAAGCGATGATTAAAAGCGCCCAAAGGATCTGTAGTTGGATGTACAACATGAAGAGGAAGAAGGGGATGAAGACAGTGATGATAGCACAACTGACCCTAGTGCAGGTGATGATGGCATCCATGGTGATGCTAGATTATATGGTGCAGAAGAGAGTGTTGCAGGAGGGAGTGGTGCAGAAGATTAGAGGTTCACTGGAGGAAGTCGGTTCACCCATGCCACACAATATTCTTACCATGATGCACCTCATTTATAACAGGAGACAATAAGCGATCAATGTCGTTCGGTTTCATTTCCTATCTAAGATGAATCCATAGCTCAAGTAGCTCTAGTTCTTCTAACTATCTGCCTAGACAAGACGTAATCTATAATCCTTATGCATGGCAATGACAACCGGGTCAGTGACCACTAGGCGAAGTACCTCCATCGATCATGTATGGGTATGGACCCCCTCCACCACCATATTCGAATTTGTCACATATGTATCCACCAGGACTAAAGTATGGGTATGGACAAGTTCTCGCTGCACCGGTATGTTATTTTTGCTTTGTCGATAAGTATTCATTTGTCGTTCTTGTTTTTCTCGCTAATGTATCTCATATCCTTTGTATCGAACTATCACTATCACAGTGACGGATTGGAACCATATAACGATCCTTCCAACATGCCTGGGTACTATCACTAAGAGTCGAGCTGAATATGTGAGTATTGTGAAACAAGTCGACCTATGTGTCATTGGAGAGCTGTAAAAGAACTTGTATTGGAGTATTGTGAAGTTCGTTGGTTGTTTGTTACATGAGAACTGGAGTTCGTTGTTGCATATGTATGTTGTATGTCATTTTGTCGAACACATGTTGTGTGGACCAATTATTATTTATTATGCAACGTGAATTGAGCAAATTACAAATGAACCCTATCAAAAAATTTCATTTTTCTGTAAAATACAAAAAACCGGTTCGTGTGACTGGTTTACCAGAAGCTTTTGGCAGTTTACTGCCGGTTTTTATAGGGACAATTGTTTTAAATTTGCTTTGGTTTGAACTGGCCAAATCAGTCGGTTTTTGGCGGTTTAGCGATGGTAAACCATTTCCGCTGGGTAGTGGTTTTTCCCGTTAAAACGGTTTGGTTAACCTTGCTAGGAGGTTGAGTGAGAAGCTATTAGGGTCAAATAAGAATAAGACCTAAAGCTCAGATGACAATTTTTAGAGACTGTTGCCATTGGTCTCCTAACTCAAGAGCAGGCCCTCTAGTAGGGCAAAATTCATATTTCAAAGAGGCCCACCAGGTTGTGAGAGACGAAGTGTGCCATTGATGAGAACATGATGAAGCAGGAACTGTTCCTCCTCTCTAACTCCTACGACCCCGTAATGCATGGAAAGAGTTAATGGGGAAAAGGGAGGGCCTCAAGAGAAGATTTTGAGCATGCCTCTTAAAGGAAGAGAGCTTGAAGGCTCTAACTAAGAGGATCACAAACCGAGAGGTTGTGTTCGGTCCTCCCAAGATTTAGGGGGCCTCACAAGAGAAAGTCAAGAAGCTAGAGGAAGTCATCACCTAGCTCTAGATGTAACAAAAGAGGAGTGCACCCTAGCACGGGAAGCCCTCAAACAGGTGACTAATGCCTTGAGCTTGTAGATCTTAGGATCGTCAATAGAGCATGGGGGCACATGCCTTGGGTTCAACAAGATTACCATCAAGTTGGTGAAGCTCCAAGGCAAGGTTAATGCCCAATTGTTATGAGAGGATCAGGAGCTAGGTCTTTAGGTGGTCGTTCTACGTCCTGGTGACCCTCAAGAGCTAGACCCAAGAGTTCTCCTTAAGCCCATTTGCTAGGGGCTAAATGACACACTTCATGATTGAAGCACCCCAATCCTTTGGGACTCAAATGTGATACAATTACTAGTCCCAGGAGGCTAGTAACCACATTCCTTACTTCAAATAGTACAGAGTTCGAATAAATGTTATTACAATACCAGAGTACAAGCTCGAGAGAGCCAGAAATACAAAGCGCAATAGAAGATAAACTAGCCCAAGCCATAGGCAGAACTGGGTGCAGACACAGCCCCCCTCAATCAAGCATAGCAGAAAAGAAGTCTTCAGCTGCTGAAAAATATAAATAAATCTGGGTGAATACACTAGGTATTCCGCAAGCCCACCCCGCTCCCATAAAGAGAAGGGGACCTATATCATACATGCTTTATATGGTGGAGTTGAAGTCACTCTTCTTTTTCTCAGAGAAAGGTAGTACTTTTTAGGGTTTTCCCCGAAGAAATAGAATTAACACATTGCTCAGCCACCACTGAGCTTCCCGCTCCCGTGGCATCACTTTCTTTTCCAAAGACACACACATTTCCTTGTTCATAGGGGTTGTAAAACACTAATTGTCATACCACACCAGACTCGTCCATTCCAGTGGACACGGACTATTCGAATAGGTTTGAACTCTGCGCAGAGGGGTACTCTTTACCCACTAGTCCGGCTCTATGATCTCATGGCTAATGAGATCTGAATCCGAATCTCTTTCCTTCCTCGCACGTCCTAACCTTAACGGTTATACCGGAAGGAGTCAGGCCACCGCCATGTCCAAACCGGACAAAACATTCCCCCTCCTTATCCTCCCGGTGCTCCCCAGCCTTCATAACCCTGGGGTTTGGATTGTACAAGTTCAGATTGAGTGACTGCCCATACAGTCTCGAGTGGTTGTACTTATCATGAGTACATGTAGTGAAGAATGACAAACCAGTCCTTATATGAGGGGACAATCCTTCTGCTCACGCCTAAACCAGCTGAGCCACCACCTTAGGCCCTCCCCTAAACCAGGGAGTCCCTGATCATCCCACTCACCAGGTGATGAGGGTGAATACCCTTCATCGCACACTTTTTGAAAACACCGTTTGGTCAAAACCACTGCCCCTTTTTCCCATCCCATATTTTGTGCTCAAAAGATGTTTGTTAATGCGGGCTATCTCTCAGCTCACAATGCAATTATTCCATCCCTTAATCCCGGCTTAGGTAGTGGTAGAGAGAATAGCTAAATTATGCATCAAGGGAAGGATGGACTTGCCTTCGTCGAAGCTTTCCTGGCACAAAAGATTTATCTTAGAGGGGTCAGGTTCCTGCCCTTCTTCTGGAGCTACAAATTATGGAGGATCGAATCCCTCTTCCGCTAACAAATACATCAATCATGGTGACTTGGTGGGATGTGCCAATTATTATACATTATTATTGTTGTGCCCTATAATTTATTTAAACTATTTTTGGTGCATAAAATATCAGCATATAAATATATATATATGAAAATGGGAAAAAGAAATGGGAAAAGGAAAAAGAAAAGGAATTCCAAGCTAACTAGGCCGGGGGGGGGGGGGGATTTTGGCCCGGTCGGGCGCGGGCGCGCGGCGTCGCGGCCAATTAGGCCCAGGCGGCCCACGAGGAGCGAGGATGGCGCGGTGGACGCCGTGGGCATGGGCCCACACGCCAGAGAGGGAAAGGGGAGACGGCATCAGGGGGGAAGGAGGAGGGCGGTCCGCGGCGGGGGAGAACCGGTCACCGGTGAACCTGATGGCGATTCCTCGTCGGTGGTCTGGTTCCGCGTGGACGGAATGGTGGCAAAGCACGAGCGGGGGTAGGGGATCACGGAGGTGGAGCCAGTTTGGCCAGAGGGTGCCTGGGGTGGCCGGTCCATGGCGCGGTGGCGGGCGCTCGCGGCGGTGAAGACGCCGGCGAGGCTATTGGGCACAATAAGCGACGAGGAGGTGTGTGCTAGGCTTGCGACAGAGAGGCGGAGCTTAGGAGCTAAAGCAATTTGGTCATGAGCCACTAGAGAGAGGAGGGCGGAGCTCACCGGTGAGGGGAGGGATGACGGCACCGAGTTCGATTGGGCCCGAGGGAGGAAGGTGGAGTGGCTGAGGCCTGGTGCGGTGGAACAAGGGGCCCAGGGCGGTCCTTTTATAGGTGGCCGGGGAGGGGGAAGGGAGGAGGGGTGGCGAGCACCGGCAAGCTCGCCATGACGGTGGTGATGGCGCAAAATGGCGACGGGACGGCTCGGGCAGGCGGGGGTGAAGGGATGGCTCGGGCACAGTGAGCGGGGGCGCATGGTGCCAACCGAGCTGGTGAGCGCGTTAATGGCAAGGAGATGGGGCGGACGGTGAACGCGCCGGTAGCCAGGTCACGGGCGAGGGGGGAGAAGGGGCTGACAGGCGGGGCCGGTCTGCCAGAGAGGGAGCGGTCGCGAGGGAGGGAGCGCGGGCTGACGGGTGGGGTCAGGGTGTCAGCGAGGGAGGGGGGTAGCGTGGTCGCGTGGGAGATGCGTCGTGTGGGCCGCGAGGGAGGGGAGGAGCGTGAGTGCGCTGGGAGGAGAGGTGGGCTGGATCCGGCCCAGCCAAGGGGGGGAAGAGAGAGATTTCCTTTTTTTCTTTTTCTTTTTGTATTTCTTTTTCCCTTTTCTTTAATCTCTTTTTTATTTTGAATAAAAAAATTTATCTATGATTCTTGGGTGTCAAAAATATTCTATGTGAGGTGCTACTAACAACCATGGTGTATGCATATGATGAATGGGGAGTCTTATGAGGTGGGGGGCTTAAGAGATAATTAAAAAAAATAAGGGGGGGGGGGTTTAGGAGTTTTAGGGTTTCTAACCTTGGGGTAAAAACTGGGATGTTACAAACCTACCCCACTTAAAGGAATCTCGCCCTCGAGATTTAGACTGGGTTTGAGAAAAGGTAAGGGTATTCCCTCCTCAAAGAGTCCTCACTCTCCCAGGTAGCTTCCTCTTCTCCTTCTCTGCTCCACTGAACTTTACAGAGTCTCACTTCTGAGTTGCGGGTCTTCTGGACTGCTGAGTCAAGAATCTTTATTGGCTTCTCTCAGTACTGAAGGTCTTTCTAAATCTGGATTGCCTCTTCTTCGATGTGACTTTCTAGTACTTGCAGGCATTTGCGGAGCTGGGACACTTGAAACACATTGTGAATATCGGACATGGATTCTGGTAATTCAAGACGGTACGCTGCGGGTCCCACTCTGCCAATGATGGGATAGGGGCTGACGAATCGCGGTGCTAGCTTTGCTTTTACTTGGAACCTTCTGACACCACGCATCGGGGAGACCTTGAGGTAGACGAAGTCTCCTTCCTCAAATCTGAGTTCTCTCCGCCTGTTGTCCGCATAACTTTTCTGCCGACTCTGAGCTTCAAGTAATCTTTTGTGGATCAGGGCAACTTTCTCTTCAGCCTCTTTAACAAAAGCAGGCCCTTCCAGTGTCTTTTTCCCTATGTTGGACCATATGAGAGGGGTCTGGCATTTTCGTCCATACAATGCTTCGAACAGTGACATCTTGATACTGGCCTGATGGCTGTTGTTATACGAGAACTCTGCATAAGGCAAACTGGACTCCCAGTTTCTATCGAACGTTAACACACAGACTCTTAATAAATCTTTGAGGACCTTGTTGACCCTTTCTGTCTGACCATCTGTCTGGGGGTGATAGGCGGTGCTGATGTCTAGCTTGGTGCCCATAGCTTTCTGAAGGCTTATCCAAAATTTGGAGGTGAACTGGGTTCCCCTGTCTGACACTATCTTCCTTGGGATGCCATGGAGTCTGACTATCTCTTTAAGATAAATCCGAGCAAGGGTGGCTCCTCCAAAGGTAGTTTTCACTGGGATGAAGTGGGCTACCTTGGTAAGACGGTCTATTATTACCCAGATAGAGTCATTCCCTTTTTGCATCCGGGGTAGTCCAGTTACAAAATCCATGCCTATTTCCTCCCACTTCCATTCGGGCACTGGAAGGGGTTGCAATAGGCCTGCAGGCTTTTGGTGCTCGGCTTTCGTTCGTTGGCAAGTGTCACACCGGGCCACATACTGTGCTATCTTTTTCTTCATCCCTCTCCACTAGTATCTGGTTTTGAGGTCTAGGTACATCTTGGTGGTTCCTGGGTGGATGGAGTAGGCTGAGTTGTGAGCTTCATCGAGCAGGACTTCTCGTGCCTCCCCTTTTGGTACACACAGACGGTTCTTGAACCAAAGGACTCCTTGTTCATCTGTCCTGAGGTCCGGAAGCTGTTCTTTGCGAGCCTTCTCCATAAAACTTGCTGTCTCTGTGTCCAGGCGTTGAGCCTTGCATACGAGGTCTTCTAGCATTGGCTTGACTTCTAGGCTGCCGTTGTTTTCCAGACATGCATTCAGCTGAGCTGATTCCTTCTTCCAATCTTTTAAAAAGTTGGTCCCCTTTATCCCAAAAGGTTTTCTGCTGAGGGCGTCTGCTACCATGTTAGCCTTTCCGGGGTGATAATGGATCTCGAGGTCACAATCTTTGATCAGTTCCAGCCATCTTCTCTGATAGAGGTTGAGATCTGGCTGAGTGAAGATATACTTCAGACTCTTGTGATCGGTGAAGATGTGACATTTGTTCCCAATTAGGTAGCGCCTCCATATTTTCAGGGCATGCACTATGGCTGCAAATTCCAAATCGTGGGTGGGATAATTCTGCTCATGCGGCTTGAGTAGGCGCAATGCATAAGCAATGACTTTCTCATTTTGCATCAGAACACACCCTAAGCCTTGTCTTGAGGCATCACAGAAGATGACGAAATCCTGGTGTATATCCGGTAGTGTCAAAACGGGCACGGTTGTGAGCTTCTCCTTTAAGATCTGGAAACTTCCCTCACACTTTGGGGTCCATACAAACTTATTATCTTTCTTGAGGAGCTCGGTCATAGGTCTTGCTATGCTGGAGAATCCCTTGATAAAGCGGCGGTAATATCCTGCCATTCCCGGAAAGCTTCGAACTTCACTAACGTTGGATGGCTGCTTCCATTTTGATACTGCCTCTACCTTGGACGGGTCTACTTCTATTCCTTCTGCAGTCAAGATATGCCCAAGGAAGGCTATCTTATCTAACCAGAATTCACATTTGCTGAGCTTAGCATAGAGTTGGTGTGCCCTTAGTCTTTCGAGGACGATCTGGAGGTGACGCTTATGGTCTTCGCGGTTCTTGGAGTAGATAAGGATGTCGTCAATGAAGACTACAACAAACTTATCCAGCTCTTCCATAAATACCTTATTCATGAGGTTCATGAAAAAGCGGGTGCGTTCGTTAGTCCGAAAGGCATCACTGTGAATTCATAATGTCCGTATCGGGTGACAAATGCAGTCTTCTGAATATCTGCTTCCTTGATTCTCAGTTGGTGATAACCAGACCTCAGGTCTATCTTGGAGACGTATTTGGCCCCTTGAAGCTGGTCGAAGAGGTCGTCGATTCGAGGGAGTGGATACTTGTTTTTGATTGTAACTTCATTTAAAGATCGGTAATCAATACACATCCTCATACTTCCATCCTTCTTAGTGACGAAAAGGACTGGTGCTCCCCAAGGGGATGAGCTGGGCCGGATGTACCCTTTTTGTTGAAGATCTGTGATTTGGAGCTTTAATTCTGCTAACTCGTTAGGAGCCATGCGTTATGGTCTCTTTGCGATGGGCGCCGTGCCTGGGGTCAGATCTATGTAGAACTCCACTTCTCTTTCTGGTGGCATTCCTGGCAACTCTTCTGAGAATACATCCATGGATTCTTCTACCACTGATATGCTTTCTATTGCTAGATTAAACACCATTGGATTATTGGTGGGTGGCTGAGCCTGACAAGAGACTGACTTTCCTTGGTGGTCTGAGAGAAGGACTGTCTTGTTTGCGCAACTTATGATGCCTCTGTGCTTGGTTAACCAATCCATTCCTAAGATCACATCAATCCCTTGGGATGGCAAGATGGTTAAGTCTGCCAAGAACACTACCCCACTCAAAAGAATTCTGACTTGGGAGCATTTGAGCTGGCATAGAAGGTCTGACCCTGGGGTTTGGATGACCAAGGGAATCTCTAGAGGGGTAGAGGGGATGCCATGCTTTTCCACAAAATTAGTGGCTATAAAAGAATGGGATGCTCCTGAATCAAAAAGTACAGTAGCGGGAGTAAATTCAACGAGGAACTCACCGAGCACTACTCCCGGAGATTGTTGAGCCTCTTGAGCATCGACGTGGTTTACTCGTGCCCTACCTTGATATTAGGTCTTGTTCTGCTGGCTGATGGAGGAGGGCGCCTTGGGGGCAGGTGCTGAGGTATTCTTGGGGCCATTCACCGAGTTGGAGTAAGCAGGTCCTGATGCCTTCAACTGGGGGCAGTTGTTCTTGAACTGACTGGGGTCTCCGCAGTGCCAACAGGCATTTGCTGGCGGTTGGTTGCTCGCAACTGAGGGGGCATGAAAGGAGCTCTTACTCTGCTGACTGAAACGTGACAGAGTGGGTCCAGCTGGTCTAATGAAGCTTGGTCCCTTGGGTGGAAACCCAAAGGATCGAGTTCTCTGGTGCCGGTCTTGATGCTGAGCTCGGAGGACTTGGAATTTTCTCTTTAGGTGACCTTTTTCTTCTTCCCTTGCCCTTTCCACTTGTATGGCTTTGTTTGAGAGGTGCGAAAAGCTAAGGAAATCTTGGCTGGCTAGGATGGTCTTGAGTTCTGGTCTGAGCCCCTTCAAAAAGCGGGCCGTCTCTTGACTTCTGTGCTGACGTCATCCGGCGCGTAGCGGGCCAATTCTGTGAATTTGTGCACGTACTCACTGACAGATCTTCCATCTTGAGTTAGTTCCCGGAATTCATCTTCCTTGAGCTGGACGATCCCTTGGGGCACATGGTGATCTCGGAAAGCAGTTTCAAACTCTGTCCAGGTAGCATCTCTGATGGCAGCGTTGAAGGTATCCCACCAAGCTAGGGCCATCCCGGAAAGTTAATGAGCAACCAATTGAACACGTAGATTCTCCGGGCATCCGATGGCTTCTAACTTCCTTTTAATCGTGCGCAGCCAGTCATCAGCATCGAGGAGATTGCTAGATCCAGCGAATGTGGGAGGCTTGAGCCTCAGAAAATCTCCCATCCTGTCTTGTGGTCTTCCACCATTCGGGCGTTGATTCTTTAGATTTCTAGTGAGGACCTCAATGAGTCGGGTTTGGTTGGCTAGAACTTGGGCTAAGTCTAAGGGTAGCTCCGGAGGAGCGGGGAGGTGGGTCTCACTCCCTTCTCCACCGGCTTCTCCTTCAGCTCTTAGGGGAAATCCTGCTCCAATCCCGGAGGCGGTAGGCGTGGTTTTATCCGAAGCCATCTGCCAGGGGGGAGAGTTACTATTATGCATATGCCAAAAAAATTTCAACCAAGTTATTTTATTCATTACACCAGTTCATTACAAACATGTAGCTAATACAAGTCGCACTACATGCGAGCGCTTTCGGAGGTACTTCCGAACTCCTTTTCTAAAGTGTCCCCAAATTCCTTGAGAAGGTCATCAAGGCTAGCTAGGGACATATCCTCGACGTCGGACAAATTCTCTATCCTAGAGGGAGGTGGTGCTGGAGGGGCTTTCTTCTTCTGCTCAGTCTGGCATCCTTGGCTCTTGGTCTTCTTTTGGATTTTCTTTGTGGGGGCGAGCTTCTTTAGCTTCTTATCATAATCCATCTTCAGGGTTCGGTAGGCTTCACGAGTGTTGGCCTCCTCGCCTTCTGCTATATCGAGACACTCTTGGAGGGACACCTTCTCCTTTTTAAGTTCCTTGACCTGCTGCTCTAAGCTTTCCACCCGGGAGTTTAGGTGGGTGCAGTGGGAGGAAAGGTCATCGTAGTGGTTATCGAGAGTGTGGAGATATCCGGCCATGTAGACGATGGTGGGGTCATCCTCGGTAGGGTCTCTCCCTAACAGGGCCTAAAGTCTTTTCCTCCAGGATGGGGTATTTTTGTTGCTAGGTGGGAAGTAACGAAGGGGGGTTTCAAAGACCTCTCTGTTGTAGTTTTGGCATAGTTGTCGAAGGGCTTTTCGGGCAACAGTTTGGCAAGTGTCTGGGAAGCGGTGTCCGATGAAGGTGACTTGGAAGGGAGGGTGGTTTGGGTAACTTCGGCTTTCTCCCAGGTAGACTGCCATAGAGCACTTCTCAACTCCGTTTTCGCGGTATTCTTTCCAGACATACTCCGGCTTCTTGTGGATCCCCATGCGTAGCGCGCAACTTCGTAAGAGATGAGGGAATCCTTCCTCCTCTGAGCAGTAGGATGTCCTAATGACCCAAGAACCTTACATCTGGTAGAATAAAAGAAGGGCCCGTTAATATCGGGGAAAGGAGAGAAGGTTTTTCTTAGGGGTAAGAGGTGTTTTCTTGTTAAGGCAATTTTTAAGGTTAGGGCTGTAATCTACGGCCAGTCATATGGCTCTGATACCACTTAAAGCGCTCCAATCCTTTGGGACTCAAATGTGATACAATTACTAGTCCCAGGAGGCTAGTAACCACATTCCTTACTTCAAATAGTACATAGTTCGAATAAATGTTATTACAATACCAGAGTACAAGCTCGAGAGAGCTAGAAATACAAAGCACAGTAGAAGATAAACTAGCCCAAGCCACAGGCAGAACTGGGTGCAGACACAGCCCCCCTCAATCAAGCATAGCAGAAAAGAAGTCTTTAGCTGCTGAAAAACATAAATAAATCTGGGTGAATACACTAGGTATTCCGCAAGCCCACCCCGCTCCCGTAAAGAGAAGGGGACCTATATCATACATGCTTTATATGGTGGAGTTGAAGTCACTCTTCTTTTTCTCAGAGAAAGGCAGTACTTTTTAGGGTTTTCCCCGAAGAAATAGAATTAACACATTGCTCAACCACCATTGAGCTTCTCGCTCCCGTGGCATCACTTTCTTTTCCAAAGACACACTCACACATTTCCCTGTTCACGAGGGTTGTAAAACACTAATTGTCATACCACACCAGACTCGTCCATTCCAGTGGACACAGACTATTCGAATAGGTTTGAACTCTGCGCAGAGGGGTACACTTTACCCACTAGTCCGGCTCTGCGATCTCATGGCCAATGAGATCCGAAACCAAATCTCTTTCCTTCCTCGCACGTCCTAACCTTAACGGTTATACCGGAAGGAGTCAGGCCTCCGCCATGTCCAAACCGGACAAAACATTCCTCCTCCTTATCCTTCCGGTGCTGCCTAGCCTTCATAACCCTGGGGTTTGGACCGTACGAGTTCAGATTGAGTGACTGCCCATACAGTATCGAGTGGTTGTACTTATCATGAGTATAGGTAGTGAAGGATGACAAACCGGTCCTTATATGAGGGGACAATCCTTCTGCTCACGCCTAAACCAGCTGAGCCATCACCTTAGGCCCTCCCCTAAACCAGGGAGTCCCTGATCATCCCACTCACCAGGTGATGAGGGTGAATACCCTTCATCACACACTTTTTGAAAACACCGTTTGGTCAAAACCACTGCCCCTTTTTCCCATCCCATATTTTGTGCTCAAAAGATGTTTGTTAATGCGGGCTATCTCTCAGCTCACAATGCAATTATTCCATCCCTTAATCCCATCTTAGGTACTGGTAGAGAGAATAGGTAAATTATGCATCAAGGGAAGGATGGACTTGCCTTCGTCGAAGCTTTCCTGGCACAAAAGATTTATCTCAGAGGGGTCGGGTTCCTGTCCTTCTTCCGGAGCTACAAATTCCGGAGGATTGGATCCCTCTTCCGCTAACAAACACAGATAAGGAACAATACATCAATCATGGTGACTTGGTGGGGTGTGCCAATTATTATACATTATTATTGTTGTGCCCTATAATTTGTTTAAACTATTTTTGGTGCATAGAATATCAGCATATAAATATATATATATGAAAATGGGAAAAAGAAATGGGAAAAGGAAAAAGAAAAGGAATTCCAAGCTAACTGGGTCGGGGGGGATTTTGGCTCGGTCGGGCGCGGGCGCGCGGCGTCGCGGCCAATTGGGCCCAGGCGGCCCACGAGGAGCGGGGACGGTGCGGCGGACGCCGTGGGCGCGGGCCCACGTGCCAGAGAGGGAAAGGGGAGATGGCGTTAGGGGGGGAGGAGGAGGGCAGTCCGCGGCGGGGTAGAACCGGTCGCCGGTGAACCCGACGGTGGTTCCTCGCCGGTGGTCCGGTTCTGCATGGACGGAATGGTGGCAAAGCACGAGCGGGGGTAGGGGATCACGGAGGTGGAGCCAATTTGGCCAGATGGTGCTTGGCGTGGCCGGTCCATGGCGCGGTGGCGGGCGGTCGCGGCGGTGAAGTCGCCAGCAAGGCTACTTGGCACAATAAGCGACAAGGAGGTGTGTGCTAGGCTTGTGACAGAGAGGCGGAGCTTAGGAGCTAAAGCAATTTGGTCATGAGCCACTAGAGAGAGGAGGGCGGAGCTCACCGGAGAGGGGAGGGACGACGACGTCGAGTTCGATTGGGCCCGAGGGAGGGAGGTGGAGTGGCTGAGGCCTTGTGCGGTGGAACAAGGGGCCCGGGGTGGTCCTTTTATAGGTGGCCAGAGAGGGGGAAGGGAGGAGGGGGTGGCGAGCACCGACGAGCTCACCATGACGGTGGTGATGGCACAAAATGGCGACGGGACGGCTCGGGCAGGCGGGGGTGAAGGGACGGCTCGGGCACAGTGAGCGGGGGCACATGGTGCCAACCGAGCTGGTGAGCGTGTTAATGGCGAGGAGATGGGGCGGACGGTGGTCAGTGGCGAACGCGTCGGTAGCCAGGTCACAGGCGAGGGGGGAGAAGGGGCTGCCAGGCGGGGCCGGTCTGCCAGAGAGGGAGTGGTCGCAAGGGAGGGAGCGCGGGCTGACGGGTGGTGTCGGGGTGTCAGCGGGGGAGGGGGGGTAGCGTGGGCGCGTGGGAGATGGGCCATGTGGGCCACGAGGGAGGGGAGGAGCGCGAGCGCGTGGGGAGGAGAGATGGGCTGGATCTGGCCCAGCCGAGGGGGGAAGAGAGAGATTTCCTTTTTTCTTTTTCTATTTCTATTTCTTTTTCCCTTTTTCTTTAATCTCCTTCTTCTTTTGAATAAAAAAAATTATCTATGATTCTTGGGTGATAAAAATATTCTATGTGAGGTGCTACTAATAACCATGGTGTATGCATATGATGAATGAGGAGTCTTATGAGGTGGGGGCCTTAAGAGATAATTAAAAAAATAAGGGGGGTTTAGGAGTTTTAGGGTTTCTAACCTTGGGGTAAAAACTAGGATGTTACAATGATAGGGAAAAGTCAAAGGGAGGCTACAAATAAAGATGGTAGCCAGCTGCTAGATTTGAGAAGCACCGAACTCTAACATGATAGTGACGATGAAGCATGGGTGGGTGGGTGGCTATAATAATTAGTCCATGCCCCCGTCTTCTATACAACTTGTAATATATGCCCTGATGATAGGTTTTGTGCTAGTAAAATATTTTTATATATTCATGTTGTCTTCTTCTTGATTCTCTTTACTTTGCATCACCAACACTTTAGCATCACAAAGAGCAAACTTATATGTCCCATGGCACCTAGTTTCCATGGGCCTTGGGCTATGAGTCTTAGGTAGGTTTGAGATTCTTAGCATCGCAAGTTCTAGCGAAGTAGTTCCCCTATGTGCTCACAAGTAGCTATGGCCTTAGGGAGCAAGGATAATATGTCAATTTGGGGTTTTAGTCCCTTAGCACCACAAGGGCCCTAAAGAGATCTCTACCTTGGCCCCTGAGCTGAGGTAGCTCTAGAGTAATGGGGTGATACCTACAGTCGTAGACAAGCCCTTTGTACCACAAGGGTTGAAAGGGAAATCTATTATATGCCATTTCTATCTTTGTTTTGGTGATTAATGCTCAACACAACCCCGAGTACTAACTAGTTTGTTACGTGTGTGCTTGCAGGTTCATAAGTGCTAGATTGTGGAATCCAACTCAACTTATAGCTCAAATAGAGGCAAAATAGGGCAAATCTTGGATGAGGTGGGCTATGACTACTTCATAGGTTTGGATAAGTTCTAACTACCCTTAGGAATATTTTTTAACACCTTAGATGATTTGGAATGAGAGATTATGGAAAAAGGTGCATTTGGAGCCAAGTTTGAGCCTAGAACAAAATTCTGAGTTGGAGACAAGAAAAATGTGAGAATCTATGACTTAGACCAGTTGGACATACTCTAAATAAGTTCTTCTAAGTTATAGGAAGGTTCTTAGAGTCATCCAAATTATTTGGAAGAAGATATGCAAAAAGTTGTCAAGTTCCAGCTATTCTGGGCGCACGGGACCCTTCTTCTAGAGGCGTCTCCAGGTGGCTTTGGTGGCCTAGCACACCAGACCAATCCAGTGGTGCACTAGACCACTTAACCAGCGAGCACACAGAAGTGTAGTTCTAGCCTGGCGCACCAGTGGCACGCTAGACCAGTTTTCTAGACAACTCTACAAAAGAAGCCCGAAACACCTTAGCATGCCAGACCGGTCCGGTGTGCACCAGACCCGTTAGGCATATAGTAAATTTCAACTTTCAACGATCGGCTTCAATGGCTAGCTGATGTGACACGGTCTACTGGTACACCGGACAGGTTCGGTGAGTCCCGGAAGGCAGTGCTAGAGAAGATCTCGTTGATTGAGGTTACCGTTGGCCAGATCGATCCGATGCCCCCGAGCAAAGAGCAGATTTTGTAAATTTCTAGCAATGGCTATTTAGAGGTTTGGGAACTATAAATACCCCCAACAAGCCTAATCGACACAAGAATCACCTCTAGAGATGAGCAACATTCTCATACACTTGTGCAACACATCCATGCCATCCCAAGAGATCCAAGCACTCCATCTGAACTGAGATAGTGATTTTAGAGAGAGTGTGCTTGTGCGATCTGATTTCTTGGTGGTGGTGGTGTTGTGTTTTTTGCTCTTGATTGTTGGTGATTGAAAGGGAAATGGTCTAAACATTTCCTATAATAAATTTTGGTGTTTGACGACCATCACAAACTTTATGGACTAACTAGTTTGCCTAGTTGTACATTTCTCGGGCAAAGGCAGCCGACTCCGGAAGGTTCACGTCTCGCCCGAGGCCCAGTCTTCGCCAAGAAGCAACCTTGGCCAGATCGCTACACCGACCGACCAAATCGCAGGAGCATTTAATGCAAGGATGGCCTGACACCTTATCCTGTCACGCGCCCTTCAGTCGACAGAGCCGAAAGTGACCGCAGTCACTTTGCCGCTCCACTGACCGGCCTGATAAGAAGACAGCGCCGCCTGCGTCGCTCCGACTGCTGTGCCACTCGACAGAGTGAGGCTGACAGCAGCCAAGTCCGGCCTCGGGTGCCATAGGAAACTCCGCCTCGCCCGACCCCAGGGCTCGGACTCGGGCTCGGCCCCAGAAGACGACGAACTCTGCTTCGCCCGACCCCAGGGCTCGGACTCGGGCTCGGCCCCGGAAGACGACGAACTCCGCTTCGCCCGACACCAGGGCTCGGACTCGGGCTCGGTCCCGGAAGGCGACGAAGTCCGCCTCGCCCGACCCAGGGCTCGGACTCGGGCTCGGCCCGGAAGACGACGAACTCCGCCTCGCCCGACCCAGGGCTCGGACTCGGGCTCGGCCCCGGTAGACGACGTACTCCGCCTCACCCGACCCAGGGCTCGGACATGACCTTGACCTCGGAAGACCGACTCGACCCCGACCTCGGAGGAGCCTCCGCCTCGCCCGACCCAGGGCTCGGACCGACCACGTCACAGGGGGGCCATCATTACCCTATCCCTAGCTAGCTCAGGCTACGGGTAACAAGACCGGCGTCCCATCTGGCTGGCCCCGAAAAACTGATAATGATGGCGCCCAGCGTGCTCCATGACGACGGCGACTCTCAAACCCTTACGGAAGCAAGGAGACGTCAGCAAGGACTAGACAGCCCCAACAGCTGTCCTTCCGCAAGGCTCCAACACTCCTCCGACGGCCACGACATCATATGGACAGGGTGCCAAAACCTCTCTGGCTGCCACGAAGGCATGTACTTAGGGCACTAGCTCCTCTCTGCTCGACACGATAGCGCATTGCTACACCCCCCATTGTACACCTGGACCCTCTCCTTACGCCTATAAAAGGAAGGTCCAGGGCCCTCTTACGAGAAGGTTGGCCGCGCGGGAGGACGGGGCGACGCGTAGAGTCCCTCGCTCTCCCCCCACGCGGATGCTTGTAACCCCCTACTGCAAGCGCACCTGACCCGGGCGCAGGACAAACACGGAGGCCGCGGGCTTTCCCCTCTCTTCTACCCCCCTTCGTGCTCCGTCTCGCGCCGACCCATCTGGGCTGGGACACGCGGCGATGACTCACTCGTCGGTCCAGGGACCCCCCCGGGGTCGAAACGCCGACAGTTGGCACGCCAGGTAGGGGCCTGCTGCGTGTTGACGAACAGCTCCCCGTCAAGCTCCAGATGAGTAGTCTCCAGCAACCTTTCCAACCTAGGACGGTGCTCCGTTTCGGGAGTCTTGAGTTCATGTCCCTCGACGGTAGCTACGACATGATACTCCTTCCTCTGCCGCGCGACGACGACAATGGCGGCCGACAACCCACCCGTCGACGGCGGAATCGACGACGTCTTCCCCACGAGGCGGAATAATGGCGTCCGAGTTTGTCCCATCACCTCCCCCGCCGGAGGAGGAGGAGGCGGGGCAAACGTGGCCAAGCAGGAGGCGGCACCTCATCGGCTGTCGAGCGAGTCGACGGCGCCGGCGCCCCGACAGGGGACACGTCGGGCGTTGACCTCGCGTCTGAGACGAAGACGAGCGCCGTTTCCCTGCAACACGCCAACCCCAAGCGGACGGACGACGCCAGCACGCTCGCGAAGGACCTGCTGGGCGTCACCCTCGTACCTGAGACGATGGTGCAGTCCGCCCCGACGTGACAACGTCACCACCTGTCGACCAAGAGGTACCGACCGACTCCCGTCTCATGCCTCTTGGATTCAGCCTCGACCCACCAAGCGACCCCGCTTTGGTGGAAGCCTTCATAGAGGCATGCACCAGCCCTCCGGGGTATCATATGCGGTCACCCTGGGACCGGCTGACGGTCGTCTCGACCTACGGACCCTCGGGTTCCGAGGAAGATGACGAGCCCGACTTTGGTTGGGATTTCTCCGGGCTCGGTAACCCCAGCGCCATGCGGGACTTTATGACCGCATGCGACTACTGCCTTTCCGATTGTTCCGACGGTAGCCACAGCTTCGGCGACGGAGATAGCGGCCCAAGTCGTGAATGTTTCCACGTCGATCTAGGGGGTCCCGACGAAGGCAACCATCTTGGTATACCGAAAAATGGTGATCCCTCTAGGCCTGCGCCTCGCGTTGACATCCTTCGGGAGCTAGCTGTGGTCCCAGTCCTTGCGGGGAGTTAGGACGCATAGCTCGAGCAAATCCGCGAGATGCAGGCCAGGCTCGACGAGGGGGCAGGAACACTTGAGCCGCTCCGCCGGAACATCGGGCAGGAATGGGTAGGCCAAGCTCCGGCCGGAGAAGCGCGTCATCTACCCCAGGGCGTCCAGCTCCGCATCACCGACAACATCAGGACAAGGCCGCCACCGGCTTCAAGTGGGGTCGGCCAGAACCTGGCTGCAGCAGCGGTACTTCTCCGCGCAATGCCAGAACCATCAACCACCGAAGGGCGATAGATCCGGGGAGAGCTCAAGAATCTCCTGGAGGATGTCGCGGTCCGACGGGCCGAGAGCTCTGCCTCCCGAAGGCAGGGATACCCCTCGGAGCACCGCGCCGCGACTTCCCGATTTGTGTGGGAAGCCTTGGTCCACACCGGGCGCACGCGCAACACAGCGCCTGCAGCCCCGGGATGCCTCAGCAACGAGCACCACCACCGCAACCATCGAGCCTGCTTCGACGAGAGGGTGTGCCAAGGCTACCACCCCAGGCGTGGGGGACGCTACGATAGCGGGGAGGATCGGAGCCCCTCGCCCGAACCGCCCGGCCCGCAGGCTTTCAGCCGAGCCATACGACGGGCGCCATTCCCGACCTGGTTCCGAACCCTGACTACCATCACAAAGTACTAGGGGGAGACAAGACCGGAACTGTGGCTCACGGACTACCAGCTGGCCTGCCAACTGTGTGGAACGGACGATGACAACCTCGTCATCCGCAACCTCCCCCTGTTCCTCTCCGACTCCACACGGGCCTGGCTGGAGCATCTGCCTTTGGGGAAGATCTCCAACTGGGACGACCTGGTCCAAGCCTTCGCCGGTAATTTCCAGGGCACGTATGTGCGCCCTGGGAACTCCTGGGACCTCTGAGGCTGCCGCCAGCAGCCAGGAGAGTCTCTCCGGGACTACATCTGGCGATTCTCGAAGCAGCGCACCGAGCTGCCCAACGTCACCGACTCGGGTGTCATCGGCGCGTTCCTCGCCGGCACCACCTGCCGCGACCTGGTGAGCAAGCTGGGTCGCAAGACCCCCACCAGGGCGAGCGAGCTGATGGACATCGCCACCAAGTTCGCCTCTGGCCAGGAGGCGGTTGAGGCCATCTTCTGGAAGGACAAGCAGCCCCAGGGCCGCCAGCCGGAAGATGTTCCCGAGGCGTCCGCTCAGCGTGGCACCAAGAAGAAAGGCAAGAAGAAGTCGCAAGCGAAACGCGACACGGCCGACGCAGACCTTGTCACCGCCGCTGAGTACAAGAACCCTCGGAAACCTCCTGGAGGCGCAAATCTATTCGACAAGATGCTCAAGGACCGTGCCCCTATCATCAGGGACCCGTCAAGCACACCCTTGAGGAATGCGCCATGCTTCGGCGTCACTTTCACAGGGCCGGGCCACCTGCGGAGGGTGGCAGGGCCCCCCACGACAACAAGAAGGAGGATCACCAGGCAGAGGAGTTCCCCGAGGTCCGCGACTGCTTCATGATCTACGGTGGGCCAGTGGCGAACGCATCGACTCGGCACCGCAAGCAAGAGCGTCGGGAGGTCCGCTCGGTAAAGGTGGCGGCGCCGGTCTACCTAGACTGGTCCGACAAGCCCATCACCTTCGACCAGGGCGATCACCCCGACCGTGTGCCGAGCCCGGGGAAATACCCGCTCGTTGTCAACCCCGTCATCGGCAACGTAAGGCTCACCAAGGTCCTGATGGACAGAGGCAGCAGCCTCAACATCATCTACGCCGAGACCCTCGAGCTCCTGTGGATCGATCTGTCCTCGGTCCGGGCCGGTGCGGCGCCTTTTCACGGGATCATCCCCGGGAAACGCGTCCAACCCCTCGAACGGCTCGATCTGCCCGTCTGCTTCGGGACCCCCTCCAACTTCAGAAGGGAAACCCTCACGTTCGAGGTGGTCGGGTTCCGAGGAACCTACCACGCGGTACTAGGGAGGCCATGCTACGCCAAGTTCATGGCCGTCCCCAACTACACCTACCTCAAGCTCAAGATGCCGGGCCCCAACGGGGTCATCACCGTCGGCCCCATGTACCGACACGCGTATGAATGCGACGTAGAGTGCGTGGAGTACGCTGAGGCCCTCGCCGAATCCGAGGCCCTCATCGCCGACCTGGAGAGCCTCTCCAAGGAGGCACCAGACGTGAAGCGCCATGCCGGCAACTTTGAGCCAGCGGGGACGGTTAAGTCCGTCCCACTCGACCCCAGCAACGACGCCTCCAAGCCCATCAAGGACTTGAAAGGCGTACAGAGGGTCATGGGATGCCTTGCGGCCCTGAGCCATTTCATCTCGCGCCTCAGCGAAAGAGGCCTACCTCTGTACCGCCTCTTAAGAAAGACCGAGTGCTTCACTTGGACCTCTGAGGCCGAGGAAGCCCTCGGGAACCTGAAGGCACTCCTTACGAACGCGCCCATCTTGGTGCCCCCCGTCGCCGGAGAAGACCTCTTGATCTACGTCGCCGCTACCACTCAGGTGGTCAGCGCCGCGATTGTGGTTGAGAGACAAGAAGAAGGGCATGCATTGCCCGTCCAAAGGCCAGTTTACTTCATCAGTGAGGTACTATCCGAGACCAAGATCCGCTACCCGCAAATTCAGAAGCTGCTGTACGCGGTGATCCTGACGCGGCGGAAGTTGCGACACTACTTCGAGTCTCATCCGGTGACTGTGGTATCATCCTTCCCCCTGGGGGAGATCATCTAGTGCCGAGAGGCCTCGGGTAGGATTGCAAAGTGGGCGGTGGAAATTATGGGCGAGACGATCTCGTTCGCCCCTCGGAAGGCCATCAAGTCCCATGTCTTGGCGGACTTTGTGGTTGAATGGGTCGACACCCAGCGGCTCCGATCCAGCCGGAACTCTGGACCATGTTTTTCGATGGGTCGCTGATGAAAACAGGGGCAGGCACGGGCCTGCTCTTCATCTCGCCCCTCGGGAAACACCTACGCTACGTGCTGCGCCTCCATTTCCCGGCGTCCAACAACGTGGCTGAGTACGAAGCTCTGATCAACGGGTTGCGCATTGCCATTGAGCTAGGGGTCCGACGCCTTGACGCTCGCGGCGACTCGTAGCTCGTCATTGACCAAGTTATGAAGAACTCCCACTGCCGCGACCCTAAGATGGAAGCCTACTGCGATGAGGTTCGGCGCTTGGAGGACAAGTTCTACGGGCTCAAGCTCAACCACATCGCCCGACGACACAACGAGACTTCGGACGAGCTGGCTAAGATAGCCTCGAGGCGGACAATGGTCCCCCCGGACGTCTTCTCCCGAGACCTACATCAACCCTCAGTCAAGACCGACGACACGCCCGAGCTCGAGAAGGCCTCGGCCCAGCCCGAGGCATCCTCGGCACAGCCCGAGGCGCCCTCGGCTCGGCCCGAGGCACCCTCGGCCCCCGAGGGTGAGACACTGCGCGTCGAGGAAGAGCGGAGTGGGGTCCAGCCTAATCGAAACCGGCAGACCCCGTACCTGCAATATCTCCACCAAGGAGAGCTGCCCCTCGACCGAGCCGAGGCTCGGCGACTGGCGTGGCGCTCCAAGTCGTTCGTCTTACTGGGTGACGGAAAGGAGCTCTACCACCGCAGCCCATCTGGCATCCTCTAGTGGTGCATATCCATCGCTGAAGGCTAGGAGCTCTTACGAGAAATACACTTGGGGGCTTGCGGTCATCACGCAGCGCCCCGAGCCCTTGTCGGAAACGCCTTCCGACAAGGTTTCTACTGGCCGACCGCGGTGGCCGACGCCACTAGAATCGTCCGCGCCTGCCAAGGATGTCAGTTCTACGCGAGGCAGACCCACCTGCCCGCTCAGGCTCTGCATACAATACCCATCACCTGGCCGTTTGCTGTGTGGGGACTGGACCTCGTCGGTCCCTTGCAGAAGGCACCCGGGGGCTACACGCACCTGCTGGTCGCCATCGACATATTCTCCAAGTGGATCGAGGTCCGACCCCTAAACAACATCAGGTCCGAACAGGTGGTGGCGTTCTTCACCAACATCATCCATCGCTTTGGGGTCCCGAACTCCATCATCACCGACAACGGCACCCAGTTCACCGGCCAAAAGTTCCTGGACTTCTGTGAGGATCACCATATCCAGGTGGACTGGGCTGCCATGGCTCACCCCATGATGAATGGGCAAGTGGAACGTGCCAACGGCATGATTCTGCAAGGACTCAAGCCGAGGATCTACAGCGACCTCCACAAGTTCGGAAGGCGGTGGATAAAGGAACTCCCCTCGGTGGTCTAGAGTCTCAGGACAACACTGAGCCGAGCCATGGGCTTCACACTGTTCTTTCTAGTCTATGGGGTCGAGGCCGTCTTGCCCACAGACTTAGAATACGGTTCCCCAAGGGCGAGGGCGTACGACGACCAAAGAAACCAGACCGACCGAGAAGACTCACTGGACCAGCTCGAAGAGGCTCAGGACGTGGCCTTACTACACTCAGCGCGGTACCAGCAGTCCCTGCGACGCTACCACGCCCGAGGGGTTCGGTCCCGAGACCTCCAAGCAGGCGACCTGGTGCTTCGGCTGCGACAAGACGCCCGAGGGCGGCACAAGCTCACGCCTCCCTGGGAAGGGCCGTTCGTCATCGCCAAGGTTTTAAAGCCCGTGACATACAAGCTGGCCAATAGCTAAGGCGAGGTCTACAGCAACGCTTGGAACATCAGACAGCTACGTCGCTTCTACCCTTAAGATGCTTTCAAGTCGTTCGCACACCTCATTCACGTTCAAAGTCTAACCATCAAGGAAGGGTCGGCCTTGCCTCGGCAAAAAGCCCGACCCTCCCTCGAGGGCTAGAAGGGGGGAACCCCCTCTGCGTCAAAATTTTCCTCGAAAAAAGACTTCCATCAAAAAGCTTTCGCGTCCCCCGGCTATGTCAGTAACAGGACCCTAAGAAACGAACAAGGGTGCATGTAAGTGGCAAGGTCGACCGAGCCGAGGGACTCCTACGCCTCTGGGATACGGATACCTCGCTCGTCGCCTACCACGAAAAATGACTCTTACTTGGGCAAGCTACCCAGCTACTGATGAACGGGTCCGGATAAAATGGAGGGAAAAGAAACACAATCTTATATTACGATAATAAAGTGTTCGGGCCTCGGCGGCCGCAAAAGACACGTATGAATTCAAAGAAAACTGCTCCGGCAGAATCAGGCGTCGCCCGGAGAAGGAGCCGCGCCCTCGGCTTTGTCTCCACCCTCGGCAAGATCCGCCCCGGCCTCGGATGACGACACAAGCGGGAGGATCTCTGCCTCGAAGGTGGTTGCCAGCACCGCGCTTGGGCCCGCGGCGGCCGCGTCAAGCCTCTGGACTTCGGCTAGGGCGGCTTCATCTTCGTCGGGGAGGCAATACCCCTCGCTGACCCGCTCCAGATCCACATCATAGTGGGAAGCGAGCACGGCGAAGGCCCGCCTGACGCCGTGATGCAACGCCTCGCGAAGTCTGCCACGCGCATGGTCACCCAAGGCTTGCAGACGACTTTGAGGGGAACTTCCCGAGGGGACGTCGTCGAAGCCGAAGACCCGGCAGAAAGCCAAGATGGCCTCGGACATGGCCGCGCGGTCGGTTTCCCTCTGCTCGGCCGCCTGAGCAAGTGCCCTGGTGGACTTACCGAGGGCAGATTCGAGCTCTGCGAACAGCCAAAGCGGAAGACCTCAAACACGAGTTGAAGAACCAAGCTGAAACAAAATCTTCAAACAGCCGAAACATACCTTCGGCTCGGGCACACTGCTCCGAGGATGCAGCTTGGGCCACGGCGAGGTCCGCTGCAAGGGCTCCAGCCCGAGCAGACGCCTCGGCTAACTGGACTCCAAGAGCCTCAGCCTGGCTTTCGGCTTCGTCGGCCCGACCCCGAGAATGGTCCCGCTCGCCGGTGACCTGGTCAAGCTCCGACTGCCGCCGCTGCGCCTCCACGCGTGTCGCCGCCGCCTCCGCTCCCAGATCGGCATAGAGCAACCGAAGGTCCGCCACCTCGGCGCTCTGTTGGGAGAGGTGCGCGGTAGCACTGGCAAGCGTGGTCCTCATGGACCGCAGCGAACCCCAGACATCAACCTCGCGGCGGATGAACGACGACTTGGCGGCGCTCAGATCTGTCAGATCCTGAGGGAAGGAAGCGGGGCATCACAAAGAGCGCCTTAATCACGAGAAAGGTATGCATGAAGTCATTACCTGGAGGATCTTGGGAACGTCCCTGCAAAGGACCTCCAAGGTCGACCGAAGCGATCCCACTGTTGCCTCGGCACACTCACAAAGCCCGTCCCAAGACTGCTCCTCCCGTTCATCGTCGAGAACGAAGAAGGGATCCGAGGCCCCACGGGTCCGGAACCGAAGCAACTGGCACCGCCACTCGGAACTGTGCCGCGCGGGGACAAGACTGCCGCTCAGCGGGGCGGGTCGCGGTTCTGCGCCCCCCTCTTCTGAGGCGTCAAGTAGCGACGCCTCGGCCATCTCAGCGTCGGTGGAGATGGGTGGCTCCACGGCCAGAACGGCAGCGGCCTCGGCAGGAGCCGGTGACAGCGCCGACAACACGTCTAGTGGGCTCGAGGCCGCAGCCGCGCCAGCAGTCTCCCTCGGCACGACGTCCGCCTCGGCAGAAGAGTCAGCCTCGGGAGCTCGCCCCACGACAACTTGTGCCGCATGGGCCCCCCGCTTTGGGCCATCTTGCGAGAAGGCCAGCTGGCCGGTGAGGCCCGGTGCGGCACTGGCTGCAGAAGCCGGTGCCGTTTTGAGGGCCTTCCGGGGAGCCAGACCGGTCGAACCATGCCTGCGTTTGCTGGGAGGAAAAAGAAGGGCAGGATCAGGACACACGAAGGAGGAGCCAGGACAAAGATATCCTAAGATACTTACCCACTCCGGGCCACGATCAATCGTGCCTGTGGGGAGGTCGCTCGAGCCTCGATCTCCGAAGGTACCACCGAGGTTAGCCCCGCTGCCGGCTTCATCCATGCCTCAGGCGCCCGAGGCACCAGAGGGACGGACTGCCCAGGCACAGCCACGGTGACCCGAGGGTCACCCTCCTGCACAGTCGGCACAGGCAACGGTTCTTCGGAAACAGGCGGCTCGGCCTGAGACCCTGGGGTCACCTCAACTACCTCGGCCAAGGGGTCAAGTACCCCCTCGGCCTGCCCCCGTTCTTCGGACCGGGACCCTGACGTCCCGGCCCCGGATACCGATGGCGCCAGCCCGCTCGGGGGCTGGCTCGACGACCCCTGGCCCAGCCTCAGATCCGGGCTGAGGCCGAGACGGGCCGCCATGTCGTCGTCTTCATCATCGTCTTCATCATCGTCGTCATCATCAGGCGTCTCCGGCGATGGCTCCCTCAGGAGCCCATCCCTCTCCTGCCGACGACGAAGCCTTTCCAAAGCGTCCCGAGCCCGCATCCACTCGCGGGCCCGAGCCTTCTCCGTGTCCTTCTTCTCCTTCCTCTTCTCCGCGGCGACCCTCTGCGCAGCCCGGTCCACCGCGTCCTCCGGGACCGGTGGCAGGGAAGACTTGTGAAACCCCACCTCCTGAAGACGAACGAAAGGTCTCGGCTGTGAGAGCCAAGGGCAATTCGACACAAGAAGGAAGAAGGCACGGATACTCACCAGGGACACACACCCGCGATCGGGACGCATCGAGAGCTGGGAAAGGGCGCCGGTGTCCGGCTTCCCCAACGTGCCCGCTACCCGCCTGTGGAGGTCTTCGATGGGAAGGGGATCTGAGGACATCCGCGAACCCTCCAAGTCGAACCCCGGTGTCATCTCCCAAAGCGGCAGCCGCCGCCCCGTCAAAGGAAGCACCCTCCGGCGGTGAATGGCGGCAACCACCCCCGCAGCGGTGAGCCCTCCTTTCCGCAGCTCCTCCAGGGCCTTCAGAAGGGGCTGGATATTCTTCTGCCTGTCGCGCGGGGTCCCGTAGCGCCAGTTATCGGTGGCGGCGGTCACCACTCGCTGAGAAAACGACGGGAGCCTCCCGTCGTCATTTCGGAGATAGAACCACCGGCGCTGCCACCCTTTGTTCGAAGACGCCAGGACGGCGGGGATGTACTGCGGCGCCCGCGCCTGCCTCAGCTGGAGGATGCAGCCACCGGCCCGCACCGCCATGCGGACCCTCCTTTCCCCTGTCGGCGAGGCAAAAAGCTCCGCAGAGAAGAGATGGGTCCACAAATCCCAGTGAGGGTCAATCCCCAAGTATCCTTCACAAACCACCGCGAAAATGGAACCTTGTGATATGGAGTTGGGACTGAGATTGTGCAGCTCCACCCCGTAGACATGCAGAATCGCCCGCATAAAACGGCTTGCCGGCACTCCGAACCCCCGCTCGTGAAAGGAGACAAAGCTCACGACATACCCCGGCGGCGGGGACGGGGCGGCTCCGCTCAGAGGGGCCATCCACTCCGGCTGCGAGTCACTGGAGAGAGGGCGAAGCAAACCCTCAGCAACAAGGGCCTCCAAGTCATCCGCCGTGATGGTGGAGAAAGGCCACGGGTCGCGCGGCGGGACAATGGTCACCCGGTTGGCCATCCCCAAGCGAAAGAGGTGGCGGCGGAGGAACTAGGTGCGCGGTTTCCTTTCTCTAGCTATTCCCTCGGGTTGCAAAAATCTAAGTGGGAGGCAAGCCGCTGAGTAAAGAACCGTCACCAGCCCCTCTCCCGAATATATAAAGGCCCAGGCGAGACCCATTCAACACTTCGCCCGAACCCGCCGCAAGATTCAAAACTCAAAGAGACGCCCGTCCCTCGAACGGCTCGCGCACGCGCAACGGTCGCCCCGTGAACCACTCGTCCCGTCGCATTAACTCTGCGGCAGGACAGGCGGCACCTTTGGCAGGCAAAGTAGGCGACGCTTCAGCTCCGCCATAATGACCGCGTCAAAAAAGGTGCGCCACGTCATTCGATTTTGTATCCTTTTCACTTCCTCTTTCTCTCTCTTGCCTCAGGGGTCAGAAAAGGGAATACTTCTCCGTGAAGGAAGCGGGCCCCAAGCCCCCCTACTGATCAGAGGTTCAAAGGCTGGCCCCTCGGAAGGGTTTAACAGCCGCCTCAGAGCGATCGGGCTCCGCGCCCACTACTGGTCAGAGGTTCAAAGGCCGGCCCCTCGAAAGGGTTCAACGGCCGCCTCAGGCCACTCGGGCTCCGCGCCCACTACTGATCAGGGGTTCGAAGGCTGACCCCCGAAGGGTTCGACAGCCGCCTCAGACATAGAGCGAGGGATGACCCTGGGTACGTTCGATACATAACCGAGGCTCGGGCTATGCTCCCGAGGTACCCTAGGACATTTCCAAGACCAACGGGAACGATTTTGTAACGGAATCCCACCAGAGGGAGGCATCGAGCCCTCGGACCCCGTCAAAAGGGGACCGGGTCCGGCAAGTCACCCGCAGGTACTTTTGGAGCGTGCCTCTGGGCCACTAGCCGACCCCTAACAAATATGGCACGGGCGTCCACTCAGATTACCCGTTAGCAACTCACTGGAGAGACCATGTTCGGCACCCTCCAAGGGCAACATGGCGCTTTCCCCCCTCCTCCTTGCGGAAAGGCGACGCAGAGGCGTATATAAAAAGCCGAGTCTGCCCCTGACCATCCTCTCGCTCTGTGCGGAGGCTCGGGGGCTGCTCTCGCAAACCCGGCTCCGGCCAAACCGTTGATAGCGTCAACATACCAGCCCGAGAACTTGGGACCAGACTGTTCACCCGGGCTATGGCCAGTTCGCATGAGGGAGCAGCTAGACCGGCCGAAACATTACGAAACATACTAAGACCTCGAAGGAGTCAAACTACTCCTCCGAGGCCTCAGGGGCTACACCCGGCGGGTGCGCTCGCGCACACCCACCGGAACAAAAAGCAACCGAGGAAGGCCGGTCCCCTTGCAAAAAAGTGCGACAAAAGCCTCCAAGCGAGTATCAACACTCCCTTCGAGGCTCGGGGGCTACTGTCGGGGACCATAATTAGGGGGACCTCCAATACTCCTAAATCTCAGGTGGTAACCCCCATCAGCACTAAGCTGCAAAGGCCTGATGGGTGCGATTAAGCCAAGGCTCGGTCCACTCAAGGGACACGACCTCGCCTCGCCCGAGCCCAGCCTCGGGCAAAGGCAGCCGACTCCGGAAGGTTCATGTCTCGCCTGAGGCCCAGTCTTCGCCAAGAAGCAACCTTGGCCAGATCGCCACACCGACCGACCAAATCGCAGGAGCATTTAATGCAAGGATGGCCTGACACCTTATCCTATCACGCGCCCTTCAGTCGACAGAGCCGAAAGTGACCGCAGTCACTTTGCCGCTCCACTGACCGGCCTGACAAGAAGACAGCGCCGCCTGCGTTGCTCCGACTGCTGTGCCACTCGACAGAGTGAGGCTGACAGCAGCCAAGTCCGGCCTCGGGCGCCATAGGAAACTCCGCCTCGCCCGACCCTAGGGCTCGGACTCGGGCTCGGCCCTGGAAGACGACGAACTCCACTTCGCCCGACCCCAGGGCTTGGACTCGGGCTCGGCCCCGAAAGACGACGAACTCTGCTTCGCCCGACCCTAGGGCTCGGACTCGGGCTCGGTCCCGGAAGACGACGAACTCCGCCTCGCCCGACCCAGGGCTCGGACTCGGGCTCAGGCCCGGAAGACGACGAACTCCGCCTCGCCCGACCCAGGGCTCGGACTCGGGCTCGGCCCCGGAAGACGACGTAGTCCGCCTCGCCCGACCCAGGGCTCGGACACGACCTTGACCTCGGAAGACCGACTTGACCCCGACCTCAGAGGAGCCTCCGCCTCGCCTGACCCAGGGCTCGGACCGACCACGTCACAGGGGGGGCCATCATTACCCTATCCCTAGCTAGCTCAGGCTACGGGTAACAGGTCCAGCGTCCCATCTGGCTGGCCCCGGAAAACAGATAATGATGGCGCCCCGCGTGCTCCATGACGATGGTGACTCTCAAACCCTTACGAAAGCAAGGAGACGTCAGCAAGGACTCGACAGCCCCGACCGCTGTCCTTCCGCAAGGCTCCAATGCTCCTCCGACGGCCACGACATCATATGGACAGGGTGCCAAAACCTCTCTGGCTTCCACGAAGGCATGTACTTAGGGCACTAGCTCCTCTCTGCTCGACACGATAGCGCATTGCTACACCCCCCATTGTACACCTGGACCCTCTCCTTACGCCTATAAAAGGAAGGTCCAGGGCTCTCTTACGAGAAGGTTGGCCGCGCGGGAGGACGGGGCGACGCGTAGAGTCCCTCGCTCTCCCCCCACGCGGACGCTTGTAACCCCCTACTGCAAGCGCACCCGACTCGGGCACAGGACAAACACGGAGGCCGTGGGCTTTCCCCTCTCTTCTACCCCCCTTCGTGCTCCGTCTCGCGCCGACCCATCTGGGCTGGGACACGCAGCAACGATTCACTCGTCGGTCCAGGGACCCCCAGGGGTCGAAACGCCGACACATAGATTATTCTAGACAGGAGAAGCTTTTTGGAAAAACACCTTTGAGCGGACCGCCCGAGCCCTTGCGGCGGACCGTCCGCGACACCAAGGTGAGCCTCGGATAGGAACACTGCAAAAACACAAGTTAACACTTTAGACTGTCCGATGGAGAAGCGAGCACCATCTGAAACCAAGCGCAGACCGTCCGGTCGTAGTAAAACCAGAAAACCAGAAGGTGACGGGTTCGTTAAAATTCATTTTTAGCGTCCTTGCGGACCGTCCGGGTGCACGGCCGGACCATCCACGACTGCTTTATCTGACACCTGACTATGCATTAAATGCTCTATAGCCGTTACTGCTGACCGTTGCGATTTCAACCGTTGATGTGCAAGGGCGGACCGTCCACGGTCTGCAGAATTGGAGCAACGGCTAGGAAGTGGTTGGAGGCTATAAATACAACCCCAACCACCTCCATTCACAACATCCAAGCACTCCACTCATTCACATTCAATACAAGAGCTAGCAATCCATTTCAAGACACATTCAAAGCTTCAAATCTCTCCAAGTCCCACAATTAAGACAAGTGATCATTAGTGCTTAGTGACTTGAGAGATTGTGATCCGTGTGTTATTTGTCGCTCTTGTTGCTTGGTTTTCACAATCGTGCTTTCTTCATCTCCTTCTCAACCTTCTAAGTGAATTGTAAAGCAAGCAAGAGACACCTAATTGTGTGGTGATCCTTGCGAGGTCTTAGTCACCCGTGAGATTAAGAAGAAGCACTCGACCGGTCTAAGTGACTGATTGAGAGAGAGAAAGGGTTAAAATAGATCCGGCCTTTGTGGCCTCCTCAACGGGGACAAGGTTCTTTGGAACCGAACCTCGGTAAACAAATCGCCATGTTCATTTGTGTTGATCTCGACTCGATTTGTTTTTCCTCTCTCTCTCTCAAAGTTCTCTTGCTCATATTAATTTGAGTTGGCTCCCAAAAATTTTCCGCATTGATTGAGCAACTCTAAGCAAGAAGAACTATCTTCCGCATTCTGATTTAATTCTAACGCTAACCCCGAGCATAGTGCGTGTTTAAAGTTTGTAAATTTCAGGTTTCACCTATTCGCCCCCCTCTAGGCGACTTTCAGTGATACTCTGTTGTAAAAGACAGTAAGAGGCACCAGATTTTATGGAGTGCCTTGTAGAGACTCTGTCTCTTTCTAGTGGATCTGAAAGCTCAAGTTTGATTGATGGGTCACTTGATAGGGTTAAGAGAGACCTAGTCCTTTGGGACACCTCTACATGGACGTAGATTCTTTGGAACCAAACCTTGGCAAACAAATTGTGAGTCTCTCGTGTTGTTTACCTTTTTGTTGAAATTTGTTCTTGTCTCTCTCCCTTTCTAAGTTCTCTTGATTGCACTTTGAATTATACCACTAGAGTTGCTCTCCAAGCAAATTCCATATTCATAAGAGCAACAAGTCATAGAGAATTTCCTTCCCATTTCTCCTATCCATATTGATTATATTGATCTAATCTCTGATTTGAGATTTAGTTTGTTTTGAGTGTTGAATTTTCAGGTGATGCTTATTCAACCCCCTTTATGAAACTATCTAGGGTCTTGGGTGCACTTCTCTGTAGTCCCCTTAGGATCTATGTCCCTCCTAAGGATTTAGGACCCTCAGCACTGCAAGGGCATGCTCGGGGTTTGCTTCGCCCCAAGACAATTTGTAACACCCAAAGTTTTATTTGAAAGTCTAATAAAATTCTTCCAAGGTTTTGAATTAAAATATATTTTTCATAAGAATTATCTTACCTTTGAAACTACTCATCCCAAAAACAATGTTTCCTAATTTAAAAAGGGTAATAAAGAAAGGATCTCAGTAATGATATGTTCCTCTAACAAATCATATATTTCTGGATTTTTCTATAGATGACTTTTTAATAAACAAGAACTATATTTCTTAAAATACATATTTTGTGTGTGTACATTTAGAAGCATTTGCTTAAATGAAGAATGCAAGTGATATAAAAAATAAATCTTGCACTCATGCTTGGAGTTTTGTCTGTGCATTTAAAGTTGAACTCAAACTTTGATGTGAATTTGAATCTAAATAAAAATAGAGATATGAAAAGACAAAAAAGGAAAAAGAAGAAAAGAACTGCAAAACTGTGCTATGGGCCAAAACCACCGCCGTGGCCCACCACCCCATCTCACTCACGTAGCCCAACCTTCCCAACTAGCGCCAACATATGGGCCGAAGACGTCAGTCGCTCTCCCGCGCTAGTGTACTCTCTCTTGTGACATTGTGGAGCCCGCTGCCTAGATCTGCTCACCTACGCGCCTTGCTTCCTTTTTCTTTCGCTAACTCATGGGGCCCTCCTATCGGGTCAATCCGTTTTGTCATCTCCGAACCGAAGCATGCGCCAACAAAACTCCATGGATTCTGCGTGGCTGTTGCGCAAAACTCATAGCTACCCATCGCCTCGGACTCAATTCTCTTGGGTATAAGTGTGACGACCGCCCCATTCCCTTCCCATCATCACAAAGCACCGAGCAAGCTCGAGCACACCTCACCGTGAGACAGAGAGAGGGATGACCACTGCCACCGTTGAAGTCATTCCCTACTGACATTTGGACCTTGAGGGATAGGACGAGGGCTTCAAAAACCCTCGTAGTATCCAAGTGAGGCGTCTATAAGAGCAGTGGAGCTACCAAAACCAACGAATTCATCACCGGTGTTGGACTGGGCCGCCATGCCTGTCGCGCGGGCAATTCACCAGCGTTGACGCTTCGGACCATATGGATGACCCTGAAGCTTCGTCATCGCTCAAGGAATCTACAAGATACACCATCGGGCAAATACTCGGTCGATACCAGTTGGAATTCTTCGTCGGTGTGGTGGTTTCTGAAAGTCGCCTAGAGGGGTGGTGAATAGGCGTAATCTGATACAACTTTAAACACACTACAAGCCAGGGTTAGCGTTAGAACTTAAATCAAGTCTGGGAGAGAGGGGGGAAACAAATCAACCAAGAAATAAAGCGGATGAACACGGTGATTTGTTTTATCGAGGTTCGGTTCTAAAGAACCTAGTCCCCATTAAGGTGGTCACAAAGACCGGGTCTCTTTCAATCCTTTCCCTCTCTCAAACGGTCACTTGGACTAAGTGAGCCTTCTTCCTTAATCTCATGGGTCACTTAGACCCCGCAAGGACCACCACACAATTGGTGTCTCTTGCCTTGCTTACAAAGCACTTGAGAGAAAGATTGAAAAGAAAAAGAAGGCCAAGCCAAGCAAACAAGAGCAACAAAGAAACACAAGAGATCCTCTCACAAGTCCTAATGCACTAGAGTTGATTTGGGGACTTTAAGTGGATCGATCGCTTTGATTGTATCTTGGAGTGAAGTCTATTGCTCTTGTATTGAATGCAATGTTCAGAATGCCTTGAATTCTTGGTGTTGTGGTGGTTGGGGGGTATTTATAGCCCCCAACCACCAAATGGCCGTTGGGGATGGCTGCTGTCGATGGGCGCACCAGACAGTCCGGAGCGCCACCGGACACTGTCCGGTGCGCCGCCACGTCACCCAACCGTTAGGGTTCTGACTTAGTCGACTGTTGGAGAGTTTGTCCTCTTGTGGCACCGGACAGTCCAGTGCGCCTCTGACTCTGAGCTCTGACTCTGCCACGCACTGTTGCGCTGTCAGCACACTTTTGCAGTCGACCGTTGGAGCGAGTAGCCGTTGCTCCACTGGTGCACCGGACAGTCCAGTGGCACACCGGACAGTCTGGTGAATTATAGCGGAGCACGCCTGGAGAAACTCGAGAGTGGCTGGTTTGAGTTGTACGGTCCTGGTGCACCGGACACTGTCTGGTGGCACACCGGACTGTCTGGTGCGCCCTTCCTCAGCACACTCTGGTTTCTTTTGCTCCTTTGAATTGATCCCTAACTTGAATATTTATTGGTTTGTGTTGAACCTTTATGCACCTGTAGAACATGTATTCTATAGCAAACTAGTTAGTCCATATATTTGTGTTGGACTTTCAACCACCAAAATTAATTATGGGAAAAGGTTAATCTCATTTCCCTTTCAATATCCCCCTTTTTGGTGATTGATGCCAACACAAACCAAAGCAAATATATATAAAGTGCAGAAATGAACTAGTTTGCATAAGGTAAGTGCAAAGGTTACTTGGAATTAAACCAATTGATAATTTCACTAGATATGAATGGATTGCTTTCTTCTTTTTAATATTTTGGACCACGTCTGCAGCACTTGTTTTGTTTTTGCAAATTCTTTCGAAAAATCTTTTCAAAGTCTTTTGCAAATAGTCAAAGGTATAGAAATAAGATTACAAAAAAAGCATTTTCAAGATTTGAAATTTTCTCCCCTGTTTCAAATGCTTTTCCTTTGACTAAACAAAACTCCCCCTAAATGAAATTCTCCTCTTAGTTTTCAAGAGGGTTTTAATAGATACTGATTTTGAAAATCTTCCTTCAAATATATCAATTAGATACCAACTGAAATATACCAATTTAAAAATTTTGCGAAACACAACTAAAATTAGGTGGTGGTGCGTTCCTTTTGCTTTGGGCTTAATATTTTCTCCACCTTTGGCATTGATCGCCAAAAACAGAGACTTTGAGAGCCCTTTATATATTTTCTCCCCCATTGATAAAAGAAATGTGAGTGAAAGAGTATACCAATCGGAGAGATGGCGGAATACTGGCAAAGGGTAGATAATACCGATGGAGTTGAGTGGAAGCGATATCTTTGCCGAATACTCCATTTTCCTTTCAATCTAAGACTTTAATACAAAAGATGTTCATTGAATCATATTAGTCTTAGCTTAGGCACAAGAAGAATAAGAAATATGTATATGTGCCAAACGAAAGAGACATGATCAAAGGTATATACAATAGCTATGTGTGCAATGTTTCAATCAAAATTCCGAGAATCAAGAATATTTAGCTCATTCCTAAGTTTGCTAAAGGTTTTCTCAACTAAAGGCTTGGTAAAGATATCGACTAATTGTTCTTTGGTGCTAACATAAGCAATTTCGATATCCCCCTTTGTTGGTGATCTCTCAAAAAGTGATACCGAATGTTGAAAGTCGCCTAGAGGGGGGGTGAATAGGGCGAAACTGAAATTTACAAAATTAATCACAACTACAAGCCGGGTTAGCGTTAGAAATAATAATGAGTCCGAGAGAGAGGGCGCAAAACAAATCACAAGCGAATGAAGAGTGTGACACGCAGATTTGTTTTACCGAGGTTCGGTTCTTGCAAACCTACTCCCCGTTGAGGAGGCCACAAAGGCCGGGTCTCTTTCAACCCTTACCCTCTCTCAAACGGTCCCTCGGACCGAGTGAGCTTCTCTTCTCAAATCAAAACCGGGAACAAAACTTCCCCGCAAGGACCACCACACAATTGGTGTCTCTTGTCTCGGTTACAAATGAGTTTTGATCACAATAACAAGTGAGAAAGAAAGAAGCAATCCAAGCGCAAGAGCTCAAAAGAACACGGCAAATCTCTCTCGCTAATCACTAAAGCCTTGTGTGGAATTGGAGAGGATTTGATCACTTGAGTGTGTCTAGAATTGAATGCCTAGCTCTTGTAAGTGGTTGAGAAGTGGAAAACTTGGATGACTTGAATGTGGGGTGGTTGGGGGTATTTATAGCCCCAACCACCAAACTAGCCGTTTGGGTGGAGGCTGTCTGTCGTATGGTGCACCGGACAGTCCGGTGCACACCGGACATGTCCGGTGCGACAGCCACGTCACCAGGCCGTTAGGGTTTTGACCGTTGGAGCTCTGACTGCTGGGCCCGCCTGGATGTCCGGTGGCGCACCGGACATGCACTGTAGGGTGTCCGGTGTGCCAGCATGGGCGTGCCTGACCTCTGCGCGCGCTGGCGCGCATTTAATGCGCTGCAGGTAGCCGTTGGCGCCTGAAGTAGCTGTTGCCCCGCAGTTACACCGGACAGTCCGGTGTACACCGGACATGTCCGGTGAATTATAGCGGAGCAGCCGATGCAAATTCCCGAGAGTGGCGAGTTCGGAGCCGCGTCCTCTTGGAGCACCGGACACTGTCCGGTGTACACCGGACATGTCCGGTGAATTATAGCGCGCCGGCTCTGAGAATTCCCGAAGGTGAAGAGTTTGAAGTCGATCTTCCCTGGTGCACCGGACAGTCCGGTGCACCCGACCAGGGTGTCTTCGGTTGTCCCTTGCTCCTTTGTTTGAACCCTTTCTCTTGATCTTTTTATTGGCTTATGGTCAACCTTTGGTACCTGTAGAACTTATAAACCTGGGCAAACTAGTTAGTCCAAATATTTTTGTTGGGCAATTCAACCACCAAAATTAGTTTAGGAAATAGGTGTAAGCCTAATTCCCTTTCAATCTCCCCCTTTTTGGTGATTGATGCCAACACAAACCAAAGCAAGTATAGAAGTGCATAATTGAACTAGTTTGCAAAGTGTGAGTGCAAAGGTTACTTAGAATTGAGCCAATAAATATTACTTACTAGATATGCATGGATTGTTTCTTCATTTTTAACATTTTGGACCACGCTTGCACCACAAGTTTTGTTTTTGCAAATTCTTTTGTAAATTCTTTTCAATGTCCTTTTGCAAGATAGTCAAAGGTAAATGAATAAGATTTTGAGAAGCATTTTCAAGATTTGAAATTTTCTCCCTTTGTCTTAAAATGCTTTTCCTTGACTAAAACAAAACTCCCCCTCAATAAATTCTCCTCTTAGTGTTGAAGAGGGTTTTAAGATATCAATTTTGAAAATACTACTTTCTCCCCCTTTTGAACACAATAAGATACTAATCTGAAATTTTCCAATAAAAAAATCTTTAATTTTAAAATTAGGGTGGTGGTGCGGTCCTTTTGCTTTGGGCTCATACTTTCTCCCCCTTTGGCATGAATCGCTAAAAACAGATACTTTGAGTGAGATATAAGCCCTTCCCTAACTATTTTCTCCCCTTTGGCAAATAAAACATATGAGTGAAGATTATACCAAAGACGAAGAAATGCTTGGAGTGTCGGCGAAGGATGAGTGATAGAGTGGAGTGGAAGCCTTTGTCTTCGCCGAAGACTCCAATTCCCTTTCAATATACCTATGACTTGGTTTGAAATACACTTGAAAACACATTAGTCATAGCATATATAAAAGAGATATGATCAAAGGTATACTTATGAGCTATGTGTGCAAGTTTAGCAAAAGAAATTCCTAGAATCAAGAATATTGAGCTCATGCCTAAGTTTGGTAAAAGTTTGTTCATCTAGTGGCTTGGTAAAGATATCGGCTAATTGATCTTTAGTATTAATGTATGCAATCTCGATATCCCCCTTTTGTTGGTGATCCCTGAGACTTACACCCCGCCCAATCGGCATCCGAATAACCAATCAAATCAAATGTGGATCCCCGAGGGTACCAAAGCCCAAACTTAGGAGTATAAGCCAAATATCTCAAGATTCGTTTTACGACCGTAAGGTGTGATTCCTTAGGGTCGGCTTGGAATCTTGCACACATGCATACGGAAAGCATAATGTCCGGTCGAGATGCACATAAATAGAGTAATGAACCAATCATCGACCGGTATACCTTTTGATCGACGGATTTACCTCCCGTGTCGAGGTCGAGATGCCCATTTGTTCCCATGGGTGTCTTGATGGGCTTGGCATCCTTCATTCCAAACTTGGTTAGAATGTCTTGAGTGTACTTCGTTTGGCAAATGAAGGTGCCCTCTTGGAGTTGCTTGACTTGGAATCCTAGAAAATACTTCAACTCCCCCATCATTGACATCTCGAATTTCTGTGTCATGATCCTACTAAATTCTTCACATGTAGATTCGTTGGTAGACCCAAATATAATATCATCAACATAAATTTGGTATACAAACAAATCATTGTCAAGAGTTTTAGTGAATAAAGTAGGATCGGCCTTGCCGACTTTGAAGCCATTAGCTATATGGAAATCTCTTAGGAATTCATACCATGCTCTTGGGGCTTGCTTGAGCCCATAAAGCGCCTTAGAGAGCCTATAAACATGGTTAGGGTACTCACTGTCTTCAAAGCCGGGAGGTTGCTCAACATAGACCTCCTCCTTGATTGGTCCATTGAGGAAGGCACTCTTCACGTCCATTTGGTAAAGCTTGAAGCCATGGTAAGTAGCATAGGCTAATAATATATGAATGGACTCAAGCCTAGCTACGGGTGCATAGGTTTCACTGAAATCCAAACCTTCAACTTGGGAGTATCCCTTGGCCACAAGTCGAGCTTTGTTCCTTGTCACCACACCATGCTCGTCTTGCTTGTTGCGGAAGACCCACTTGGTTCCTACAACATTTTGATTAGGACGTGGAACTAAATACCATACCTCATTCCTAGTGAAGTTGTTGAGCTCCTCTTGCATCGCCATCACCCAATCCGAATCTTGTAGTGCTTCCTCTACCCTGTGTGGCTCAATAGAGGAAATAAAAGAGTAATGCTCACAAAAATGTGCAACACGAGATCTAGTGGTTACCCCCTTATGAATATCGCCGAGGATGGTGTCGACGGGGTGATCTCGTTGGATTGCTTGGTGGACTCTTGGGTGTGGCGGCCTTGGCTCTTCATCCTCCTTGTCTTGATCATTTGCATCTCCCCCTTGATCATTGTCGTCATCTTGAGGTGGCTCATCTCTTTGATCGTCTCCTTCATCAACTTGAGCCTCGTCCTCATGTTGAGTTGGTGGAGATGCTTGCGTGGAGGAGGATGGTTGATCTTGTGCATGTGGAGGCTCTTCGGATTCCTTAGGACACACATCCCCAATGGACATGTTCCTTAGCGCGATGCATGGAGCCTGTTCTTCACCTATCTCATCAAGATCAACTTGCTCTACTTGAGAGCCGTTAGTTTCCTCAAACACAATGTCACAAGAAACTTCAACAAGTCCTGAGGACTTGTTAAAGACTCTATATGCCCTTGTGTTTGAGTCATATCCTAGTAAAAAGCCTTCTACAGTTTTAGGAGCAAATTTAGATTTTCTACCTCTCTTAACAAGAATAAAGCATTTGCTACCAAAAACTCTAAAATATGAAATATTGGGCTTTTTACCGGTTAGGAGTTCATAGGATGTCTTCTTGAGGATTCGGTGTAGATATAACCGGTTGATGGCATAGCAAGCGGTGTTGACCGCCTCGGCCCAAAACCGATCCGGTGTCTTGTACTCATCAAGCATGGTTATTGCCATGTCCAAAAGAGTTCGATTCTTCCTCTCCACTACACCATTTTGTTGTGGTGTGTAGGGTGAGGAGAACTCATGCTTGATGCCCTCCTCCTCAAGGAAGCCTTCTATTTGTGAGTTCTTGAACTCCGTCCCGTTGTCGCTTCTAATTTTCTTGATCCTTAAGCCGAACTCATTTTGAGCCCGTCTCAAGAATCCCTTTAAGGTCTCTTGGGTATGGGATTTTTCCTGCAAAAAGAACACCCAAGTGAAGCGAGAATAATCATCCACAATAACTAGACAGTACTTACTCCCGCCGATGCTTATGTAAGCGATCGGGCCGAATAGGTCCATGTGTAGGAGCTCCAGTGGCCTGTCACTTGTCATGATGTTTTTGTGTGGATGATGAGTGCCAACTTGCTTCCCGGCTTGGCATGCACTACAAATCCTATCTTTCTCAAAATGAACATTTGTTAGTCCTAAAATGTGCTCTCCCTTTAGAAGCTTATGAAGATTCTTCATTCCAACATGAGCTAGTCGGCGGTGCCAGAGCCAACCCATGTTAGTCTTAGCAATTAAGCAAGTGTCGAGTTCAGCTCTATCAAAATCTACCAAGTATAGCTGACCCTCTAACACTCCCTTAAATGCTATTGAATCATCACTTCTTCTAAAGACAGTGACACCTACATCAGTAAATAGACAGTTGTAGCCCATTTGACATAATTGTGAAACGGAAAGCAAATTGTAATCTAAAGAATCTACAAGAAAAACATTGGAAATGGAATGGTCAGGAGATATAGCAATTTTACCCAAACCTTTGACCAAACCTTGGTTTCCATCCCCGAATGTGATAGCTCGTTGGGGATCTTGGTTTTTATCGTAGGAGGAGAACATCTTCTTCTCCCCGGTCATGTGGTTTGTGCACCCGCTATTGATGATCCAACTTGAGCCCCCGGATGCATAAACCTACAAAACAAGTTTAGTTCTTGACTTTAGGTACCCAAACGGTTTTGGGTCCTTTGGCATTAGAAACAAGAACTTTGGGTACCCAAACACAAGTCTTGGAGCCCTTGTGTTTGCCCCCAACAAACTTGGCAACTACCTTGCCGGATTTGTTAGTCAAAACATAAGACGCATCAAAAGTTTTAAATGAAATGCTATGATCATTTGATGCATTAGGAGTTTTCCTTTTAGGCAACTTAGCATGGGTTGGTTGCCTAGAACTAGATGTCTCACCCTTATACATAAAAGCATAATTAGGGCCAGAGTGAGACTTCCTAGAGTGAATTCTCCTAATTTTGCTCTCGGGATAACCGGCAGGGTACAAAATGTAACCCTCGTTATCCTGAGGCATGGGAGCCTTGCCCTTAACAAAGTTAGACAAATTTTTAGGAGGGGCACTAAGTTTGACATTGTCTCCCCTTTGGAAGCCAATGCCATCCTTGATGCCAGGGCGTCTCCCATTATAGAGCATACTTCTAGCAAATTTAAACTTCTCATTCTCTAAGTTATGCTTGGCAATTTTAGCATCTAATATTGCTATATGATCATTTTGTTGTTTAATTAAAGCCATATGATCATGAATAGCATCAATATCAACATCTCTACATCTAGTGCAAATAGAAACATGCTCAACAGTAGATGTAGAGGGTTTGCAAGATTTTAATTCTACAACCTTAGCATGTAATATATCATTCTCACTTCTAAGGTTAGAAATAGTAACATTGCAAACATCAAAATCTTTAGCCTTAGCAATTAATTTTTCATTTTCAATCCTAAGACTAGCAAGAGAATCATTCAATTCCTTAATCTTAGCAAGCAAATCATCATTATCATTTCTAAGATTGGGAATTGAAACATCACAAACATGAGAATCAACCTTAGCAATTAATCTAGCATTTTCATTTCTAAGGTTATCAATAGTCTCATGGCAAGTGCTTAGCTCACTAGACAATTTTTCACATTTTTCAACTTGTAGAGCATAAGCATTTTTGACTTTAACATGCTTTTTGTTTTCTTTAATAAGGAAGTCCTCTTGAGAGTCCAAGAGATCATCCTTCTCATGAATAGCACTAATCAATTCATTTAATTTTTCTTTTTGTTGCATGTTTAGGTCGGCAAAAAGAATGCGCAAGTTATCCTCCTCATTGCTAGCATCATCCTCATCACTAGAGGTTTCGTATTTAGTGGAGGATCTTGATTTTACCTTCTTCTTTTTGCCCTCCTTGGCCATGAGGCACTTGTGGCCGACGTTGGGGAAGAGAAGTCCCTTGGTGATGGCAATGTTGGCGGCGTCCTTGTCAGAGGAGGAGTCGGTGGAGCTCTCGTCGGAGTCCCACCCGCGGCACACATGGGCATCGCCGCCCTTCTTCTTGTAGTGTCTCTTCTTTTCCTTTCTTCTCCCCTTCTTGTCGTCGCCCCTATCACTATCACTAGATAATGGACATTTAGCAATAAAATGACCGGGCTTACCACACTTGTAGCAAACCTTCTTGGAGCGGGGCTTGTAATCCTTCCCCCTCCTTTGCTTGAGGATTTGGCGGAAACTCTTGATGATGAGCGCCATTTCCTCGTTGTCGAGCTTGGAAGCGTCGATGGGTGTTCGACTTGGAGTAGCCTCCTCCTTCTTTTCTTCTGTCGCCTTGAAAGCGACCGGTTGTGCCTCGGGCGTGGAGGAGGTGCCTTGCTCGATGATTTTCTTTGAGCCCTTAATCATTAGCTCAAAGCTCACAAATTTTCCTATCACTTCCTCGGGAGACATTAGCTTATATCTAGGATTACCTTGAATTAATTGAACTTGTGTAGGGTTAAGGAATACGAGGGATCTAAGAATAACCTTGACCATCTCATGGTCATCCCATTTTTTGCTCCCGAGGTTGCGCACTTGGTTCACCAAGGTCTTCAAGCGGTTGTACATTGCTTGTGGATCCTCCCCTTGGTGAAGCATGAAGCGACCGAGCTCCCCCTCGATCGTTTCCCGCTTGGTGATCTTTGTCACCTCGTCTCCTTCGTGCGCGGTCTTGAGTACGTCCCAAATTTCCTTCGCACTTTTTAACCCTTGCACCTTGTTATACTCCTCTCGACTCAGAGAGGCGAGGAGTATAGTGGTTGCTTGGGAATTAAAGTGGTGGATTTGGGCCACCTCGTCCGAGTCGTAGTCTTCATCCCCTACGGATGGTACCTGTACACCAAACTCAACAACATTCCATATGCTTGTGTGGAGTGAGGTTAGATGGTGTCTCATTTTGTCACTCCACATATTATAATCTTCACCGTCAAAAACTGGTGGTTTGCCTAATGGAACGGAGAGTAAAGGAGTACGTTTTGAAGGGTAGCGTAGGGGGATCTTACTATACTTCTTGCGCTCTTGGCGCTTAGAAGTGACGGACGGTGCATCGGAGTCGGAGGTTGATGTTGATGAAGTGTCGGTCTCGTAGTAGACCACCTTCCTCATCCTCTTGTGCTCGTCGCCTCTCCGATGCGAATTGTGGGAAGAGGATTTCTTCTCCTTCCCCTTCCCTTTGTTGGAGGAGCTCTTCTTCTTCTCCTTCCTCTTGGTGCGAGACTCTTCCGATGAAGTGCTCCTGTGACTCGTAGTGGGCTTGTCGCCGGTCTCCATCTCCCTCTTGGTGTGATCTCCCGACATCACTTCGAGCGGTTAGGCTCTAATGAAGCATCGGGCTCCGATACCAATTGAAAGTCGCCTAGAGGGGGGTGAATAGGGCGAAACTGAAATTTACAAAATTAATCACAACTACAAGCCGGGTTAGCGTTAGAAATAATAATGAGTCTGAGAGAGAGGGCGCAAAACAAATCACAAGCGAATGAAGAGTGTGACACACGGATTTGTTTTACCGAGGTTCGGTTCTTGCAAACCTACTCCCCGTTGAGGAGGCCACAAAGGCCGGGTCTCTTTCAACCCTTACCCTCTCTAAAACGGTCCCTCGGACCGAGTGAGCTTCTCTTCTCAAATCAAAACCGGGAACAAAACTTCCCCGCAAGGACCACCACACAATTGGTGTCTCTTGCCTCGGTTACAAATGAGTTTTGATCACAAGAACAAGTGAGAAAGAAAGAAGCAATCCAAGCGCAAGAGCTCAAAAGAACACGGCAAATCTCTCTCGCTAATCACTAAAGCCTTGTGTGGAATTGGAGAGGATTTGATCACTTGAGTGTGTCTAGAATTGAATGCCTAGCTCTTGTAAGTGGTTGAGAAGTGGAAAACTTGGATGACTTGAATGTGGGGTGGTTGGGGGTATTTATAGCCCCAACCACCAAACTAGCCGTTTGGGTGGAGGCTGTCTGTCGTATGGTGCACCGGACAGTCCGGTGCACACCGGACATGTCCGGTGCGACAGCCACATCACCAGGCCGTTAGGGTTTTGACTGTTGGAGCTCTGACTGCTGGGCCCGCCTGGATGTCTGGTGGCGCACCAGACATGCACTGTAGGGTGTCCGGTGTGCCAGCATGGGCGTGCCTGACCTCTGCGCGCGCTGGCGCGCATTTAATGCGCTGCAGGTAGCCGTTGGCGCCTGAAGTAGCCGTTGCCCCGCAGTTACACCGGACAGTCTGGTGTACACCGGACATGTCCGGTTAATTATAGCGGAGCAGCCGATGCAAATTCCCGAGAGTGGCGAGTTCGGAGCCGCGTCCTCTTGGAGCACCGGACACTGTCCGGTGTACACCGGACATGTCCGGTGAATTATAGCGTGCCGGCTCTGAGAATTCCCGAAGGTGAAGAGTTTGAAGTCGATCTTCCCTGGTGCACCGGACACTGTCCGGTGGTGCACCGGACAGTCCGGTGCGCCCGACCAGGGTGTCTTCGGTTGTCCCTTGCTCCTTTGTTTGAACCCTTTCTCTTGATCTTTTTATTGGCTTATGGTGAACCTTTGGTACTTGTAGAACTTATAAACCTGGGCAAACTAGTTAGTCCAAATATTTGTGTTGGGCAATTCAACCACCAAAATTAGTTTAGGAAATAGGTGTAAGCCTAATTCCCTTTCAAATGTCTATGTGCTTAGTGCGGCTGTGTTCAACGGGATTATCCGCCATGCGTATTGCACTCTCATTGTCACATAGGAGAGGGACTTTGCTCAATTTGTAGCCATAATCCCTAAGGGTTTGCCTCATCCAAAGTAATTGCGCACAGCAATGGCCTGCGACAATGTACTCGGCTTTGGCGGTGGAAAGAACTACTGAGTTTTGTTTCTTTGAAGCCCAAGACACCAGGGATCTCCCCAGAAAGTGACAAGTCCCTGATGTGCTCTTCCTATCAATTTTACACCCTCCTAATCGGCATCGGAATATCCTATTAAATCAAAAGTAGATCCCTTGGGGTACCAAAGTCCAAACTTACGAGTATAAACTAAATATCTCATGATTCTTTTCACGGCCCTAAGGTAAACTTCCTTAGGATCGGCTTGGAACCTTGCACACATGCATACGGAAAGCATAATATCCGGTCGAGATGCACATAAGTAGAGTAAATATCCTATCATCGACCGGTATACCTTTTGATCTACAAACTTACCTCCCGTGTCGAGGTCGAGATGCCCATTTGTTCCCATGGGTGTCTTGATGGGCTTGGCATCCTTCATTCCAAACTTGTTAAGTATGTCTTGAATGTACTTTGTTTGGCTGATGAAGGTTCCGTCTTGGAGTTGCTTGACTTGAAATCCTAGGAAATACTTCAACTCCCCCATCATAGACATCTCGAATTATTGTATCATGATTCTACTAAACTCTTCACAAGTAGATTTGTTAATAGACCCAAATATGATATCATCAACATAAATTTGGCATACAAACAAATCTTTTGCAATAGTTTTAGTAAAGAGTGTAGGATCGGCTTTTCTGACTTTGAAGCCATTAGTGATAAGGAAATCTCGCAGGCATTCATACCATGCTCTTGGGGCTTGCTTGAGCCATAAAGCACCTTTGAGAGTTTATACACATGGTTAGGGTACTCACTATCTTCAAAGCCGGGAGGTTGCTCAACATAGACCTCTTCCTTGATTGATCCATTGAGGAAGGCACTTTTCACGTCCATTTGATAAAGCTTAAAGCCATGGTAAGTAGCATAGGCAAGTAATATACGAATTGACTCAAGCCTAGCTATGGGTGCATAAGTTTCATCAAAGTCCAAACCTTTGACTTGTGAATAACCTTTGGCCACAAGTCGGGCTTTGTTTCTTGTCACCACACCATGCTCATCTTGCTTGTTGCGAAATACCCACTTGGTACCTACAACATTTTGATTAGGACGTGGAACTAAATGTCATACCTCATTCCTTGTGAAGTTGTTGAGTTCCTCTTGCATTGCTAGCACCCAATCCGGATCTCTTAATGCATCCTATATCCTGTATGGCTCAATGGAGGAAACAAAAGAGTAATGTTCACAGAAATGTGTAACTCGAGATCTAGTGGTTACCCCCTTATGAATGTCATCAAGGATGGAGTTGACGGGGTGATCTCGTTGAATTGCCTGGTGGACTCTTGGGTGTGGCAGCCTTTGACCCTGAATTTCTTGCTCATCTTCCTTGTCTTCATTAACTTCATCTCCCCCTTGATCATTGTCCTCCTCTTGAGGTGGCTCATCCTCTTGATCTTCATCATCTTGAGCCTGATCCTCATCTTGAGTTGGTGGAGATGCTTGGTTGGAAGATGACGGTTGATCTTGTACTTTTGGAGGCTCTTCGGATTCCTTAGGACACACATCCCCAATGGACATGTTCCTTAGCGCGATGCATGGAGCCTCTTCGTCATCTAGCTCATCAAGATCAACTTGCTCCACTTGGGAGCCATTAGTCTCATCAAACACAATGTCACAAGAAACCTCAACTAATCCAGTGGATTTGTTGAAGACTTTATATGCCCTTGTGTTTGAGTCATATCCTAGTAAAAGCCTTCTACACCCTTGGGAGCAAATTTAGATTTTCTACCTCTTTTAATAAGAATAAAACATTTGCTACCAAAGACTCTAAAATATGAAACATTGGCATTTTTACCAGTGAGGAGTTCATATGATGTCTTCTTGAGGATTCGGTGAAGGTAGAGTCGGTTGATGGAGTAGCAGGTGGTGTTAATCGCCTCGGCCCAAAACCGGTCCGGAGTCTTGTACTTATCAAGCATGGTCCTTGCCATATCTAGTAGAGTGCGATTCTTCCTCTCCACTACACCATTTTGTTGAGGTGTGTAGGGAGAAGAGAACTCATGCTTGATGCGCTCATCCTCAAGAAACCCTTCGATTTGTGAGTTCTTGAACTCCGTCCCATTATCGCTTCTTATCTTTTTGATCCTTAATCCGAACTCGTTTTGAGCTCGTCTTAAGAATCCCATTAAGTTCTCTTGGGTTTGTGATTTTTTCTGCAAAAAGAATACCCAAGTGAAGCGAGAATAGTCATCCACAATTATAAGACAATACTTACTTCCGTCGATGCTTATGTAAGCGATCGGGCCAAATAAATCCATGTGGAGTAGCTCAAGTGGCCTGTCGGTCGTCATGATGTTCTTGTGTGGATGATGAGAGCCAACTTGCTTTCCTGTTTGACATGCGCTACAAACCCTGTCTTTCTAAAAATGAACATTTGTTAGTCCCAAAATATGTTCTCCCTTTAGAAGTTTGTGAGGATTCTTCATCCCAATGTGGGCTAGTCGGCGATGCCAAAGCCAACTCATATTAGTCTTAGCAATTAAACAAGTGTTGAGTTCAGCTGTGTTTTCATTAAAATCAACTAAATATAGCTGACCCACTAACACTCCCTTAAATGCTATTGAATTGTCACTTCTTCTAAAGACAGTAACACCTACATCTGTAAATAGACAGTTGTAGCCCATTTTGCATAATTGAGATACAAAAAGCAAGTTATAATCTAAAGAATCTACAAGAAAAACATTGGAAATAGAATGGTCAGGTGATATAGTAATTTTACCAAGTCCTTTGACCAAACCTTGATTTCCATCCCCGAATGTGATAGCTCGTTGAGGATCTTTGTTTTTCTCGTAGGAGGAGAACATTCTTTTCTCCCATGTCATCTAGTTTGTGCATCCGCTATCAATTATCCAACTTGAGCCCCCAGATGCATAAACCTGCAAAACAATTTAGGGCTTGTTCTTAGGTACCCAAATAGTGTTGGGTCCTTTCACGTTAGAAACAAGCACCTTGGGAACCCATACACAAGTCTTTGATCCCTTGTGTTTGCCCCCAACATATTTGGCAACTACTTTGCCTGATTTGTTAGTAAGCACATATGATGCATCAAAAGTTTTAAATGAAATGTTATGTTTATTTGATGCAGTGGAAGTTTTCTTTTTAGGCATTTTATTATGAGTGGAATGACTAGAACTAGAAGCCTCATTCTTATACATAAAAGCATGGTGAGGAATAGAATGAGATTTCTTATCATGAATCTTCCTAATTTTATGCTCAGGATAATTAGTAGGATATAAAATGTAACCCTCATTATCCTGAACCTTGGGAGCTTTGCCCTTAACAAAGTTAGACAATTTCTTAGGGGCATTAAGCTTGACATTGCTTCCCTGTTGGAAACCAAAGTCATCCTTAATGTCAGGGCGTCTCCCACTATAGAGCATGCTTCTAGCAAATTTAAAATTTTCATTTTCAATTTCATGCTCATTAATTTTAGCAGTTAATTGAGCTATATGATCATTTTGTTGTTTAATGAGAGCAAGGTGATCATTGATGGCTTCAACATTAATATCTCTACATCTAGTGCAAATGGAAACATGCTCGACAGTAGATGTAGAGGGTTTGCAAACATTTAATTCATCTATCTTAGATTTTAGCATGACATTTTCAATTCTAAGACAGGAAATGGAATCATTGCAACCATTTAAATCTTTAACCTTAGAAATTAGACTAGCATTTTCATCTCTAAGGCTAGAAATTGTATTATGGCAAATGCTAAGCTCCTTAGATAAATTTTCACATTTCTCTACTTCCTGAGCATAAGCATTTTTCACTTTAACATGTTTTTTATTTTCTTGAATAAGGAATTCCTCTTGGCTATCCAAGAGTTCATCCTTCTCATGAATAGCTCCTATCAGTTCATTTAATTTTTCTTTTTGTTGCATGTTAAGGTTGGCAAAAAGAGTAAGTAAATCTTCTTCGTCTTCACTAGAACTACCCTCATCACTAGATGTTGTATACTTGGGGTGGTTCTAGATTGTACCTTCTTCTTTTTGCCGTCCTTGGCCATGAAACATTTGTGGCCGACGTTGGGGAAGAGGAGGCCCTTGTTGACGACGATGTTGGCGGCGTCCTCGTCGGAGGAGGAGTCGGTGGAGCTCTCGTCGGAGTCCCATTCCCGACACACGTGGGCATCGCCGCCCTTCTTCTTGTAATACCTCTTCTTTTCCTTCTTCTTCCCGTTCTTGTCCTCGCCCCTGTCACTATCACTAGACATTGGACATTTAGCAATAAAATGACCAGGCTTACCACATTTGTAGCACACCCTCTTGGAGCGGGGTTTGTAGTCTTTCCCCCTCCTTTGCTTGAGGATTTGGCGGAAGCTCTTGATGATGAGCTCCATTTCCTCGTTGTCGAGCTTGGAGGCGTCGATTGAAAGTCTACTTGGTGTAGATTCCCTCTTCTCTTCTTTCGTCGCCTTGAATGCGACGGGTTGCACCTCAGGTGTGGAGGTGGCGCCTTGCTCCAAGTTGACAAGGTGTTTGGAGTCTTTGATCATAAGTCCAAAGCTCACAAACTTGCCAATAACTTCCTTGGGAGACATCTGTTTATATCTAGGGTCTCCACGGATTAGCTGCACTTGAGTGGGATTACGAAAAACAAGTGATCTAAGAATAACCTTGACAATTTCATGGTCATCCCACTTGGTGCTCCCGAGGTTGCGCACTTGGTTCACCAAGGTCTTAAGCTGGTTGTACATTGATTGTGGCTCCTCTCCCTTGTTGAGGACAAATCGACCGAGTTCTCCCTCGATCGTTTCGCGCTTGGTGATCTTGGTCACCTCATCCCCTTCGTGTGCCGTCTTGAGAACGTCCCAAATCTCTTTGGCACTCTTTAACCCTTGCACCTTATTATACTCCTCTCGACACAAGGAGGTGAGGAGTATAGTTGTGGCTTGGGAGTTAAAGTGCCGAATTTAGGCGACCTCGTCCGAGTCGTAGCCTTCGTCCCCCACCTTAGGTACCTGCGCTCCAAACTCAACAATGTCCCAAATGCTTGCGTGGAGTGAGGTTAGGTGATGCCTCATTTTATCACTCCACATACAATAATCCTCACCATCAAAATATGGTGGTTTGCCTAAGGGAACAGAAAGTAGAGGAGCGCGCTTAGAAATACGGGGATAGCGAAGGGGCATCTTACTATACTTCTTGCGCTCATGGCGCTTAGAAGCGATGGATGCCTCGGAGATTGATGTGGAGGGAGACAATGAGTCGGTCTCGTAGTAGACCACCTTCTTCATCTTCTTTTTCTTGTCGCCATTCTGATGTGACTTGATGGAGGGAGGGGATCCCTCCTTGGCTTTGTTGCCGGACTCCCTTGATGGAGCCTTCCCAAGGCTTGCGGGCTTGTCGCCGGTTTCGATCTCCCTCTTGGCGTGATCTTCCGACATCACTTCGAGTTGTTAGACTCTAATGAAGCACCGGGCTCCGATACCAATTGAAAGTCGCCTAGAGGGGGGGTGAATAGGCGTATTCTGAAATTTACAACTTTAAACACACTACAAGTCGGGGTTAACGTTAGAACTTAAATCAAGTCCAGGAGAGAGGGAGAAAACAAATCAACCAAGAAATAAAGCGGATGAACACGACGATTTGTTTTACCGAGGTTTGGTTCTAAAGAACCTAGTCCCTATTGAGGTGGTCACAAAGACCGGGTCTCTTTCAACCCTTTCCCTCTCTCAAATGGTCACTTAGACCGAGTGAGCCTTCTTCCTTAATCTCACGGGTCACTTAGACCCCGCAAGGACCACCACACAATTGGTGTCTCTTGCCTTGCTCACAAAGCACTTGAGAGTAAGAATTGAAAAGAAAAAGAAGGCCAAGCCAAGCAAACAAGAGCAACAAAGAAACACAAGAGATCCTCTCACAAATCCTAATGCACTAGAGTTGATTTAGGGACTTTGAGTGGATCGGTCGCTTTGATTGTGTCTTGGAGTGAAGTCTATTGCTCTTGTATTGAATGCAATGTTCAGAATGCCTTGAATTCTTGGTGCTGTGGTGGTTGGGGGGTATTTATAGCCCCCAACCACCAAATGGCCATTGGGGATGGCTGCTGTCGATAGGCGCACCGGACAGTCCGGTGCGCCGCCACGTTACCCAACTGTTAGGGTTCTAACTCAATCCACCGTTGGAGAGCTTGTCCTCTTGTGGCACCAGACAGTCCATTGCCACACCGGACACTGTCCGGTGCGCCTTTAACTCTGCCGCGCACTGTTGTGCTGTCAGCACACTTTTGCAGTCGACCGTTGGAGCGAGTAGTCGTTGCTCCACTGGTGCACCGAATAGTCCAGTGGCACACCGGACAATCCGGTGAATTATAACGGAGCGCGCCTGGAGAAACCTAAGAGTGGTTGGTTTGAGTTTACGGTCTTGATGCACCAGACATTGTCTGGTGGCACACCGGACTGTCCGATGCACCCTTCCTCAGCACACTCTGGTTTCTTTTGCTCCTTTGAATTGAACCCTAACTTGAATATTTATTGGTTTGTGTTGAACCTTTATGCACCTGTAGAACATGTATTCTAAGCAAACTAGTTAGTCCATATATTTGTGTTGGGCTTTCAACCACCAAAATTAATTTTGGGAAAAGGTTAATCTCATTTCCCTTTCAGTGTCGCCGTGGAGCCACGCCATGGCGTGGGTAGAGTTTCAGACTGCATAATCATCGGTAAGTATCCTTCGACCGAGTTCGTCGTAACCACCGCTTTGTGAATCACGTTTTGATCAGGGTTTTGGGCACCTGTGCGCCAGGTCGCACACCGCCGATGGAGAGCGCCTCTGTGGGCCTCTGCGCTGTAGTGCCCAAACACCGAGAAGAAGATGAACACAGACGGTCCGATTCGGGGTGGGAGGTTGAGATTAGACCTTGATGTCGTTTTGGGACCAAGTATCGTGGACCGTTTAGCGCTCATCGGTTGGAGTAGATTGATTTCGGTGTCATAGAACTTGGACCTTTGGATATCGATCTAGTGGCTGTTATTGTATACCGGTTCATAAAAGCAAAAGATCTTATCTAGGTCGTGTGCAATCGATCGGACGGCTAGGATCGTCCGATACCTTTTCGGCCATGACACTTTGCATAAGAGCCCTCGGGAGAAATAGAAATAGAACTCGTCGTCCTATTTTGTGTGGGAGGCCTCTGGATTAACTTTTCTTTATCACAGATCAGTCCCTAGTTTTTATAGAAAACCCCCTGACAATTTTAAAAATGCCCTAGAAGCTAATTCTAGTATAAAATAAATACTAAGATGAATTGGAAACTTGCATAAATCATATTTTGTTCATTTTAACTCCTTTTTGATCCATTCTAGTTGCATTAAACTCATAATAATATTGTTTATCATATAGTAACCTTATTTTAGTATGAAACATAGGGTTAAAATCATGCACTTAATGTGTTTTTGTCTAACACCTAAACATTTAGAAAATCATAACTCTTTAACCGTAACTCTGATTTTAGTCGTTCTCGAACCTACGCTCTCATAGCAGCGCATAGAATATTATTACGCTATTTGATTCCACTTTTGGTATACTGTTATGTTTATGTACTCCTTGCCTATTTGTATGTATTGCTACGAATAGTAGTGAGGTCACGAGAAATCTAAAGACCAACTTGGTGAAGTACCTGGAATCGTAAGTATAAGGCAAGTTGTGCCCTTGATCACTTTTCTTTACCTAATAATGTTCCTGTTAATCATTGTGACAAGCTCAAGTTAATTTGATGGGACCTAATTGGTTTCCCTAGTATTGTTTATCCCACACCTTGCAAACAAAAGAACTATTGGGTAGATTTTCTATTGCTCTACCTGGTTTTGGAAAATTAATGTTATATTATGATCATGTTCCCAATTATGTTGTTGTTTTAATTATTGTTCATGATAAGATTATTGTGTTAATTGGAACATGGAGAACCACCGAGGAAAACAGTCCTACCACATGGGTGGAATGGGACACCCTTGGCCAAGTAATTAGGAAAACTAGGGAGAGATTACCTTACCCAAAAGGGGCAAGCGAGGAGGCTTCGCTGCAGAGTATATGGAGGTCCTCGGGTCAAACTGCTGCGATGGCTTTTCAGATGAGGGATTCCTATGCTTCCTTCTTCCTGAATCTGTAGTGGGTTTTATCGAACTAGTGGAAATTTGGAAAGGCCTCATAGTGCTACCCTGTCTCTCCTCCTCGGTAGAGGTGTATCAGATTCATGTCCCCGTGGCATAAGGGTAACATGACTTGTGGGTAAAGATGCGCAACCTCTACAGAGTATAAAACTGGTATATCAATCGTGCTCACGATCATGAGCGGCTCGAACATTCACATGATTAACTTATGGAATTAAACTTAATTTGTCATTTGCATTGCATTGTTGGTGTTATTATTAATTGTGATCTCTTATTTATTTGGTTTGGTATCTATTTATACCTAGTAACTGCTATTAAAATTTTGACCAACTTTAAAAGCAATGCTCAGCTTTAACCATCTCCTTTGGTAAGCCTTACACTTCACATGAGCCCCCACTGTAAGTGACCTCATGCACATTATTCCCCACAACTTGTTGAGCGATGAACGTATGTGAGCTCACCCTTACTATACTCACATTGCCCCCATGTCAAAACAGGTACCGCATGATGAGGAGCATGAAGGATGTTGCGATGAGTTCGTGAGAGATCTAGGTCGTCGTCTCCCAGTCAACTATGGTTGCAGGATCGTTGTCTTCGTATGATGTATATATTTAACTATTTTGTATAAAACTCCATTATATATTAAAGATGTGACGTTCGTTTTTGTACCATGAGTCATAATATGTGTGAGACTTGATCCCAGCACACATTTGATTCGCGCCCGGGTTTGCCCCTTAAATCCGGGTGTGACACAATGGTAGCCCTGAGGACCTCAAGGGAGCGCATGTTGAGAGCATAGAATACGTTGGGATATTCCTACATGCAACCTAAAATAAAAGGGATGAAATTTACCTTGTCATGGGGCACTCTTACACCAGATTTAGTGTAGGCTTTTAATTTTACTCCTAAAACCTCTTTTGGGCCTTGGCATATGGTAGATGATGGAAATAGTGACAACTAGGAGACCCTGACCAAGTGGTGGCACAAAGTATGGGTGGAACAAGCTAAGGAGAGTGACCCTCCATGAAAAAGCCAGTTCATTCCATAGCTTAGCCACTCTTAGGGTGCAGACTCTAGGCATCTTGATTGGACCACTTAGCACTTGGGCTGGTTGTCACTACCATGTTGAGTTGGCTTGCATAGAGGCACCTTGACTTTATTAAACATAAGGTCTAAACAATTGTGTTTTAGTGTAAGAGTAGGACCCCTACAGGTAAAATAAGAAAGATAAGGAAACTCTTGCATAAGTTTAAGAGGGTACATCAACCTTGATGGAACCATGAGGGCACCAAAGAAAGAGTTACCTAAGGATAGGCTTCATAGGCTAGACAAAAATCATTCTTGCATCATTTCTTAGAGAAGGAATAAAAATATTCCATGTTGGTGCCTCACTACATTGTACTTAGCAATATTCATTTGAGTTACTCCTTAAACCTTTTTGAGGGCCTAGCTAACTACTCATGTGGGTGGTGTGTTAAGGATATATATTAGAGGTACCCGAGATGTTCCAACAAAGAAGACACCAATTTGTGGGACCGATAGACTCAAACGGGCTAGGGAACTCGGACTCGACCAAGGGACTTGGACTCAGGCACCAGGGGACTTAGCCCACATGTCATAAAAGGATCCACATACGTAATATAGATAAGTAAAAATGATGATACATGATAAGGGCAATATCTTTGTGAAAGTAGCACATCTCGATTTATAAGGGAGTTCACATGTAAAGATAAGTCTCCTTGCTTTTAGGAGGAGGTCGGTTAGGTCGATCTCCATCCTTATCTAGATAGTGGCTAGATAATATTTCTATAACAAACCACACCTCCTTGGACTATAAAAAGGGGGGTGGTAGCGCCCATCTAGGGTAGATCATTCGATCACAATTGCATAGGCATTAGACACCACATAACATAGGACACTGGGTATTGTCTCACACTGAGAGCCCGATCCTATCTAAATTCTCATGTCCTTTGTGCATTCACCTTCAGTTCACGATCTCGTATGGGTACCTAGTCTTGGCATTATCGATAACTTCATTGATGAAGTAGACCGGTTGCTGGACCGGGTAAGCAACATTGTGAGAGAGAGCCAACTCAAGAGGGTTAGGGCTTGGAGGGATAACAACCTCTATCAAAACATGTGCAGACTTTGTCTTCACCACTATATGCTCACTCAGTACACTCTCAAGAGCTACAGTCTCCCCTACTTCTAGGTTAAAGTTATTGTGAGCCTTATCAGAGGCTAGGGGCACCCTGCTTTAATCTGGGACCTTGGAAAAAATTATTGGCCTCGAGTATTTGCAGGAGAGCCTAGAAGCTATGAGAGGCTCTAGTTTTTACTAGAGGTGAATCCAGAACCCTGGTCGTGCGCTTGGTCGTGCTCCATAAGCCCCAATTGGCCCTCTCTCTCCATGGTCGTGCACCTAGATGTGTCTGTCCACCCTGGTTGACCACTCTCTCTATTTATCTTTATCTCCCTCTCTCTCTCTCTCTCCCTAGCCACACCCATGTTGATGAGTACATGGATGTCAACTATATGGTCAAGGCCCAATCAATCATATAGTTCCAAGCTCAAGGGGAGTTGAAGTCCAGTTTATTCGCGAATCCGGATCGGACTGCAGGAGTGGGTCTCATGAAAACGGACGCTCAGGCTACATACGGACTCCATTTTTGACATTCTAGATATCGTTGGAAAGCTAAGGAGATAAGCTTTCCAACCCAACTAGTCCGACATCAATATGCGGTTGGAGTTGATCAGAATCGTCATAGCAAGATGATGTCCAGATTCTGCAAGAAATCAGTGGCGCCGGTTTTTGGGCCTAAAGGCCTTATGCATCCTAGGATTGCTGGTCACCCCCTTTGCCACTGCCTGATTCGAGGACAACTCCAATTCAAGTGGGGGAGAATGATGAGGACATTACTCCCATATAAACAATGCATGGACCGACAACACGAGCACGTGCACGAAAGTTGAATCTCCAGGTTTGTTCTAACCTAGTCAATTGTATTTTAGAGAATACGCTTTGTTCCATCGATGTTTTAATGATTAGGAACTTCAGAGAGAATAATTAAGGACTTGGAAAAGTCCAAGGTGTCGAGGAGGAGGACCAAGGGCGTCCACAACATGAAGAAGATTAAGTCCGACTCGGCTGTGATTCCATCTCGGGTTTCAGGACCAGTCTGCACTAAAATAGACACTCAGGATGCATCCAGACTCCGACGGACTTGATATGGTTGGAAAGATAAGAAGATTATCTAACCAACCCAACTTGTCCCACCTTAAACTTCATCCGAAGTCAACGGGAATCGTCGAAACAAGTCGGCTCTCGAATTCTGTTTTGGTGCTACGACATCGTCTGTTGGGCCATGTATCATGTTGGAGCCCATTAGGGATACCTCTGGGGGATGTGCATGCCCCTAACCTCTATTTTAAAAGCAGCCGCCACCACATTAGAGTTTGAGTTTTTCTTAGATCATATTTGTCATCGAACAGTATCATATATCGTTCATTGGTTTTGTGTGTCGTGCGTCAAATTCTCATAGCACTGAAATATCTCTACTACTCTAAAGCACGAGTTTTGTGTGTCGTGCGTCATGCGCGAAGCGCATAGATCTGCTTTCCCTATACGTCTCGGCTAACCATCAGATAAGATAAGACTTACCTCTTGCTTGCGAAAAAACATGAACTATCATGAGCGCTTCCCATCCTCCTCGTTTTTGCCGTCCACAATCACGAGTGCTTCCTCCTCGTTATTGCCGTCGTATATTAACCCCTAATTTTTCATCTCTTTACCATCTGTCTTCCTAACTAGGAAAGAGTAGGAGGTTCGAACCTTAGGGTATCTGCAGCAGCTTTTCTCAAACACATATCCAAACTTCACTCTGTAAATATTGTAGTCTACAATGCAAAACAGTGTAAAACCGTGTTTTAGATGACCATGTGATAAATTGCTGGACATATTTTAGTTGTTGGCTCCACATTTATACCCACCTACAAAAGAATACAGATTTTTTATGTTATTAAAACGAAATCTATCTGATAAATAGAAACCATATCAACGTATGAACACCTAACTAGTCATTCACTCGTTCATGTAGATGCGAGAAGTACTGCAGCAGTGAACATTGAAACACTGGTTGGTTGACAGTGTCTTGCACCTTCAGTCTTCAGATCGATAGAGGCTAGAACAGGCTGAGCTCTTGTATTCGACTTGGGCCAGTCATATTCACTTTCCGATATTTCTACTCATGTCGACTTTGCCCCTTTGAGCTACTTGACTTCCTACCAAGGACAGCTGGGATTGATGTTATCCTATTCCTATCCACGTAACCATGCCTTGTCTCCATCAGATCTCAGGCGGCAGTTGGCTTGAGCCCCTTAATGGCCGAACAAAGCTAAGTCAGCGCCTGTACCATGCGACTAAATGACTAATGATATGGCAAATGGTTTATTAACGCGGATAGACACTCGGTCAATGCGGTTTAACTCATTACTACTCGAGTATCTTCTGCTTCCAAGCTCCAATTTCCAACCAAGAGAGCAGGCTAGAAGCAGCTAGCCTCGAGACTGTCTCGTCCATTTTGCGCTTGCCAAAAGTCAAGGGACAGAGACTGCCATATGGGGGCAATCAATACGCCGAGTATGTCAAGTATGGAAATGTTGCGCTTGCAGTTGCAGTGAGTGGTACATGCAAGCGACGGGCTGATAAGTGCGTCGTCGCCGCGCACCTTAACCGTCGCTGTGTTGGAGTTTTGACGTGGAATTCGTCAAAAATTGCGCAGGTTGTCTGGCTGGTCTGAGAGGCAAAAATCAAAATCGGGTACTACCACATCCTACAAAGGAATCAAAGATGTAATTTCAAAACTAGTATTCAGTCAAACTTTCTTATGTTTGATATTTTTTACATAAACACACATAATATTTATTATTACTAAACATATATAATTAGATTTCTATCTTCGAATATATTTTTATAGACTACTTATGTTGGCGCCTTTTTTTGTCAAACACTAACTATCTCTAGGCCTCACTAACGGAAACGAGGCCTTGGAGAACCTCTCTGTGAGATGGTATATAAGATGTAAGACAAATAACCATCGGTCAATTTTAGGTCACCTCTATGCTGACGCCTTCTTGGGCCAAATAGCAACAAACCCTAGGGCATTCTCGTGATGAGCAAGACCTTAGGTTTGACTCTATGAGGTGTCGGACGATTTGTGATAGGTCACCCGACCGTCTGATAGGTCGCCGAATTGTCCACCATGGTGCAGAGAGATCTTGGGTGAAGTGGATCTTGCCCCCTGTGACCGTGAGGAACCTCGCCAGGGTAAGATCCTACGGTCGTCTTAGGGTTGTTATGCCATCTAAGATGGCTCTAGACAACATAGAGTCAAATAGAGCTAAAGATAGGAGTTGTAGAGCTACAACTAAGGCTACGCTACATCTAGATCTAATGGATGAATAATAAATAAGGTAAAGTAGATTGGTTCGATTGGAATGTGTTTGGGGGTTCTCAATTGATCGTACCCTTTTATATTTATAGGGGGAGGTCCGGACCCGTTCCTAGGCGAGGTCCAACAAAATCCCACGGATAGGTTAGGATAATCATGTGTGGGATAAGTACTCTCGCCCGAGTTAATATGATCGCGAATCGTCCGGGTTATCCAACGGACCTTCCAGTGTGCGGACCATCCGAGACACAAGGTCGGACCGTCCGGCCATGCTCAGGTGCCAAATATGATGCTCAACACATGCCCTTCCTTTTGGTGGTGCTTGGTGAACCAAAAGAACCTGGTACTACCACACTCTTTTGCAAAAACAATAGAATCTGCAACTTGCCTTGTTCCCGAAATATGAACTCTAGCGCGATGTAAGTCAACGGCTCTTGTGATCAGATAATATAACTATTTGATAGAACTCTAATGCATAGAGGTCGTTTATGATTGCATCTTCTTCATCCATATCCACCTAATCATCATGTTAATAAGCAAAAATTTGTGGTGCCCCTAGCCCGAATAAGCAAATGGAATAGGCAAGTAATACGGATTCATTGTCGTACCATGCCACACTTGAGTAGGACAACACATCAGCAATGAGTAGATTCGAAAGTACCACAACATCTTAGGAGAGGTGGATGAGCAGGCGACCTTGGTTGCACCACTTTTTGGGCCAGTTTAGTCGGTCTTTGCCTTTGCATAGATCGCCTCTTTGACTTTGATTGTTTTATGGACCTGTTGTGCGAAACGACTTTCCCCTTCATATATTTAACAAGAAGCTGATCAAAAGTTGGGCCAACATTGTCGAGCCGGCCAGATGTCTTGGAGGTGTTTTGCTTCCTAGTACCTACTTTAGGGATGTGGTTTGATGGTCTGAAGTCGCTGATGCTCCTGGTTATCTGTGAACCGTCCGGCCTTCATAGCCGGACTGCATGCGTCTCCTCTATACTGTTCGACCTTAGTGCCCGGACTGTCCAACGTACGCAAGGCAGGTGACTGTAATCGGGTATTCGATCATGGTTGCCCTGGTGCCTTTGGTCTTATTAACCTTTCTTTTGTGCAGAGCCTTCTGAGTAACCACTCTATGTGATAGATTTGGCGTGCGTGGATCACCAATGTGGCCGCACACGGCCAAACCAAGACTTTCTTGTCTGTCAGTTCTAATGTGCTAACAAGGACAGGTTGTATGTGAAAGGGAAATGTGCTCTTAGGCCATTTCTAGTATAGTTTTGGTGATTAAGTGCCCAACACATATTGAGTGAGTAATTATGTGCCAAATGATGGATGAAGTGCAAATCAACAAGAAGGTATGATTCTAGACTTAGTACATTGTTTTTTGTGTACATATATAATTTTCTAAGTGCTAGAATCAGAGAAAAAGAAAAAGGAAAAGACTTGGCTGGAGCAGCCAAGACTCAGCGCAGTCTAGCACACCAGACTGTCCGGTGGTGCACCGGACAGTGTCCGGTGCGCCAGGCTGGCTTCTGGCGAACTGGCCACTCTCGGGAATTTGTCGGTGGCATACGGCTATAATTTATCGGACTGTCCGGTGGTGCACCAGACTGTCCGGTGAGCCAACAGCCGCCAGCGCAACGGTCGGCCGCCAAATCCGCAGGCGACGCGTGGCCCGCTCCAACGGTCGGCAGGAGGCACCGGACTGTCCGGTGTGCACCGGACAGTGTCCAGTGCGCCAACGGCTACAATTCTGCAACGGTCGGCTGTGCCATTTTAGGAACGCGATCTGCACCGGACCATGAACAGTGCCTGTTCGGTGGTGCACCGGACTGTCCGGTGCGCCACCCGATAGAAGGCAAGAGTTGCCTTCCCAGATTGCCTCCAACGACTCCTAGCTGCCTTGGGGCTATAAAAGGAACCCTTAGGCGCATGAAGGAGTCACCCCAAGCATTCTTTGATCATCTCTAAGCACCAAGGCTCCATTCTCGCGCATTTGATTCTTTGTGATAGTGACTTGAGCTCTATTTGAGTAGAGAACTCCTCGCATTGTGTTGTGAGCTCAAGTTGTGGGTTGTGTGCGTGATTGTGCTCGTGCTTTGAGTCTTGTGTGTGTTGCTCTCCCCTCCCTTACTTCCGTGCGTCTTTGTGATTATCATTTGTAAGGGCGAGAGGCTCCAAGTTGTGGAGATTCCTCGCGAACAGGAGATAGTAAAAGAAAGGAAAACATCGTGGTATTCAAGTTGATCATTGGATCACTTGAAAGGGGTTGAGTGCGACCCTCGTCCAGTGGGACACCACAACGTGGAGTAGGCAAGTGTTATACTTGGCCGAACCACGGGATAAATCACCGTGTCTCTTGTGCTTGTTTTCTTCGTGACCATTGTGTTTCATAAGAGCTTGGTCCTTGCCACTTGATTCTATTGAGCTAGCACTTAACCAAGTTTTGTGGCTACAAGTATTTGATTTTTACAGGATCACCTATTCACCCCCCCCCCCTCTCTAGGTGCTTTCAATTGGTATCAGAGTCGTTCTCTTCACGCAAAGGACTAATCGCCCGAAGAGATGGATCCTAAGGCAAAGGGGATGGTGGTCAACGACAAGACAAAGGAGTCCATCATCAACGAGCCAAGAGATGATAAGCCCTCGGACTCTGGCTCGAGTCATAAGAAAAGAAACGGGAAGAAGAAGAGGCGCATTAAGAAGATCGTCTACTACGACAGCGACGAGTCTTCTTCCCCCCAAGAGACGACGAATACAACGAGAAAAAGAAACCGGTTAATTCGAATTTTTCTTTTGATTATTCTCGTATTCCGTTTAATTCCAATGCTCATGTACTTTCAATTCCACTTGGGAAACCTCCGCACTTTGATGGAGAAGACTACTCATTTTGGAGTCACAAAATGCGTAGTCACCTATTCTCTCTCCATCCAAGTATTTGGGAGATTGTTGAAAACGGAATGCTTTTTGATAGTACTGACAACCCCGTTTTCATTAATGAGAAAATCCATAAAAATGCACAAGATACCACTGTTTTGCTAGCATCCTTGTGCAGGGACGAGTACAACAAGGTGAGCGGCTTGGACAACGCCAAGCAAATCTGGGACACCCTCAAGATTTCTCATGAGGGGAACACGCCACCATGATCACCAAGATGGAGTTGGTGGAAGGCGAACTGGGGAGGTTCACAATGATCAGGGAAGAAGAGCCAACGCAAACGTACAACAGGCTCAAGACCCTGGTCAACAAGATCAGGAGCTATGGAAGCACGAGATGGACGGACGACGACATCGTCCGACTTATGCTCAGGTCCTTCACTGTTCTTGATCCTCATCTTGTGAACTCAATCCGTGAGAATCCTAGGTACACAAAGATGACGCCCGAGGAAATACTCGGAAAGTTTGTAAGCGGGCGTATGATGATCAAGGAAGCAAGATAAGTTGATGAGGCATTGAATGGCCCAATGCCCATCTACGAGCCTCAAACCGTTGCTCTCAAAGCAACAAGCAGCAGGGAGGCGCTACCTAGCAAGGTAGCGCAAGTTGAGGCGGCCGGGCTAAACGAGGATGAAATGACCCTCATTATCAAGTGCTTCAAGACGGTGCTAAAAGGACGCAAGGAGCATCCCAACAAGAGCAAGACAAAGGGAAAGCGCTCCTGCTTCAAGTGTGGTAAGACTGGTCACTTTATTGCTAACTGTCCCGATAATGATAGTGACCAGGGACAAGAAAAGAACGAGAAGAGGGAGAAGAAGAAGGCCTACAAGAAGGCGAAAGGCGAGGCACACCTAGGCAAAGAGTGGGATTAAGATTGCACTTCGTCCGACTCCGACGATGAAGGACTCGCCGCCTCAGCCTTCAACAAGTCGTCTCACTTCCTCAACGAGCGCCATACTTGCCTAATGGCAAAGGAGAAAAAGGTAAGCATTCGAGAAACTTCTAAATATACTACTTCTAGCGATGAAGATTCTAGTGATGATGAAGTAGACTATTCTAGCTTATTTAAAGGTTTAGATAGAGCCAAGATAGAGAAAATCAATGAATTGATAGATGCTTTAAATGAAAAGAATAGACTCTTAGAAAAGCAAGAGGATATATTGTATGAAGAACATGATAAGTTTATTAGTGTACAAAAATCTCTTGCTTTAGAAACTAAAAGGAATGAGATTTTATCTTCTGAAATTTCTGCTTGCCATGAATCTATTTCTAGTTTGAAGAGCGTTAATGATGAGTTAAATGCTAAGTTAGAAGTAGCTAATAAGTCTAGTTCATGTGTGGAACATGTCGTAATTTGTAATAGGTGCAAGGATTTTGATGTTAATACTTTGCATCCATTACTAAATTAAATGATGAAATTGCAAGTCTTAATGCTCAACTTAAGACTTGCAAGGTGGATTTTGATAAACTAAAATTTGCAAGGGACGGCTACACTGTTGGTAGACATCCCTCTATTAAGGATGGGCTTGGCTTTCGAAAGGAAGCCAAGAACTTAACAAGTCAAAGGGCTCCCATTTCCGCCAAGGAGAAAGGGAAGGCCCCTATGGCTAATAGTGCTCAAAGGAATCATGCTTTCATCTATAGTGATAGAAAATTTTCTAGAAATGCTCATAGGAGTTATGCTTATGATTCACATGCTATGATTGCTTCAAGTTCTTCTTTTGTGCATGGTAGAAATATGCCTAGGAAAAATGTTGCTCATGTGCCTAGGAAAGTACGCAATGAACCTTCTACAATTTACCATGCTTGCAATACTTCTTTTGCAATTTGTTGTAAGAATAAGAAAGTGATTGCTAGGAAGTTGGGGGCCAAGTGCAAGGGAGACAAGACTTGCATTTGGGTCCTAAAGACTATTATAACTAACCTTGAAGGACCCAACAAGAGTTGGGTACCTAAAACCCAAGACTAATTTGCCTTGCAGGTTTATGCATCCGAGGGCTCAAGCTGGATTATCGACAGCGGATGCACAAACCACATGACTAGGGAGAAGAAGATGTTCACCTCCTACATCAAGAACAAGGATTCCCAAGATACAATCATATTTGGAGATGGGAATCAAGGCAAGGTCAAAGGCTTAGGCAAGATAGCCATCACAAATGAGCACTCTATCTCTAATGTATTTCTAGTAGAGTCGCTAGGCTATAATCTGTTGTCTGTTAGTTAATTGTGCCACATGGGCTACAATTGTTTATTTACAAATGTTGATGTGTCTATCTTTAGAAGGAGTGATGGTTCATTAGCATTTAAGGGTGTACTAGATGGCAAACTCTACTTAGTTGATTTTTCGAAAGAGGAGGCCGATCTAGATACATTCTTAATAGCTAAGACTAGCATGGGCTGGTTATGGCATCGCCGTCTAGCACATGTTGGGATGAAGAACCTCCATAAACTTCTAAAGGGAGAACATGTGTTAGGACTGACAAATGTGGTTTTCGAAAAAGATAGACCTTGTGCAGCTTGTCAAGCAGGCAAACAAGTGGGAAGCGCTCATCACAGCAAGAATGTGATGACCACATCAAGACCTTTGGAGCTACTTCACATGGACCTCTTCGGACCCGTCGCCTACCTCGGCATCGGGGGAAGTAAGTATGGTCTTGTTGTTGTTGATGATTTTTCCCGCTTCACTTGGGTATTCTTTTTGCAGGATAAATTAGAAACCCAAGGGACCCTCAAGCGCTTTCTAAGGCGAGCTCAAAACGAATTTGAGCTCAAGGTGAAGAAGATTAGAAGCGACAATGGGTTCGAGTTCAAGAACCTTCAAGTGGAGGAGTTCCTTGAGGAGGAAGGAATCAAGCACGAGTTCTCCACTCTCTACACACCACAGCAAAACGGTGTGGTAGAGAGGAAGAACAGGACGCTTATAGACATGGCGAGGACGATGCTTGGAGAATTCAAGACGCCCGAGCGGTTTTGGTCGGAAGCTGTGAACACAGCTTGCCACGCCATAAACCGGGTCTACCTTCATCGCCTCCTCAAGAAGATGTCGTACGAACTCCTAACCGGTAACAAACCTAACGTTTCATATTTTCGTGTATTTGGGAGTAAATGTTACATTCTAGTGAAGAAAGGTAGGAATTCCCAATTTGCTCACAAAGCTGTAGAAGGGTTTTTGTTAGGTTATGACTCAAATACAAAGGCATATAAAGTCTTCAACAAATCATCAGGTTTGGTTGAAGTCTCTAGCGATGTTGTATTTGATGAAACTAATGGCTCTCCAAGAGAGCAAGTTGATCTTGACGATGTAGATGAAGATGATGCTCCAACGGACGCAATTCGCACCATGGCGATTGGAGATGTGCGACCATAGGAACACCAAGTACAAGATCAACCTTCTTCCTCAACGATGGTGCATCCCCCGACTCAAGATGAAGAACAGGTTCCTCAAGAGGAGGCGTGTGATCAAGGGGGAGCACAAGAAGAACAAGTTGTGGAGGAAGAAGCACCACGGGCCCCTCCAACTCAAGTTCGAGCGATGATTCAAAGGAATCATCCCGTCGACCAGATTTTGGGTGATATAAGCAAGGGAGTTACTACTCGCTCACGTCTAGATAATTTTTATGAGCATTACTTGTTTGTTTCTTCTATTGAGCCTTTCAGGGTAGAAGAGGCCTTGCTAGATCCGGACTGAGTGTTGGCCATGCAGGAAGAGCTCAACAACTTCAAGCGAAATGAAGTTTGGACACTGGTGCCACGTCCCAAGCAAAACGTTGTGGGAACCAAGTGGGTGTTCCGCAACAAACAGGACGAGCACGGGGTGGTGACAAGGAACAAGGCTCGACTTGTGGCAAAAGGTTATGCCCAAGTCGCAGGTTTGGACTTTGAGGAGACTTTTGCTCCTGTGGCTAGGCTAGAGTCGATTCGCATTTTGTTAGCCTATGCCGCTCACCATTCTTTTAGGTTGTTCCAAATAGACGTGAAGAGCGCTTTCCTCAACGGGCCAATCAAGGAGGAGGTGTACGTGGAGCAACCCCCTGGCTTTGAGGATGAACGGTACCCCGACCACGTGTGTAAGCTCTCTAAGGCGCTCTATGGACTTAAGTAAGCCCCAAGAGCATGGTATGAATGCCTTAGAGATTTTTTAATTGCTAATGCCTTCAAGGTTGGGAAAGCTGATCCAACTCTTTTCACTAAGACTTGTGATGGTGACCTATTTGTGTGCCAAATTTATGTCGATGACATAATATTTGGTTCTACTAACCAAAAGTCTTGTGAAGAGTTTAGCAGGGTGATGACACAGAAATTCAAGATGTCGATGATGGGTGAGATGAACTACTTCCTTGGGTTCCAAGTGAAGCAACTCAAGGACGGCACCTTCATCTCTCAAACGAAGTACACGCAAGACTTGCTCAAGCGGTTTGGGATGAAGGACGCCAAGCCCACAAAGACTCCAATGGGAACCGACGGACATGTCGACCTCAACAAAGGAGGTAAGTTCGTTGATCAAAAGGCATACCGGTCTATGATAGGGTCTTTACTTTATTTATGTGCTAGTAGACCGGATATTATGCTTAGAGTATGCATGTGTGCTAGATTTCAATCCGACCCAAGGGAGTGTCACCTTGTGGCCGTTAAGCGAATTCTTAGATATTTAGTTGCTACGCCTTGCTTCGGGATCTGGTATCCAAAGGGTTCTGCCTTTGACTTAATTGGATATTCAGACTCCGATTATGCTGGGTGCAAGGTTGATAGGAAGAGTACATCAGGGACGTGCCAGTTCCTAGGAAGGTCCCTGGTGTCTTGAAGTTCAAAGAAACAAACTTCCGTTGCCCTATCCACCGCTGAGGCCGAGTATGTTGCCGCAGGACAGTGTTGCGCGCAACTACTTTGGATGAGGCAAACCCTCTGGGACTTCGGCTACAATCTGAGCAAAGTCCCACTCCTATGTGATAATGAGAGTGCAATCCGCATGGCGGACAATCCTGTTGAACACAGCCGCACAAAGCACATAGACATCCAGCATCACTTTTTGAGAGACCACCAGCAAAAGGGAGATATCGAAGTGTTGTATGTTAGCACCGAGAACCAGCTAGCCGATATCTTTACCAAGCCTTTAGATGAGAAGACCTTTTGCAGGCTGCGTAGTGAGCTAAATGTCTTAGATTCGCATAACTTGGATTGATCTATAGCATACATGTGTTTTATGCCTTTGATCATGTTCTTTTATGCATATTATTGCTTATTTATGGTGCTCAAGTTGTGCAAGGGATCCTCGAACCTCATAAGTCCATGTGTGAATGATGCACATATTTAGGGGGGAAATGCTACAACTTGACCCTTTGAGACTAACTGTGTGCTTGAGTTTACTTAATTTAGTCTCAAAGGTGGATTGAAAGGGAAAGGTGAACTTGGACCATGCAAGACTTCCACTGCACTCCGATGAGAGGGCAATTTACTCCAAGTTCATCTCCATGCTCTTATTGCCTTTTTACTCTTAATTGACGATTTTGGTGAGGCAATGGGGTTTTAGGGCCAATAATGATCCTGTTTTGCTGCTTAATGCCAAAGGGGGAGAAATTAAGGCCAAAGCAAATGGATCAGCTACCACTTGAGAACTTTGAAAAACTTTGAAAATAGTATAGTTAGAACTTTTGATTTGTCAAAATACTCTTATTGTCAAAACTTGGTCTCTTATGGGGAGAATTTATGATTATGGGAAAAAGGGGGAGTTTTGGATCTTGATCATTTTCTCTCTTGGATTATCTCTCTTTATGCCCAAACAAGTGAGTTTGACTTAGAGATAGGAACATGAATTTGATTTGCAAAAACAAACCAAGTGGTGGCAAAGAACGATCCAAATATGTTAAATCTTGTAAAAGACAATTTTTGTTCTCAATTGCATTGATGTTGCACTTCTATTTGTTGCTTTTTGATGTGTTAGCATAAATCACCAAAAAGGGGGAGATTGAAAGGGAAATGTGCCCTTGGGCCATTTCTAGTATAGTTTTGGTGATTAAGTGCCCAACACATATTGAGTGAGTAATTATGTGCCAAATGATGGATGAAGTGCAAATCAACAAGAAGGCATGATTCTAGACTTAGTACATTGTTTTTTGTGTACTAATTTATTTGTCTAAGTGCTAGAATCAGAGAAAAGAGAAAAAGGAAAAGACTTAGCTGGAGCAGCCAAGACTCAGCGCAGTCTGGCACACCGAACTGTCCGGTGATGCACGGACAGTGTCCGGTGCGCCAGGCTGGCTTCTGGCGAACTGGCCACTCTCGGGAATTAGTCGGCGGCGTACGACTATAATTCACCGGACTGTCCGGTGGTGCACCGGACTGTCCGGTGAGCCAACGGCCGCCAGCGCAACGGTCGGCCGCCAAATCCGTAGGCGACGCGTGGCCCACTCCAACGGTCGGCAGGAGGCACCGGACTATCCGGTGTGCACCGGACAGTGTCCGGTGCGCCAATGGTTATAATTCTGCAACAGTCGGTTGTGCCATTTTAGGAAGGCGATCTGCACCGGACCATGAACAGTGCCTGTCCGGTGGTGCACCGGACTGTCCGGTGCGCCACCCGACAGAAGGCAAGAATTGCCTTCCCAGATTGCCTCCAACGGTTCCTAGCTGTCTTGGGGCTATAAAAGGGACCCCTAGGCACATGATGGAGTCACCCCAAGCATTCTTTGATCATCTCTAAGCACCAAGACTCCATTCTCGCGCATTTGATTCTTTGTGATAGTGACTTGAGCTCTATTTGAGTAGAGAACTCCTTGCATTGTGTTGTGAGCTCAAGTTGTGGGTTGTGTGCGTGATTGTGCTCGTGCTTTGAGTCTTGTGTGTGTTGCTCTCCCCTCCCTTACTTCTGTGCTTCTTTGTGATTATCATTTGTAAGGGCGATAGGCTCCAAGTTGTGGAGATTCCTCGCGAACAGGAGATAGTAAAAGAAAGGAAAACACCGTGGTATTCAAGTTGATCATTGGATCACTTGAAAGGGGTTGAGTGCGACCCTCGTCCAGTGGGACGCCACAACATGGAGTAGGCAAGTGTTATACTTGGCCAAACCACGGGATAAATCACCGTGTCTCTTGTGCTTGTTTTCTTCGTGACCATTGTGTTTCACAAGAGCTTGGTCCTTGCCACTTGATTCTATTGAGCTAACACTTAACCAAGTTATATGGCTACAAGTATTTGATTTTTACAGGATCACCTATTCACCCCCCCTCTAGGTGCTTTCAGTATGTCAATCTTCATTTCTTGTAATCTCAAATGGTCTTCATTTATATCCAATTGTATTTGCTAACAGAAGACATTATAATCATTGGTGTTATGAAAAAAAAAGAGTTGTGGCATTTACAATACACAAGCGTTTTCAATTCCTCTATCGGAAGAATTGTGTGCAGCAATTTAATGGTACCATTCTTAAGTAACTCATAAAATATTTTATCATACTTAGCAACATTAAATGTAAACTTAACTTTCCCCTTTTGTACTGAATGTAGGGGAGAGCGAGCAGAAAATTTTGCCTTAGCTAGCCAAACAAGCTCAACGACATGTAACTTTTTGGCTCATCCCTTGAGCTACTATCATTGAGATATTCATCATGGGGCTCATGGGGGTGCTTATGTTTATGCCGACCTTCTCCACTAGGACGATCATATGTGACTTTTGGTATTCTGGATGCTCCAACCTGGGTGGTCGAACGGTCTATAAATGAGTTGACCGGTCCGGTACTATACCTAGACTATCTGGTCGTGTCGGGCATCGCCTGCAAGCCTCATGGTGGGCTTGTTGTGAATCTGGACTGTCCAGCGCAAGGTGTCAGATGGTGAATGTTTTAAGATTAAGTATCTAAATATTGCTCTTGCCGACTTAGGAGAATGGTGCCAATGGCAGCTGCTATCGTTTGATGGTATGGCATATCAACCAGTCAACATCAACCGCCACGGTTCCAGCGCTAGTCGGCATGTATGCGCGGTTGATAGAGCTACTGACCGACCGGTACCGACCGTGTGGGGTCACGAACAGTCAGTACCGACTGGTCGGTATTGCCCGCCGCGCTGCTACCGCGGCCAGTAGGGTCAGGCGATTGTCAGTTGTCACACAATGTTTTATGGTTGGTTCATTTCATTTTTTAATTTAATATATATATAACTTGAACCTAGTCTATAAATGGAGAAGTTCTTGAGTTCATTCACACAACCCTCACTTTAAATTTCTTTACCACCTCCTCAATCTCCTCTCATGGTCATTTTGTTTGAATCAGCCAATGTCTCAGTGTCTTCATTCGGCTCTAACAACAACATGATCGAAGAAGAGTTCTTTGAGTTGTTGCAGAAAGGAATAATGTAGCAAGGGAAAAGCTTACCTCTAAGTCTTCCACGTCAAGGAGTCGACTGAGGCAGCGTTGAAGGTATATCAACCGGAACCGTGAAGTCGCCCATGACTGGTCAATGCATGACTAATTCACCTACCCATGAGTCTATCTATTGTTCTACTTTCATCAAAGGTACCACATGTGGAGGAGCCTCTTCCTTCACATACTAGAGATGTTGGGTGAGCACTCCCCCTACTTCACTCTTCAAATTGATGCAGTCAATCGAAGTTGATTCTCCCCCCCCCCACTAGATTGCATAGCTGCCCTACGTATTCTTGCATACGGTAGCGTTGTCGACCATCGATGAGTGCAAAAATGAGGAAAAGCTACACCTTGGAGTGTCTTGAAGTTTTCTGTAGAGGTGTTACTGAATGTTTCGGACTAAAGTACATATGTCGTCCCACTGTTGTTGATCGTACCCTAGGCATCTATTAGCTTGGGGGATGGGATTTTCTGGTATGATAGGGAGTATAGATTACATGCATTAGAGGTAGATGAATTGTCCCATTGGATAGAGGGGACAGTTCACAAGAGAGGACATCGGATCCCAACTATCATGCTCGAGGCAGTTGCCTCATATGACTTGTGGATGGCATGTTTTTAGGAGTGGTGGGATCGAACAATGGTGTGAACATGATCAACCACTTAAGGGTGAAGCACCAAATATGAATTTCATAGTGAATGGTCACGAGTACAACTAAGGATACTACCATGTTAAAGGCAATATACCCTCGGTAGCAGGTGTTCATGAAGACTGTTCTGCTCCCACGGACTACAAAGTTTGTTGCGTGCTAGGAGGGGCCACAAAATAATATAGAGAGGACATTTGGGGTGCTCAAAGCTCGATTTCATATTTTTGCAACCCCAGGTTGTTCTTTCTCCTAGCAAGTACTCAGTGTGATCATATGTGCATGTATCATTCTGCACAATATGATGATTAAGGATGAGCATGGAGGATCATACGACATGGACTACGAAACAGTTGAGCCCTCCGTTGCAGCACCAATCGTGACCCCCGAAGCATCGACGAGCTTAGCGAGAGGCAACACTTCATGCAAACCTGTTGCATGACCAGCTCCAAAATGATTTATGATTTAATGGAGCATGTTTAGGATCTGTACCACGGCAATTATATTTTCATTTTATTCAAGTAATGCTAGTTTTATTTTTAAAGTATTGTGTAATTTTTATTTAAATTGGACATATGTATTGTGCAGTTTTCTTTACGTAATGTAATGTTTTATTTTCTTTTCTTTACGTAATGTAGTGTTTTATTTTCTTTATGATATAAATGTATTTTATTTACCTTTTCCCTTGCAATGAAATGTCGAATTTCATTTGTAATAAAAATATATAAAAAAAACTAATGTGGCGTTGATGTGGTTGTATGTTGACGATAAATATTGTACTGAAAAGTTATAGTAGATAAAGGATGACAGTGCTTTGAATTCATTTAAGCAAGTAGAAATGAATTCAACGCAGGATCGTCTCACGATCGGCCATACATTTTCAGTACAGTATTTATCATCAACATGCAACCACATCAACGCCACGTCAGCTTTTGTTCCATATTTTTATACTGGGAGACAGAGGGAAACATGTAACAGTATTTGTTGATCAGTACAAATAACTTTACAGTACAGTATTTATCGTACATTTAAGCAATTTGTGTATACTCGTGTGCATCATGGTAAAAGTGGCCCTGGATTGGGCCTGAGGAGTGAGGCCGACGCAAAAACGCCTCTGTCAATCTGCACATGCAACCTGAATTTTTATTTTTATTTTATTTCATTTCAGAGAAGCAGTGGATCGAGTGGCCACCACGTGTATGTCCTTGTTGATATATACTGTGGTAGTAAGACTATCTGCAACGTTTAACGCTACCGCGCCCTCTCCCCTGCGTAGAGGGCATCTACGCTCGCAGCGGCTGACGCTAGAGAGCCTCCTACGCGCTGCAGCCGTAGGGGTGAGCGCGCGAGCCTCCCAGATCAAGGGGATCACTATTCATCCCCTACAGCACTGTGCCGTGGGGGCCACGAGTAATTGTTAGTAGATAAAAAATTGGTAGTAGATATAGAAAATGATATTTTATAGTTGTAGTGGGGTATATGGGGAGTATTTAGGGGGAACCGCGGGAGATAAAAAAATATGGGGGAAATAGGGGGAAAAAGTGATATAGGGGGAAAAATTTAGGGGTAACGGTTGCGGATAGCCTAAGTAGAGACAAGTAGCATCATCCAATTCCCAAACGCCCAACTGCAGCAACTACTGGCACGCGAGGGAAGATGCTGTGTGGCCCGTTGCTGTGTCCTGTGCTGATTCTTTTGGTCCGGGGGGGCGCCCTGCCGGCTGCCGGGCGGCCTCGCTCTCACACTGGCATCGGCGCATCGCCGTTGGGCGTGGCCCATGGGCACTAACGGTTGTCTTAACTTCCACAACCGACCACGACCATGCGCTCCCATGAATGGCTAATACTGCCTCGAACCGGGGCATGCAGTCACATAAAAGATGTCGGACTCGATCCAAATCGGATCGCCCCCCGGCCGGTCCTGTGCCTGTGCTCTCCAATCTCTGAGACTATCGAAGCGTTGTCCTCGTCCATTACTGTCCTGTGCGAGTGGGCACTCGGATCCTCTCTACTCTTGCAGATTCCCACGGCGAGAGACCGGGCCAAGTCGTGGCGACCCATGTGGGCTCCGTGTGCATGGGATGGGCGGGCTTGCATTGTAACCCGTACGTAGGGCCCGTCGCCGTCCGGGGTCGATGGCGCAGCGAAGCACAGTGTCATGTCGTGCACAAGCACGACCAGAGGGCGGCTGGACGGCCATTTCCTCCTCCGGTGGGCACTAGCAGTATAGTATATAGCCAGTGGGCCGGCCAGTCACGGGTCACGGCTACCGCGCGAACGAACGAGCCGGAGCCGGAGCGGCAGACGGCTAGTCTACACGATCGACGACATGCATGGGGGACCGGGGCAGAGGTAGCACGTAGGGCCGGTGGTGCCGCGCGCGATGCATGGCCCTCCGTATGGCGCTGCCGGACGGCGGGCGCCAATGATGGATGGCCGGGGGCGCGGCAGCGCGTGACACCCAACGTGGTGCTGCGTCCACGGAGGCAGGCCAAACCCAACCCTGGCCTGCCCCGGCTCCCCGGCCGGCTGCCTCCGCGGCGGCCAGGGCTCGGGGATGTGGACCGTGCGCGCGGCGCCGGGGACACGGGGGTTTCGCCGTGTCCGGACGGGATCGGAGACGGGTAGGGACGTCGCGCGGCGCTAGCTGCTCGACAGCCTCAGGTGCAGGTCCCCCCCTGTGCTGCCTGCATGCTGTACCGGGTCGCATGCACGGCGGATCCTGGCGTGTTGGGTGGCGCTGCTCCATCATACTATTCTATTTCGTTCTTCTCCGCTGCGGAAAGGTCAACTAGTACGTGTTCCGACTTGTTCGCGTCGTTCGTACGTTGTCACGAGGGTTCGGATCAGCCATCCCCGGCCCGCCGCGTTGTCCTGAACATGAGGCCATGCCTTTGCGGTTCTGCTAGTTGAGCTTCTTGCATGAACTTTCACAGCAAGATTAATTGTTTATCATTCCCGGTGGTGGCGAATCTAACCGATGTTAAGGGCATTAGATCAACTTCATTATATTATATATTATATTATATTATATAAATTTCCTTGAACTTTAGCAGTTTTTTTCTAAAATATTTATGAATTTTTATTAGGGTCGGCGGTGGTGATTCGAGCTGATGTTTATTTATTTAACTACTTCTGTATTTTAGTTGTCTGTGTTTTAAAATAATTTCAGATAACATTATTATACCATCAACTAGTGTAAGTATATTATTAGTTTTATGATTTGTTATTTATTTTATGTTATAATATATTATTTTTTTGTTCCTTGTCTAATTATAAAAAAATGGAAATTAGTAAGTGTCTTAGTGCCGACATAGATCACAATTTATCAAATTCATAATTTTGTTTAACAGCTTTTTATTATTATAACTGAAAATTGCAAATTGTATTTATAAAAATTGCAAGAAACTGGAACTACAGTTTTATTTATAAAATATATGCCGTAACCATCGCCTGAAAAAAACAGTAATTTAGGCACTTAAATTTTAGCATGTTCTTTATTTAACTACAAAAGGAAAGCTTTCCCTTGCATGTGTCTATATTATCGAACTACAAAAGGGAAGCTCAACAAACGAAACAAAACACGTAGTTTCCCCTCGGAAACCAGTTTTCGCGGTTTGGGAAAAGACAGCCCAACCCATGTACCAATCGAAGGTTCGTCCCAGGTCCCAGGATAGTACAAAATGGCCGGGAAAGCCCATGTTACTACCTTTGCTAAGTGGTAAGCCGGCCGGCATTAATTCCCTGATGAGCCCGGCTCATTTCAGTTTCTTTTTACTATAAAGAAGTATAACGAGCAGCTAAGTTAAGATTCTCTCTTAACATAATAGGACAAATTTGATCAGTTACCGCGAATCACCAGATCCACTTTCTTTCCTCACATCTGTGGATTAGGCGCGAGAAAATATAGAAGAGATGTTTCCCTTCCTAGATGCACGACAGCGGTAACGCACAAGACACAGGTAGAGATGACAATGGATACCAAACCCGAAAATCCGACGGGTTTTACTCGATATGAACGCGGGTATGAGATGATTTCTATATCCGCAGGTATGTTAGTGGGCGAGAATCTCTACCCGTTGGGTAGATGGGTACGAGTATAGATAGGTACTACCATACCCATGTACCCATGGGTAAAATATCACTACTAGAGATATGCTTATTTAAGACGCACATTTTAAGACGGATATCTGTGCATTTTATAGAAGCGTCTTTTATCATATGGTGATGAGTAAGGTAAGACGATTTATTGAAGATCCATCTTTAATAAAGAAGTTTATTGAGACAGTTACATCGTAAGAAATGTCTTATATTGATTTAAGATGGATTGTTATTGAAAACTGTCTCAAATAAATATATCTTCAATCATTAATATTGTAAGAATTGTCTTAGACTTTTGTTAGTGTATTAGACACTTCTATATATGAAATCATCTCAAATAAAAATATTATTAGAGTCATCTACTCTATAAAAATTGTCTTAGATGTTACTGAGTATACTAGACACTTTTAAATATAAAATTGTCTCCGTATGATATTTCTGATAAGACCTATTTAAAAAAATTGTAGTAAATAGTGAATTTAGCTTAGTTTGGTGATATATATGATGTAAAATGTAAAACTTAACTCTGTAACTTGATATAGATAGTAAAATGGACCCACACGTGACTCGATCATTAATGTGTCACACAATAGACCTGAGTTATTATTTTTCTTTAATTCCTATCATTTATGTATCAAGGGGTTTAGAAAGATATACCCATCCCAATCCCATGTTGAATATATCAATATTTTTACATTTATATTATTAAACTTCAAAAACCCTGCCACTTCACATATTCACACTAAAAAGACCAACATCTATAAGTTATAATGATTCCTTATGATCTCTCTTATCTTATGTACTGGTGTCGTTTCTCTCCATCCCTAACTCTCCCGAACATGCCTCCTCCTCCCGCCGCCACACCCTCTTCCTCCCCGCGTCACGCAGAAATGGTCGCGTGTTGTTGCTCCGCCCGACCGCCCGGCTCTGCCTGCTCATCATCGCGTCGCTGCGGTCTTCCTTCGCATGCCGCCACCGACGTCGTGGCCCGTTGCCATGCTCGCATCCATGGCCATGCCGAGGTAGACTTCTCCTCATGACGTGGTTCCGGTTCGCAATGGTGGGCGATGATGGTGACAGGGAACACCAGCAATAGCCGGTTGTGGCAACTGCCGCCGCCGCGTCACATAGCGCCGAGTTGGAGGGGCGCATCACATGAATAGATCTGCAGTCTCGGATCATGGCATTGCAGGCGGCCTCCCGGGTATGGCGACTCTCCCCCAGTCGACCATGCACCTCTTTGTCCTTTGGGCTCGTACGCCTCCTCTTCCTCGGCCGTGTCCGCCGGCCATTTGGACGCCATCAAACCGGTTGGCCATGTCCGGGTCAACTTCGTGCCCCTCCTCCAAATGGCCAAACCCTACCTTGTTGTAGCTAGCCTACCCCTCTAGACGCCATTGTCTTCCTGGTCAGTCCCGCCCACTACTTGTCTCATCAGCTAACACTTTGTGCCTCCACGTTCGTGTCTCGCTCGTCAAGTCGAGGTGCCTAGGGAGAGGACATTCTCTAGGAGGCGGATGGGGAATTCACAAACTGGCCTGGATTGCTCATTGCACGAGCAGGAACTACTCACTGTGGAGTGTGGAATTTAGAGCGATTTTAGATTAGTCGTAGTCGTAGGTTCTTCACTCGTAGGTTAGAAAAGCCTAGTTTTTGTTCTTGAATGGCAGTTCAAATTTGAATGCAGAGAATGATGGGTTGAAGTAATATGTTTGTGATACTTTGGTTCTAGTTAATGAATTTGTAAGACTTCATATTTGTAGTTTCTAGAAATTTTATTCAGCAATCTCTAGTCCTTATCATTCTGATGTAGAACTTCTGATTTTGTTTGCATATTGTTTCAGAAATGGAAGGAGATGCTGTCAGATTTACCCAATTGTCGAGTGAAGGAGTATATGAAGAAAATTTACAAGACATTTGTACAGCCCTAGATGAGTTGCAGCAGATTCCATCCATTAAGGACAAATGGACAATAATCCATCATCGAATCCAAATCATAAGCTAAAAGGTAAAAATTTCACTGAATGATTTCCTAAATAATCTTGTGCTTATAGATCTGTTCAAATATTTATTTCCTAAATACTACTATTCTAGTTTTGGAAATTTGTTGCATTTCAAGAATATATGATATGTCATACTCTACTGAATATGTTCAAATTTTCTCTATGATCTGCAAACTGGATGTGTAATTATTATCCTCTGTTTTGAGTTGAAAATATTGTGGTACATATATTTATCTCCTATTTTGCAAACTGAATGTGTAGCCCTAGTCGTGTCTGCTGATCGTTGTATACGTTTCAAGTCAGCACTAGTCCTCTTGAGGGAAACACAACAAGCTTAGGAAATACTAATGTTCAATACTGAATTTGCAGTACGAGTATGGCTTTAAATACACGTCAAACGGTTGTCAGCAGACGACACAATTGACTGCTATTCTAGTGTTTCTTTGTTTAACTTGCTAATCTACTAATTGATCCTCTTTGCAGCTTGTGAGTTTTTACATTCTTTCAATACTAAATTTGCATTACACATTATTTCAATATGGAGATGCAATTTTTAAAGTATTTAACAAACTAAAAATTGGGAACCATTAGAGAGCAAGATTATTCTTGTTCCCTATATGTATTTAGCAACTTGCTAAATATAAGTTTAGGGTGTTTTTGGGAACTAATGGAGATGCTCTAACAATGTTCAGAAATCACATTTAGGATAATTATTGGCAGTGAGCGGAATCAAACCTTCCTGTGTAAACTGGGGCACCAAGAAAATTAGTTGAGAGGTCGGTGGAAAAAGCTTGCTGGAGTGGGTTATAGAGGACAACCAGCGAAGGTCCAAGGATTTTGTTTGCCCATGTCATGATTGCATAGCTCATACAATACACAAAAATTCTCTGAAGGTACAAGTAAGAGTTTTGGTTAGAATAGTTAACTAGAGACCGAGTTTCCTAAACCTTGGCACCACTGCTATGCAGGTGATGTGGTCTAAGCATACATGCTTTCTAGACATACTCACAGCGTATAAAATAGTTGTGACCTTGGTTTTTGTTAGTGCCCACTTATGGAGCCCATTGGATGCAGCTACTGCAGTGAACACCAAAAAGATGGTGGCGAACAATAGGAATAAGTTGTCAAAGATTAGCTTGCAAGATATCTCACAATCATAGGAATTTGTAATCGTCACTGCATACAAACTGAATAAGTTGTCAAAGATAAGTTGATTAAACAACTCTATGTTCTTGTCTAAACTTATGCCTGTGATTTTCTTGAAATCATAAGCATCCATTTTACCTTTTGTAGTCTAACAAAGCAAAGCCCTAGCACTGGTCTGCCATCATCCAAGCACATATCAGAGTCTGCCATCCAAGCATGAATCAGAGTTTAAATATTTGATTTATGGTTTAGTTGTAGGTGAAAAGGGTGTTCCTTACCCTAATCATTAATAGTAACTCAAGAGTAAAAAGATGTGAAATAAGATGTAGTTTTCCCTGCATCTTTAGCTTACTCATGCTTTAAATAAGTTAGCAGGACTGTCACAAAGATATGGCCATTTTGGTCCTCTTCCCATAGATGAGCAGCGTCACGAGTGATGGGTCGAGCAACCCATCCTTCCGGCTCCTGGTCAGCAGAAAAGTCGGTGTCGTGGCTCGAGCTGTCGTCGCCACCTCCGTCGTCTGGGTCTCCTCCAGCAGCTACTCCAGGGGCTGGGGCGCCAGTGGTGGTGCAGGGGGCGCCTCCAGGGGGAGCACAGGGGAGCAGCTCCTCACAGACTCTATCTCCTGTTGGAGCAAGAAAGAAGAGCCCTACTGCTCCTGCTCCTGTTCCTGTCGTCGACATTCCTGCTCCTCATGCAGCCGGTGGTGCAGCCTCTCCAAGTGACTGGACTGACCGGTCACGGGACGGCGAAGCGGACGCTCCGCGAGACGAGAGGGTAAGAAGGGGATGACAGACTTCCGTGCGGTGTGTCTAAGACGAGCCATCTACAAAAGACATCGCAAGCAAAAGAGTGAGAACAGAACTAGTATGACCAGCAAGTAGTGAACCATAAGTAAATGAAGGATTAAAATAAAACACAATTTTCAGCAAGGTATAATATATAGTAGAACATAGGTTTGGTCGGTATGACCAACTTTTGAAGGGATGCCAAAGTCAAGGCAGGGACAGAGGTCTATAATCCTTAGAACGACCATTCTACTCTAGGTTAGCGGTCCTACAGTCAGCACGACTTTGATACCACCTATGTCACACCCGGTTTTAGAAGGCAAACCAAATGCGAACCATGTACGTGCCAGGATCAGCAATTCACGTACATAGCAGTTACATAACATGGACATCATCACACAGTGCTCAAATAGTATTAAAAAGGGAAATAGTAGTCGATTACATCATATGTCTGAGACATCCACATAGTCTTTACAATAAATCAAAGTGCAGAAAAGAAACGTAGATAAACGCGGCCTTCACAGGCAGCCGACTGGGGGTTTGCCGCTAACCCACGCCTAGAACTCGTCGTAGTCTTGGAACTCCTGGAAATCTCCTTCCACGGCTTCATCTTCTCCTGAGCGATGGTTGCAATGCTGACAACCTGGGGGATTGGGGGTTTGGTGTGTAGAGCAAGGGTGAGTACACATCAACATACTCAGCAAGTGTCCTGTTTGGCTGTAGTGGACTAGCTTTATGTGGGGGTAAGTCAAGCAATTGCTTTTAGTTGGTCAGAGTTATTATTACTAGTAGAGAAAGCCAAGTTTTAGAGTTAACCCACGTTATTAACCCAAACATACTCCTTTCCAAACGGAAAGAGTACCACTTACCATTACCAGAGTCAAAACCAAGAACCATCAATCTCATTGCCACCTGCAAATCTGAACATCTCTGATCAAGTACCACTAATCACTGGAGCTCCCTTGGCCGCTCATAACCGCGAGCACAACTGATATATCAGTTTTCATACACTCTGCAGAGGTTGTGCACTTTACCCACAAGCCGTGATTCCCTTTCTGCCCGGAGAGAGCTACTCCCCATTGACCACTACCTAGGTGGCCCAGCAGGGTAACACTACGTAGCCTTTACAAAGATTCCCCGGGGTTGTAGCCGCCCGTTAGGTTTCCTAAATGCACCGCACTCCTCCCCAAGGGGCGAACCCAAGCTTGGCAGAGCGAGTCGCATACACCGAGCCCCATTGACGGCACGACGGCTAAGCAAACTACACCCCGGATCCTCTAATTATTCAGCTAAGGGCACCCCATTCCACCCTCATGGTTGCACTGTTTTCCTGGGTGGTCATCCAACGAACAGGTCCTTACAGAGAGGCACTCGAGAAACTGCTCGAGCCCCCTTGAAGGACACAAGTATAACATCATAATAAAAGAAGGGAAAACAGCGTATCATTGATCATTCTCATCATGTTCATTGATTAGAGTTGAGCAATAGCATAAGACTAAGCAATAATAATCCAACCCAAATAGGTAAACAAGGACATGGATAACAAAAGCTAGTCAATCCTTAGGTATAACTGTGAAATGCGGGAGGTGAATTAAAGAATGTATAGGACAGAGATAGGTCAAGGGACACTTGCCTCCACCAACCGACTGCTGCTCAGGGGCTTCTGCTGCGAGTTCTTCGGGCTCCTCAACCGGATCGTTCTCTATGCGAGCGCAAACATACATACATCCACACATTTAATACAAAAGAACAGTACACCATACAATAGGATGCAATAAATAAACAGACGTTCCACGCGGGCTCGCAATTACGGTTAAGAAAGAGGAAAAGACAGTCGAGAAACGATCACGTTACATTATTATAAATTAAACCACTCGTTCGATTGAAGGGCATTAATGCGGACACTACGTTTAGCATAAAGTAAAGTCATGTTTCATGTCAAATCATTGTAAGCGGTTGAAGACAAATTAAAAGGATTGTCGTGCGGCGAGACGCGCGACATAGCACTTTAAATTGAATTAAGGAAATCAACAACTCGTCGCACGACCGAGCGCACAACGAGACACTTTGCATTAATTATAAAGAGACGTTAAGCTTCGCGCGACGAAACGCACGACGGCATACGTCAACTGAACTGAGTCTAAAGTGGAACGTCGCGTGACTACACGTGCGACGTCACACATTAAACAACCTGAAATTAAAATGGATCGTCGCGCGACGAAGCGCATGACGCAACACATCAATAGGATCTGAAATTAGATAAATTCGTCGCGCGACGAAGCGCGTGACGCAGCACGCTAACTTACAGAGTTTGAAATTAACTACAAACCCAAAAATAATCACCGCGCGCGTGGGTTTGCGCACGCGGGAACGCGTTAGGGGGTAAACGAGGCCACGCGAGTCGCGCCGGGGGCCGGGACGCCACGCGCAGGGGCCAAGGCCGCGCAGGGGGCTGCGCGCTGGGGCAGGGGCCGCGCCGTGGGCAGGGCCGTCGCGCCGGGGAGCGAGCAGGGGACAGGCGGACCACGCCAGGGCCGGGGGGCGCCGCCGCGGGGAGGGGCAGGGGCGGGCGCCGCCGCGGGGAGGGGGCAGGGGCGAGCGCCGCCGTGCGAGGGAGGGGCAGGGGCGAGCACCGCCGCGGGGGCAGGGGCAGGGGCGAGCGCCGTCGCGCCGAGGCCGAGGCGGGGGCGGGGTCGCGTCGGGGCAGAGGAGGGAGGGGCGGGGGCGAGCGCCACCGAGGCAGGCCGCCGCGCGCAGGGCGAGCAGGGCGAGTGTCGCCACGGGCAGGGGCACACGCGCAGGGGAGAGAGGGAGGGCGCGCGCAGGGAAGAGAAGGGGAGGGAGAGGGAGAGAGAGAGGAGAAGGGAAGGGGACGGGAAAAACTCACCTCCGGGGATCCAACTCCGGCGATCACCGTCTCCAAAACCTAGGGCACCACGGGGAGAGAGAGGTGGGAGAGAGAGAGGGAGGTTGCTGCACGGGAAATCCAAATGAGAGAGGGAGAGGAGGAGGGGCGCATGGGGGGTGGGCAGGGGCGCCAGGGGCGCGCGGGCCGGGCTGGGCTGGGTCACATCACGGATCGAAACCCATGACACGCACAACCATTAAACGGAATCCAATCGCGAACCGAAATCCGAAACAGGACGAGACGAACACGCGACATCAGACAAAGAAATGCGCTTCGGCATGATGCAACACCCATGACACTTAGGTTTTGGTTTATACATGACACGGACACCTGTCACTATACTGGCTTGAAATTGGGAAGAAAGAGCGAAACAGGAAGAGAAAAGAGAGTAACGCCCAAATTTGGTGAGAGAAAAGAAGAAAAAATTCTACCCCCAAATTCAGGGCGTTACACGAGTCCTTCGTCGTCGGAGTCGGACGACGAACAATCCGAGTCCCACTCTTTGCCGAGGTGTGCCTCGCCCTTCGCCTTCTTGTAGGCCTTCTTTTTTTCCCTCTTCCCGCCTTTCTCTTGTTCCTGGTCATTAGTATTGTCGGGACAATTTGCTATAAAATGACCATACTTACCACATTTAAAGCAGGAGCGTTTCCCCTTCGCTTTGTCTTGATGGGATGCTCCTTTCTTCCTTTTAGCGCCGTCTTGAAGCGCTTGATGATGAGGGCCATTTCGTCCTCATTTAGCCCGACCGCCTCAACTTGCGCCACCTTGCTAGGTAGCACCTCCCTGCTACTTGTTGCCTTGAGAGCAACGGTTTGAGGCTCGTGGATCGGCATTGGGCCATTCAACGCCTCATCAACATATCTAGCCTCCTTGATCATCATTCGCCCGCTTACAAACTTTCCGAGTATTTCCTCGGGCGTCATCTTGGTGTACCTAGGATTTTCACGAATAGAGTTTACAAGATGAGGATCAAGGACAGTGAAGGACCTTAGCATAAGCCGGACGACGTCGTGGTTCGTCCATCTCGTGCTTCCATAGCTTCTTATTCTGTTGACCATGGTCTTGAGCCTGTTGTATGTTTGGGTTGGCTCCTCCCCCCTGATCATTGCGAACCTTCCTAGTTCGCCCTCCACCAACTCCATCTTGGTGATCATGGTGACATCATTCCCCTCATGCGAGATCTTGAGGGCGTCCCAAATTTGCTTGGCGTTATCCAAGCCGCTCACCTTATGGTACTCTTCCCTGCACAAGGATGCTAAAAGAACAGTGGTAGCTTGTGCATTTTTGTGAATTTGTTCATTGATAAACATGGGATTATCCGTACTATCAAATTGCATTCCATTCTCTACTATCTCCCATATACTTGGATGAAGAGAGAACAAGTGGCTACGCATTTTGTGACTCCAAAATCTGTAGTCCTCTCCATCAAAGTGTGGAGGTTTACCAAGAGGAATGGAAAGCAAATGAGTATTTGAATTATGTGGAATACGAGAATAATCAAAAGAAAAGTTTGAGTTGACCGTTTTCTTTTTCTCGTCGTAGTCGTTGTCTCTTTGGAAAGAAGAAGACTCGTCGCTGTCGTAGTAGACTATCTTCTTGATGCGCCTCTTCTTCTTCCCGTCTTTCTTCTTATGACTCGAGCCAGAGTCGGTGGGCTTATCATCTCGTGGCTCGTTGAAGGTGGACTCCTTCTCCTTATCGTTGACCACCATCCCCTTTCCCTTAGGATCCATCTCTTCGGGCGTTTAGTCCCTTTTGTGAAGAGAACGGCTCTGATACCAATTGAGAGCACCTAGAGGGGGGTGAATAGGTGATCCTGTGAAAACTTAAAACTTATAGCCACAAAACTTGGTTAAGTGTTAGAGAGATAATCCCAAGTGACTATAGAGCGAGCTCTTGCGAATCACAACAATCACACGAAAAGCAGTCACAAGAGACACGCGAGTTATCCCGTGGTTCGACAAGTACAACACTTGTCTACCTCCATGTTGTGGCGTCCCAATGGACGAGGGTTGCACTCAACCCCTTTCAAGTGATCCAAAGATCCACTTGAATACCACGGTGTTTTTCTTTCTTTCACTATATCCCGTCGCGAGGAATCTCCACAACTTGGAGTCTCTCGCCCTTACAACAAATATCAATGTAAAAGCACTAGAGTAAGGGAGGGAAGCAACACACAAATCCACAGCAATACGCACACACACAGGCCAAGACTTGAGCTCAAATGAAATGCAACAAGTTCACCACTAGAACAGAGCTCAAATCACTAAGAAAATCAATCGAGTGTGCCGAGACGGAGTGTGAGGGTCTTAGAATGATCAAAGTATGCTTGGTGTTCTCCTCCATGCGCCTAGGGGTCCCTTTTATAGCCCCAAGGCAGCTAGGAGCCGTTGGATGCAATCTGGGAAGGCAATTCTTGCCTTCTATCGGGTGGCGCACCGGACAGTCCGGTACACCACCGGACATCCACTGTTCACTGTCCGGTGCAGATTGCTTTCCTAATTTGGCGCAGCCGACCGTTGGCTCGGCCATGCGTCACGCGCGGATTGCGCGGCCGACCGTTGGCTCACCGGAAGTCCGGTGATTTTTAGCCGTACGCTGTCGACTGTTTCCCAAGAGCGGCGACTTCGCCGCAGACGACTCACCGGACAGTCCGGTGCACCACCGGACAATCTGATGATTTATAGCCGTACGCCGCCGTCAAGACCCGAGAGCAGACTGTTCATCTAGACTGGTCCTGACACACCGGACACTGTCCGGTGCACCACCGGACAGTCCGGTGCACCCAGACCGAGCAGCCTTTTGGCTGAACACAGCCAACTTATCTCAAAGTGATTTCTCCTGTTTCTAGCACTTAGACACAATACATTAGTCTTCAAAACAATGTACTAAGTCTAGAAACATACCTTTAATCTTGATTTGCACTTCTTGAGTCTTTGGCACAAATATCACTCAAAGCATTTGAGTGGTGCACTTAATCACCAAAATCTTATAGAAATGGCCCAAGGGCACATTTCCCTTTCAGCATGTCCTCGGATGGGACATACCAGTATTTCATAAAAATGGTTGTCTCTCCAATTGTCATCACACTTACTTCCAGCAAAGTTCCTAAGAAGATAAGTTCTTTTGACAGATACAAAATCTAGCATTACTCTATTCTTTTTTATATATCTATATGACCCTCATGATATGTTACAATGTGAGGTGTTCAACTGTGTCTAACTACTAATTGTTGTCTTCTCCTATTTGTTGTACAAGGAAAGATAGAATGGAACTCAAATTTTGGTGGTTGCACTATTGTGGAGACTCGAATTCATGTATACACTTAGTTAGACTCAACGTTAGCGCAAACAGTTGATGACTAAGTTTTTTAATTAGTATTTTAGTTTGGATGTATAGTACACTTATGTATGAGTTATTTGACAATGCTTATTTATGAGATATTGAATGGCACTTGTCTAACATATGGGCATGTGTGTATTTCTCAAAAATGATTATAAATTGAAGAATGTACTGTCATGTAAGTCATTTCATTTAAATTCCCAAAATGTCCAATATCAGTCTCCTAAATAAGACGGTTCCTAAAACGTCCAATACCAGTATCTTAAATAAGATGTTTTTTCTGTTTAAAGTTGTCGGCGTTTCGACCCCGGGGGTCCCTGGATCGACGAGTAAATTGTCGCCGTGTGCCCCAGCCTAGATGGGTCGACGCGAGACGGAGCGCGAAGGGGGGAAGAAGCCGGAGGGAGACAGGCGTAAAGGGGGAAACCTGCGGCCTTCTGAAAGGGAAATGTGCCCTTGGGCCATTTCTAAGTATTTTGGTGATTGAGTGCCAACACATGTGCTTAATTGTGAATTTATGTACATGGGTGAACAAGGTGCAAATCATGAAGTAAAGGTACGTTTCTAAGCCTTAGTACATTGGTTTTGCGTACTAATATATTTGTCTAAGTGTTAGAAACAGAAAGAAGAAGAAGAAAGAAGAGGAGAGAAGACTTGGCTGTGTGCAGCCAAGACTCAGTTCGGTCTGGAGCACCGGACTGTCCGGTGTGCACCGGACAGTGTCCGGTGCGCCAGGCTGGCTCGGAGCAAACTGGCCGCTCTCGGGAAACTGGCCGACGGCGTACGGCTATAATTCACCGGACTGTCCGGTGAGCCAACGGTCGGCCGGGCCAACGGTCGGCCGCGCAATCTGCGCGGGACACGTGGCGGAGCCAACGGTCGGAAGACGGCACCGGACTGTCCGGTGTGCACCGGACATGTCCGGTGCGCCAACGGCTCCAGATCTGCCAACGGTCGGCAACGGTCGGAAGCGCCAGATATGGAAACAAATCGGGCACCGGACACTGTCCGGTGTGCACCGGACTGTCCGGTGCCCCCGACGACAGAAGGCAAGGATGGCCTTCCGGATTTGCTCTCAACGGCTCCTAGCTGCCTTGGGGCTATAAAAGGAGCCCCTAGGCGCATGGAGGAAAAACACAAGCAACCTTTGAGCATTCCTGAGCACCCACAAGCAATCTTTGCGCATTCTGTTGTCATTCTAAGTGTTTCGAGCTCTGTTCTAGTGAGAACTGTGTGATACTCTTGTGAGCTCGATTCTTGGCCGTGTGTGTGCGAGTTTCTCTGTGGATTTGTGTGTGTTGCTTCCCTCCCTTACTCTGTGCTTCTTTGTGATCATATACTTGTAAGGGCAAGAGACTCCAATTTGTGGAGATTCCTTGCAAACGGGATAGTGAAAGGAAAACAAAACACCGTGGTATTCAAGTGGGTCTTTGGACCGCTTGAGAGGGGTTGATTGCAACCCTCGTCCGTTGGGACGCCACAACGTGGAGTAGGCAAGCGTTGGTCTTGGCCGAACCACGGGATAAACCACTGTGTCACCTCTGTCTTGATCTTTTGTGGTATTGTGTTTTGTTGAGACTTCACCTTAGCCACTTGGCAATAATCGTGCTAACACTTAACAAGTTTTTGTGGCTTAAGTTTGAAGTTTTTACAGGATCACCTATTCACCCCCCCCCCCTCTAGGTGCTCTCAATTGGTATCAGAGCCGTTCTCTTCACAAAGGGACTAACCGCCCGAAGAGATGGATCCTAAGGGGAAGGGTATTGTGATCAATGACAAAGAGAAGGAATCCTTCGTCAACGAGCCGAAGGACGATAAGCCTACCGACTCCGGCTCGGGCCAAAGACGGAAGGAAGGGAAGAAGAAGAAGACAAGGCGCATCAAGGAGATCGTCTACTACGACAGCGACGAGTCTACTTCTTCCCAAAAGGACGAGGACCACAACGACTACGAGAAAAGGAAACCGGTTAATCCGAACTTTTCTTTTGATTACTCTCGTATTCCGCAAAGTTCACATTCACATTTGCTCTCCATTCCACTCGGCAAGCCCCCACACTTTGATGGAGAGGACTACGGATTTTGGAGCCACAAAATGCGTAGTCACCTATTCTCTCTCCATCCGAGTATATGGGAGATTGTAGAGAGTGGAATGCACTTTGATAGTTCGGATAGTCCCATGTTCATTAATGAACAAATTCATAAGAATGCACAAGCTACTACTGTTCTTCTAGCTTCCTTGTGCAGGGATGAATACCATAAAGTGAGCGGCTTGGACAACGCCAAGCAAATCTGGGACACCCTCAAGATTTCTCATGAGGGGAACGACGTCACCTTGCTCACCAAGATGGAGTTGGTGGAGGGAGAGCTTGGACGGTTCGCGATGATAAGGGGCGAGGAGCCAACGCAAACGTACAACCGGCTCAAGACCCTTATCAACAAGATAAGAAGCTACGGGAGCACGCGATGGACGGACCACGACGTCGTCCGCCTAATGCTCAGGTCCTTCACCGTACTTGATCCTCATCTCGTGAACAATATTCGTGAGAATCCCAGGTACACGATGATGACGCCCGAGGAAGTGCTTGGAAAATTCGTAAGCGGGCGGATGATGATCAAGGAGGCAAGATACGTCGACGAAGCGTTGAACGGTCCGATCAACGAGCCGCAACCCCTTGCTCTCAAGGCAACACGAAGCAAGGAGGCGCTACCCAGCAAGGTGGCACAGATTGAGGCGGCCGGACTCAATGATGAAGAGATGGCTCTCATCATCAAGCGATTCAAGACGGCGCTAAATGGTTGCAAGGGGCAGCCAAGCAAGACCAAGACCAAGGGGAAGCGCTCATGCTTCAAATGCGGTAAGCTTGGTCATTTTATCGCTAACTGTCCCGATAATGAAAGTGACCAGGAAAAGGGGAACAAAAGAGAGAAGAAGAAGCAATACAAGAAGGCAAAGGGCGAGGCGCATCTAGGAAAGGAGTGGGACTCGGATTGCTCCTCCTCCGACTCCGACAACGAAGGACTCGCCGCCACTGCCTTCAACAAATCGGCTCTCTTCCCCAACGAGCGTCTCACTTGCCTTATGGCAAGGGAGAAGAAGGTGAGTACTCAAGACTCCACTTATGCTTCTTCTAGTGATAGTGAGTCTAGTGATGATGATGACATAGATTATTCATGCTTGTTCAAGGGCTTAGATAGATCTAAGATAGATAAAATCAATGAATTGATTGATGCATTGAATGAAAAGGATAGGCTTTTAGAAAAGCAAGAGGATTTATTGTATGATGAACATGATAAATTTGTAGAGGCACAAAAATCATATGCTTTAGAAATTAAAAGAAATGAAATGCTTTCTAGTGAACTATCTGCTTGTCATGAAACCATTTCTACTTTACAAGGTGTTAACAATGATTTAAATGCTAAATTAGAAGTAGCAAATAAATCCAAGTCGTGTGTAGAACATGTTAAGATTTGCACTAGATGTAAGGATTTCGATATTGATGCCTGTAGTGAACACCTAGTTTTAATTTCCAAATTAAATGAGGAATTGGCTAGTCTTAATGCCCAACTTAAGACTAGCAAGAATGAAGTTGATAAAATAAAATTTGCAAGGGATGCCTACACGGTTGGTAGACACCCCTCAATTAAGGATGGTCTTGGCTTCAAGAGAGAGGCCAAGAACTTAACAAGCCATAAGGCTCCCATCTTCGTCAAGGAGAAAGGGAAGGCCCCTATGGCTATTAATGCTAAAAAGAACCATGCTTTTATGTATTATGATAGGAGAAATGCTAGAAATGCTTATAATGATTTTGATTCACATGTTTATGATTCTCATGCCATGTTTGCTTCTAGTTCTTCTTATAAGCATGATAGGGATATGTGTAGAAGAAATGTTGTACATATGTCTAGGAGAAATATTGCTCATGTACCTAGAAAGAATGTTATTCATGCTCCTAGGAAAGTAGTGAATGAACCTTCTGTAATTTATTGTGCTTTAAACACTTCCTTTGCTATTTATAGAAAGGATAGGAAAATAGTTGCTAGGAAGTTAGGGGCAAAATGCAAGGGAGACAGGACTTGCATTTGGGTCCCTAAGGACATTTGTGCTAACCTTGCAGGACCCAACATGAGTTGGGTACCTAAGACCCAAGCCTAAATTTGCCTTGCAGGTTTATGCATCCGGGGGTTCAAGCTGGATTATCGACAGCGGATGCACAAACCATATGACGGGGGAGAAGAAGATGTTCACCTCCTACGTCAAAAATAAGGATTCCCAAGATTCAATTATATTCGGTGATGGGAATCAAGGCAAGGTAAAAGGGTTAGGTAAAATTGCAATTTCTAACGAGCACTCAATTTCAAATGTGTTTTTAGTTGAGTCTCTAGGTTACAATTTGCTATCCGTTAGCCAACTATGCAACATGGGATATAATTGCCTTTTTACTAATGTAGATGTGTCTGTCTTTAGAAGATGTGATGGTTCACTAGCTTTTAAGGGTGTACTAGACGACAAGCTTTACTTAGTAGATTTTGCAAAAGAAGAAGCCGGTCTAGATGCATGCTTAATGGCTAAGACTTGCATGGGCTGGCTGTGGCGTCGCCGCTTAGCACATGTGGGGATGAAGAACCTCCACAAGCTTCTAAAGGGAGAACACGTGATAGGTCTAACAAATGTTTATTTCGAAAAAGATAGACCTTGTGCAGCTTGTCAGGCAGGAAAACAAGTGGGAGGAGTACATCACAGCAAGAATGTGATGACCACATCAAGACCTCTGGAGCTGCTGCATATGGACCTCTTCGGACCCGTCGCCTATCTAAGCATAGGAGGAAGTAAGTATGGTTTAGTTATTGTTGATGACTTTTCCCGCTTCACTTGGGTGTTCTTTTTGCAGGATAAGTCTGAAACCCAAGGGACCCTCAAGCGCTTCCTCAGGAGAGCTCAAAATGAGTTTGAGCTCAAGGTGAAGAAGATAAGGAGCGACAACGGGTCCGAGTTCAAGAACCTTCAAGTGGAGGAGTTTCTTGAGGAGGAAGGGATCAAGCACGAGTTCTCCGCTCCCTACACACCACAGCAAAATGGTGTGGTAGAGAGGAAGAACAGGACGCTAATCGATATGGCGAGGACGATGCTTGGAGAGTTCAAGACCCCCGAGTGCTTTTGGTCGGAAGCCGTGAACACGGCTTGCCACGCCATCAACAGGGTCTATCTTCATCGACTCCTCAAGAAGACTTCGTATGAGCTACTAACCGGTAACAAACCCAATGTATCATACTTTCGTGTATTTGGGAGCAAGTGCTACATTCTAGTGAAAAAGGGTAGAAATTCTAAGTTTGCTCCCAAAGCTGTAGAAGGGTTTTTATTAGGTTATGATTCAAATACAAAGGCGTATAGGGTCTTCAACAAATCATCGGGTTTGGTTGAAGTCTCTAGCGACGTTGTATTTGATGAGACTAATGGCTCTCCAAGAGAGCAAGTTGCTGATTGTGATGATGTAGATGAAGAAGACGTTCCAACGGCCGCTATACGAACCATGGCGATTGGAGACGTTCGGCCACAGGAACAAGATGAACGAGATCAACCTTCTTCCTCAACGACGGTGCATCCCCCAACTCAAGACGATGAACAGGTTCATCAAAAGGAGGCGTGTGATCAAGGGGGAGCACAAGATGATCATGTAATGGAGGAAGAAGCGCAACCGGCACCTCCAACCCAAGTTCGAGCGATGATTCAAAGGGATCATCCCGTCGACCAAATTCTGGGTGACATTAGCAAGGGAGTAACTACTCGGTCTCGACTAGTTAATTTTTGTGAACATTACTCTTTTGTCTCCTCTATTGAGCCTTTCAGGGTAGAGGAGGCCTTGCTAGATCCGGATTGGGTGTCGGCCATGCAGGAGGAACTTAACAACTTCAAGCGCAATGAAGTTTGGACGCTGGTGCCTCGTCCCAAGCAAAATGTTGTGGGAACCAAGTGGGTGTTCCGCAACAAACAAGACGAGCACGGAGTGGTGACAAGGAACAAGGCTCGACTTGTGGCAAAAGGTTATGCCCAAGTCGCAGGTTTGGACTTTGAGGAGACTTTTGCTCCTGTGGCTAGGCTAGAGTCCATTCGTATCTTGCTAGCATATGCCGCTCACCATTCTTTCAGGTTGTACCAAATGGATGTGAAGAGCGCTTTCCTCAACGGGCCAATAAAGGAGGAGGTGTACGTGGAGCAACCCCCTGGCTTCGAGGATGAGAGGTACCCCGACCACGTGTGTAAGCTCTCTAAGGCGCTCTATGGACTTAAACAAGCCCCAAGAGCATGGTATGAATGCCTTAGAGATTTCTTAATTGCTAATGCTTTCAAGGTTGGGAAAGCCGATCCAACTCTTTTCACTAAGACTTGTGATGGTGATTTGTTTGTGTGCCAAATTTATGTCGATGACATAATATTTGGTTCTACTAATCAAAAGTCTTGTGAAGAGTTTAGCAGGGTGATGACGCAGAAATTCGAGATGTCGATGATGGGCGGGTTGAACTACTTCCTTGGGTTCCAAGTGAAGCAACTCAAGGACGGCACCTTCATCTCCCAAACGAAGTACACGCAAGATCTGCTAAAGAGGTTTGGGATGAAGGACGCCAAGCCCGCAAAGACTCCGATGGGAACCGACGGACACACCGACCTCAACAAAGGAGGTAAGTCCGTTGATCAAAAAGCATACCGGTCAATGATAGGGTCTTTACTTTATTTATGTGCTAGTAGACCGGATATTATGCTTAGCGTATGCATGTGTGCTAGATTTCAATCCGATCCTAAGGAGTGTCACTTGGTGGCGGTGAAGCGAATTCTTAGATATTTAGTCGCTACGCCTTGCTTCGGGATCTGGTATCCAAAGGGGTCTAACTTTGACTTGATTGGGTACTCAGATTCCGACTATGCTGGATGTAAGGTCGATAGGAAGAGTACATCGGGGACGTGCCAATTCTTAGGAAGGTCCCTGGTGTCATGGAACTCTAAGAAACAAACCTCCGTTGCCCTATCCACCGCTGAGGCCGAGTATGTTGCCGCAGGACAGTGTTGCGCGCAACTACTTTGGATGAGGCAAACCGTCCGGGACTTTGGCTACAATCTGAGCAAAGTCCCACTCCTATGTGATAATGAGAGTGCTATCCGAATAGCGGAAAATCCTGTTGAGCACAGCCGCACAAAGCACATTGACATCCGGCATCACTTTTTGAGAGACCACCAGCAAAAGGGAGATATCGAAGTGTTTTATGTTAGCACCGAGAACCAGCTAGCCGATATCTTTACCAAGCCTTTAGATGAGAAGACCTTTTGCAGGCTGCGTAGTGAGCTAAATGTCTTAGATTCGCGGAACTTGGATTGAATTGTAGCATACATGTGCTTATGCCTTTGATCATGTTCATTCTGCATTTTGTTGCTTATTATGGTGCTCAAGTTGTACAAACACTCCCTGGACCTCACAAGTCCGTTGCAAAGTGTTGCACATGTTTAGGGGGAGATGTGTTACAACTTGATCCCTTGAGACTAACCATATGCTTGAGTTTGTCTGATTTAGTCTCAAAGGAGAATTGAAAGGGAAAAGGTGGACTTGGATCATGCAAGACTTCCACTGCACTCCGATGAGAGGGTAACTTATTCCAAGTTCATCTCATGAACTCTTATTGCCATTTGCTCTAAATTGAAGATTTTTGTGAGGCAATGGGGTTAGAGGGCCAAGATTGATCCCGTTTTGGTGCTTGATGCCAAAGGGGGAGAAAATAAAGGCCAAAGTGATAAATGGATCAGCTACCACTTGAGAAATTTGAAAATAGTAGAGTAGAGTTTTTGGTTTGTCAAAACTCTTTTATTGTCTCTTTTGGCTTCTTGTGGGGAGAAGTAGTAATTATGGGAAAAAGGGGGAGTTTTTGACATCTTTGATCAATCTCTCTTGAAATGACTCTCTTTTTGCTTCAACATGTGTGTTTGACTTAGAGATAGAGATTTGAGGTTGATTTGCAAAAACAAACCAAGTGGTGGCATAGAGTGATCCATATATGCCAAAATTGATTCAAAATAAATTTAAGTGTTATTTGAAGTAAGTTTGCACTTGTTCTAGTTGCTTTATGTTGTGTTGGCATAAATCACCAAAAAGGGGGAGATTGAAAGGGAAATGTGCCCTTGGGCCATTTCTAAGTATTTTGGTGATTGAGTGCCAACACATGTGCTTAATTGTGAATTTATGTACATGGGTGAACAAGGTGCAAATCATGAAGTAAAGGTACGTTTCTAAGCCTTAGTACATTGGTTTTGCGTACTAATATATTTGTCTAAGTGTTAGAAACAGAAAGAAGAAGAAGAAAGAAGAGGAGAGAAGACTTGGCTGTGTGCAGCCAAGACTCAGTTCGGTCTGGAGCACCGGACTGTCCGGTGTGCACCGGACAGTGTCCGGTGCGCCAGGCTGGCTCGGAGCAAACTGGCCGCTCTCGGGAAACTGGCCGACGGCGTACGGCTATAATTCACCGGACTGTCCGGTGTGCACCGGACTGTCCGGTGAGCCAACGGTCGGCCGCGCAATCTGCGCGGGACACGTGGCGGAGCCAACGGTCGGAAGACGGCACCGGACTGTCCGGTGTGCACCGGACATGTCCGGTGCGCCAACGGCTCTAGATCTGCCAACGGTCGGCAACGGTCGGAAGCGCCAGATATGGAAACAAATCGGGCACCGGACACTGTCCGGTGTGCACCGGACTGTCCGGTGCCCCCGACGACAGAAGGCAAGGATGGCCTTCCGGATTTGCTCTCAACGGCTCCTAGCTGCCTTGGGGCTATAAAAGGAGCCCCTAGGCGCATGGAGGAAAAACACAAGCAACCTTTGAGCATTCCTGAGCACCCACAAGCAATCTTTGCGCATTCTGTTGTCATTCTAAGTGTTTCGAGCTCTGTTCTAGTGAGAACTGTGTGATACTCTTGTGAGCTCGATTCTTGGCCGTGTGTGTGCGAGTTTCTCTGTGGATTTGTGTGTGTTGCTTCCCTCCCTTACTCTGTGCTTCTTTGTGATCATATACTTGTAAGGGCAAGAGACTCCAATTTGTGGAGATTCCTTGCAAACGGGATAGTGAAAGGAAAACAAAACACCGTGGTATTCAAGTGGGTCTTTGGACCGCTTGAGAGGGGTTGATTGCAACCCTCATCCGTTGGGACGCCACAACGTGGAGTAGGCAAGCGTTGGTCTTGGCCGAACCACGGGATAAACCACTGTGTCACCTCTGTCTTGATCTTTTGTGGTATTGTGTTTTGTTGAGACTTCACCTTAGCCACTTGGCAATAATCGTGCTAACACTTAACAAGTTTTTGTGGCTTAAGTTTGAAGTTTTTACAGGATCACCTATTCACCCCCCCCCCCTCTAGGTGCTCTCACCTTCATGTTTGTCCCGCGCCCAGGTCGGGTGCGCTTGGAGTAGGGGGTTACAAGCGTCCACACGGGAGGGAGCGAGAGGCTTACGCGAGCGTCGTCTCGTCCTTCCCCGCGCGGCCAACCCTCTGTAAGAGGGCCCTGGACCTTCCTTTTATAGGCGTAAGGAGAGGATCCAGGTGTACAATGGGGGTGTAGCAGTGTGCTAACGTGTCTAGCGGAGAAGAGCTAGCACCCTAAGTACATGCCGTCGTGGCAGCCGGAGAGGTTTTGGCACCCAGTTCGTGTGGTGTCGTGTCCGTCGGAGGAGCGCTGGAGCCTGGTGGAAGGACAGCTGTTGGGGCTGTCGAGTCCTTGCTGACATCTCCTTGCTTCCGTAAGGGGGCTGAGAGTCGCTGTCGTCATGGAGCATGCGGGGCGCCATCATTACTTGTTTATCGGGGCGAGCCAGATGGGACGCCGGTCTTGTTCCCCGTAGCCTAAGTTAGCTTGGGGTAGGGTAATGATGGCGCCTCCTGTGACGTGGTCGGTCTGAGCCCTGGGTTGGGCGAGGCGGAGGCTCCTCCGAGGTCGAGGTCGAGTCTATCTTCCGAGGCCGAGGTCGAGTCCGAGCCCCTGGGTCGGGCAAGGCGGAGACTGCCGGCTGAGGCCAGGGCTGAGTCCGAGCCCTGGGGTCGGGCGAGGTGGAGTTCGTCGTATTTCGGGGCTGAGCCCGAGTCCGAGCCCTGGGTCAGGGGAAGCGGAGTTCATCGTCTTCCGGGGCTGAGCCCGAGTCCGAGCCCTGGGGTCGGGCGAAGCGGAGTTCGTCGTCTTCCAAGGCTGAGCCCGAGTTCGAGCCCTGGGGTCGGGCGAAGCGGAGTTCGTCGTCTTCCGGGGCTGAGCCCGAGTCCGAGCCCAAGGGTCGGGCGAAGCGGAGTTCGTCGTCTTCCGGGGCTGAGCCCGAGTCTGAGCCCTGGGGTCGGGCGAAGCGGAGTTTCCTATGGCGCCTGAGGCCGGACTTGGCTGCTGTCAGCCTCACTCTGCTGAGTGGCACAGTCGGAGCGGCGCAGGCGGCGCTGTCCTCTTGTCAGGCCGGTCAGTGGAGTGGCGAAGTGACTGCGGTCACTTCGGCTCTGTCGACTGAAGGGCACGCGTCAGGATAAGGTGTCAGGCCACTTTTGCATTAAAGGCTCCTGCGATACGGTCGGTCGACGTGGCGGCTTGGCCAAGGTTGCTTCTTGGTGAAGTCTGGGCCTCGGGTGAGCCGAAGGTGTGTCCGTTGCTGGAGGGGGTCCTCGGGCGAGACGTAAATCCTCCGGGGTCGGCTGCCCTTGCCCAAGGCTGGGCTCGGGCGAGGCGAGATCGTGTCCCTTGAGTGGACCGATCCTTGACTTAATCGCACCCATCAGGCCTTTTCAGCTTTGTGCTGATGGGGGTTACCAGCTGAGATTAGGAGTCTTGAGGGTATCCCTAATTATGGTCCCCGACAGTAGCCCCCGAGCCTCGAAGGGAGTGTTAATACTCGCTTGGAGGCTTTTGTCACACTTTTTTGCAAGGGGACCGGCCTTTCTCGGTTGCATTTTGTTCCGGTGGGTGCGCGCGAGCGCACCCGCCGGGTGTAGCCCCCGAGGCCTCGGAGGAGTGGTTTGACTCCTTCGAGGTCTTAATGCGTTTCACAATGCCTCGGCCAGTCTAGTTGTTCCCTCATGCGAGCTGGCCGTAGCCCGGGTGCACGGTCGGGTCTCAAGTTCTTGGGCTGGTATGTTGACGCTGTCAACGGTTTGGCCGGAGCCGGGTTTACGAGAGCAGCCCCCGAGCCTCCGCACATGGCGAGAGGACGGTCAAGGACAGACTCGACTTCTTTACATACGCCCCTGCGTCGCCTTTCCGCAAGGAGGAGGGGGGAAAAAGCGCCATGTTGCCCTCGGAGAGCGTCGAACATGGTGTCTCCGGTGAGCTGCTAACGGGTAATCCGAGTGGACGCCCGTGCCCCATTTGTTAGGGGTCGGCTAGAGGCCCGGAGGCGCGCTCCAAAAGTACCTGCGGGTGATCTGCCGGACCCGGTCCCCTTTTGACGGGGTCCGAGGGCTCGATGCCTCCCTCTGATGGGATTCCGTTACAAGATCGTTCCCGCTGGTCTCAGAAATGTCCTAGGGTACCTCGGGAGCGTAGCCCGAGCCTTGGTTATGTATCGAACGTACCCAGGGTCATCCCTCGCTCTGCGTCTGAGGCGGCTGTGAACCCTTCGAGGGCCAGCCTACGAACCCCTGATCAGTAGTGGGCGCGGAGCCCGAGTGGCCTGAGGCAGTCGTTGAACCCTTCCGAGGGGCCGGCCTTTGAACCTCTGACCAGTAGTGGGCACGGAGCCCGAGCGCTCTGAGGCGACTGTTGAACCCCTCCGAGGGGCCAGCCTTCGAACCTCTGATCAGTAGGGGGCTCGGGGCCCGTTTCCTTCGCGGAGAAGGATCCCTTTCGGGGCATCCCCTTTCCCGGTCCCTGTTGTAAGAGAGAGAAAGAGGAACAGGAAAAGGATACGAAATCGAATAACGTGGCGTACCTTTTTGGACGCGGTCATTATGGCGAAGGTGAAGCGTCGTCCCCTTCTCCTGCCAAAGGTGTTGCCTGTCCCGCGGCGGAGTTAATGCGGCGGGACGAGTGGTTTGCGGGGCAGCCGTTGCGCGTGCGCGAGCTGTTCGAGGAACAAGACACGGGCGCGCCGTCTTTACGCCGTGGGAGAGGGCTCTCCCGCTGTCCCAGGAGGGGACGTGAGCCTGGCTGACGACTTGACCGCTGCTTTCGCCCGCCTGCCACCGCCATTACTGCCGGCCCATTTTTGGCCGCATCGACCGTCGCGCCTTCTCCTGCGGCTGACTGGCCCATGACCGATGTGCCTGGTGGGCACTGTTGGGTCATGCGCAGGGTTGCCTCGAGTCGCGGTACTGGTTTCACAGTCGAGGAGGTGCGGTAGTGGCGTGAGTGGCGGTGCGGTTTCTTGCACGTTGCGACCGGCGCGCCGGTTGCATGACCCGTGGGCCTGGGCCTCTATGCTGGACGCGTCGAAGTCGAAAAGGTGCGCCCCTTCGGTGCGGTTGCATGCCGCCTGCATGGCGGTCCGCCCTTTCACCCGCTGGTCTGGGTGAAAGTGGGGGAATGCTTGTAACCACTGGGCAGTTGCGCGCGCCGCACGCGGTGGTTTGTCTTCTTCTGCCCTGGGCCAGCTTGCATGACGCGTGGGACCCAGCCCCCGTGTCGTAGGGGGAGGACCTTGGAGCGTGTTGGAGAAGACTCAGCCCGCGACGGCTGAGGACGCAAGTGGGGAGAGTTGCCTTTAAAAGGAGGGCGATCCCCTTGAAAGGCAACCATGTCTTCGCGCTCCCCTCATGCATCGTGTCTTTCCACCTTTCGAGCCCCCAGATGGGGGGCGCCCGTGGTTCTTCCGCCTTGTCTTCGTCGGGGAAACGCAACTTCGCGGAAGTTGGTACCTTTCAGCCACCGTTCGGCTTCACGGATTTTCGTTAGGCAGCCCGGCCGCATCCCCTCGCCGGTGTTCACCCAAGACGGTGACCACCAGCTCCTGGGTGGGGAGAAGCAAGCCGGGCTGCGGCCTCCGCCCCTCCCTCAGCTTCAAGGATGTTCATCATCAGTGCTGGGGAGGGGAGTGCGCCGAGTTGGGGTCGGTCTCCGCGCGGGCAGCGGCCCGCTCCTTCCCTTAGTGATCGGGGGGAAGGGCGTTCGCCGTTCGTGGCGCTGGCAGCTGCCGCGTGCCCGGCTCTTCGACCCGAGCGGCTTCGGCGCCGCTTCCGGCGCCACCTTCCGGCACGACAGCCGAAAGAGGTTTCTCCGCCGACGAGATAGCCGGTGCCACCCACGGACTGACCTCCAACTCTACGGCCTTCTGCTCGTCTTCGCCCCCCGCGTGGGGATGTAGGCGAGGGCTTTATGGCAGCAGCATCCGCCCTGAGGTCATCGCTGCTGCTGTTTGGCCGCTCGGAGCAGAAGTCGTCGTCGCCGCTGCTGGAGCGGGCGGCGGCGCGCCACCCGTCAGCCTTCTGTTGCTCCGCAGGCCCCCCAATCGTGTGGGGTTGTTCGTACCTGCGGAGGTGGAACCGGAGTTCCGTTTGTAATGGCACCTTGAGTGCCGGAGTCTGTTCATTGTGGCTGTCGGGGCCTGAACATGTATGTATTTTTGGCACGAAGCCGTGTTTTTTCTTCATTTCGAGCACTAAGACTCGCCTGTCGGCTATCTGAACCGCTTCACCAAGCGTGAGGTGCCTCGTGCGAAGGTGACGAGTGAGGTATCTGTATCCCGAAGGCGTAGGAGTCCCTCGGCTCGGTCGGTCTTGCTGTCCGAGGTTTCTCTTGCTTAGTTAAAGGAACCCTCGACCGCTCTTGGATGAGCCGAAGCCAGAGGTAGCGGTGTCAGCACAGACAGAGGCAGAGTTGACTCGAAAAGAAGACTTCGTCAGCCGGAGCCCGGCCGGGCCGTCCACTGGCGGGACCAGCGTCGGAGTTGAGTTGCCGAGGCCACGAGCCGGGCTGATGTCCTCGGGGGACAGCTGGCTGAGGCTTCGGGGTGGCCGGCCGAGCTGTCTGCTCGAGCCGGACTCCTGGAAGAGACCCTAGCGGCGATGGCCCGGTCGTGGTGCTGATGTCGTCCTTCGAAGTCGAGATCCTCCGACCGCGTCACCGTCCGAGGCTAGGTCGGACCGCGCCGAAGGTGTAGTTGACGCCGAGGGTGCTGCTGCTCCCTTCAACCGTCAAGGTCTGAGCCTGCCGGATCGGGTTATCTTGTAGTGTGCGTATGTTTTCTGCGACCGCCGAGGCCCAAACATACTGTCGTCGTGTTGTAAAGCTGCGTGTCTTTTCCCCTTGCTTCGAGTATCTGGACTTATTTGTCGGTAATAGAGTTGTTTGTCCAAGCGAGAGTTACTTTTCACGGAAGGTGATGAGTGAGGTATCTGTATCCTGGAGGCGTAGGAATCCCTCGGCTCGGTCGGCCTTGCCGCTTACGTGTACTCTTACTCGTCCGCCGGATTCTGCTATCGATGTAGTCGAGAAGGCCCAAAAAATAGTTTCGGCAGAAGGGTCTTCGAGCGTTGGGACTTGTTCGATCAGCGGAATCGCCTATCCGAGCGTGAGTTACTTATCGCAGAAGGTGATGAGTGAGGTATCCGTATCCCGGAGGCGTAGGAGTCCCTCGGCTCGGTCAGCCTTGGCTGCTTACGTGTACTCCGTCGTTTTCAGGATCCACTTTCGAAGTAGTTGAAAAGCACGAGAGATATTCTGGCAGAAAAGATCTTTTTTCGAGGAAAAATTTTGACGCAGAGGGGTTCCCCCCTTCTAGCCCTCGAGGGAGGGTCGGGCTTTTTGCCGAGGCAAGGCCGACCCTTCCTTGATGGTTAGACTTTGTGTGTGAGCGAGGTGTATGAACGACTTGAAAGCATCTTAAGGGTAGAAGCAACGTAGCTGTCGGATGTTCCAAGCGTTGCTATAGACCTCGCCTTGACTGTTGGCCAGCTTGTACGTCCCGGGCTTCAGAACTTTGGCGATGACAAACGGCCCTTCCCAGGGAGGCGTGAGCTTGTGCCGCCCTCGGGCGTCTTGTCGCAGCCGAAGCACCAGGTCGCCCACCTGGAGGTCTCGGGACCGAACCCCTCGGGCGTGGTAGCGTCGCAGGGACTGCTGATACCGCGCCGAGTGTAGCAAGGCCATGTCCCGAGCCTCCTCCAGCTGGTCCAGTGAGTCTTCTCGGTTAGCTCGGTTGCTTTGATTGTCGTAGGCCCTCACCCTTGGGGAACCATATTCTAAGTCTATGGGCAAGATGGCCTCGGCCCCATAGACTAGAAAGAACGGTGTGAAGCCCGTGGCTCGGCTCGGCGTTGTCCTCAGACTCCAGACCACCGAAGGGAGCTCCTTCATCCATCGCTTGCCGAACTTGTTGAGGTCGTTGTAGATCCACGGCTTGAGTCCTTGCAGGATCATGCCGTTGGCACGCTCTACTTGCCCATTCGTCATGGGGTGAGCCACGACGGCCCAGTCCACCCGGATGTGGTGATCCTTGCAGAAGTCCAGGAACTTTCTGCCGGTGAACTGGGTGCCGTTGTCGGTGATGATGGAGTTCGGGACCCCAAAGCGATGGATGATGTTGGTGAAGAACGCCACCGCCTGTTCGGACCTGATGCTGTTTAGGGGCCGGACCTCGATCCACTTGGAGAATTTGTCGATGGCGACCAGCAGGTGCGTGTAGCCCCCGGGTGCCTTCTGTAAGGGGCCGACGAGGTCCAGACCCCACACAGCAAACGACCAGGTGATGGGTATGGTCTGCAGAGCCTGAGCGGGCAGGTGGGTCTGCCTTGCGTAGAATTGACACCCTTTGCAGGTGCGCACAATTCTAGTGGCGTCGGCCACCGCGGTCGGCCAGTAGAAGCCTTGTCGGAAGGCATTTCCAACAAGGGCTCGAGGTGCTGCGTGATGACCGCAAGCCCCCGAGTGTATTTCTTGTAAGAGCTCCTGGCCTTCGGCGATGGATATGCATCGCTGGAGGATGCCTGAGGGGCTGTGGTGGTAGAGCTCCTTCCCGTCCCCCAGCAAGACGAACGACTTGGCGCGCCGCGCCAACCGCCGAGCTTCGGCTCGGTCGAGGGGTAGCTCTCCTCGGTGGAGATATTGCAGGTACGGGGTCTGCCAGTTTCGATTAGGCGTGACCCCGCTTCGCTCTTCCTCGACGCACAGTGCCTCATCTTCGGGGGCCGAGGTTGCCTCGGGCTGAGCTGAGGGTGTCTCGGGCAGAGCCGAGGGTGCCTCGGGCCAAGCCAAGGATGCCTCGGGCTGGGCCGAGGCCTTCTCGGGCTCGGGCGTGTCGTCGGTCTTGACGGAGGGTTTGTGCAGGTCTCGGGAGAAGACGTCCGGGGGAACCGTTGTTCGCCCCGAGGCTATCTTAGCCAGCTCGTCCACAGTCTCGTTGTAGCGTCGGGCGATGTGGTTGAGCTCGAGCCCGTAGAACTTGTCTTCCAGGCGCCGAACCTCATCGCAGTAGGCTTCCATCTTCGGGTCGCGGCAGTGGGAGTTCTTCATGACTTGGTCGATGACGAGCTGCGAGTCACCGCGAGCGTCGAGGCGTCAAACCCCTAGCTCGATGGCGATGCGCAACCTATTGACCAGAGCCTCGTACTCGGCCACATTGTTGGACATTGGGAAGTGGAGGCGTAGCACGTAGCGTAGGTGCTTTCCGAGGGGCGAGATGAAGAGCAGGCCCGCGCCTGCCCCTGTCTTCATCAGTGACCCGTCGAAAAACATGGTCCAGAGTTCCGGTTGGATCGGAACTGTCGGGAGCTGGGTGTCGACCCATTCAGCCACAAAGTCCGCCAAGACCTGGGACTTGATGGCCTTCCGAGGGGCGAACGAGATCGTCTCGCCCATGATTTCCACCGCCCACTTTGCAATTCTACCCGAGGCCTCTCGGCACTGGATGATCTCCCCCAGGGGGAAGGATGACACCACAATCACTGGATGAGACTCGAAGTAGTGTCGCAACTTCCGCCGCGTCAGGATTACCGCGTACAGCAGCTTCTGAATTTGTGGGTAGCGGATCTTGGTCTCGGACAGTACCTCACTGATGAAGTAGACTGGCCTCTGGACGGGCAATGCATGCCCTTCTTCTTGTCTCTCAACCACGATCGCGGCGCTGACCACCTGAGTGGTAGCGGCGACGTAGATCAAGAGGTCTTCTTCGGCGGCGGGAGGCACCAAGATGGGCGCATTCGTGAGGAGCGCCTTCAGGTTCCCGAGGGCTTCCTCGGTCTCAGGGGTCCAAGTGAAGCACTCGGCCTTCCTTAAGAGGCGGTACAGAGGCAGGCCTCTTTCGCCGAGGCGTGAGATGAAACGGCTCAGAGCCGCAAGGCATCCCGTGACCCTCTGTACGCCTTTCAAGTCCTTGATAGGCCCCATGTTGGTGATGGCCGCGATTTTTTCCGGGTTGGCCTCGATGCCCCGCTCGGAGACGATGAACCCCAAGAGCATGCCTCGGGGGACCCCGAAAACGCACTTCTCGGGATTGAGCTTTACGCCTTTCGCCTCGAGACATCGGAATGTCACTTGAAGGTCGGAAAGGAGGTCGGAGGCTTTCCTCGTCTTGACTACGATGTCATCGACGTAGGCCTCGACCGTTCGACCAATGTGTTCGTCGAGCACGTGGTTCATGCACCTTTGGTATGTCGCACCCGCATTCCTCAAACCGAACGACATGGTAACATAGCAGTACATGCCGAAGGGTGTGATGAAAGAAGTCGCGAGCTGGTCGGACTCTTTCATCCTGATTTGGTGATACCCTGAGTAGGCATCAAGAAAAGACAGGGTTTCGCACCCAGCAGTGGAATCCACGATTTGATCGATGCGAGGCAGAGGGTAGGGAACTTTCGGACATGCTTTGTTTAGACTAGTGTAGTCTACACACATCCGCCATTTCCCTCCTTTCTTTCTCACAAGCACAGGGTTGGCAAGCCATTCGGGATGGAATACCTCTTTGATGAACCCTGCTGTCATTAGCTTGTGGATCTCCTCGCCTATGGCTCTGCACTTTTCTTCGTCGAATCGGCGCAGAGGCTGCTTCACGGGTCGGGCTCCAGCTCGGATATCCAGCGAGTGCTCGGCGACATCCCTCGGTATGCCGGGCATGTCCGAGGGACTCCACGCGAAAACGTCGGCGTTCGCGCGGAGAAAGTCGACGAGCACTGCTTCCTATTTGGGGTCGAGCTCAGAGCCGATCCGGATCTGCTTGGAGGCGTCGTTGTTGGGGTCGAGAGGGATGGACTTAACCGTCTCCACCGGCTCGAAGTTGCCGGCATGGTGCTTCACGTCTGGCGCCCCCTTAGAGAGGCTCTCCAGGTCGGTGATGGGAGCCTCGGATTCGGCGAGGGCCTCGGCGTACTCCACGCACTCCACGTCGCATTCGTACGCATGTTGATACGTGGGGCCGACGGTGATGACCCCGTTGGGGCCCGACATTTTGAGCTTGAGGTAGGTGTAGTTGGGGATGGCCATGAACTTGGCGTAGCATGACCTCCCCAGCACTGCGTGGTAGGTTCCTCGAAACCCGACCACCTCGAACGTGAGGGTCTCCCTTCGGAAGTTGGAGGGTGTCCCAAAGCAGACGGGTAGATTGAGTTGTCCGAGGGGCTGGACGTGTTTCCCGGGGATGATCCCGTGAAAAGGCGCAGCGCCTGCCCGGACCGAGGATAGATCGATCCGCAGGAGCCCGAGGGCCTCGGCGTAGATGATGTTGAGGCTGCTGCCTCCGTCCATGAGGACCTTGGTGAGCCTGACGTTGCCGAGGACGGGGTCGACAACGAGCGGGTATTTCCCCGGGCTCGGCACGCGGTCGGGGTGATCGCCCTGGTCGAAGGTGATGGGCTTGTCGTACGTGCCCTGGAAGTTGCCGGCGAAGGCTTGGACCAGGTCGTCCCAGTTGGAGATCTGCCCCGGAGGCAGATGCTCCAGCCAGGCCCGAGCAGAGTCAGAGAGGAACAGGGGGAGGTTACGGATGACGAGGTTGTCATCATCCGTTCCACCCAGTTGGCAGGCCAGCCGATAGTCCGTGAGCCACAGTTCCGGTCTCGTCTCCCCCGAGTACTTTGTGATAGTAGTCGGGGTTCAGAACCGGGTCGGGAATGGCGCCCGTCGTATGGCTCGACTGAAAGCCTGCGGACCGGGTGGTTCGGGCGAGGGGCTCCGATCCTCCCCGCTGTCGTAGCGTCCCCCATGCCTGGGGTGGTAGCCTCGGCGCACCCTCTCGTCGAGGTGGGTTCGACGGTTGCGGTGAGGGTGTCCGTTGCCAAGGCGATCCGGGGCCGCAGGCGCTGTGTTGCGCGTGCGCCCGGTGTGGACCGAGGCTTCCCGCATGAATCGGGAAGTCGCGGCGCGATGTTTTGAGGGGTACCCCTGCCTTCGGGAGGCGGAGCTTTCGGCCCGTCGGACCGCGACATCCTCTAGGAGATTCTTGAGCTCTCCCTGGATATGCCACCCCTCGGTGGTAGATGGCTCCGGCATCGCACGGAGAAGTATTGCCGCTGCAGCCAGGTTCTGGCCGACCCCACTGGAAGCCGGTGGCGGCCTTGCCCTGACATCGTCGGCGATGCGGTGCTGGATGCCCTGGGGTAGATGACGCGCTCCTCCGGCCGGTGGTTGGCCTGCCCATTCCTGCCCGATGTCCCAGCGGAACGGCTCAAGTGTTCCTGCTCCCTCGTCGAGCCTGGCCTGCATCTTGCGGATTTGCTCGAGCTGTGGGTCATGGCCCCCCGCCGGGACGGGGACCACAGCTAGCTCCCGAAGGATGTCAACGCGAGGCGCAGGCCTAGGGGGATCACCGTTCTCCGGCGTACCAAGATGGTTGCCTTCGCCGGGACCCCCTAGATCAACGTGGAAACATTCACGACTTGGGCCGCAGTCCTCGTCGCCGAGGCTGCGGCTACCGTCGGAACAATCGGAAAGGCAGTAGTCGCATGCGGTCATGAAGTCCCGCATGGCACTGGGGTTACCAAGTCCGGAGAAATCCCAACCAAAGTCAGGCTCGTCATCTTCCTCGGAACCCGAGGGCCCGTAGGTCGAGACGGCCGTCAGCCGGTCCCAGGGTGACCGCATACAATACCCCAGAGGGTTTAGACTCGCCTCTATGAGAGCGTCCATCGAGGCGAAGTCGCTTGGTGGGTCGAGGCTGAATCCAACAGGCACGAGATGGGAGTCGGTCGGTACCTCTTGGTCGATGGGTGGTGACGAAGTCGTGTCAGGGGTAGACTGCACCGTCGTCTCAGGTACAAGGGTGACGCCCAACAAGTCCTTTGCGAGCGTGCTGGCGTCGTCCGTTTGCTTGGAGTTGGCGTGTTGCGGGAAGACGACGCTCGTCTTCGTCTCAGACGCGAGGTCGATGCCCGACGTGCCCCCCTTGGGGCGCCGGCACCGTCGACTCACTCGACAGCCGACGAGATGCCGCCTCCTGCTTGGCCTTGGTTGCCCCGCCTCCTCCTCCGTCGGCGGGGGAGGGGACGGGACAAGCTCGAATGTCGTTCTTCCGCCACGTGGGGAAGACGTCGTCGATTCCACCACCGGCGGGCGGATTGTCGGCCGCCATTGTCGCCGTCGCGCGGCGGGGGAAGGAGTATCATGTCGTAGCTGCCGTCGAGGGACATGAACTCAAGACTCCCGAAATGGAGCACCGTCCCGGGCTGGAAAGGTTGCTGGAGACTACCCATCTGGAGCTTGACGGGAAGCTGTTCGTCAACACGCAGCAGGCCCCTACCTGGCGCGCCAACTGTCGGCGTTTCGACCCCGGGGGGTCCCTGGACCGACAAGTAAATTGTCGCCGCGTGCCCCAGCCCAGATGGGTTGGCGCGAGACGGAGCGCGAAGGGGGGAAGAAGACGGAGGGAGACAGGCGTAAAGGGGGAAACCCGCGGCCTTCGTGTTTGTCCCGCGCCTAGGTCGGGTGCGCTTGCAGTAGGGGGTTACAAGCGTCCACGCGGGAGGGAGCGAGAGGCTTACGCGAGCGCTGTCCCGTCATTCCCCGTGCGGCCAACCCTCTGTAAGAGGGCCCTGGACCTTCCTTTTATAGGCGTAAGGAGAGGATCCAGGTGTACAATGGGGGTGTAGCAGTGTGCTAACGTGTCTAGCGGAGAAGAGCTAGCGCCCTAAGTACATGCCATCGTGGCAGCCGGAGAGGTTTTGGCACCCGGTTCGTGTGGTGTCGTGTCCGTCGGAGGAGCGCTGGAGCCTGGTGGAAGGACAACTATTGGGGCTGTCGAGTCCTTGCTGACGTCTCCTTGCTTCCGTAAGGGGGCTGAGAGCCACCGCCGTCATGGAGCATGCGGGGCGCCATCATTACTTGTTTATCGGGGCGAGCCAGATGGGACGTCGATCTTGTTCCCCGTAGCCTGAGTTAGCTTGGGGTAGGGTAATGATGGCGCCTCCTGTGACGTGGTCGGTCTGAGCCCTGGGTTGGGCGAGGCGGAGGCTCCTCCGAGGTCGAGGTCGAGTCTGTCTTCCGAGGCCGAGGTCGAGTCCGAGCCCCTGGGTCGGGCGAGGCGGAGACTGCCGGCTGAGGCCAGGGCTGAGTCCAAGCCCTGGGGTCGGGCGAGGCGGAGTTCGTCGTCTTCCGAGGCTGAGCCCGAGTCCGAGCCCTGGGTCGGGCGAAGCGGAGTTCGTCGTCTTCCGAGGCTGAGCCCGAGTCCGAGCCCTGGGGTCGGGCGAAGCGGAGTTCGTCGTCTTCCGGGGCTGAGCCCGAGTCCGAGCCCTAGGGTCGGGCGAAGCGGAGTTCGTCGTCTTCCGGGGCTGAGCCCGAGTCCGAGCCCTGGGGTCGGGCGAAGCGGAGTTCGTCGTCTTCCGGGGCTGAGCCCGAGTCCGAGCCCTGGGGTCGGGCGAAGCGAGTTCGTCGTCTTCCGGGGCTGAGCCCGAGTCCGAGCCCTGGAGTCGGGCGAAGCGGAGTTTCCTATGGCGCCTGAGGCCGGACTTGGCTGCCATCAGCCTCACTCTGCCAAGTGGCACAACAGTCGGAGCGGCGCAGGCGGCGCTATCCTCTTGTCAGGCCGGTCAGTGGAGCGGCAAAGTGACTGCGGTCACTTCGGCTCTGTCGACTGAAGGGCGCGCGTCAGGCCACTTTTGCATTAAAGGCTCCTGCGATACGGTCGGTCGGCGTGGCGTCTTGGCCAAGGTTGCTTCTTGGTGAAGTTTGGGCCTCGGGCGAGCCGAAGGTGTGTCCGTTGCTGGAGGGGGTCCTCGGGCGAGACGTAAATCCTTCGGGGTCGGCTGCCTTTGCCCGAGGCTGGGCTCGGGCGAGGCGAGATCGTGTCCCTTGAGTGGACCGATCCTTCACTTAATCGCACCCATCAGGCCTTTTCAGCTTTATGCTGATGGGGGTTACCAGCTGAGATTAGGAGTCTTGAGGGTACCCCTAATTATGGTCCCCGACAAAAGCGTATATTATTATAGGATATTTTAGACAGTTCGATAAATACTTTGTGACTTATAATGTTTGTATTCTCAACGGTTGTTTAGAAGAAGTGTCTTAAATAAAAACATAATTCAAGACGGTTTATCGGACTAAATGACTTAAACAAATATCTTTTTTAGATGATTATAAATTTAAAATTTGTCTTATATAATATATTTTGAGACGGTTTACAACCATCTTAAATGTGAGACATCTTTTGCGACTCCATCAAATTTGGACACTTCATAAGCGTCTTAATAAATGAAAACTAACCGTCTCATATAACATGATTTGTAGTAGTGTATACCCGCATCATTACCACTATTATCAATAATAAAAGCACATATAAGCTAAAAGAAAATCCTTCTCCAGCTATTATTTGTTTATCTATCAAGTTATGTAATCATATGCTTAGTTATATTTTAAGTTGAACTTATTTTTGTGTGTTTATTTGACATTTGAGTCATTGAAATATTAGAATTGAAGACCTTCCTAGCGGGTACGGGTTACCCGACGGGTAAAATTACCCGCACGGGTATGGATAACATTTTATACCCGTGAGTGGATATGGGGTAACCCGATGGGTATACTTTTTGTTGATGGGTACGGTTACGGGATGGCACTACCCGATGGGTATATACTAGTTGTCATCCCTAGACACATGATGTAGAGGTGGACCTCTCACCTCTTTCTCTCCTTCATTATGAGGGGTGTGCAGGCTCTTTTACAGAGAGATGAGACTTGTCAAGGGTAAACTTGGTGTTTTCCCACATACCCATGATTAGGGTTCTTAATATTCCCTTTTTGCGAATAATGTGACCAACACATGCCTCATTAAAACTATCAAATCATAGTAAGAAAACTATAGAGAAAGGGTGCATGGTGATGCAAATTGCATTTGCACTTTGTTGCCTCGTTAAAAAACTTATGTGAGAAACTTCAGAAAAAGCCACCTAGGGGAAAAGAGTACAACAGTTATCATCGGGACAGATTTCGATCATCTGGATCTAGATTCCATTGAATCTTCTACAAGGGCTAGCACTAGAAATGTGCTCCCTTTGATCCTTGCAAAATCGTCTCAGTATGGGAAACACCTTTTTTCTATAAGTATATGCACACAGAGATTTAGCAAACGAATCGCATATTGTTGCAAGGATTATTTCAGAAACTTCACTCCAACCCACTTCTAGAATACACAAGGTAAGTGCACATATCAACATAAACAAGCCACTTTGACCAACGATGTTCAATCGACTGGATCTACATATCTAATAGAAACTTTTATAAAGGCTGACATATTGATCAAGTTGACATCTTCAGGGCATACAACATGATATTCAATGTCTCGCAACTATGATTGATACTAAGCATTCGCTCCCCTGACAATGACATATGTCAAATTCATTATCCCTCGTAACTCAAACATATTCTTCAAAATATGTGTCTCATTGTTCATCTAGAAACTGAGGATGAATGAGGTTGGGGTGTGTGGGGGATGAATATCCCCTGGGTCCCCATGACTCGGGTTTAGTTAGTGGGCTGTTGGAGGGCCTCAACGGGTTGGACGAGTTGGGCCCATGGGTTAGTCGAATGGACGCATCCAGAAGAAGACCACTACTACATATACCACTATTTGAAATGATTAATTTTCGCTTATTAAGACGTTTCTAAAGTGTCCAAATTTGATAGAGTCATAAAAGTTGTCCCACATTTAAGACTGTTGTAAACCGTCTTAAAAAGGTGTTATATAAGACGTTTTTAGTTTATAACCGTCAAAAATGTATTTGTTTAAGTCATTTTATCCGGTAAACGATCCTGAACTATGTTTTGTTTAAGACACTTTTTCTAGAGAACCGTCGAGTATATGAATATTTTAAGTCACAAGTCATTTATTAAACTGTTTAAAATATTCCATACTAATAGACGCTTGTGATATAAAAACCGTCTTATTTTAAAAACTAATGTTGGACGTTTTGTGAACTGTCTTATTAAGATTTAAACAAATTGGCTTAAATGACAATATATTCTTCAATTTATAATCATTTTTGAGATACCACACTATAATAATTTGAAAGAGAAATACATACACATATATTTAATAAAATACAATTAATATAATATAGATGAATACCAATCAATTTTTCATTCATAAGTGTACTCTAAGTCCAAACCAAAACACTCAAATAATCTAGCCTAATAATATGTGCACCCCTCCTACCTATGCTCCATGGCTCCATTCTTGTTGGCATCTTTTTTCCAAGCATTTCACCAAAACAATCCCAGTGCATATGGTAGCTGTGTTATTACTCCAACAGAAACCAAGCAGCCGCTACTACTAAGAACACCACTATATCTTTCGAAAGGTCAACGCTATGCCACAATAGTTGCATACACACTTCGTTGCAAGTCAAAACCCTTCCTGTTCGCTGTGGCTGGATTAAAGTCGTTCGGACTACTGCAGTTGTAATCCATAGAGATAAAATACTGTAGAAAAAGAAGAAGCCGATGGATTTAATTCGCAACGAACATGCAAGAACTTTCTCAGCGATTTCTTGAGAAATGAATTCTATAAACCCATAACATGATACTCTGTTCTGAAGTTGCAAACTTATATGGTAAAAGAAAACATGTATCATTTAGCAACCTGTCCTCAATCAATTGAATCAAAATGTCCTTCCAACCCCAATTTCTTAATTATTATTTAGTTTTATGATGTGCTCTTACAATGTTACAATTGTGCTCTTGCATGGTGCTACCTTTCATGTTTGTCGAGATGACTCAAAACTCATCGTTCCTGGACTGTTAGTTAAGAACATAAGTTAAAAACCATCTCATAAGTTAAAAACCATCTCATAAAAACACATAGCCAAAAAGCTTCATATGGCCACAAAGCTTAATAATTATAATTCAGTTTCCATTTGGTCACATATAGCTTGCTTCACCACTGCAGTTTTGGGGTGTTAATAACCTGGTTATCTGGCACATCCTTTTTAACACAATCAAGTTTGATTCCTACCACAATCGGTTTGAACTATAGCAATTTTACAGGAGCACTATCAGTTTAAGAACATCATTAGCCCAAGAGAAATGGAATCAGCTTGGTCTTTTTTTCTTATGTAAAATCAATCCAAAAGCAATATCAATTAATACTTATGCAATCTTAAAATCTAAAAAGGATTAATGAATTCCAGTGCAGTACGACATCTTTTTCCTTTAATGGATTCCTTCGCTTGCAAACAACACATATTCATCAGTGAATAAAGTATCAGGAGGGCAGTAATAGGCATTCCAAATGGGCATCACCACTGAGAGAGTCGAAACTAGACGAGAGGGCAACCCAGGCTCGTCTCACTCTTACCTTTGTCTCACCGGTTGTTCTCTCGTCTCACGGAGTTGTTTCCTCACGACAGCCTCCTCATAAAGTACTGAAAAAACAGGAAAAAATCAAATCAAAATTAGCATGGTCTACCCCAATATTATTACAACTGCTTAATCCCTGAAGCATAATAAGAACAGTAAGGAAGCAAATAAGGAATAGGAATAGAGGTAGGGGAGCCATGGGGAGAGACATCCATCACGAGAGTACAAACATGCGCTTCTTTTATAACGCAATTTTTTCTACTCGTTTTTTATGTAAAAATAAACTATCTTTTTATAAAATGCACATATATATATATATATATTAATTTATGTGTTTCTTTAGTTTTCACATTTTTTCGAAAGTACAAGCAAACACGTTAATTAAACGTAGTTAGGTCTTTTCAAACGTTTAACTAAATATCTCTCTGAACCGGTGTATAGAGTGTACGGTCCTGCCCATGCTCTCCAACATTGTGCTCCATCTTCTCCCCTCATGTCTAGTGACCTCCCTCCTCACTCTATATATGGAGTGATTTCCCTCTCCCCCATTCTTTAATTAGTTTGTTTCTCTTATATTATGGTAGTACAAATAGTTCATAATTTTGTAAAACTAAAAAACTAATGAAAAAATGTTAAATAATTGAATTATAATATATAAAAGAGCTAAATAGCGTGAATGATTGAAATGTCTTGTATATGAGGAGAGTATCTATGATGTAGTAAAATATAGTAGAAACTACATTTAGGGCCTGTTTGGGAATGCAGTTTTGAAATACTATAGTTTTCAGATACCATAGTTTACAATTGTACATGATATAAATACTACGGTATTGCTTTACCACAGTAAAACTACAATATTGTTGAAAACCGAGATATGTTTGGTTCTATTGGAAAAACAAAGTATATGTAGAGAGAAGAGAAGAAAACTGAGGTACCGAATGGAGTTTCGAAAACTCCAAAATACCATAGTTTTGGGTAATCCATGGTATTTAAAACTGAGTTTTGCCTGTACAAACTAAACAACTTTTGAGCTCCAATACTATAGTATCATCAAATACCATATTATTATTTTAAAACTGCAAAAATACTACAATTCTAAACCGGCCTTAGATGGCCTTACGCATTGCAATTGCACTGTCTGAACGGAGAACGCGAGAACGCGAGTGTAGATTCGCACGTGAAAAATACACAAAACGGCATCGGCAGCCTGCCAGTGTGGGCCTTCGCTCCGCGGATCGGCAGTTGCCAAAAATTTGGGAGGGGAAACGAAAAACCCGCCCGCTCGCCTCTCCCGCTCGGAGGTGGCTAAAAATTCGCGAGGGGTGTTTAAAAAAAAAAACGGGAGGGAAGCCCAAAAGACGCCGCGGCCGGGGGGATACCAAAAATTTCGCTGCCGCCTTCTCGTCTTCCTTAAAACCGCTGCTCTTCAACATCAATTTCGCCCGCCGCGGCATCGCGCCTGATTGTTCTACTACCCCGCCGCGCCTTGGCATTGCGCCTGAATCCTGATTCGATTTTCTGCTACCCCGTCGCGCCACCGCATCTCGCCATGGTGTCCTCCTGCATCGTCCGCCGCAAGCGCTCCCGGTCGCCGACACACTGTTTCGACTCCGGGAGCCGCACGCGCCCACGCCCCTCGCCGTCCTCCCCCGAAGTCGGCCGCAAGCGTTCCCGGTCGCCGCCACACTGTTCTGATCGCGAGGGCCGCAACTGCGCGCGACCCTCAGCGTCCTCCTACGGCGGCCCCAACCGCTCCCTGTCTATATCGTGCGGTTTCGACTCCGCGCGGTTTGAGCGCGCGCGCCTGACGACGGGAGAGTGCAAAGTCGCGGCGGTGGCAGCGCTCTCCGACGATATGCTCCTGGAGGTCTTCAAGCGGCTGCCGCCCCCGCGCGACGTCATCCGCTGCGCCGCGGTGTGCCGCCGCTGGCGTCGCGTCATCTCCGGCGCTGGAGCGTCATGTCTTCCCAGGCCGCCTAGCCATTTCGGTTTCTTCCGCAACTACGGTCCATCGCCGCTGCCCCCGTTCGTGCGCACCGCGGACCTCTCCCTCGACATCAGTTTCCTCCCGGTGCCGCCCGCGTGCGGCGCGGTCCTCGTCGATTCTCGCAACCGGCGACTACTCTTGCGGGAACTCGGCCCTGGCTACCCCCGCGAACTCAGGCTCCTCGTCTGCAGCCCGCTGGAGAAGGCGTACGTTCGGGTGCCGCCTCTGTACATAGGGGGGCACATGGTGGCGTGTAGCGTGCTCGTCCCGGGGGAAGGCGATGCATTCCGCGTGGTGGTCGTCCTCTTCGGCAACGACCCGAAACACTTCAGTGTTCTCGTCTACTTTTCGGTATCTTCCGCTTGGGAGTCTGCCACTGGGCCGGTCCACCGGAATCTGGTCCCCCGTCAAGGCCCATCAGTCGTCGTCGGAGATGTAATGTACAAGCTGCAGAGCGAAGAGAAGTACATCATGGTTGTCGACGCGGCCCAGATGACTCTGTCGGCGGTGCCCCTTCCTGATGCCGGAACGCTCCTCTACGCTGGTAACCACTGGATTGGCAGGACACCTGACGGCCGGCTTTGTTTCTTCGTGATCAGGGAGCAGCTTACTCTCGCCACCTGGGTTCTCCAAGCACCTGGGAAGTGGGTGGAGCAGCAACCCGTGGACCTGCGCACGCTGATGCACCCGGCGTTTATGGGTGATCTCGCCCACATGAAGCTCTCGGCGAAGATGTCGGACCAGCTCCGTGGCTTCAAACTTGTGAGCTTCGCAGCGTTCTGTGAGGGTACATGCACGCTGTTCTTTGTCATGGCAGATTGGGTTGTGATGCTCGACCCTAGGACGAGGAGACTGCTGAGGCTGTGGCGCAACAGTGATGAGTCGCGGCCATTGGGTGATGTATACCCGTGTGAGATGCTGCAGTGGCCGCCAGTGCTGAAGAACTTTGGCGGGTCTGAATCAGATGAGGCGGGTCTTTAAAATACGACTTGGCGGCGTAGTGTTTGTGGTGATTTGACTAGAAAAGTTGTGTGCCACGCTATATGGCCGCTTATTGTCATGAATCGATTTATGTGAACTGAATTCAATTGGGAAAAACACGGATTTGAATGAATTCCAATTCAATGTATTTTCCATATAGTTTTCTTGTTCGGACAGTTTTTTCATTTGTTTATTGTAAATCTTTGAAGATGGCACACTACTTTTATAGCCCTCTTTGGCTTTGTTGTCCAAATTTAGGAATAATGTCTCCAGTATTTCAAATTTCAATCAAGCTTGTCTGCTAGAGTCTGAAATTTAACTGTTATGCCCTTGCTTCTTTTGCTGATATTTCCACATTCGTTATAAGACATATGGAGCATGATGAAGTGTATCTTGGGTTTTCTCAACTTTGTTGATGTTGGCTTCTAAGCTGACTCCAATTAATCATATATCCATGAAGTCACAACTGAAATTTGCTGGTGAGTTTGACATTCATACCCCTTTTCATGATTATAGCCTATTTGCTTAATTGCTTGAGTTTAATCTGTACCGGCTTATATTGCTTTTACAATGTTTTGTCTCTAAGAATTGTAGCTACAACACTCCAAACAGTTGGCTTTAAGCTAGATCGTTGTTTATATCTTATTCTAATTTACTCTAATGAATTTTATTCTTGACAGATCTGTCATAGCATTTCATTGAATGGCAACTTCGCATCGCAATGCTTATACTCTGCTTTATTGTTAAAGTGTTACTTTAAGTTATGTGAATATTTACAGGACTTTATAATTCTGTTTACAATACATGCATTATCTTCATGGATATTAAATCACACAGCTACAGCGTCACAGTCACAACATCGGAGAGTTGGTCAATACCGGAGTGGTCAGGTTCTGAACTTCTTATACTCTGTTTATGTGAAAAATGTACAGGAATTTAATTCCGTTTCCAGTACATGAAATTTCTATTTGATTACGTGTGGAATGTGGATGTTGGTGTAGGCAAGTGCTGCTGGTATCTTTTCTACCGCGGCAAAATTAGGACAATTCAGTTGGAGTATACTGATGCTAAAGAAAGCGTCTTGCAAGCTGCCCAGAAGTCACCCACTTCGGCTCAAGGATTTCATATTCAGTGTAACAAATGGGCTATAATGTGAAGTAACTGTTTTCATGCAGAAAGGGATGAAGGCTGCTTTATCAACATATTTTAAACTTACAAATGTAAATCTTCTTCATGTAGAAATTCTCCACGCTGGCAACTATTACACTTTCAGTGCTAACAGGATATGCAGTTTGATTGTGAGGCTGCATCACGGCGTTATCCACACTGGTTTCTTTCTGATATTGCCAAAATGCTGAAGTTGGACTCCGAGAACCCTGTTGCGGCCATAAGGAATGCGGCGATTGATGCCACCATTTGATCAATGCCAACAATTGGACGGTGTCTAAGAAGACCGGCGGTGTCTGCTCGACAAATGAGCCACAGATAGCTCTCAACTTCGCACACTGTTGTGTGGTTGAATTATGTTTGTTTAAGTCTAGCTGTTATCAGTTACCAAGTTAAGAACTGATACTGGTCTATTTAAACTTGTTTCTATTGTCACTCGAGTGTCAATTATTACCGTTGTCATTTACGTTACAGTTTGTAAACTAAACAATATCTAAAGCCCTTTCTTCACCTCTATGTTTATGTTTTCAGCTTGGAAAATTTGCAGTCGGGAGAAGTTCAATAAAATCTTTCTTTTCTTAGTTTAGGACTTTAGACTATCGCAAAGGTATATACCGCTATGGTTACCTAGTGCATCTAAGGATGCCTAAAGGCGTAAATTTAGTTATAGGTAATGCCTTCCTCGCGCGCAAAAAAAGGACGTCTGGTTGCATTTCCTACAATACCTATTATTAAGTTATGCAATTCGATAGTCAAACAATTGGGGATGTAGTTCAGATGGTAGAACGCTCGCTTAGCATGCGAGAGGTACGGGGATCGATACCCCGCATCTCCATGGTTTTTTAGTTATTTTGTTTTCTCTTTTTTATGTCTCTTATTTATCCTATTCCAACTGCAGCAGCACGTCTGAATCTGGACTACTTCCCCATCAATGTAGCGAAGAGAAACATGGTTTCTAACAGCATACGATCTTCATTTTTCTCTGTAGCGTAACTACGGTCCAAAATTTCGTTCAGAAGATTCGAATTTCATTTTGTTGACCAAATTTTGACTTTTGTATTTTTATATTTTGAATTAAAATCCAGTTAAAACCGGACTGAAACCGTTTCGAGTAGCGAAAGTAAGCAGCGAAACGAGAAAAAAATGTTGAAATTCGGTGTTACTGGAGTGAGAGTAAACCAGTGAGCAGGCGACATCTCTAATCTAGAGCCTTGTGCTGTCTCCTTGTTACATAGTATGATACTATGATTTAAAAAGCAGAGCCTAAGTCTTGCACATAGGAATGTTAATGAGCTCTAGATTTTACGCTACAAATTTTAAAGATCGAATTAGATTAGAATTAGACCATATTTCTATTTATTTTTGAACTAAAATTATTTAAGAACTTTAACTTTTTGTAAAAGAGCACTTGAATTGTGTTCCATTACCACCCCTACTCGCACAACACAATCAGGATATACAGCACATCCAGATAATGGTGATAATTTATAGGTGCATTGAATGACATCCCTGACATACTTATCGATCCTAAGGCCACCTTTCACAGTTAAATTTGAAAAATAAACCATAAACGGACAAGAAAATCCTGTTTCAAAGGAATCTGAATGCAAGTTGGCGAATTACGACAAAGACGACGGCTGCTTTTTAGCACAAGCATAGACCTAATCATGGAGCATTGTGATATGAATTGGTGCATTTTTTAGCATTTTAATGATAAACTTTTTGCATAAATGAAAGAGGATGTGCTACTCACTAGCGTAGGACCACATATCCAGAGAACTTCAATTCTAATAGACACTGTTTTAGATCCACACGAGGAAAGGAAAAGAGAGGATAATTTGACTCACCAATAGGTTAGACTAGCGAGTAGATGCAAACAATGATAATGCAAATATTTCAAGTATCCAATTGAATATTAGAATAATACATAGACCTCTATCAAGATCTTTCTATACCTGATTTATAGGAACTAAGATTAGGAAGGTGATATGGGGGGATTAGACACATAATCAACTGATCGATCACCTAAACGGAAAATAGACCAATCAGAGCCAATCACTTAAACAGGGAAGAAGCACCTAAGGCAACGAGCCAATCACCTAAACAGAAAAGGAGATAAAATGTAACACTCGTGTAGTTAAAACGTCTATAGGACCGACGTTAAAACTTGAGCATGCAAAAAAGTAGGAAGCCTAAGATATCAACAAATTAGAATGTCGTCGGAACATGAAGAACGCGAACATCACCAATACCAATACACTCCTATATAAAGTAGAAATCGATCTCAACATGTTTCATGTTTTGATGTTGAATAGGGTTGATCGATAAATAGACAACACCAAAATTATCACAAAAGACCAAAGTGCTCTTCGTCATGAGACTATAAAGTTCTTGTAGCAACTGTTGAAGCCAACAAGCCTCAGCCACGCTATTGGCAAGTGGCAACCACTCGATACTTAACTTCTACACTAGAGCAGGACACCATGTTTTGCTGCTTACATGACTAGGAGATCATGTTATCCACAAGGAACACAAAAGAGTCTAAAGTAGACTTGCAAGTATTTGAACAAGTGGCCTAATCAAGACCCATGTAGACAAGCAGAGCATAGGTCATCGACGGGTGCAGAAGAATATAGTGACCAAATGTCCCTTGAAGATGCAGGATGTGTTTAACTATAGAGAGGTGAAAGTCATGAGGATCATGCATGTGGAGACACACCTGCTCAATAACATAAGAAATATTAGACCGAGGGAAGGTCAGCTACCACATTTCACCAATCAATTTGCAATACTGAGTGAGGCTGCTGACAGGTGCACTAACTTGACAAGTGCGCTAAATGTGAAAGAAACCTTGGCACAAGTGCAAATAGATGTGTTGCATGACTTGTAATTGGTCATGCCTAAAAGGATAAAGATATCCGGTGAATCGAGCTAATCTATTTTTGTAATAAATAAATCCTACCAGATAGCCCCATTTTACCCCTTGTGCATAAGAGTGTTTTCTATCCTATCATAAGAGTTTTGTATCCTAGGTTCCAACCTTATTAAGCATGGCAATTCTAGTAACTGTAGGTGCCCCTATACGCAAGGGGCCCGAGGGCTTATAATGTTAGGTGCCCCAGGGCTTGAGGGGCCTAGAGGCTTATGCTTGTGATGAGGACATCACTTCTATACGTACAATGAATGGACCGATAACACGATCGCGTGCACGATAGCTAAATCTCTAGGTATGTTCTACCCTAGTCAATTGTGTTTCAGAGCTTACGCTTGGGGCCATTGATGTTTTGATGATTAGGAACCTTGGAGAGGACCAACAAGGACTTGGAAAAGGCCAAAGTGTTGAGGAGGAGCAGCAAGAGCGTCCACAACAGGAAGGAGATCAAGTTCGAGTCGGCTGCGACTCCATCTCGGGTTTCAGGACCAGTCTGCACTAAAATGGACGCCCAAGATGCATCCGGACTCCGATTACGACGGACTAGATATGGTTGGAAAGATAACGAAATTATCTAACCAACCCAACTGGTTCCACCCTAAAATTCATCCGGAGTCAACAGGAATCGTCGAAACAAGTCAGCATCCAGATTCTGTTTTGGTGCTGCGACACCGTCTGTTGGGCCGTTGGGCCGTGTATCGCATCGAAGCCCATTAGGGGCGAGTCCAGGGGTCACGCACGCCCTAATACTCTATTTATTCAGCAGCCACCATCACATTTAGGTTTGGGTTTTGCTTAGATCAATTCTGTCATCGAATAGTGTCGTCGTCATTGGCTTATGAGACCCCATCCCGTAATCAATACAATTTTGGTTGCGTTTCTTTCCTGTTCTTGCTTGTGTTCTTGATTGCGCTTGCAGGGATAAGCCTTCGTGGCGAGGTCATTCGTGTGTCACGGGTGATAACCAACGGAGCCGTGGTGTAGTGATTGCGAGGAACCGTTCGCTCAGAGTCTTGGATCATCAACGTCGAGATCTCCATTCAATCAAATTATCGCATCTCATGGAAGATCGGGCCGCATCTACTATCAATTGGTATCAGATTTTCAGGTTGCCCGTGAGGTATAATCCTACCTTTAGATTAGTTTTGTTTCGTCCCATAGTCCACAAAAAGCCAAAAAAATTACGATCAGTTTATTCCGACCTAAAACCATCGCCTTAGCCTTTGCACAATTCAGTTTGAGTCCGCAGTTCTGAGTTCGTGTTCTAGTTAAGTTTGGTTGCTGGATTAGATTTGTTTTGGTTCAGTTTGATTCTGTCCATCCGCTTCCATCCTACAAAACCGACCCTATCTACAAAACAGATCCTATTTCTAAAACTGACCCTATCCACAAAACAGATCCTATCTCTATAACCGACCCTATCCACAAAACAGATCCTATCTCTAAAACGACCATATCGACAAAACAGATCCTGTATCTAAACCAACCATATCCACAAAACAAATCCTATCTCTAAAACCGACCCTGTGCTCCATAGCCGCCGCTTCGGTTCCTGCCGTTTTGTGCCTTTGAAAACCATAACTTGAGGTACCTTCCATAAAATGGGCATAACTTTTCGCTCGGTGCTCCGTTTGAGCTCAATTTTTTACAGCAGATTCCTGACTCCATTCTGGGGTGACCCAAACTGGCATTTGGCCTATTTGGTTCAGTCAAAAAATTAAAAAAAAATCGGGAAGATAATTAAAAAATTGTTTAAGTGTTTTCAGGAATTTCAGAGATCCTTCGTGAATTTCTCTAGGTCACAATACAACTCTGTTTCAAGTGAAATTTTGTGTGCTTCCATCCTTTGTGTTTTTGGATCACTGGTAAAAAATTCAGAATATTTCGAGCTCTTTTGCTGGTACTCCTTTGGAAACGCGCCTTTGATTTCTACTAGTGCTGAAAAATCTGCTCTAATTACAGAACTGCCATTCCCACTAGATACTTGTACCTCCTTTCTTGTGCTTTAGTCCAACTGTTCTATTACATTTTCTAGGCCAGCAACTAGGACGAGTACTTGGATCACTTATTCAGCATTGCTATCTGTTACTGACTTGTGTGCCACATATATATATTTAGTCAGTCTTCCCATAGCTCCAGCTTTCTCTCGAGCAGAACTGGTACTCCTTTGCAATCACACCCACGCTCGTTGGACAGTCACACCGGTCACCGTTTGCCACCTGCAGTGCAGGTAAGAACGTTGTAAGAGCGGGGTAAGACACTTCATAATTTGTATTCCACCACCTCCACCACCACCCTGAGAGATAGTTGTAGGGTTCACATTGTTTGTTGCCTTTTTGTCTCTGTTTTGTGCTAATAATGACAGGACCAAAGAATCAAATGGACAAGGACAAGGGGCCTAAGCTTAACGACGATGAGTGTGTCTCTCAGATGGAATTGAAGGAGATGATGCGCGCGATGACTGAAGCTTTTAAAAAATACCAGGACTCTGCGACGACATCCTATGAGCAGCTTGATCGACGAGTTGCTGAACTTGTTACACGCATGGAAGTATTGGAGGCTCGTCGCCCACCACCAACTCCAGCCCCAACTCACTCTCCTGTGGACGACGATGACGACGTCGATGACGACGATATACACCGCTGCGACAACGCCTCGCACGTAATCGACAAGGTATGGGAGGTAACGGTAGACATCGTCATCATAATCTTGAACCAGACCATGATCCATTTGCTAAGATTAAGTTCTCTATTCCACCGTTCATGGGTTCTTATGATGCTGAAGCTTACTTAGACTGGGAGATGACGGTAGAACAAAAATTTAATTCTCATCTTGTTCCTGAGCAGCATAGGGTTAGACAAGCTACTAGTGAATTTAGAGATTTTGATATCATTTGGTGGAATGAACTTGTTAACACACGTGCTACACCACAAACATAGAATGCGTTAAAAGAGGAGATGCGAGCTCGCTTTGTTCCCCCTTCTTATAGACGCGATCTTCAAAAAAAATTGTAACGCTTAGATCAGGAGACATGTCGGTACAGGAATACTGTTTGGTTCGGTCAAAAAATTCAAAAAAATCAGGAAGATAATTAAAAAAATTGTTTAAGTGTTTTCGAGAATTTCAGAGATCCTTTGTGAATTTCTCTAGGTCACAATACAACTCTGTTTCAAGTGAAATTTTGTGTGCTTCCATCCTTTGTGTTTTTGGATCACTGGTAAAAAATTCAGAATATTTCGAACTCTTTTGCTGGTACTCCTTTGGAAACGCGCCTTTGATTTCTACTAGTGCTGAAAAATCTGCTCTAATTACAGAACTGCCATTCCCACTAGATACTTGTACCTCCATTCTTGTGTTTTGGTCCAACTGTTTTATTACATTTTCTAGGCCAGCAACTAGGACGAGTACTTGGAATACTTATTCAGCATTGCTACCTGTTACTGACTTGTGTGCCATATATATATATATATATATATATATATATATATATATATATATATATATATATATTTCAGCCTTCCCATAGCTTCAGCTTTCTCTCGAGCAGAACTGGTACTCCTTTGCAATCACACCCCGCTCGTTGGACAGTCACACCGGTCACCGTTTGCCACCTACAGTGCAGGTAAGAACGTTGTAAGAGCGGGGTAAGACACTTCATAATTTGTATTCCACCACCACCCTGAGAGATAGTTGTAGGGTTCATATTGTTTGTTGCCTTTTTGTCTCTGTTTTGTGCTAATAATAACAGGACCAAAGAATCAAATGGACAAGGACAAGGGGCCTAAGCTTAACGACGATGAGTGTGTCTCTCAGATGGAATTGAAGGAGATGATGCGCGCGATGACTGAAGCTTTTAAAAAAATACCAGGACTCTGCGACAACATCTTATGAGCAGCTTGATCGACGAGTTGCTGAACTTGTTACACGCATGGAAGTATTGGAGGCTCGTCGCCCACCACCAACTCCAGCCCCAGCTCACTCTCCTGTGGACGACGACGACGACGACGATGACGACGATGTTTATGCACTGCTGCGACAACGCCTCGCACGTAATCAACAAGGTATGGGAGGTAATGGTAGACGTCGTCATCATAATCCTAAACCAGACCATGATCCATTTGCTAAGATTAAGTTCTCTATTCAACCGTTCATGGGTTCTTATGATGCTGAAGCTTACTTAGACTGGGAGAGGATGGTAGAACAAAAATTTAATTCTCATCTTGTTCCTGAGCAGCATAGGGTTAGACAAGCCACTAGTGAATTTAGAGATTTTGCTACATTTGGTGGAATGAACTTGTTAAGACACGTGCTACACCACATACATGGAATGCGTTAAAAGAGGAGATGCGAGTTCGCTTTGTTCCCCCTTCTTATAGACGTGATCTTCGAAAAAATTGCAACGCTTAGATCAGGGAGACATGTCGGTACAGGAATACTGTTTGGTTCGGTCAAAAAATTAAAAAAATCGGAAAGATAATTAAAAAATTGTTCAAGTATTTCAGGAATTTCAAAGATCCTTTGTGAATTTCTCTAGGTCACAATACAACTCTGTTTCAAGTGAAATTTTGTGTGCTTCCATCTTTTGTGTTTTTGGATCACTGGTAAAAAATTCAGAATATTTCGAGCTCTTTTGCTGGTACTCCTTTGGAAACGCGCCTTTGATTTCTACTAGTGCTGAAAAATCTGCTCTAATTACAGAACTGCCAGTCCCACTAGATACTTGTACCTTCTTTCTTGTGCTTTGGTCCAACTGTTCTATTACATTTTCTAGGCCAGCAACTAGGACGAGTACTTGGAACACTTATTCAGCATTGCTATCTGTTACTGACTTGTGTGCCACATATATATATTTAGTCAGTCTTCCCATAGCTCCAGCTTTCTCTCGAGCAGAACTGGTACTCCTTTGCAATCACACCCACTGTGGCAGAACCTCCCAAGTTATTGGGCCCACATGCACCTATCCTTGTCTCAAAGACCTCAGACGGCTATGCATGTGCACCAAATAACTTAACAGGATCCGTCCGAGTGTCCCAAGGACCCCGAATAAACCACTCATAACCAGGATAACAAGATTAAGTAATCACAGATACTTCACCTAATCTTGCATTTTAAATCCGAATCCCACATCACACCACACTTGGTAATCACAAGAGCATCATCGACATATATATCTAACAATATCTTCACCTCAATAACTGAGCGAACTAACTAGAACACAAATTAGCTTACCAACATAAAATAGAACTCGGATTTCGGTAGAGCAACAACGATCACCGGTTCATCCTTTTCACCAAACACCAAGTGATCATCGCTCAAGGTCTTAGCTTCTCTTACCCTCAGATCCTAGAGATTTGTCTCCTCCACACATCGCGATTAGCCAACCCATTCATCGAGCCAACTAACAAAACAATAAATCAGCTCACTACATCACAATCCGACTCGAAACCTGCGTAAACGGCGACGATTTCTGATTTATACCTTTCGTCGAGCACATGCTCCTATCCACAAGCATCCGACCCGGCGGGATGGGGCTCCGAGGGGGCGCTAGTGGTGTATTCCTCGACCATGGCATGGGCAGAGGAGGCCAGAAGATGCGTTTGGGCGGACCTCTTCCCACCACCAAATCAGACATTGGATCCCCACATGAGAGCCAGCGAGCTGGAGGGCGAAGGCAGGGTCCAGCAGGGAGGGCGCGACCAACAGAGCTGGGCGGGATCCGGTGGAGTCCGAGTACGGCCAGAGGTGTTTGGGAAAAAAACAACGTCGAGCTCACTGTGACGACCGAGCAGATCCAGGGCGCTGTAGTGGAGGTCGGCAATGGGGAGCAGGGAGGTGCCGTGAGGGAGGCAAGCCACAGGAGAGGAGCTCGGCTAGTGCTGGACACCGAGCAGAGGATGATGGCGCGCGGTGCTGAGCGAACCACCATGGCGCAGTGGATCGGAGGTAGAGGAAGCAGCCATGCGCAGGGAGGAGCAGAGGATGGGCGAGCTCGAACCTTCTTGGTGGCCGACAGCAGGGAGGGAGGGAGCGGCTGGGCGAGCGCTGTGTGGAGCCGACGTCCGAGCGCGAAGGCGAAGGGAGTACGTGGCCTGGAGAAGATAAGGCCAACAGCCTAGGCGTCGCACGTGGACAGGGTAAGGAGCAGAGTAAATAATGGAGATGAGGATAGAAGTTACGAGCCTGTGCGAACAATGGGAGATGGGAGCTTCAGGAAAACAATAATTGAGAAAAGATTTTTTTAATTTAATTTTTTTCTCCCATTTCTTTACACAAAGTTAAATGCAATTATCAAGTTTTCGGAGTTTGTGAGAGTTTAAAGCCTGAAACACATTTATTTTTCGGACTACGAATTAGAGAACCAATTTAATTACCAATTACTCGCTTTCAGTTTTAATTACCCTGGTCCAGTTTGTGTCGGTGTTTCGAAACCCGGGGGGTCCCTGGACCGATGAGTAAATCGTCGTCGCGTGCCCCAGCCCAGATGGGTCGGCGCGAGGCGGAACACGAAGGGGGGAGAGAGCAGCCGGAGGGAGACAGGCGTGGGAGGTGGAACCCGCGGCCTTCGTGTTAGCCCCGCGCCCAGGTCGGGTGTGCTTGCAGTAGGGGGTTACAAGCGTCCACGCGGGAGGGAGCGAGCGGCATTGCGCGAGCGCCGTCCCGTCCTTCCCCGCGCGGCCAACCCTCTGTAAGAGGGCCCTGGACCTCCCTTTTATAGGCGTAAGGAGAGGATCCAGGTGTACAATGGGGGTGTAACAGTGTGCTAACGTGTCTAGCGGGGGAGAGCTAGCGCCCTAAGTACATGCCATCGTGGCAGCCGGAGAGGTTTTGGCACCCAGTTCGTGTGATGTCGTGGCCGTCGGAGGAGCGCTGGAGCCTGGCGGAAGGACAGCTGTCGGGGCTGTCGAGTCCTTGTTGACGTCCTCTTGCTTCCGTAAGGGGGCTGAGAGCCGCCATCGTCACAGGGCATGCGGGCGCCATCATTACTCGTATAGTAGAGCGAGCCAGATGGGACGCCGGTCTTGTTCCCCGTAGCCTGAGTCAGCTCGAGGTAGGGTAATGATGGCGCTTCCTGTTGACGTGGTCGGTCCATGCCCTAGGTTGGGCGAGGTGGAGGCTCCTCCGAGATCGAGGTCGAGGTCGAGTCTGTCTTCCAAGGTCGAGGTCGAGTCCGAGCCCCCGGGTCGGACGAGGCGAAGACCGTCGCCTGAGGCCAGGGCTGAGTCCGAGCCCTGGGGTCGGGCGAAGCGGAGTTCGTCGTCCTTCGGGGCTGAGCCTGAGTCCGAGCCCTGGGATCGGGCGAAGCGGAGTTCGTCGTCTTCCGGAGCTGAGCCCGAGTCCGAGCCTTGGGGTCGGGTGGAGCGGAGTTCGTCGTCTTCCGGGGCTGAGCCCATGTCCGAGCCCTGGGGTCGGGCGGAGCGGAGTTCGTCGTCTTTCGGGGCTGAGCCTGTGTCCGAGCCCTGGGGTCGGGCGAAGCAGAGTTCGTCGTCTTCCGGGGCTGAGCCCGTGTCCGAGCCCTAGGGTCGGGTAGAGCGGAGTTCGTCGTCTTCCGGGGCTGAGCCCGTGTCCGAGCCCTGGGGTCGGGCGAAGCGGAGTTTCCTATGACGCCTGAGGCCGGACTTGGCTGCTGTCAGCCTCACTCTGTCGAGTGGCTCAGCAGTCGGAGCGGCGCAGGCGGCGCTGTCCTCTTATCAGACTGGTCAGTGGAGCGGCGAAGTGACTGCGGTCACTTCGGCTCTGTCGACTGGAGGGCGTGTGTCAGGATAAAGGTGTCAGGCCACCTTTGCATTAAATGCCCCTGCGATTTGGTTGGTTGGCGTGGCGATATGGCCAAGGTTGCTTCTCAGTGAAGACTGGGCCTCGGGCGAGCAGAAGGTGCGTCCGTTGCTGGAGGGGGTCCTCGGGCGAGACATAGATCCTCCGGGGTCGGCTGCCCTTGCCTGAGGCTGGGCTCGGGCGAGGCGTGATCGCGTCCCTCGAATGGACCGATCCTTGACTTAATCGCACCCATCAGGCCTTTGCAGCTTTGTGCTGATGGGGGTTACCAGCTGAGATTTAGAAGTCTTGAGGGTACCCCTAATTATGGTCCCCGACAGTAGCCCCCGAGCCTCGAAGGGAGTGTTAATACTCGCTTGGAGGCTTTTGTCGCACTTTTTTGCAAGGGGACCAGCCTTTTTTGGTTGCATTTTGTTCCGGTGGGTGCGCGCGAGCGCACCCGCCGGGTGTAGCCCCCGAGGCCTCGGAGGAGTAGTTTGACTCCTTCGAGGTCTTAGTGCGTTTCGCAACACTTCGGCTGGTCTGGTTGTTCCCTCATGCGAGCTGGCCATAGCCCAGGTGCACGGTCGGGTCCCAAGTTCTCGAGCTGGTATGTTGACGCTGTCAACGGTGTGGCCGGAGCCGAGTTTGCGAGAGCAGCCCCCGAGCCTCTGCATAGGGCGAGAGGACGGTCAAGGACAGACTCGTCTTTTTTACATACGCCCCTGCGTCGCCTTTTCGCAAGGAGGAGGGGGGGAAAGCGCCATGTTGCCCTCGGAGGGCGCCGAACATGGTGTCTCCGGTGAGCTGCTGGCGGGTAATCCGAGTGGACGCCCGTGCCCCATTTGTTAGGGGTCGGCTAGAGGCCCGGAGGCGCGCTCCAAAAGTACCTGTGGGTGATCTGCCGGACCCGGTCCCCTTTTGACGGGGTCCGAGGGCTCGATGCCTCACTCTGATGGGATTCCGTTACAAGATCGCTCCCGCTGGTCTCAGAAATGTCCCAGGGTACCTCGGGAGCGTAGCCCGAGCCTTGGTTATGTATCAAACGTACCCAGGGTCATCCCTCGCTCTGTGTCTGAGGCGACTGTGAACCCTTCGAGGGCCAGCCTACGAACCCCTGATCAGTAGTGGGCGCGGAGCCCGAGTGGCCTGAGGCGGCCGTTGAACCCTTCCGAGGGGCCAGCCATCGAACCTCTGACCAGTAGTGGGCGCAGAACCCAAGCGCTCTGAGGCGGTCGTTGAACCCCTTCGAGGGGCCAGCCTTTGAACCTCTGATCAGTAGGGAGGCTCGGGGCCTATTTCCTTCACGGAGAAAGATCCTTTTCGGGGTATCCCCCTTTTCCGGTCCCTGTTGTAAGAGAGAGAAAGAGGAAAAGGAAAAGGATACGAAATCGAATGACATGGCGTACCTTTTTCGACGCGGTCATTATGGCGAAGGCGAAGCGTCGCTTGCTTCTCCCGCCCGAGGCGCCGCCTGTCCCACCGTGGAGTTAATGCGACGGGGCGAGTGGTTCGCGAGGCGGTCGTTGCGCGTGTGCGAGCCGTTCGAGGAACGGTCGTTTCACTTTGAGTCTTTGAATCCCACGGCGGGTTCGGGCGACGCGTTGAACGGGTCTTGCCTTGGTCTTTATATACTCGGGGGAGGGCCTGGTGACGGTTCTTTGCTCTGCTTCTTGCCTTCTTCTTAGGTTTTCGCAACCTGAGAGATTCAGCCAGAGAAAAGGAAACCGTTCACCCAGTCCTTCCCGCCGCCACCCCTTCTGCTCGGTGATGGCCGACCGGGTGACCATTGTTCCACCGCGCGATCCATGGCCTTTCTCCACAGTCACGACGGGTGACCTAGAGGACCTCGTTGCTGAGGGTTTACTTCGCCCTCTCTCTGATGAGAGGCAGCCGGAGTGGATTCCCCCCCGAACGGAGCCGCCCTGTCCCCGCCGCCGGGGTACGTCATGAGCTTCGTCTCCTTCCACGAGCGGGGATTCGGCGTGCCGGCAAGCCGCTTCATGCGGGCGATCCTGCATAACTACGGGGTGGAGTTGCACAACCTCAGCCCCAACTCCATCTCGCAAGCCGCCATCTTCGTAGCGGTGTGCGAAGGATACTTGGGGATCGACCCCCACTGGGACTTGTGGACCCATTTCTTCTCCGCGGAGCTTTTTGCTTCGCCGACGGGAGAGAGAAGGGTCCGCGCGGCAGTGCGGGCCGGCGGCTGTATCCTCCAGCTGAGGCAGTCGCGGGCGTCGCAGTATATTCCCGCTGTCCTTGCATCCTCGAATAAAGGGTGGCAGCACCGGTGGTTCTATCTCCGGAATGACGACGGGAGGCTCCCGTCGTTTTCTCAGCGAGTGGTCAGCGTCGCCGCCGATGCTTGGCGCTACGGGACCCCGCACGACAGACAGAAAAATCTCGAGCCCCTTCTCAAGGCCCTGGAGGCGTTGCAGAAAGGAGGGCTCACCGCTGCGGGGGTGGTTGCCGCCATTCATCGCCGGAGGGTGCTTCCTTTGGCGGAGCGGCGGTTGCCGCTTTGGGAGATGACGCCAGAGGCTGACTTGGAGGGCTCGCGGATGTCCTTGGATCCCCTTCCCATCGACGTTCTCTACGGGCGGGTGGCCGCCGTGTTGGGAAAACCGGACGCCAGCGCCTTCTCCCAGCCCTTGATGCGCCCCGACTGCGGGTGTGTGTCCCTGGTGAGTGTCCGCTCCTTCTTTCTCCTTGCGCCGGATTGCCCTTGGTCCTTACGGTCGAGACTTTTCATCTATCTCCAGGAGGTAGGGTGTCACAAGCCTTCCCGGCCACGAGTCCCGGAGGACGCGGTGGACCGGGCAGCGCGGCGGGTTGCCACGGAGGAGAAGAAGAAGAAAATGGACGCGAAGAAGGCTCGGGCCCGCGAGCGGATGCGGGCCCGGGACGCCTTGGAAAAGCTCCGTCGCCGGCAGGAGAGGGATGGACTCCCGAGGGAGCCGTCGCCGAAAACGCCTGACGACGACGACGATGATGAAGACGATGACGAGGATGACGACACGGCTGCCCGCCTTGGCCTCAGCCCGGGTTTGAGGCTAGGCCAGGAGTCGTCAAGCCAGCCCCCGAGCGGGCTGGCGCCGTCAGTTCCCGGGGTCGGGACGCCAAGGTCCCGGCCCGAAGAGCGGGAGCAGACCGAGGGGGTACTCGACCCCTCGGCTGGGGAAGTTGAGGTGACCCCGGGGAGTCAGGCCGAGGCGCCTGTTCCCCGAGAGCCATCGCCCATGCTGGCAGCGCAGGAGAGCGACCCTCAGATCGCCGTGGCAGCACCTGGGCAGTCCGTCTCCCGGGCGTCCAAGGTGCCCAAGGCGAGGATGGTACCGAAGCTGGCAGCGAGGCGGACCTCGGCAGTATCTTCGGGGGTCGAGATCCGGGAGACCTCTCCTCAGGCACGGTTGATCATGGCCCGGAGCGGGTAAGTAGCTTAGAACGTCTTCGTCCTAGCTTCTCATCTGTATGTCCCGACCGTGACTTTCCTTTCCTCCTCAGCAAGCGAAGCCATGGCCTGACCGATCTGGCTCCCCGGAAAGTCCTTAAGACGGTGTCGGCTTCCGCAGCCGGTGCCGCGCCGGGCCTCGCCGTTCAGCTGACCTTCTTGCAAGGCGCCCCACAGCGGGGGGCTCAGGCGGCACCAGTCGCCATGGAGCGAGTTCCCGAGGCCGGCTCTTCTGTCGAGGTGGCCGTCGCGCTGGGGGAGGCGGCTGGCGCGGACGTGACCTCGGGCCCACCAGACATGCCGCCGGCGCTGGCGCCAGCTGCTGCCGAAGCCGCTGCCGTCCCGGTCGGGGAGCGACCTGTTGCCGCCGATGCTGAGATGGCCGAGGCGTCGGTGCTCGGTGCCTCGGAGGAGGGGGGCATGGAACCGCGACTCGTCCCGCCGAGCGGTGGCCTTGTCCCAGCGCGGTGGAGCTTCGAGGGACGGCGCCAGTTGCTCCGGTTCCGGACCCGTGGGGCTTCGGATCCCTTCTTCGTTCTTGACGATGAGCGGGAGGAGCAGTCTTGGGACGAGCTCCGCGAGTGTGCGGAAGCAACGGTGGGGTCGCTCCGGTCATCCTTGGAGGTCTTTTGCAGGGACGTCCCCAAGATCCTCCAGGTAATGATTTTAGGCATACCTTTTTTGTGATCAAGGCGTCCTTTGTGACGTCCCGCTTCCTTCCCTCAGGATCTGACGGATCTGAGCGCCGCCAAGTCGTCGTTTATCCGCCACAAGGTCGATGTCTAGGGCTCGCTGCGATCCCTGAGGACCTCGCTCGCCGGGGCTACCGTGCGCCTCTCCCAGCAGGGCGCCGAGGTGGCGGACCTTCGGTTGCTCTGTGCCGATCTGAGAGCAGAGGCAGCAGCGGCACACGCAGAGGTTCAGCGACGGCAGTCGAAGTTCGATCAGGTCGTCGATGTGCGAGATCAATCTTAGGGCTAGGCTGCCGAGGCCGAAAGCCGGGCCGGAGCCCTTGCAGCAGACCTAGCCGTAGCCCAGGCCGCAGCCTCGGAGCAGCGTGCCCGAGCCGGAGGTATGTCCTGGCTGTTTTTGGTTTTTGTTTCAGCTTGTTTCCTCCACTTGTGTTTGAGGCCTTGCGCTCCGGCTGTTCGTAGAGCTCGAGTCTGCCCTTGATGAGTCCACCAGGGTGCTTGCCCAGGCGGCCGAGCAGAGGGAGGCCGATCACGCGGCCATGTCCGAGGCCATCTCGGACTTCTGCCGGGTCTTTGGCTTCGGCGACGTCCCCTCAGGAAGCTCCCCTCAGAGTCGCCTGCAGGCCTTGGGTGGCCACGTGCGCGGCAGACTCCGCGAGGCGCTACACCACGGCGTCAGGCGGGCCTTCGCCGTGCTTGCTTCCCACTACGTCGTGGATCTGGAGCGGGTCAGCGAGGGGTATTGCCTCCCTAATGAAGATGAAGCCGCCCTGGCTGAAGTCCAGAGGCTCGACGCAGCCGCCGCGGGCCCGAGCGCAGTGCTGGCGACCACCTTCGAGGCAGAGATCCTCCCGCCTGCGCCGTCGTCTGAAGCCGAGGTGGACTTTACTGAAGGCGGGGACGAAGCCGAAGGCGCGGCTCCTTCCCCAGGCGACGCCTAACTCTGCCAGAGCAGTTTCCTTTGAATGCACGTGTGTCTCTTGCGGCCGCTGAGGCCCGAACACTTTATTATCGTAGTATAAAGTCGTGGCCCTTTTTCTTTCATTTTGCGTGTCCGGCCCCGTTCGTCAGTAGCAGGGTGGCTTGCCCAAGTAGGAGTCATTTTTTGTGGTAGGTGACGAGTGAGGTGTCCGTAACCCAGGGGCGTAGGAGTCCCTCGGCTTAGTCAGCCTTGCCACTTACATGCACCCGTGTTCGCTTCTCGGGGTTCTGCTACCGACATAGCCGGGGGAACGCGGAAGCCTTTTTGATTGAAAATTTTGACACAGAGGGGGTTCCCCCCTTCTAGCCCCTGAGGGAGGGTCGGGCTTTGCCGAGGCAAGGCTTTCCTTGATGACCAGACTTTGTGTGTGAACGGGGTGTACGAATAACTTGGAAGCATCTTAAGGGTAGAAGCGACGTAGCTGTTGGATGTTCCAAGCATTGATGTAGACCTCGCCTCGACTGTTGGCCAGCTTGTATGTTTCGGGCTTCAGCACCTTGGCGATGACGAACGGCCCTTCCCAAGGAGGCGTGAGCTTATGCCGCCCTCGGGCATCTTGTCGCAGCCGAAGCACCAGGTCGCCCACCTGGAGGTCTCGGGACCGAACCCCTTGGGCGTGGTAGCGTCGCAGGGACTGCTGGTACCGCGCCGAGTGTAGTAAGGCCATGTCCCGAGCCTCCTCTAGCTAGTCCAGTGAGTCTTCTCGATTAGCTCGATTGCTTTGGTCGGCGTAGGCCCTCGTCCTCGGGGAACCGTATTCTAGGTCTGTGGGCAAGATGGCCTCGGCCCCATAGACTAGAAAGAACGGTGTGAAGCCCGTGGCTCGGCTCGGCTCGGCGTTGTCCTCAGACTCCAGACCACCGAGGGGAGTTCCTTCATCCATCGCTTGCCGAACTTGTTGAGGTCGTTGTAGATCCGAGGCTTGAGTCCTTGTAGAATCATGCCGTTGGCACGTTCTACCTGCCCATTCGTCATGGGGTGAGCCACGACGGCCCAGTCCACCCGGATGTGGTGATCCTCGCAGAAGTCCAGGAACTTTCTGCCGGTGAACTGGGTGCCGTTGTCGGTGATGATGGAGTTCGGGACCCCAAAGCGATGGATGATGTTGGTGAAGAACGCCACCGCCTGTTCGGACCTGATGCTGTTTAGGGGTCGGATCTCGATCCACTTGGAGAATTTGTCGATGGCGACCAACAGGTGCGTGTAGTCCCAGGGTGCCTTCTGCAAGGGGCCGACTAGGTCCAGACCCCACACAACAAACGACCAGGTGATGGGTATGGTCTGCAGAGCCTGAGCGGGCAGGTGGGTCTGCCTTGCGTAGAACTGACACCCTTCGCAGGTGCAGACAATTCTAGTGGCGTCGGCCACCGCCGTCGGCCAGTAGAAACCTTGTCGGAAGGCGTTTCCAACAAGGGTTCGAGGTGCTGCGTGATGGCCGCAAGCCCCCGAGTGTATCTCTTGTAAGAGCTCCTGACCTTCAGCGATGGAAACACATCGCTGGAGGATGCCCGAGGGGCTGCGGTGGTAGAGCTCCTTCCCATCTCCCAGCAAGACGAAAGACTTGGCGCGCCACGCCAACCGCCGAGCTTCGGCTTGGTCGAGGGGTAGCTCTCCTTGGTGGAGATATTGCAGGTACGGGGTCTGCTAGTTTTGATTAGGCGTGACCTCGCTCTGCTCCCCCTCGACGCGCAGTGCCTCACCCTCGGGGGCCGAGGGTACCTCGGACCGTGCCGAGGGTACCTCGGACTGAGCCGAGGGTGCTTCGGGCTGGGCCGAGGCCTTCTAGGGCTCGGGCGTGTCGTCGGTCTTGACGGAGGGTTGATGCAGGTCTCGGGAGAATACGTCCGGGGGAACTGTTGTTTGCCCCAAGGCTATTTTAGCCAGCTCGTCCACAGTCTTGTTGCAGCGTCGGGCGATGTGGTTGAGCTCGAGCCCGTAGAACTTGTCTTCCAGGCGCCGAACCTCATCGCAGTAGGCTTCCATCTTCGGGTCGCGGCAGTGGGAGTTCTTCATGACTTGGTCGATGACGAGCTGCGAGTCACCGCGAGCGTCGAGGCGTCGGACCCCTAGCTCGATGGCGATTCGCAACCCGTTTACCGGAGCCTCGTACTCAGCCACGTTGTTGGATGCCGGGAAGTGGAGGCGTAGCACGTAGCGTAGGTGCTTCCCGAGGGGCGAGATGAAGAGCAGGCCCGCGCCGGCCCCCGTCTTCATCAGCGACCCATCGAAAAACATGGTCCAGAGCTCCGGTTGGATCGGAGCTGTTGGGAGCTGGGTGTCGACCCATTCAGCCATGAAGTCCGCTAAGACCTGGGACTTGATGGCCTTCCGGGGGGCGAATGAGATCGTCTCGCCCGTGATCTCCACCGCCCACCTTGCAATTCTACCCGAGGCCTCTCCGGACTGGATGATCTCCCCCAGGGGGAACGATGACACCACAGTCACCGGACGAGACTCGAAGTAGTGTCGCAACTTTCGCCGCGTTAGGATCACTGTGTACGGCAGCTTCTAAATTTGTGGGTAGCGGATCTTGGTCTCGGACAGTACCTCACTGATGAAGTAGACTGGCCTCTGGACAGGCAATGCATGCCCCTCTTCTCGTCTCTCAACCACAATCACGGCGCTAACCACCTGAGTGGTCGCAGCGACGTAGATCAAGAGGGCTTCTCCGGCAGCGGGGGGCACCAAGATGCCGCGTTCGTGAGGAGCGCCTTCAGGTTCTCGAGGGCTTCCTCGGCCTCAGGGGTCCAAGCGAAGCACTCGGTCTTCCTTAAGAGGCGGTACAGAGGCAGGCCTCTTTCGCCGAGGCGCGAGATGAAACGGCTCAGAGCCGCGAGGCATCTCATGACCCTCTGTACGCCTTTCAAGTCCTTGATGGGCCCCATGCTGGTGATGGCTGCGATCTTCTCCGGGTTGGCTTCGATGCCCCGCTCGGAGACGATGAACCCCAAGAGCATGCCTCGGGGGACCCCGAAGACACACTTTTCGGGATTGAGCTTCACGCCTTTCGCCTTGAGACATCAGAATGTCACTTCAAGGTCGGAAAGGAGGTCGGAGGCTTTCCTCGCCTTGACTACGATGTCATCGACGTAGGCCTCGACCGTTCGGCCGATGTGTTCGCCGAACACATGGTTCATGCACTGCTGGTACGTTGCACCCGCATTCCTCAAACCAAACGGCATGGTAACATAGCAGTACATGCCGAAGGGTGTGATGAAAGAAGTCGCGAGCTGGTCGGACTCTTTCATCCTGATCTGGTGATACCCTGAGTAGGCATCGAGGAAAGACAGGGTTTCGCACCCAGCAGTGGAATCCATGATTTGATCGATGCGAGGCAGAGGGTAGGGAACTTTCGGACATGCTTTGTTTAGACCAGTGTAGTCTACACACATCCGCCATTTCCCCCCTTTCTTTCTCACAAGCATAGGGTTGGCAAGCCATTCGGGATGGAATACCTCTTTGATGAACCCTGCCGCCATTAGCTTGTGGATCTCCTCGCCTATGGCTCTGCGCTTTTCTTCGTCGAATCGGCGCAGAGGCTGCTTCACGGGTCGGGCTCCAGCTCGGATATCCAGCGAGTGCTCGACGACTTCCCTCGGTATGCCGGGCATGTCTGAGGGACTCCACACGAAAACGTCGGCGTTTGCGCGGAGAAAGTCGATGAGCACTGCTTCCTATTTGGGGTCGAGCTCGAAGCCGATCCGGATCTGCTTGGAGGCGTCGTTGCAGGGGTCGAGAGGGACGGACTTAACCGACTTCGCTGGCTCGAAGTTGCCGGCGTGGCGCTTCACGTCGGGCGCCTCCCTAGAGAGGCTCTCCAGGTCGGCGATGAGGGCCTCGGACTCGGCGAGGGCCTCGGCGTACTCCACGCACTCCACGTCGCATTCGTACGCATGTCGGTACGTGGGCCCGACGGTGATGACCCCGTTGGGGCCCGACATCTTGAGCTTGAGGTAGGTGTAGTTGGGGACGGCCATGAACTTGGCGTAGCATGGCCTCCCCAGCACTGCGTGGTAGGTTCCTCGAAACCCGACCACTTCGAACGTGAGGGTCTCCCTTCGAAAGTTGGAGGGCGTCGCGAAGCAGACGGGTAGATCGAGTTGTCCGAGGGGTTGGACGCGCTTCTCGGGGATGATCCCATGGAAAGGCGCAGTGCCCGACTGGACCGAGGACAGATTGATCCGCAGGAGCCCGAGGGTCTCGGCGTAGATGATGTTGAGGCTGCTGCCTCCATCCATGAGGACCTTGGTGAGCCTGACGTTGCCGATGATGGGGTCGACAACGAGCGGGTATTTCCCCGGGCTCGGCACATGGTCGGGATGGTCGGCCTGGTCGAAGGTGGTGGGCTTATCGGACCAGTCTAGGTAGACTGGCGCCGCCACCTTTACTGAGCAGACCTCCCGACGCTCTTGCTTGCGGTGCTGAGCCGAGGCATTTGCCACTGGCCCACCATAGATCATGAAGCAGTCGCGGACCTCGGGGAACTCTCCCACCTTGTGATCTTCCTTCTTAGCGTCGTCGAGAGCCTTGCCACCCTCCGCGGGTGGCCCGGCCTTGTGAATGTGTCGTCGAAGCATGGCACACTCCTCAAGGGTGTGCTTGACGGGCCCTTGATGATAGGGGCACGGCTCCTTGAGCATCTTGTCGAAGAGGTTGGCACCTCCGGAAGGTTTCCGAAGGTTCTTGTACTCGGCGGCGGCGACAAGGTCCGCGTCGGCGGCGTCGCGTTTCGCTTGCGACTTCTTCTTGCCCTTCTTCTTGGTGCCGCGCTGAGTTGACGCCTCGGGAACATCTTCCGGTGGGTGGCCCTGGGGCTGCTTGTCCTTCCGGAAGATGGCCTCAACCGCCTCCTGGCCAGAGGCGAACTTGGTGGCGATGTCCATCAGCTCGCTCGCCCTGGTGGGGGTCTTGCGACCCAGCTTGCTCACCAGGTCACGGCAGGTGGTGCCGGCGAGGAACGCGCCGATGACATCCGAATCGGTGACGTTGGGCAGCTCGTTGCGCTGCTTCGAGAATCGCTGGATGTAGTCCCGGAGAGACTCTCCCGGCTACTGGCGGCAGCTTCGGAGATCCTAGGAGTTTCCAGGGCGCACGTACGTGCCCTGGAAATTGCCGGCGAAGGCTTGGACCAGGTCGTCCCAGTTGGAGATCTGCCCCGGGGGCAGGTGCTCCAGCCAGGCTCGAGCGGTGTTGGAGAGGAACAGGGGGAGGTTGCGGATGATGAGATTATCATCGTCCGTTCCACCCAGTTGGCAGGCCAGCCGATAGTCCGCGAGCCACAGTTCTGGTCTCGTCTCCCCCGAGTACTTTGTGATAGTAGTCGGGGTTTGGAACCGGGTCGGGAACGGTGCCCGTCGTATGGCGCGGCGGACCGGGTGGTTCAGAAGGACTCCGATCCTCCCCGCTGTCGTAGCGTCCCCCACGCATGGGGTGGTAGCCTCGGTGTACCCTCTCGTCGAGGTGGGCCCAACGGCTGTGGTGATGGTGTTCGTTGCCGAGGGGACCCGGGGCCGCAGGCGCTGTGTTGCGCGTGCGCCCGGTGTGGACCGAGGCTTCCCGCATGAATCGGGAAGTCGCGGCGCGATGTTCCGAGGGGTACCCCTACCTTCGGGAGGCGAAGCTTTCGGCCCGTCGGACCGCGGCGTCCTCCAGGAGATTCTTGAGCTCTCCCTGGATACGCCGCCCCTCGGTGGTTGATGGCTCCGGCATCGCGCGGAGAAGTATTGCCGCTGTAGCCAGGTTTTGGCTGACTCCACTGGAGTCCGGTGGCGGCCTTACCCTGACGTCGTCAGCGACGCGGTGCTGGATGCCCTGGGGGAGATGACGTGCTTCTCCGGCCGGAGGTTGGCCCGCCCATTCCTGCCCGATGTCCCGGCGGATCGGCTCAAGCGTTCCTGCTCCCTCGTCGAGCCTGGCCTGCATCTCGCGGATTTGCTCGAGCTGTGGGTCATGACCCCCCGCTGGGACGGGGACCACAGCTACCTCCCGAAGGATGTCAACGCGAGGCACGGGCCTAGGGGGATCACTGTTCTTCGGCATACCAAGATGGTTGCCTTTGCCGGGACCCCCTAGATCGACGTGGAAACATTCGCGACTTGGGCCGCAGTCCTCGTCGTCGAGGCTGCGGCTACCGTCGAAACAGTCGGAAAGGCAGTAGTCGCATGCGGTCATGAAGTCCCGCACGACACTGGGGTTACCAAGTCTGGAGGAATCCCAACAGAGGTCAGGCTCGCCATCTTCCTCGGACCCCGAGGGCCCGTAGGTCGAGACGGCCGTCAGCCGGTCCTAGGGTGACCGCACACGATACCCCAGAGGGTTTGGACTCGCCTCTATGAGAGTGTCCACCGAAACGGAGTTGCTTGGCGGGTCGAGGCCGAATCCAAAAGACGTGAGATGGGAATCGGTCGGTACCTTTTGGTCGACGGGCGGTGACGAAGTCACGTCAGGGACTGACTGCACCGTCGTCTCAGGTACGAGGGTGACGCCCAGCAAGTCCTTCGCGAGCGTGCTGGCGTCGTCCGTTTGCTTGAGGTTGGTGTGTTGCGGGGAGACGGCGCTCGTCTTCGTCTTAGACGCGAGGTCGATGCCCGACGCGCTCTCCGTTGGGGCGCCGGTACCGTCGACTCGCTCGACAGCCAACGAGGTGTCGCCTCCCGCTTGGCCTTGGTTGCCCCGCCGCCTCCTCTGTCGGCGGGGGAGGGGACGGGACAAGCCCGAATGTCGTCCTTCCACCACGTGGGGAAGGCGTCGTCGATTTCTCCGCCGGCGGGCGGGTTGTCGACCGCCATTGTCGCTGTCGCTCGGCGGGGGAAGGAGTATCATGTCGTAGCTGCCGTCGAGGGACATGAACACAAGACTCCCGAGACGGAGCACCATCCCGGGTTGGAGAGGTTGCTGGAGACTGCCCATCTGGAGCTTGACGGGAAGCTGTTCGTCAACACGCAGCAGGCCCCTACCTGGCGCGCCAACTGTCGGTGTTTCGAAACCTGGGGGGTCCCTAGACCGACGAGTAAATCGTCGCCGCGTGCCCCAGCCTAGATGGGTCGGCGCGAGGCGGAACGCGAAGGGGGGAGAGAGCAGCCAGAGGGAGACAGGCGTGGGAGGTGGAACCCGCGGCCTTCGTGTTAGCCCCGCGCCCAGGTCGGGTGCGCTTGCAGTAGGGGGTTACAAGCGTCCACACGGGAGGGAGCGAGCGACCTTGCGCGAGCGCCGTCCCGTCCTTCCCCGCGCGACCAACCCTCTGTAAGAGGGCCCTGGACCTCCCTTTTATAGGCGTAAGGAGAGGATCCAGGTGTACAATGGGGGTGTAGCAGTGTGCTAACGTGTCTAGCGGGGGAGAGCTAGCGCCCTAAGTACATGCCATCGTGGCAGCCGGAGAGGTTTTGGCACCCAGTTCGTGTGATGTCGTGGCCGTCGGAGGAGCGCTGGAGCCTGGCGGAAGGACAGCTGTCGGGGCTGTCGAGTCCTTGCTGACGTCCTCTTGCTTCCGTAAGGGGGCTGAGAGCCGCCGTCGTCACAGGGCATGCGGGGCACCATCATTACTCGTATAGTAGAGCGAGCCAGATGGGACGCCGGTCTTGTTCCCCGTAGTCTGAGTCAGCTCGGGGTAGGGTAATGATGGCGCTTCTTGTTGACATGGTCGGTCCGTGCCCTAGGTTGGGCGAGGTGGAGGCTCCTCCAAGGTCGAGGTCGAGGTCGAGTCTGTCTTCCAAGGTCGAGGTCGAGTCCGAGCCCCCGGGTCGGACGAGGCAGAGACCGTCGGCTGAGGCCAGGGCTGAGTCCGAGCCCTGGGGTCGGGCGAAGCAGAGTTCGTTGTCCTTCAGGGCTGAGCCCGAGTCCGAGCCCTGGGATCTGGCGAAGCGGAGTTCGTCGTCTTCCGGGGCTGAGCTCGAGTCCGAGCCCTGGGGTCGGGCGGAGCGGAGTTCGTCGTCTTCCGGGGCTGAGCCCGTGTCCGAGCCCTGGGGTCGGGCGGAGCGGAGTTCGTCGTCTTCCGGGGCTGAGCCTGTGTCCGAGCCCTGGGGTCGGGCGAAGCGGAGTTCGTCGTCTTCCGGGGCTGAGCCTTTGTCTGAGCCCTGGGGTCGGGCGGAGCGGAGTTCGTCGTCTTCCGGGGCTGAGCCCGTGTCCGAGCCCTGGGGTCGGGCGAAGCGGAGTTTCCTATGACGCCTGAGGCCGGACTTGGCTGCTATCAGCCTCACTCTGTCGAGTGGCTCAGCAGTCGGAGCAGCGCAGGCAGCGCTATCCTCTTGTCAGACTGGTCAGTGGAGCGGCGAAGTGACTGCGGTCACTTCGGCTCTGTCGACTGGAGGGCGTGCGTCAGGATAAAGGTGTCAGGCCACCTTTGCATTAAATGCCCCTGCGATTTGGTCGGTTGGCGTGGCGATATGGCCATGGTTGCTTCTCGGTGAAGACTGGGCCTCGGGCGAGCAGAAGGTGCGTCCGTTGCTGGAGGGGGTCCTCGGGCGAGACGTAGATCCTCCGGGGTCGGCTGCCCTTGCCCGAGGCTGGGCTCGGGCGAGGCATGATCGCGTCCCTCGAATGGACCGATCCTTGACTTAATCGCACCCATCAGGCCTTTGCAGCTTTGTGCTGATGGGGGTTACCAGCTGAGATTTAGGAGTCTTGAGGGTACCCCTAGTTATGGTCCCCGACAGTTTGTTTCGGACTGAAAACCATTGTCGTCGAGTTCCAATTAATTTGTTCGGGATAAAAGTCGTAAGAGCGGGTCGAGGTTCCAAATTCATATTCGCTTAATCGACAAATTTTAAACAGACACAAGGCTCGACATTTCGCGAAATAAATACGCGAGATCGATACATCGAAATTGTGATCCTTTCGGAATCGACGTCATGCAACATTCACGTGGGCGAGAGGTTGTGCGCTGTCCAGGCACAGATTTTGCACCCGCCACACGTGTCACGATGTCAGGCCACAGAGAGACACGTGCAACACAAGCATGAAAGAATTTCAAATGAAGTTTAAGAAACCCGATCCAATTTCAAGGATTAAAGTTTGGGCAAGACGTCGATGGATTAACCCAAATGATACTAGATTCGATGTTCCGAAAATTACCTAAGTCTAAATTTTGCAAAATAAATTAGGACAATTTAGACATATGGAGATAGACACGATATCAAAATCATGATAGACAAAGATGATTAAAATTTAATGTCCATTTTATTCACTGCGATCGCATGTTAAAGCCCACACTCGTAGTCGAGCAGATGATAAACACCTCGGGTGTTACAACCCTCCCCCCTTAAAAGAATCTCGTCCCGAGATTCGAAACAAGACTTCTAAGAGTAGAGAGGCGTGTAACCCCATCCATATCAGTGATAGCGTAAAGTAGTTCCAAGCGGAGAAGAGTGTCTCAGGATGTTGTTTCTGAAAGGGAAATGTGCCCTTGGGCCATTTCTAAGTATTTTGGTGATTTAGTGTCCAACACAAGTGCCTAAGAGTAAAAAGGTGGACAAGGTACCAATCAAGAATTAAGGTATGTTTCTCAGACTTAGTACATTGTTTTATGGACTAATGTATTGTGTCTAAGTGCTGGAAACAGAAAAAATCCAATTGGAAATGTCTTGGCTCGAGCAGCCAAGAATCTGCTGAGTCTGCAAGCACCGGACTGTCCGGTGGTGCACCGGACAGTGTCCGGTGCGCCAGGCTGGCTCGAGCGAAGTGGCTGCTCTCGGGAATTCACCGGCGACGTACGGCTAAAATTCACCGGACGGTCCGGTGTGCACCGGACTGTCCGGTGAGCCAACGGTCAGCCGGGCCAACGGTCGGCCGCGCAATCTGCGCGGGACACGTGGCCGAGCCAACGGCTAGAAGACGGCACCGGACTGTCCGGTGTGCACCGGACATGTCCGGTGTGCACCGGACATGTCCGGTGCGCCAACGGCCAACGGTCGGCTTCGCTATTTAAGGAAGGAAATCAGGCACCGGACAGTGTCCGGTGTGCACGGACTGTCCGGTGCCCCCGATGACAGAAGGCAAGAATGGCTTTCCAAACTTGTGCTCAACGGCTCCTAGCTGCCTTGGGGCTATAAAAGGGACCCCTAGGCGCATGGAGGAGAACACCAAGCATCCTTTGAGCATCATTGATCACTCACACTTCATTCTCGCGCACTTGTTCGACATTTTAGTGATTTGAGCTCCGTTCTAGTGTGCTAGTCTCTTGAGCTCAAGTCTGGGTTTTGCGTGTGCGTATTCGCTGTGATCTTTGTGTCGTGTGTGAGTTGCTAATCCCTCCCTTGCTCTGTGATTCTTCGTGAACATCTTGTGTAAGGGCGAGAGGCTCCAAGCTGTGGAGATTCCTCGCAAACGGGATTAAGAGAAGCAAAGCAACACCGTGGTATTCAAGTTGGTCTTTGGACCGCTTGAGAGGGGTTGATTGCAACTCTCGTCCGTTGGGACGCCACAACATGGAGTAGGCAAGCGTTGGTCTTGGCCGAACCACGGGATAACCACTGTGCCATCTCTGTGATTGATATCTCTTGGTTATTGTGTTGTGTTGAGATCCTTCTCTAGCCACTTGGCATATTACTGTGCTAACAAGTAACCAAGTTTTGTGGCTTAAGTTTTTGAAGTGTTACAGGATCACCTATTCACCCCCCTCTAGGTGCTCTCAATTGGTATCAAAGCCGTTCTCTTCAAGAAAGGGACTAACCGCCCGAAGAGATGGATCCTAAAGGCAAGGGGATGGTGATCAACGACAAGGAGAAGGAGTCCTTCGTCAACGAGCCCAATGATGACAGACCCACCGACTCAGGCTCGGGCCACAAAAGAAAAGACGGGAGGAAGAAGAAGACTAGGCGCATCAAGGAAATTGTCTAATACGACAGCGACGAATCTTCCTCCTCCCAAAAGGACAACGACGACTACGACAGACGAAAGACGGTTAACTCAAACTTTTCTTTCGATTATTCGCGCATTCCGCATAGCTCAAATGCTCAATTGCTCCCCATTCCACTTGGCAAGCCCCCTCACTTTGATGGAGAGGATTACGGATTTTGGAGCCACAAAATGCGTACTCACCTGTTTTCTCTCCATCCAAGCATTTGGGAGATTGTGGAAAGTGGAATGAAATTTGATAGCTCGGATAGCCCTGTGTTTGTTAATGAACAGATTCATAAAAATGCACAAGCTACTACTGTGTTGCTAGCCTCTTTGTGCAGGGACGAGTATCACAAGGTGAGCGGCTTGGACAATGCCAAGCAGATCTGGGACACCCTCAAGATCTCTCATGAGGGAAACGACGTCACCTTGCTCACCAAAATGGAGTTGGTGGAGGGCGAGCTTGGACGGTTCGCGATGATAAGGGGCGAGGAGCCGACACAAACATACAACCGGATCAAGACCCTTATCAACAAAATAAGGAGCTACGGGAGCACGCGATGGACGGACCACGACGTCGTCCGCCTAATGCTAAGGTCATTTACCATTCTTGATCCTCATTTGGTGAACAATATACGTGAAAATCCCAGGTACACCAAGATGTCGCCCGAAGAAGTTCTTGGGAAGTTCGTAAGCGGGCGAATGATGATCAAGGAGGCAAGATACGTGGACGACGCGTTGAACGGTCCCAGTCATGAGCCTCAACCCATTGCTCTCAAGGCAACAAGGAGCAAGGAGGCGCTACCAAGCAAGGTGGCGCAAGTTGAGGCGGCCGGACTCAATGATGAGGAGATGGCTCTCATCATTAAGCGCTTCAAGACGGCGCTTAAAGGTCGCAAGGGGCAGCCGAGCAAGACCAAAGCCAAGGGGAAGCGCTCATGCTTCAAATGCGGTAAGCTTGGTCATTTTATTGCTAACTGTCCCGACAATGATAGTGATCAGGACCAAGGGAACAAGAGGGAGAAAAAGAAGCATTACAAGAAGGCCAAGGGCGAGGCACATATCGGAAAGGAGTGGGATTCGGATTGTTCCTCCTCCGACTCTGACAATGAAGGACTCGCCGCCACTGCCTTCAACAAGTCATCCCTCTTCCCCAACGAGCGTCACACTTGCCTCATGGCAAGAGAGAAGAAAGTAAGCACTCATACTAGTACTTATGCTTCTTCGAGTGAAGATGAGTCTAGTGATGATGATGAGATAGATTACTCATGCTTATTCAAGGGATTAGATAGAACCAAGGTAGACAAAATTAATGAATTAATTGATGCCTTGAATGACAAGAATATGCTTTTAGAAAAACATGAGGATTTGTTGTATGAAGAACATGATAAATTTGTAGAAGCACAGAAATCTCTTGCTCTAGAAACTAAGAGGAATGAAATGCTCTCTAGTGAATTATCTTCTTGTCATGAAACTATTGCTAAGTTAAAAAGTTTTAATGATGATTTAAATGCTAAACTAGAAGTAGCTAGTAAATCTAATTCTTGTGTAGAAATTGTTGAAACTTGTAATAGGTGTAAAGATTTTGACATTGATGCTTGTAGTGATCATTTAGTTTCAATTTTCCAAATTAAATGATGAATTGGCTAGTCTTAATGCCCAACTTAAGACTAGCAAGAATGAATTTGACAAGCTAAAATTTGCAAGGGATGCCTACACGATTGGTAGACACCCCTCAATTAAGGATGGACTTGGCTACAAGAGGGAAGCCAAGAACTTGACAAGCCATAAGGCTCCCATCTCCGCCAAGGAGAAAGGGAAGGCCCCTATGGCTAGTAGTGTGCAAAAGAACCATGCCTTTATGTACTATGATAGAAGACAACCTAGAAATGCTTATAGGAGTTGTAATGTATATAATGCCTTTGATTCTCATGCCATGGTTGCTTCTAGTTCTTCTTATGTGCATGATAGAAATGTTGGTAGGAGAAATGTCGTTAATGTTCCTAGGAAAGTTAGTGAACCTTCTACAATATATCATGCTTTAAATGCTTCTTTTGCTATTTGTAGAAAGGATAGGAAGATAGTTGCTAGAAAATTAGGGGCAAGATGCAAGGGAGACAAAACTTGCATTTGGGTCCCTAAGGATATTTGTGCTAACCTTGCAGGACCCAACATGAGTTGGGTACCTAAGACCCAAGCCTAAATTTGCCTTGCAGGTTTATGCATCCGGGGGTTCAAGCTGGATTATTGACAGCGGATGCACAAACCATATGACGGGGGAGAAGAAGATGTTCACCTCCTACGTCAAGAATAAAGATTCCCAAGATTCAATAATATTCGGTGATGGGAATCAAGGCAAGGTAAAAGGGTTAGGTAAAATTGCAATCTCAAATGAGCACTCTATCTCCAATGTGTTTTTAGTAGAGTCTCTTGGATATAATTTGCTATCTGTTAGTCAATTATGCAATATGAGATATAACTGTTTGTTTACAAATGTAGATGTGTCTGTCTTTAGAAGATGTGATGGTTCACTAGCTTTTAAGGGTGTACTAGACGGCAAGCTTTACTTAGTTGATTTTGCAAAAGAAGAGGCCGGTCTAGATGCATGCTTAATGGCTAAGACTTGCATGGGCTGGCTGTGGCATCGCCGCTTAGCACATGTGGGGATGAAGAACCTTCACAAGCTTCTAAAGGGAGAACACGTGATAGGTCTAACCAATATTCATTTCGAAAAAGATAGACCTTGTGCAGCTTGTCAAGCAGGGAAACAAGTGGGAGGCTCTCATCACACCAAAAATGTGATGACAACATCAAGACCCCTGGAGCTGCTACATATGGACCTCTTCGGACCCGTCGCCTATCTGAGCATAGGAGGAAGTAAGTATGGTCCAGTTATCGTTGATGACTTTTCCCGCTTCACTTGGGTGTTCTTTTTGCAGGATAAGTCTGAAACCCAAGGGACCCTCAAGCGCTTCCTAAGGAGAGCTCAAAATGAGTTTGAGCTCAAGGTGAAGAAGATAAGAAGCGACAACGGGTCCGAATTCAAGAACCTTCAAGTGGAGGAGTTTCTTGAGGAGGAAGGGATCAAGCACGAGTTCTTCGCTCCCTACACACCTCAGCAAAATGGTGTGGTAGAGAGGAAGAACAGGACACTCATAGATATGGCGAGGACTATGCTTGGAGAATTCAAGACCCCCGAGTGCTTTTGGTCGGAAGCCGTGAACACGGCTTGCCATGCCATCAACAGGGTCTACCTTCACCGCCTCCTCAAGAAGACGTCGTATGAGCTGCTAACCGGTAACAAACCTAATGTATCGTATTTTCGTGTTTTTGGGAGTAAATGCTACATTCTAGTGAAGAAGGGTAGGAATTCCAAATTTGCTCCCAAAGCCGTAGAAGGATTTTTATTAGGTTATGATTCAAATACAAAGGCGTATAGGGTCTTCAACAAATCATCGGGTTTGGTTGAAGTCTCTAGCGACGTTGTATTTGATGAGACTAATGGCTCTCCAAGATAGCAAGTTGTTGATCTTGATGATGTAGATGAAGAAGACGTTCCAATGGCCGCGATACGCACCATGGCGATTGGAGATGTACGGCCTCAGGAACATTTGGAGCAAGATCAACCGTCTTCCTCAACTATGGTGCACCCCCCAACCCAAGATGACGAGCAGGTACCTCAAGTGGAGGCACATGATCAAGGGGGAGCACAGGATGTTCAAGAGGAAGAAGCACCTCAGGCACCTCCAACCTAAGTTCGAGCGACAGTTCAAAGGGATCATCCCGTCGACCAGATATTGGGTGATATTAGCAAGAGAGTAACTACTCGCTCAAGATTAGTTAATTTTTGTGAGCATTACTCTTTTGTCTCTTCTATTGAGCCTTTCAGGGTAGAAGAGGCCTTGCTAGATCCGGACTGGGTGTTGGCCATGCAGGAGGAACTCAACAACTTCAAGCGCAACGAAGTTTGGACACTGGTGCCTCGTCCCAAGCAAAATGTTGTGGGAACCAAGTGGGTGTTCCGCAACAAACAGGACGAGCACGGGGTGGTGACGAGGAACAAGGCTCGACTTGTGGCAAAAGGTTATGCCTAAGTTGCAGGTTTGGACTTTGAGGAGACTTTTGCTCCTGTGGCTAGGCTAGAATCAATTCGTATCTTGCTAGCATATGCCGCTCACCATTCTTTCAGGTTGTACCAAATGGATGTGAAGAGCGCTTTCCTCAACGGGCCGATCAAAGAGGAGGTGTACGTGGAGCAGCCCCCTGGCTTCGAGGATGAACGGTACCCCGACCACGTGTGTAAGCTCTCTAAGGCGCTCTATGGACTTAAGCAAGCCCCAAGAGCATGGTATGAATGCCTTAGAGACTTTTTAATTGCTAATGCTTTCAAGGTTGGGAAAGCCGATCCAACTCTTTTTACTAAGACTTGCGATGGTGATCTTTTTGTGTGCCAAATTTATGTCGACGACATAATATTTGGTTCTACTAACCAAAAGTCTTGTGAAGAGTTTAGCAGGGTGATGACGCAGAAATTCGAGATGTCGATGATGGGCGAGTTGACCTACTTCCTTGGGTTCCAAGTGAAGCAACTCAAGGACGGCACCTTCATCTCCCAAACGAAGTACACACAAGATTTGCTAAAGAGGTTTGGGATGAAGGACGCCAAGCCCGCAAAGACGCCGATGGGAACCGACGGACACACCGACCTCAACAAGGGAGGTAAGTCTGTTGATCAAAAAGCATACCGGTCCATGATAGGTTCTTTGCTTTATTTATGTGCTAGTAGACCGGATATTATGCTTAGCGTATGCATGTGTGCTAGATTTCAATCCGATCCGAAGGAGTGTCACTTAGTGGCTGTGAAGCGAATTCTTCGATATTTAGTCGCTACGCCTTGCTTCGAGATCTGGTATCCAAAGGGTCTAACTTTGACTTGATTGGGTACTCAGATTCCGACTATGCTGGATGTAAGGTCGATAGGAAGAGTACATCGGGGACGTGCCAATTCTTAGGAAGGTCCCTGGTGTCATGGAACTCTAAGAAACAAACCTCCGTTGCCCTATCCACCGCTGAGGCCGAGTATGTTGCCGCAGGACAGTGTTGCGCGCAACTACTTTGGATGAGGCAAACCCTCAGGGACTTTGGCTACAATCTGAGCAAAGTCCCACTCCTATGTGATAATGAGAGTGCTATCCGAATAGCGGAAAATCCTGTTGAGCACAGCCGCACAAAGCACATTGACATCCGGCATCACTTTTTGAGAGACCACCAGCAAAAGGGAGATATCGAAGTGTTTCATGTTAGCACCGAGAACCAGCTAGCCGATATCTTTACCAAGCCTCTAGATGAGAAGACCTTTTGCAGGTTGCGTAGTGAGCTCAATATCTTAGATTCGCGGAACTTGGATTGAAATGTAGCATACATGTGTTTATGCCTTTGATCATGTTCACTCTGCATTTTGTTGCTTATTGTGGTGCTCAAGTTGTACAAACACTCCCTGGACCTCACAAGTCCTTTTTGCAAGTGATGCACATATTTAAGGGGAGCTGTGCTACAACTTGACCCTTTGAGACTAACCATGTACTTGAGTTTGGTTGTTTTAGTCTCCAAGGGGAGATTGAAAGGGAAAAGGTGGACTTGGACCATGCAAGACTTCCACTGCACTCCGATGAGAAAGAGTAACTTTTCCAAGTTCATCTTCATACTCTTATTGCCTTTGTGTTCTTATTTGAAGATTTTGGTGAGGCAATGGGGTTAAAGGGCCAAGATTGATCCCATTTTGGTGCTTGATGCCAAAGGGGGAGAAAATAAAGGCTAAAGCAATAAATGGATCAGCTACCACTTGAGAAATTTTGAAATAGTAGATTAGAGCTTTTGGTTTGTCAAAACTCTTTTATTGTCTCTTATGTCAAAAGTTGGCCTCTTGTGGGGAGAAGTGTTGATTATGGAAAAAAGGGGGAGTTTTTGAAATCTTTGATCAAATTTCTTTGGAAAACCTCTCTTTATGTCTCCACAAGTGGTTTTGACTTAGAGATAGGAATTTGAGTTTGATTTGCAAAAACAAACCAAGTGGTGGCATAGAGTGATCCATATATGTCAAAATTGAATCAAAACAATTTTGATCTCTTATTTGATTTGATTTTGTACTTGTTCTACTTGTTTTATGTTGTGTTGGCATAAATCACCAAAAAGGGGGAGATTGAAAGGGAAATGTGCCCTTGGGCCATTTCTAAGTATTTTGGTGATTTAGTGTCCAACACAAGTGCCTAAGAGTAAAAAGGTGGACAAGGTACCAATCAAGAATTAAGGTATGTTTCTCAGACTTAGTACATTGTTTTATGGACTAATGTATTGTGTCTAAGTGCTGAAAACAGAAAAAATCCAATTGGAAATGTCTTGGCTCGAGCAGCCAAGAATCTGCTGAGTCTGCAAGCACCGGACTGTCCGGTGGTGCACCGGACAGTGTCCGGTGCGCCAGGCTGGCTCGAGCGAAGTGGCTGCTCTCGGGAATTCACCGGCGACGTACGGCTAAAATTCACCGGACGGTCCGGTGTGCACCGGACTGTCCGGTGAGCCAACGGTCAGCCGGGCCAACGGTCGGCCGCGCAATCTGCGCGGGACACGTGGCCGAGCCAACGGCTAGAAGACGGCACCGGACTGTCCGGTGTGCACCGGACATGTCCGGTGCGCCAACGGCCAACGGTCGGCTTCGCTATTTAAGGAAGGAAATCGGGCACCGGACAGTGTCCGGTGTGCACCGGACTGTCCGGTGCCCCCGATGACAGAAGGCAAGAATGGCTTTCCAAACTTGTGCTCAACGGCTCCTAGCTGCCTTGGGGCTATAAAAGGGACCCCTAGGCGCATGGAGGAGAACACCAAGCATCCTTTGAGCATCATTGATCACTCACACTTCATTCTCGCGCACTTGTTCGACATTTTAGTGATTTGAGCTCCGTTCTAGTGTGCTAGTCTCTTGAGCTCAAGTCTGGGTTTTGCGTGTGCGTATTCGCTGTGATCTTTGTGTCGTGTGTGAGTTGCTAATCCCTCCCTTGCTCTGTGATTCTTTGTGAACATCTTGTGTAAGGGCGAGAGGCTCCAAGCTATGGAGATTCCTCGCAAACGGGATTAAGAGAAGCAAAGCAACACCGTGGTATTCAAGTTGGTCTTTGGACCGCTTGAGAGGGGTTGATTGCAACCCTCGTCCGTTGGGACGCCACAACGTGGAGTAGGCAAGCGTTGGTCTTGGCCGAACCACGGGATAACCACTGTGCCATCTCTGTGATTGATATCTCTTGGTTATTGTGTTGTGTTGAGATCCTTCTCTAGCCACTTGGCATATTACTGTGCTAACAAGTAACCAAGTTTTGTGGCTTAAGTTTTTGAAGTGTTACAGGATCACCTATTCACCCCCCCTCTAGGTGCTCTCAGTTTCTTTAGTGGATATAGCATGTATCACTTTCCATCTAAGCAGAGAGGTCTACCATCAAAGTCGGTATCAACCAGAAGAACACTTAAGGCTCCATGTGTGCAGTTGCTGAAGGATTACGGGGAGGCTACGCTAGCGCAAAACAAAATTTTCAACCCCATAAAACCAAGAACTACTGCGGTTATAGGTCATGGAATTACCACTAGACGCGCAGAGCAGCGGAAGACGTCTCGATGTAGACGAACGCGTCAAGCAGTGCCGTGCAGTCGTCGGCGTCCTTCACGTCCTCGCACGGTTCATCCTAGTGCTCCAGATGCAGCACCTCCGAGGTATCCACACGTACAGGGAGGAAGCGCCGCGTACCGAACTGCTAGGTTCGCTACGGCGGCTTGGCGAGGGCGAGAGGCGAGCGGCTACTCGTTTGCTGGTGGCGAATTAGGGTTAGCCTAACCGCACCCCCGCCCCTCATTATATAGGCGTTATGGTAGGCTTCTGACACCGAGGCCCATCAGTAACCCTAAAGCCCAGTCTAATTTCGGATCTAATCCGAGTTAGGCTTCCTTCCCCTTAAGTGTGTGACCCTATAGGTTCACGTACAAATAGACATAGCCCGAGTACTCTTACTTGGCCCAATAATTGACAACGGCCTCTAGCAAGACATGTCAACTCCTATGCGCACGTAAAGATCATATCAGACGAACCATTGTAACATTACGTACATGCTGTTCCCTTTGTCTCACGATATTTAGTCTAGCTCTAAGTTGACCTCTCTTTCTCGATACTGTGAATTGGAATCCTTTCAATGGTTAACTCTTAACCCTAGCACGACCATGCATTTCTTGATCCAATCACTCGAGGGGCCCAGAGATATCTCTCTCACAAAGAGAGGGACAAATTCCATCTTGACTGACCATGCCTCACAGCATGCTTCCTGACAAACCCAAAACTACCTTTATAACAACCCAGTTACGGAATAGCGTTTGATAGTCCCTAAGTAAGTCAATTCACATCTTGAGAACATGCGACAATCTCAGGTCTAAGGATACAATATTCATGTTGCAAAAAGAGAACTATATTACAATATCTCACGTTGGGTCGGTCCAGCCTCATGTCATACATGCGCCCACATTATTAGTTTAACATCTCCATGTTCATGACTTGTGAAATGTAGTCATCAACTAATACATGTGCTAATCATCGACTCTGACTAGGGACATCATTTAGAATAACCATATAAGTAAAGAATCTCACAAACAATTCACATAATTGCTAATCAATACAAGGTGCCTTCCATGGATATTCAATTAAGCAATATATATATCATGGATACAAAGAAATATGCTCATCTCTACGATTATCTCTAGGGCATATTTCTAACAGTTGCCACTAAGATCAAGAGAAAGGAGTCCCCACATGAAAAGGGTGATTTTATCTCACGATTAGACACAAATAGGTTTCGATTTTCGGTGAGAACTTTTGAACTGGTAAGAACTTTACTTAAGGAATACATCAGAGTGATATACTCTTTTGATCTAACAGTGATGGCATATGTGGCTTGATCATTCTGACGAGCAACATAGAAATCATTTCAAGGAAGTAGTCTACGGAAGATAACATGTCAGTGTAGTTCCATAATGGATCATAGCCAGAGACTTCGATACCAGCGTACCGAACAACACTACCATGTGTCGGCCGCCACATGAGACTTTCGGCTTTACGCGGCGCCATAAGTCATTAACTAGGACATCATCATCGAACTAGCACCGATAATGAATCTCACATGGTAAGAACAATTTGCGCAAAGATAATATATCGATATAATCTCATAATGGATTATGACTACTAACTGTGATACCAGCGCGTGCCAAGTAGCGCAACCATGTGTTGATCACCCACAGGAGGCCCTCGGTTTCGTCGTGGCACCGTCAGTTTTAGTCATAACACCATTACCAGACGTAACTAATAAGAAATCTCACGCGGTAACAAATAGATTGAGCCAGGATGACAATATACAAAAGAGACTCCACCTATAAGAATGGTTACAAGTAGAGAGCCAAATAGGTCCTGGCCCGATGAAAGGAACACGAAATTGCCAAAACCTAAATTGGTTGATGAGGGAGTATGATGGGAGACTGTTATTTCAACCCCAAGCATATTTCTATGCCCATTGCAGCAATTTCAAGGTCAAGGATGAGCGTCTGATTAGATACGCAGGAAAAACAATCGGAAGATCAAATTAATATGCCTTCAAGAGCTATGAGGAAACCATTGGCATTAAATTTGAGAAAACGACTAGGCATTCCTTTCCTAGGTTAGATTGAGAAACAGACATTGTGATCCTCAAGCAGAGGCAAACTGGAATAGGGATACCAGTTTGCACCAACCGAACAAGTAAGCTTAGGAGGACAACATGACCACTGAAGAGTCACGTATTAAACGACAAAACACGTACTCGAGATCCTTGTCTTAAGCTCAGGTGCATTTATTTTCTACGAGATTACCTAAACACCTATTGAGATAAGCTTGGTCCTAAAGTAACGATGGAAATTCAGACTCATCTACTTTTGGAATCTGGGGACAAATTTCGGGGAATTAACATCGATTTGGGTCATGGCTCCTAGGTGAGGACATGGCACACATGCAAACAAACTACCCGCATTCTACTAGCACACAAGCACAAAAACAAACACAAGTTGCACTAGCGGTCAAACTAAGAAGAACCACAAACCACATAAACATATGTCTAAAGGACATAACAAACAAAACTAAAAATTGCTTATAGAACAGTAATGCTTCACACATTTTTCCAATTATTTATTATTGGAATAAAGATGAGAAAAGCATGTTTGTTCGCAATCACCAATTATTAGAATAAGGGTGAGAGAAGCATATTGTGCACAAACGACAAACACAATGCAACAATCAGGATGTATGCTCGTCCTATTCGTGCTCACGAATTTTGCCAACATAATGTGGCAATAGCGTTTTATATCGGTGGCATATCTACGTCTCTCTCGGTATATTGCTAGGCGTCAGCTACACATACGATTTCGATGTTAGTGTACATGCAGAAAACTCCATCATAGCCCAATTCCCAATGATGCAATTCACACATGACAGTTTATCATAGTTTATACTCTATATATTTCTATATGGAGGTCAGCTCCTCATTAAGCGCCGAGCCATGCATAGGCACCGCTGACACACTTTAACCATAGGGCAGCTCATTATGGTAACTCACCTTCTTACCTGAGCGTAGGTGCGTCGTTACAAGTACATTACACTTCTCAGTATTCCCATGTTTGTATACCCACACACATCCATGGGATACTGAATTCCCAGAAAAGTAATTACTCCACATCGCAGCCTTCATATATACATATGTAGAACATGTATATAGTCGGACGCCACAATTAAGCACTCCCCTAGACCGACGGTTGTTCGGTCATGCTCTCACATCTCACCTTACCTTGAGCGTCGATCCATTCAAAACTGAATGGCCTCAAAAACAACATTACACATGTATGCATTACCCCCGGTTGTGGGTTAGTGGTTTTCAAATAAGCCACCTAATAGTCCTTAATTTTAGGGCTTAACAGAGGATGTCGCTAGCATTATAGTTTTTCAAAGCTGTTTTTCAAAGCCAAATAATGTGTTTAGTTGAAAATAGGTTTTCTAAAACCAAACTTTTGTTTTGAAAATACGTATGTGACCGTATATACTTAATCTTGCTCCGATACCAGCTGTGGCAGAACCTCCCAAATTATCGGGCCCACATGCACCTGTCCTTGTCTCAAAGACCTCAAACGGCTATGCATGTGCACCAAATAACTTAACAGGATCCGTCCGAGTGTCCCAAGGACCCCGAATAAACCACTCACAACCAGGATCACAAGATTAAGTAATCACAAATCACACACCAACATTTTTGCAGCGGAAATCTTATTACCAAATTTTACAAGTTACATCAAGTTTTACAATATACATGATCGGAGTGATTACAAAAGTGATTCAAAGAAATAACTTTGAACTGTTATAAATTATTTATAGTTTTGAAATATATGCTAGCATAAGTGACCATCCTCAATAAGAAGCATAGAAGAATTACTTAGACTTGTAGAAGGCCATGCCCACCGGCGCTTAACACCAATCACAATCAAGTGACTCGTAACCTGCAGCAACAATGGGTAGAACCCTAAGTACGCAAGTACTCAGCAAGACTTACCCGACTAAAGAAAAGACTCTCAAGGATATGCTGGCTAGAGGGATTCAAGGTAAAGCTCATCAAGTTTCAAAGACTCTTTTTGCAGAAAAGCTTACTAGAAGTGGGTCCTTAAGCCAAAATTTTACATCACAAGTTAAGTACTTTTCCTGAATCTAGATTTGCCTAATCTAGAGCATTCACTTGTCCTACACTAGCTTTCTTTTAAAATCCAACTTTTGTTTCGCTTGTTATCTACGATGAGGGTCGAAGATCCAATCTTCATATCCGAGAAGTTCGGCGATCTGAATCGATTAATACCCAGCTGGGGATCTCCAACCACATGACATATGCTTCCCTTAACTCTTTTGCACATGTCTACCATTCCCACGGATCCTCCACCACATGAACAGGTCCGCGCCACCCGAGAGCACACCACCCCTTTTAGGCGGTCCGTTGCCAGGAGGGTACGTGCCACTCTCGCCATCTCTCCACTCCCAGTGTGCGATTGTCTTTTCATGTATGGAATAGCCGGGTTCAGGCTTACCCATGACGAGGTATGTGGCTAGATAAAAGGTTCTAGATCAGCAGGCCAACAATCGGTATGGTCCTTAATCGACTCAGACGAAGACACTACACCGAGACTCCTTTCTTGTGCAAGTCACCCGCCCGGTCTCAGCTTTATTAATTAAACCCAAAGTTTGGTACCTGGCAGAGGTACATCTTTTCTGATGTTGAACCCATCAAGGCCCTGATGGATCCACCATCAAGTTTTATTTTTGAAAACATTCCCATCCACTGTGAAGCATCACCTTTTGTTTTTAAGATAAAACATTTTGTTTTTCTAAAGCAATGCTAAGCATCATAAAAATCCTTTTCAAAAAGGGTATCAAGGAAGGATAATCAATTTTTCAAGGAAGGAAATGCATCAACGGTTTAGCACACAACTCCTATCACCTAATGCATCATATAAGGTGATAAAGATTTTAAAACAGCAAGGAGGTGGCAAATGCACTGGGGCTTGCCTGGGATAACACTAGGTTAGTGTTGTTAAATGACGACCACTTGACGATCATCTTCATCATGGCACTGGATCATGTCCTCCATTCTTAGGTTCATCCATCAGCACCTCGAGATCAACTCAGCTCTTGTTCTCCACACTCCGTGATCAATTAACATACCTAAATGATATGCAAAATGCATATGGATGAGCATACATAGGAATAGCATACTACAACATAATACTATATGGAAGAGGATTAAACACTTAAAGCATGCATTAAGACACTTATATGGAAACACTAGATACTTATGACTTTCTAACATAACAATCATGATCTTCCAGTTTTAATCGGACCTCGTTCAAACATCAGAACAACAAACCATACATAATTTCTATACTCTCTTTAGCTAGATCATAACATTGAAAGTCTAGCGAAATTTAGACTCATCAATACTAGACACTTAGGACTAAAATATAGATAGAGACAATTTATTACTTTCTAAACCACCATTTCTAAGCTACCTCGTATAGCATACTAATTAAAGTAGCACACTAAATGTTCTAACACGTAGAGAATTGAGAAAGAAAAGAAATAACCATATGCAACTACAAGACTTTATTAATCAAGACAAGAACTAACCAAATTTACTCAGTCAAACAAGAATGACCTCAATCAATTAATTTCACACTTGTAGAATTTCTGGACAGCAGCATAGCAGTCAACGGTTTTACTCATAACTCACAAAACATTCATCCAAAAATAGTGAACTAAGACTTTCTGGAAAGCCTAGGAAATCCTCTACAACTTTGGTATTATCATCACCATGAGATTAGGCATTTATAAAGGTCAATCAGTATTAAACGATGATGCTGTCCAGATTTGGACAGAATTCGACTACTCTCTTCAAAAATCCATAACCAGAGATTTAGACCTCCAAATCAAATGATCCTAGACTTTTTAGAAAGCTAGTAGAATTGTCTATAATTCATTTATAAACATCACAGATTAATTCAATACATATCAAAGTCAAAAGACACGAGGAAGGCTCTGCTGTCCAAATTTGGACAGATTGAGAGATTACAATTCGAACAGCTGTAACTTGGTCTCTAGACCACCAAAACGGTTGCTCCAAATTTTGTTAGAAAGCTTAAGAAAATTACTACAACTTCTTTATAATTACTAAGGGCTTATTCTAATTTTAACTTAATCAAACAAGGCAGTTTTCAAAATCTGTATAGAATCTGGACAAATTCGTATACTGTACTTGGAAAAATCATAACTCCTAAACTACAAAACCTATGGTCATGAAATTTTTACACAACCAATATAAAGAAGTTATCTACAACTTTTGTATATAACATTTGCACAGAAAACATGATTTACTTCCCTAAACTACCTGCATACTAAAACTGGACACAGTCCAAACAACAAGTTCAAACAGCAAACATTCCAATTTTTATCAGGGTTCATAACCGACATCTTACAAATGGGTTAAATTTACTACAACATATATTTGGTGAACATAGAACTTATTCAATTATACTTCTATGAGCATGACCATAATCCTCACATATATAGAAATTGCTTAACCCAATTAAAGGCTACATCTATTTTATTGTCTAGAACACAAATACTTCACCTAATCTTGCATTTTAAATCCGAATCCCACATCACACCACACTTGGTAATCACAAGAGCATCATCGACATATATATCTAACAATATCTTCAACTCAATAACTAAGCGAACTAACTAGAACACAAATTAGCTTACCAACATAAAATAGAACTCGGATTTCGGAAGAGCAACAACGATCACCGGTTCATCCTTTTCACCAAACACCAAGTGATCATCGCTCAAGGTCTTGGCTTCTCTTACCCTCAGATCCTAGAGATTTGTCTCCTCCACACATCACGATTAGCCAACCCATTCATCGAGCCAACTAACAAAACAATAAATCAGCTCACTACATCACAATCCGACTCGAAACCTGCGTAAACGGTGACGATTTCTGATTTATACCTTTCGTCGAGCACATGCTCCTATCCACAAGCATCTGACCCGACAGGATGGGGCTCCGAGGGGGCACTGGTGGTGTATTCCTCGACGACGGCATGGGCAGAGGAGGCCAGAAGATGCATCTGGGCAGACCTCTTCCCACCACCAAATCGGACATCGGATCCCCACATGAGAGCCAGCGAGCTGGAGGGCGAAGGCGGGGTCCACCAGGGAGGGCGCGACCAACAGAGCTGGGCGGGATCCGGTGGAGTCCGAGTACGGCCAGAGGTGTTTGGGGAAAAAAACGACGTCGAGCTCACTGTGACGACCGAGCAGATCCAGGGCGTTGTAGTGGAGGTCGGCAATGGGGAGCAGGGAGGTGCCGTGAGGGAGGCAAGCCACCGGAGAGGAGCTCGGCTAGTGCTGGACGCCGAGCAGAGGATGACGGCGCGCGGTGCTGAGCGAACCATCATGGCGTAGTGGATCGGAGGCAGAGGAAGTAGCCATGCGCAGGGAGGAGCAGAGGATGGGCGAGCTCGAATCTTCCTGGTGGCCGACAGCAGGGAGGGAGGGAGCGGCTGGTCGAGCGTTGTGTGGAGCCGACGTCCGAGCGCGAAGGCGAAGGGAGTACGTGGCCTGGAGAAGATAAGCCCAACGGCCTAGGCGTCACACGTGGACAGGGTAAGGAGCAGAGTAAATAATGGAGATGGGGATAGAAGTTACGAGCCTGTGCGAACAATGGGAGATGGGAGCTTCAGGAAAACAATAGAGCGGTGGAGATAATTGAGAAAAGATTTTTTTAATTTAATTTTTTTCTCCCATTTCTTTACACAAAGTTAAATGCAATTATCAAGTGTTTGGAGTTTGTGAGAGTTTAAATAAGTCGGCCTGAAACACATTTATTTTTTGGACTACGAATTAGAGAACCAATTTAATTACCAATTACTCGCTTTCAGTTTTAATTACCCTGGTCCGGTTTGTTTCGGACTGAAAACCATTGTCGTCGAGTTCCAATTAATTTATTCGGGATAAAAGTTGTAAGAGTGGGTCGAGGTTCCAAATTCATATTCGCTTAATCGACAAATTTTAAACAGACACAAGGCTCGACATTTCGCGAAATAAATACGCGAGATCGATACAACATCGAAATTGTGATCCATTCGGAATCGACGTCACGCAACATTCACGTGGGCGAGAGGTTGTGCGCTGTCGAGGCATGGATTTTGCACCCGCCACACGTGTCACGATGTCAGGCCACAGAGAGACACGTGCAACGCAAGCATGAAAGAATTTCAAATGAAGTTTAAGAAACCCGATCCAATTTCAAGGATTAAAGTTTGGCAAGACGTCGATGGCTTAACCCAAATGATACTAGATTTGATGTTCCAAAAATTACCTAAGTCTAAATTTTGCAAAATAAATTAGGACAATTTAGACAGATGAAGATAGACATGATATCAAAATCATGATAGACAAAGATGATTAAAATTTAATGTCCATTTTATTCACCGCGATCGCATGTTAAAGCCCGCACTCATGGTCGAGCAGATGATAAACACCTCGGGTGTTACACCCACGCTCGTTGGACAGTCACGCCGGTCACCGTTTGCCACCTGCAGTGTTGGTAAGAACGTTGTAAGAGCGGGGTAAGACGCTTCATAATTTGTATTCCACCACCTCCACCACCACCCTGAGAGATAGTTGTAGGGTTCACATTGTTCGTTGCCTTTTTGTCTCTGTTTTGTGCTAACAATGACAGGACCAAAGAATCAAATGGACAAGGACAAGGGGCCTAAGCTTAACGACGATGAGTGTGTCTCTCAGATGGAATTGAAGGAGATGATGCGCACGATGACTGAAGCTTTTAAAAAATACCAGGACTCTGCGATGACATCCTATGAGCAGCTTGATCGACGAGTTGCTGAACTTGTTACACACATGGAAATATTGGAGGCTCGTTGCCCACCACCAACTCCAGCCCCAGCTCACTCTCCTGTGGACGACGACGATGACGATGATGTTTATGCACCGCTGCGACAACGCCTCGCACATAATTGACAAGGTATGGGAGGTAATGGTAGACGTCGTCATCATAATCCTGAATCAGACCATGATCCATTTGCTAAGATTAAGTTCTCTATTCCACCGTTCATGGGTTCTTATGATTATGAAGCTTACTTAGACTGGGAGATGACGGTAGAACAAAAATTTAATTCTCATCTTGTTCCTGAGCAGCATAGGGTTAGACAAGCCACTAGTGAATTTAGAGATTTTGCTATCATTTGGTGGAATGAACTTGTTAACACACGTGCTACACCACAAACATGGAATGCGTTAAAAGAGGAGATGCGAGCTCGCTTTGTTCCCCCTTCTTATAGATGTGATCTTCGAAAAAATTGCAACGCTTAGATCAGGGAGACATGTCGGTACAGGAATACTACCAAGAGCTTTAGAAAGGTATGCTACGATGTGGGGTAGTTGAGGATCCGGAGGATCAAATGGTTAGGTTTTATGGAGGATTGAGGCGGGAGATTCAGGATATTATTGATTATAAAGAATATCATTCTATACAACGCTTGTTCCATCTTTCTATGTTGGTAGAAAAAGAATTGCAGGGTCGTCAACAGCGGAGGAGCAGCACTTTCGTGCCACGCCAGCCACCGGCGCCAGCCAAGGCGTCATCCTCTTTGGGTGTACGGACGTCCACATCTTCCGCTGTGCCTTCGGGTGTTGCAGCAAAACCTGCTACGACCACCTCTTCCACAGGCCGCTCCTCCGACATCAAGTGCCATCGCTGCCAGGGACTTGGCCATATTCAGCGAGATTGCCCCAGCAAACGGGCATACATTGCTATTGGTGATGGTGGGTACGTTAGTGCTTCTGATGTTGAAGATGAAGATATTGTTGGAGCTAACATTGCAGAGACTTATGATGGTGATGAAGAGGTTCTTGGTACAACAGCGACCGAGACCTATAAGGCCTTGATTGTACAACGAGCTTTGAGTGCCACGGCTAGTGACGACGACGACAACAGACAGCGCCACAACCTCTTCAACATGTTCCTCGTCGTCAAGGACTACCGTGTACATACCATCATTGACGGTGGTAGCTGCAACAACTTGGTGAACGTTGAGGTGGTCAAGAAGCTTGGCTTGACCACACGAGAGCATCCCCACCCTTATCACATTCAATGGTTTAACAACAGCGGTAAGTTCAAGGTAACAAAAACAACAAGGGTGCATTTCTCTATTGGCTCTTACCATGACTTTGCTGATTTTGATGTGGTGACTATGGATGCTTGCTCTCTTTTACTGGGACGTCCTTGGGAGTTTGATACTGATGCTATTCACCATGGTAGATCTAATAAATATACTTTCATGCATAAGGGAAAGAAAATTGTGTTGCTTCCTATGACTCCCACTGAAATTGTCCACTTTGAACATGAGAAAAAGACTAATGCCAAGCAAAAAGGTGTTTTGAACTCTAAAAATCAGCAACCTATTAAGTTAAAAACTCCTACATTGCTAACCACTAAATCTGATCTTAATGAGTTACATGCCTCTGTTGGACTTTGCTATGCCTTAGTGTGCAAAAATGCTTTCTATTCCATTGATGATACATCTATTGCTTTGCCACCGGCTATTGATAACCTTTTGCATGAGTATATGGGTGTGTTTCCCTCTGAGATACCCCCTGGATTACCACCTGTGCGAGGCATTGAGCACAAGATTGATTTAATTCCAGGGGCGAGCTTGCCCAACCGTGCTGCCTATAGGACCAACCCCGAGGAGACTAAGGAGATTCAGCGCTAGGTCCAGGACCTTCTGGACCGCGGGTACATTCATGAGAGCCTTAGTCCGTGTTCTGTTCCTGTTCTTTTAGTTCCTAAGAAAGATGGCACTTGGCGCATGTGTGTTGATTGTAGAGCCATTAATAACATCACAATTCGGTACAAATACCATATTCCTAGATTGGATGACATGCTTGATGAATTAAGTGGTTATATTGTTTTCTCTAAAATTGACTTGCGTAGTGGATACCACCAGATTCGTATGTCTTTAGGTGATGAATGGAAAACTGCATTTAAAACTAAGTTCGGTCTTTATGAGTGGTTAGTCATGCCTTTTGGGTTAACTAATGCACCTAGCACTTTCATGAGATTGATGAATGAGGTTTTACGTGCTTTCATTGGTAAATTTGTGGTGGTATATTTTGATGATATTCTTATCTATAGTAAATCTCATGATGATCATATTGAACATTTACGTGCTGTTTTTGATGTTTTGCGTGATGCACGTTTATTTGGTAACCTTGAGAAGTGCACCTTTAGCACCGATCGTGTGTCTTTTCTTGGATATGTTGTGACATCGCAGGGCATTGAGATGGATGAGGCAAAAATTGTTGCCATCACGAGCTTGTGAGAGCACCTAGAGGGGGGCGGGTGAATAAGTGATCCTGTAAAACTTAAAAACTTATAGCCACAAAAACTTGATTAGGAGTTAGCACAATAATGCCAAGTGGCTAGAGAGGAGTCTTAGCAAAACACAATAACCACAAGAAGATCAACACAGATAGACACAGTGGTTTATCCCGTGGTTCGGCCAAGTCCAACGCTTGCCTACTCCACGTTGTGGCGTCCCAACGGACGAGGGTTGCAATCAACCCCTCTCAAGTGGTCCAAAGACCTACTTGAATACCACGGTTTTTTTGCTTTGCTTTACTTTATCCCGCTTGCGAGGAATCTCCACAACTTGGAGCCTCTCGCCCTTACACTTTGATGTTCACAAAGAAGCACGGAGTAAGGGAGGGATGAGCAACTCACACAAGACACAAAGATCACAGCAAATACGCACACACAAGACCCAGACTTGAGCTCAAAAGACTATCACGAGGTTCTCACTAGAACGGAGCTCAAATCACTAAGAATGTCGAACAAGTGCGCAAGAATGAAGTGTGAGTGATCAACAATGCTCTAAGAATGCTTGGTGTTCTCCTCCATGCGCCTAGGGGTCCTATTTATAGCCCCAAGGCAGCTAGGAGCCGTTGAGAGCATTCCAGGAAGGCAATTCTTGCCTTCTGTCGCCTGGCGCACCGGACAGTCCGGTGCACCACCGGACATTGTCCGGTGCGGATTTGTTTCCTTATTTGGCGAAGCCGACCGTTGCAGATTCAGAGCCGTTGGCGCACCGGACACTGTCCGGTGCACATCGGACAGTCCGGTGCTCCAATGTGACCGTTGGCTCGGCCACGCGTCACGCGCGGAATCCTCGGCCGACCGTTGGCCCGGCTGACTGTTGGCTCACCGGTGCACCACCGGACAGTCCGGTGAATTATAGCCGTACGCCGTTAATCATCTCCCGAGAGCGACGAGTTCGCCTATGAACGGCTCACCGGACAGTCCGGTGCACCACCGGACAGTCCGGTGATTTATAGCCGTACACCGCCGTCGAAGTCCCGAGAGCAGCAAGTTCGCCAGAGCCAGTCTGGCGCACCGGACACTGTCCGGTGCACCACCGGACAGTCCGGTGCTCCCAGACTGAGCAGACTTTGGCTGAACAAAGCCATCTCTTTTCCAATTCGATTTTTCCTGTTTCCAGCACTTAGACACAATACATTAGTCCATAAAACAATGTACTAAGTCTAGAAACATACCTTTACTTTTGATTTGCACTTTGTCCATCACTTGGGATACTTTAACACTTAAGCACTAGTGTTGGCACTCAATCACCAAAATACTTAGAAATGGCCCACGGGCACATTTCCCTTTCAATCTCCCCCTTTTTGGTGATTTATGCCAACACAACATAAAGCAACTAGAACAAGTGCAATATCAATGCAAATGAAAACTCAAAATTGTTTTGATTCAAATTTGGCATATATGGATCACTCTTTGCCACCACTTGGTTTGTTTTTGCAAATCAAACTCAATTTCCTATCTCTAAGTCAAATTCACTTGTAGAGACATAAAGAGAGGTATTCCAAGAAAAATTGATCAAAGATTTCAAAAACTCCCCCTTTTTCCCATAATCGACTATTCTCCCCACAAGAGGCAATCTTTTGACAAAAGAGACAACAAGAGAGTTTTGACAAACCAAAAGCTCTATTCTACTGTCGGCGTTCCGAGACCGGGGGGTCCTCGAGCCGACGAGTGAGAGTGCCGCGTGCCCCAGCCCAGATGGGTCGAGCGCGTGGAGCGAGCGCAAAGGGGGGAACGGAGTGAGAGAGAGGTCGGTGGCCGGAGCCGGATCGCGAGGGAGTCGGAGAAATTCCCACGGCCTTCGTGTTCGTCCCGCGCCCAGGTCGGGTGCGCTTGCAGTAGGGGGTTACAAGCGTCCGCACGAGGTGAAGGGAGAGGGCGGCCCCGAGAGAGCGCCTGCCCCTGCCTTTCGTCCCCGCGAGGCCAACCTTCTCTAAGAAGGCCCTGGCCCTTCCTTTTATAGTCGTAAGGAGAGGGTCCAGGTGTACAAGACGGGGGTGTAGCAAGGTGCTACGTGTCTAGCGAGGGAGAGCTAGCGCCCTATGTACATGCCCAGGTGGCAGCCAGAGAGATCGTGGCACCCTGTTGGAGTGGCGTCGTGGCTGTTGGAGGAGTAACGGAGCCGGACGGGGGGACAGCTGTCGAGGTGGCTGGGTCCTTGCTGACATTCTCCTGCTTTCGTAAGGGAGCTGGGAGCCGCCGTCGTCATGATCTAGCGGGGCGCCATCATGGCCTATCTGGCATAGCTGGCCAGATGGGACGCCGGTCTTGTTCTCTGCGACCCAAGTCGGCTCGGGGCAGGGTGATGATGACGCTTCCTGTTGACGTGGCGGTCTCGTATCCTAGGTCGGGCGTCGTGGAGGCTCCTCCGAGGCTATGGCCGAGTCCGTCCTGCAAGACAGAGACAGAGTCCGAGCCCTGGTCGGGCGAGGCGGAGATTATTCGGCAGAGGCCGAGGCGGAGTCCGAGCCCTGGGTCGGGCGAGGCGGAGGTCGCCGTCTTCCGAGGCCTTAGCCTGAGTCCGAGCCCTGGGTCGGGCGGAGCGGAGTTCGCCGTCTTCCGAGGCCTTAGCCTGAGTCTGAGCCCTGGGTCGGGCGGAGCGGAGTTCGCCGTCTTCCGAGGCCTTAGCCTGAGTCCGAGCCCTGGGTCGGGCGGAGCGGAGTTCGCCGTCTTCCGAGGCCTTAGCCTGAGTCCGAGCCCTGGGTCGGGCGGAGCGGAGTTCGCCGTCTTCCGAGGCCTTAGCCTGAGTCCGAGCCCTGGGTCGGGCGGAGTCTCCTATGGCACCACTGGCGAAGTCTGGCCGCCCGTCGGTCTTACCTTTTGCGTTAAACGCCCTGGTGACTCGGTCGGTTGGTGCGGTGATTTAGTCAGGGTTTCTCCTTATCGGAGGCGGGGCCTAGGGCGAGCCGGGGATGCGCCTGCCGTGAAAGAGGAGACCTCAGGCGAGACGGAGTCATCTTAGGGTCGGCTGCCCTCGCCCGAGGCTAGGCTCGGGCGTGGCGTGGTCAAGTCACTCGTGTGGACTGATCCCTGACTTAATCAAACCCATCAGGCCTTTGCAGCTTTATGCTGATGGGGGTTACCAGCTGAGAATTAGGCGTCTTGAGGGTACCCCTAATTATGGTCCCCGACAGTAGCCCCCGAGCCTCGAAGAGAGTGTTAACACTCGCTTGGAGGCTTGCATCGCACTTTTTTGCAAGGGGACCAGCCTTTCTCGGAGGTACCTTGTTCCGGTGGGTGCGCGCGAGCGCACCCGCCGGGTGTAGCCCCCGAGGCCTCGGAGGAGTGGTTTCACTCCTTCGAGGTCTTAATGCCTTGCGCAATGCTTCGGCGTGACTAGCGGTTCCCTTATGCGAGCAGGGCGTAACCCAGGTGCACTGTCGGGGCCCAAGTTCTCGGGCTGGTATGTTGACGCTGTCAACGGTTCGGCCGGAGCCGGGTTTGCGAGAGCAGCCCCCGAGCCTTCGCACGGAGCGAGAGGACGATCAGGGACAGACTCGACTTTTTATATACGCCCCTACGTCGCCTTTCCGCAAGGAGGAGGGGGGGAGTGCGCCATGCTACCCTCGATGGGCACCGAACATGGTGTCTCCGGTGAGCTGCGATCGGGTAATCCGAGTGGACGTCCGTGCCCCGTTCGTTAGGGGTCGGCTAGGGGCCCGGAGGCACGCCCAAAAGTACCTGCGGGTGATCTGCCGGACCCGGTCCCCTAGCGACGGGGTCCGAGGGCTCGTTGCCTCCCTCCGATGGGATTCCGTTACAGAGTCGTTCCCGCCGGTCTCGGAAATGTCCTAGGGTACCTCGGGAGCGCAGCCCGAGCCTTGGTTATGTATCGAACGTACCCCTGGTCATCCCTCGCTCGGCGTCTGAGGCGGCTGTGAACCCTTCGACAGGCCAGCCTTCGAACCCCTGATCAGTAGGGGGCACGGAGCCCTAGTAGCCTGAGGCGGTCATGGAACCTTTCGGGGGCCGACCTTCGAACCCCTGACCAGTAGTGGGTGTCGGGCCCACGCGATCTGAGGCGGCTGTTGAACCCTTCGGGGGGCCAGCCTTCGAACCCCTGATCAGTAGGGAGGCTCGGGGCCTAGTTCCTTCACGGGGAAGGATCCCTTTGGGGTTATCCCCCTTCTCGGTCCCTGTTGCAAGAGATAGAGAAAGAAGGAAAAGGGAAAAAGGGATTCGAAATTGAACTTCGTGGCGTACCTTTCTTGGCGTGGCCGTTTTTGGCGGAGGCGAAGCGCCGCCAGCTGCCCCTGCCAGAAACGTCACCTATTTCGCCGTGGAGTTAATGCGCTGGGGTGAGTAGCTGGCGACGTCGCCGTTGTGCGTGCGCGGGCCGTTCGAGGTACGGGTCACGGACGCGTCGTCTTCACGCCGTGAGAAGGGTTCTCTTGCTGTCCCCGGATGGGACGTGAGCCTGGCCGATGGCGTAACCGCTGCCCTCACACGCCTGCCACCGTCATTACTGCCGGCCCATTTTTGACCGCGTTTGACCGCTGCGCCAGGCTGGCGCCGCTGGATCGCAGGCTGGGCGGCCTCGAGTCGCGGTATCGGTTCCGCAATCGAGGAGGTGCAGTGGTGGAGCGAGAGGCGCAGCGGTTCGCATGCAGCGCCTGGCGCGCCAGTCGAACGACGCGTGGTCTTGAGCCGTCGCGCTGGCCTGTCAGGAGTCGGGGAGGCGCGTCCACTTGGCGTGGTTGCATGCCGCTTGCATGGCCGCTCGCCCCCTTTGCCCGTTGGTCTGGGCAAAAGTGGAGGGTTACTTGTAACCGCTGGGCGGTTGCGTGCGTCGTGCGCGGCGATTTGGCTCCCTCTGCTTGGAGCTGGTCTTCATGACAGGCGGGCCCCAGCCCCCGCGCCGCGGGGAAGGGCCTTGGAGGCGTGTTGGAGAAGACTCAGCCCATGACGGTTGAGGGCGCTATCAGGGGGAGTTGCCTTTAAAAGGAGGGCGACCCCCTTCGTGAGGCGACCATGTCTCCTTTCTCCCTTATGCATTGTGTCTCTCCATCTTCCAGGCCCCCGGATGGGGGGAACCGCCGTCTTTTCGCTCCATCGTTGGAGGAACGCGACCCCGCGGGGGTTGGTACCTTCCAGCCATCGTTCGGCTTCAAGGATTTTCATCAGGCAGCCCGGTTGCCCCCCTCGGCTGGGGGTCACCCGAGACGGTGACCACCAGCCCCTGGGTGGGGAGGAACAAACCGGGCTGCGATCTTGGTCCCACCCTCAGCTTCAAGGATGTTCATCATCCTCGCTGGGGTGGGTGCCGGACTGAGCCGGCGCTCCTCCTCCCGCACGGGTCCGTGGGTTATCCCCTCCCACGACATTCGAGGGAGAAGGCGCTCCCTGGCCCCTCGGGCGGCACGGACTTCGACGACGCGGGATGGATCGGCGGCGAACGCCGTCACCTCCGGCGTGTCGGGTCCGCTAGCTCGGCTCCGGCGGGCCCCTTTGTCGGGGGGGGGCTGCCGCGCCGTGTACACGGGGGGTCCACCCTAGACACCGCACGCTGCCAGGGCGGCGCTCGTGTTCTGGGGTGGGCCTGCTTTTGCACCAGGGCGGCGGCTTTGCGCGGGGGCCGGTGCCCCACTCATCGGGGAGGATTTGAGTGGGGATCTGGCGGTAAGCAGGCGGCTCCTGGCGTCGGTGCCGAGGTGGAGGCGGCTCGAGAAGTCCCCGTCAGCGACGGGATCACCGCCACCATCGGCGCTTTGGGCCTTCGGCTCTTTGTACTTGTCCTCGCCCCTCGGGTGGCGTTGTGGGCGAGGGCAAGACAGCAGCTGTGCCTTCCCCTGAGGTCTGCGCCGCCGCAGAGGGAGGAACCGGAGTTCCGCCTGTAGTGGCACTTTGAGTGCCGGGTTTTTTGTTCATTTCGGCTTTCGGGGCCTGAACATGTATGTAACTCCGGCACAGAGCCGTGTTTTTTCCTCATTTCTGAGCAATAAGATTTGCCTATCGATTGTCTGAATCGCTTCACCAAGCATGAGTCGCCCCGTGTCCAGGTGACGAGTGAGGTATCCGTATCCCGGAGGCGTAGGAATCCCTCGGCTCGGTCGGACCTGTTGTCCGAGGCTCCTCTAGCTTAGTTAAAAAGACCCCTCGGTCGCTCTTCGACGAGCCGAGGCCAGGGGTAGCGATATCAGCACAAGCAGAGGCGTCGTTGGCTCGGAAATGGAACCTGGTTGGCCGGAGTCCAGCTGGGTCGTCTGCTGGCAGGCTCGGCGCCGGAGTTGATTGGCCGAGGCCTCGGACCGAGCTGGCGCCCTCGGAAGGGGTCGGCCGAGGCCCCGGAGGTGGCCGGCCGAGCCGTCCGCTTGGGCCGGATCCTCGGGGAAGCCTCTGGCGGAGATTGCTCGAGCGCGGCGTCGACGTCGTCCTTTGGAGCGGAGGCCTTCGGACCGCGTGGCCACCCGAGGCCAGGTCGGGTCTTGCCGAAGGTGCTGCTGATGCCGAGGGTGTCGTCACCCTCTTCCAGCGCCGAGGTCCGCGCCTGCAGGGTCAAGTCGTTCTGTAGCGTGGGCCTTGTGCGGCCGTTGAGGCCAGAACACACACCCTTGTCGCGTTATAAAGCTGTGTCTCTTTTCCTCTTGCTTCGAGTATCTGGACTTTTTGTCGGTAGCAGGGATGTTAGTGCGAGCAAGAGTTGCTTCTCGCGGGAGGTGATGAGTGAGGTATCCGTATCCCGGAGGCGTGGGAGTCCCTCGGCTCGGTCGGCCTCGCCGCTTACGCGTACTTTTACCCATCCATGAGGCCCTGTCACCGACTCGGTCGAGAAGGCTCGACGAACCTGCTTCAACAGAAGAGCCTCCGTACGTAAAGACTCATTCGATCCGCGGAGTCACCTTATCCGAACGCGAGTTACTTATCACAGAAGGTGACGAGTGAGGTATCCGTATCCCGGAGGCGTAGGAGTCCCTCGGCTCGGTCGGCCTTGGCTGTTTACGTGTACCCCGTCGTTTCTAGGACCCACTTTTCGAAGTAGTCAAAAAGCACGAAAGATGTTCTGGTAAAAGAGGTTTTTTGCTCGAGGAAAATTTTGACGCAGAGGGGGTTAACCCCCTTTTAGCCCCCGAGGGAGGGTCGGGCTCCGCTGAGGCGAGGCCGACCCTTCCTTGTTGACTAAACTTCGCGTGGGTACGGGGTATAAGAACAACTTGGAAACATTCTTAAGGATAGAAGCGACGTAGCTGTTGGATGTTCCAAGCGTTGCCGTAGACCTCGCCTTGACTGTTGGCCAGCTTGTAAGTTCCGGGCTTCAGAACTTTGGCGATGATGAACGGCCCCTCCCAGGGGGGCGTTAGCTTATGCCTCCCTCGGGCGTCCTGCCGCAGCCGAAGCACCAGATCGCCCACCTGGAGATCTCGGGGTCGGACCCCTCGGGCGTGGTAGCGTCGCAGGGACTGCTGATACCGCGCTGAGTGGAGTAGGGCCCTGTCCCGAGCCTCGTCCAGCTGGTCCAGCGAGTCTTCTCGGCTGGCTTGGTTGCTTTCTTTGTCGTAAGCCCTCGTCCTCGGGGAACCGTATTCCAGGTCCGTGGGCAGGATTGCCTCGGCCCCGTAGACCAGGAAGAACGGCGTGAAACCCGTGGCTCGGCTTGGAGTCGTCCTCAGGCTCCAGACCACCGAGGGGAGTTCCTTCATCCATCGCTTGCCGAACTTGTTGAGACTGTTGTAAATCCGAGGCTTAAGCCCCCGTAGAATCATGCCATTGGCACGTTCCACTTGCCCATTCGACATGGGGTGAGCTACGGCGGCCCAGTCCACCCGGATGTTGTGATCGTCGCAAAAATCCAAGAATTTTTTGCCGGTGAACTGGGTGCCATTGTCGGTGATGATGGAGTTCGGGACCCCGAAGCGATGGATGATGTTGGTGAAGAATGCCACCGCCTGCTCGGACCTGATGCTGCTTAGGGGTCGGACCTCGATCCACTTGGAGAATTTGTCGATGGCGACCAGCAGGTGCGTGTAGCCCCCGGGTGCCTTCTGCAGTGGGCCGACGAGGTCCAGACCCCACACAGCGAAGGGCCAGGTGATGGGTATCGTCTGCAGAGCCTGAGCGGGCAGGTGGGTCTGCTTCGCATAGAATTGGCACCCTTCGCAGGCGCGGACAATTCTAGTGGCGTCAGCCACCGCCGTCGGCCAGTAGAAGCCTTGGCGGAAAGCATTCCCGACGAGGGTTCGAGGTGCTGCATGATGACCGCAAGCCCCCGAGTGTATTTCCTGCAGGAGGTCCTGACCCTCGGCGATGGAGATGCATCGCTGGAGGACGCCCGAGGGGCTGCGGTGGTAGAGCTCCTTCTCGTCGCCCAGCAGGACGAACGATTTTGCTCGTCGCGTTACCCGCCGAGCCTCGGTTTGGTCGAGGGGCAGCTCTCCTCGGCGGAGGTATTGCAGGTACGGGGTCCTCCAATCTTGATCTGGCACGACCCCGTTCTGCTCCTCCTCGACGTGCAGCGCTTCGCGCTCGGGCCCCGAGGGTTCCTCGGATTGAGCCGAGGACGGCTCGGGCTGAGCCGAGGTCACCTCGGACGAGGCCGAGGGTGCCTCGGGCTCGGGCGCGTCGCCTATCTTGACCGAGGGTTGGTGCAGATCCCGGGCGAAGACGTCCGGGGGAACCGTTGTCCGCCCCGAGGCTATCTTCGCTAGCTCGTCCGCAGTCTCGTTATAGCGTCGGGCGATGTGGTTAAGTTCGAGCCCGTAGAACTTGTCCTCCAGGCGTCGAACCTCTTCGCAGTAGGCCTCCATCTTCGGGTCGCGGCAGAGGGAATTCTTCATGACTTGGTCGATGACGAGCTGCGAGTCGCCGCGTGCATCGAGGCGTCGAACCCCTAGCTCGATGGCGATTCGCAACCCGTTGATCAGAGCCTCGTACTCAGCTACATTGTTAGACGCCGGGAAATGGAGGCGAAGCACGTAGCGCAGGTGTTTTCCGAGGGGCGAGACGAAAAGCAGGCCCGCGCCAGCTCCCGTCTTCATCAGCGACCCGTCGAAAAACATGGTCCAGAGTTCTGGTTGGATCGGAGCCGTTGGTAACTGGGTATCGACCCATTCGGCTACGAAATCCGCCAGTGCCTGGGACTTGATGGCCTTCCGAGGGGCGAACGAGATCGCCTCGCCCATGATTTCCACCGCCCACTTTGCGATCCGTCCCGAGGCTTCTCGGCACTGGATGATCTCCCCCAGGGGGAAGGATGACACCACAGTCACCGGATGGGACTCGAAGTAATGTCGCAACTTTCGCCTCGTCAGGACCACAGCGTATAGCAGCTTCTGGACTTGTGGGTAGCGGGTCTTGGTCTCGGACAGCACTTCGCTGACGAAGTAAACTGGCCTCTGAATGGGCAAAGCATGCCCTTCTTCCTGCCTTTCGACCACGATCGCGGCGCTGACCACCTGAGTGGTTGCGGCGACGTAGACCAGGAGGGTCTCTCCATCAGTTGGGGGTACCAAGATGGGCGCCTGTGTGAGGAGTGCCTTCAGGCTCCCGAGGGCTTCTTCGGCCTCGGGAGTCCAAGTGAAGCATTCGGCCTTCCTTAAGAGGCGGTACAGGGGCAGGCCTCTTTCGCCGAGGCGCGAGATGAAGCGGCTCAAGGCCGCGAGGCATCCCATGACCCTCTGTACGCCTTTTAAGTCCTTGATAGGTCCCATGTTTGTGATTGCTGCGATCTTCTCCGGATTGGCTTCGATGCCCCGCTCGGAGACGATGAACCCCAAGAGCATGCCCCGGGGCACCCCGAAGACGCACTTCTCGGGATTGAGCTTGACGCCCTTCGCCTTGAGACACCGGAATGTCAGTCCAAGGTCGGAGAGAAGGTCGGAGGCTTTCCTCGTCTTGACCACGATGTCGTCGACGTAGGCCTCGACCGTGCGACCAATGTGTTCGCCGAACACATGGTTCATGCACCGCTGGTACGTTGCACCCGCGTTCCTCAACCCGAACGGCATTGTGACATAACAGTACATGCCGAAGGGCGTGATGAAAGAAGTCGCGAGCTGGTCGGACTCTTTCATCTTGATTTGATGATACCCTGAGTAGGCATCGAGAAAAGACAGGGTTTCGCACCCTGCTGTGGAGTCCACAATTTGGTCGATGCGAGGTAGAGGGTAGGGGACCTTTGGACATGCTTTGTTGAGGCCAGTGTAGTCTACACACATCCGCCACTTCCCCCCTTTTTTCCTCACAAGTACAGGGTTGGCAAGCCATTCGGGATGGAATACCTCTTTGATGAACCCTGCTGCCATCAGCTTGTGGACCTCCTCGCCTATCACTCTGCGTCTTTCCTCGTCGAATCGGCGCAGAGGCTGTCTGACCGGTCGGGCCCCGGCCCGAATATCCAGCGAGTGCTCGGCGACTTCCCTCGGTATGCCGGGCATGTCCGAGGGACTCCACGCGAAAACGTCGGCGTTTGCGCGGAGAAAGTCGACGAGCACTGCCTCCTATTTGGGGTCGAGCCCCGAACCGATCCGGATCTGCTTGGAGGCGTCGCCACTGGGGTCGAGAGGGACGGCCTTAACCGTCTCTGCTGGCTCGAAGTTGCCGGCATGCCGCTTCACATCCGGCACCTCTCGGGAGAGGCTTTCTAGGTCGGCAATGAGGGCCTCGGACTCGGCGAGGGCCTCGGCGTACTCCACGCACTCCACATCGCATTCGAATGCGTGTTTGTACGTGGGGCCGACGGTGATGACCCCGTTGGGGCCCGGCATCTTGAGCTTCAGGTAGGTGTAGTTGGGGATGGCCATGAACTTCGCGTAGCATGGCCTTCCCATCACCGCGTGGTAGGTCCCTCGGAACCCGACCACCTCGAACGTCAAAGTCTCCCTTCGGAAGTTGGAGGGTGTTCCGAAGCAGACAGGGAGGTCGAGCTGTCCGAGGGGCTGGACGCGCTTCCCGGGAATGATCCCGTGGAAGGGCGCAGCGCCTGCTCGGACGGACGACAAGTCGACGCGCAGGAGCTTGAGAGTCTCGGCGTAGATGATGTTGAGGCAGCTGCCCCCATCCATCAGGACCTTGGTGAGCCTGACGTCGCCAATGACAGGATCGACGACGAGCGGGTACTTCCCCGGGCTCGGCACGTGGTCGGGGTGGTCGTCCTGGTCGAAGGTGATGGGCTTGTCGGACCAGTCTAGGTATACTGGCGCCGCCACCTTCACCGAGCAGACCTCCCGACGCTCTTGCTTACGATGCCGAGCCGAGGCATTCGCCACATGCCCTCCGTAGATCATGAAGCAGTCGCGGACCTCGGGGAACTCTCCTGCTTGGTGATCCTCCCTTTTTTCGTCGTCGTGAGCCTTGCCACCCCCGGCGGGTGGCCCGGCCCGATGGAAGTGACGCCGAAGCATGACGCACTCTTCGAGGGTGTGTTTGACGGGCCCCTGATGGTAGGGGCACGCCTCCCTGAGTGCCTTGTCGAAGAGGTTTGCACCTCCGGGGAGTTTCCGAGGGTTCTTGCGCTCGGCGGCGGCGACAAGGTCAGCATCGGGAACGTCGCGTTTCGCTTGCGACTTCCTCCTGCCTTTCTTCTTGGCGCCGCGCGGAGCAGACGCCTCGGGAGCATCTTCCGACGGGCGGCCCTGGGGCTGCTTGTCCTTTCGGAAGATGGCCTCTACCGCCTCCTGGCCGGAGGCGAACTTGGTAGCGATGTCCATCAGCTCGCTCGCCCTGGTGGGGGTCTTGCGACCCAACTTGCTCACCAGGTCGCGGCAGGTGGTGCCGGCGAGGAACGCGCCGATGACATCGGAGTCGGTGATGTTGGGCAGCTCGGTGCGCTGCTTCGAGAACCGCCGGATGTAGTCCCGAAGGGACTCTCCCGGCAATTGCCGACAGCTTCGGAGGTCCCAGGAATTCCCGGGGCGCACGTATGTGCCCTGGAAGTTCCCGGCGAAGGCCTGGACCAGATCCTCCCAGTTGGAAATCTGCCCCGGGGGCAGGTGCTCCAACCAGGCACGAGCGGTGTCGGAGAGAAATAGGGGGAGGTTTCGGATGATGAGGTTGTCATCGTCCGTCCCACCCAGCTGACAGGCCAGGCGGTAGTCTGCAAGCCACAATTCCGGCCTCGTCTCCCCCGAGTACTTCGTGATAGTAGTCGGGGGTCGGAATCGGGGCGGAAACGGCGCCCGCCGAATGGCTCGGCTAAAGACCTGCGGACCGGGTGGTTCGGGCGAGGGACTTCGATCCTCCCCGCTGTCATAACGTCCCCCACGCCTGGGGTGGTAGCCTCGGCGCACCCTTTCGTCGAGGCGTGCCCGACGGTCACGATGAGGGTGCTCGTCGCCGAGGTGGCCCGGGGCCGCAGGCGCGGTGTTGCGCGTGCGCCCGGTGAAGACCGAGGCTTCCCGCGTGAGTCGGGAAGTCGCGGCACGAGGATCCGGGGTGTATCCCCGCCTTCGAGAGGCAGAGCTCTCTGCCCGCCGGGCCGCAGCGCCTTCCAGGAGATGCCTGAGTTCTCCCTGGATCCGCCGTCCCTCGGTGGTTGATGACTCCGGCATCGCGCGGAGGAGCATTGCTGCAGCGACCAGGTCCTGGCCAGTCCCGCCGGATGCGGGTGGCGGTTTGTCCCTGGCATCGTTGGCGATGCGGTGCTGGAGACCTTGGGGCAAGTGACGTATTCCTCCGGCCGGGGGTTGGCTCGCCCATACCTGCCCGATGTTCTGACGGATTGCCTCGAGCGCTCCTGCTCCTTCATCGAACCCGGCCTGCGCCCCGCGGACTTGCTCGAGCTGTGGGTCGTGACCTCCCGCCGAAGCGGGGACCACAGCTAGCTCCCGCGGGATGTCAGCGCGAGGCGCTGGCCTAGGGGGATCACCATCCTCCGGCATGCCGAGACAGCCGCCTCCGGAGGGATCCCCTAGCTCGATGTGGAAACATTCGCGACTCAGGCCGCAGTCCTTGTCGCCAAGGCTGCGGCTGCCGTCAGAACAGTCGGAGAGGCAGTAGTCACATGCGGTCATGAAGTCCCGCATGGCACTAGGGTTGCCAGATCTGGAGAAATCCCAGCAGATGCTGGGGTCGTCGTCTTCCTCGGACCCAGAGGGTCCGTAGGTCGAGACACCCGTCAATCGGTCCCAAGGCGACCGCACAGGAAACCCCAGAGAGGTTGCACTCGCCTCAATGTGAGCGCCCGCCAAAGCGAGATCGCCAGGCGGGCTGAGGCCGAGTCGAAATAACGAAAGATGGGTAGCAGTCGATACCTTTTTGTCGACGAGGAGCGATGAAGTCGCGTCGGGGGCTGACCGCGTCGTCGTCTTGGGTCCGAGGGCGACGTCCTGCAGGCCTTCCGTGAGCGTGCTGGCGTCGTCCACTTGCTCGGAGTCGACGTGTTGCGGGGGGATGGCGCTCGCGTCTGCCTTGAACGCGAGGGCGACGCTTGGCGTGTCCTCCGTCGAGGCGCCGGGGATGTCGATTTGCCCGACAGCCGTCGGAGCGCGACCTCCCGCTCGGCCCCGGTTGCCCCGCCTCCTCCTCCTTCGACGGCGAGGGAGAGGATGGGGCGAGCTCGAAAGTTGTCCTTCCCCTACGCGGGAAAGACGTCGTCGATTCCGCCGCCAGCGGGCGGGCCGTCCGCCATCAATGTCGCCGTCGCGCGGCGGTGGAAGGAGTATCATGTCGTAGTCGCCGTCGAGCGAGATGAACTCGAGGTTCCCGAAACGGAGCACCGTCCCGGGTTGAAGAGGTTGTTGGAGACTGCCCATCTGGAGCTTGACGGGAAATCGATCGTCAACACGCAGCGTGCCCCTACCTGGCGCGCCAACTGTCGGCGTTCCGAGACCGGGGGGTCCTCGAGCCGACGAGTGAGAGTGCCGCGTGCCCCAGCCCAGATGGGTCGAGCGCGTGGAGCGAGCGCAAAGGGGGGAACGGAGTGAGAGAGAGGTCGGTGGCCGGAGCCGGATCGCGAGGGAGTCGGAGAAATTCCCACGGCCTTCGTGTTCGTCCCGCGCCCAGGTCGGGTGCGCTTGCAGTAGGGGGTTACAAGCGTCCGCACGAGGTGAAGGGAGAGGGCGGCCCCGAGAGAGCGCCTGCCCCTGCCTTTCGTCCCCGCGAGGCCAACCTTCTCTAAGAAGGCCCTGGCCCTTCCTTTTATAGTCGTAAGGAGAGGGTCCAGGTGTACAAGACGGGGGTGTAGCAAGGTGCTACGTGTCTAGCGAGGGAGAGCTAGCGCCCTATGTACATGCCCAGGTGGCAGCCAGAGAGATCGTGGCACCCTGTTGGAGTGGCGTCGTGGCTGTTGGAGGAGTAACGGAGCCGGACGGGGGGACAGCTGTCGAGGTGGCTGGGTCCTTGCTGACGTTCTCCTGCTTTCGTAAGGGAGCTGGGAGCCGCCGTCGTCATGATCTAGCGGGGCGCCATCATGGCCTATCTGGCATAGCTGGCCAGATGGGACGCCGGTCTTGTTCTCTGCGACCCAAGTCGGCTCGGGGCAGGGTGATGATGACGCTTCCTGTTGACGTGGCGGTCTCGTATCCTAGGTCGGGCGTCGTGGAGGCTCCTCCGAGGCTATGGCCGAGTCCGTCCTGCAAGACAGAGACAGAGTCCGAGCCCTGGTCGGGCGAGGCGGAGATTATTCGGCAGAGGCCGAGGCGGAGTCCGAGCCCTGGGTCGGGCGAGGCGGAGGTCGCCGTCTTCCGAGGCCTTAGCCTGAGTCCGAGCCCTGGGTCGGGCGGAGCGGAGTTCGCCGTCTTCCGAGGCCTTAGCCTGAGTCCGAGCCCTGGGTCGGGCGGAGCGGAGTTCGCCGTCTTCCGAGGCCTTAGCCTGAGTCCGAGCCCTGGGTCGGGCGGAGCGGAGTTCGCCGTCTTCCGAGGCCTTAGCCTGAGTCCGAGCCCTGGGTCGGGCGGAGCGGAGTTCGCCGTCTTCCGAGGCCTTAGCCTGAGTCCGAGCCCTGGGTCGGGCGGAGTCTCCTATGGCACCACTGGCGAAGTCTGGCCGCCCGTCGGTCTTACCTTTTGCGTTAAACGCCCTGGTGACTCGGTCGGTTGGTGCGGTGATTTAGTCAGGGTTTCTCCTTATCGGAGGCGGGGCCTAGGGCGAGCCGGGGATGCGCCTGCCGTGAAAGAGGAGACCTCAGGCGAGACGGAGTCATCTTAGGGTCGGCTGCCCTCGCCCGAGGCTAGGCTCGGGCGTGGCGTGGTCAAGTCACTCGTGTGGACTGATCCCTGACTTAATCAAACCCATCAGGCCTTTGCAGCTTTATGCTGATGGGGGTTACCAGCTGAGAATTAGGCGTCTTGAGGGTACCCCTAATTATGGTCCCCGACATCTACTATTTTCAAAATTTCTCAAGTGGTAGCTGATCCATTTATTGCTTTGGCCTTATTTTCTCCCCCTTTGGCATTAAGCACCAAAACGGGATCAATCTTGGCCCTAGAACCCCATTGCCTCACCAAAGTCTTCAAATAAGAATACAAAGGCAATAAGAGTACATGAGATGAACTTGGAATAAGTTACCCTCTCATCGGAGTGCAGTGGAAGTCTTTCATGGTCCAAGTCCACCTTTTCCCTTTCAAACCTCCTTTGAGACTAAATTAAGAAAACTCAAACACATGGTTAGTCTCAAAGGGTCAAGTAGTAGCACATCTCCCCCTAAATATGTGCATCACTTGCAAATGGACTTGTGAGGTCCGGGGAGTACTTGTACAACTTGAGCACCATAAGTAAACAACAAAATGCATAAGGAACATGATCAAAGGCATAAATACATGTATGCTATAAATCAATCCAAGTTCCACGAATCTAAGACATTTAGCTCACTACGCAGCCTGCAAAAGGTCTTCTCATCTAGAGGCTTGGTAAAGATATCGGCTAGCTGGTTCTCGGTGCTAATATAGAACACTTCGATATCTCCCTTTTGTTGGTGGTCTCTCAAAAAGTGATGCCGGATGTCAATGTGCTTTGTGCGGCTGTGCTCAACAGGATTGTCCGCTATGCGGATAGCACTCTCATTGTCACATAGGAGTGGGACTTTGCTCAGATTGTAGCCAAAGTCCCGGAGGGTTTGCCTCATCCAAAGTAGTTGCGTGCAACACTGTCCTGCGGCAACATACTCGGCCTCAGCGGTGGATAGGGCAACGGAAGTTTGTTTCTTAGAGTTCCACGACACCAGGGACCTTCCTAGGAATTGGCACGTCCCCAATGTACTCTTCCTATCGACCTTACATCTAGCATAGTCGGAGTCTGAATATCCAATTAAGTCAAAGTTAGACCCCTTTGGATACCAGATCCCGAAGCAAGGCGTAGCGACTAAATATCTAAGAATTCGCTTCACGGCCACTAAGTGACACTCCCTTGGATCGGATTGAAATCTAGCACACATGCATACGCTAAGCATAATATTCGGTCTACTAGCACATAAATAAAGTAAAGACCCTATCATTGACTGGTATGCCTTTTGATCAACGGACTTACCTCCTTTGTTGAGGTCGGTGTGTCCGTCGGTTCCCATCGGAGTCTTTGCAGGCTTGGCGTCCTTCATCCCAAACCGCTTTAGCAAGTCTTGCGTGTACTTCGTTTGGGAGATGAAGGTGCCATCCTTGAGTTGCTTCACTTGGAACCCAAGGAAGTAGTTCAACTCGCCCATCATCGACATTTCGAATTTCTGTGTCATCACCCTGCTAAACTCTTCACAAGACTTTTGATTAGTAGATCCAAATATTATGTCATCGACATAAATTTGGCACACAAAAAGATCACCATCGCAAGTCTTAGTGAAAAGAGTTGGATCGACTTTCCCAACCTTAAAAGCATTAGCAATTAAAAAGTCTCTAAGGCATTCATACCATGCTCTTGGGGCTTGCTTAAGTCCATAGAGCGCCTTAGAGAGCTTACACACGTGGTCGGGGTACCGTTCATCCTCGAAGCCAGGGGGTTGCTCCACGTACACCTCCTCCTTGATTGGCCCGTTGAGGAAGGCGCTCTTCACATCCATTTGGAACAACCTGAAAGAATGGTGAGCGGCATATGCTAGCAAAATATGAATGGACTCTAGCCTAGCCACAGGAGCAAAAGTCTCCTCAAAGTCCAAACCTGCGACTTGGGCATAACCTTTTGCCACAAGTCGAGCCTTGTTCCTCGTCACCACTCTGTGCTCGTCCTGTTTGTTGCGGAACACCCACTTGGTTCCCACAATGTTTTGCTTGGGACGCGGCACCAATGTCCAAACTTCATTACGCTTGAAGTTGTTGAGCTCTTCCTGCATGGCCAACACCCAGTCCGGATCTAGCAAGGCCTCTTCTACCCTGAAAGGCTCAATAGAAGAGACAAAAGAGTAATGCTCACAAAAATTAACTAATCTAGAACGAGTAGTTACTCCCTTGCTAATGTCACCCAAAATTTGGTCGACAGGATGATTCCTTTGAATCGTCGCTCGAACTTGGGTTGGAGGTGCCGGTTGTGCTTCTTCCTCCCTCACATGATCATCTTGTGCTCCCCCTTGATCACACGCCTCCTCCTGATGAACCTGTTCATCGTCTTGAGTTGGGGGATGCACCATTGTTGAGGAAGAAGGTTGATCTTGCTCCAATTGTTCCTGTGGCCGCACAACGCCAATCGCCATGGTGCGCATTGCGGCCGTTGGAACGTCTTCTTCATCTACATCATCAAGATCAACAACTTGCTCTCTTGGAGAGCCATTAGTCTCATCAAATACAACGTCGCTAGAGACTTCAACCAAACCCGATGATTTGTTGAAGACCCTATACGCCTTTGTATTTGAGTCATAACCTAATAAAAACCCTTCTACAGCTTTGGGAGCAAATTTAGAAGTTCTACCTTTCTTCACAAGAATATAACACTTGCTCCCAAATACACGAAAGTAAGACACATTGGGTTTGTTACCGGTTAGAAGCTCATACGAAGTCTTCTTGAGGAGGCGGTGAAGGTATACCCGGTTGATGGCGTGGCAAGCCGTGTTCACGGCTTCCGACCAAAAGCGCTCAGGGGTCTTGAACTCTCCAAGCATCGTCCTCGCCATATCGATGAGCGTCCTGTTCTTCCTCTCTACCACACCATTTTGCTGTGGTGTGTAGGGAGCGGAGAATTCGTGCTTGATCCCTTCCTCCTCAAGGTACTCCTCTACTTGAAGGTTCTTGAACTCGGACCCGTTGTCGCTCCTTATCTTTTTCACCTTGAGCTCAAACTCATTTTGAGCTCTCCTTAGGAAGCGCTTGAGGGTCCCTTGGGTTTCAGATTTATCTTGCAAAAAGAATACCCAAGTGAAGCGGGAAAAATCATCAACTATAACAAGACCATACTTACTTCCTCCTATACTTAGATAGGCGACGGGTCAGAAGAGGTCCATATGAAGTAACTCCATGGGTCTTGATGTTGTCATCACATTTTTGGCATGATGAGAGCTTCCCACTTGTTTACCTGCTTGACAAGCTACACAAGGCCTATCTTTTTCGAAATGCACATTAGTTAGACCTATCACTGAGAGCACCTAGAGGGGGGGGGGTGAATAGGTGATCCTGTAAAACTTGAAAACTTAAGCCACAAAAACTTGGTTAAGCGTTAGCACAGTAAATGCCAAGTGGCTAGAGAGGAGTCTCAACAAAACACAATAACCACAAGAAATCAATCACAGAGATGGCACGGTGGTTATCCCGTGGTTCGGCCAAGACCAACGCTTGCCTACTCCACGTTGTGGCGTCCCAACGGACGAGGGTTGCAATCAACCCCTCTCAAGCGGTCCAAAGACCCACTTGAATACCACGATGTTTTGCTTGCTTTTCTCAATCCCGTTTGCGAGGAATCTCCACAACTTGGAGCCTCTCGCCCTTACACTTGAAGTTCACAAAGAAGCACGGAGCAAGGGAGGGATTAGCAACGCACTCAAGACAAGAAATCACAGCAACACCACGCACACAAGTCGCAATGAGACCTCACAACACAACTCAATGAGTTCACCACTCAACTAGAGCTCTAATTGCTATCGCAAAGAATCAAAGGTGCGGAATCGATGTCTTAGTGCTTAGGAATGCTTAGAGGATGCTTGGTGTACTCTCCATGCGCCTAGGGGTCCCTTTTATAGCCCCAAGGCAGCTAGGAGCCGTTGAGAGCATTCTAGGAAGGCTGATCTTGCCTTCTGTCGACTGGCGCACCGGACAGTCCGGTGCACACCGGACAGTCCGGTGCACACCGGACACTGTCCGGTGCCCGATTTCCTTCCAAAAATGGCACAGTCGACCGTTTGCAGCCTGAGAGCCGTTGGCGCACCGGACATGTCCGGTGCACACCGGACAGTCCGGTGCCTTCTTCTAGCCGTTGGCTCGGCCACGTGTCCCGCGCAGATCGCGCGGCCGACCGTTGGCCCGGCCGACCGTTGGCTCACCGGACAGTCCGGTGAATTATAGCCGTACGTCGCCGGTGAATTCCTGAGAGCGGCCAGTTCGTCTGTGGACGGCTCACCGGACAGTCCGGTGCACCACCGGACAGTTCGGTGAATTATAGCCGTACACCGCCGTCGAAGTCCCGAGAGCAGCCTGTTCGCCAGAGCCAGCCTGGCGCACCGGACACTGTCCGGTGCACCACCGGACAGTCCGGTGCTCCAGACTCAGCAGAGTCTTGGCTGCTCGAGCCAAGGCATTTTCAATTGGATTTTTCCTGTTTCCAGCACTTAGACACAATACATTAGTCCATAAAACAATGTACTAAGTCTGAGAAACATACCTTTATCCTTGATTTGTACTTTGTCCACCTTTTTACACTTAGGCACTTGTGTTGGACACTAAATCACCAAAATACTTAGAAATGGCCCAAGGGCACATTTCCCTTTCAATCTCCCCCTTTTTGGTGATTTATGCCAACACAACATAAAGCAAGTAGAACAAGTACAAAATCAATTCAACTAAGAACTCAAAATTGTTTTGATTCAATTTTGACATATATGGATCATCCTTTGCCACCACTTGGTTTGTTTTTGAAATCAAACTCAAATTTCTATCTCTAAGTCAAACACACATGTTAAGACATAAAGAGAGTCATTCCAAGAGAAATTGATTCAAGATTTCAAAAACTCCCCTTTTTCCCATAATCAACACTTCTCCCCACAAGAAGTCAATTTTTGACAAGATAGACAATAAAAGAGTTTTGACAAACCAAAAGCTCTAATCTACTATTTTCTAAATTTCTCAAGTGGTAGCTGATCCATCTATTTCTTTGGCCTTTATTTTCTCCCCCTTTGGCATCAAGCACCAAAACGGGATCAATCTTGGCCCCTTAACCCTATTGCCTCACCAAAATCTTCAACTAAGAGCAAATAGGCAATAAGAGGATAAAGATGAACTTGGAAAAGTTACTCTTTTCATCGGAGTGCAGTGGAAGTCTTGCATGGTCCAAGTCCACCTTTTCCCTTTCAATCCTCCTTTGAGACTAAAACAAACTCAAGCACATGGTTAGTTTACAAAGGGTCAAGTTGTAACACACCTCCCCCTAAGTATGTGCATCACTTGCACAAGGACTTATGAGATCCAGGGAGTGCTTGTACAACTTGAGCACCACAATAAGAAACAAAATGCAGAATGAACATGATCAAAGGCATAAACACATGTATGCTACAATTCAATCCAAGTTCTGCGAATCTAAGATATTTAGCTCACTACGCAGCCTGCAAAAGGTCTTCTCATCTAGAGGCTTGGTAAAGATATCGGCTAGCTGGTTCTCGGTGCTAACATGAAACACTTCGATATCTCCCTTTTGCTGGTGGTCTCTCAAAAAGTGATGCCGGATGTCAATGTGCTTTGTGCGGCTGTGCTCAACATGATTTTCCGCTATTCGGATAGCACTCTCATTATCACAAAGGAGTGGGACTTTGCTCAGATTATAGCCAAAGTCCCGGAGGGTTTGCCTCATCCAAAGTAGTTGCGCGCAACACTGTCCTGCGGCAACATACTCGGCCTCAGCGGTGGATAGGGCAACAGAAGTTTGTTTCTTAGAGTTCCACGACACCAGGGACCTTCCTAAGAATTGGCACGTCCCTGATGTACTCTTCCTATCGACCTTACATCCAGCATAGTCGGAATCTGAATATCCAATCAAGTCAAAGTTAGACCCCTTTGGATACCAGATCCCGAAGCAAGGCGTAGCGACTAAATATCTAAGAATTCGCTTCACAGCCACTAAGTGACACTCCTTAGGATCGGATTGAAATCTAGCACACATGCATACGCTAAGCATAATATCCGGTCTACTAGCACATAAATAAAGCAAAGAACCTATCATGGACCGATATGCTTTTTGATCAACGGACTTACCACCTTTGTTGAGGTCGGTGTGTCCGTCGGTTCCCATCGGCGTCTTGGTGGGCTTGGCATCCTTCATCCCAAACCGCTTTAGCAAATCTTGCGTGTACTTTGTTTGGGAGATGAAGGTGCCGTCCTTGAGTTGCTTCACTTGGAACCCAAGGAAGTAGTTCAACTCGCCCATCATCGACATCTCGAATTTCTGCGTCATCACCCTGCTAAACTCTTCACAAGACTTTTGGTTAGTAGAACCAAATATTATGTCATCGACATAAATTTGGCACACAAAAAGATCACCATCGCAAGTCTTAGTAAAAAGCGTTGGATCGGCTTTCCCAACCTTGAAAGCATTAGCAATTAAGAAGTCTTTAAGGCATTCATACCATGCTCTTGGGGCTTGCTTAAGTCCATAGAGCGCCTTAGAGAGCTTACACACGTGGTCGAGGTACCGTTCATCCTCGAAGCCAGGGGGTTGCTCCACATACACCTCCTCCTTGATCGGCCCATTGAGGAAAGCGCTCTTCACATCCATTTGGTACAACCTGAAAGAATGGTGAGCGGCATATGCTAGCAAAATACGAATTGATTCTAGCCTAGCCACAGGAGCGAACGTCTCCTCAAAGTCCAAACCTGCGACTTGGGCATAACCTTTTGCCACAAGTCGAGCCTTGTTCCTTGTCACCACCCCGTGTGTTGGGGGCCTTCGTCCTCCGAAGGTCCTCAAAAACATGATTTGACAATGTTTTCCGAGTGAAATATATGAACAGGTATGTTCGGACTCAGATTATGAACATGGAGTACGGTCAGGACGAAGCCTAAGCTAGACGAAGGGGAATTGAGATGAAGGACGGGCTGATTACCAAGCTGTACGAAGGATGGTGCACAGCCGAAGCTATGCGCAGGAAAGCTTCGTCGCGATAGCAGAAAGGGGAACCGACTTAAAGATGAAAGGAATACTTGGGCCTTAATAGATTCCCATAAGTCATTAGCAAATGTAATGGGCATGAATGTAATTTTACATGGGCTGCGTCCCACGCCTATAAATAGATGAACAGTACTCCCGTACTGTTCACGCTGACTTGGCATTTGCTTTCCGTCATCCTTGTATCTTTGCTTTCCTGCAATCCGAAGGTACACCTGTAATCTAAAATCATTTCCATTCTTGCATAATAATAAAATAAAAGTGATGTTGTGGTAATATTTAAATATCCATATCACCTTTTATGTTGCATGTAAGCTCTTCGTCATAATTTATTATGTTTACGAAGACACGTTATTTGTGACCTTCGTCCGGAACACATTATATCCCGAAGGGAGATAATGTTTAAGGGGACGAAGGACTTTATCACTTAACACTTTTTATGTTGCCTTGTTCTTAATCCGAAGCATTTGAGAACAAGTCCCCAACATTGGCGCCCACCTCCGGTGAACTCACTTCCACTTTGAGTTTTTTGAACACCTTCGGAAGCCATAGACCTTCGCTATGGCGCCGAAGAAAGCTTCAGCGACTGGGGCTGCAGCCCTGCAACCGCTGGACCCCAACCAGGAGACTCTCTCTCTTCGGGAAGCCCGAAACCAGAAGAGGAAGGCTGTCAGCCCAATGCCTCAAGAGGATGAGCTAGATCAAGAGATCAGAGATATGGAGATGCTTCATCAACAGGTGCAGAGGAAGAAGGAAAAGATGGCCAGGCTAGCTGAACTGCAAAGGCAGATAGACGAAGCTTCTGAAGAAGTTCGCCATCTTACTCACGATGAGCAGAACCGAAGGCCTCAACAAAAAGACCTTCATCAGGAGGGTTTCTTCAACGAAGATGACTGGTATGACAATTTCCATCATGGAAATTTTGTTTTTGATGATGCTTCTCCTCTGTCCACTGAGCTGCAGGCTACACCTTGGCCTCCGTCCTACAAGCCGCCACAGCTTCCCATGTTCGACGGCCATTCAGACCCGAAGCAGTTTTTGATGAGCTACGAAGCAACAGTATCTTCGTATGGTGGCAATGCTGCAGTCATGGCAAAGTCTTTTGTTATGGCTGTCAGGAGTGTTGCTCAGACCTGGTATTCCTCCCTTCGACCAGGAACGATCACTTCATGGCAAAAACTGAAGGACATGTTGTTAACCAGCTTTCAAGGGTTTCAGACGAAGCCGGTCACTGCTCAAGCCTTGTTCCAGTGCACTCAGGATCATGAAGAATACCTTCAGGCGTATGTCAGAAGGTTCTTGCGTTTGAGGGCGCAGGCACCAACGGTGCCCAACGAAATTGTCATTGAAGCCACGATCAAGGGACTTCGGCCTGGACCTTCAGCTCAATACTTTGCTAGGAAGCCTCCTCAAACTTTGGAGAAGCTGCTTCAGAAGATGGACGAGTATATTCGTGCCGACAACGATTTTCGCCAAAGAAGGGAGGAGGCTTTCAGGTTTTCTGAAATGACCAGGGGCTTCGGAGGAAGATTTTATCCGAGGCATGTTAGGTCTATCCACAATACTCAAAGTGATGATAAGGAAAGTCAGCAACACAGGCCGCAGTGCTCCTCACAGGCTTCGGGGCAACAGCAAAGTTTCTTCCGGCCACCAGCTCCAAGAGGCAGAGGCGCCAGGGGCTTCGGCGGAAGATTTGGAGATCAACCAAGGAAAATGTTTTGCTTATTCTGTGGAGAAAACAAGGGCCATACCACCAGGATGTGCCATGTTACGATCCAGAAGCAAAAGGAGATAGCCGAAGCTGTAGCACAACAAGTTCAGCCGAAGCAGGTCATGCATACTGCTTCGTACCATCCGCCTTACATCCCAGAGTACGTGGGCAACCACCCTGCAGTTTCTGTAGCTTCGGCGAGTCAACCTCAAGCTTCATGGCAACAGCCCCCGCCTCCACCACCGCTGCAACAAGGCCAACAGCCGGAAGGGAGCCAATATGTTCCACACCAAAGGGATCTCAGAGAACAATCTGAAGCTCGCACAGTCAATAGCACTGTGCCAGAGTCGAAGCACATTTATTGACAAATATCCTACCTTGATAGCAGTCTTTTCCATTTAGTTCTATTTTCTGTGTAATAAAGAACATTTTTCAGTTTTCATGTAATAGTTTCGTTGTTGGTCACGAAGAAAACCCATTTTCTCCACAGGCCTAAGTTGCTGAAGCTTAAAAATTTGCGATAACAAGGAGGACCTTCGAATTATTAAAAATCCTTCGAAGCAACAAAAAGTCGTTCTAAGGAACGCAGAGTAAGTTGCTGAAGTCACAAAAAGCCGTTCCAAAAGGAGCGCAGTGTAAGTTTTCTGCTCCAAAGTCGTTCCTAAGGGAATGCAGAGCATACAGCGAAAAGTCAACGCTGATTCCGCCGAAAGTAAAAGGCGAAGAAGCTCCAAAGTCGTTCCTAAGGGAATGCAGAGCTTACAGCGAAAAGTCAACGCTGATACCGCCTAAGTAAAAGGCGAAGAAGCTCCAAAGACGTTCCTAAGGGAATGCAGAGCTTACAGCGAAAAGTCAGCGCTGATACAAAAGGATTGTGTGTTTTACGGGGATATGTGTGTATCTTCGGAATCAATCTCATCTACATAACATAACATCATCACATCATTTTGCATAGCATAAGCATCATACATCATATTGCATATGGCAAAAGAAGGGAACACAGTATCAACCTTCGGAAGGATGCTTTGAGAAAGTAAAAATCTTCGGAATATAGCTTCGGAGAATGTTTTCACGAAGTTTGGATATTTTTCATCAGAGCGCTATGGATTTTGTGATGCATAAAAGTTTTTCTATCTTCACGAAGCATGAAAAGAAGGGAAGGTGTTTTTTTTCGCCGAAGGCTCAAAAACGGTACGTATGTAAAGTTTCATGCATCGTAAAGAATCGAATCATTAAAAGCAGATATGTTACAGGGTTACAAAATGTTGCACATATTTCATTTCAGAAGTTTTTACAACAGTGCTTAATCTTCTCTTAAAACAACTTCGGCAGCTTCATTCAGGAGTCGGTTAACAACTTCATCCATAATGGCTTCGGCCATTTTTCTAATTTCATCGTCCCCTGGGTGGGGGCCCGGAGATGCCTCAGCAGGTTCTGAGGGAAGAGAAGATACGACTACATTACTATTACAGACCGCGAACAAAGTCTGAAATTAAAAATTACAATACAATAAGAACGACTAATTAATACCTATTTGCCCTTCGGGCTCTGTACTTTTTTCGGCAACTTCTGTCACTTTCCTAGCATCATGGATGCCTTTTTCACTCTTTTGAATAATTTCTTGCGCCATTTCTCGGCCGCCGTTGTCCCAGATATCAGTAAAAAATTTTCCGCCAACCATGCTTGCTTCGGCCGAGGGGTCTTTGATGTCTTCGGAGGACAAGGCAGCTTCGGACTGAGCTAAGGATTTTACATGCTCACAACCTCTCCTCTCCAAAACAGTAGCAACTCCTCTGGCGCCCGAAAAAGCGCAGATGTCACCACGGCTACTCAGGATTTCCTCGAAGGCCTCTGCTTCGTGACTGATCCATTCCATTGGACCTTCGGGATTGCCTCTTGAGAAATTCTCTTCACTAGAGAATGCGCCAACGCTGGCGAAGCTGGATTTTATCTTTTTGACGCATTCTATGGATTTAACATAGCATTTTCTCTGGGATGCACGAAGCTCCTTAACACTTATCTCTAAATGATTGGCCAATTGATCACTTAGCTCTCGTTTTGTTTCTTCAAGCATACGTTCCTCTTTAGCTCTAGCTAGCTGTTTCTGAAGATCTTTAATCTCACGTTTTTGGGCTTCGGCCTGGACCTTTGAAACAGCTTCGTTCTCCTTTATTTTATCCACCAATGTAACTAGAATTTTGTCCTTTTCTAGGGCTTCGTTCCTTAGTTTGATAACCTCTGTCCGAAGGTTGTTGAAAGCAATTTCGTAGCTTTCGTCTTCGGCACTCTTTTGCGCTCTTAGCGCGTTGCTTAGTATTAAGCCCTATATATAAAAAGTTAGTATAAGAATAAAACAATAGATTTCAAATCATAAATTTTCGAAAACGCGCAATTCTCGCACCTTCAGACTATTATAAGCAAGGCTATCCGCAAGATCCTCCTTCGTCATAGCGCATAATCCAGCTTCAAGCTTCGGAAACCCCATACTCCTAGCCATCTCCCGGCAGACAGATAATTCTTTGTTGTCAGGGAGGCAGTATAGGAAGTCATCTTCGTTTGTCCCATTGAACACTAGTGCCCCCTTCGGATATTTTAGTTCTCTGGCATAGTAATTGGCTTCATAAATCTCTTCTTCAGATAATTTCTTCCCCGAAGCATGTCGCGCAATGTAATCGCATATGTTGGAAGGTGCTTCGGGGGCGGCAGTGTCAATTTCTTCAACCAAAATTGGCTCTGACATTTTTATTTTTTCTTCGGTTTCCAAAGGTTGTTTCTTGGTAGGCTCTGAAGGCCCGGCTTCAGCTTCAAGTTGTTGCCTCGAAGCTTCAGCAACTAAAGCTTCAGTAGACACTTCAGAAAGTTCAACAGTCTTCTTTGGAGTTTTGCTTGAAGACTTAATTGTCTCCAAAACATCTAGCACGTTTACCATTCTTTTTCTTTTCGGGGTCACCGATGGCCCCTTTTGATTTTTTATTGTTTCAACACTTGCTGAAGGACTTAAGATTTCCAATATTTTTGGTCCTTCAATTCTCGGTTTTTCTGCCTTCTCTGCTGAAGGTGCTTCAGTTTTTTCTTCGATCTTTGGCACTGGAGCTGGCTCTGTAGTTTCAGCGGCCGAAGAGACTTCACCGATGAACTCAGGCACCGAAGCTGGTTCAATATAGCGTGGCCGATGTGTGAGGACCTTCATCCTCTTTCTTTTTGGTTCTGGTTTGCTAGGAGCAGTTGCAGCTTCTTCTTTCGCAGAGGTTGTGTTTTTTCTTTTCTGCCCTTGAATGGGATAACGATAGTCAGGGTAGACGAACCCGATTGCATCAAACACCCGGTTCAGCCTTTTCTTTTTTCGGCCTCCGAAGGCTACTGACAGTGCAGTATCTTCGGCCTTCAAATAAGCCCCGAGCAGTTCATCACTTAAATTTTCAATACTCTTTAACCAGTCATCATCTGGCTCAACGAATTTATCTCTGAACTTGAAAGTATACTTCAGCCTGATAAGTCCACCTTCGTCGGCCTCCTTCATGGTTTCTTGCGGCATTTCCCATTTCTCCGCGAGCGGCCATACTCTGAAGGCAATATGTTCTTGTACCAAATCTCTCGTTCCAATAAAAGAACAAATAACTCCGAAGGCTCTCCGACATTCTTCGGCAGCTTCACTCATCTCGACCTTCGGCTTTCGCAGGCCGAAACTTTGCCAAATAGGGCGCATAATTATGCCTTTAATATCTTCCCGTGTTTTCAGGTCATTTTTCACATAGAACCATTCTGTCATCCAGTCGCCGGGCCATCTTTTCCGAAATGTTGGCACGGGACAGCTTGACCCAGAACGAGAAACGAAGCTATAGCAGCCAAAATTATTGTGATACTGTTCCTTACCCCAGGGTTTTGTCTCGTATGATAACTCGTGTATGTTGCAGAAACTTTTTGCATCAGGTTCCAGACCTTGGCTTCTTGCGGCCCACACGAAGATATTCAGCCTTATAATTGCTTCGGGGGTAAGTTGATGAAGATAGATTTCAAACATTTTCAGCACTTCTACAACGAAGCTGCTCAGGGGAAATCGCAGTCCAGCTTTCAAAAAGCTTCGGAACACTACAACTTCATTTTCTTCAGGGGTCGGGCAAGTTTTCTCTCCTTCGTCGACCCTCACAATGGATAAATCCCGGAAGTATCTTCCCCTCATGTTGACAAGATGATTTTCTTTGATACCTGACTTGCCAAAAACTGAATGGCTCGGTCGCCAGGGGCGATCTTCGGAGTCTTCACCACCACTGTCCACATCATAACTGTCGCTGTCACCAGTATCTTCAGACAAACCTTCCAGAATCTCCTTAGTAATTTTTTCCGTATTGGTCTTCGCCATCGCTATAAGAAACCCCAAGTTCTTCTCTTCGTCGAGGCTCAGCTTCATCTCAGCAGCAGCCTTCTTATCTTCAGACATCTTCGGAGACACTAAAAAACTGTTTTCAAGGCCGAAGCTTCAAAACTAAAAGATCAGCAAATCTTAGTGCGCAAGAGCAAGAAATTCAGTGAGCGGGAACAGATGGCAAGAGAGCGTACCAAATGAGTTTGCGGTATGATCTTATTTATACGCCCAGTGCGTTGAAAATTGAAAGACCCCGCTTGTCAGTGAATGTTGCTATTCTAGCAAAGGGAAGGTGTTTTTTTCGGACCTTCGGCTTAAGGCCTTCGTCCATATCGCAATCTGAATTTATCGCTAACAAATTAATATTGTGAGGGGCTACTGTTGGGGGCCTTCATCCTCCGAAGGTCCTCAAAAACATGATTTGACAATGTTTTCCGAGTGAAATATATGAACAGGTATCTTCGGACTCAGATTATGAACATGGAGTACGGTCAGGACGAAGCCTAAGCTAGACGAAGGGGAATTGAGATGAAGGACGGGCTGATTACCAAGTTGTACGAAGGATGGTGCACAGCCGAAGCTATGCGCAGGAAAGCTTCGTCGCGATAGCAGAAAGGGGAACCGACTTAAAGATGAAAGGACTACTTGGGCCTTAATAGATTCCCATAAGTCATTAGCAAATGTAATGGGCATGAATGTAATTTTACATGGGCTGCGTCCCACGCCTATAAATAGATGAACAGTACTCCCGTACTGTTCACGCTGACTTGGCATTTGCTTTCCGTCATCCTTGTATCTTTGCTTTCCTGCAATCCGAAGGTACACCTGTAATCTAAAATCATTTCCATTCTTACATAATAATAAAATAAAAGTGATGTTGTGGTAATATTTAAATATCCATATCACCTTTTATGTTGCATGTAAGCTCTTCGTCATAATTTATTATGTTTACGAAGACACGTTATTTGTGACCTTCGTCCGGAACACATTATATCCCGAAGGGAGATAATGTTTAAGGGGACGAAGGACTTTATCACTTAACACTTTTTATGTTGCCTTGTTCTTAATCCGAAGCATTTGAGAACAAGTCCCCAACACCGTGCTCGTCCTGTTTGTTGCGGAACACCCACTTGGTTCCCACAACATTTTGCTTAGGACGAGGCACCAGTGTCCAAACTTCATTGCGCTTGAAGTTGTTGAGTTCCTCCTGCATGGCCAACACCCAATCCGGATCTAGCAGGGCCTCTTCTACCCTGAAAGGATCAATAGAAGAGACGAAGGAGTAATGCTCACAAAAATTAACTAATCTTGAACGAGTAGTTACTCCCTTGCTAATATCACCCAATATTTGGTCGACGGGATGATCCCTTTGAATCGTCTCTTGGACTTGGGTTGAAGGTGCCTGAGGTGCTTCTTCCTCTTCAATTTGAACATCCTGTGCTCCCCCTTGATCATGCGCCTCCACTTGAGGTACCTGTTCATCATCTTGGGTTAGGGGATGCACCATAGTTGAGGAAGACGGTTGATCTTGCTCCAATTGTTCCTGAGGCCGCACATCTCCAATCGCCATGGTGCGTATCGCGGCCGTTGGAACGTCTTCTTCATCTACATCATCAAGATCAACAACTTGCTCTCTTGGAGAGCCATTAGTCTCATCAAATACAACGTCGCTAGAGACTTCAACCAAACCCGATGATTTGTTGAAGACCCTATACGCCTTTGTATTTGAATCATAACCTAATAAAAACCCTTCTACAGCTTTGGGAGCAAATTTAGAAGTTCTACCTTTCTTCACAAGAATATAACACTTGCTCCCAAATACATGAAAATAAGACACATTGGGTTTGTTACCAGTTAGCAGCTCATATGAAGTCTTTTTGAGGAGGCGGTGAAGGTAGACCCTGTTGATGGCGTGGCAAGCCGTGTTCACGGCTTCCGACCAAAAACGCTCGGGGGTCTTGAACTCTCCAAGCATAGTCCTCGCCATATCAATGAGTGTCCTGTTCTTCCTCTCTACCACACCATTTTGTTGAGGTGTGTAGGGAGCGGAGAACTCGTGCTTGATCCCCTCCTCCTCAAGGAACTCCTCCACTTGAAGATTCTTGAATTCGGTCCCGTTGTCGCTTCTTATCTTCTTCACCTTGAGCTCAAACTCATTTTGAGCTCTCCTTAGGAAGCGCTTGAGGGTCCCTTGGGTTTCAGACTTATCCTGCAAAAAGAACACCCAAGTGAAGCGGGAAAAGTCATCAACAATAACTAGACCATACTTACTTCCTCCTATGCTCAGATAGGCGACGGGTCCGAAGAGGTCCATATGCAGCAGCTCTAGAGGTCTAGAAGTGGTCATCACATTCTTGCTGTGATGTGCTCCTCCCACTTGTTTACCTGCTTGACAAGCTGCACAAGGTCTATCTTTTTCGAATTGCACGTTAGTCAAACCTATCACGTGTTCTCCCTTTAGAAGCTTGTGAAGGTTCTTCATCCCCACATGTGCTAAGCGGCGATGCCACAGCCAGCCCATGCTAGTCTTAGCAATTAAGCATGCATCTAGACCGGCCTCATCTTTTGCAAAATCAACTAAATAAAGTTTGCCGTCTAGTACACCCTTAAAAGCTAGTGAACCATCACATCTTCTAAAGACAGACACATCTACATTTGTAAATAGACAATTATATCCCATATTACATAATTGACTGACAGATAGTAAATTATATCCAAGAGACTCAACTAAAAACACATTAGAGATAGAGTGCTCATTTGATATTGCAATCTTGCCTAAACCTTTCACCTTGCCTTGGTTCCCATCACCGAATACGATTGAATCTTGGGAATCCTTATTCTTGACGTAGGAGGTGAACATCTTCTTTTCCCCCGTCATATGGTTTGTGCATCCGCTGTCGATAATCCAGCTTGAACCCCCGGATGCATAAACCTGCAAGGCAAATTTAGGCTTGGGTCTTAGGTACCCAACTCTTGTTGGGTCCTACAAGGTTAGTCACAATTGTCTTAGGGACCCAAATGCAAGTTTTATCACCCTTGCATTTTGCCCCTAATTTCCTAGCAACTATCTTCCTATCCTTTCTACAAATAGCAAAGGAAGCATTTAAAGCATGATAGATTGTAGAGGGACCATTCATAACTTTTCTAGGAACATGAACAATATTCTTTCTAGGCACATGATGAATATTTTTCCTAGGCATATCTCTACCATGCATATAGGAAGAACTGGGAGCAAACATAGCATAAGAATCATAGGCATGTGAATCAAAAGCATTACAACTCCTATGAGACTGTCTTCTATCATTGTGCATAAAAGCATGGTTCTTTTTAGTACTACTTGCCATAGGGGCCTTCCCTTTCTCCTTCGCGGAGATGGGAGCCTTATGGCTTGTTAAGTTCTTGGCTTCCCTCTTAAAGCCAAGCCCATCCTTAATTGAGGGGTGTCTACCAATTGTGTAGGCATCCCTAGCAAATTTTAGTTTATCAAAATCACTTTTGCTAGCCTTAAGTTGGGCATTAAGACTAGCCATTTCATCATTTAACTTTGCAATAGAAGCTATGTGTTCACTACAAGCATCAATATCAAAATCTTTACATCTATTGCAAATAACAACATTTTCTACACAAGTTGTTGATTTACTAGCTATTTCTAACTTAGCATTCAAATCATCATTAATGCTCCTTAAGCTAGAAATTGTCTCATGGCAAGAAGATAATTCACAAGAAAGCATTTCATTTCTTTTAACTTCTAAAGCATGAGATTTTTGTGCTTCTACAAATTTGTCATGTTCTTCATACAACAAATCTTCTTGTTTTTCTAAAAGCCTATTCTTATCATTCAAGGCATCAATCAATTCATTAATTTTATCTACCTTGGTTCTATCTAGGCCCTTAAATAAACATGAATAATCTATTTTATCCTCATCACTAGATTCGTCCTCACTTGAAGAAGCATAAGTAGAGTCTCGAGTACATACCTTCTTCTCCCTTGCCATAAGGCATGTGTGACGCTCGTTGGGGAAGAGGGATGACTTGTTGAAGGCGGTGGTGGCGAGTCCTTCATTGTCGGAGTCGGACGAGGAGCAATCCGAATCCCACTCCTTGCCAAGATGTGCCTCGCCCTTTGCCTTCTTATAGTTCTTCTTCTTCTCCTTCTTGTTCCCTTGATCCTGATCACTATCATTGTCGGGACAGTTAGCAATAAAATGACCAAGCTTACCACATTTGAAGCATGAGCGCTTCCCTTTTGTCTTGGTCTTGCTTGGCTGCCCCTTGCGACCCTTTAGCGCCGTCTTGAATCTCTTGATGATGAGGGCCATCTCTTCATCATTAAGTCTGGCCGCCTCAATTTGTGCCACCTTGCTAGGTAGCGCCTCCTTGCTTCTTGTTGCCATGAGAGCAAGGGGTTGAGGCTCGTTGATTGGACCATTCAATGTGTCGTCCACATACCTCGCCTCCTTGATCATCATTCGCCCGCTTACGAATTTTCCAAGGACTTCTTCGGGCGACATTTTGGTGTACCTGGGATTCTCACGAATATTATTCACCAAATGAGGATCAAGAACGGTAAAGGACCTTAGCATCAATCGGATGACGTCGTGGTCCGTCCATCGCGTGCTTCCGTAGCTCCTTATTTTGTTGATAAGGGTCTTGAGCCGGTTGTATGTTTGGGTTGGCTCCTCGCCCCTTATCATTGCGAATCGTCCAAGCTCTCCCTCCACCAACTCCATTTTGGTGAGCAAGGTGACATCGTTCCCCTCATGAGAAATCCTGAGGGTGTCCCAGATCTGCTTGGCGTTATCCAAGCCACTCACTTTGTGGTATTCATCCCTGCACAATGAAGCTAGAAGAACAGTAGTAGCTTGTGCATTCTTATGAATTTGCTCATTAATGAACATGGGACTATCCGTACTATCAAAGTGCATTCCACTCTCTACAATCTCCCATATACTAGGATGGAGAGAGAATAGGTGACTACGCATTTTGTGGCTCCAAAATCCGTAGTCCTCCCCATCAAAGTGTGGAGGCTTGCCGAGAGGAATGGAGAGCAAGTGTGAATTTGAACTTTGCGGAATACGAGAGTAGTCAAAAGAAAAGTTCGAATTAACCGGTTTCCTTCTCTCGTAGTCGTTGTGGTCGTCGTCCTTTTGGGAAGAAGATGACTCGTCGCTGTCGTCGTAGTAGACAATCTCCTTGATGCGCCTTGTCTTCTTCTTCTTCCCATCTTTCCGTCTATGGCCCGAGCCCGAGTCGGTAGGCATGTCATCCTTCGGCTCGTTGACGAAAGATTCCTTCTCTTTATCATTGATCACGATACCCTTCCCCTTAGGATCCATCTCTTCGGGCGGTTAGTCTCTTTGTGAAGAGAACGGCTCCGATACCAATTGAGAGCACCTAGAGGGGGGGGGTGAATAGGTGATCCTGTAAAACTTGAAAACTTAAGCCACAAAAACTTGGTTAAGCGTTAGCACAGTAAATGCCAAGTGGCTAGAGAGGAGTCTCAACAAAACACAATAACCACAAGAAATCAATCACAGAGATGGCACGATGGTTATCCCGTGGTTCGGCCAAGACCAACACTTGCCTACTCCACGTTGTGGCGTCCCAACGGACGAGGGTTGCAATCAACCCCTCTCAAGTGGTCCAAAGACCCACTTGAATACCACGATGTTTTGCTTGCTTTTCTCAATCCCATTTGCGAGGAATCTCCACAACTTGGAGCCTCTCGCCCTTACACTTGAAGTTCACAAAGAAGCACGGAGCAAGGGAGGGATTAGCAACACACTCAAGACAAGAAATCACAGCAACACCATGCACACAAGTCGCAACGAGAGCTCACAACACAACTCAATGAGTTCACCACTCAACTAGAGCTCTAATTGCTATCGCAAAGAATCAAAGGTGCAGAATCGATGTCTTAGTGCTTAGGAATGCTTAGAGGATGCTTGGTGTACTCCTCCATGCGCCTAGGGGTCCCTTTTATAGCCCCAAGGCAGCTAGGAGCCGTTGAGAGCATTCTAGGAAGGTTGATCTTGCCTTCTGTCGACTGGCGCACCGGACAGTCCGGTGCACACCGGACACTGTCCGGTGCCCGATTTCCTTCCAAAAATGGCACAGTCGACCGTTTGCAGCCTGAGAGCCGTTGGCGCACCGGACATGTCCGGTGCACACCGGACAGTCCGGTGCCTTCTTCTAGCCGTTGGCTCGGCCACGTGTTCCGCGCAGATCGCACGGCCGACCGTTGGCCCGGCCGACCGTTGGCTCACCGGACAGTCCGGTGAATTATAGTCGTACGTCGCCGGTGAATTCCCGAGAGCGGCCAGTTCGTCTGTGGACGGCTCACCGGACAGTCCGGTGCACCACCGGACGGTCCAGTGAATTATAGCCGTACACCGCCGTCGAAGTCCCGAGAGCAGCCTGTTCGCCAGAGCCAGCCTGGCGCACCGGACACTGTCCGGTGCACCACCAGACAGTCCGGTGCTCCAGACTCAGCAGAGTCTTGGCTGCTCGAGCCAAGGCATTTTCAATTGGATTTTTCCTGTTTCCAGCACTTAGACATAATACATTAGTCCATAAAACAATGTACTAAGTCTGAGAAACATACCTTTATCCTTGATTTGTACTTTGTCCACCTTTTTATACTTAGGCACTTGTGTTGGACACTAAATCACCAAAATACTTAGAAATGCCCCAAGGGCACATTTCCCTTTCAATCACGTGTTCTCCCTTTAGAAGCTTGTGAAGGTTCTTCATCCCCACATGTGCTAAGCGGCGATGCCACAGCCAACCCATGCTAGTCTTAGCAATTAAGCATGCATCTAGATCGGCCTCCTCTTTTGCAAAATCAACTAAATAAAGTTTGTCGTCTAGTACACCCTTAAAAGCTAATGAACCATCACTTCTTCTAAAGACAGACACATCTACATTTGTGAATAAACAGTTATATCCCATATTGCAAAGTTGACTCACAGACAACAAGTTATATCCAAGCGACTCAACTAAAAACACATTAGAAATAGAGTGCTCGGATGAAATTGCAATTTTTCCTAACCCTTTTACCTTGCCTTGGTTCCCATCACCGAATATTATTGAATCTTGGGGATCCTTGTTCTTGACGTAGGAAGAGAACATCCTCTTTTCCCCCGTCATGTGGTTTGTGCATCCGCTGTCGATAATCCAGCTTGAGCCCCCGGATGCATAAACCTGCAAGGCAAATTTAGGCTTGGGTCTTAGGTACCCAACTCATGTTGGGTCCTACAAGGTTAGTTACAATAGTCTTAGGGACCCAAATGCAAGTTTTGTCTCCCTTACATTTGGCCCCTAGCTTCTAAGCAATTACCTTCTTACCCTTTCTACAAATAGCAAAGGAAGCATTGCAAGCATAATAAATTGTAGAAGGTTCATTCATTCCTTTCCTAGGAACATGAACAACATTTTTTCTAGGCATAGCATTTTTCCTAGCAACATTTCTATTATGCATAATAGAAGAACTAGAAGCAACCATGGCATGAGAATCAAAAGCATCATAACTTCTAAAAGCATTCCTAGAATGTCTCCTATCATGATACATGAAAGCATGGTTCTTATGAGCACTACTAGCCATAGGGGCCTTCCCTTTCTCCTTGGCGGAGATGGAAACCTTATGGCTTGTTAAGTTCTTGACCTCTCTCTTGAAGCCAAGACCATCCTTAATTGAGGGGTGTCTACCAATCGTGTAGGCATCCCTTGCAAATTTTAACTTATCAAATTCACTTTTGTTAGTCTCAAGTTGGGCATTAAGACTAGCCACTTCATCATTTAATTTAGAAATTGAAGCTAGGTGTTCGCTACAAGCATCAATATTAAAATCTTTACACCTATTGCACATTACAACATTTTCTACACGAGATGTTGATTTACTAGCTATTTCTAACTTAGCATTCAAGTCATCATTTATTCTCTTTAAGTTAGAAATAGAGTCATGGCATGTAGACAATTCACCAGAAAGCATTTCATTCCTTTTAATTTCTAAAGCAAGGGATTTTTGAGCCTCTACAAACTTATCATGTTCTTCGTACAAAAGATCCTCTTGCTTTTCTAATAACCTATTCTTATCATTTAAAGCATCAATCAATTCATTGATTCTATCAATTTTATTTCTATCTAAACCTTTAAATAAACTAGAATACTCTATTTCACCGTCATCACTAGACTCATCGTCACTTGAAGAAGCATAAGTGGTATCCCGAGTACATACCTTCTTCTCCTTCGCCATGAGGCATGTGTGATGCTCGTTGGGGAAGAGGGATGACTTGTTGAAGGCGGTGGCGGCGAGTCCTTCATTGTCGGAGTCGGAAGAGGAGCAATCCGAATCCCACTCCTTTCCAAGATGTGCCTCGCCCTTGGCCGTCTTGTAATTCTTCTTCTTTTCCCTTTTGTTCCCTTGTTCCTGGTCACTATCATTATCGGGATAGTTAGCGATAAAATGACCCATCTTACCACATTTGAAGCATGAGCGCTTCCCCTTCCTCTTGGTCTTTTTGGGATGCTCCTTGCGTCCCTTTAGCGTCGTCTTGAAGCGCTTAATGATGAGGGCCATCTCTTCATCATTAAGCCCGGCCGCCTCTACTTGCGCCACCTTGCTAGGTAGTGCCTCCTTGCTCCTCGTTGCCTTGAGAGCAATAGTTTGAGGCTCTTGGATTGGGCCATTTAAAGCATCGTCGACGTATCTTGCCTCCTTGATCACCATCCGCCTGCTTACAAACTTTCCAAGGATCTCCTCGGGCGTCATCTTCGTGTACCTAGGATTCTCACAAATATTGTTCACAAGATGTAGATCAAGGACAGTAAAGGACCTTAGCATTAGGCGAACAACGTCGTGGTCCGTCCATCGCGTGCTTCCGTAGCTCCTTATTTTGTTGACAAGGGTCTTGAGCCGGTTGTACGTTTGGGTTGGCTCCTCACCCCTTATCATCGCGAATCTCCCAAGTTCGCCTTCCACCAACTCCATTTTGGTGAGCATGGTGACGTCGTTCCCCTCATGAGAGATCTTGAGGGTGTCCCAAATCTGCTTGGCATTGTCCAAGCCGCACACCTTATGGTATTCGTCCCTGCACAATGAAGCTAGAAGGACAGTAGTCGCTTGTGCATTTTTGTGGATTTGCTCGTTAATGAACATGGGACTATCAGTACTATCAAATTTCATTCCACTCTCTACTATCTCCCATATGCTCGGATGGAGAGAGAACAAGTGACTACGCATTTTGTGGCTCCAAAATCCGTAGTCCTCTCCATCAAAGTGAGGAGGTTTACCAAGTGGAATGGAGAGCAAATGAGAATTTGTACTTTGCGGAATATGAGAGTAATCGAAAGAAAAGTTTGAATTGACTGTTTTCTTTTTCTCGTAGTCGTAGTCGTCCTTTTGGGAAGAAGAGGACTCGTCGCTGTCGTCGTAGTAGACGATCTCCTTGATGTGCCTCGTCTTCTTCTTCTTCCCATCTTTTCGTTTGTGGCCCGAGCCCGAGTCGGTAGGCTTGTCGTCTTTCGGCTCGTTGACGAAGGACTCCTCCTTATCATTGATCACAATCCCCTTGCCCTTACAATCCATCTGTTCGGGCGATTAGTCCCTTCGTGAAGAGAACGGCTCCGATACCAATTGAGAGCACCTAGAGGGGGGGGGGGGTGAACAGGTGATCCTGTAAAACTTAAAAACTTATAGCTATAAAAACTTGATTAGGAGTTAGCACAATAATGCTAAGTGGCTAGAGAGGAGTCTTAGCAAAACACAATAACCACAAGAAGATCAACACAGATAGACACAGTGGTTTATCCCGTGGTTCGGCCAAGTCCAACGCTTGCCTACTCCACGTTGTGGCGTCCCAACGGACGAGGGTTGCAATCAACCCCTCTCAAGTGGTCCAAAGACCTACTTGAATACCATGGTGTTTTGCTTTGCTTTACTTTATCCCGCTTGCGAGGAATCTCCACAACTTGGAGCCTCTCGCCCTTACACTTTGATGTTCACAAAGAAGCACGGAGTAAGAGAGGGATGAGCAACTCACACAAGACACAAAGATCACAGCAAATACGCACACACAAGACCCAGACTTGAGCTCAAAAGACTATCACGAGGTTCTCACTAGAACAGAGCTCAAATCACTAAGAATGTCGAACAAGTGCGCAAGAATGAAGTGTGAGTGATCAACAATACTTTAAGAATGCTTGGTGTTCTCCTCCATGCGCCTAGGGGTCCTATTTATAGCCCCAAGGCAGCTAGGAGCCGTTGAGAGCATTCCAGGAAGGCAATTCTTGCCTTCTGTCGCCTGGCGCACCGGACAGTCCGGTGCACCACCGGACATTGTCCGGTGTGGATTTGTTTCCTTATTTGGCGAAGCCGACCGTTGCAGATTCAGAGCCGTTGGCGCACCGGACACTGTCCGGTGCACACCAGACAGTCCGGTGCTCCAATGTGACCGTTGGCTCGGCCACGCGTCACGCGCGGAATCCTCGGCCGATCGTTGGCCCAACTGACTGTTGGCTCACCGGACAGTCGGTGCACCACCGCACAGTCCGGTGAATTATAGCCGTACGCCGTTAGTCATCTCCCGAGAGCGACGAGTTCGCCTGTGAACGGCTCACCGGACAGTCCGGTGATTTATAGCCGTACACCACCGTCGAAGTCCCGAGAGCAGCAAGTTCGCCAGAGCCAGTCTGGCGCACCGGACACTGTCCGGTGCACCACCGGACAGTCCGGTGCTCCCAGACTGAGCAGACTTTGGCTGAACAAAGCCATCTCTTTTCCAATTCGATTTTTCCTGTTTCCAGCACTTAGACACAATACATTAGTCCATAAAATAATGTACTAAGTCTAGAAACATACCTTTACTTTTGATTTGCACTTTGTCCATCACTTGGGATACTTTAACACTTAAGCACTAGTGTTGGCACTCAATCACCAAAATACTTAGAAATGGCCCACGGGCACATTTCCCTTTCAGCTTGCCACTTCTAACCACGGTCACGCAGGTTCGAAGTTTTCTTGGTCTTGCAGGATTCTACAGGCGATTTGTGCGGGATTTCAGCACCATTGCAGCACCTCTCCACGAGTTGACAAAGAATGGAGTGCCGTTTTGTTGGGGACCATCACAACAACAAGCTTTTGATGCTCTCAAGTCGAAGCTCACACAAGCACCACTGCTGCAACTTCCTGATTTTGATAAGACATTCGAGCTCGAGTGTGATGCGAGTGGCATTGGGATTGGAGGAGTGCTCATTCAAGGAGGTAAATCTGTTGCTTTCTTTAGTGAAAAATTGCATGGTCCAACTCTAAATTATTCTACATATGACAAAGAATTATATGCTTTAGTACGAGTTTTACAAACTTGGCAACATTATCTATGGTCTAAAGAATTTGTCATACATTCGGATCATGAATCTTTGAAGTATCTTAAAGTACAATCTAATCTAAACAAACGACATGCTAAATGGATTGAATTCATAGAATCATTTCCTTACATTATTAAGCATAAAAAAGGAAAGGATAATGTGATTGCTGATGCTTTATCTAGACGTTATACTATGCTGTCCCAACTTAATCATAAAATATTTGGTTTAGAGACTATAAAGGAATTATATGCTACTGATTTGGACTTCAAAGATGCTTTTGAAAATTGCAGAGAGGGAAGAACGTGGCAAAAATTTATGCTGCATGAAGGCCTTCTCTACCGTGCTAACAAGTTGTGTGTTCTAGCTAGCTCCGTTCGTCTTCTACTCTTGTAGGAAGCACATGGAGGTGGCCTGATGGGACATTTTGGTGTTAAGAAGACCGAGGATGTGTTGTTTACTCATTTCTATTGGCCTCGGATGCGGCGTCATGTTGAGCGCTACGTCTCTCGTTGCACCACGTGCAACAAAGCTAAGTCCTGACTTAACCCCCATGGTCTTTATTTGCCTCTTCCTGTTCCTCGTGCACCTTGGGAGGATATTTCTATGGATTTTGTCTTGGGATTGCCTAGAACAAAGAGGGGGAGTGATAGTGTTTTTGTCGTTGTCGATCGTTTTTCAAAGATAGCACATTTTATACCCTGTCACAAAATTGATAATGCTTCACATGTTGCTGATTTGTTCTTCACTGAGATTGTGCGTTTGCATGGTGTGCCAAATACTATTGTTTCTGATAGGGATGCTAAGTTTTAAGTCATTTTTGGAGAACCTTGTGGTTTAAATTAGGAACAAAGTTGCTGTTTTCTACTACTTGTCATCCCCAAACTGATGGGCAAACAGAGGTTGTTAATCGCACTTTATCTACCATGTTGCGGGCTATTTTGAAGGATAATTTGAGGTTGTGGGAGGATTGTTTGCCACATATTGAGTTTGCTTATAACAGATCAATTCATTCCACAACCAAGCTTATTCCATTTATGGTAGTATATGGTTTTAATCCTCGTGCTCCAATTGATTTGCTACCTTTACCACCTTCTGAAATAGTGAACTTGGATGCTACACAACGTTCTGAATTCATTTTTATGTTACATGAAACAAATAAGTTGCAAATTGAAAAGATGAATGAAAAGTATCGTATTGCTGCTAATAAAGGCAGGAAGGAAATGAAATTGGAACCTGGTGACTTGGTGTGGGTTCATTTGAGAAAGGATAGGTTTCCTGATTTGAGAAAGTCTAAACTTATGCCACGAGCTGCAGGTCCTTATAAAGTTCTTGCAAAAATTAATGATAATGCATATACACTTGAGTTGCCACCAGATTTTGGGGTTAGTCCCACCTTTAACATTTTAGATTTGAATCCATATATGGGTGACGAAGATGAGATCGAGTCGAGGACGACTCCAATTCAAGAGGAGGAGGATGATGAGGACATCACTTCTATACATACAATGAATGGACCGATAACACAATCGCGTGCACGACAGCTAAATCTCCAGGTACGTTCTACCCTAGTCAATTGTGTTTCAGAGCTTACGCTTGAGGCCATGGATGTTTTGATGATTAGTAACCTTGGAGAGGACCAGCAAGGACTTGGGAAAGGCCAAGGTGTTGAGGAGGAGCAGCAAGGGCGTCCACAACAAGAAGGAGATCAAGTCCGAGTCGGCTGCGACTTCATCTTGTGTTCCAGGACCAGTCTGCACTAAAATGGACGCCCAAGATGCATCCGGACTCCGATTGCAACAGACTGGATATGATTGGAAAGATAACGAAATTATCTAACTAACCCAACTGGTTCCACCCTAAAATTCATCCGGAGTCAACGGGAATCGTCGAAACAAGTCAGCGTTCAGATTCTATTTTGGTGCTGCGACACCATCTGTTGGGCCGTTTGGCCGTGTATCGCGTCGGAGCCCATTAGGGGCGAGTCCAGGGGTCACGCACACCCTAATACTCTATTTATTCAGCAGCCACTGTCACATTTAGGTTTGGGTTTTGCTTAGATCAATTCTGTCATCGAACAGTGTCGCCGTCATCAGCTTGTGAGACCCCATCCCATAATCAATACAATTTTGGTTGCGTTTCTTTCCTATTCTTGCTTGTGATCTTGATTGCGCTTGCAGGGATAAGCCTTCGTGGCGAGGTCATTCGTGTGTCACGGGTGATAACCAACAGAGCCGTGGTGTAGTGATTGCGAGGAACCGTTCGCTCGGAGCCTTGGATCATCAACGTCGAGATCTCCATTCAATCAAATTATCACATCTCACGGAAGATCGGGCCGCATCTACTATCAGCTTGTACTGGCTATGTGGTTCTAAAGACATAGTTTAAAGGATAATCTTCTGTGGTCGAGGCCAAGGGAGGTCCCTAGGATGTGGGACCTCGAGAGAAGTGATACCTCCGCCGTGGGCCTAAAAGTTAGTCTCCTATGTTGGGATCCTTCAGCATATTTTGGTAGCAGCCCAACTGAGAGCACCTAGAGGGGGGGGGGTGAATAGGTGATCCTGTAAAAACTTCAAACTTAAGCCACAAAAACTTGTTAAGCGTTAGCACAGTTAATGCCAAGTGGCTAAGGTGAAGTCTTCAACAAAACACAATACCACAAGAATCAAGCACAGAGGGACACGGTGGTTTATCCCGTGGTTCGGCCAAGCCAATGCTTGCCTACTTCCACGTTGTGGCGTCCCAACGGACGAGGGTTGCAATCAACCCCTCTCAAGCGGTCCAAAGACCCACTTGAATACCACGGTGTTTTGTTGTTCTTATCTCAATCCCGTTTGCGAGGAATCTCCACAACTTGGAGCCTCTCGCCCTTACAAAAGATGTTCACAAAGAATCACGGAGTAAGGGAGGGATTAGCAACTCACACACAACACAAAGATCACAGCGAATACGCACACACAAAACCCAGACTTGAGCTCAAGAGGCTAACACACTAGAACAGAGCTCAAATCACTAGAATTTCAAACAAGTGCGCAAGATTGATGTGTGAGTGATCAAGAGTGCTCAAGGAATGCTTGTGTGCTTCCTCCATGCGCCAAGGGGTCCCTTTTATAGCCCCAAGGCAGCTAGGAGCCGTTGGGAACAAATCTGGAAGGCCATCTTTGCCTTCTGTCTCGTGGCGCACCGGACAGTCCGGTGCACACCGGACACTGTCCGGTGCCCGATTTGTTTCCAAAAATAGCACTTCTGACCGTTGCTGGCTGCTCCAGATCTGCGCTCAGTTGGCGCACCGGACATGTCCGGTGCACACCGGACAGTCCGGTGTTCCTTCCCGACCGTTGGCCCGGCCACGTGTCGCGCGCTGATCGCGCGGCCGACCGTTGGCCCTAGCCGACCGTTGGCTCACCGGACAGTCCGGTGCACACCGGACAGTCCGGTGAATTTTAGCCGTACGCCGTCGGCGAATTCCCGAGAGCGGCCAGTTCGAGCCGAGGCAGCCTGGCGCACCGGACACTGTCCGGTGCACACCGGACAGTCCGGTGCTCCAGGCCGAGCTGGGTCTTGGCTGCACACAGCCAAGACTTTCTCCTCTTTTCTTTTCATCTCCTTTTCTGTTTCTAACACTTAGACAAATATATTAGTACACAAAACCAATGTACTAAGGATTAGAAACATACCTTTTCTCCATGATTTGTACTTTGTCCCATTTTACAATTAAGCACATGTGTTGGGCACTAAATCACCAAAATACTTAGAAATGGCCCAAGGGCACATTTCCCTTTCAATCTCCCCCTTTTTGGTGATTTATGCCAACATTTCATAAAGCCACTAGAACAAGTGCAAACTCAATTCAAATAACATAAATTTAAGTGTTATTCAATTTTGGCATATATGGATCATCCTATGCCACCACTTGGTTTGTTTTTGCAAATCAACCACAAATCTCTATCTCTAAGTTAAACACACATGTTTAAGCATAAAGAGAGTCATTCAAAAAGAGATTGATCAAGAATTTCAAAAACTCCCCCTTTTTCCCCCTTTCTCCCCACAAGAAGCCAACTTTTGACAAGAGAGACATCAAAAGAGTTTTGATAAACCAAACGCTCTATTCTACTATTTTCAAAAACTCTCAAGTGGTAGCTGATCCATTTATTGCTTTGGCCTTTATTTTCTCCCCCTTTGGCATCAAGCACCAAAACGGGATCAATTGTGGCCCTTTAACCCCATTGCCTCACCAAAATCGTCAATTAAGAGCAAATGGCAATAAGAGGTCATGAGATGAACTTGGAATGAGTTACCCCTCATCGGAGTGCAGTGGAAGTCTTGCATGGTCCAAGTCCACCTTTTCCCTTTCAATTCTCCTTTGAGACTAAATCAGACACACTCAACATATGGTTAGTCTCAAAGGGTCAAGTTGTAACACATCTCCCCCTAAACATGTGCATCACTTTGCAACGGACTTGTGAGGTCCAGGGAGTGTTTGTACAACTTGAGCACCATAATAAGCAACAAAATGCAGAATGAACATGATCAAAGGCATAAATACATGTATGCTACAATTCAATCCAAGTTCCGCGAATCTAAGACATTTAGCTCACTACGCAGCCTGCAAAAGGTCTTCTCATCTAAAGGCTTGGTAAAGATATCGGCTAGCTGGTTCTCGGTGCTAACATAAAACACTTCGATATCTCCCTTTTGCTGGTGGTCTCTCAAAAAGTGATGCCGGATGTCTATGTGCTTTGTGCGGCTGTGCTCAACAGGATTTTCCGCTATGCGGATAGCACTCTCATTATCACATAGGAGTGGGACTTTGCTCAGATTGTAGCCAAAGTCCCTGAGGGTTTGCCTCATCCAAAGTAGTTGCGCACAACACTGTCCTGCGGCAACGTACTCAGCCTCAGCGGTGGATAGGGCAACGGAGGTTTGTTTCTTGGAATTCCATGACACCAGGGACCTTCCTAAGAATTGGCACGTCCCCGATGTACTCTTCCTATCGACCTTACATCCAGCATAGTCGGAATCTGAGTACCCAATTAAGTCAAAGTTAGACCCCTTTGGATACCAGATCCCGAAGCAAGGCGTAGCGACTAAATATCTAAGAATTCGCTTCACCGCCACCAAGTGACACTCCTTAGGATCGGATTGAAATCTAGCACACATGCATACGCTAAGCATAATATCCGGTCTACTAGCACATAAATAAAGTAGAGATCCTATCATTGACCGGTATGCTTTTTGATCAACGGACTTACCTCCTTTGTTGAGGTCGGTGTGTCCGTCGGTTCCCATCGGAGTCTTTGCGGGCTTGGCGTCCTTCATCCCAAACCGCTTCAGCAGATCTTGCGTGTACTTCGTTTGGGAGATGAAGGTGCCGTCCTTGAGTTGCTTCACTTGGAACCCAAGGAAGTAGTTCAACTCGCCCATCATCGACATCTCGAATTTCTGCGTCATCACCCTGCTAAACTCTTCACAAGACTTTTGATTAGTAGAACCAAATATTATGTCATCAACATAAATTTGGCATATAAACAAATCACCATCACATGTCTTTGTAAAAAGAGTTGGATCGGCTTTCCCAACCTTGAAAGCATTAGCAAGTAAGAAATCTCTAAGGCATTCATACCATGCTCTTGGGGCTTGTTTAAGTCCATAGAGCGCCTTAGAGAGCTTACACACGTGGTCGGGGTACCGCTCATCCTCGAAGCCAGGGGGTTGCTCCACGTACACCTCCTCCTTTATTGGCCCGTTGAGGAACGCGCTCTTCACATCCATTTGGTACAACCTGAAAGAATGGTGAGCGGCATATGCTAGCAAGATACGAATAGACTCTAGCCTAGCCACAGGAGCAAAAGTCTCCTCAAAGTCCAAACCTGCGACTTGGGCATAACCTTTTGCCACAAGTCGAGCCTTGTTCCTTGTCACCACCCCGTGCTCGTCCTGTTTGTTGCGGAACACCCACTTGGTTCCCACAACATTTTGCTTGGGACGAGGCACCAGCGTCCAAACTTCGTTGCGCTTGAAGTTATTAAGTTCCTCCTGCATGGCCAACACCCAATCCGGATCTAGCAAGGCCTCCTCTACCCTGAAAGGCTCAATAGAGGAGACAAAAGAGTAATGTTCACAAAAATTAACTAATCGAGACCGAGTAGTTACTCCCTTGCTAATGTCACCCAGAATTTGGTCGACGGGATGATCCCTTTGAATCATCGCTCGAACTTGGGTTGGAGGTGCCGGTTGCGCTTCTTCCTCCATCACTTGATCGTGTTGTGCTCCCCCTTGATCACACGCCTCCTTTTGATGAACCTGTTCATCGTCTTGAGGTGGGGGATGCACCGTAGTTGAGGAAGAAGGTTGATCACGTTCATCCTGTTCCTGTGGCCGAATGTCTCCAATCGCCATGGTTCGTATAGCGGCCATCGGAACATCTTCTTCATCTACATCATCACAATCAACAACTTGCTCTCTTGGAGAGCCATTAGTCTCATCAAATACAACGTCGCTAGAGACTTCAACCAAACCCGATGATTTGTTGAAGACCCTATACGCCTTTGTATTTGAATCATAACCTAATAAAAACCCTTCTACAGCTTTGGGAGCAAACTTAGAATTTCTACCCTTCTTCACTAGAATGTAGCATTTGCTCCCAAATACACGAAAATAAGATACATTGGGTTTGTTACCGGTTAGTAGCTCATACGAAGTCTTCTTGAGGAGTCGATGAAGGTAGACCCTGTTGATGGCGTGGCAAGCCGTGTTCACGGCTTCCGACCAAAAACACTCGGGGGTCTTGAACTCTCCAAGCATCGTCCTCGCCATATCGATTAGCGTCCTGTTCTTCCTCTCTACCACACCATTTTGCTGTGGTGTGTAGGGAGCGGAGAACTCGTGCTTGATCCCTTCCTCCTCAAGAAACTCCTCCACTTGAAGGTTCTTGAACTCGGACCCGTTGTCGCTCCTTATCTTCTTCACCTTGAGCTCAAACTCATTTTGAGCTCTCCTGAGGAAGCGCTTGAGGGTTCCTTGGGTTTCAGACTTATCCTGCAAAAAGAATACCCAAGTGAAGCGGGAAAAGTCATCAACAACAACTAAACCATACTTACTCCCTCCTATGCTTAGATAGGCGACGGGTCCGAAGAGATCCATGTGTAGCAGCTCCAGGGGTCTTGACGTGGTCATCACGTTCTTGCTGTGATGTGCTCCTCCCACCTGTTTCCCTGCTTGACAAGCTGCACAAGGTCTATCCTTTTCGAAATGCACATTTGTTAGACCTATTACGTGTTCCCCCTTTAGAAGCTTGTGGAGGTTCTTCATCCCCACATGAGCTAAGCGGCGATGCCACAGCCAGCCCATGCAAGTCTTAGCCATTAAGCATGCATCTAGACCGGCCTCTTCTTTTGCAAAATCAACTAAATAAAGCTTGCCGTCTAGTACACCCTTAAAAGCTAGTGAACCATCACATCTTCTAAAGACAGACACATCTACATTCGTAAATAAGCAATTATATCCCATTTGACATAATTGACTAACAGATAGCAAGTTATATCCAAGACTCTCCACTAAGAATACATTTGATATAGAATGCTCATTAGAAATTGCAATTTTACCTAGCCCTTTTACCTTGCCTTGATTCCCGTCACCGAATATAATTGAATCTTGGGAATCTTTACTTTTGACGTAGGAGGTGAACATCTTCTTCTCCCCCGTCATATGGTTTGTGCATCCGCTGTCGATAATCCAGCTTGAACCCCCGGATGCATAAACCTGCAAGGCAAATTTAGGCTTGGGTCTTAGGTACCCAACTCATGTTGGGTCCTGCAAGGTTAGCACAAATATTCTTAGGGACCCAGATGCAAGTTTTATCTCCCTTACATCTAGCCCCTAATTTCCTAGCAACAACCTTCTTTCCCTTTCTACAAATAGCAAAGGGAGCATTACAAGCATAATAAATGGTAGAAGGTTCATTCACTAATTTTCTAGGAGCATGAATAACATTCTTTCTAGGCACATGAGCAATATTTCTCCTAGGCATATATACAACATTCCTCCTATCATGCTTATAAGAGGAACTAGAGGCAAACATGGCATGAGAATCATAAACATGTGAATCAAAATGATTATAAACATTTCTAGCATGTCTCCTATTATGGTATAAGAAAGCATGGTTCTTTTTAGCACTATTTGCCATAGGGGCCTTCCCTTTCTCCTTGACGAAGACGGGAGCCTTATGGCTTGTTAAGTTCTTGGCTTCTCTCTTGAAGCCAAGCCCATCCTTAATTGAGGGGTGTCTACCAACCGTGTAGGCATCCCTTGCAAATTTTATTTTGTCAACTTCATTCTTGCTAGTCTTAAGTTGGGTATTAAGACTAGCCACTTCATCATTTAATTTGGAAATTAGAACTAGGTGTTCACTACAAGCATTGACATCAAAATCCTTACACCTAGTACAAATTTCAACATGTTCAACACAAGAATTTGATTTACTAGCTACTTCTAGTTTAGCACTTAAATCAATATTAACACTTCTTAAGGTAGAAATGGTTTCATGACAGGAAGATATTTCACTAGAAAGCATTTCATTTCTTTTCACTTCTAAAGCATATGATTTTTGTGCCTCTACAAATTTATCATGTTCATCATACAATAAATCTTCTTGCTTTTCTAAAAGCCTATCCTTTTCATTCAATGCATTAATTAATTCATTTATTTTCTCTATCTTAGATCTATCTAAGCCCTTGAACAAGCAAGAATAATCTATGTCATCATCACTAGACTCACTATCACTAGATGAAGCATAAGTGGAGTCTTGAATACTCACCTTCTTCTCCCTTGCCATAAGGCAAGTGAGACGCTCGTTGGGGAAGAGAGCCGATTTGTTGAAGGCAGTGGCGGCGAGTCCTTCGTTGTCGGAGTCGGAGGAGGAGCAATCCGAGTCCCACTCCTTTCCTAGATGCGCCTCGCCTTTTGCCTTCTTGTATTGCTTCTTCCTCTCTCTTTTGTTCCCCTTTTCCTGGTCACTTTCATTATCGGGACAGTTAGCAATGAAATGACCAAGCTTACCGCATTTGAAGCATGAGCGCTTCCCCTTGGCTTTGGTCTTGCTTGGTTGTCCCTTGTGACCTTTAAGCACCGTCTTGAATCTCTTAATGATGAGAGCCATCTCTTCATCATTAAGGCCAGCCGCCTCAACTTGCGCCACCTTGCTAGGTAGCGACTCCTTGCTCCTCGTTGCCTTTAGAGCAATGGGTTGAGGCTCGTGGAGTGGTCCGTTCAACGCGTCGTCGACGTATCTTGCCTCCTTGATCATCATCCGCCCGCTCACGAATTTTCCAAGCACTTCCTCGGGCGTCATCATCGTGTACCTGGGATTCTCACGAATATTGTTCACGAGATGAGGATCAAGTACGGTAAAGGACCTGAGCATTAGGCGGACGACGTCGTGGTCCGTCCATCGCGTGCTCCCGTAGCTTCTTATCTTGTTGATAAGGGTCTTGAGCCGGTTGTACGTTTGCGTTGGCTCCTCGCCCCTTATCATCGCGAACCGTCCAAGCTCGCCCTCCACCAACTCCATCTTGGTGAGTAAGGTGACGTCGTTCCCCTCATGAGAAATCTTGAGGGTGTCCCAGATTTGCTTGGCGTTGTCCAAGCCGCTCACCTTATGGTATTCATCCCTGCACAAGGAAGCTAGAAGAACAGTAGTAGCTTGTGCATTTTTATGGATTTGTTCATTAATGAACATGGGACTATCCGAACTATCAAAGTGCATTCCACTCTCTACAATCTCCCATATACTAGGATGGAGAGAGAATAGGTGACTACGCATTTTGTGACTCCAAAATCCGTAGTCCTCTCCATCAAAGTGTGGGGGCTTGCCAAGTGGAATGGAGAGTAAATGAGAATGTGAACTTTGCGGAATACGAGAGTAATCAAAGGAAAAGTTCGAGTTAACCGGTTTTCTCCTCTCGTAGTCGTTGTGGTCCTCATCCTTTTGGGAAGAAGTAGACTCGTCGCTGTCGTAGTAAATGATCTCCTTAATGCGCCTGGTCTTCTTCTTCTTCCCTTCCTTTCGTCTTTGACCCGAGCCGGAGTCGGTAGGCTTGTCGTCCTTCGGCTCGTTGACGAAGGTCTCCTTCTCTTTGTCGTTGATCACTATACCCTTCCCCTTAGGATCCATCTATTCGGGCGGTTAGTCCCTTTGTGAATAGAACGGCTCTGATACCAATTGAGAGCACCTAGAGGGGGGGGGGTGAATAGGTGATCCTGTAAAAACTTCAAACTTAAGCCACAAAAACTTGTTAAGCGTTAGCACAGTTAATGCCAAGTGGCTAAGGTGAAGTCTTCAACAAAACACAATACCACAAGAATCAAGCACAGAGGGACACGGTGGTTTATCCCGTGGTTCGGCCAAGCCAATGCTTGCCTACTTCCACGTTGTGGCGTCCCAACGGACGAGGGTTGCAATCAACCCCTCTCAAGCGGTCCAAAGACCCACTTGAATACCACGGTGTTTTGTTGTTCTTATCTCAATCCCGTTTGCGAGGAATCTCCACAACTTGGAGCCTCTCGCCCTTACAAAAGATGTTCACAAAGAATCACGGAGTAAGGGAGGGATTAGCAACTCACACACAACACAAAGATCACAGCGAATACGCACACACAAAACCCAGACTTGAGCTCAAGAGGCTAACACACTAGAACAGAGCTCAAATCACTAGAATTTCAAACAAGTGCGCAAGATTGATGTGTGAGTGATCAAGAGTGCTCAAGGAATGCTTGTGTGCTTCCTCCATGCGCCAAGGGGTCCCTTTTATAGCCCCAAGGCAGCTAGGAGCCGTTGGGAACAAATCTGGAAGGCCATCTTTGCCTTCTGTCTCGTGGCGCACCGGACAGTCCGGTGCACACCGGACACTGTCCGGTGCCCGATTTGTTTCCAAAAATAGCACTTCTGACCGTTGCTGGCTGCTCCAGATCTGCGCTCAGTTGGCGCACCGGACATGTCCGGTGCACACCGGACAGTCCGGTGTTCCTTCCCGACCGTTGGCCCGGCCACGTGTCGCGCGCTGATCGCGCGGCCGACCGTTGGCCCTAGCCGACCGTTGGCTCACCGGACAGTCCGGTGCACACCGGACAGTCCGGTGAATTTTAGCCGTACGCCGTCGGCGAATTCCCGAGAGCGGCCAGTTCGAGCCGAGGCAGCCTGGCGCACCGGACACTGTCCGGTGCACACCGGACAGTCCGGTGCTCCAGGCCGAGCTGGGTCTTGGCTGCACACAGCCAAGACTTTCTCCTCTTTTCTTTTCATCTCCTTTTCTGTTTCTAACACTTAGACAAATATATTAGTACACAAAACCAATGTACTAAGGATTAGAAACATACCTTTTCTCCATGATTTGTACTTTGTCCCATTTTACAATTAAGCACATGTGTTGGGCACTAAATCACCAAAATACTTAGAAATGGCCCAAGGGCACATTTCCCTTTCACCAACCTGGATGAAGATAAAGTTTATATGAAATCAGAACTTTTGGTACCTCGAGAGAAATGGTACCTCCGCCGTGGTACCCGTTTTTCCTTTTTCTGCATAATATAGTTATAAAATCATAACTTTTATATATGAAATCAGATGAAGATAAAATTCATATGAAAACTGTAGAAGTCGAAGATATCTATAACTTTGTAGTACATCATTTTTTTTGTTTAAACAAATCTTTAGGCCAAAATTATTGAAATAATGTCCAAATTTATATCAAATTAATAGACTTTATCATTTTTATGTGGGGAGCTTAAGGTTATCTCCATGTGGGAACTTAAGGTTATCTTTTTATAGACTATTTATTAGTATTGATAACTTATTTGCTATTTTCGGTCAACGCTACAATATTTTATAGATTTAATTGTATTTTGATGATTTTCTATGACAAGAAATTAATAATACATAAATAGCCTAAAAATCGTGAAATTTTAAAGAGGCACAACATATATCCATATATAACCATAAAAATGTTTGGATCATAAGATATATAAGATGCCCATGTTTATTCCATTGCACTTTCACTTATTTGTATGAGCTACATCTGAAATCACTGGAAGTATTCAAGTTTCAACATAATCAGTACTTTACTTTACCATTTTCACATGATGACTTTAGTTATCTTCGTATAAAATGTTTATTAGTTTTTGTAACTTATTTGCAATTTTTGAGTGAAACTAGAATATTTTATGATTTTTAATATTGTGGTGTTGGTTCCACAATGTCTATGTGATTAGTAATTTTGACCTGCATGATATCAATTTTATCGGTTTCCTTTCCTACATTTGATCTATCATATACATGATTATGTATTGCTTAATTTATGTGTTTGTTGGATGGTTGGACAATTAATATCATTGGGACGAACTACGTGACAACTATCCGGTACCTACCCGAGTGGTATCTGTTATCCGTTTCTTATCCGTCCGGATTATTACCCGGTCCCGTCCTGTATCCGTCCCGAATTTTAACTACCCGTATCCGGTCCTGTATCCGAGAGAAATACATTAGAGTAGGATACGAGACGACCCTATATCCGGTTGTATCCGTCCCGTTTTCATCCCTAAGCACATGTATGTACTTACCCAAGCGCTAATAGCAGCCTTTTCTGGAGTTATAGGCACCGGAGAAGCAAGACACGAGACATCATCCATGAGAAACTCCCAAAGGCATAAAGCACACATGAAAAGTCACATGCATGGAACCCCATTACGACAATTAGTACCATTAAAAAGCATAGAACACCATAGAATTAAAACACCATCACACAAAGAGGTCAAAGACGAGGTGTAAGTGCAATCAACCCTAATTGAGGGTTTTGGCGATTAAATGACAAAACAAACAGAGATTCTAACAAGTTTGCTCCTAGCATGTATACAGTTACTTTACAGACAGGAGAAGCACAGATCATATGAGTATGCAAATGTAAAAGCACAACAAATTTAAATTCTACATCATATAGCGTGCTCCAAGTGCTTGGGAACAACGGCAGTTTGCATTTTATAATTTTTGAGTCATAGAAATCGCCGTTCAATTAAGAGGGATCCGCAATAGTTAAGTAAGTTATGCGATGAGCTCAGTCCAAACCTTTTCAAATCCTCTGAGAAAATATTTTTCTAGATCATGAATGCTCTTGGAAAAACCACTTTCACTCCCCACTAAAGTTTCACCTTGGTTCACCTCAGTTTTCTCAAAATTTGTCCATCAATTTCATAAACTGGTTCAACCGGTTTCTGCACTGTTCCTTCTGTCACCTTCTGACCTGTGAGTCTGCCAGTCAATTCTGTCAGAAAAAGTCATGTGCAGAGTTTTTCAAAAATCGGTTCAACCGGATTTGAGTCCGGCTCAATCGAATTTGGGACCGGTCGAGTCTCCGGCTGAGTCCCTCAGTGAACCGAGAACTCCCTGGTGGAAACCAGTTCAACCGGTTTGAGAACCGGTTCAACCGGTTTTGAGTCCACTTTTCCCAATGACTACCAGCTTTTGGGGAATCCTTTATATACCCCCACTCTCTCTCTTCATTTACTTCTGCCCTCTCCATGATTTCTTGGCTGACCAACGTCCAAACAAGGGCATTCAATTCACCTCTCACACCCGAATTCGCATCGCCTTCAATCGTTTGAAGGATCCTTGGTGTGAGGTGAAGTCGATCTAACTCGCTGTTGATTTCATCTTGATTCTCCCATTCTCTTCATTTTAAGCTCATCGCAAACTTAATCTCGTGTGGATTTGTTACTCTTGGAACCTTGCGTTCCTTGACGGATAGAGGTTTCTTGGAAGTCTCCAAATTTGTGGACGACCCTAAGAAGTTTGTATCACCCGCTCGTTGAGCAAATTTGAGAAGAGATTGCCTTGACCTTAGTGGTCGGCTTGTGGAGGATTAGGGTTGGAAAAGACCCGGCCCTTTGTGGGCTCCTCAACGAGGAGTAGGACACCTTTGTGGTGGTTGCCGAATCTCGGGTTAAATCGTGTGTTCTTGTGTGTTCTTGATAAGTGCTTTAATTTGTTGGTTAGTTCATATTCGATTATTGTGTGCAAATCGTGTGAAAACAATTCATACCGATTTGTCATCTATTCGAGTGGATTTTCTCTAGGAGAAGTCTTTAGCAAAATCTCTCACTACTTCATCACATTTGTTTAACTGTTTATCTAATCTAAGTTGAGAAGGTTCAAACTTGTTCAGCTGTAAACAAAATCAGCTGAACCGGTTTGCACCAGTGCATCTTGAATTTGACACTATCTCGAAGTTTTAGTGGAAAATTTTAGGTGTAGCCTATTCACCCCCCTCTAGGCTACTTTCAATTGGCATCAGAGCTTCGTACCTCGTTTTATGCTTAACCGCGTGAGGAAACGCTCATGTCTACTCAAAGGGACCATGTGGATCCTATCCTCGAGGAAATCCCCGTCACATCTTCCGGTGAGGAAATAGACCCCAAGGTCCTCGACCTCGCCATGAAGATCGCCGAGAAGATGTTCCTCAAAATGAAATAGGAAGATGCTAAGAAAAGGGCCGAAGAATAAGAATCAAGAAGAAAGGCCGAAGAAGACAAAGGAAAGGGAAAAATCGAATACAATGATGATTTGGTAGAACTTTTGGTGTCAAAGGTGATGAGCAAGGTAAGTCTCAACACCGAAGGATCATCTACCAAAAGTAAAGGTAACGAGTTCAATAAAGTTCAATTTGATTATTCTAGAAATTTTATTCCCAACTTCTCTTCCGCCCCACTTGGAAAGTTACCAACTCTTAGTGAGTTGAACTATGATGAGTGGGCCGATAAGATGAAGTCGCATTTAATCGGTGTACATCCTAGTCTTTGGGAGATTGTCAATATAGGTATGTATAAGCCCGCCCAAGGAGAAGAGATGACTCCAAAAATGATGCAAGAAGTGCACCGCGATGCTCAAGCGGTGAGCATAATAAAAGGAAGCCTTTGTCCGGAAGAGTACCAGAAAGTCCAAGGAAGAGAGGATGCTCGTGACATTTGGAACATTCTCAAAATGTCACATGAAGGAGACCCCAAAGCAAAGAGACATAGAATTGAAGCTTTGGAGAGTGAGCTTGCACGATATGATTGGACTAAGGGTGAGTCACTTCAATCACTCTTTGACCGGCTAATGGTGTTGGACAACAAAATAAGAGTGCTTGGAAGTGAAGATTGGAGTGACTCCAAGGTCACTAGACTATTTATGAGGGCATACAAAGAAAAGGATAAGAGTCTAGCAAGAATGATAAGGGACCGTGATGACTATGAGGAAATGACATCTCACCAACTATTTGCAAAGATTTAACAACATGAGTCTGAAGAAGCCCCAATCAAGACAAGAGACACTCATGCCTTGATCTTAAATGAACAAGATTCCTCCAAGAAAAGCAAAGACCACAAGTCAAAGAATGTGGTTGAAACATCAAGCGATGAAGATAGCTCAAGTGATGAGGACATGGCTATGTTCATCAAGACTTTCAAGAAGTTTGTATGAAAGAATGACAAATATCAAAGGAAAGGAAAGAAGAGGGCATGTTATGAATGTGGCCAAACCAGTCATTTCATAGCGGAGTGTCCAAACAAAAAGGAACAAGAAGTAAAAAAGGAATACAAAAAGGATAAGTTCAAAAAGGGAGGCAAGAACAAGGGATATTTCAAGAAGAAGAAATATGGCCAAGTCCACATTGGTGAAGAATGGAACTCCGATGAAGAGAGTTCTAGCTCCGAAGAAGAGGAAGGGGTGGCAAACATCGCCATCCAATCTACCTCAAGCTCGCAACTCTTCACCAACCTCCACGATGACTCCTACACTCCCACTTGCCTCATGGCAAAAGGAGACAAGGTACATTTGTTTAATGATGACTTTATTAATGATGATGAAGAACAACTTGCCATGAAGAATAAAATGATTAAAGAATTTGGTTTAAATGGATACAATGTAATTACTAAATTAATGGAGAAGCTAGATAAAAGAAAAGCAACTCTTGACGCTCAAGAAGACTTGCTCATCCTTGAAAAGGAGAGAAACCTAGAGCTTCAAGGATTGCTATTCAATAAAGATGAAATGCTAGAAGCCTTGACTAAGGAAGTATCTTTAGTCAAAACAACTATAGAGGATAAAGAGAAAGAAATGACAAATATGAAAACCTCTATAGTTAATCTTGCAAATGAAAAGGATGCACTTGAATCAAGCATGTTAAGCTTGACAGTCCAAAATCAAGAACTTCAAGTGCAACTTGAAAACTGCAAGAACCTCAATGCTTCATCTTTATTGGTTCAATCTAAGTGTAAACATTGTGTAAAATATCATGCTTCTTGTTGTTTGACTAACCATGCAAGGAAGAAAAGCTCACAGGTTAAGGTCAAAGAAATATTGAAGAAATGCTCTAGCAATGATGGGTTAAAGAAAGTTGAACCCAAGTACAAGTCCTTGAAGCCCAACAATGGGAGAAAGGGGCTTGGGTACAACTCATATAAGGAAAACCCTAGCATAGTGCATAAGAGGTGGAGATCCCCCAAGTTCATAGAGGGAACCACCCTATATGATGCCTTGGGGAGGATTCACTCCTCAAGTGACAAGTCAACTCAAGTAAAGGTAAACTTGAGTTACACAAAGGACAAGATGAATGATGCGGTCTCCACAAATGGAGAAAAGTTTAGAGCACCCAGTTCTCATTCTTATCTTTGTGATTATATGTTGACTTGGGATTCAGGAAAATTAGTTGTTAAATATGTGGGTGCCTACACTAAAAGAAAGGTTATGAAAAGAAGTGTGTGGGTACCCAAGGCTATAACTAACACTGCAGGACCCAATTCAATTTGGGTACCTAAAAGCATAGCCTAAATTTGTTTTGCAGGTCTACTCCTCCGGTGGGTCAATGTAACACCCTGAATTTGGGGGTTATAAAATTTCTTTCCTAATATCCACCAAATTCAGGCGTTACCCTCCCCTTTTTTCTTGTTTTTCTTCTCTTTTTCCTAAATAATGAAGAGTTATTTCATATTATATATAAGTGTTGAGCGTTAGCGAGATAAAACCCCCCCCCCCACACAAGTTTTGAAATGCTGCATCACATACTGGGGCATTGTTTTTGTTTACTGCAGGGTTGAAAGAGTTTTTACCATTTAATTTAGTCTCTTTTTGCGAAGCCCAATTTAATTAATGATAGAAATATACCAAAAATTATTTATTAAATATTTTATTTATAAATATTATTGTTTTTAAATTATTATAATTTGGAATTATTAAAAAAATAAACATATATTTATTTATATATTTTGAATAACTTACGTGAAGAAAAAAAGGAAAGGAAAAAGGAATTTCGAAATAAATAAATAAAAAAAGGAAATCCCAAAACAGCCTACCCGCTCGGCCATACGTGAAGAAAAAAAAGGAAAGGAAAAGGAATTTCGAAATAAATAAATAAAAGAAAAAAGGAAATCCCAAAACAGCCTACCCGCTCGGCCATGAGCGGCTCACTGCCCAGCGACGGCTCGCTAGCTGGCCTGCCCGCCCGGCCCACACGCGTGCATGCCCAGCCGCGCGCCTGCAGTCACCAAGCGCGTGCATGGGCACTCCTAGGCGCCGTTGGGGCCCTGTTCACCTTTCACTGCCATCTCTCTCTTCCCCAACTTCTCTCCCTGCTTTCCCACGACGCGCATCACCATTTTTTCCTCTCTCTGATGCTTGCAACCGCCAATGCCCCATCGCCTCGTCGTTGCCGATCCCAGCGCTCAGACGCCCAGATCTCCCCTCTCCTCCCCTAGCCAGCTGGGACGCCCAACTTGGCAGCCTCAGCTCGACGGCCAACACCTACCGATGCGGCGGCGCGGTGGCTCGGCGGGGCAGTCTTCACGGCTCGCACGTAGCGACGCAGATCGTCCTCCCCGCAGCCCGCTTCCCTCCGTCCCTGCGCGCCATCCAGTAGCACCCAGCGCAGAGCGCGCGGCCCAGCCCCGTCCCCGGTTGGGTTTTGCGCAGCCCCAGCGCAACAGCAGTCTCGCCATTCTCGTGCCTCGCCTCGAGCTCGTCTGGTCGTCCGCCGTCGTTGCGAGGTGAGCATCCTCTACGCGTTAGTAACATCGTTTCGCCATGTCTTACATTTTTGCTAGTTAATTAATTAGACCTTTCAATTAAACTAATTTATAGTTATTAACTTGCGCTTTATAAATGCACGTCGACGTGATTAATATTTAGTTTAATATAAATGCGACGTTTATTTAGTTTATCTCGCGTATCGCACGCACGGTTTTGCCCGTGGTTACGTGCTGATCCGCGTGTCGTTCGCGCTCGTCGTTTACGCTGTTTCTCGTGCTGTCTCGCGTGTTGTTTCGCGCGAGCCGTCGTTCGCGCAAATCGCTAGTTGCACGTTTTGGTAAAATCGTTTCGCCACTTCGTGCATGTTAAACAATTAAGTGGTAATTAGTTGTTTAGCGGTCGGTGATTAAAATAACAATTCGACTGAAAATGAACTTGTAATTTTAATTACACGCTTCATCGATAGCTATTAAGGTAGTTGTGTCAATTTGAAGCGTTTTCGTTTATGTTTGGTTAGTATAGACACGATATCGATTAGCGCTGCGGCATATGGTGTTCGTTCTAAATTAAATGTTCAGTCGCGTCGATTTCGTATTAGTAATGTATTTTAGCATGTCACAAGTCTATATTGTTTAATTAGCTATTCATTCGATACTTATTAAAACGACATTCTAATTAAAATTGTTTTATAGCTTTAACTCGCGCTTTTATAATTAAATGTTAGTCAACGTGATTAATACCAACTGAAATATTTTTCATTAGTTATTTGTTTGTTGTTCGCGCGCGACATCGTGCTGTTCGTGCGCGTAGTCGCGTTGACTCGCGCGTGTCACGCACTGTCGTGTGCATTATTCTGCATGTCGTTCGCACGCTGTTTCGCACAGTGTCGCGTGTCGTCACGCGCCTTTCGCGCGTTATTAAATTGTTTTCGCTTATGATCATTCATGAGAATTGATCACCTGTGTAGCTATTAACTATTAGATTATTAAAATAATTGGGAGTAAGCAGTTGCGTTAATTTATATTTTATAAATGTCTACTAATATGATCATGCTGAAAATAAGCATTATAGTTAATACCCACTTAGCATAAAAGTGATATCATTAGCAATCCTTGCGTGCCATGCCTTTTCAAGATTTACTGCTTAAATGTAGCAAGTCCTATGCAAGGTTTGTAAATATAATCTGATTACTTTTAAGGTTGTAATTAGCATTTAACCTGGCTAATATTAGCTTAAATTATTTTTATTTATTCAATAGGTGTTTAGTATAAATGTGTTACCTATTTACTTCTCCTCGTCCTGGCGCGTGCTGTTTCACGCATCGTTCACGTGCTGTCTGCGCGTTGTTCATGCGTGATGTACTCGTGGTCGTGTGCTGATTCGTGCGTCACTCGCGCTGGTCGCGCGCGCTGTTTCGTGTATTGTCAACATGCTATGTGCGCATCGTTTGCACGCTGTCGTGCTGTTTCACGTGTTGCGTATTTCATCTCGCCCCGCTAATTCGTTGCCGCTTAGAGTCGTTGACGTTATTTAAATTACTTATTTAACTAAGAATTGTTAGTGTGGTCAGCTAATTAAAACTGCGCGATAGCTCTAGTTTCATTTTAAATAAATATCGATTAATATAATTAGATCAAACTAAATGTTATGGTTAATACTCGTTTAGTGTAAACACGATAACTTCTCGACCGTCGCGTTTCATTTTCCTCGTGTGACCGTGGTAACACGTTCCTTTTCGTCTTGCGTATTTTATTACATTTTATCTTGTATGGTGTAATGTTCTTATGTATATATATATGTTTGTTTGTTTGTTCCTTTTTGTATTCGCTTCGCGTTGCAATTAGATCGCGATTCGTTTCCGAGCTTCGGGGGATCGAAGATCAAGAGTTGGCGACCAAGTGATCTGGTTCTTCGAGTTCTATGAGGCTGAAGATCCTGAGCATCTGTTTGGTGAAGGCAAGTGTCCTCTGACCCATTATGTCCCATTCACTTTTAATGCACTGTCCCACATTACTTAATTGAAACCTAAGGATTGACTAGCTTTCTATTTACCTTATCCTTGTTTACCTTTTGGGTTATCATGGTTAGCATTATGCTATTGCTTTACTTTAATCAATGAACATGATATGAATACTTATGATACTATGATGTTATCCCGATGATGTTCCTGTGATACTTTAGGGGGCTCAGGCTGTTTCCTGAGTGCCTCTCCGTAAGGACCTGTTTGGGGAGTGACAACCCGGGATAACAGTGCAACCATGAGGGTGGAATGGGACGCCCTTAGCTGATTAATTAGAAGAACCAGAGGAGTAGTTGGCTTCGCCGTAGGGCCGTCAATGGGGTCCGGGCACAGTACTTGCTCTGCCGAGGCTGGTTGTAGATGTTCTTGATTTGGTTTTGTTAGTCACCCTTCCTTTGGGGAGATGTACTGTGTTTATCAAACTGGAGAAACCTAACGGGCGGCTATGACCTTTGGGAAATCTTTGTAAAGGCTACGTAGTGATACCCTGCCAGGCCACCTAGGTAGTGGTCAATGGGGATTAGCTCTCCCCGGGCAGAAAGGGAATCATGACTCGTGGGTAAAGTGTGCGACCTCTGCAGAGGGTTAGAAACTGATATATCAACCGTGCTCACGGTTATGAGCGGTCTTGGGATCCTCTTTGATTAGAGATACTTGATCAGAGATGGTTGGTTTACAGGTGGTGACAAGGATGATGGTTATGACTATGGTAATGGTAAGTGGTATTCTTTCCGTTTGGAAAGGGTACTTTGGGTTAATAACTTGGGTTAATGTTAAAACCTGGCTCTCAATTAATAATATTAACATGACCAACTAAAAGCAACTGCTTGACTTATCCCCACATAAAGCTAGTCCACTACGGCCAAACATGATACTTGCTGAGTATGTTGATGTGTACTCACCCTTGCTCTACAAACCAACCCCTCCCCCCCAGGTTGTCAGCATTGCAACCACTGAGAGCACCTAGAGGGGGGGGGTGAATAGGTGATCCTGTGAAAACTTGAACTTATAGCCACAAAAACTTGTTAAGTGTTAGCGCAGGTAATGCCAAGTGGCTAGATAGGAGTCTCCACAAAACACAATAACCACAGAAGATCAATCACAGAGATGGCACAGTGGTTTATCCCGTGGTTCGGCCAAGACCAACGCTTGCCTACTCCACGTTGTGGCGTCCCAACGGACGAGGGTTGCAATCAACCCCTCTCAAGCGGTCCAAAGACCAACTTGAATACCACGGTGTTTTGCTTTGCCTTTCAATATCCCGTTTGCAAGGAATCTCCACAAATTGGAGTCTCTTGCCCTTACAAGTATATGATCACAAAGAAGCACAGAGTAAGGGAGGGAAGCAACACACACAAATCCACAGCAAAATGCGCACACACACGGCCAAGAATCGAGCTCGAATGACTATCTCAAAGTTCTCACTAGAACGGAGCTCGAATCACTTAGAATCACAAACGAATGCGCAAAGAATGAGTGTGGATGATCAAGAATGCTCTAAGGTTGCTTGGGTGTCTCCTCCATGCGTCTAGGGGCCCCTTTTATAGCCCCAAGGCAGCTAGGAGCCGTTGAGAGCAAATCTGGAAGGCCATCCTTGCCTTCTGTCGTCGGGGGCACCGGACAGTCCGGTGTACACCGGACACTGTCCGGTGCCCGATTTCTTTCCAAATATGGCGCTGCCGACCGTTGCAGACCGTTGCAGATCTGAGAGCCGTTGGCGCACCGGACATGTCCGGTGCACACCGGACAGTCCGGTGCCGTCTTCTAGCCGTTGGCTCGGCCACGTGTCCCGCGCAGATTGCGCAGCCGACCGTTGGCCCGGCCGACCGTTGGCTCACCGGACAGTCCGGTGCACACCGGACAGTCCGGTGAATTTTAGCCGTACGCCGTCGGCGAATTCCCGAGAGCGGCCACTTCGCGCCGAGTCAGCCTGGCGCACCGGACACTGTCCGGTGCACACCGGACAGTCCGGTGTGCCAGACCGAGCTGAGTCTTGGCTGTACACAGCCAAGTCTTTTTCTCCTCTTTTCTTTTCTTCTTCTTTCTGTTTCTAACACTTAGACAAGTATATTAGTACACAAAACCAATGTACTAAGGCTTAGAAACATACCTTTACTTCATGATTTGCACCTTGTTCATCCATGGACATAAAATCACATTTAAGCACTTGTGTTGGCACTCAATCACCAAAATACTTAGAAATGGCCCAAGGGCACATTTCCCTTTCAATCTCCCCCTTTTTGGTGATTTATGCCAACACAACATAAAAGCAAGTAGAACAAGTACAAAAACACTTCAAATAAGAACTCAAATTATTTTGATTCATTTTTGACATATATGGATCACTCTATGCCACCACTTGGTTTGTTTTTGCAAATCAAACTCGAATCTCTATCTCTAAGTCAAACACACATGTTAAAGCATAAAGAGAGTCATTTCAAAAGAGATTGATCAAAGATTTCAAAAACTCCCCCTTTTTCCCATAATTACTACTTCACCCCACAAGAAGCCAACTTTTGACAAAAGAGACAATAAACGAGTTTTGACAAACCAAAAGCTCTACTCTACTATTTTCAAATTTCTCAAGTGGTAGCTGATCCATTTATTGCTTTGGCCTTTATTTTCTCCCCCTTTGGCATCAAGCACCAAAACGGGATCAATCTTGGCCCTATAACCCCATTGCCTCACCAAAATCTTCAATTAAGAGCAAATGGCAATAAGAGTTCATGAGATGAACTTGGAATAAGTTACCATCTTATCGGAGTGCAGTGGAAGTCTTTCATGGTCCAAGTCCACCTTTTCCCTTTCAATTCTCCTTTGAGACTAAAACAATCAAACTCAAGCATATGGTTAGTCTCAAAGGGTCAAGTTGTAACACATCTCCCCCTAAAACTGTGCATCACTTTGCAACGGACTTGTGAGGTCCAGGGAGTGTTTGTACAACTTGAGCACCATAATAAGCAACAAAATGCAGAAAGGAACATGATCAAAGGCATAAACACATGTATGCTTCATTTCAATCCAAGTTCCGCGAATCTAAGATATTGAGCTCACTACGCAGCCTGCAAAAGGTCTTCTCATCTAAAGGCTTGGTAAAGATATCGGCTAGCTGGTTCTTGGTGCTAACATAAAACACTTCGATATCTCCCTTTTGCTGGTGGTCTCTCAAAAAGTGATGCCGGATGTCAATGTGCTTTGTGCGGCTGTGCTCAACAGGATTTTCCGCTATTCGGATAGCACTCTCATTGTCACATAGGAGTGGGACTTTGCTCAGATTGTAGCCAAAGTCCCTGAGGGTTTGCCTCATCCAAAGTAGTTGCGCACAACACTGTCCTGCGGCAACGTACTCGGCCTCAGCGGTGGATAGGGCAACGGAGGTTTGTTTCTTAGAGTTCCATGACACCAGGGACCTTCCTAAGAATTGGCACGTCCCCGATGTACTCTTCCTATCGACCTTACATCCAGCATAGTCGGAATCTGAGTACCCAATCAAGTCAAAGTTAGACCCCTTTGGATACCAGATCCCGAAGCAAGGCGTAGCGACTAAATATCAAAGAATTCGCTTCACAGCCACTAAGTGACACTCCTTAGGATCGGATTGAAATCTGGCACACATGCATACGCTAAGCATAATATCCGGTCTACTAGCACATAAATAAAGTAAAGACCCTATCATTGACCGGTATGCTTTTTGATCAACGGACTTACCTCCTTTGTTGAGGTCGGTGTGTCCGTCGGTTCCCATCGGCGTCTTTGCGGGCTTGGCGTCCTTCATCCCAAACCTCTTTAGCAAATCTTGTGTGTACTTCGTTTGGGAGATGAAGGTGCCATCCTTGAGTTGCTTCACTTGGAACCCAAGGAAGTAGGTCAACTCGCCCATCATCGACATCTCGAATTTCTGCGTCATCACCCTGCTAAACTCTTCACAAGACTTTTGGTTAGTAGAACCAAATATTATGTCATCGACATAAATTTGGCACACAAAAAGATCACCGTCGCAAGTCTTAGTAAAAAGAGTTGGATCGGCTTTCCCAACCTTGAAAGCATTAGTAATTAAAAAGTCTCTAAGGCATTCATACATGCTCTTGGAGCTTGCTTAAGTCCATAGAGCGCCTTAGAGAGCTTACACACGTGGTCGGGGTACCGTTCATCCTCGAAGCCAGGGGGCTGCTCCACGTACACCTCCTCTTTGATCGGCCCGTTGAGGAAAGCGCTCTTTACATCCATTTGGTACAACCTGAAAGAATGGTGAGCGGCATATGCTAGCAAGATACGAATTGATTCTAGCCTAGCCACAGGAGCAAAAGTCTCCTCAAAGTCCAAACCTGCGACTTGGGCATAACCTTTTGCCACAAGTCGAGCCTTGTTCCTCGTCACCACCCCGTGCTCGTCCTGTTTGTTGCGGAACACCCACTTGGTTCCCACAACATTTTGCTTGGGACGAGGCACCAGTGTCCAAACTTCGTTGCGCTTGAAGTTGTTGAGTTCCTCCTGCATGGCCAATACCCAATCCGGATCTAGCAAGGCCTCCTCTATCCTGAAAGGCTCAATAGAAGAGACAAAGGAGTAATGCTCACAAAAATTAACTAATCGAGATCGAGTAGTTACTCCCTTGCTAATGTCACCCAAAATTTGGTCGACGGGATGATCCCTTTGAATCACCGCTCGAACTTGGGTTGGAGGTGCCGGTTGCGCTTCTTCCTCCATCACGTGATCATCTTGTGCTCCCCCTTGATCACACGCCTCCTTTTGATGAACCTGTTCATCTTCTTGAGTTGGGGGATGCACCGTTGTTGAGGAAGAAGGTTGATCTCGTTCATCTTGTTCCTGTGGCCGAACGTCTCCAATCGCCATGGTTCGTATAGCGGCCGTCGGAACATCTTCTTCATCTACATCATCACAATCAACAACTTGCTCTCTTGGAGAGCCATTAGTCTCATCAAATACAACGTCGCTAGAGACTTCAACCAAACCCGATGATTTGTTGAAGACCCTATACGCCTTTGTATTTGAATCATAACCTAACAAAAACCCTTCTACGGCTTTGGGAGCAAATTTAGAAGTTCTACCTTTCTTCACAAGAATATAACATTTGCTCCCAAATACACGAAAATAAGACACATTGGGTTTGTTACCAGTTAGTAGCTCATACGATGTCTTCTTGAGGAGGCGGTGAAGGTAGACCCTGTTGATGGCGTGGCAAGCCGTGTTCACGGCTTCCGACCAAAAACACTCAGGGGTCTTGAATTCTCCAAGCATAGTCCTCGCCATATCTATGAGCGTCCTGTTCTTCCTCCCTACCACACCATTTTGCTGAGGTGTGTAGGGAGCGGAGAACTCGTGCTTGATCCCTTCCTCCTCAAGAAACTCCTCCACTTGAAGGTTCTTGAACTCGGACCCGTTGTCGCTCCTTATCTTCTTCACCTTGAGCTCAAACTCATTTTGAGCTCTCCTGAGGAAGCGCTTGAGGGTCCCTTGGGTTTCAGACTTATCCTGCAAAAAGAATACCCAAGTGAAGCGGGAAAAGTCATCAACAATAACTAGACCATACTTACTTCCTCCTATGCTCAGATAGGCGACGGGTCCAAAGAGGTCCATATGCAGCAGCTCCAGAGGTCTTGACGTGGTCATCACATTCTTGCTGTGATGTGCTCCTCCCACTTGTTTACCTGCTTGACAAGCTGCACAAGGTCTATTTTTTTCGAAATAAACATTTGTTAGACCTATCACGTGTTCTCCCTTTAGAAGCTTGTGGAGGTTCTTCATCCCCACATGTGCTAAGCGGCGATGCCACAGCCAGCCCATGCAAGTCTTAGCCATTAAGCATGCATCTAGACCAGCCTCTTCTTTTGCAAAATCAACTAAGTAAAGCTTGCCGTCTAGTACACCCTTAAAAGCTAGTGAACCATCACATCTTCTAAAGACAGACACATCTACATTAGTAAAAAGACAATTATATCCCATATTACATAGTTGACTAACAGATAGCAAATTGTAACCAAGAGACTCAACTAAAAATACATTTGATATTGAGTGCTCATTAGAAATTGCAATTTTACCTAACCCTTTTACCTTGCCTTGATTCCCATCACCGAATATAATTGAATCTTGGGAATCCTTATTTTTGACGTAGGAGGTGAACATCTTCTTCTCCCCCGTCATATGGTTTGTGCATCCGCTGTCGATAATCCAGCTTGAACCCCCGGATGCATAAACCTGCAAGGCAAATTTAGGCTTGGGTCTTAGGTACCCAACTCATGTTGGGTCCTACAAGGTTAGCACATATATCCTTAGGGACCCAAATGCAAGTTTTATCTCCCTTGCATCTTGCCCCTAACTTCCTAGCAATTACCTTCTTACCCTTTCTACAAATAGCAAAGGGAGCATTGCAAGCATAATAAATGGTAGAAGGTTTGTTCACAACTTTTCTAGGAACATGAGCAAAATTTCTCCTAGGCATATGCACAACATCTCTCCTACACATATCTCTATCATGCTTATAGGAAGAACTAGAAGCAAACATGGCATGAGAATCATAAACATGTGAATCAAAATCATTATAAACATTTCTAGCATGTCTCCTATCATGGTATAAGAAAGCATGGTTCTTTTTAGCACTACTAGCCATAGGGGCCTTCCCTTTCTCCTTGACGAAGATGGGAGTCTTATGGCTTGTTAAGTTTTTGGCCTCTCTCTTGAAGCCAAGACCATCCTTAATTGAGGGGTGTCTACCAACCGTGTAGGCATCCCTTGCAAATTTTATTTTATCAACTTCACTCTTGCTAGTCTTAAGTTGAGCATTAAGACTAGCCAATTCATCATTAAGTTTTGAAATTGACACTAAGTGTTCACTACAAGCATTAACATCAAAATCCTTACACCTAGTGCAAATTGTAACATTTTCAACACAAGAGTTACTTGCTACTTCTAGTTTAGCGGTTAAAACATTAATTTCACTTTTTAAAGAAGAAATGGTTTCATTACAAGTAGAAAGTTCACAAGAAAGAATTCCATTTCTTTTAATTTCTAGAGCAAGTGAATTTTGTGCACTAACAAATTTATCATGCTCTTCATATAAAAGATCTTCTTGTTTTTCTAAGATTCTATCCTTTTCATTCAAGGCATCAATTAATTCATTAATCTTAGCTATCTTAGTTCTATCCAATCCCTTGAATAAACTAGAATAATCTATTTCATCCTCACTAGACTCATCATCACTAGAAGAATCATAAGTATTAGCATTACTAGTGATTACCTTCTTCTCCCTTGCCATGAGGCAAGTGTGATGCTCGTGGGGGAAGAGAGCCGATTTGTTGAAGGCAGTGGCGGCGAGTCCTTCGTCGTCGGAGTCGGACGAAGAGCAATCCGAGTCCCACTCCTTTCCAAGGTGTGCTTCACCTTTGGCCTTCTTGTAAACTTTCTTGTTCTCTCTCTTCCCGTTTTTCCCTTGCTCCTGGTCACTATCATTTTCGGGACAGTTAGCAATAAAATGACCAACCTTACCACATTTGAAGCATGAGCGCTTCCCCTTTGTCTTGGTCTTGCTTGTCTGCCCCTTGCGACCATTTAGCGCCGTCTTGAATCTCTTGATGATGAGAGCCATCTCTTCATCATTGAGCCCGGCCGCCTCAACTTGCGCCACCTTGCTAGGTAGCGACTCCTTGCTCCTTGTTGCCTTGAGAGCAATGGGTTGAGGCTCGTGGATTGGACCGTTCAACGCTTCGTCGACGTATCTTGCCTCCTTGATCATCATCCGCCCGCTTACGAATTTTCCAAGAACTTCCTCGGGCGTCATCATCGTGTACCTGGGATTCTCACGAATATTGTTCACGAGATGAGGATCAAGAACGGTAAAGGACCTTAGCATTAGGCGGACGACGTCGTGGTCCGTCCACCGCATGCTTCCGTAGCTCCTTATTTTGTTGATAAGGGTCTTGAGCCGGTTGTACGTTTGAGTTGGCTCCTCTCCCCTTATCATGGCGAATCGTCCAAGCTCGCCCTCCACCAACTCCATCTTGGTGAGCATGGTGATGTCGTTCCCCTCGTGAGAAATCTTGAGGGTGTCCCATATTTGCTTGGCATTGTCCAAGCCGCTCACCTTGTTGTACTCTTCCCTGCACAAGGATGCTAAGAGAACAGTAGTAGCTTGTGCATTTCTATGGATCTGTTCATTTATAAGCAAAGGGCTATCCGAGCTATCAAATTTCATTCCATTCTCTACAATCTCCCATATGCTTGGATGGAGAGAGAATAAGTGACTACGCATTTTGTGACTCCAAAATCCGTAGTCCTCCCCATCGAAGTGTGGGGGTTTGCCAAGAGGAATGGAAAGCAAATGCGAATTCGAACTATGTTGAATACGAGAATAATCAAATGAAAAGTTCGAATTGACCGTCTTTTTGTAGTCGTTGTCGTCGTCCTTTTGGGAAGAAGTAGATTCATCACTATCGTCATAGTAGATGATCTCCTTGATGCGCCTCGTCTTCTTCTTCTTCCCTTCCTTCCGTCTATGGCTCGAGCCGGAGTCGGTAGGCTTGTCGTCCTTCGGCTCGTTGACGAAGGATTCCTTCTCTTTGTCGTTGATCACAATTCCCTTCCCCTTAGGATCCATCTCTTCGGGCGGTTAGTCCCTTTTGTGAAGAGAACGGCTCCGATACCAATTGAGAGCACCTAGAGGGGGGGTGAATAGGTGATCCTGTGAAAACTTGAACTTATAGCCACAAAAACTTGTTAAGTGTTAGCGCAGGTAATGCCAAGTGGCTAGATAGGAGTCTCCACAAAACACAATAACCACAGAAGATCAATCACAGAGATGGCACAGTGGTTTATCCCGTGGTTCGGCCAAGACCAACGCTTGCCTACTCCACGTTGTGGCGTCCCAACGAACGAGGGTTGCAATCAACCCCTCTCAAGCGGTCCAAAGACCAACTTGAATACCACGGTGTTTTGCTTTGCCTTTCAATATCCCGTTTGCAAGGAATCTCCACAAATTGGAGTCTCTTGCCCTTACAAGTATATGATCACAAAGAAGCACAGAGTAAGGGAGGGAAGCAACACACACAAATCCACAGCAAAATGCGCACACACACGGCCAAGAATCGAGCTCGAATGACTATCTCAAAGTTCTCACTAGAACGGAGCTCGAATCACTTAGAATCACAAACGAATGCGCAAAGAATGAGTGTGGATGATCAAGAATGCTCTAAGGTTGCTTGGGTGTCTCCTCCATGCGCCTAGGGGCCCCTTTTATAGCCCCAAGGCAGCTAGGAGCCGTTGAGAGCAAATCTGGAAGGCCATCCTTGCCTTCTGTCGTCGGGGGCACCGGACAGTCCGGTGTACACCGGACACTGTCCGGTGCCCGATTTCTTTCCAAATATGGCGCTGCCGACCGTTGCAGACCGTTGCAGATCTGAGAGCCGTTGGCGCACCGGACATGTCCGGTGCACACCGGACAGTCCGGTGTCGTCTTCTAGCCGTTGGCTCGGCCACGTGTCCCGCGCAGATTGCGCAGCCGACCGTTGGCCCGGCCGACCGTTGGCTCACCGGACATTCCGGTGCACACCGGACAGTCCGGTGAATTTTAGCCGTACGCCGTCGGCGAATTCCCGAGAGCGGCCACTTCGCGCCGAGTCAGCCTGGCGCACCGGACACTGTCCGGTGCACACCGGACAGTCCGGTGTGCCAGACCGAGCTGAGTCTTGGCTGTACACAGCCAAGTCTTTTTCTCCTCTTTTCTTTTCTTCTTCTTTCTGTTTCTAACACTTAGACAAGTATATTAGTACACAAAACCAATGTACTAAGGCTTAGAAACATACCTTTACTTCATGATTTGCACCTTGTTCATCCATGGACATAAAATCACATTTAAGCACTTGTGTTGGCACTCAATCACCAAAATACTTAGAAATGGCCCAAGGGCACATTTCCCTTTCAACCACTGCTCAGGAGAGGATGAAGCTGTGGAAGGAGACTTCTAGGAGTTCCAATACTACAACGAGTTCTAGGCGTGGGTTAGCGGCACCCCCCAGTCGGCTGCCTGTGAAGGCCGCGTTTATCTACGTTTCGTTTTCACACTTTGATTATTGTAAAGACTGTGGATGTTTCAGACATATGATGTAATCGACTATTATTCCCCTTTTTAATACTATTTGAGCACTGTGTGATGATGTCCATGTTATGTAACTGCTATGTACGTGAATTGCTAATCCTGGCACGTACATAGTTCGCATTCGGTTTGCCTTCTGAAATCGGGTGTGACATAAGTGGTATCAAAGCCGTGCTGACTGTAGGACCGCTGACCTATAGTAGCATTGGTCGTTTTAAGGACTTATTGATTATTACTTCACCTCATCCTTGATTCTGCTTCAAAATATTGGTCACCTCGACTAATTCTATTTTGTGCTCCTATATGCCTCCTTGCCAAAAGTATTTTATTCTAGTATGGTCTATACTTCTCTCAACCTATTAGATCTAATCTCACTCTTGTGCTTGCGACATCTTTGTAGATGCCCCCTGATCATAACCTTCTTGCCTTTGGAATTCTTTTCTTTTCCGTCATTAATTTGCCACCGTTTAACCATGTCTACTCCCTTGGTATTGACATGCTCGTACCCCTAGATTCTTCAATACTCTTGTTTCAATACCTACCTCTAATAAAAACTATACTGCCTATTTAAACATTTCAGTTTATATGTCCATGATCTTACTGTCTTTTGAGACCCTTTCCTATTCTATTGTTAGGTCGCTATCTTTTTGGCAATTTGTACTCTCTTGGTCTTGGTATGCTCGTACCATTGGAATTTTGCATACTCTTATTTTTATATATGCTTACCTTTATATCCCAATATCTATTTGAGACATTTCAGTTAACATGCCCTTGACCACCCTTGTTTCTCAATGATTCATGAGCGGTCATTTTATTTTGCGCATCCTTGGTGATCTCGTTGTTCCCTTGTAACATCCCTCGGTAATGAATTTTAACTTCAACCATTCTGTTGCAACCTTACATATCTTACCCTTTATTGTTTTCTCCACTTCGCCACCTAGCGAGTCTTGCCTGAGCTCTATCCTTATGCTTTTCATTATTACCACCTTTACCTTTGACGCCTCTATATCTTACATTGATGTTTATCTTATACCTGCCCTTAAAGTCTCCTCTTTTCCATCTCAATCTGGGAGTTAAATTTTACCTATTTTTCCCTTGGTCGTATCCTCCTCTTTGTCGCTTGCGAGTTCTCAACTCCATCCTTTGTTGTGCTTCTGTTTAGTGTTGCCTTTACCTTTCCCATCTCTCGACCATACCTTGGTGATTACATTATGTCTGTTATCTAAAATCTCCAATCTCTTATCCTAATTTGAGAGCGGTGTTTTACTTATCTCACCCTTGGCAATATCCTCTTCTTCACCACGTGTAAGCCTTGACATAACTCCATTCTTTGTTGTACTTATACCACTGGCTCTTCTGTGCCTTCGTCTTTTCCCTTATGCCCTTGTCTATTATCGCCTTTGAACCCTGTGATATTTATGTCTTCTACATAAATTCTTACCTTGAACTTATCCTTTAAAAGCCTCCCCTTTCTTTCGACCCGATTTGAGAGCGGTGAGTTACCTATCTCTCCCTTGATCGCTTCCCCTCTTCATCGTCGTACAAGTTTTGTCTTAATTCCATCATTTGACTTGTTTCGGTGTGCTGTCACCATTACCATTGTCAATCATTGACCTTACCTTGATACTTATCTTTATGCCTGCTCTTTAAAAATTTTCTCTCTTCCACCTCAATTTGCGAGTGGCAATTTACCTATCTGGCCCTTGGACGCACCCTCTCATTTTCCATTGTAGGTCCTATCCTAACTCCATCCTTTATGGTACTTATAACTTTTGTCTTATGCCTATTTACCTCCTATCCTACATCCTTTTCCGTTATTACCTTTAGAACCCTCGTGATATCTATGCCCTTGCCCTCATGCTTATCTTGAACCTACCCTTTAAAGCCTACTCTTTTTCATCGTTGTTTGAGGATAATGCCTCACCTACTTCACCATTGATTGCTTCCCCTTCTTTGATGCCTCACAAGTTTTGTCTAAAATGCATTCTTGGTTGTGTTTGTCTGTTATCACCTTAACCCTTGTCATCCCTTGATCTTTACAATGATGCTTATCTTGCACCTGCATTTTAAAGCCTCCTCTCCCATTTCATTTCAAGAGTGATGTCTTACCTATCCCGCTCTTGTTCGTTCCCTTTTTCCTCTGTTGCGTCGCAAGTCTTGTCCTAACTCTATCTTTTGGTGTGTTTTTGCCTTTCACTTCCCTTACCTTTGTAATCTCTAGATCTTTCCATGATGTTATCTTATGCCTACCTTTTGAAATATCATATTTTCCATCTCGATTTGAGAATGGTGTTTTACCTATCTTGACCTTGGTTGCATTCTCTCCCTTGTCGGTTACAATCATTGCTTTAGCTCCATCCTTTATTATGCTCATGCCCCTACCCTCCATGACTTATTATTCCCCTTGCCTTTTGTTGGCCTTAGAGTAGTTTCCACTTTTAAGGAAAGACCACCATTTAATTAAAAGGAACGTATAGCAACGAGATGTTTGTTGTTGTGTGCTCATGATGTTTGTCCTTCTGCTATGAATGATTTGCTTCTTTGGAATGAGTGTTGATGTGTTGTGGCCCTTGGTCTGCAATGGAATCTGTTTACTAGGTGAGTGCCATAGAGTTAAGTAGTTGGGTTCTCCCCCTGCTCTCTCTAATTCGTCTATACTTACCTTTTCTCGCTATTCTTTCCTCTTACACCTGTCCATTTGGCAATCTCCAACTCCTCCAAATCAGTCAAGATCAGAGTCGACGACATCTTCATCAAGTGTGTATCAATGCCCCTGTTAAGGGGGTTAGCCGCTAACCCCAATGAAGACAATGCGATCAACATCAACCAACAAGATCAGAGTGGCGCAACGAAAGCGTGTGTGGGTCCTAACCCACAGGTCCAGGAGATCCTCAAGAATTGCATCGATCGGTCTCAAGCATTTGAAGACCAAAGCAACCAGTCCACAAGTTAAAGTTGCCAGAGTCAAAATTGAGTTAGAAGAAGCTATGAACAACCAATGAACCAATCTCATTTTCTTGCTAGCCTCTTCTTGAATCTCGAGGGCGAGATTCTGTTAAGGGGGTTAGATTTGTAACACCCTGAATTTGGGGGTTATAAAATTTCTTTCCTAATATCCACCAAATTCAGGTGTTACCCTCCCCTTTTTTTCTTGTTTTTCTTCTCTTTTTCCTAAATAATGAAGAGTTATTTCATATTATATATAAGTGTTGAGCGTTAGCGAGTGTCACACCCGATTTTGGAAGGTAAACCGAATGCAAACTATGTACGTGCCAGGATCAGAACTCACGTACACAGCGATTACATAAATGAACATCATCGCACCGTGCTCGAATAATAACATAAAAGAGTATTAACTTATTACATCACAGAGTCAGAGACATCCACATAGTCATCAACTTAACGGATAAATCAAAGTGCTAAGCGAAATGCAGTAAAGATAAGGCCTTCACAGGCAACTGACTGGGGGTTGCCGCCAACCCACACCTAAAACTCGTCGTAGTCTTGGAACTCCTGGAAGTCTCCTTCCACAGCTTCGTCTTCTCCCGAGCAGTGGTTGCAATGTGGACAACCTGGTGTTTTGTGGTAAAGCAAGGATGAGTACACATCAACGTACTCAGCAAATGCCCCGTTTGGCTGAAGTGGACTAGCTTTATGTGGGGTCAAGGTCAAAGCAGATTGCTTTTAGTTGGTCAGGCATTTATTATTAGTGGAAGCCAAGTTTTATCATATAACCATCCCATGAGTCATTTCCTCATCGAGGAAACATCATGATCATCACTGAACCAAAAACATTAATAGAACCATTGTATCTCGAACCATCTGTATCTCTAATCACAGAGGATCCCAAGGCTGCTCTTAACCGTGAGCACGGCTGATATATCAGTTTCACTACCCTCTGCAGAGGTCGCACACTTTACCCACGAGTCGTGATTCCCTTTCTGCCCGGAGAGAGCTACTCTCCATTGACCACTACCTAGGTGGCCTGGCAGGGTATCACTACGTAGCCTTTACAAAGATTCCCTAGAGGTCATAGCCGCCCGTTAGGTTTCTCCAGTTTGGTAAACACAGTACCCCTCCCCGTAGGAGAGTGACTAACAAAAAAAGCAAAACGAAAGAACCTCGGCACTCAGCCTCGGCAGAGCAAGCACTATGCCTGGACCCCATTGACGGCACGACGGCGAAGCAACTACACCTCTAGTTCCTCTAATTAATCAGCTAAGGGCATCCCATTTCACCCTCATGGTTGCACTGTTATCCCGGGTGGTCTCTCAACGAACAGGTCCTTACGGAGAGGTACTCAGGAAACAGCCTGGGCCCCCTAGAGTATCACAAGCTCATCAATATCATCAGGATAACAGTATCGTATCATAAATAGTCACATCATGTTCATTGATTAGGTTGAGGCAATAGCAAAATGTTAACCATAATAACCCAACAGGTCATCAAGGATAAGGTAAAGTATAAAGCTAGTCAATCCTTAGGTTTCAATTAAGTAATGCGGGAAAGTGAATTATAAGTGAATAGGACATAATGGGTCAGAGGACACTTGCCTTCACCAAACTGCTGATCAGGGACTTCTTCTGCAACTTCCTCGGGAAACACAGACTGCCCGTTGTCTACGTAAAGTAATCATTCATTCTATGCACTTGGGAAGTAACAAACAAAAGCAATAAACCAAACATATGTAGCAGAGAGATCACAAGTTCACAGTAGAAAAGGATTGGCAATATGGTGTCCCCTAGGTCTAGGGTAGATGACTATACAAAATGATTCATTATCCACTAATCAGGTCTAAGTCAGTGGTGGGGTTAAATCATTACATGGTGTTAAGTCCATAAACTTAGGTGCTCCAACTTTTATTAAAGTCTACTAATTTTTATTTATCTCAAATAGGGTTCTAATAACATTAATTTTACCCTAATGATCAACTATTAATTGGGATAAAAACAGCAGGGAAACATTGTTTAAATAGATAGATAAGAAAATTATGAACATTTTGCAATTTGAAGCACCTAATTTGGAGTTCATATGACAAAGTTATGAATTTTACAAGATTAGGGATTAAAATATGCCTTAAATGCTTATTTTGGATTAAATAAAAGGTCCGAGGACCTAACTGCGAAGATCCAGGGACGGCGGGTTAATTTGCAGAAAGCCGGGGGTCTCTTTAAGAAATTGCGCGGGCGAAGGGGTATCGGGCTCTTATAGCCGCGGATCAACGCCCGAGATTAGATCCGCGGGCGGGCGCGCGAGCGCGCGGCGGCATGAGCGGCTGACAGGTGGGGCCGGGCAGGCAGCGCGGGCGCGGACGGCTGATAGGCGGGGCCGGGCGGGCAGCACGGGGGCGGACGGCTGACAGGCGGGGCCCAAATGGCAGGAAGGCGGGGTGCGGGGGGGGGGGGGACGGCCCTGGGCCGTTGGATCTCAGGCGGACGGCTAGGATTGGGCTCGGCCTATTTGAAACAGGGTCGTCCGATATAAGCTGGACGGCGGAGATCTGGCGGCCGGCTTCTATCTTCCCCTCCGGCTAGCAGAGGCGGCGGCGCCTGCTCCCGCGGCGGAGAACTCGCCGGAGACGAGGGGCGCGGGGGCTCTGCGGGTCCTTGGGGCGACCTGGATGGCCGGGGAGGTTGGGGAGGGCGCGGGGAACCTTCTGGTGGGGACTAGGTCGGAACAGGGGCACCGGAGGGGGGCGGTCCACGGCGAAGTGGCTCAGCGGTGGCGCTAAAGGACTCCGGCGAGGAATTAAGCGCAGCGGGGGGCAATAAAAAGGAAAGGAGAGGGCGGGGGAGGTTCCTTACCTCAAGGCGAACTCCGGGGACTCCTCGGTGGCGGCGAAGGCGCGGCGGTAACCCGAGTCGACGGTGGCGGACCTCGACGACTGCGCAGAGAACGGCGGGTGAGCGCGGGCAGAGGAAATTGGGGAGGGAGAGGGGAAATTGGGGCGTGTCCCGGGCTGCGGACGTCGAGGCGGAGCTCACCGTGGCGGAGGGCACGGCGGGGCTCCAACGTCGACGGAGGGACGGGCTCGGGACGGCGGCGATTAATGGCGACGGCGTTTTGGCGTGCGAGCAGCGTGGGGGAGGTGGAAGGGAGGTCTGCAGGTGCGCAAATGAGGGAGGGAGAGAGGGTGGGCTAGGCTCCGGGCTCAAGTGGCCGAGGGCGAGGTGGTTGCGAGCTCCACGCGCGACGTGGGCGCGGAGTCCGCGGCACGCGCAGCTCGGGGCGGCGGTTACGCGGAGACGGAGGAGCTGACGGTCCGGGCCCGCGAGCAGAGAGAGCGGGGGAAGCGGGCGCGGACGCGGGGAAAGCGGCTGCGCTGACGGGCGGGCCCGCCAGGGCAGAGAGAGAAGAGGGGGGAGGAAGGCGCGCGCGGTGGGCCAGATGGGCCGAAAGGCCGAGGGGGCGGGGGGTGTGGGCTTCTTTCCTTTTTTTCTTTTATTCTGGCATTTGTTTTCCCTTTTCTTTTTATTTACTCTATTTGATTCAAATCTAAATAGGCCACAAATTCAAATTAGCACTTCCAAGTATTATGCACCAAGCAAAAGTGAAATTTAGGGTTTATCATGATGTCACAATACATACTCCTTTGGAGTTTGGTCTAATAGACTTTAATTACCCAAAGAAAATAGCCCCTTTTCTTCTATAGAAAAGAGAAAGAGGAGATTGAGAAGGGTGTGAAAAGAGAAGTAACACCTGAATTTGTGAATATGAGCAAAGAAATTTTATACCCCCAAATTCAGGGTGTTACAGCGAGATAAACCCCCCCCCCCCACACACACAAACAAGTTTTGAAATGCTGCATCACATGCTGGGGCATTGTTTTTGTTTACTGCGGGGTTGAAAGAGTTTTTACCATTTAATTTAGTCTCTTTTTGCGAAGCCCAATTTAATTAATGATAGAAATGTACCAAAAATTATTTATTAAATATTTTATTTAGAAATATTATTGTTTTTAAATTATTATAATTTGGAATTATTAAAAAAATAAACATATATTTATTTATATATTTTGAATAACTTACGTGAAGAAAAAAAGGAAAGGAAAAAGAAATTTCGAAATAAATAAATAAAAAAAGGAAATCCCAAAACAGCCTACCCGCTCGGCCATACGTGAAGAAAAAAAAGGAAAGGAAAAGGAATTTCGAAATAAATAAATAAAAGAAAAAAGGAAATCCCAAAACAGCCTACCCGCTCGGCCATGAGCGGCCCACTGCCCCAGTGACGGCTCGCTAGCCGGCCTGCCCGCCCGGCCCACACGCGCGCATGCCCAGCCGCGCGCCTGCAGTCACCAAGCGCGTGCATGGGCACTCCTAGGCGCTGTTGGGGTCCTGTTCACCTTTCCCTGCCATCTCTCTCTTCCCCAACTTCTCTCCCTGCTTTCCCACGAAGCGCATCACCATTTTTCCTCTCTCTGGTGCTTCCAACCGCCAATGCCCCCATCGCCTCGTCGTTGCCGATCCCAGCGCCCAGACGCCCAGATCTCCCCTCTCCTCCCCTAGCCAGCCGGGACGCCCAACTTGGCAGCCTTAGCTCGACGGCCAACGCCTACCGACGCGGCGGCGCGGTGGCTCGGCGGGGCAGTCTTCGCGGCTCGCCCGTAGCGACGCAGATCGTCCTCCCCGCAGCCCGCTTCCCTCCGTCCCTGCGCGCCATCCAGCAGCACCCAGCGCAGCGCGCGCGGCCCAGCCCCGTCCCCGGTTGGGTTTTGCGCAGCCCCAGCGCAACAGCAGTCTCGCCATTCTCGTGCTTCGCCTCGAGCTCATCTGGTCATCCACCGTCGTTGCGAGGTGAGCATCCTCTACGCGTTAGTAACATCGTTTCGCCATGTCTTACATTTTTGCTAGTTAATTAATTAGACCTTTCAATTAAACTAATTTATAGTTATTAACTTGCGCTTTATAAATGCACGTCGACGTGATTAATATTTAGTTTAATATAAATGCGACGTTTATTTAGTTTATCTCGCGTATCGCACGCACGGTTTTGCCCGTGGTTATGTGCTGATCCACGTGTCGTTCGCGCTCGTTGTTTACGCTGTTTCTCGTGCTGTCTCGCGTGCTGTTTCGCGCGAGCCGTCGTTCGCGCAAATCGCTAGTTGCACGTTTTGGTAAAATCGTTTCGCCACTTCGTGCATGTTAAACAATTAAGTGGTAATTAGTTGTTTAGCGGTCAGTGATTAAAATAACAATTCGACTGAAAATGAACTTGTAATTTTAATTACACGCTTCATCGATAGCTATTAAGGTAGTTGTGTCAATTCGAAGCGTTTTCGTTTATGTTTGGTTAGTATAGACACGATATCGATTAGCGCTGCGGCATATGGTGTTCGTTCTAAATTAAATGTTCAGTCGCGTCGATTTCGTATTAGTAATGTATTTTAGCATGTCAGAAGTCTATATTGTTTAATTAGCTATTCGATACTTATTAAAACGACATTCTAATTAAAACTGTTTTATAGCTTTAACTCGCGGTTTTATAATTAAATGTTAGTCAACGTGATTAAAACCAACTGAAATATTTTTCATTAATTATTTGTTTGTTGTTCGCGCGCGACATCGTGCTGTTCGTGCGCGTAGTCGCGTTGACTCGCGCGTGTCACGCGCTGTCGTGTGCATTATTCTGCATGTCGTTCGCACGCTGTTTCGCACAGTGTCGCGTGTCGTCACGCGCCTTTCGCGCGTTATTAAATTGTTTTCACTTATGATCATTCATGAGAATTGATCACCTGTGTAGCTATTAACTATTAGATTATTAAAATAATTGGGACTAAGCAGTTGCGTTAATTTATATTTTATAAATGCCTACTAATATGATCATGCTGAAAATAAGTATTATAGTTAATACCCACTTAGCATAAAAGCGATATCATTAGCGATCCTTGCGTGCCATGCCTTTTCAAGATTTACTTCTTAAATGTAGCAAGTCCTATGCAAGGTTTGTAAATATAATCTGATTACTTTTAAGGTTGTAATTAGCATTTAACCTGGCTAATATTAGCTTAAATTATTTTTATTTATTCAATAGGTGTTTAGTATAAATGTGTTACCTATTTAGTTTTCCTCGTCCTGGCGCGTGCTGTTTCGCGCATCGTTCACGTGCTGTCTGCGCGTTGTTCATGCGTGATGTACTCGTGGTCGCGTGCTGATTCGTGCGTCACTCGCGCTGGTCACGCGCGCTGTTTCGTGTATTGTCAACATGCTATGTGCGCATCATTTGCACACTGTCGTGCTGTTTCACGTGTTGCGTATTTCGTCTCGCCCCGCTAATTCGTTGCCGCTTAGAGTCGTTGATGTTATTTAAATTACTTATTTAACTAAGAATTGTTAGTGTGGTCAGCTAATTAAAACTGCGTGATAGCTCTAGTTTCATTTTAAATAAATATCGATTAATATAATTAGATCAAACTAAATGTTATGGTTAATACTCGTTTAGTGTAAACACGATAACTTCTCGACCGTCGCGTTTCATTTTCCTCGTGTGACCGTAGTAACACGTTCCTTTTCGTCTTGCGTGTTTTATTACATTTTATCTTGTATGGTGTAATGTTCTTATGTGTATATATATGTTTGTTTGTTTGTTCCTGTTTGTATTCGCTTCGCGTTGCGATTAGATCGCGATTCGTTTCCGAGCTTCGGGGGATCGAAGATCAAGAGTTGGCGACCAAGTGATCTGGTTCTTCGAGTTCTATGAGGCTGAAGATCCTGAGCATCTGTTTGGTGAAGGCAAGTGTCCTCTGACCCATTATGTCCCATTCACTTTTAATGCACTGTCCCGCATTACTTAATTGAAACCTAAGGATTGACTAGCTTTCTATTTACCTTATCCTTGTTTACCTTTTGGGTTATCATGGTTAGCATTATGCTATTGCTTTACTTTAATCAATGAACATGATATGAATACTTATGATACTATGATGTTATCCCAATGATGTTCCTATGATACTTTAGGGGGCTCAGGCTGTTTCCTGAGTGCCTCTCCGTAAGGACCTGTTTGGGGAGTGACAACTCGGGATAACAGTGCAACCATGAGGGTGGAATGGGACGCCTTTAGCTGATTAATTAGAGGAAGCAGAGGAGTAGTTGGCTTCGCCGTAGGGTCGTCAATGGGGTCCGGGCACAGTACTTGCTCTGCCGAGGCTGGTTGCAGAGGTTCTTGATTTGGTTTTGTTAGTCACCCTTCCTTTGGGGAGATGTACTGTGTTTATCAAACTGGAGAAACCTAACGGGCGGCTATGACCTCTGGGAAATCTTTGTAAAGGCTACGTAGTGATACCCTGCCAGGCCACCTAGGTAGTGGTCAATGGGGATTAGCTCTCCCCGGGCAGAAAGGGAATCATGACTCGTGGGTAAAGTGTGCGACCTCTGCAGAGGGTTAGAAACTGATATATCAGCCGTGCTCACGGTTATGAGCGGCCTTGGGATCCTCTTTGATTAGAGATACTTGATCAGAGATGGTTGGTTTATAGGTGGTGACAAGGATGATGGTTATGACTATGGTAATGGTAAGTGGTATTCTTTCCGTTTGGAAAGGGTACTTTGGGTTAATAACTTGGGTTAATGTTAAAACCTGGCTCTCAATTAATAATAATAACCTGACCAACTAAAAGCAACTGCTTGACTTATCCCCACATAAAGCTAGTCCACTACGGCCAAACATGATACTTGCTGAGTATGTTGATGTGTACTCACCCTTGCTCTACACACCAACCCCTCCCCCCCAGGTTGTCAGCATTGCAACCACTGCTCAAGAGAGGATGAAGCTGTGGAAGGAGACATCCAGGAGTTCCAATACTACAACGAGTTCTAGGCGTGGGTTAGCGGCACCCCCCAGTCGGCTGCCTGTGAAGGCCGCGTTTATTTACGTTTCGTTTTCACACTTTGATTATTGTAAGGACTATGTGGATGTTTCAGACATATGATGTAATCGACTATTATTCCCCTTTTTAATACTATTTGAGCACTGTGTGATGATGTCCATGTTATGTAACTGCTATGTACGTGAATTGCTAATCCTAGCACGTACATAGTTCGCATTCGGTTTGCCTTCTGAAATCGGGTGTGACAGTCAAGCTGGGTGCTTGACAGTGGATGTACAAACCATATGACCGAGGAGAAAGACATGTTCCACTCCTTGCAACTAACTCAAGAAGCACAAGAAATTGTGTTTGGAGATAGTGGCAAGAGTGAAGTGATTGGTATTGGTAAAATTCCTATCTTTGACCACCAGTCACTTTCAAATGTTCTGCTAGTAGATTCCTTAAGTTACAATTTGTTGTCTGTTTCACAACTTTGTGGAATGGGATATAACTGCCTATTTACTGATGTTGATGTAAAGATCCTTAGAAGGGAGGATTCCTCTGTTGCTTTTACAGGTCGCTTGAAGGGCAAACTCTATCTTGTTGATTTCACAACAAGTAGGGTGATGCCTGAGACTTGTTTACTGGCAAAATCTGACAAGGGTTGGCTTTGGCATCGCTGGCTAGCTCATGTTGGCATGAGGAACTTGGCCAAACTTCAAAAGGATAGTCACATTATTGGACTAACAAATGTTGTGTTTGAGAAAGATAGAGTATGTAGCGCATGTCAAGCAGGAAAGCAACATGGCGTTCCACATCAATCAAAGAATGTGGTCACAACCAAGAGACTCTTGGAGCTTCTCCATATGGACCTCTTTGGACCTGTGGCCTATAATAGTATTGGTGGCAGTAAGTATGGTTTAGTTATTGTTGATGATTTTTCTCGCTTCACCTGGGTTTTCTTTTTGAGTGACAAAGGTGAAACCCAAGAGACTTTGAAGAAATTCATGAGAAGAGCTCAAAATGAGTTTGAGCTCAAAATCAAGAAGGTGAGAAGTGTCAATGGGACAAAATTCAAGAACACAGGTGTTGAAGAGTTCTTAAGTGAGGAAGGAATCAAACATGAGTTCTCGGTCCCCTACACTCCACAACAAAATGGGGTGGTGGAAAGAAAGAATCGAACATTTATTGAAGCCGCCAGAGCCATGTTGGATGAATACAAGACACCTGACAACTTCTGGGCTGAGGCGGTCAATACTACCTGTCATGCAATCAACCGCCTATATATTCATAAGATATATAAGAAGACTGCCTATGAGCTTCTCACTGGTAACAAACCTAAAGTTGATTACTTTAGAGTGTTTGGTTGCAAATGTTTCATACTTAATAAGAAAGTCAAGAGCTCTAAGTTTGCTCCTAAAGTGGACAAAGGGTTCTTGCTTGGTTATGCATCAAATGCGCATGGATATCGTGTTTTCAACAATACCATCGGTCTTATTGAAATAGTGATAGACATGACATTTGATGAATCTAATGGCTCACAAGGGCATGTTTCTAATGATATTGCAGGAAATGAAGAACCACCTTATGAGGCCATAAAGAAGCTTGCAATAGGTGAAGTGAGACCACAAGAAAAAGATGATGAGGAAGGAACCTTGTGGATGACAAACGAGGTTTTTGATGTGGGCGCAAAGGTGGTGGGTGATAAATCCTCCACCCAAGCAAACCTACCAACCTCAAGTCATCCAATTCTTGAAGTTCATCAACCCCAAAAGATTCCAATCATTGTGGAAGATGAACCCGAAGGTGTTGATGATGAATTGCCTCTTGATCAAGTGGATGATGATGAAGAGAAAATTCAAAGACAATCATCAGTGCCCCATCCTCGAGTCCACCATACCATCCAAAGAGATCATCCAGTGGACAACATTCTTGGGAGTATCAAAAGAGGGGTAACAACTAGATCTCGTTTAGCAAATTTTTGTGAATTTTACTCGTTTGTTTCCTCTCTTGAGCCACTTAAGGTTGAAGAAGTGTTGGGTGATCTAGATTGGATAATCGCAATGCAAGAGGAGTTGAACAACTTCACCCGGAATGAAGTCTGGTCCTTAGTTCAAACACCTAAGCAAAATGTGATTGGAACAAAATGGGTCTTTAGGAACAAACAAGATGAACATGGCATTGTTACAAGAAACAAAGCACAGTTGGTTGCCCAAGGCTTCATTCAAGTGGAGGGACTTGACTTTGGTGAAACATATGCGCCCGGTAGCAAGGTTAGAGTCAATAAGAATATTAATTGCCTATGCTACTAATCATGATTTCAAGCTGTACCAAATGGATGTCAAGAGCGCATTTCTAAATGGACCACTACAAGAGCGAGTCTATGTGGAGCAACCACTGGGATTTGAAGATCCAAGAAAGCCAAACCATGTTTATCTACTCCACAAAGCGCTCTACGGGCTTAAACAAGCCCCTAGAGCTTGGTATGAATGTCTTAAAGATTTTTTAATTAAAAATGGATTTACAATAGGAAAAGCTGACTCTACTTTATTCACTCGCAAAGTTGATAATGAGTTATTTGTGTGCCAAATATATGTCGATGACATAATATTTCGTAGTACTAATGAGAAATTTTGTGAAGAATTTAGTAAGGTGATGACGAACAGGTTTGAGATGTCTATGATGGGCGAGCTCAAATACTTCCTAGGATTTCAAGTAAAACAACTCAAGGAAGGTACCTTTCTGTGCCAAACCAAGTATACACAAGACATGCTCAAGAAATTTGGCATGGAAAAGGCAAAGCACGCCAAGACACCAATGTCATCAAATGGACATCTCGACCTTAATGAAGAAGGTAAACCGGTAGACCAAAAACTATATAGATCAATGATAGGGTCACTGCTTTACCTATGTGCATCTAGACCTGATGTTATGTTAAGTGTTTGCATGTGTGCACATTTTCGATCTAATCCAAAAGATTGTCATCTGGTAGCCGTTAAGAGAATCTTAAGATACTTAGTCCACACCCAAAACCTAGGATTATGGTACCCTAAAGGCTCCCTTTTCGATTTACTTGGCTATTCTGACTCAGACTATGCCGGTTGCAAAGTAGATCGAAAAAGCACTACAGGGACTTGCCAATTCTTTAGGCGGTCCTTAGTGTCTTGGAGCTCCAAGAAGCAAAATTGTGTTGCACTTTCCACTGCAGAAGCTAAGTACATAGCAGCTGGTGCATGTTGTGCACAGTTGCTATGGATGAAGCAAACCCTTAGAGACTTTGGTTGTGAGTTTAATAAAATTCCACTGTTGTGTGACAATGAGAGTGCCATTAAACTTGCAAACAATCCTGTGCAACATTCTAAAACCAAACATATTGATATTAGACATCATTTCTTGAGAGACCATGAAGCCAAAGGAGATATCGAATTATTTCATGTGAGCACTGAAAATCAACTAGCCGATATCTTCACCAAACCTCTTGATGAGACTAGATTTTGTTTTCTAAGGAGTGAACTAAATATCTTGGATTCTCGAAACGTGTCTTAAGAACTAAAATTTGAATCATGATTGATTGATACAAAGTTGTTTTATGCAAAAAAAATGACATGTGAATTCTTGTTTTATTGCCTAAATTATTCATGTCATAAATATTGCTTGTATTCTAGGCCTTATCGGGCTGTCTCTGAAAACTGGTTGAGTAAACCGGCTGAGTAAGCCATTCAACCGGATTCTCTCTGGTGAGAACCGGTTGCACCGGTTTAAAAACCGGTTGAACCGGTTTTGGTCACCTCTGATTCTGTGCAGTCTGCGCCGTCAGTCTCGCAGTCGGCGCTGTCAGTGTGCCAGTTTTTCTGCACAGTCAAACCTCATTTTCTGCGCGTTTACTGTGTGCGCTGCAGCAAAACCGGTTGAACCGGTTTTGGTCAGTTTGACCAGCCGCCGCCGCCCCTTTTCTCTCCTCTCCTCCCCTCTTTCTCTCTTCACTCTTTCATTTGTTGCAGCCGCCAACGCCCTCACCTTTCTCTCTCCCTCTCTCACATCCTGCACTCCAAATCCCCTCAAACACTAGCAAATCTTTGTGGAGATTGTTGGAGATTTGATCCCCTCGGGCTCCTCCATCTCTCCACTCTTCGTTGGGATTTTCGTGGTCGATTTTCAGATCGAGGTATTGTCTCATTTTCCCTATTTTTGACTCGATCCAATACCTTTCTTGATTATCTTAAGTATCTTTTCAAGGATATTGTGTAGTTAAGGTGCTTGGCACACTTAAACTGTTATCATTGTCTCGAACATTATCTGAGTTAAGTAGGTTGGTATTGTTCATTGTAGTTAAACCGCTCACATGAACGGTTGAAGTGCACGCTCAATATCATACGTGTCTTTCCTCAAACGTGTTCGTTAAAATCCTTGAACATCAAATATCTCTCTCACCATATGTTCTTCTTTGTTTAATCTTAAGGATGGTGCGTCGTAGAAATCCATCTGCTGTTGAGTCAGACTCAGATGACGACGCTCCGGAAATTCGTGAAGAGACTCCTCCTCCTCGGTCCAGATCCAAGAGCGGGCGCGGATCTAGCAATGTCCTGCCAGGTGATGAGGCCTCAGGGTCTCATGGAGCTCGCGGACGAACGACCCAGAATCCCTCCGGTCGGTCTCGCCCCGCGGCGAATCCACAAGCCTAAGAGGCTACCAGCGATGATGAGGGAGGAAAAGATGATGATGTTGATCTCCCTCCTGCCAATGCACCCATTATCCAGGGGTTAGTGCTTCACAGAGCGCAGGCCCGTCGTTCCGCCAATGAACAGGTCATTGATTTCACTACCAGCGGAGGGTCTGCCCTTCTTCAGGATATGCGCTTCCAAAATCCTACATTTCGTGTTCGTGATGTCAGGATTGATGGTAATCGCTTCTGGACTCTTCTTCATGTTGATTTCTATAACTCAGTGTTGGAGAGGAAATCTCCGGCCGGGTGGCAGAATGCACCCGCCCTAAATCCTAAGATGAGGAGGGGGCCTAAGCGTTTTGCCTGTTGCTAGATGGACGATAAACACAAGAACACGCAAGGGTTTAGAGTGGTTCGGGCCGCCGGAGTGTAATACCCTACTCCATTGTGTGCTGTATTGAGCTTGAGAGCTTGTATGAACTTGTGAGTCTGAGAGTCTAAGTGAGTGTGTCTTGTAACATAGTGTGCCCTCTTTTTTATAGTCCAAGGGGGCACGTACAAGGGTGCTGAGCCCCGATATATGGGCCCAGGAACATAACGGATGTAATACTTGGAGCAACTAATGCTAGTCGCTAGTGCAATCTTCCTGCGTCCTGGTTTCCGCGGTCTGCGTAGCATTGGCGTGCAGCGGAAGCTTCCCTGGCAACGTACGAGTGATGATGAACACAGTACACGCAGCAGCATGGGCGTATCGCCTGCCATCAGAATGGACAGGCATGCCGCCTGCCAGCGACATGGACAGGTCTCATTAAATGCTGAGGTGGCACACTGCCTGTCACACCCGGTTTTGGAAGGCAAACCGAATGCGAACTATGTACGTGCCAGGATCAGAACTCACGTACACAGCGATTACATAAATGAACATCATCGCACAATGCTCGAATAATAACATAAAAGAGTAAAAACTTATTACATCACAGAGTCATAGACATCCACATAGTCATCGACTTGACAGATAAATCAAAGTGCTAGCGAAACGCAGTAAAGATAAGGCCTTCACAGGCAGCTGACTGGGGGTTGCCGCCAACCCACACCTAGAATTCATCGTAGTCTTGAAACTCCTGGAAGTCTCCTGCCACGGCTTCATCTTCTCCGGAGCAGTGGTTACAATGCGGACAACCTGGTGTGTTGTGGTAAAGCAAGGATGAGTACACATCAACGTACTCAGCAAATGTCCCGTTTGGCTGAAGTGGACTAGCTTTATGTGGGGTTAGGCTCAAGCAGTTGCTTTTAGTTGGTCAGGTATTTATCATTAGTAGAAGCCAGATTTTATCATTAACCAGCCCATGAACCCTTTCCTCATCGAGGAACAACATCATCATATTCGAACCAAAATCATAACATAATCCTTGTATCTCGAACCATTTGTATCTCTAATCAAAGAGGATCCCAAGGTTGCTCTTAACCGTGAGCACGGCTGATATATCAGTTTCACTACCCTCTGCAGAGGTCGCACACTTTACCCATGAGCCATGATGCCCTTTCTGCCCGGGGAGAGCTAATCCCCATTGACCACTACCTAGGTGGTCCAGCAGGGTATCACTACGTAGCTTTTACAAAGATTCCCTAGAGATCATAGCTGCTCGTTAGGTTTCTCCAGTTTGATAAACACAGTACTCCTCCCCGCAGGAGAGTGACTAACAAAAGCGAAACGAAAGAACCTCGGCACTCAGCCTCGGCAGAGCAAGCACTGTGCCTGGACCCCATTGACGGCACGACGGCGAAGCAACTACACCTCTAGTTCCTCTAATTATTTAGCTAAGGGTGCCCCATTTCACCCTCATGGTTGCACTGTTATCCCGGGTGGTCTCTCAACGAACAGGTCCTTACGGAGAGGTACTCAGGAAACAGCCTGAGCCCCCTAGAGTATCACAAGATCATCAACATAACCAGGATAACAGTATCATAAATATTCACATCATGTTCATTGATTAAGTTAAGGCAGTAGCAGAATGCTAACCATAATAGCCCATAAGGTCATCAAGGATAAAGTAAAGTGTAAAGCTAGTCAATCCTTAGGTTTCAAGTAAGTAATGCGGGACAGTGTATTATAAAGTAAATGGGACATAATGGGACTGAGGACACTTGCCTTCACCAAACTGCTGATCAGGGACTTCCTCTGCAACTGCCTCGGGAAACACAGACTGCTCGTTGTCTACGTAAAGCAATCATTCACACTATGCACTTGGGAAAATAACAAACAAAAACAATAAACCAAACATATGCAGCAGAGAGTGGTCACAAGATCATAACAGAAAAGGGATAGGCACTTTGGTGTTCCCTAGGTCTGGGGTAGAGGACTATACAAAATGAGTCATTATCCACTACTCAGGTTTAAGTCAGGGGTGGAATTAAATAATTATCTGGTTTAAGTTCCTAATCTTAAGGGTTTGAGTCCATAAACTTAAGTAACCCAACTTTTATTAAAGTCTACTTATTTCCAATTATCCTAAATGAGGTTTCAATAGTCTTAGTCCTATCCTAGTGATTAGCTATTAATTAATACATGGAAACAGCAGGGAAACATTGCATAAACAGATAGATAATAATATTATGAACATTTTGCAATTTGAAGCACCTAATTTGGAGTTCATATGACAAAGTTATGAATTTTACAAGTTTAGGGGTTAAAAATATGCCCTAAGGACCTATTTTGAATTAAATAAAAGGGCTGAGGACTTAACTGCGAAAAACCAGGGACGGCGGGCACAAAATCCAGAAATCAGGGGGGCTCTTTAAGAAATTGCGCGAGCGAAGCGGTATCGAGCGCCTACAGCCGTTGGATCTCAAACGGACGATCAGGATTAGATCCTGCGGGCGGGCGCGCGGGCGCGCGGCGGTCTGGGCGGCTGACAGGCGGGGCCGGGCGGACAGCGCGCGCGGGCGACTGACAGGCGGGGCCTAGCGGGCAGAGAGACGGGGTGAGGGGGAAACGGGCCTGGGCCGTTGGATCTCCGGCGGACGGTTGAGATTGGGTTCGGGTTAATTGAATTCGCGCCGTCCGATCTGAGATAGACGGCGGGGATGGGGCGGCTGACTCCCGTCTCCTTCCCCAGCTGGTTAAGACGGCGGCGCCCGTCCTCGCGGCGAGGAGCTCGCCGGAGACGAGGGAAGCGGGCGACTGGCGGGGCTCTGGGGCAATCCGAGTGGTCGGGGAGGCTAGGGAGGGCACAGGGACTCCATTGATGGGCTCTGGGTCGGGGCAGAGGCACCGGAGGGGGGCTATTCACGGCGGGGCGGCTCGGCGGCGGGGTTTCTCTACTCCGGCGAGCAATCGAACGCAACAGAGAGCAAGACAAAGGGTGATAGGGGCGGGAGAGGTTCCTTACCTCACGGCGAAACCCAGGGACCTCTCGGCAGCGACGGAGACGCGACGGTGGCCCGAGGCGACGGCGGCGGCTGCACGGCGGACGACGGGTGAGCGCGGGCAGAGAGAATTAGGGAGGGGAAGAGGGAATTGGGGCGCGTTCCGGGTTGCGGACGCCAGAGCGGAGCTCACCGGGGCTACGGGCGCGGCGGAGCTCCACCGGCGACGAGGAACCGAGCTCGGGACGGCGGGGGTTATGGCGGCGGTGCTCTGCGCGCGCGCGCAGCGAGGGGGAGGGCGAGAGAGGGGGCCGGTTGGTGCGCAAATGAGGGAGGGGGCGAGGGCGAGTGGGGCTCGGGGCTCAAGTGGCCGAGGGCGAGGTGGGGTGAGCTCCCCACGCGCGACGTGGGCGCGGAGACCGCGGGCGCGCGCGACTCGGCGGCGGTTACGCGAGGAAGACAGGGCTGACAGCCCGGGCCCGCGAGCAGAGAGAGAGAGGAGAGCGGACGCGGGCGCGAGAGAAGCGGGGCTGACGGGTTGGGTCCACGGGCAGAGAGAGAGCGAGGGAGCGGGCGCGCGCGAGGAAGCGGCAGCGCCGACAGGTGGGGCCGGACGAGCAGTGAGAGAGGGAGGCGGGTGCGCGGAGGGCGGCCGCGCCGACAGGCCGGGCCCGCTGCGCAGAGAGAGGAGGGGGCGGGTGAGCGCGCGCGGAATGGGCCTACTGGGCCGAAAGGCCGAGGGGGCTGCGGGGCTGGGCTGATTTACCTTTTTCTTTTATTCTGAATTGTTTCTCCCTTTTCTTTTATTTATTCTATTTGATTCAAATTCAAATGAGCCCCAAATTCAAATTAGACCTTTTGAGAATTATGCACCAAACAAAAGTGAGATCTAGGGTTCAACATGATGCAACAATTCATACTCCCTTAGGGTTTAACCTATCACACCACTATTACAAATAAAAATAAGCATTTTCTCCTATAGAAATGAGAAAGAAAAGATTGGGGAAGGATGAGAAAAGAAAAGTAACACCTGAATTTGTGAATATGAGCAAAGAAATTTTATACCCCCAAATTCAGGGTGTTACAAACCTATCCCCCTTAAAAGAATCTCGCCCCCGAGATTCAGGGTTGGTCAGCAAAGAGTTCAGGGTATTTGGCTTTCAGGTCATCTTCTCGTTCCCAGGTTGCTTCTTCCTCCGAATGGTGACCCCATCTGACTTTGCACATTCTGATGGTACTCCTCCGGGTGACTCTGTCTGCAAACTCCAGAATCTGCGTTGGCTTCTCTATGTATGTCAGATCCTCCTGGACCTCCAAACCCTCCACTGGCAACTGTTCTTCTGGTACTCGTAGACACTTCTTCAGTTGCGACACGTGGAACACATTGTGTACTGCCGACAAACTTTCTGGTAGGTCGAGTTGATAAGCCACTTCTCCACGCTTTGCTTGAATCTGATATGGTCCAACGTACCGGGGTGCTAACTTGCCTTTGACTCCGAACCTTCTGACTCCCCTGATAGGTGAAACCTTCAGATAGACGAAATCCCCCACTTCGAAACTCAGTTCTCTTCTCCTTCGGTCCGCATAGCTTCGCTGCCTTGATTGTGCTATCTTCAGATTCTCCCGAACCATTTTGATGTTCTCTTCGGCTTCAAGCAAAATGTCGGGGCCAAACACCTGTCTCTCACCAGGCTGGTCCCAATGCAGTGGAGTCCTACAACTCCGTCCATAGAGTGCCTGAAACGGCGACATCTTCAAGCTGGCTTGGTAACTATTGTTGTAGGAGAATTCTGCATAAGGTAACCTTTTATCCCATCCTGACTTGTCTTGCAACGCACAGGCTCTCAGCATATCCTCTAGGATCTGATTAGTTCTTTCAGTCTGACCGTCTGTCTGCGGATGATAAGCCGAGCTGAAGTTCAAATGGGTGCCCAAAGCTTCTTGTAGCTGCTGCCAAAAATGAGAGGTGAACTGCGTTCCTCGATCTGACACTATCTTCTTCGGCACACCATGAAGGCAAACTATCCGTGACATGTATAACTCAGCTAATGTTGCTCCGGTATATGTGGTCTTCACAGGTATGAAATGGGCCACCTTTGTCAATCGGTCCACAACCACCCAGATGGAATCATAACCGGCCCGGGTACGAGGTAGGCCAACTATAAAATCCATCCCGATCTCATCCCACTTCCACTGAGGAATCCGCAATGGCTGCAACAATCCGGCGGGCCTTTGATGCTCTGCTTTGGTTCTCTGACAGCTATCACAGATGGCAACATATTCTGCGATCTCTCTTTTCATGCCATACCACCAAAACCTCCTCTTTAAATCCTGATACATCTTTTCACTTCCCGGGTGTATGGAGTAGGCTGTCTCATGAGCTTCCTTTAGGATCAGCTCCCGAATAGGTTTGAGGTCGGGGACACACAATCGGTCCTTGAACCATATTACCCCCTCTTCATCCTCTCGAAAGTCTTTGCCTCTTCCTTCTAAGATTAGCTGCCGGATCTTGTTGATGCTTTCATCATCCTTCTGTCCTTCTTTGATCTCCCGCTCTAGGGTGGGCTCTAATTCCACTGTTACTCCTTGCGTGCTGTTCAGGAAACCGAGACTCAGTCTGTCGAACTCCTTGGCTAACTCATATGGCATTGGGTACATGGCCAACATATTGACTTGACTCTTCCTGCTCAAAGCATCTGCAACCACGTTGGCCTTGCCTGGATGGTAATGTATCTCCAACTCATAGTCTTTGATCAATTCCAACCATCTTCGCTGCCTCATGTTTAACTCTGACTGGGTAAATATGTACTTCAGACTTTTATGATCTGTATAAATGTCACACTTCTGCCCATACAGGTAATGTCTCCAGGTCTTCAAAGCATGAACTACTGCTGCCAACTCCAGGTCATGTGTGGGATAATTTTTCTCATGGATCTTCAGCTGCCGAGATGAATATGCTACAACTCTTCCTTCTTGCATTAGCACGCATCCCAATCCGGTGTAAGAAGCATCACAATACACTGAGAATGGCTTGTGAACATCAGGCAGGACTAACACCGGAGCTGTGGTCAATCTATTTTTCAGTTCTTCAAATGCTTCCTGACACTTTTGGGTCCACTTGAACTCAACTTTCTTCGCTAGTAACGCTGTCATTGGTCTTGCAATCTTTGAGAAGCCTTCGATGAAACGCCGGTAATACCCAGCCATTCCAATGAAGCTCTTGATCCCACGAACATCCTTTGGTGCTTTCCAGTTCAGGATATCTGCCACTTTCTTTGGATCCACTGCCAACCCATCTTGATTTATGATGTGACCCAGAAACAAGACTTCATGAATCCAGAACTCGCATTTGCTTAGCTTGGCATACAGCTGTTGCTCTCGTAGCCTTTGCAATACCATCTTCAAATGCTCCACATGCTCTTCCTCACTTTTGGAATATATGAGAATGTCATCGATAAACACTACCACAAACTTGTCCAGATAATCCATGAACACACTGTTCATCAGGTACATAAAGAAAGCTGGCGCATTTGTCAAACCAAAGGACATAACTGTGAATTCATATAACCCATACTTGGTGATGAATGCTGTCTTCGGTATGTCCGAGGGTCGGATTCTGAGTTGATGGTAGCCTGACCTCAGATCTATCTTCGAGAATACGCTGGCACCTCTGAGCTGGTCGAACAAATCTTCTATCCTTGGCAGGGGGTACTTGTTCTTGACAGTGACCTCATTCAAGGCTCTGTAGTCTATGCACATCCTTTTGGTACCATCTTTCTTCTCTACGAACAACACCGGAGCGGCCCAAGGCGAGGTACTTGGTCTGATGTAACCCTTCTCTAACATCTCATCTATCTGCTTCTTGAGTTCCACCAATTCTGGTCCAGACACTCGGTAGGCCCTTTTGGAAATGGGGGCGGTACCAGGGATAAGCTCTATGGCAAACTCAACCTTTCTCTCGGGTGGCATGCCCGTTAGCTCCTCGGGAAATACGTCCGGAAAGTCCGACACTACCTTGATAGTCTCGAGCGGGTTGGGTTCCTTACTATCAACTGAGATCTGGTGACAGACACCCTCCGCTGATTTAGGCATCCTTAGCTCGGCCACTACCTCCTCTCCCGACGGGGACTTTAATGTTACGGTCCTCTTGTCACAGCTAATATTCGCTTCATACTTCATTAACCAATTCATCCCTAGAATAACATCTATCCCAGGGGTGTCTATTACTATTAAGTCACTGGGGAACCCTATCCCCCTTATTTCCACCCTTATATTTGAGCATATTTTATCTGTTTGCACCTTGCCACCAACTGAATTAATCCTCATGGGCGGCATCATTGCCTCTACTGGGATGTTATGCAATTCTACCCAGGTTGCAGTGACAAATGAATGAGTTGCACCAGTATCAAATAGCACTTTCGTGGGATGAGATTCGACTGAAAACATACCTACTGCCACATCTGGTGCATCCTGGATCGCTTCGGCCTCCAAGTGGTTCACCTTTCCACGGTTGTACGCTTGGTTACGATTGCCTGCTACCGGCTGCAGTACACCTTGCCTTGTTGGAGCATTGGGGTTGGTCTGCTGCTGCGCCGCCTTCTTTGGGCATTGCATCGCCCAGTGGCCTTGTTCTCCACAGTGGAAACATCCTCTGCCTCCTCCTTGTGCTGGGGCTGCCTGGTTGCTCTGGTTTGCTGCTGAGGCAGGAAGGCGAGGTACCTGGTTGTTCTGCTTCTGATACTGATTACCTCCCTGCTGGCTGTTCTGACGATACTGCTGCTGCTGCTGCTGATACTGCCTCTGAAACTGCTGCTGATGCGGACGCTGGTTCTGATTCTGATATCCTTGTGGGTGACCAGGCCTGCCTTGCTGAGATGAACTGCCTGAGAAACGTGGACGGCTGATGCCTCCGGTCTGGGGTCCACTCATCTTGCGCTTCCGATCTTCCATATCCTTACGCTTCTTCTCAGTCATAATTGCCCTATCGATCAGGTGCTGGAAGGTGGGGAAGGTGTGATTCATCAGCTGGTAATGCAGGGGATCCACCAAACCCCTCATGAACCTGTACTGCCTTTTAGCATCAGTGTTGACATCCTCAGGTGCATAACGAGATAGCTGCAGAAACTTGTCTCTGTATTCACTAACAGACAGGGGTCCCTGCTTCAGAGCCAGAAACTCCTCCTTCTTCACGATCATCAGTCCCTCTGGCACATGGTATCTGCGGAAACTCTCACTGAATTCCTCCCAGGTGATGGCCTCGGGGTCAGCATGGGTGGCGAGGTAGGACTCCCACCAGGACTGGGCTGCTCCCCTTAGCTGACGGGGGCCATACAGAACCTTCTCCCTGTCGTCACATTGAGCGGTGCGCAGTTCTCTCTCCACTGCGCGCAGCCAGTCTTCTGCATCCATAGGGTCAGCAGAATGGGCGAAGGTAGGAGGGTGCCCTCTCATGAACTCACCACGCTTATCTCGTGGCATCTGGGGCATCTGCACTTGCAACTGGGGTTGGGGTTGCTGTTGAGCCTGCTGCATGGCTGCCAAAGTCTGCCCAATGGCCTGCACTGCCTGAGTCTGCATCAAGAACATCTGCTCCACTGTCATCGGGGGTGGCGGGGGAGGCTGCCTCTGATTTTCCTCCTGCTGGTCATGCGGCTCCAGCTGAGCACGCCTGTTGCATCGGCGCCTGTTGTCAGACATCTGCGGAAGACATTCATACATCAGCATTGATCTTACAATCCTCCAGCATAAGAAAAGAGAATACAGAATTCTTCATGACACTGAGTGAACAAAGAGCTTCACTGATCCTCATACTGATTCAACACAGCTTCTCAGATAAGAAGGAAAGTAGAAGTAAATGGCTTCCCAACTAAACAACTGACTTCTTTAACATTACTAGCTAAGCCAAACTGCAGGGGAAACCCACATGTTGGCTACAGTCATTACAAAGATCCAAATCCAGTACAAGTTCATCATAACAAGCATGTAAGCGACTGATAAGCAAACTAAACTAAATGGAAGCAACTGATAAGCAAACTAAACTGACTACCTAAGACTGAGACATCTGACTTAAGAATTATTACAAACTCCGACGCTAACGATCTAAGGATCCAGATCTATCCTGGTCTTACAGACAGGGGAACCATAAGTGTGGTGACCACGCGGCGGCGAGCGGTATGGGTGCTGAGTCCCAACAGGAGCGGGAGAACCACCCTCCTGGTGATGGCGCTCTGCCAGCTCAGCACGCAACTCCGCAATCTCCGTTCGAGCCCTGCTCAGCTCGTCCAGAGAGTGGTCCAGCTCAGTGTTAAGCACTGCGACTAGGTTGACTGTGCTGCTCAACCTAGGGTTAGCCTCACCAACAGGTGAGACAACCACACTCTCTGTGCTGCCAGTAGGGCGGCGGGGGTAGTACCGAAGGTTAAGACCGTCGGCCACCCCACCGAACAAAGAACAGTACTGAGAGAGTGCACGCCGTGCTGCATCCTGCATAGCCGCCTCTGCAGTGTCCCTCTCGGAGATGGAATAGTGCTCCGAAACGGCCTCCGCACCCCGGAGGTCATCCTCCGGACGGCGAACTAGGCAGGTGGCCTCCCAGCGGTCCGGGTACCTCCCGCGACTGTGCTGGTAGACTACACAACGGTACTCGATCGACCAGGTGTGCCGGTCGAAAGCCTGGCGCAGCAAGGTGTCGAGTGCGTCGTGGAAGTGACAACCGCGAGCGGCGTCACGGGTGATGGGTCGGGCGACCCATCCTTCCGCCTCCTGCGGCTCAGAAGACTCCGAGCTGTGGTCTGAGTCGTCGTCGTCGGGATCTCCTCCAGGTCCTCCTCCAACAGCCGGAGCGTCCCGCGGTGGTGCAAGGGGCGCCTCCAGCTGGGCAACAGAGGAACGGGGCCTCACGGACTCCACCTCATGCTGGGATGAGGAGGAAGAGCCCTGCTGCTCTCCGTGCTGGCGTCGGCGTTCCTGCTCCTCACGCAGGCGGTGGTGCAGCCTCTCCAGGTGACTCGACTGACCGGACACGGTGCGGTGCAGAGGACGCTCCGCAAGTCGAGACGGCAGGAAAGGAATCACCGACTTACGTGCAGTGTGTCTAAGACGAGCCATCTACAAAAGACACCGTAAGCATAAGAGTAAGAGCAGAACTAATATGACAAGTGAGTAAACCATAGACAGAATAAGATAAAAATTTTAACAAGGCATAATATAGTACATATATATGTAGTAAAACATAGGGTTGGTCGAGGTGACCGACTTTTGAAGTAACATCAGAGGTCAAGGTGAGAGGGAAGGTCAATAGTCCTTAATACGACCAGTGCTACTCTAGGTCAGCGGTCCTACAGTCAGCACGGCTTTGATACCACTTATGTCACACCCGGTTTTGGAAGGCAAACCGAATGCGAACTATGTACGTGCCAGGATCAGAACTCACGTACACAGCGATTACATAAATGAACATCATCGCACAATGCTCGAATAATAACATAAAAGAGTAAAAACTTATTACATCACAGAGTCATAGACATCCACATAGTCATCGACTTGACAGATAAATCAAAGTGCTAGCGAAACGCAGTAAAGATAAGGCCTTCACAGGCAGCTGACTGGGGGTTGCCGCCAACCCACACCTAGAATTCATCGTAGTCTTGAAACTCCTGGAAGTCTCCTGCCACGGCTTCATCTTCTCCGGAGCAGTGGTTACAATGCGGACAACCTGGTGTGTTGTGGTAAAGCAAGGATGAGTACACATCAACGTACTCAGCAAATGTCCCGTTTGGCTGAAGTGGACTAGCTTTATGTGGGGTTAGGCTCAAGCAGTTGCTTTTAGTTGGTCAGGTATTTATCATTAGTAGAAGCCAGATTTTATCATTAACCAGCCCATGAACCCTTTCCTCATCGAGGAACAACATCATCATATTCGAACCAAAATCATAACATAATCCTTGTATCTCGAACCATTTGTATCTCTAATCAAAGAGGATCCCAAGGTTGCTCTTAACCGTGAGCACGGCTGATATATCAGTTTCACTACCCTCTGCAGAGGTCGCACACTTTACCCATGAGCCATGATGCCCTTTCTGCCCGGGGAGAGCTAATCCCCATTGACCACTACCTAGGTGGTCCAGCAGGGTATCACTACGTAGCTTTTACAAAGATTCCCTAGAGATCATAGCTGCTCGTTAGGTTTCTCCAGTTTGATAAACACAGTACTCCTCCCCGCAGGAGAGTGACTAACAAAAGCGAAACGAAAGAACCTCGGCACTCAGCCTCGGCAGAGCAAGCACTGTGCCTGGACCCCATTGACGGCACGACGGCGAAGCAACTACACCTCTAGTTCCTCTAATTATTTAGCTAAGGGTGCCCCATTTCACCCTCATGGTTGCACTGTTATCCCGGGTGGTCTCTCAACGAACAGGTCCTTACGGAGAGGTACTCAGGAAACAGCCTGAGCCCCCTAGAGTATCACAAGATCATCAACATAACCAGGATAACAGTATCATAAATATTCACATCATGTTCATTGATTAAGTTAAGGCAGTAGCAGAATGCTAACCATAATAGCCCATAAGGTCATCAAGGATAAAGTAAAGTGTAAAGCTAGTCAATCCTTAGGTTTCAAGTAAGTAATGCGGGACAGTGTATTATAAAGTAAATGGGACATAATGGGACTGAGGACACTTGCCTTCACCAAACTGCTGATCAGGGACTTCCTCTGCAACTGCCTCGGGAAACACAGACTGCTCGTTGTCTACGTAAAGCAATCATTCACACTATGCACTTGGGAAAATAACAAACAAAAACAATAAACCAAACATATGCAGCAGAGAGTGGTCACAAGATCATAACAGAAAAGGGATAGGCACTTTGGTGTTCCCTAGGTCTGGGGTAGAGGACTATACAAAATGAGTCATTATCCACTACTCAGGTTTAAGTCAGGGGTGGAATTAAATAATTATCTGGTTTAAGTTCCTAATCTTAAGGGTTTGAGTCCATAAACTTAAGTAACCCAACTTTTATTAAAGTCTACTTATTTCCAATTATCCTAAATGAGGTTTCAATAGTCTTAGTCCTATCCTAGTGATTAGCTATTAATTAATACATGGAAACAGCAGGGAAACATTGCATAAACAGATAGATAATAATATTATGAACATTTTGCAATTTGAAGCACCTAATTTGGAGTTCATATGACAAAGTTATGAATTTTACAAGTTTAGGGGTTAAAAATATGCCCTAAGGACCTATTTTGAATTAAATAAAAGGGCTGAGGACTTAACTGCGAAAAACCAGGGACGGCGGGCACAAAATCCAGAAATCAGGGGGACTCTTTAAGAAATTGCGCGAGCGAAGCGGTATCGAGCGCCTACAGCCGTTGGATCTCAAACGGACGATCAGGATTAGATCCTGCGGGCGGGCGCGCGGGCGCGCGGCGGTCTGGGCGGCTGACAGGCGGGGCCGGGCGGACAGCGCGCGCGGGCGACTGACAGGCGGGGCCTAGCGGGCAGAGAGACGGGGTGAGGGGGAAACGGGCCTGGGCCGTTGGATCTCCGGCGGACGGTTGAGATTGGGTTCGGGTTAATTGAATTCGCGCCGTCCGATCTGAGATAGACGGCGGGGATGGGGCGGCTGACTCCCGTCTCCTTCCCCAGCTGGTTAAGACGGCGGCGCCCGTCCTCGCGGCGAGGAGCTCGCCGGAGACGAGGGAAGCGGGCGACTGGCGGGGCTCTGGGGCAATCCGAGTGGTCGGGGAGGCTAGGGAGGGCACAGGGACTCCATTGATGGGCTCTGGGTCGGGGCAGAGGCACCGGAGGGGGGCTATTCACGGCGGGGCGGCTCGGCGGCGGGGTTTCTCTACTCCGGCGAGCAATCGAACGCAACAGAGAGCAAGACAAAGGGTGATAGGGGCGGGAGAGGTTCCTTACCTCACGGCGAAACCCAGGGACCTCTCGGCAGCGACGGAGACGCGACGGTGGCCCGAGGCGACGGCGGCGGCTGCACGGCGGACGACGGGTGAGCGCGGGCAGAGAGAATTAGGGAGGGGAAGAGGGAATTGGGGCGCGTTCCGGGTTGCGGACGCCAGAGCGGAGCTCACCGGGGCTACGGGCGCGGCGGAGCTCCACCGGCGACGAGGAACCGAGCTCGGGACGGCGGGGGTTATGGCGGCGGTGCTCTGCGCGCGCGCGCAGCGAGGGGGAGGGCGAGAGAGGGGGCCGGTTGGTGCGCAAATGAGGGAGGGGGCGAGGGCGAGTGGGGCTCGGGGCTCAAGTGGCCGAGGGCGAGGTGGGGTGAGCTCCCCACGCGCGACGTGGGCGCGGAGACCGCGGGCGCGCGCGACTCGGCGGCGGTTACGCGAGGAAGACAGGGCTGACAGCCCGGGCCCGCGAGCAGAGAGAGAGAGGAGAGCGGACGCGGGCGCGAGAGAAGCGGGGCTGACGGGTTGGGTCCACGGGCAGAGAGAGAGCGAGGGAGCGGGCGCGCGCGAGGAAGCGGCAGCGCCGACAGGTGGGGCCGGACGAGCAGTGAGAGAGGGAGGCGGGTGCGCGGAGGGCGGCCGCGCCGACAGGCCGGGCCCGCTGCGCAGAGAGAGGAGGGGGCGGGTGAGCGCGCGCGGAATGGGCCTACTGGGCCGAAAGGCCGAGGGGGCTGCGGGGCTGGGCTGATTTACCTTTTTCTTTTATTCTGAATTGTTTCTCCCTTTTCTTTTATTTATTCTATTTGATTCAAATTCAAATGAGCCCCAAATTCAAATTAGACCTTTTGAGAATTATGCACCAAACAAAAGTGAGATCTAGGGTTCAACATGATGCAACAATTCATACTCCCTTAGGGTTTAACCTATCACACCACTATTACAAATAAAAATAAGCATTTTCTCCTATAGAAATGAGAAAGAAAAGATTGGGGAAGGATGAGAAAAGAAAAGTAACACCTGAATTTGTGAATATGAGCAAAGAAATTTTATACCCCCAAATTCAGGGTGTTACACTGCCTGCCAGTAGAGTGGACAGGTCGCTGCCTAACAGCAGAGTGGGCAGGCCTCATTAAATGCTGAGGCGGCACATCGCTTGTCAGGCGGTGCGCCTTATCCACAATAAATGGAGGGGCCGCGCAACCCGGAGGCCTTACGTTAGGCTCCGCCCGCTGGCTTACGTCACGCGCGGTAGGCCACGTGGCAGCATCGGGTCTCCGCCTGGGCGGGGAGCAGTAGCGTTATGCGGACAGGTCCGCACCAGGCTGGGCCTGGACATGTATCGGCACCGGACCCCTGCTTGAGCAAGGCCTGGGTATTCTCTGCCCCAGAGTCCCAGGACCCGGCTGTGGGTAGTCCGGACCCCACACAGATGAGTCCGGGACCCGTCCCGGGGTTTCAGGTCGCACTCGTGGTGGTCCTGGACCTTGCCCGGAGATCCGGTCTTCATGTACAGGGGTCCGGCACTTTCCCATGGGGTCCAGACCCACTGTTGGCATCTTGGAGTATATCGTCTTCTCTGGCCATGTGGCGACCCCGGAACCGTCCACGTGGTGGAGTCGGGTGCTGTTCACCACGCGACTAGAGATAGCCACGTGGGCACCGCGGCTCCATGCTGCAGTAAGGTGTACCCCTGTTTCAGGGTACCGACACTCAGTTATTCTTCCAAAGAGGCACCAGCCCATCCTTCATCAGCGTTTTATTAACTGGGATGGATGCGAAGCCATTGGTGATCCCAAGATGACACAGGCATTGAGGGCCTGTGAGAGAAAAAGGATGAAGACCATCACGACATTCCAATACGATTGGAATGATGAAGTCATTGCATAATTTTATTCTACTCTCTAGATTAAGAATGTCGATGAGGAAAGTCCATACAACTTTCCTTATCTCAATTTTTTCATCGAAGGCAGCTGGTATAAGGTGAGCTACAGGAGGTTTGCTCACATCCTGGGATTTAATGATGGGGATATCTCAGGAGACAAAATCAAGATTCATGACTTTTGTCCTCCCACCAAGGATGAAGCCAAGGATCTTCATATCTCTGAGTCTGATGAATATTGGAAATCCACCAATCTGCACAAGTACTACAGGTACATCAATTCTCTTTACAGAATGACTCTCATCCCCAAAGGGGGAAATCAGATGAATATCCTGGGAGAGAGCAAAGTCCTGCTCTCATTCATGAAGCCAAACAGTTCTGAAAGCTTAAATGTTTTTGATATGATTTGGCAAGAAATCATCCATGCTGCTTGCTTCCCTCTCAAGGGATGTCTTCATGCCCCCTTCATCATGAAGATTATTGAAGTGGTGACACAGTTTTGATTTGAAAAAGGCACAAGAAATCTCTCGTGTACCCCCTTCTTGATTGACCCAAATAATCCAGCAGGGCGGTTGAGGAAAGCCCCTGTCAGCTCCTGTTTGCATATTGTTGCTGGTTCCACTGCTGTCGGTCCCTCTCGCCCTTCTCTTGGGCGTGACTCTCCCACACCACATGGTCGTGGTCGTGGTCGAAGTCATGAACGCGGCATGGGCGCAAGATTGGCTCATGGAATCGCAGCTTTCTTTTCTATGTGCAGGAATATCTCTTCAGATGTTCATGAGCTGGCGAGGCGACAGCAGGAGACTGACGACAACCTCCGTCGTCAGGCCTCTTCCATGGGTGTGCCCTTTGCTCCTCGCTCGCCTGATGTGCCCCTCCATCCTCCTCCGCCAGAGATCAATGAATGGCACCAACAAGCCTATGGGGTTCCATTCATGTCAGCGGAAGATGAAGGAGAAGAGGAAGATTTTTTTGATGATAGAGAGCAGTATGTCCCGCCTCCCCACCAAGGGGATCCGGGTCCATCTTCTTCATATCCTCCTCCCCAGGATCCATCTGGCCGCTATCCCCCCCAGCTCAGCCTGGGGAAGAAAACTTTGTAGCGAATTTGGCGTCACAGTTCTTTGATCCATCTCCTCCTTGGTAATTTGTGGTTGATGTTTCTCTCCTCCTATTTTTGGTGCTAGTTGCCAAAAAGGGGGAGAAGGATTGACAGCTTGGCCTGGTAGCCCTCAGGGGCTTTTGTTTTTGTAATAAACATTGGGTCTGTAATAACTTTATTCACCTATGCTTGTTGTGATGCATGTAATGATGGCTTAGGGCCATAAACAATTTTATGATGGGATGCCCATTATTGTAATAGCTAGTGCTATCTCATATCTTATGCTATGCAATGACGGATTTGTTAGAGTAATATTATTTTTATATCATCACATCTTATATAATTCTATTGCATCCCTCAGTGATTGTGTAATGTGTTGGCTATTCACTTTCTCCAAATATGTTGCAAAATTGACATATCAAGTCAATATGAAGATCACAAAACTCATGCACATATTTAGGGGGAGCCACACATACACAAGTATTTATATCTTGCCAGTATTTTTATTTTTTTATCTCTACTCTAGTTTGTTTTGGCATCAATCACCAAAAAGGGGGAGATTGCAAGTGCAATCAACCCTAATTGAGGGTTTTGGTGATTAAATGACAAAACAAACAGAGATTCTAACAAGTTTGCTCCTAGCATGTATACAATTACTTTACAGACACGAGAAGCACAGATCATATGAGTATGCAAATGTAAAAGTACAGCGGATTTAAATTCTACATCATATAGTGTGCTCCAAGTGCTTGGGAACAACGACAGTTTGCATTTTATAATTCTTGAGTCATAGAAATCGCCGTTCAATTAAGAGGGATCCGCAATAGTTAAGTAAGTTATGCGATGAGCTCAGTCCAAACCTTTTCAAATCCTTTAAGAAAATATTTTTCTAGATCATGAATGCTCTTGGAAAAACCACTTTCACTCCCCACTAAAGTTTCGCCTTGGTTCACCTCAGTTTTCTCAAAATCTGTCCATCAGTTTCATAAACCGGTTCAACCGGACCTAAAACCGGTTCAACCGGTTCCTGCACTGTTCCTTCTGTCACCTTCTGACCTGCCACTCTGCCAGTCAATTCTGTTAGAAAAAGTCGTGTGCAGAGTTTTTCAAAAACCGGTTCAACCGGATTTGAGTCCGGCTCAACCAAATTTGGGATCGGTCGAGTCTCCGGCTGAGTCCCTCAGTGAACTGAGAACTCCCTGGTGGAAACCAGTTCAACTGGTTTTGAGTCCACTTTTCCCAACGGCTGCCAACTTTTAGGGAATCCTTTATATACCCCCCACACTCTCTCTCTTCATTTACTTTTGCCCTCTCCACGATTTCTTGGCTGACCAACCTCCAAACAAGGGCATTCAATTCACCTCTCACACCCGAATTCGCATCGCCTTCAATCGTTTGAAGGACCCTTGGTGTGAGGTGAAGTCAATCTAACTCGCTGTTGATTTCATCTTGATTCTCCCATTCTCTTCATTTTAAGCTCATCGCAAACTTAATCTCGTGCGGATTTGTTACTCTTGGAACCTTGCGTTCCTTGATAGATAGAGGTTGCTTGGTAGTCTCCAAATTTGTGGACGACCCCAAGAAGTTTGTATCACCCTCTCGTTGAGCAAATTTGAGAAGAGATTGTCTTGACCTTGGTGGTCGGCTTGTGAAGGATTAGGGTTGGAAAAGACCCGGCCCTTTGTGGGCTTCTCAACGAGGAGTAGGACACCTTTGTGGTGGTTACCGAACCTCGGGTTAAATCGTGTGTTCTTGATAAGTGCTTTAATTTGTTGGTTAGTTCATATTCGATTATTGTGTGCAAATCATGTGAAAACAATTCATACCGATTTGTCATCTATTCGAGTGGATTTTCTCTAGGACAAGTCTTTAGCAAAATCTATCACTACTTCGTCACATTTGTTTAACTGTTTATCTAATCTAAGTTGAGCAGGTTCAAACTTGTTCAGCTGTAAACAAAATCAGTTGAACCAGTTTGCACCAGTGCAACTTAAATTTGACACTATCTCGAAGTTTTTAGTGAAAAATTTCAAGTGTAGCCTATTCACCCCCTCTAGGCTACTTTCACGAGAGTGTAGAGTGGAGGGGCGACAAACGACAATAAGTGAGTAAAAGAAAGAGGCACAAGTTACTTTTTTTACCGAAAACAAACAAAAATGGTTAGAATCAGATCTTCGAACCTAGATCCGATCAAAACAAGATATGGAAGGAGAGCAGTAGACGCGAGTAGAACGCAACACCACATGGACAATATGCGCAGGAGCAAAGCATCAGATGTCATTGCATGAGATTAAAATATAGTTATTGTATACTTTGACTTTTGCAAGTCACTTATAGCCAAACACTTAGCTTGGCTCTACTATTGAACTTGCTCTTAGGCTACCTCCAACACTATTGTCTATATCTCTCTGGTCTCCTCTATATCTGTCATTTACAGACTTCTCTGAAAGATTCACCCTAGATATCTCATTTATCTATATCTCAACCTCTATATGATATCGTCCTCTATATGTCAATATATGTCAAAGTGAGACATATTTTGCTTTAGGTTATATATATATATATATATATATATATATATATATATATATATATATATCATACTCTCAAATATCTTTAATTTTGATTAATATTATCTAAAGTATAAAAATGAATAGAGAAGAAAAGAGTGTTAGAGAACATCGTTGGAAACTATAGAGAAACAAATCTTCTAGAAATATAAGTTGAGACCCTTTAGGGCTTGTTCGGTTAGCTCTCAATCCATGTGGATTGAGTGGGATTGGGTGAGTTTAAATCCCAAGCAAGTCAAATTTCTTCATAATTTTTTCCAATTCCAACCAATCCATGGGTAACGGGATTAACCGAACAAGGCCTTATTGGTTCTTGTTGGAGACATCATTAGCCCCACCATGCGACCAAAATAAAGGTACAGAAAATCGATTAGAGGGAATGAACAAAATAAGGCCATACAAAAGGAGCAACATAAATACATCTACAGCAACCAACACACTCATCAGAATATAAGATAAAGATAAGATGCTATCTAGCAACATGAAGCATGAGTACAAAATGTCTGTTAGTGACTGACATTGATCAAAACTCATAGGGTCCCTTCCTACAGTTTCTTCAATCTTTCTGATGCAGAAGTTCTGCAGAAAGAATATCAAGATACTCTTTGAATGATACATCATACATCATGCACAAGCGCATATTCAAACACATTGTGTGGTTTCCATCTCTAGGGATGCAAACTCAGAAACTGGTTACTGCTACTGATCTCAGCAGCGTATAAAAGAGGGGAAGGAGGAATCCCATACCTACGGCTCTGCAGCCTTTTCACAATCCATAGAGGTAGGTCTCCATTTTCTGTCGAAAGGTCCATAGCTTCTTTGCACGACAGTTTGTTGTTCAGTCAGTTTCCTCTCTATCAATGCTAACAACTCTTGCAATCCTGTCCCCGTCACAGCAGAAGTTTTTACATGACAAGTGGAAGCTGGTTGTGGGAAAGTGTGTCCATTTGTATCTAGGACACGAAGTTCTCCAAAACATTCTTTTGATGACAACTCTTTCATTGCTCCCATCTCAGTTGGCTCAGCAAATGACTCTTTAGATGGCAGTTCATTGCTATCTTCAGAATTTTCTTCTGATAAATATTCTGAATCTGCTCCGTCATCTACATCTACAGAATCAAAAGATGTTTGTTCTGATGGAGCATCATCTTCAGAAAATATGTCATCCTCCTGTTCACCTTCGGTCAGGAAGACTTCATCGTCAATCCCATCAGATTTAACATTCTCGTCCACAAGATCAATCTGGAATGCCCCAATAGAAAAAATATATATAATGAAAACCAACAATCTATTGTCAAATGCCGAGAAAGAAAACTCAAGACTAAGTAGGTACCTTGTTCCAAACTTCAATCATATTGTTGATCTTCTCCTGAGAAACCCCTATCTGCTGCAGTACTTGCAATACAGTAGATCGATGCTCTTCAAGATTAGATGCACTTGAATCCAACACATGCTGCACTAATGCGTATAAGATAAAACGAGACCTCAGTCCTTTTCTCTTATTCTCTAAACAATTCATATCTTAGAACTAGAACATCATCTGATAACTAAAACACAGATGGCTGAAGAAAACTTTGTTGCTAAATAAGGAAATCAAAAGTACATCATAAGTCATGCTCAACTCCAGACTTCAAGAAGAAAAGAAAACCTACCACTAACATGTCTGCTTCAACAACTTCTTCTAGGGTCGCATGAAATGCTTCCACAAGCTGGAAAAAAAACAAAATAAAGAGGTTAACAATAACCTGACATAGAAAGTGCCAAACAATGCAGAAGAAAGGTCAAGGTTGCCAAATCAGTACAAATTAAATAATTGAGGGTTGACTTGTTGAGGGCTTGAGGCAAGGAGTCAACACAATGAATCAATATCCCATACTCTGAGAGGAAAAAGGCAAGACAGAAAGTGGAAAGTGGCAGGGTGGATGAGAAAAAGATAGTGGTGAGGAGGCACCAGCAGCAATGTTTTTTTTACCAGAAAACTGTAGGGGATACCCCTACAGCAGGATTTTATTGCAAAGGAAAAAAGCCCAAGGGCAAAACTGTACAAAACAAAAACAGCTACAGGTCAACTACAGACCAGATAGCCAGGTATTTACAGCGGCAGAAGTCTCAGGATTAGTTCTGAGCAAGTTAAGCTTTAGAGTACAAGCGAAGCTCTCCTTCCAAGACTGAAAGAGGGGACAACTCTGAAGATTTTTCCATGTCTTTCCTTCCATACCTCCCATGCTGCCACAGAAAAAATTTCCATGGTGAAAGGCTGCCCAAACATATCTCTGGCCTTTACCAACATTTGAAAAAAAATATCCATAGCATGATTCCTTGAATTCCCACGTAGCTCCAGCAATTATTGCTGTATTGACACTCAAAGAAAAGATGATAAGTTGTTTCCTCACACCTCAAGCCTTGTTCGGTTACAGACCAGTTTCAATCTGGATTCAATCCCGTTCCACCCTAAGATACGAGTTCACTCAGTGTTAGACTATGCGCGTGATGGCCGTTGGCCACCTTCCTCAACCCCTAGTGTCGGCCAACTCCTCTCTGCCCGCCGACACCCAGCAGCGCCCTGTGTGGCTCCTTCAAGCTTCTCCCGTTGCTGGCGTTCAACTGCCCTGCTAGGCCCAGCGCAGGCCCCTACCCGCCTAGAACCATCTCGTCGCCCTTCCCCCCCCCCCCCCCCTTCATCGCCTTCGTTGGATTCGCCACTGCCGCCGCTTTCCCGGCCGGATCCACCGCTGCCGTGACCTTCCTGGCTAGATCCGTCCGTCCTTTGGCCGGATCGTCATCTTCATGGCTGGATTCGTCGCTGCCGTGGCTTTCTCGACCGGATCCGCCGATACCCCTTCTTTTCTATCGCGGGTGCCGGTGCAGACGCGTGTGCCGGCAGACACGTGTGTTGTCGCCGGCCTCCCTGGCGAGGCTCCTCGACAACCGGTCGCGGAACGAAGCAAGAAGGCCCTAAGGATGATGTTGTCCTTTTGTGTCGCCTCGCCGACCGTTGACGCTCAAACGTCAACCCCTCCCGAAGAACAGGCTACTGCTGCGTGTCTCCCGACCACGGCTACCTCGACTTCGGCTACCTCAACATCCAAGGGCTATCGTCTTCTAGAAGTCCACACTGGTCTATACTCTAGCTGCAACATTCGCACCCTCACGACGCTGCGACTGCGGGGAATTTGAACCCGTCGGCTCCTACCTTCGGCTTCTACTCCAGTCTCATCATGTGCGGTGCCCCCGTTGCGTCTGCGGGGGGATGTTAGACTGTGTGTGGGCCAGCACCACTGTTGGGCTACCGGCCCATTAGGGTTAGGGTTAAGTCTCTCTATATATGTAACCCCTTCTCTATGCAATATATTAAGCAGTTAGGTTTCTTTCACTCAGGCCTACTCTCGGCATGTCAATTAGATCAATTCTCTAGTCTTTGTGAAACCTCCTCACCACTCTCTAGAATCGATCCACTTCTCTAGGGTCGTGGAGCTAATCCCGCCTCAAATATACACTGCATGCATGGAAGAGGCTGGTCTGCTTTCCGCTGTAAAGTTGGCTGCATGTTTACTCTGCATGGAGATGGAAATCAGATACCCATGGTAAATGGCTGCACGTTTACCCTGGGTGGGAACTAATCCAGCGCAACCGAACATGCCCTCAGTTGGCAGTTGGCACATCACAGAGCAATAATCCCCATTCTCCACTCGATATCTTCTCCTAAGATCCACTTGATTGGATGAGATGGTAGCAGTAGAGAAATGGAAGAGGATGAGGCTGCCAGAAGAAGAGCAGAGGAGAAGAGGAATTGAAGGGTTCCGCACAATTCAGTTATGGCTCACTTGGTTCTACATGAGCCATAAACAGAGCATTAGGGCTCACCCCCCTCTTCTGCCATCTCTTCACTCCCCCCCTCCTGAGTCCTGTCTCTCCTCTGTCATGAATCCCAACAGCAGGAGCTGCATTGTTTTCAGGTTCTTAGGAGGTGTGCCAAGCTTTATCTGCGAGGAACTCTACATACTTAACTCCACCTCCTTCTCCATGCAATGCAGCCATAAAATGGCTGCTACCATCAATGCCAAAGCAGCACCTATGCAATGCCTTGATAGCCATGTGAAAGAAAACTAAATATTCCTTAAAAGACCAGACTTTATTATTGAAATTGGATTCACCCATATATTAAAATCATGGATGTTTTAAAACTAATAATAAGGTGAATATTAGTTTTAGAAATGGCTGATGAAGCAATCTAATGGACCATTTGCTACCTCCAAATCTTACATGGACCACGGTTAGGACTTCGGATTGAAGTGTTCAACTCAGGTGTGGGTGTCCAATTCGGCAAACCTTATGGGAACATGCCAAATATCTCTTGGAATCTGACACTTGTGTAAGCTGTCCGACTCACCAAAAAAGAAAATTAGGACACAGATGTCCGAATAACACTGTTGCTAACTACTCTAGTGGGGTTTGGGGAAGGGATGAAGTGAGGCAAGCCTTCCCTCCACAAATGCGGAGAGACAGCTTCGAACAAGCGACCTGGCGACTCAGTGATACAGCTGTCAACACTGAACCAGGCCTGCCCTTCCACTTATTAGTCTTTGTATTATTAGAAAAATATTGCAAATGAATTGAAGTGCCGTTTGGTTCACATATTTGTAACGTAATGGGTAACTGATAACGTTAAATCATGTTTGTTTTGGTCCGACCGTAATCAGATACCACACTAAAAATTGATACCAGCCTATTCAAACTCGTTACCGCCAGTAATCGAGTGTAAACCATTACCATTTGCGTTACATTTCGTGAACCAAACAGCACCTGAGCTAAACAGGTTGGCTGTATACATGCATAGAATACATTTATCCTATAGATTACAATTGAATCAAATCTACACTTGAAAAAAGTTAATTTTCAAAATGGATCACCAATATTCAAGCGCAAGAAAACTTACCTGTACTGGTAAATCTGAGATGAAGCCAACGGTATCACTAAGAAGTGCTTTTCTCCTGAATACACAAATGCAAGGTCATGAGCTAAACCAGTGCAAAACCTAATCAGCTTTACCAATATATGATATCTCATATTTTCTACAGTACCCTGATGGAAGAATCACACTTCGTAACCGGGGATCTACTGTTGCAAACAGCCTAAAACAAAATAGGAGCATGATTTCTCTGGTCATAGCTGCTGCAAGTGAATGCAGGTAGAAGCTAAATTCAGCATACCTGTCATCACTGTATAAATCAGCTTCAGAAAGTGCACTCACAAGCGTAGATTTCCCCTATGAAAAAGACCATCATAGAACTCAACTAAGTACAAGATTTAATTTGTAGAAAGCTCAAGTACATTTTGCAGTGTGATCTGAAGGAATATAGTTAATAGTTGCCAAAGAAACATAAGCTAAAAAAACTATTTTAGTGGATCTGCATACAGCATTTGTATATCCGACGACTGCAACAGTTACAAGCTCTTGACCAAACGAGCCACCATGTCTTTTCCGACTTGAACGTTGTATCGCTCTAGTGCGGCGTACATCTTCAATTTGAGCTAACAAGCTCACACGACGTTCTTGGATTCTGGAAGGGTTGTGGGTAAAGTAAAATGAGAAGTTGCTGTGAGATGCAACTTTGATAACTTTTAAAATCTATCAACTGTCAAGCACCTCCTCCGTTGTAGTTGAAGCTCTGTTTCACCAGCACCACTCATGAATCCCCTCCCCCCACTACCTCTCCTGAACAGTAAAATAGCAAGATGAGCATTGCATCCGATGATCCAACAATAATCAATGGGTCAAAAAACAAATGAATCATCACTTCAAATGATTCAACCTAGTATGAGATCAATTCAGGAAAGTAGAATAGAATAGAAGAATAACAGTAATCTCTACTAATATAAAGCAGGAGTTGCTTCCTTCGTGTATCCTCCTCCCACGCACGTGAGCGCTCAGCGAGCGGCTGGCTCCAGCGCACAGTGAAGCGTGCGCGAGCCCCTCCCACGCGCGTGGCCGGCCCAGCGAGAAAAAGAACTGCATCCAGGATTCGACCCTGGTTGCTTCGCTCCAAGCATTTGGAGCTTACCACTACAATTCACATCTGCTTGTGTTATATAAAAGATATATTATAAATAACCGTAGCAATGTACGGGTACCTAACTAGTAAAAATAATGCATTAGTAGTACAAAGATACTATGTGGATCCTCCTGACTATAACCAAAATCAGGTTCCTTAAAACCTGAGGTGTTTTCTGGGCACCAAAAGGATCTGTGCTGCAGCGATACCTCTATGCGTTGACACGTGGGGTCAACATTTTTTGCATAAAGACCCTTCTATATTTTGGAAATGAACATGCAGTACAGATCGTCCTACCGAAGCAGTGAACATTTCGTGTAGAACCTTGATGTAAAACTTATTTTAGTGTGAAGAAGATAAAATTCGAGATTCTTTTCGCTTCTGCAGAAAAACTTATTTTAGTTTCGACATGCGGATATATGGCAAGGTGGCCACGATGGCTCACTGCCTCCTGCACCACCAGATCTGATGCCGGTGCCGCTGTGTGGTCCAGCTTTGTCTGGATCCAGCCTCTCCTGCCATGGATTTGCCCATCGATGTGTCTCCTATTCCAGAAACCGGGAAAGTGGAACATGGCCATGTTCCTCGTTCCGGGAACGTGGGAACAATCCCGTTCCCGTAGTATTAAAACCTAGTTTTAGTAGCTTACAACGTACCATATTCCCGTTCCTCGATCCCGTCGATCCGGGAACCTGGTTACTTCCACCGTGACATTTGGTGTGGCTAGCTGACGGGTAGATGCGACGTATGTGGCCGAGACACCGGCCCTTTTCTCCCATCGTGCATAGTAGCGCAGGTCTAAGTAGATTTGCTCTGCTCTCCAGCACAGCAGCAAGGCAAGACCGCAAGATGTGTGTTGTCTTCTCCGTGTAAACGAGGTGTACTGGTAGTCTGGTATGTCAACACGTACCTAGCCAATTAATATTTGCTTTTGCCCTGATGGTTGTTGATAGGTAGGATCACTTTTTAGAGAACTGCTCCAAGAGAAATTGGGATATGTTTGGGTCCAATTAGGCCATTTCTCCAGTGGCCTTCTTGAATAGATTTATTCAGTAGCTTTCTTGAGAAGAGCCTTCAAGTTCAGGATCTACATTATAGCTTGCTAATTTCAGAGATGTGAGTCCAGGCTTAGATTATATCACAGGCAGTTTCAAAATGCTAGATAACACATGTACTCTAAATTGTGACTTCTTCCTTAGCTAGACAGGGCATTGTACATTGACATTCGACATTGTTTGCTATAAACTACTACGCACACGGAGTATGTAATTCTCGCTGAGCTAACAATTCACTTCCATACTTCTGGTTTTGTATTCTGGCCAATAGGTCTACTGAAGTACTGTATTTTGCTGAAAAATGGAAGGACTACAATATTGTATATTTTGTTCTTTTATTAGAAAAATATATTTGTTTCCTTACTTGCCCTTATGAAGAAAGACAAACAAATAAAACATTCATGTTCCCAATGTGCTTGGATCTTGATTTGCAATGTGAAGAGTTAACCCAGGAAGAGTTTGGCTTGCGATACAATTTTGAGGTGATGGATGCTGTTGAAAAGCTGGAGAGGCTTGTAATCATTACAAGAGTAAGTTCTCACATATTTTCTCTTATTAGTTATTACCACTTTGTGAAAGCATAGGGATGGTTTCTTACAAACACAGTGCCACAGAATCAAGTATTCGCAGAGACAACAAGCAGCCGCCATCGCAGAGACAACAAGCAGCAGCTGCCTGACATTTGCCATCTCTGTGCACCACATGCAACATCCAATAATGTTTGTCACTACTAGCGATGGCAGCGGGTCCGGTATGGTTGTGGGTAGAGAATATACCCACCTGCGACACATTAGCTAATAAAATTCTATACCCGTACACATACCCACAGGTAAAAAATTTTACCCACACGCCATACCCACATCTATAGGGTAAATACCCGCGGGTACACAACAGCTATGGGTATTTTATTTTATACCATGTAAAATCTTGTACCCTCATCTGTTATGACCGGTATACCGCCGTTTGTTAGTTTGCTTAGGTTGTTAGATCGGATAGAGTTTGTTAGGATCAGGTTGTTAGTCTTGGATAGAGTTTGAGGCTGCTATCTCAGCCATATATATAGCCTCTTTTGGCTAAGGAATAAACCACCGTGCTTCCCCCATCCCGTCTACTGATCATCCCGACCACTGTTCATCCACGGGTACTGCTCACGTGTGAACAGTAACATCCCTCCCTGCCAACAGTCCTAAGACTGCCTCCAGCAGTATTCGGTAAAGGGTCCGGTACCCTTGATTTAGCGGACGGAGACGTCCTGAACGTGTTCAACAACACCCGCTAAATGAGTCTCTAAAATTTAGAGGACCCTCGTCGAACGCTATGTCTAGAGTTCACGTCTACATGCGCTATACACTGTGTCCTGCAATCAATATGGAAGAAAGGACGGCCCACACTGTGTCCTTCACACATGGACAGACCCACACTTTACTGCGATAACTGTTTTCCAGTTTTATTTAATCTAAAAAATGGTTAAAATAAAAGATGGATATAGAGGACCAAATTTAGGGAACGCTGCTGGAGATGGAGAAGATATAGATGACAGAATCTTTTAAAGAGTGCTGTAAAGGACAAAGAATATTCATTTAGGAGATGAAATTTAGAGGACATTGCTGGAGACAGCCTAATCCTGTGACGACGGCGCCCAAGCGCCGGGGTCCTGGTCATAGACCCCAAACCTACCACTCGTACTATCTTCGTAACCCTAGTTCCAACAATCTGGTACCGGAGATGCCAGGTTCCGACGACATGCCGCCGAGATCAGCACCACCCACCACCTCCATCATTGCCAAAACTATTGATGCGAGGGCTGCTGCTACCGGCCCAATTTCAAAGGCGAACTTCATGGCATTCCAGCAGCTAATGGTAAAGTTGTTCGCCGCCCACACAGCCGCCATCAACGGCATGTCCAGCAGGACACCGCCACCACCGCCGCCTCCAGCTTCTGCCGCCACCAGTGCTGCTGCTTTCCCCTATGGCATGCCGGACTATGGTGGCATACCCCCCCCCCTTCCCACCACCGTCGCGCCAAAACCACCACCAACATCATTCCCTTCGTGCCACAACACCCCTTCCATCGCCGATCTCTGCCTTGGTGCCACCGGCATCAACCATGCCTGTATCCATCCACCAAATCACCTTTCCACACTCCCCCATCCCCGATCCCCAGCTTCCCCGAGGATGCTCTTCCTGCACACCATCACCTTGTTGTGGGCGCCATCACCACCACCCCCACTTCCATAAATTATCCTTCCCCACATTCATTGGGAAAGATGATCCCGTGGGCTGGTTGAACTGCTGCGAGCATTTTTTCCGCGGCCAGCGCACTCTTGAGACAGACAAGGTCTGGCTCGCCTCGTTCCATCTCACCGGGACTGCCCAACATTGGTACTACATGCTGGAGCGTGACGAGGGCTCCATCCCATGGCAGCGCTTCAAGGACCTCTACCAGCAGTGCTTTGGTCCCCCTTTGCGCAACAACTTCTTGGGTGAGACTGCACGTCTCCAATTCTGTTCCACGGTCGAAGACTATTAGGATTGTTTCTTGGTCCTCATCTAACACGCCTAAGTGTAAACACCTCTCACAAGTAGTGTACCAAATTCCATGACCCTGTACCTCGACCCCGTCGACCTAGAAACTTTGTGGCTATGGTTAAAACTCAACAAGCATGACATCAAGAGCTATGCAGAGTTGGATTTTGTCATAACTTATGTCGCCACAAGCCCACAAGGATATAGCATAACTTAACTAGTAATTACATGATACACACAATAAGAATGATATGCATATCAATGTAAATACTTTTTCTTACAAAGACATCTGTGCAGCTAGGTGTGCATGTGCCCACAAGTTCATGAGCTAGTTCATAATGATGATGGAATAAGTCTTGAGCATCTAGAGGACAGCCTGCTTTTGACTGTCCTCTGTAGTCCTTTAGCATCTAGAGGACAGCTTGACTGTCCTCTGTAGTCTCTTTAGCATCTAGAGGACAGCAGTCGTTTTTTGACTGTCCTCTGTAGTCGCTTTAGCATCTAGAGGACAACAGTCGCTTTTGACTGTCCTCTGTAGTCTCTTTAGCATCTAGAGGACAATCCTGTTGTGTAGTGTGTGTGAGAAGGTGTGGTAGTGCAGCCCCTAGGGCTATAAATATGTGTCCCCAACCCCTCTAAGGGTATGGCATTGTGTAGTGTTTAAGGAAATAAACAGAAAAATTGCCCCAACTCATAGTGTCATCCTCTTGATGAGAGTTAGAGTCCCTCTACTTACAATTGGTATCAAAGCCAAACTATCCTGCAGCCTAAACATCTCGTGCTCATCTCCTACCCGCGCCTCTCCCCACACTCAGTCGGCAGCAAGAGCTCCAACTGTTCCTTCCTCCCCTGCTCAGACGAGCAGCCTTTCGTCTGAGACAGCCTCTTCCACATGCAGCGACCCCTCACTAGCCCACCATGTCCCTACGCTCGGCCACTTCGAGTGCGCGGCGCCAGCAGGAGGCCGAGGTCGCCGCGGCACAAGAACGCGAGCGAGCAGCAGCAGCGGCTGCAGCGACAGCGGCGAGGGCAGCACGGTTGGCGGCGGCGGAACTGGCAGCGGCGAGAGCGGAAGTAGAAGCAGCGGAGGCGGCGAATGCTGCACGTGCGGCGGCAGCAGAGCTCGAGGTTCTGCGCGGCAGTAGAGCTGGCAGCTCTGCTTCTGTCGACGACAACACCGACGAAGAGCTCAGGCTGGCGAGGGAAGCAGCGCGAGAGCAGGCGGCACAGTGGGCAGCCGCGCATCCCCATGGGGGCGCGCGTGGCGGCAGCCCAGATAGGCGCCGACGCGCTGACGGCGCTCTGGGCAAGGGCGCACGCGGCGGCAGCCCAGACGGACGTAGACGCGCCGACGGTGCTCCCGGCGACGGCGACCGGGTCGACGGAGATCGCGGCCTCTACAGGCGGCGCGACTCTCCCTCCCCGGATCGGTACCATGGTCGCCGCATGGCCCAGGCCATTGTCAGGGACATCGGTCCCGGCGGTGGGTGGCCTACCCTCACCAAGACCAACTACGTCGAGTGGGCCGCGGTGATGAGGGTACGGCTCCAGGTTCGCCAAATGTGGGAAGCAGTTCGGTACGGCGACGTCGACTACCACGAGGATCGGCGGGCGCTGGATGCCCTCATTGCTGCAGTCTCGTCCGAGATGCAGTTTTCGCTTTCCCAGAAGCGGACTGCCAAGGAGGCCTGGGACGCCATCGCTGCGACCCGCATCGGCAGCGACCGTGCCCGCAAGACCACACTGCAGGCACTTCGCAAGGAGTGGGAGAACCTGGCCTTCAAGCCAGGTGAGGATGTTGATGACTTTGCTCTCCGCCTCAACACTCTGTTGCAGAAGATGGTGCAGTTCGGCGACGACACCTACGATGAGGAGAGAGCTGTTGAGAAGCTCTTCCGTTGCATCCCCGAGAAGTACAAGCAGATCGCTCGCTCGATCGAGTCTCTGCTAGACCTCTCCACGATGACGATCAAAGAGGCGATAGGTCGTCTCAAGGTGGTCGACGGCGACGAACCACAGGCTCCCTCTGGCCTTATCACTATTGGCGGGAAGCTACATCTCACTCGGGAGCAGCGGGAGGCCTGCCAGGGTGACCAGAAGAAGGGGGAGTCCTCCTCGACACGAGGCCGCAAACGCGGCAAGCCGCGCAAGGCGCGTGGAGGCGCCCAGGCCGGGGCGCGAGGACATGCTGAGGGCGGTGCCCGTGGAGGTGCCCAAGGCGGCGCCGTCGGCAACAAGAAGCCGGCACGAGACGACGGCTGTCACAACTGCGGCAAGCTTGGCCACTGGGCCAGGGACTGTCGACAGCCACGACGTGGCCAGGCCAACGTCGCACAAGCGGAGGCGGAGGAGGAGGCTCTGCTCCTAGCACATGCAAGCATCGAGCTATCTCCAGCGGCACCGGCCGTAGCGGCACTCCACCTTGATGAGTCGAAAGCACGTGCTTTCCTCGGCGACGGCTCCAGCAAAGACATGATCGAAGGATGGTGCCTCGACACCGGCGCCACTCATCACATGACCGGCCAACGGGAGTTCTTCACCGAGCTTGACTCTAGCGTCCGAGGCTCCGTCAAGTTTGGGGACGCCTCCGGCGTTGAGACCAAGGGCGCCGGCTCAGTCGTCTTCACCGCCGCATCTGGTGAGCACAGGCTGCTCACCGGAGTCTACTACATCCCCGCGTTGAGGAACTCTATCATCAGCTTGGGACAGCTGGATGAGAACGGTTCGCGCGTGGAGGTCGAGCACGGAGTCATGAGGATCTGGGACCCCTCTCGTCGCCTTCTTGCCAAGGTACACAGGAGTCCAAATCGGCTATACATCCTCAATGTGAAGGTGGCACAACCTTGCTGCCTTGCTGCTCGTCGAGACGATGGGGCATGGCAGTGGCATGAGCGCTTCGGGCACCTTAACTTCGAGACCCTGAAGCGGCTCAGTGCCAAGGAAATGGTACGAGGCATGTCGTGCCTTGACCATGTGGAGCAATTCTGCGATGTCTGCGTGTTGACAAAGCAGAGACGACTCCCCTTTCCCCAGCAGTCGAGCTTCCGAGCCAAGGAGAGGCTCGAGCTCGTGCATGGGGACTTGTGTGGCCCGGTGACACCAGCCACACCAGGAGGACGACGCTACTTCTTGCTGCTCATCGACGATCTCTCCCGCTACATGTGGGTGATGATCCTTGGTAGCAAGGGAGAGGCCGCGAACGCCATCAGGCGTGTGAAGGTCGCTGCGGAGGTGGAGTGCGGCTGCAAGCTGCGCGTGCTACGCACCGACAACGGCGGCGAATTCATGGCAGCTGAGTTCGCATCGTACTGCGCGGATGAGGGCGTTCAGCGCCACTACTCCGCGCCGTACAGCCCGTAGCAGAACGGCATCGTCGAGCGGCGCAACCAGACGGTTGTGGGGATGGCTCGGGCTCTCCTCAAACAGAGGGGAATGTCGGCTGTCTTCTGGGGAGAGGCGGTGGTGACAGCGGTCTACATCCTCAACCGCTCGCCCACCAAGGCACTCAACGGGATGACACCGTACGAGGCTTGGCATGGGCGCAAGCCGGCGGTCTCTCACCTACGGGTCTTCGGCTGCCTCGCGTTCACCAAGGAGCTTGGCCACATCGGCAAGCTCGACGACAGGAGCACCCCGGGGGTGTTCATTGGCTACGCGGAGGGCTCGAAGGCCTACCGCATCCTTGACCCAGGAACACAGCGTGTGCGCACGGCGCGCGACGTCGTGTTCGATGAAGGGCGAGGATGGGCGTGGGACAAGGCGGTGGACGACGGCACGACTCCGACGTACGACGACTTCACCATCGAGTACGTCCACTTTGAGGGAGCTGGGGGAGTAGGCAATTCTTCTCCGAGCAGGTCTACCCCAGCCCCAAAGTCTCCACCTACTCCAGCGCCACGCTCTCCAGCTCCGGCTACAACGAGCTCTTCATCACCACGCACTCCAGCCACGACTCCGGCTACAGTGAGCTCTTCGCCACCACGTACTCCAGCACCGACGGTACCCTCTCCGGGAACGTCCTCTTCGACACCAGCTCGTGTCGAGCACGACCCAGTGGAGCTCGTGACCCCGCTCTCCCGCGACGAGGAGCGCGTCGACGCGTGCTACGACGGCGAGCCGTTGAGGTATCGAAGGGTGGAGGGCCTTCTCATCGACCCGTCGGTGCCGGGCCCTGCGTCTCACATTCTGGCAGGAGAGTTGCATCTTGCATGCGATGATGGTGAGCCTCGGTCTTTCGCGGAGGCCGAGAAACATGCGGCTTGGCGTGCCGCGATGCAGTCGGAGATGGACGCGGTTGAGACGAACCGCACTTGGGAGCTCGCTGATCTCCCTCATGGTCATCGCGCGATCACCCTTAAATGGGTGTTCAAACTGAAGAGGGATGAAGCCGGCGCCATTGTCAAGCACAAGGCTCGCTTGGTGGCACGCGGTTTCCTACAGCAGGAGGGGATCGACTTCGACGATGCTTTTGCCCCCGTGGCACGGATGGAATCCGTGCGACTCCTTGCGCTGTCAGCCCAGCAGGGCTGGCACGTTCATCACATGGACGTCAAGTCGGCGTTTCTCAACGGCGACTTAAAGGAGGAGGTCTACGTACACCAGCCGCCAGGTTTTGCGATCCCTGGCAAGGAGGGCAAGGTGTTGCGCCTGCGCAAGGCTCTCTATGGCCTGCGACAGGCACCGAGGGCGTGGAATGCCAAGCTGGATTCCACGCTCAAAGGAATGGGTTTCACGCCAAGCCCGCACGAGGCGGCCATCTATCGGCGGGGCAATGGAGAAAATGCCCTGCTGGTGGGTGTCTACGTCGACGACTTGGTGATCACCGGCGCCAAGGATGCAGAGGTGGCAGCGTTCAAGGAAGAGATGAAGGCTACCTTCCAAATGAGTGACCTGGGGCACCTCTCCTTCTACCTGGGGATTGAAGTGCACCAGGGGGACTCCGGGATCACACTTCGCCAGACCGCCTACGCCAAGCGCATTGTTGAGCTGGCTGGGCTCACCGACTGCAACCCAGCTCTCACTCCGATGGAGGAGAGGCTGAAGCTGAGTCGCGACAGCACGACGGAGGAGGTGGACGCTACACAGTACCGGCGTCTTGTGGGGAGCCTTCTCTACCTCGTCCACACACGGCCTGACTTGGCATACTCCGTCGGCTACGTTAGTCGGTTTCTGCAGCGACCGACGACGGAGCATGAGCAGGCTGTGAAGAGGATCATCCGCTATGTTGCGGGGACTCTCGACCACGGTCTCTACTACCCGAGGTGCCCTGGGGAGGCACACCTTGTCGGGTACAGCGATAGCGACCACGCCGGCGACATCGACACCAGCAAGAGCACAAGCGGGATCCTCTTCTTCCTCGGCAAGTGCCCCATCAGCTGGCAGTCGGTCAAGCAGCAGGTGGTGGCCATGTCCAGCTGCGAGGCCGAGTACATAGCGGCGTCCACTGCTTCGACTCAGGCGCTCTGGCTGGCTCGACTGCTCGGTGATCTCCTCGGGAGAGACACTGGAGCGGTGGAACTCAGGGTGGACAGCCAGTCCGCTCTGGCATTGGCCAAGAACCCCGTGTTCCATGAACGGAGCAAGCACATCCGGCTGAGATACCACTTCATCCGAGACTGCTTGGCAGAAGGGAGCATCAAGGCGCGCTACATCAACACCAAGGATCAGCTTGCAGACCTGCTCACCAAGCCCCTTGGGAAGATCAAGTTTGTTGAGCTTTGCTCCAGGTCCGGGATGGCCCAACTTTCTCACAAGACGACGCCCAAGACTTAGGGGGAGAATGATGGAATAAGTCTTGAGCATCTAGAGGACAGCCTGCTTTTGACTGTCCTCTGTAGTCCTTTAGCATCTAGAGGACACCTTGACTGTCCTCTGTAGTCTCTTTAGCATCTAGAGGACAGCAGTCGCTTTTTGACTGTCCTCTGTAGTCGCTTTAGCATCTAGAGGACAACAGTCGCTTTTGACTGTCCTCTGTAGTCTCTTTAGCATCTAGAGGACAATCCTGTTGTGTAGTGTGTGTGAGAATGTGTGGTAGTGCAGCCCCTAGGGCTATAAATATGTGTCCCCAACCCCTCTAAGGGTATGACATTGTGTAGTGTTTGAGGAAATAAACAGAAAAATTGCCCCACTCATAGTGTCATCCTCTTGATGAGAGTTAGAGTCCCTCTACTTACAAATGATGCCAGACCAACTAAACATATGCAAATTGAAGATACCATTACTCCCTCCTACTCTAATGATGCCTTACAACCCGAACCCTCATTTCCAAACCTTCTAAACAGTTACGTTTAAAAAAACTTATAAACAGAATTCATAATGTTCACGAAAGGGCCACTAGCTAAGTTGGTTAGGTGGTCTAGGTTCAACTTGTAACACCCCGATTTTGGGGGTATAAAATTTGCTTCTAATTATCACCCAAAATCATGTGTTTCTCTTCTTTTTCTCACTCTAGGTTTTCTCTCTCTCTAGACTCATTCTCCCTTTTTCCTTTTTGTTTAGAGATAGCCTAAACTAGTGGAGGTTAATTATTTATTTTTGCCAAAAACCTTATGAGTCATGACATGTTGCATCATGCTGAGTTTAAAATATTCTTTGAAGTGTTGCACAAGTTTGAATTTATTTGAATTTGAAACCTAGTTTGAATTTGGATTTGAAAAACCCTATAGAAAAGAAATGGAAAAGGAATTAGAAAATTCAAAGAAAAAGAAAAGGAGAAAGCAGCCCAAGCCAGCCCAGCCAGGCCGCGCGCCCGCGCCGTCTGACAGGCGGTCAGCGGCAGTTCTCCCTCGCGCGCGCCCTCCCTCGCTCGCTGCCCAGTGGGGCCGATCTGTCGGCGCCAGTTTCCTTCCCCGCTCGCTCCCTCTCTCTCTGTCTCGCGGGCCCAGATCGCCAGTCGCCAAGCCGTTGCCCCGAGCGCCCCTTTCTCCTCTCTCTGCGCCGTGGACCTTACCTGTCAGTTCCGCCCCCTCCGCGCTCGCCGTGGACCGGCGCGTGCGCACTCGCGCACGTCGCCGGATTTCTCGGCCACGACGCCTGCCCACGCGCCCAGCTCCCTTCTTAGAGCCCCGCCAGTGCCCCGCGCACACCCCTCACCTCATTTCGCGCAGCTTCGCCCTCTCTCGCGCTCTGCCCTCACCGCCAGCCGCCGCCGGAGACCCGCGCCCGCGTTCCCGGCCATCCAGCTCACCGGAGACCGCTCCAAGCCTCCCCGAGCTCCGCCCCGTGGTGAGACACCCATCCCCGTGCCCAATTTCCCTTATTGCACCCTGTGCTCGGCCAATTTCGCCTTCGTCGGTGCTCGGCCGCGGCGGTCCGCCGTGCTCGCGCGGTGACCGACCGATTTAGCCCGGTCTAGTTCCCCGGAGTAGGTCCCTGTGTCACCCCTGCCTCTACTGAAGCTAGCCCAGGCCTTAGCGCGCCTTAAGTCCCCTCCCCGTGGCCGGAATGGCTCACCGGAGTTACTCTGGCCCGCCCAAGACCTTCTTACCGCCGTTCTCCCTTCTCTGCCCGTGGATTCATGGCCTCTTCCCCGCCATTGAGTTCGCCGTGGTGCCCTCTCCCTCTCTGTCCAACTCCGGCGACCCCGGAGCCACCCTAGCTCGCGCCTGCCTCAACTCCGACGACCTCACCGCCGCGGAGAGGAGCGGCGCCGCCCGCAGCCGTCTGTTTCCCCCTAGTCTGGTCCCCTCCGTCCGATTCAGATCGAACGGTCCGGACCCCCTCCGTCCGATTCTAATCGAACGGCTCGGACCCCCTCCGTCCGATTCAAATTGAATGGCTCGGACCCCCTCCGTCCGATTCAGACCGAATGGCTCAGACCCCCTCCGTCCGATTCAGATCGCATGGCCCGGACCGCGGGATACCGCTTCGCGCACGCGTGCCCTGACGCCCTAGCCCACCTGTCAGCGCCTAAGTCCTCTGGCGCTGGGCCCGCTCGGTCAGTGTGCCCTCCCACTCTGCCGCTGACGCCCCTGGCCACGCTTGTCAGCCGCGCGCCCGCGCCCGCGCGATCTAATCTCAGCCGTCGGTTTCTGATCCAACGGTTGAGGGAGCCCGATACCCCTTCGCGTGGCTGTTTTGCTTAAGAAAACCCCTGGTTTTAAGAAATCAACCCGCCGTCCTTTGTTTTAGCGCATAGGTCCCTGGTTTGTTTTAATTAGACCCCTGGACTTTTATTTAATCACAGATTTAGCCCTAATTTCATATTTCAAACTTCAAAACTTGTTTATTTCATATCTTTTTCATATGAACTCCAAATTTAGTGGTTCAAATTGCAAAATGTTCACCAAATTATTCTCTGTTCAAATAAAATATGACCAACTGTAATCTGTACACTTTAATTTTTACACTTAGAATATAGAATTAAAGTATATGTTGATTTATTTATTTAATGAAATAAATAAAAGGAGAACCCTAGGAATAAAGTATATTCAATCTTGAGAGATTAGTGTTATGCATTACTTGGATTTATTTTTGGCTTAACCTCTAGGCCTTAATGACATAAATAGAATTAGGAATGTAATTATGGATAATACTTAAAAGATAATCAAATTTCTAAATGAGAGTAGTTTATCTTATAATTCTAGCTTTCATTTGTTTTAATCACTACTTAACCTTTTTGAGCTATGTTCCAAACATTTAGAGTAATCAATTCCCCAATTAAGATTAGTCCATTTTTAATACTTGACCTCATTCCTCTGTACTTAATATTGTACCTTCTTGAGTTGTGTGCCAATGTTTGCACATGTGTGATGTGATGTTCATTTTTACCTTTCAAATGTATTGAATGTATGCTCGCTTTACTTAGACAACGAGCAGCTCGTGGTTCCTGAGTGTGTTGCCGAAGATCCCTCTGAGCAACAACCTGGTGAAGGCAAGTGTCCTCAGACCTATCATGTCCTACTTTACTTTATAATTCACTGTCCCGCATTACTTTATTGAAACCTAAGGATTGACTAGTTTGTATTTCTCTTACCCTTGTTTACCTTTTTGGGTTAATCATGGTTAGCTTATGCTATTGCTTAAACTTAATCAATGAACATGATGTGAACTTTTATGATACGATGATGTTTTATCCCGATGGGGTCCTTGTGATTACTTTAGGGGGCTTAGGCTCTTTCCTGAGTACCTCTTCGTAAGGACGTGTTTGGGGAGTGACAACCCGAGATAACAGTGCAACCATGAGGGTGGAATAGGACGCCCTTAGCTGATTAATTAGAGAAACAAGAAGAGTAGTTGGCTTCGCCGTAGGACCGTCAATGGGGTCCGGGCACAGTACTTGCTCTGCCGAGGTTGGTTGCAGAGGTTCTTTGATTTGGTTTTGTTAGTCACCCTTCCTTTGGGGAGATGTACTGTGTTTATCAAACTGGAGAAACATAGCGGGCGGCTATGACCTCTGGGAAATCTTTGTAAAGGCTACATAGTGATACCCTGCTAGGCCACCTTGGTAGTGATCAATGGGGAGGCTAGAACCCCGGGCAGAATAGGAATCACGGCTTGTGGGTAAAGTGTGCAACCTCTGCAGAGTGTTAGAAACTGGTATATCAGTCGTGCTCACGGTTATGAGCAGCCTTGGGATCCTCTTCGATTAGAAGAACAATGGTTACTTTTATGATGATGATTAGCAATGGTGATTATAATCCTGATCTCTGGTATTTCCTCTTGGAGGGAGTGTCTCTGGGTAATAACTGGGTTATTACTAAAATTTGGCTCTACTTATAATAATAAAACTTGACCAACTGAAAGCAACTGCTTAACCTTAACTCCACATACCGCTAGTCCACCTTAGCCAAACGGGACATTTGCTGAGTACGTTGATGTGTACTCACCCTTGCTTTACAAACCACCCCACCCCAGATTGTCCCCAATGTTCTCAGTGCTCAGGAGGTGATGCTGGCAACATGGAAGATTTCGAGGAGTTTCAGGACTACGACGAGTTCTAGATCTTTCTTAGTGGCAAACCCCTAGTCAGCTGCCTGTGTAGGCTTAGCATCTACGTTTCGTAATTCCGCACTTTGATATTTATGTTGAACAATGGTTATGTATTAGACTCTGTAGATGTCTTGGACATCTTGATGTAACTAAGTACCTTTCCGCTATTTAATTCAAGCATTGTGTGATGATGTCCAATTATGTAATCGCTGTGTACGTGAGTTCTGATCCTGGCACGTACATGGTTCGCATTCGGTTTACCTTCCAAAACCGGGTGTGACACAACTCCTCGTGGAAGTGAATTTCAAGTTGTGGTTAAAAAAGTCTTCTCTACTGTCCCACGCCAAAATATAGGTCTAAGTCCTGGCCTCGGTCACGGTCGTTCTCACATAGGCTACGGTGCCACTGTGTATGGGTGAGGCAGAGATTCGGGGGTTTCCTTGACCTGCGTGAAAAGGTCTTCTTAATATAATGTTGTGGGCCGGTCTTACCCTGTAGGTCGAGTTTTAAAATTCATAACGTTCGAAACTATCAAGAATTTGATATCTTTAACACTAAAATCAGCTGTAGTTGCATGAACATAATCCCCCCCCCCCAAATGCACAGGTATAAATTTCATACAAACAAACAAATTACTATCTGCAGTTATTAAACACAACAGAAAAAAATCATACCCTCTTGCACTGACAACCTCAGCCTCCCCACTTGGACCAAAAGTTAGTCGTCCACCTGGGCCACGTACACGGACAAGCCTAGTCTTCATGTACATGAGAGCTGCCAACTCTGACTGTGTAAAGTGACAGACAAAGTAAAATACTTAAACAAATATACCCCATATCCCCACCCCCACAATTATTTGACATAGTAACATATAGTTCGATATCTAGACAAACAAACACCTGTAACTTTGCTTCTTTTGTTTCAGCATGAGCATTGAATATTTCAATTATAAGCCCAACACGATCCAAAACCGACTTTCCCCAAGCAACCTGCTAAGCAAAGTGTTAACGCAAACAATAAGGCGGTTTGTTATTCTGGGTCACAAAGTTAAATGCAACACAAAGGGAAAACATGGGCATATTCGAGAAAAAAAAAGGGGGGGGAGAGAGAAATGGTACTTGCCTCCAAGTTTCTCTGTTGGATTCCAGAGAGAATCGCATTGACAAAAACTGCATCCACATCTTCCTGTTAGGATCAAAACGAGTGAAGATTACTTAATATAGCATATTTGTGGGAATTGTCAGTACATCATGAGTTATAACAGCAACTTCAAGCAAGTGCAAACACCAAGAAGAGACAATATTGGGTGATGCATCATCTACGAATAAAATACCACAGTCCTACTCATGTAAAAGGTCAGTGAAAGTGCACCTCTGATTCCGATGCCCTCAGGTAGCACTTGACATTATCCACAGTTCCAGGCCCAAAATATGTATCTGGCATGATCAACTGTCAAATATTTTTTTGGTAATTCTAGCCAAACATCTGTAATGTGAGTATGTGACAGAAACTAACCCAACTACTTATGCAAACCAAAAACACTCCCAATGGACCGTCGAGCTAAGCACTAGAAATGGTGAGGCATATAGCTGGATACCGGCGTGTGAGCGACCGCGGGAGGCGGGGTTCTGGACGACGAGGTGCGGCGGCGCGCCCTTGGCGCCGAACTTGCTGTGGTAGAAGCCGTCGCGGGGCTCCTCGAGGGAGTTGGCGAGGTTGAGTGCCTCGGCGAGCTTGGACTCGAGGAGGCTTCCGGGGCGGACGCGCGGCTGCACCACCAGCAGCCGCGGTGGGCACTCGGGGTCGCGGGATAGCACGAAGAGGCCGCGCAGGGGTCCCTCGTCATCGCAGTCCGCGGGCGACAGGGTGGGGGAGGAGCGTTTACCGCGGCGGGTGGAGAGGACACGAAGGCGAGGAGAGGCCGGAGAGGGGTCGGCGTGGAGGCGGAGGCGAGCACCGAGGCGGGAGATGGCGCCGCGGAGCATCCCGGCTCGTGGGCAACGGCGGCGGCGTCAGGAGCGTGGCGATCCGGGGTGTGGGTCCAGATTGAGTTTTTTATTATTAGGTTGTCTGTAACAACGTCTCCTAAATTTCATCCTCTAAAAAATATTCTCTATACTTTACAGCACACTCTAAAAGATTCTAGTCTCTATATTTTTATTATCTCCAGCAACGTCCTCTAAATTTGATCCTCTATATCCACAGTGGTACCAGATTTCACAAAACATATAATTTTTTTACTAGTCGCTTCAAAAAAACATTGTTCCTTTCTCTGTTCTTCTTCTCAGCCATTTCCACGAACAGGTGCACTGCGGAGTTATTGTTGCCTCTCTCTCTCACCTAGCACCGCTTCTCAATCTCGAACTGGGCACAAGATAGGGATGTAGCACAAACACCACATGCAACACAGCGGCCTCTGGTTCGTCTCACATTCATATAGTTCCTCGACGCAACACAGGTGTGCTTCTCCTCCCTGACGTTGGTTTCCTCTCCTCCGTCCAGGCGTGAGCTAGTGCAAGCAGCCAGCAGACTCGCAAGATGGCTGCCAGGATGCGAGGTAGCGAGGCGTCGGGCGACGCCGCCCACGCGGGCCGGAACGATGGCGTGGTTGTGGTCCTCTATGCCGCCGTAGTGTTCAAGCTTCGCCCCCACGACCGGCCATGGCACTGCTGCGTGTTGTAGGGCTACTCCCACAGCCACAGTGACGAGCGACAAGAAGGACGGATAGCGGATGTGTGGGGGATAAATACCCCCCGGGTCCACTAAAAGAGTAAAGGACCTCACGAAAGGCCCAAGGGCCCAATAATTCGTAAGGTTATTCTTTCGTGGGCCTGGGGAAAGACAACCAGCAACGCAGAGCGACATGAGGCCGGATTGGTGCAAACCCGGACGGCCCATAGCGTCGAGCCATTGGCCGCAACAGAGATCCGACTTTCCCGTGTTGGGGCCTCCATGCAACGAAGTCACGTGAGGATAAGTCGGCGAGGGTTACGTAAAGGATAATCTCGAGAGGTTCACTATCTTTTAGCCACTTGTTGTTATCTTATCATGTGTACTGCCCCACGGTCGAGTATATAAGGCCTAGGGGGCACCCCTTCAGAACGATCGACCCATTACTTAGCCACCCACATCAACTCTCTGTATTCTCGATCCAGAGAGCTCTTTTGTAACCATATCCACCAAGCATACTCATCAGGACGTAGGGTGTTACGCATCACTAAGCGGCCCGAACCTGTAAATCTTGTCCACCGTCCCTCGTGCGATCGGCACGAACCATTCTGCTACAGTTGTTGACACCTTCCTACTCCTAAAACACCTTGAGGGGCAACCCCGGGTGTGCGGTCGGACCCTAAACACCGACAGCTGGCGCGCCAGGTAGGGGGTGTGTCGACAATCCAAGCTAGCTCAATGGCCATCTCCTTCTACAGCAAGATCGCCCTACGCCCCGGATCTATGTTCTGCTTCGGAACAATCTCATTCGTAGCAGACGAAGAAGGAATTCTGCACCGTATCGCGGATCCGCCGGAAAAGGAGTCTTCCTCAACAAACTCCGAAAATACCGGAGAAGTGCAGCACCGCTCTCCGGCTCCTCGAAAGAAGATGACCACGACGGCAGCACCGTTCTACCCCGACGTCCTCTTCATCGGAAGGGCGGAATCGCCCGCCATCTCCGACGACGAGCCGACTGTACCCGGGGAGGAACCGCCTCAGCGAGAGTCCCGTCGACGAAGGAATCGGCGCAGGAATGTTCGACGACATCACGCGGCCGGAGAGCGGAATCCGGAACAACCTGTCTCGCGAGACGAGGTCTCGGAGGTAGGAGAAACCCCGGAAGAACGCGTCTTCAGAGAGCGAAGGAACTCCCGACGACGTGATCGCCGACGAGCTCAGGAGCAGGCTGAGTAGGATGCAAGGCAACGTCGCGAGAATCCACTCTTCGGGCGCAATCTGAACCCCGACTTCGCCCGAGCCATGAACACGCCGAGCGAAGTCGGAGGGGTGCTGGCTCGGATAGCGGAAGGACTTCCTCGGACTCCGGACGCCGACGGCTACCGACGACTGTTCACCCAGGCGGCCAACCATCTTCTACCGCTTGCTCACCCGCCGAACGATCTACGACACGCCATCAACAGTCGCCGAGACGCGCGGAGCTCCATCAATGCTTCGCGGGAACGGCGGCATGAGAACGAAATTCGTCGTCGAGAGGAGTATGACAGGGATCATGGCGCCCCGACTCAGAGCCAAGCTACCAGGACTGAGTCGGCAACGGCTTCAACTGGCGGAACTTCTCGGGGACGGTCGAGGAATCACAACCACAACTCCCCTCCCCAGGACAGACATCGACCCCGACGACAGGAGGACACGTGCGGAGTGTCCGCCCTTACTCCGCGCCTTAGGGCCATCCAGTGGCCTCCCAACTTCAAGGTATCCAATGTTGACAAGTATGAACCTAAGCAGGATCCATGGGGTTGGCTAGCCGTCTACACCACCGCCGCTCGAGCTGCTGGAGCATCTGAAGACGTGATGACCGCGTACTTGCCCATTGTCCTTGGACAAGACGCGCTGCAATGGCTACGACATCTACCCCGACACTGCATCGACGTCTGGGGAGACTTCAGCCGGCGTTTCACCGCCAACTTCCAGTCCCTCTCCGACAAGCCGGCGCAGCCGTGGGACCTTAAATCTATCAAGCGCCGGGGGGACGAAACTCTCCGATCGTACCTCAAGAGGTTTCAAACCATGAGGAATCGTATCCCCGATGTCACGGAGGCGGCCGTGATCGAGGACTTCTACCGAGGATCTAATGATTCGGTTTTCGTCCGAGCCATACTACAAAGGGCGCCGACCACCTCGGAGGAGCTGTTCCGGGAAGCCGACCTCTACATCACCGCCGACGAGCGAGCCCAGGATCTCATCGGAGGAGCAAAGCCCGCACCGGCAGCACCACGACGCGACACGAACCAGCAACCTGACAAGCGGTGGGAGAAGAGGCCACGCGAAGAAGTGCACGCCGCCGGACCACCTGCCTCTCGCGCTCGAGGAGGACCTCGTGGAGGCGAACGCACACTGGACGACATCCTCGACGCCCAGTGCCCGTACCACAAGGACATGCGCCACACTCTTCGTAACTGCCGAGACTTCAAGCACTCCGTCGGACACGACCAACCCTTCCAACCTCTACCTCCTCCTCCGCCGAGGGGAGGACCAGATGAACCACGACAACCCCATCGGCAGGAGGAGGGAGGAGGAGGAGGAGCTTTCCCGCGCGTTGACAGGGAGGTCAACGTCATCTTCGGCGGACACGGATCGCAGGAGAGCAGAAGACAGCAAAAGCTCAATGATCGCCAGATACTGGTGGCGACCATCGGCCCTCCCGCCCCATACCGATGGTCGGAGCACCCGATCACCTTCACTCGGGCGGATCAATGGCTCAACTTCGACCACCCGGGCAAGTACCCGCTTCTCGTCGATCCGGTGATCCGAGAGAGCCGGGTGAAAAAGGTGTTAGTGGACGGGGGGAGCAGCATCAACATCACCTTCCCCCGGACACTCCAAAGCTTGGGAGTTCACCTCAAAGAGCTCCACGAGTCGGACACTCCTTTCTTCGGCATCGTGCCGACGGAAGGGGAATACCCGCTGGGCCACATCTACATGCCGGTCACCTTTGGAACTCTGGAGAACTACAGAACCGAGTTCCTAAGGTTTGAAGTGGCAAACTTCGATTGCGGGTACAACGCCATCATTGGGAGGCCAGGACTGGCCAAGTTCATGGCCATTCCGCATTACACGTACATGATACTGAAGATGCCAGGGCCACAAGGGATCATAACTGTGCGCGCCGACCTCCAAGGCGCCGCAGAATGTTTCCGAGTGGCTATTCAAGCAGCCCTCACCGCCAAGCCATCGACAGCCCCCTCCGCAATGGCGAACTCTAAGCCTGAGGAGGACCTCGCAATACCAGCAAATGAAGCTCAGACCGCGACCTCTATGCGGCCGACTGAAGAAACCAAGAGAATCAACCTGGGGTTCGCTGATGAGCGCAAGACGGCCATCATCAGCTCCAGTTTGGATGACAAATAGGAAAGCGCGCTCGTCCGGTTTCTGCAAGATAACCGAGATGTATTCGCATGGCAACCTGCGGATATGCCGGGAGTCCCGAGAGAACTGGCCGAGCACAAACTGAAGGTTTTTCCCCAGGCGAGGCCGATTCGACAGAAATTACGTCGTTTCACGCCTGATAAGAGGGAAGCCATTCGCGCCGAGTTAGCTCGCTTGGTCGCGGCTGGATTCATTAGAGAAGTATTACATCCCGAGTGGTTAGCCAATCCTGTTCTTGTACTCAAAAAGAATAAAGTGGACTGGCGCATGTGTGTTGATTATACCGATCTCAACAAACACTGTCCGAAGGATCCCTTCGGGCTCCCGAGGATAGATCAGGTGGTGGACTCCACCGCTGGGTGTTCTATGCTGTCTTTCTTGGATTGCTATTCCGGGTACCATCAGATCAGTCTGGCAAAGGAAGATGAAGAAAAAACGGCATTCATTACTCCATTTGGCGCTTTCTGTTATACCTCCATGCCGTTTGGCCTCAAAAACGCTGGAGCGACTTACCAGAGAGCTATTCAAACATGCTTAGCCGATCACGGACAAAATTCATAGTCATCATGCGTCATAACTACCAAACTCATTAACTAAAAAATTCTGATACAATGAGTGAATAACTATGTTATTCAAATAAACCGGTGTCCTCTAACAAATGTTCAATCATGCAAGCTGCGCGCTTGGAGCACTCGAAATGTTTTCTCTATTTTGCAATGTCTTTTCCAGGAGCAGTCGACGAAGAAGGACGACTCGAGGAATCAGGGGCAGCGTTCACGTCAGCCCTTATATCTTCAGGAACGACTACGCCAGGCCTCCTCATCAGAATTCGTCCCGCTCGAATGGCCTTATCCATGGCCCTATCGCGTTGGGCTCTCAGAGTATTGGAAGTCTCTTCGGCAACCTTGACAGCCAACTGGGCAGCCTCTAGCTCCTGGGTGACGGATTTCTTGGAAGCACGCAGATTCTTGATGACAACGTCTTTAGCCGATATCAACTCCCGAAGGCGAATCACATCATCCAAGGACTCCTGCAGCTTATAGCGAAGATTGTTCAACTCCTCCATGGAAAAGCGATGACTCCTCTCCAGAATAGTCAACGAGTTGCTAGAATCTCGATACAACCTATCAAGATTGTCACGAGAAGCGGCAAGGATGCGTTTTTCTTCCTGCAAGCACAAATCAGTTCCTTCAGAAAACCAGGCAAATAACAGGAGTATAGCAAGTCAAAAGCACAGTTTCGTATTTCACCTTTTCAGAGTCTAGCTGAGCATGCAGGGAAGAACTCAACGTGTTGGCATCATCTAAGGCGGCAGAGACTTGACTCAGCTCAATTTGACCTTGAGAGTACTTTTCCTCAAGATCGGTGCATCGCTGAGACAGTTCAGCCCGATCTTGAGAATGTTTCTCCTCAAGTAGTGTAATCTGTCGAGTCATTCCTAGCGAAGGACAACCAAACAAAGCGAGGTCAGAAGGTAAAACAGTCCACAACAAGCACGAAGAAAAGAAAAAAGGGCACTAACCAGCGTTAGTCGCCTCCAACTCGGATACACGGCGATGAAGAGACACCGGATTCCAACACGAAAAGGATGAAGCCACTTCCGGGACAGGAGCACCATGCAATTTCAGCTGGCTGGTCATCCCATCCACCAAAACCTGATGAGAAGAGCAGATGAGCATAATGGCAAGAGTTCATGTAAAAGTCAAGCTGAGAAACAACACAGTACCTGGAGGCTGGAGAAGAACGAAGGGATCCCCAAGTCAGGAGAAATCAGATGATAACCAGGCGCAAGGTCATCACCCGAAGCAGCATGCAATGGAACAGTGGGAATCAGTTCATCTCCTTCAACAGAGCCGGATACTCGATCAACGGGGACGCTGCCCTCCAAAGCGACGCCCCGGTCTGAAGTTTGGGCCACCACCATGCAGCCAGAGTGTGGAGGTGACCCAGCGTGAACGTCCATGGAAGTGCCGGAAGGAGACCCTGTTTGGGCACCCTCGGGGACTGGGCCATAGTTGGCACTGCCCACTTGAGCCGGATTATCCCCGGCAACACCCTCGGGGGCTGGGCAGTAGCTCGCACTCTTCGCTCGGGCTAAGTCATCCCCGACGACACCCTCGGGGGCTGGACATGTGTCAACACCATCCTTGGGGTCCAAACTTTCAGCAGTAACCATCTCCAAGGTTGATGGGCCCTCGGCTACTTCCATGGAATCAGGACAATCCAAGTTAACATCCCGTCCCTCAAGATCGCGCTCTAAGGTTGATGAGGCACGGGATGACCTCAACCCAGCGTCCGGCACAGCACCACAAGCTTCCGTCACATCATCATCCACTGGCCCTGATAACAAGTCCTCTGGGACCATATCCTCGAGAGTTTGATCAAAGTCGGCCAGGGATATGTTTTGCAGACCAACAAGAGCAGACAAAGCTGGAGAAGGAACCCCACTACTTTCCCCACTGGCGAGGAATTGCCGACTGTTCTTCCGAGTCAGAGGAACCTCATCTTCTTCCTCTTCGTCGTCTTCATCAGCAACACTGGCAACACCCCCATTGGGATCAGCAATAGATGGACCACACCCATTGGGATCAGCAACAGTCATACCACACCCATTGGGATCAGCATCAGCAAATTCAGGCGCAGGAACCTCCTCATCAGCAGGAACCGAGGGACCAGCACCCTGATCTAAACTAGATACTCGCCGAATACGTCTCTTCTTCTTTTTCTGCTCATCAATAGAAAGATCAGTCTGATTGGTTCGGCGGGGACGCCTCGAGCGAGCACGGACAGGTCTCTGAACATCCAAGATTATACCGACCTCTGGGAGAGGTGCCACTGCCAATGACTCAGCAGGAATAGCGTCAGAAGAATCTTCAGCCAACATGTCAAGCACGGCATTTATTTCAGCATCAGTAGGATCCAAAGGCACTTCGAAATGGATTTGTCGTTCATCATCAGGGATTTTCCCAAGTGAGGCAACCAAAGCACTAACCTCCTCGTCAGAAGGCCGCGTTCTAAGGCCCAAACTGCCATCAGTCGCAGGTGGGTTTGACACGAAGCGAGTGAAGGCCTTGGCAGGGGGCAGATTCCAGGCTGAATACGCCACCGGAGCACCAACATTGGAGACTTTGCCTCTGAGAATCATCTCCAGTCGGCTCACCAAATCTGCAGAAGGGATTCTTCTATTGGTAACTCGAGTTGGGTCGGCTAGCCCTTGATACAGATAAGCCGGGTGGACCCTATCTTTCAGCGGTTGAATGTTTTTGAAAACGAAGTCAGCAACTATAGCTTCAGCAGTTAAACCCCTCTCTTTCAATAGCCTAACTTCAGCTAGCAGCACACTGGCCTCAGCCACCTCCTCGTCTGTAGGAGACTCGGTCCAGCTTGGGGTGCGAACATCTGGCTGTCTTCCTGACCGGGGGGGGAGAGAATTTCCATAGTTATCAACTATAAACCATTCCAGGCGCCATCCCTTAATGCTGTCTTTAAGGGGGATCTCAAGATACTCAGTTTTCCGTCCCCGGCGCATTTCCAAGCTGGCACCTCCAACCAACTGATGTTGTCCCCCGGCCATCCCAGGGCGGCAATGATACAGGTGTTTCCACAAGCCAAAATGCGGCAGCACGCCAAGAAAGGCCTCACATAAGTGGACGAAGATAGAAATTTGCAGAATTGAATTAGGGTTCAGATGGGTTAAGTTGATGTGGTAGAAATCAAGAAGACCACGGAAAAAGGGAGAAATAGGAAGGCCAAGGCCGCGGAGAAGAAAGGGAGCGTAAACCACGGACTCGTGGGTATCCTCCGTCGGGACCGTAGTCCCGTGGCAAATCCGCCAAGAACAGAGTTCCCGCGGAGGAAGAACCCCGATGGACACGAGGTGAAGGAGTTCGGTTTCAGAGATGATGGACATGTGATTACCTGCGAAAGGCAACTGGCTGTTGGGATCAATTGGGGGAATCACCACAGCTGAAGAACTCACGATTTTCCTCTTGGGAGCCATCTCGATTTCACCAGCGAGCAAATTGGAGGCAAGCGCAGAGAGGATTTGGAAGCAGGAATGCAAAAACTAGGGCGCGGAAAGCAAAGGCGGCTAAAAGTGCAACTCTTATGGGATATTCTCGGACCAGATACCGTTTCAAAAAGTGCCCAGTCATCACTCGACAGTCATTTCCGAAATCCCAGCAGGCCACGTGGTCATTCGGCAGTTATTTCCCAAAAAACTGGTGGGCCCTCTCCTTACTCGGGTATTAATCCTCAAGATAACTCGGCGTTGCCTCTAAAATGCCGACGTCACTATTCAGTCACTCGGCGTTGCCTCTAAAACGCTGATCTCGAGTTCAATCGTTCGGCATTACTTCTAAAGTGCCAACGTTGACCTTTAATAACTCGGCGTTGCCTCTAAAACGCTGATCTCGAGTTCAATAACTCGGTGTTGCCTCTAAAATGCCGACATCATTATTCAGTCACTCGGCGTTGCCTCTAAAACGCTGATCTCGAGTTCAATCGTTCGGCATTACTTCTAAAATGCCAACGCTGACCTTCAATCACTCGGCGTTACCTCTAAAACGCTGACCTCGAGTTCAATAACTCGGCGTTGCCTCTAAAACGCCGACGTCACTACTCAGTCACTCGGCGTACCCCTAAAACACTGATTTCTAGTTCAATCGTTCGGCATTACTTCTAAAATGCCAGCGTCGACCTTTAATTACTCGGCGTTGCCTCTAAAACGTTGATCTCGAATTCAATCGTTCGGCATTACTTCTAAAATGCCAACGTCGACCTTCAATCGCCCAGCATTACCTCTAAAAACATTGATACAGACTTCAATATTGCTCGGAAGCGCCAGCATAATGATCAAGCTGTTCGTCTATGGCCTCAAAAGACTCAGATTCATAGTCAAACGAAACGATTCATCAAAAGGAAACCAAATTCGTTCTTCATTCAAGGAAAGTGGCAATATTTACAAATCAACTCATTATGAGTTGATACTTCCCTATTTCTACTACTACTACTACGCTACACTATACTACTCTACATTACTAATACTACTACATTATCTAACTATACTACTTCTAATCTATACTAATATTTAAAAGGACCAGTGGCATCTAGCCACTTGCCCTGCCCCTGCCGCCGCCGCCGCTCTTGGTGCCGCCCCCGCCGCCGCCGCTCTTGGTGCTGCCCCTGCTGCTGCCGTTGCCGCCGCCCCCGCCACTGCCGCTGCCGTCGTCGTCGTCGTCGTCGTCGCCATCGTCGTCGTCGTCGTCGTCGTCCTCGCCCTCGCCGCCGCCGTCCGAGTCCTCCTCCTCCGAGGAGTACTCGGACTCATCCGAGCCCTCGAGCCCGGAGCGCTCGACGGCCCGGATGTACGACTAGACCTCCGCGGCTATCCCCTGGGAGTCGTCCGAGTCATCGGACGACGCCGGGGGAGAGACGGGGGCCGGGGACCTCTCGGACTCGGAGGAGAACTCCTCCTCCGAGTACTCCGAGTCGCCGAAGTCCTCCGATGGAGGAGTCGGCTCGCGCTTGCGCTTCTTTCCCATGGAGGCAAGCAGAAAAGAAGAGAAGGAAGCAGTAAGGAATAGCGAAGGGATGTGAAGAAACCAGAGGAACAACAGCGTTATTTATAGAAGAGAAAGGCAACCGCTCACCTCCAACCGCGGTCACTGAACAGTCGCTAAGCATTCAATGTACACCTCCACCCGTCCAAAGACACGTCAGGCGGCTGACGCCGTTTCATGCAGCACTACACCCATTGGGACTCCAGTCAACAGTGCAAAGGATATGATTACACTCGCCGTCCCATCACATTACAACTCAGAAGCAGCCGGTTAAAACACTCAGCGTACCAAGCCGTCCCTTGCCCACACCCATTGGGGGGGGACGCCCAGGAATTGTCAGTATATTTTTCAAAATGGTCACATCTGTACAGAGCATGCAGTAAATGCCTCAAGACAAAAATGAGATATCAACAAGAGTTAAAGGGAAGCCAAGTATAGCCAGCAGAGTGCAAAATATGGTCGACAGACATGACTTGAAGACTAGACAGAGAACGTCCATCGAACGTCCAATCAGTTGCAGAGCAAATACACTATGCTACTTAGCAAGATATGGAAGGATTGCAAATTCAGTTGCAAAAGACAAAACACATGCTGACCTCCGAAACATAATATTGATGACATAGCACGGATGACATCATGCCAACTTTTTTATAAGCAGAAAGAGTAATCTTCAGCAAAAGGACACAAAAAGAAGACCTTCAAGCGAATTATCCTCAAAAAATCCACTTGAAGGTCGGGGGCTACACCCATTGGTTGCACCTTCGGTGCGCCCCATGGATTGTCATTCTAAGCCAGGATAGCACCAATTTCTAAGGGCATGGGACAAGATTAAGAAGCCAATCCTCAACTGGAATAAAGGAACACAAATGGAAGTAATCTCTGATGAAGACCTTCGAGTAGATTATTTTCTAAAAATCCACTCGAAGCTCGGGGGCTACACCCATTGGGTGCACCTCCGGTGCACCCAATAAAGTTCAGAATCCAACAAACAGGAATGCCGATCTCTAAGGCACAGGCACAAAGCTAGGTTCTGGTCAACAAGTGATCGAAGCAGGAGAGAACAGCAAGGAGTCATCTTTCTTCAAATCACCTACAAGCTGGACCTGGGATCTTCGGGTTGATTACCTCTAAATTAACCCAAAGATCGGGGGCTTGTGGGGGATAGATACCCCCCGGGTCCACTAAAAGAGTAAAGGACCTCACGAAAGGCCCAAGGGCCCAATAATTCGTAAGGTTATTCTTTCGTGGGCCTGGGGAAAGACAACCAGCAACGCAGAGCGACATGAGGCCGGATTGGTGCAAACCCGGACGGCCCATAGCGTCGAGCCATTGGCCGCAACAGAGATCCGACTTTCCCGTGTTGGGGCCTCCATGCAACGAAGTCACGTGAGGATAAGTCGGCGAGGGTTACGTAAAGGATAATCTCGAGAGGTTCACTATCTTTTAGCCACTTGTTGTTATCTTATCATGTGTACTGCCCCACGGTCGAGTATATAAGGCCTAGGGGGCACCCCTTCAGAACGATCGACCCATTACTTAGCCACCCACATCAACTCTCTGTATTCTCGATCCAGAGAGCTCTTTTGTAACCATATCCACCAAGCATACTCATCAGGACGTAGGGTGTTACGCATCACTAAGCGGCCCGAACCTGTAAATCTTGTCCACCGTCCCTCGTGCGATCGGCACGAACCATTCTGCTACAGTTGTTGACACCTTCCTACTCCTAAAACACCTTGAGGGGCAACCCCGGGTGTGCGGTCGGACCCTAAACACCGACAGGATGAACAACTATTCTTTAGCTTTAGCGTCTCCTTTGTAGCCGGTAAAATTTAGTGTTCCTTTTACCGGACATTGTTGGACGGCTAGAGGAGGCCAACATCCTTTATATTTATTGGACAGGACGCTTTAGCGGTCCTTGTTGGACACAGCCTTATATCACTCACTAGTTTTGAAACTCCATTTTACTAAGAAATTTCTATTTTCCCAAATTAAAATTAACTAATTTTTCTTGGAAAAATAAAAATCACTTCGAAAAATGTGATTTCCAAATTAACCCTAAAATTGGTTTCTTTCTTCTGGTATTCTCAAATATAACTTCCCTATAATAATACTTGAGCCATTGGTAATTTTGCCATTATGATTTATAGTCTTCGCTAATATGCCATCGAACCTATAAATCATAGACACAGATGGTTCCACCAATCATAGACACGGGATGTCATAATAATAGAAAAGTGACAAAATTATAAATTTCTTAATTATACTTATAAGTTAATCTCTTCTCTAAAATAGAATTAGGTGTCTTTTTACTCTCTTTTATTTCTCTTCTTATTTTTACTATAATGCCTGAATTACCTCTAGTTTCCAAACAAGATCAGATTGAAGTCCTTGTGGCTTGTGCATTGTCCGTACTGAAGCCGCTGCCGAGGCGCCTCCTTCCGTCAGCCACAACCAGGTGCCTCCGTTGGTTTGCCACTTCCTTTGTCTTTCTGTTGCCTATACACTTTGAATTTTGTAGTATTTGGCCCTATATTATTATTATTCGGTTGTGCAGCTTTTGGATTGTGTAGATAGAACTTCAAGGAAATCAGTGAGATCTGGGTGTTACCTTCTTGCATAACTTCCTCTTCTTTTTGCTGTTTCTAGATGCTTTGAAGTGTACAAATCAGTTCTTGGCCCTGTATAATTATTCTGTTGTGTTGTATTTGGGTTACATAATTGTCTGGATGTATAGGGTATAGAGTTATACACATCTAAATCACGTGTATAGTAATCAAGATGAATGACAACGGTTACAATACCATGGTGTTTAGTTTAGCCCATTGAAATTACCTAGTACATATATTTTATTGTGAGGTTTTGCGTTTTTACTATTCACATAACATTTCCCCACTCCTGTTGATAATTGTTGATCTGTACATTATGTTCTAACTTCCATGTTGTGGTTAAAGGGTTGAGCAGGATGGCTAGAAATTTGTATTGATTGCCAGATTCTTCTCTCCTTTGCCTTCCTGCATCATCAACTACGCCTTGTCAGCCACATAAGTTCGATATTCTGAGATACTAATGGATACGATCTGCAATTTAGAAACCAAAACTGCTAGGAACAGTTCAGTCATTCGGGACTAGGAAAAATATAAAGAGAAAAGAAAAGAGAGTAAAAAGATATTTAATTTTATTTTAGAGAAGAGATTAACTTATAAGAATTGTTTTAGAGAAGATATATTTGACGATACTAGAAGTGAGAAGTGAAAAGGAAATAGGGTCTAACCTTTTCCTAAATGATTTTGGTGGTTGAATTGCCCAACACAAATAATTGAACTAACTAGTTTGCTCTAGAGTATATGTTCTACAGGTGGCAAAGGTTCAACTCAAAACCAATACAAAGATTAAAAAGGGTTCAAGAAGAAAGGAGCAAAGGAAACCGAAGTGCTCCCTGGTCTAGCGCACCGGACTGTTCGGGTGCCACCGGACAGTGTCCAGTGCACCAGGGAAGATCGACCTCAACTCTTCAGCTTCGGGTTTTCCAGGCGCCGCTCCGCTATAATTCACCGGACTGTCCGGTGTGCCAGCGGGGCAACAGTTATCTGCGCGCAACTGTCGGGGACCATAATTAGGGGTACCCTCAAGACGCCTAATTCTCAGCTGGTAACCCCCATCAGCATAAAGCTGCAGAGGCCTGATGGGTTTGATTAAGTCAGGGATCAGTCCGTACGAGTGACTTGACCACGCCACGCCCGAGCTTAGCCTCGGGCGAGGGCAGCCGACCCTAAGATGACTCCGTCTCGCCTGAGGCCTCCTCTTTCACGGCAGACGCATCTCCGGCTCGCCCTAGGCCCCGCCTTCGATAAGAAGAAACCCTGACTAAATCACCGCGCCAACCGACCGAGTCACCAGGGCGTTTAACGCAAAAGGTAAGACCAACGGGCGACCAGACTTCGCCAGAGGTGCCATAGGAGGCTCCGCCCGACCCAGGGCTCGGACTAGGGCTAAGGCCCCGGAAGACGGCGAACTCCTCTCCGCCCGACCCAGGGCTCGGACTCGGGCTAAGGCCCCGGAAGACGGCGAACTCCGCTCCGCCCGACCCAGGGCTCGGACTAGGGCTAAGGCCCCGGAAGACGGCGAACTCCGCTCCGCCCGACCCAGGGCTCGGACTCGGGCTAAGGCCCCGGAAGACGGCGAACTCCGCTCCGCCCGACCAAGGGCTCGGACTCGGGCTAAGGCCCCGGAAGACGACGAACTCCGCCTCGCCCGACCCAGGGCTCGGACTCCGCCTCGGCCTCTGCCGAACGATCTCCGCCTCGCCCGACCCAGGGCTCGGACTCTGCCTCTATCTTGCAGGACGGACTCGACCTCGGCTTCGGATGAGCCTCCACGACGCCCGACCTAGGACACGAGACCGCCACGTCAACAGGAAGCGTCATCATCACCCTGCCCTGAGCCGACTTGGGTCGCAGAGAACAAGACCGGCGTCCCATCTGACCAGCTACGCCAGATAGGCAATGATGGCGCCTCGCTAGATCATGACGACGGCGGCTCTCAGCTCCCTTACGAAAGCAGGAGAACGTCAGCAAGGGCCCAGCCACTTCGACAGCTGTCCCCCCGTCCGGCTCCGTTACTTCTCCAACAGCCACGACGCCACACCAACAGGGTGCCAAGACCTCTCCGGCTGCCACCTTGGCATGTACTTAGGCGCTAGCTCTCCCTCGCTAGACACGTAGCACCTTGCTACACCCCCATTCTGTACACCTGGATCCTCTCCTTACGACTATAAAAGGAAGGACCAGGGCCTTCTTAGAGAAGGTTGGCCTCGCGGGGACGAAGGGCAGGGGCAGGCGCTCTCTCGGGGCCGCTCGCTTCCCCTCACCTCGCGCGGACGCTTGTAACCCCCTACTGCAAGCGCACCCGACCTGGGCGCGGGACGAACACGAAGGCCGCGGGAATTCTCCGACTCCCTCACGACCCGGCTCCGGCCACCGACCTCTCTCTCTGTTCCCCCCTTCGCGCTCGCCCACGCGCTCGACCCATCTGGGCTGGGGCACGCGGCACTCTCACTCGTCGGCTCGGGGACCCCCCGGTCTCGGAACGCCGACAGTTGGCGCGCCAGGTAGGGGCACGCTGCGTGTTGACGAGCAGTTTCCCGTCAAGCTCCAGATGGGCAGTCTCCAACAACCTCTTCAACCCGGGACGGTGCTCCGTTTCGGGAACCTCGAGTTCATGTCTCTCGACGGCAACTACGACATGATACTCCTTCCACCGCCGCGCGACAGCGACATTGGTGGCGGACAGCCCGCCCGCCGGCGGCGGAATCAACGACGTCTTTCCTGCGTGGGGGAAGGACAACTTTCGAGCTCGCCCCATCCTCTCCCTCGCCATCGGAGGAGGAGGAGGCGGGGCAACCGGGGCCGAGCAGGAGATCGCGCTCCGACGGCTGTCGAGCAAATCGACATCCCCGGCTCCTCAGTGGAGGACACGCCAAGCGTCGCCCTCGCGTTCGAGGCAAACGCGAGCGCCATCCCCCCGCGACACGTCGACCCCGAGCAAGTGGACGACGCCAGCACGCTCACGGAGGGCCTACAGGACGTCGCCCTCGTACCCAAGACGACGGCGCGGTCAGCCCCCGACTTGACTTCATCGCCCCTCGTCGACAAAAAGGTACCGACTGCTACCCATCTTTCGTCATTTCGACTCGGCCTCAGCCCGCCTGGCGACCTCGCTTTGGCGGGCGCTCACATTGAGGCGAGTGCAACCTCTCTGGGGTTTCGTGTGCGGTCGCCTTGGGACCGATTGACGGGTGTCTCGACCTACGGACCCTCTGGGTCCGAGGAAGATGACGACCCCAGCATCTGCTGGGATTTCTCCAGATCTGGCAACCCTAGTGCCATGCGGGACTTCATGACCGCATGTGACTACTGCCTCTCCGACTGTTCCGACGGCAGCCGCAGCCTTGGCGACAAGGACTGCGGCCCGAGTCGCGAATGTTTCCACATCGAGCTAGGGGATCCCTCCGGAGGCGGCTGTCTCGGCATGCCGGAGGATGGTGATCCCCCTAGGCCAGCGCCTCGCGCCGACATCCCGCGGGAGCTAGCTGTGGTCCCCGTTCCGGCGGGGGGTCACAACCCACAGCTCGAGCAAGTCCGCGGGGCGCAGGCCGGGCTCGATGAGGGAGCAGGAGCGCTCGAGGCAATCCGCCAGAACATCGGGCAGGTATGGGCGAGCCAGCCCCCGGCCGGAGGAATACGTCACCTGCCCCAAGGTCTCCAGCACCGCATCGCCAACGATGCCAGGGACAAACCGCCACCCGCATCCGGCGGGACTGGTCAGGACCTGGCCGCCGCAGCGATGCTCCTCCGCGCGATGCCGGAGTCATCAACCACCGAGGGTCGGCGAATCCAGGGAGAACTCAAGCATCTCCTGGAAGGCGCTGCGGCCCGGCGGGCCGAGAGCTCTGCCTCCCGAAGGCAGGGGTACCCCTCGGAACCTCGTGCCGTGACTTCCCGACTCACGCGGGAAGCCTCGGTCTTCACCGGGCGCACGCGCAACACCGCGCCTGCGGCCCCGGGCCACCTCGGCGACGAGCACCCTCACCGTGACCGTCGGGCACGCCTCGACGAAAGGGTGCGTCGAGGCTACCACCCCAGGCGTGGGGGACGCTACGACAGCGGGGAGGATCGGAGTCCCTCGCCAGAACCACCCGGTCCGCAGGTCTTTAGCCGAGCCATTCGGCGGGCGCCGTTTCCGCCCCGATTCCGATCCCCGACTACTATCACGAAGTACTCGGGGGAGACGAGACCGGAATTGTGGCTTGCGGACTACCGCCTGGCCTGTCAACTGGGTGGGACGGACGATGACAACCTCATCATCCGAAACCTCCCCCTGTTTCTCTCCGACACCGCTCGTGCCTGGTTGGAGCACCTGCCTCCGGGGCAGATTTCCAACTGGGAAGATTTGGTCCAGGCTTTCGCCGGGAACTTCCAGGGCACGTACGTGCGCCCCGGGAATTCCTGGGACCTCCGAAGCTGTCGGCAACTGCCGGGAGAGTCTCTCCGAGACTACATCCGGCGGTTCTCGAAGCAGCGCACCGAGCTGCCCAACATCACCGACTCCGATGTCATCGGCGCGTTCCTCGCCGGCACCACCTGCCGCGACCTGGTGAGCAAGCTGGGTCGCAAGACCCCCACCAGGGCGAGCGAGCTGATGGACATCGCCACCAAGTTCGCCTCCGGCCAGGAGGCGGTTGAGGCCATCTTCCGAAAGGACAAGCAGCCCCAGGGCCGCCCGTCGGAAGATGCTCCCGAGGTGTCTACTCCGCGCGGCGCCAAGAAGAAAGGCAGGAGGAAGTCGCAAGCGAAACGCGACGTTCCCGATGCAGACCTTGTCGCCGCCGCCGAGCACAAGAACCCTCGGAAGTCCCCCGGAGGTGCTAACCTCTTCGACAAGGCACTCAAGGAGACGTGCCCCTACCATCAGGGGCCCGTCAAGCACACCCTCGAAGAGTGCGTCATGCTTCGGCGCCACTTCCATCGGGCCGGGCCACCCGTAGAGGGTGGCAAGGCCCGCGACGACGACAAAAGGGAGGATCGCCAAGCAGGAGAGTTCCCAGAGGTCCGCGATTGCTTCATGATCTACGGAGGGCATGCGGCAAACGCCTCGGCTCGGCGTCGTAAGCAAGAGCGTCGGGAGGTCTGCTCGGTGAAGGTGGCGGCGCCAGTCTACCTAGACTGGTCCGACAAGCCCATCACCTTCGACCGGGACGACCACCCCGACCACGTGCCGAGCCCGGGGAAGTACCCGCTCGTCGTCGACCCCGTCATCGGCGACGTCAGGCTCACCAAGGTCCTGATGGATGGAGGCAGCTGCCTCAACATCATCTACGCCGAGACCCTCAGGCTCCTGCGCGTCGACCTGTCATCCGTCCGAGCAGGCGCTGCGCCCTTCCACGGGATCATTCCCGGGAAGCGCGTCCAGCCCCTCGGACAGCTCGACCTCCCTGTCTGCTTCGGAACACCCTCCAACTTCCGAAGGGAGACTTTGACGTTCGAGGTGGTCGGGTTCCGAGGAACCTACCACGCAGTGTTGGGAAGGCCATGCTACGCGAAGTTCATGGCCATCCCCAACTACACTTACCTGAAGCTCAAGATGCCGGGCCCCAACGGGGTCATCACCGTCGGCCCCACGTACAAACACGCATTCGAATGCGATGTGGAGTGCGTGGAGTACGCCGAGGCCCTCGCCGAGTCTGAGGCCCTCATTGCCGACCTGGAAAGCCTCTCCCGAGAGGTGCCGGACGTAAAGCGGCATGCCGGCAACTTTGAGCCAGCGGAGACGGTTAAGGCCGTCCCTCTCGACCCCAGTGGCGACACCTCCAAGCAGATCCGGATCGGTTCCGGGCTCGACCCCAAATAGGAAGCAGTGCTCGTCGACTTTCTCCGCGCAAACGCCGACGTTTTTGCGTGGAGTCCCTCGGACATGCCCGGCATACCGAGGGATGTCGCCGAGCACTCGCTGGATATTCGGGCCGGAGCCCGGCCGGTCAGACAGCCTCTGCGCCGATTCGACGAGGAAAGGCGCAGGGTGATAGGCGAGGAGGTCCACAAGCTGATGGCAGCAGGGTTCATTAAAGAGGTATTCCATCCCGAATGGCTTGCCAACCCTGTACTTGTGAGGAAAAAAGGGGGGAAGTGGCGGATGTGTGTAGACTACACTGGTCTCAACAAAGCATGTCCGAAGGTCCCCTACCCTCTACCTCGCATCGACCAAATTGTGGACTCCACTGCAGGGTGCGAAACCCTGTCTTTCCTCGATGCCTACTCAGGGTATCATCAAATCAAGATGAAAGAGTCCGACCAGCTCGCGACTTCTTTCATCACGCCCTTCGGCATGTACTGTTATGTCACAATGCCGTTCGGTTTGAGGAACGCGGGTGCGACATACCAGCGGTGCATGAACCATGTGTTCGGCGAACACATCGGTCGCACGGTCGAGGCCTACGTCGATGACATCATAGTCAAGACGAGGAAAGCCTCCGACCTTCTCTCCGACCTCGAACTGACATTCCGGTGTCTCAAGGCGAAGGGCGTCAAGCTCAATCCCGAGAAGTGCGTCTTCGGGGTGCCCCGAGGCATGCTCTTGGGGTTCATCATCTCCGAGCGGGGCATCGAAGCCAACCCGGAGAAGATCGCAGCGATCACAAACATGGGGCCCATCAAGGACTTAGAAGGCGTACAGAGGGTCATGGGATGCCTCGCGGCCTTGAGCCGTTTCATCTCGCGCCTCGGCGAAAGAGGCCTGCCCCTGTACCGCCTCTTAAGGAAGGCCGAGTGCTTCACTTGGACTCCCGAGGCCGAGGAAGCCCTCGGGAACCTGAAGGCGCTCCTCACCCAGGCGCCCATCTTGGTACCCCCAGCTGATGGAGAAACCCTCCTGGTCTACGTCGCCGCAACCACTCAGGTGGTCAGCGCCGCGATCGTAGTCGAAAGGCAGGAAGAGGGGCATGCTTTGCCCATTCAGAGGCCAGTTTACTTCGTCAGCGAAGTGCTGTCCGAGACAAAGATCCGCTACTCACAAGTCCAGAAGCTGCTATATGCAGTGATCCTGACGAGGCGAAAGCTGCGACATTACTTCGAGTCCCATCCGGTGACTGTGGTGTCATCCTTCCCCCTGGGGGAGATCATCCAGTGCCGAGAAGCCTCAGGACGGATCGCGAAGTGGGCGGTGGAAATCATGGGCGAGGCAATCTCGTTCGCCCCTCGGAAGGCCATCGAGTCCCAGGTACTGGCGGATTTCGTAGCCGAATGGGTCGATACCCAGTTGCCAACGGCTCCGATCCAACCAGAGCTCTGGACCATGTTTTTCGACGGGTCGCTGATGAAGACGGGAGCTGGCGCGGGCCTGCTTTTCGTCTCGCCCCTCGGGAAACACCTGCGCTACGTGCTTCGCCTCCATTTCCCGGCGTCCAACAATGTGGCTGAGTACGAGGCTCTGATCAACGGATTGTGAATCGCCATCGAGCTAGGGGTCCGACGCCTCGATGTGCGCGGCGACTCGCAGCTCGTCATCGACCAAGTCATGAAGAACTCCCTTTGCCGCGACTCGAAAATGGAGGCCTACTGTGAGGAGGTTCGACGCCTGGAAGACAAGTTCTACGGGCTCGAGCTTAACCACATCGCCCGGCGCTACAACGAGACTGCGGACGAGCTGGCGAAGATAGCCTCGGGGCGAACGACGGTTCCCCCGGACGTCTTCTCCCGAGATCTGCACCAACCCTCCATCAAGATAGGCGACGCGCCCGAGCCCGAAGCACCCTCGGCCTCGTCCGAGGTGACCTCGGCCCAGCCCGAGCCATCCTCGGCTCACCCCGAGGAACCCTCGGAGCCCGAGGGCGAAGCGCTGCGCATCGAGGAGGAGCAGAACGGGGTCGTGCCAGATCAAGATTGGCGAACCCCGTACCTGCAATATCTCCGCCAAGGAGAACTGCCCCTCGACCGAGCCGAGGCTCGGCGGGTAGCGCGACGCGCCAAATCGTTCGTCTTGCTGGGCGATGAGAAGGAACTCTACCACCGAAGCCCCTCGGGCATCCTCCAGCGATGCATCTCCATCGCCGAGGGTCAGGAACTCCTGCAGGAAATACACTCGGGGGCTTGCGGTCATCATGCAGCACCTCGAACCCTCGTCGGGAATGCTTTCCGCCAAGGCTTCTACTGGCCAACGGCGGTGGCTGACGCCACTAGAATTGTCCGCGCCTGCGAAGGGTGCCAATTCTATGCGAAGCAGACCCACCTGCCCGCTCAGGCTCTGCAGACGATACCCATCACCTGGCCCTTCGCTGTGTGGGGTCTGGACCTCGTCGGCCCTCTGCAGAAGGCGCCCGGGGGCTACACGCACCTGCTGGTCGCCATCGACAAATTCTCCAAGTGGATCGAGGTCCGACCCCTGAACAGCATCAGGTCCGAGCAGGCGGTGGCGTTCTTCACCAACATCATCCATCGCTTCGGGGTCCCGAACTCCATCATCACCGACAATGGCACCCAGTTCACCGGCAAAAAATTCTTGGATTTTTGCGATGATCACAACATCCGGGTAGACTGGGCCGCCGTAGCTCACCCCATGTCGAATGGGCAGGTAGAACGTGACAATGGCATGATTCTACAGGGGCTCAAGCCTCGAATTTACAATGATCTCAACAAGTTCGGCAAGCGATGGATGAAGGAACTCCCCTCGGTGGTCTGGAGCCTGAGGACGACGCCAAGCCGGGCCACGGGTTTCACGCCGTTCTTCCTGGTCTACGGGGCCGAGGCCATCCTGCCCACGGACCTGGAATACGGCTCCCCGAGGACGAGGGCCTACAACGAAGAAAGCAACCAAGTTAGCCGAGAAGACTCGCTGGACCAGCTGGACGAGGCTCGGGACAGGGCCTTACTACACTCGGCGCGGTATCAGCAGTCCCTGCGACGCTACCACGCCCGAGGGGTCCGACCCCGAGATCTCCAGGTGGGCGATCTGGTGCTTCGGCTGCGGCAAGACGCCCGAGGGAGGCACAAGCTCACGCCCCCCTGGGAGGGGCCGTTCATCATCGCCAAAGTTCTGAAGCCTGGAACGTACAAGCTGGCCAACAGTCAAGGCGAGGTCTACGGCAACGCTTGGAACATCCAACAGCTACGTCGCTTCTACCCTTAAGATGTTTCCAAGTTGTTTATATACCTCGTACCCACGCAAAAGTTTAGTCAACAAGGAAGGGTCAGCCTCGCCTCGGCAGAGCCCGACCCTCCCTCGGGGGCTAAAAGGGGGGAAACCCCCTCTGCGTCAAAATTTTCCTCGAACAAAAAATCTCTTTTACCAGAACATCTTTCGTGCTTTTTGATTACTTCGAAAAGTGGGTCCTGGAAACGACGGAGTACACGTAAGCAGCCAAGGCTGACCGAGCCGAGGGACTCCTACGCCTCCGGGATACGGATACCTCACTCATCACCTGCTGCGATAAGTAACTCGCGCTCGGATAAGGCGAATCCGCGGATCGAACGAGTCTTTACGTACGGAAGCTCTTCTGTCGAAGCGATTCTTCGAGCCTTCTCGACCAAGTCGGTGACAGGGCTTCATGGGCGGGTAAAAGTACGCGTAAGCGGCAAGGCCGACCGAGCCGAGGGACTCCCACGCCTCCGGGATACGGATACCTCACTCATCACCTTCCGCGAGAAGCAACTCTTGCTCGCACTAACATCCCTGCTACCGACAAAAAGTCGAGATACTCGAAACGAGAGGAGAAGAGACGTAGCTTTATAACGCAACAAGGGTATGTGTTCTGGCCTCAACGGCCGCGCAAGGCCCACGCTACAAGACGATTTGACCCTGCAGGCTCGGATCTTGACGCTGGAAGAGGGTGACGACACCTTCGGCATCGACAGCACCTTCGGCAAGGCCCGACCTAGCCTCGGACGGCGACGCGGTCCGAGGGCCTCCGCTCCGAAGGACGACGTCATCACCACGCTCGAGCAATCTCTGCCAGGGACTTCTCCGAGAACCCGGCCCGAGCGGACGACTCGGCCGGCCACCTCCGGGGCCTCGGCCGACCACCTTCCGAGGGCGCCAGCTCGGTCCGAAGCCTCGGCTAATCAGCTCCGACGTCGATCCTGCCAACAGACAACCCGGCTAGGCTCCGGCCAACCGGGTTTCATTTCCGAGCCAACAACGCCTCTGCTCATGCTGATATCGCTACCCCTGGCCTCGGCTCGTCGAAGAGCGGCCGAGGGGTCTCTTTAACTAAGCTAGAGGAGCCTCGGACAACAGGTCCGACCGAGCCGAGGGATTCCTACGCCTCCGGGATACGGATACCTCACTCGTCACCTTGACACGGGGCAACTCACGCTTGGTGAAGCGGTTCAGACAATCAGCGGACGAGCCTTAGCGCTCGGGAATGAGGAAAAAACACGGCTCTGTGCCGGAGTTACATACATGTTCAGGCCCCGAAAGCCGAAATGAACAAAAAACCCGGCACTCGAAGTGCCATTACAAACGGAACTCCGGTTCCCCCCCGCAGGTACGAACAACCCCACTCGATGGGGGAGGGCCTGCGGGGCAGCAGAAGACCGACGAACGGCACGTCGCCGCCCCGCCCCGGCAGCGGCGACGATGAAGACGTCTGTCCCGGGGGGCCCAACAGCAGCAGTGATGGCCTCAGGGTGGATACTGCTGCTGGGAGGCCCCCGCCCTTGCCCAAACTCGAGAGGCAAGGACGGACAGAAGGCCGTAGAGTCGGAGGTTGGCCCGTGTCCAACCTCGGCTGTCGCGCCGGCGGAAGAACCTCTTCCAGCTGCCGTGGCAGGAGGCGGCACCGGGGGCGGCTCCGAGAGTGCTCGGCTCAGAGAGCCGGGCACGCTGCAGCTGTTGGCGCCACGGGCGACTCCCGCCCTTCCCCCCGATCACTGAGGGAAGGAGCGGGTCACCACCCGCACAGGGACCAACCCCGGCCCGGCACACGCCCCCCTCAGCCCTGGTGATGAAAATCCTTGAGGCTGAGGAAGGGGCGGATGCCGCAGCCCGGCTCGCTTTCCCCCACCATCAAGCCGGAGGTCGCCCTCTTGGGTGACCGCCGGTGGAGGGGTGCAGCCGGGCTGCATGATGAAAATCCTTGAAGCCGAACGATGGCTGAAAGGTACCAACTCCCACGGAGTTGCGTTCCTCCGGCGATGGAGCGAAAAGACGGCGGTTTCCCCCCATCCGGGGGCTCGGAAAATGGAGGGACACAATGCATAGGGGAGGAAGGAGACATGGTTACCTCACGAAGGGGGTCGCCCTCCTTTTAAAGGCAACTCCCCCTGCTTGCGCCCTCAACCGTCACGGGCTAAGTCTTCTCCAACACGCCTCCAAAGCCCTTCCCTGCGGCGCGGGGGCTGGGGCCCGCCTGTCATGCAGACCGGCCCTAAGCAGAAGAAGCCGAACCGCCGCGCACGACGCACGCAACCACCCAGCGGTTACAAGTAACCCTCCACTTTTGCCCGGACCAGCGGGCGAAAGGGGCAGGCGGCCATGCAAGCGGCATGCAACCGCGCCAAGTGGACGCGCCTCTCCGATTCCTGACAGGCCAGCGCGACGGCTCAAGCCCACGCGTCGTGCAACTGGCGCGCCGGGCGCTGCATGCGAACCGCTATGCCACTCGCTCCACCACCGCACCTCCTCGATTGCGGAACCGATACCGCGATTCGAGGCGACCCAGCCCGCGACCCAGCAGCGCCAGCCTGGCGCAGCGGTCAAAAGCGGTCAGAAATGGGCCGGCAGTAATGACGGTGGCAGGCGCGCGAGAGCAGCGGTCACGCCATCTGCCAAGCTCATGTCCCATCCGGAGGCAGCAAGAGAACCACCTCTCACGGCGTGAAGACGACGCGCCCATGACCCGTACCTCGAACGGCTCGCGCACGCGCAACGGCAACCTCGCCAACTGCTCACCCCGGCGCATTAACTCCGCGGCTCGACGGACAGCGCTACGGGCGGGAGCGGCTGGTGACGTTTCGCCTTCGCCAAAACGACCACGCCAAAAGAGGTACGCCACGACGTTCAATTTCGAATCCTTTTTCCCTTTTCCTTCTTTCTCTATCTCTTGCAACAGGGACCGAGAAGGGGGATAACCCCAAAGGGATCCTTCCCCGTGAAGGAACTAGGCTCCGAGCCTCCCTACTGATCAGGGGTTCGAAGGCTGGCCCCCCGAAGGGTTCAACAGCCGCCTCAGATCACGTGGGCCCGACACCCACTACTGGTCAGGGGTTCGAAGGTCGGCCCCCGAAAGGACTCACGACCGCCTCAGGCTACTTGGGCTCCGTGCCCCCTACTGATCAGGGGTTCGAAGGCTGGCCTGTCGAAGGGTTCACAGTCGCCTCAGACGCCGAGCGAGGGATGACCAGGGGTACGTTCGATACATAACCAAGGCTCGGGCTGCGCTCCCGAGGTACCCTAGGACATTTCCGAGACCAGCGGGAACGACTCTGTAACGGAATCCCATCGGAGGGAGGCAACGAGCCCTCGGACCCCGTCGCTAGGGGACCGGGTCCGGCAGATCACCCGCAGGTACTTTTGGGCGTGCCTCCGGGCCCCTAGCCGACCCCCAACGAACGGGGCACGGACGTCCACTCGGATTACCCGATTGCAGCTCACCGGAGACACCATGTTCGGTGCCCATCGAGGGTAACATGGCACACTCCCCCCCTCCTCCTTGCGGAAAGGCGACGTAGGGGCGTATATAAAAAGTCGAGTCTGTCCCTGATCGTCCTCTCGCTCCGTGCGAAGGCTCGGGGGCTGCTCTCACAAACCCGGCTCCGGCCGAACCGTTGACAGCGTCAACATACCAGCCCAAGAACTTGGGCCCGACAGTGCACCTGGGTTACGCCCTGCTCGCATGAGGGAACCGCCAGACCAGCCGAGGCATTACGCAAGGCATTAAGACCTCGAAGGAGTGAAACCACTCCTCCGAGGCCTCGGGGGCTACACCCGGCGGGTGCGCTCGCGCGCACCCACCGGAACAAAGTACCACCGAGAAAGGCTGGTCCCCTTGCAAAAAAGTGCGACGCAAGCCTCCAAGCGAGTGTTAACACTCTCTTCGAGGCTCGGGGGCTACTGTCGGGGACCATAATTAGGGGTACCCTCAAGACGCCTAATTCTCAGCTGGTAACCCCCATCAGCATAAAGCTGCAGAGGCCTGATGGGTTTGATTAAGTCAGGGATCAGTCCGTACGAGTGACTTGACCACGCCACGCCCGAGCTTAGCCTCGGGCGAGGGCAGCCGACCCTAAGATGACTCCGTCTCGCCTGAGGCCTCCTCTTTCACGGCAGACGCATCTCCGGCTCGCCCTAGGCCCCGCCTTCGATAAGAAGAAACCCTGACTAAATCACCGCGCCAACCGACCGAGTCACCAGGGCGTTTAACGCAAAAGGTAAGACCAACGGGCGACCAGACTTCGCCAGAGGTGCCATAGGAGGCTCCGCCCGACCCAGGGCTCGAACTAGGGCTAAGGCCCCGGAAGACGGCGAACTCCGCTCCGCCCGACCCAGGGCTCGGACTCGGGCTAAGGCCCCGGAAGACGGCGAACTCCGCTCCGCCCGACCCAGGGCTCGGACTAGGGCTAAGGCCCCGGAAGACGGCGAACTCCGCTCCGCCCGACCCAGGGCTCGGACTCGGGCTAAGGCCCCGGAAGACGGCGAACTCCGCTCCGCCCGACCAAGGGCTCGGACTCGGGCTAAGGCCCCGGAAGACGACGAACTCCGCCTCGCCCGACCCAGGGCTCGGACTCCGCCTCGGCCTCTGCCGAACGATCTCCACCTCGCCCGACCCAGGGCTCGGACTCTGCCTCTGTCTTGCAGGACGGACTCGACCTCGGCTTCGGAGGAGCCTCCACGACGCCCGACCTAGGACACGAGACCGCCACGTCAACAGGAAGCGTCATCATCACCCTGCCCTGAGCCGACTTGGGTCGCAGAGAACAAGACCGGCGTCCCATCTGACCAGCTACGCCAGATAGGCAATGATGGCGCCCCGCTAGATCATGACGACGGCGGCTCTCAGCTCCCTTACGAAAGCAGGAGAACGTCAGCAAGGGCCCAGCCACTTCGACAGCTGTCCCCCCGTCCGGCTCCGTTACTTCTCCAACAGCCACGACGCCACACCAACAGGGTGCCAAGACCTCTCCGGCTGCCACCTTGGCATGTACTTAGGCGCTAGCTCTCCCTCGCTAGACACGTAGCACCTTGCTACACCCCCATTCTGTACACCTGGATCCTCTCCTTACGACTATAAAAGGAAGGACCAGGGCCTTCTTAGAGAAGGTTGGCCTCGCGGGGACGAAGGGCAGGGGCAGGCGCTCTCTCGGGGCCGCTCGCTTCCCCTCACCTCGCGCGGACGCTTGTAACCCCCTACTGCAAGCGCACCCGACCTGGGCGCGGGACGAACACGAAGGCCGCGGGAATTCTCCGACTCCCTCACGACCCGGCTCCGGCCACCGACCTCTCTCTCTGTTCCCCCCTTCGCGCTCGCCCACGCGCTCGACCCATCTGGGCTGGGGCACGCGGCACTCTCACTCGTCGGCTCGGGGACCCCCCGGTCTCGGAACGCCGACAGCAATGGTCGACTCTGACAGCGAACAGTGCAGCACAGTGAACGCAGCAGATGTCAGAGCAGTTGGTCAGAGGGGCACCGGACTGTCCGATATCGCACCGGACTGTCCGGTGCCGCATGAGGACAAAGCCTCCAATGGTCAACCAGCTCCAAGCCCTAACGACAGGATGACATGGCGGCGCACCGGACACTGTCCGGTGGCGCACCGGACTGTCCGGTGCGCCCATCGCTAGCAGCCTTCTCCAACGTCTACAATTTGGTTGGTGGCTATAAATACCACCCCAACCGGCCACTTCAAGGTGTGTGAGCCCAAGCAACATTCCAAGTCATATAGTTGACATATTCAAGCCCTTCCAACCATCTCTATTCATTGATCCATCCTATACACAAGATTTAGACCACTACAACCAACACAAGTGTCACACAAGAGAGAGCAAGCAAGAGAGAGCTACTCGTGTGAGTTTAGCACTAGAGCCTTGTGAGATTCATTAAGAGAAAGTGTGTGCTACATCTTGTGTTCATTTGTGCGTGGAGTTTTGACTCCCATTGAACTTCCTCCAAAGTTTTGGAGGCTTGTAAAGCTAGCAAGAGACACCAAAGAGTGTGGTGATCCTTGCAGGGTCTTAAGTGATCCTTGAGAAGAAGAAGAGCTCGCCGGTCTTTGGTGATCGGTGGAGAGAGGGAAAGGGTTGAAAGAGACCCGTCCTTAGTGGACTCCTCAATGGGGACTAGGCCTTCGAGGGCCGAACCTCGATAAAACAAATCACCCGTGTCTCTTGTGTTCATTTCTTGTGATTTGTTTGTTTTCCCTCACTCTAAGTTTTCTTGCACTGTTCTTTGCTTACATTATTTGGTGTTGCTTCAAATTAAATTCTCATTTAGTGAACCAACACCTTGCAAGAAAAGAACTTGTGTTATTGCTCTTCATATCTAAGCCCTCTTGCTTTATTCTCATAGACCTATTAGTTGTATTGATTTATCAATTCCGCGTTATTTGAAACCAATACTCTTTACAAGCAAAGGACTTAGTTTTTATACTCCGATAATTGTGTATCTTGTTCTAACCACTAATCAAGGGATCTAGTTGGGGTGTAAAGTTATAATTTTTCAGATTTGCCTATTCGCCCCCCCCTCTAGACAACTTTCAATTGGTATCGGAGCTAGGCACTTCACATTGAGTCTAACAACTCGAAGTGATGGCTCGTAGAAGATCCCAAAAGAACAAGAAGACAACTCCAAAGGAGAACAAGGAGGTAACCCTTGAGATATTACTTCCTGATTGTTCTAATTATGATTCTTGGTCTACTAGGGTGATAAATGCTTTTAGAACCATAAATCCTCAATTAGAACAAATTTTAGACAAGAGTATCATTCCTTCTAGCTATGATAGGAAAATGCTTCCGGGGAAGATCAAAGATGTATACACTTAAACTACCTAGCTTATGACATCTTAAGTAATTCTCTTAGCAAAGAAGATTATCATGCCTTCATAACGAATTATAATGAATCTATTCGTGATGCGCATGATATTTGGACTAGAATTAAAACTAAATTTGATGAGTCCAAATATGATGGTTCATTTTGTGCTTCTACTTCCTTTGGTCCTTGTGAAACTAACCCTTTGAAGGAAGAAAAAGAAAATGAACGATGGAGACCAAACGATGAATCCACCTCTCCAAAAGGTTTGTCTTCCCATTTCGATTCCCACATATGTTGTGTGGCTAATGAAAATGATAGTGGAAGCACAAATGAGGATGAGGAGGATGAAAGAAGCTTCATGCAACTCTACGCTCGTCTAAGCCAAGAAGATAAGGGGGTCATGATTAAACTTCTAAAAAGAGCTAGAGAGCAAAGCGAAGCTCATCAAATGCTAGAAGATATTCTCTCCATAAAAATGCAAAGCTTTGATGAGTTGACTAAAGAACATGAGGAGCTAAGGTGCTCTCATGTTGATTTGGTCCAAAGGTATGAAACTATTTCAATTGAGTAAGATAACTCTTTATATTGTATCGCTCAATTAGTAAATAAGAATGCCTTGCTTAAAGACCAAGTAGAAAAGCTAAAAGTTGAAAATCTAGCTTTTCAAGGAAAATATGATATGCTTCTATGTTCTCATGAAAATCTTATGGATGAACATATCATGTTAAACATTGCTCATGAGGTTGTAATAGAGAACTCAAAATTCCAACAACCTCACTCATGCACATGTATTCAAATTGAAACTATATTACCATGTGCTAATGCTTATTGTCCATCAACAAGCAAACCTTCCTTTGAGCTAGAATTTGCAGGAACAAAAGATGATACATATCAAAAGCTCAAAGAAGAAAATGAGAGGCTAAAGATGAGCTTGACACAACTAAAAGGGAAGTGCATTGCTCAACCCTCTCAAGATAACCGTGACCACATGGTGAAGAAGCTTGAGATAGGAACAACCGTGGCATGCACTAAATCCCTTGATGAAAATGTCAATGACTTGAGGATTGCCAAGAGGAAAGAACAAAAGAAGAAAATCAATACCTCTACCAAAAGCCTCAATCATGCCTCCATGTAAGGTAATGATCAAGCCACACTTCACACTAAGAGAAGTAAGAAGTGTAGTGAATGCTTTGAAAAGGGACACTCGATTAGGTCATGTCCCTATATTAAAAATGACTTGATTATTAACAAGGATGATAAACTTTCCTTTAAATGCTCAAAGAAGGGACACTTAATTAAGTCTTGTCCCTATTTGAAACAAAAAGGCATAGTGTTAGAAAAGAAAATATCAACTAACCATGTAGCAAGCAAGAAACAAGGAAAGAAGAAATCTTCAAGACTTGAAGATCGCCTTTGCTACATATGCCGAAAGAAGGGACATCAATGCAAGGATTGTCCCATTGGTAACAATCCCGCTCCTAACTTGTCAATTAATTCTCATGTAACTAGGCAACCTAAAATTGCAACTTATGCTAGAAAGGTAATAAGTTTACCTAGTGCTAACACAAAGGACATTTGGGTTCCTAGATCTTTGTTGACTAACCTTGATGGACCCATCAAGCGATGGGTACCAAAATATGCTTGACAAGCTTTGCAGGAGAAGGAGATGATATGAAGCCTTGGGGTGCTTGAGAGAGTCTACTCAATTCTTATTAACTCAAGCTATCAATCTTCAATGATCTATATATCCAAGATCGACCCAAAGCTATTTCAAATTATCATGTCTAAAACTCATATCATCTCGGGGAAGATATTGATATTGTAGGAAATAAAGAATTATCCTGTGCGGAAAGATCAAGGCCTACAACATGGAGGAAAGCCAAAAGGATGGTAACACTTATGTTTTAAGTGCATGTATCTTAAATTACCATTTCTCATGTGTCTTGTGTAGTCACATAGAAAAAGAAGCACTTCAAATGTCTTAAAATTATGTCACCATTCTTTGAAGAAATTCCTCTCATATGGTAGATTGCATATTCATCTTTTCTATACTATGGCAATCTACATGCTTTAAATTATCGTAAGTACCTCATGGCATGTTTTAGACTAATTATCTTATTATTGCCATGATTCTAGATATAGAGAGATACTCCGAGTTCTTAAAAGAATAAGGTGTCATGTAAGGAATTCAAATC